>CM060915.1:649036785-650359285 GCA_030737875.1 Allium sativum
TTCTGCCAGACCATTTTGAGTGTGAACATGAGCTACTGGATGTTCAACTTCAATTCTCAGTGATAAACAATAATCATCAAATACTTGAGAAGTGAATTCTCCTGCATTATCTAATCGTATTGATTTAATTTGATGATCGGGGAAGTGTGCTCTTAATTTAATTATTTGAGCAAGTAATTTGGCAAATGCCATGTTTCTAGTAGAGAGCAAACGTACATGTGACCAACGAGTTGATGCATCAATTAAGACCATAAAGTATCTAAATGGCCCGCAAGCGGGATGAATCGGACCACATATATCACCTTGAATTCTTTGCAAAAATGCTGGAGATTCAGAGGTGATCTTACTGTATGAAGGTCGAGTAATTAATTTTTCTTGTGCACATGATGTACACATGTAATCATTTGGTAAATTCAACTGATTTGGTAAATCATGCCCATTTGAGTTCTTAGCAATTTTACGCATCATAGTTGATCCAGGATGACCTAAACGATCATGCCAAAGAATCAATTTCTTTGTATCTGTGAGCTTCTGGCTCATGTTTATAAAATGAGATTCAACTATGCCAATTTTGGTAAAGTATAATCCAGTTGAAATTGTACCAAATTTTTCTAAAATAAGCTTCTGGCTTTCAATTTTAGAAATAACACAAAGATATTCTTTGTTGTTTTCATTTATAGTTTCAATATGATATCCATTCATTCTTATATCTTTGAAGCTAAGCAGATTTCTTTTAGAATTGCTTGAATATAGTGCATTTTGAATGAATATATGTGTACCATTTGGTAATACTATATGGGCTCTTCCGGACCCTTCAATTATATTGGCTGAACCAACAATAGTTGAAACTTTATATGAAATATTTTCAGATAATTCAGAGAAAAACTTCGGGTTTTTCAATATCGTATGAGTAGTTCCATTATCAACCAGACAAATATCATCGTTTAAACATTGTCGATCCATACCTTAAGAATTAAAAACAATACATCTAGTCAATAACTGAAAAAACTTATAAATATAAATAAATATCCACGAGAATAAACTAGTCATCATGTCCAACATTACACATTATTTCTGCAGTTCCATAAGAAAATACTAAAAGAAAAAAATAAACAAAAGTTCCAAACTAATACATGCTGAAAAGAAACAAACTGAAAGTCATATAATAAGCTTCAGGCTACTTATTGGTTGGTTCGGTCATCTCTTCGAATATTGTATTTAAATTTTCGTCGCTGAACAAATTCCCATCATAGTCTTCGAAGAAATCATCTAACTTCAGGTCAGTGTTATCGGACAATCCCTCAGTGTTATTTGTCTCGATATTCTTCGATTTATGATACTCTTCGATTGTTTTCTTTGATGATCTACATGTCCGTGACCAGTACGCCCACATCTGTAGCAAATTTCCTCATAATGCTTCTTATTTTCAGCAGCTGAATTATTGCTATTTCCAGGCTCATTTTTCATTTGCTGCTTAAAATCAGTAGTTTTGTTGACTCCAAAACCACTATAACCACCTCTGCTGGGGTTGTATCCATGTCCACGACCACGACCACGCCCTCTTCCTCTGCCACGACCTCTTCCGGAGTGGGCAAAGTTAGCATTAACTTCAGGTAATGCAGCTGAACCAGTTGGTCTTGAGGAGTGGTTTTTAAGAAGTAGTTCATTGTTTTGTTCAGCAATCAATAGACATTCTATGAGTTCAGAATATTTTGTAAAGTGACGCTCTCGATATTGCTGCTGCAGGAGCACATTCGAAGCATGAAATGTTGAGAAGGTCTTTTCCAACATTTGCGCATCATCTACCTTTTCTTCACATAATTTTAGTTTAGATGTAATTCTAAACATAGCGGAATTATATTCCCTTACGATTTTAAAATCTTGAAACCTCAAGTTTAACCATTCTTGCCTTGTATTTGGAAGTATGACCGTCTTCTGGTGGTCATAACGCTCCTTCAGGGAGTTCCATAAGTGGAGAGGGTCTTTTTCAGTTAAATATTCTGATTTTAAATCAACGTGGATGTGGCGTCTTAAAAATATCAGAGCCTTTGCTTTGTCCTGTTGGGACATATTATTGCCATTTTTAATGGCACTTTCTAAACACTGAGATTGCAAATGGATCTCGGCGTCCAGGATCCATGACAAATAATTGTCTCCAGAAATGTCCAATGCTTTGAATTCAAGCTTAGCAATGTTCGACATTTTGCAAACTACAGAAAGAAAGTGCATACAATATTAAAAAAAAATTGCAGACAAACTCAGCTAATGATAATGTACAACAGTAAATATTAAACAATACTTCCACTTTCCAATATAATATTAAAGGCAAAACACTGACATATTTATCCAGTAGGTACAATAATATGAGCTTGGAATTCAATAAACCAAAATTACAGCAATAGAAGTAGGTACAGACATGATCATCTGCAACCAATCAAAACATGGCATGCAACATTATATATGATATAGGTGTAATATAATATACATAACGATATATCTTATACCAATACAGCGTCGTATATCTGAGTTATTTCGAAAAAAAATCAACAAATAGTCAATACCACTCTATTGTAATGTAACAAAATATATGAATAAAGTATCAGGTCCACATATAGTAAAACAGAAATAAAGTAAAAGTATGAATACATGGCTTGTGTCATTTCAGAATAAATAGAAACGCTAGGCCATTAATAGAAACAAATAGACAGAGGCATGCATACCTAAATCATACCTTCAGGGATCACTTGCAATGATAAGATTCAAAGATGCAGAAAAGAAAAGTAAAGATCCATATATATAATATTAGAAAAAGGAACTGAACGAGGCTTCCTAAAAATATTCGGTATTCCATGATACCAGTTCAAATATGAATATGTAGATATTTAAAAGCTGCTAAAAAATAGGAAGATTCAATATACAAATATTGAATATGCACCGTTAAGCTATAAAATAGAACAACTCAGTAATAATAAAACAACCGATCTTGATTATATATTATAATAATAGGTAGTATCGTGCTGATAACGTGTTATAAAATAAAAGAAGAATACAAGAAAATAAGAGAGAACAGACATTTTTATTCATTCAGTACAGTTTACAACATACACAAGCTCTCTCTTTATAAGATTTACATGTCTCATCAATTACAATAGTGTCCCTTGCATTAAGCGTATTCACCCTTAAAAACATATATATTACAACAAAACTGTAGTTTTAGTACCAACAACATTGGATAAATTAGAGCTGCCATCATGGTTTAACAGGAACTAGGTGCTCGTACAAACATAAAAGTCTGTTTTATTTGCCACCTATGTTCCAAATATCCCATTTTTAAAAGCATTTATGCCCGACTAGCGATTACATACATTCATGCTATAATACATCATGCACAGACAGCTGGATATCTGTAAGGTTCCATGTACCATATTGGGTAAACAAATCAGTAAGATATGGGGTGAGCAACAAACTGACCTGTAAATGGTCAGATATGGATTTGAATAATGCCATATGTATATCTGTATCATAAATCATTTTCTAGTATCGCTACCTGCAGATGTGGATATCATATATTCTCTAACCAGTTCACAATTAATAAATCTAAACAGACAAATGGAAATTTTTGATTCGTTATAAATACATTTCGATACTAAAAGTACTTATAAAAAAATATGCTTAAAAAATAATTTTAAACAACAAATATTGATTTTTATACGCATATTATAAAAAATTCTTTGGATAAAGTAGTAAATGATGATCGTTTTATGTACTAAAATGCATAAAAATGTAACTACAAAGCTGATTATCATCAGATGTGGATATCCGCATCCATATCCGATTCGCACACCAAATAATTTTTCGTATTTCGGATACCAACGGATTTTGAATTTTTCAGATACTCATTGACAACCTTAAGTACAGGTAGTTATGTTGTGATTACAATTAGGTGTATGTTGGATAATATTGGGAAATCACTGATAGGAAATTTTTCTATTTATGTGATTTGATTATACGATAGGAAATTTTTCTAATTATTTGATTGATTATGTAATATGAAGTTTCCCTATTTAGGAGATTTGATTAGCTGGTAGTCATCATATATATATATATATATATATATATTGCTTTTGCTAATGAATAAAAGAAGGGAGAGAGCCTAAGAAATTATAATTCTTATCATGGTATCAGAGCCAGATGAAATCTATTTTTTTCCCCTCTAAATAACATCCATGGCAGGTTGTTCTCATCATGTCACGGATGTAATTCCTTGTTCAGTTGGGCTTCCTAATAGTGGAAATGTCATAGCTTCAAAGAAAGGAGTAGTTGAATTAAATGAAAAAAACATTCTTCATCATGTGCTTTATGTACCAAACTTAAATTGTAATCTAATTTCAATGTCACAGTTAAATGATGACTTAAAATGTTTTGTTATTTCTACTTCTAGCTTGTGTATTATTTATCGCTATGGTTAATCGTCAATTTTCTCAAAAATTGAATTGTTCGTAGTGATATGGAACATAATTTAATTGTTTGTAAGGATTATTTTTTTGGCGAGTGAGATTTTGTTTCAAACTACTTGTGTGGGCAATCCTCAACAAAATGGGAAGGAGGAAAGAAAAATAAACATATTCAATCACAAGAGCTTTACGATTTCAAGGTGGTTTGCCTATTTCTTTTAGGGGGGAATGTGTTTTAGTTGTTGCTCATGTTATTAATTGTACTCCTTCTAGTGTTCTTCACAAAAAGACACTATGAGATTTTGTGTGGTCATCCACCATCATTACGTGATTTGTGTATCTTTGGCTGTCTATGTTTTGCCATAACCAAAAGGCAAAGGGTGACGAATTCGCCAGTAGAAGTCGCAAATATGTTTTTGTGGGGTATTCGTTTGGTTATAAGAGTTGTAACTTATTTAACTTAGATACCAAGAAACTTTTCGTATCCTGTGATGTTAAATTTTATGAGAATGTTTTCCCATATTTGGATGCTGAATCAACAAATGTAAGCCATTTACGTGAAATGCATATTGATAGAAGTAATGTTGATGTTTTAGACTATATTGATGATGAGAGCATGGAGCCGCAAACTTTCATTGTTCTGCCTGATGCACAACCACATAATACAACCGATGCATAACCAGACCCACCTTTGGCTACATGGGGTAGTGGATACGGTGGATTCACAAGATGGTGCAGGTTTGAGTGATAATTTGGGTTGTGGACAACATGCAAAGTATCCTTAAGTAAAATTGCGTGATTTTGTAACTCATACGGTGATCAAGAATACTCCAACTCCCGTTTCACTTGATTCCCCTTCACAATCTCCCTCGGTCACTCCTTATTCCATAACACACTATGTTAGTTGTGACAAATTTTCTGTGAAACACCGAAATTTTATTGCATCAGTGACATCAGGCACAAAACCAATCTTTTAAGGAGGTTGTGAAAGATGCAGAGTGGTGTAGTACTACGCAGAAGAAGATTCGTGCCTTGGAAGATAATAGAACCTGGACAATGGAAAATCTTCTTTCTGGAAAGAAAGCTCTAGGAAGCAAGTGGGAATACAAAATCAAGCACAACTCAGATGACAACATTGAGAGATTAAGGGCAAGATTGGTTGTCTTCGGAAATCATCAAGTGGAAGGATTAGACTATGATGAGACTTTTGCACCGGTGACCAAAATGACAATTGTTTGTGCATTCCTTGCAATTGCGGCTTCTAAACATTGGGATTTGCATCAAATGGATGTACATAATGCATGGTGATCTTGATGAGGAGGTATATATGAAACTTCCTCCTGGCTTTACTTATGATGAATCTGGATTTGTATGTCATTTGCATAAATCATTATATGGTTTAAAACAGGCTCCTAGGTGTTGGTTTGCTAAACTTGTGACTATTTTGAAGGCGTATGGATTTTTACAATCATACGCCGACTACTCCCTTTTCACATATACAAATGGACGATACAGATTAACGTGCTTGTATATGTAGATGATCTAATTATTTCTGGTAATGATTATGTTGCATTGGTCGGTTTTAAAGATTACCTCAGTTCATGTTTTCATATAAAATATCTTGAAGTACTTAAATATTTTCTTGGCATTGAGGTAGCACGAAGTTCTGTAGGTTTGTTTTTATGTCAGAGAAAATATGCTTTTGATATTGTTTCTGAAGCAGGTTTGTTATGCTCTAAGCCTGCTTTGTCTCCAATTGAGCAAAATCATCATTTGGCATGGCTACAGTATGTATCTTTCAGATTCAGAGTCATATAGGTGATTGGTTGGACGTTTAGTCTATTTGACAGTCCCTCGTCCCGATTTCGCATATTCAGTTCATGTATTGTCCCAATTCATAAAGAAGCCGCAGCAAGAGCAGTGGGATGTTATTATACGAGTTGTTCGGTATTTGAAGGACAATTCAGGCCAAGGCATTCTCTTACGCTCGAACAGTGAATTATCTCTGCAGCGGTGGTGTGATTCAGACTGGGCTGCTTGTCCTCTTACTCGATGATCTCTTACTGGGTAGTTAGTGTTTTTGGGGCAATCGCCAATTTCTTGGAAAACAAAGAAGCAACATATGATAGCTCGATCTTCAGCAGAGGCCGAGTACCGATCCATGGCTGCAATTACTTGTGAGCTGAAGTGGTTAAGAGGATTATTGTTGAGCTTGGGAGTTCATCATCCTAAAGCTATACCTCTATTTTGTGATAGTCAGTCTGCATTGAACATAGCACAGAATTCAGTATTTCATGAGCGTATCAAGCATATTGAAGTTGATTGCCACTTCGTACGCGATGTTATTCAAGATGGTGTTATCGCTCCCTCTTATGTTCCTACTACTGAACAGTTAGCAGATATTTTTACCAAAGCTTTGGGTAAACAACATTTTGATTATCTTCTAGACAAGTTGGGCATTTCAATCCTCATGCTCCAACTTGAAGGGGTATTTGGAAATCACTGATAGGAAGTTTCCATATTTATATGATTTGATTATATGATAGGAAATTTTCCTATTTATGTGATTTGATTATGTAATAGGAAATTTCTCTATTTATGTGATTGATTATGTGACAGGAGGTTTTCCTATTTATGAGATTTGATTAGGTGGTAGTCATTGTATGTATATTGCTTTTGCTAATGAATAAAAGAAGGGGGAGAGCCTAAGAAATTCTAATTCTTATCAAATAATTATGAGTACGGACTATAAAGTATGATTATGTTATGTTCGATAAGTTGAATTACGGATCTTTCCAGCCAAACAAGTTGTATGTGTCTGAAGCATGAACATGTTAGGTGTGGCTTGCATTGAAATGGAGTGGGCGCGTGGATTGAACGGGAGAATTGTCCCACATCGCAAGATATTAAGAAAGATCGTGGTACATATATGGTATTGGTGGCTTGTAACAATGGGGATTCCTTTTGTTACAACAAGTGCTTACCAATACCAAATTATATGCTCGATGGGAGGCGATGAGGGATGTTCAATCGGGACGCCGGCATGAGAGACTTCGACCGTTGACTCCGATAGACACGGTGAAGCGCGTACGGCAGGCAGAGAATGCCGAAACTCAACAAAAATGATCCTTCCGCAGGTGAATAATGGTTACTGTATGATTCTAGAGAGAAAAGAGATGGAACATTCTAATATAGAGTCAATAATGGTTACTGTATAAGATACATCTAACATGTATAATTCAAATCAACATAGTCGAAAAGGAAAACATGCTAATGTGGAAACTAAAACTCCACAGCACAAAAGCAGATGTTTACTACAAAAATTGCATGTAAAAAACCAATGCATACAATTATAATTTTTATCTAAGCAATCCGTATAAGTATTATCATATGACACACATTGAGCGAAAGAATTACATAATTCTAACCTCTCCTCCTCTGCTTCCAACTGTCCAGATCTGCAGGAATAAGGCCTTTTCCTATAATAGGATCTAGGATATCGGCAAGAACCCCCTACTTTTATATAGGATAAGCATAGGTCATAGATTGTCAAATAAAAAAAAATCAGTAGATCACACAGGAACGCACACAAATGCATGTATATGGGGATAAAGGGGCTTTGAATATTGTAGAAATAGACTTTCAAACAGTTCCTTGAATACCAACATGAGAAATTCTAAAAGAAAAGGAATCTAACATCATTAGCGTAACGATTGAAAGTTCCACATATGAACATCTTCAATATATTATACTTGTTAGAAAACCAATGAAGTTGACAATCAAGTAGCAAAACATGCCCCCATATGGCAGTTGGTCGTGCATGCAACATTTATAAGCAAGACCAGGGAATTCAAACCGCAATGGTTGCACCATTCATATGAATATGCCAAAAATGTGGCAACAATGCACTTGCTCAGAATATTGTTATCAATAATATTGAAGTCCTGTGATTTGTATCCTATTTTAAATCGGATCTATTTAAATACGATCTGATTCTCAAAATACAATCCAAATCCGATTAAAATAACATATAGAGAAAATTGTTCACTCCATTCTAAAATTAAAAAAGGAATTGTTTGTTTGAATCTACAAATCAAACTTTATTGTTTTCTAAAAGATAAACAAAGGGGAAAAAAATAAGTTTTAGACTTGACTTAGAAGATCAAACGTTGATATTAATTTACAAAATATTAGTACAAAAAAAGAAGAATAGATGCTTTTACATACAAATATGTTAGAAATACTATAATATTGAGATTTGAGTTTGTGAACAGATTTGATGATTGCTGAAAATGAAAATTGTGTTGAAATGATTCTCAGTACATCGGTTTGTATCGATTATTAAGCGTTCATATATTTATTCAAACCGTTAAATTTAAACATCAAATATATTATTCTACAAACGTCGGATTGAGCTCAAATTTGGAATAGATGATAATATATATATACACACACACACACACATATGTATACATATATATATATATATATATGTGTGTGTGTGTGTGTGTGTGTGTGTGTATAGATTAAACATCTATAAGATCTTGTTGGATTTGGATTAGTGTAGCTCATGGTAGCTAGGATAGGGGTGCTGCAAAACAGGGATGCCCTAGAACGCTCCTATATTTTAGGTAAAATGATTATTACCTATATTTCATATACCCTCGTAAATGGTATCAAAGCTTAAAATATTACTTGACCCAATCAATATGAATTACAAAAATTCAATTACTTGAATTTAGAAGTTAGTAATGCAAATAAAAAGGTTATTACTCTAGACAAACAATGTACACTCAGAATCAAAACATATGAACACATATTTAATTATAGAATGAAGTGAAAATGCAAAACAGGGGTGCCCCGGAATTCACATATATATACATACATACATACATACATACATACATACATATATATATATATATATATAATGATTATTCCCTATATTTCATATACCCCTGTAAATGGTATCAGACCATAAAAGATTACTTGGCCCAATCAATATGAATTACAAAAAATTCAATTACTTAAATTTAGAAGTTAGTAATCCAAATAAAAAGGTTATTACTCTAGACAAACAAAAGCACATATGTTATATAAAAGATAATATGTACACACATAAAGTACACTCAGAATCAGAACATATGAACACAATTACAGATTTAATTATAGAATTAAGTGAAAACTTAAATCTCTATAATGAAAAACACCATAGCTTGATGCAATTAGTCCTTAAAGGAATAACTGAGAAAAATAAATTATTAAAACAAATATCAAATAACTAAGATTATTTGAAAACAAACTTATATAAAATAGACAGTTTGAAAATAACTCTTAAAAAACTTGTAGAAAAATTTAAAGTTATAAAACTAAAAGAATTCCCCAATAAAAATGATATTATAAAACTTAAAAAATTTAATAGAAGAAAATTAGCCTAAAGATATTGAAATACATTCTAAAGAATTAATAATGGAATTAAAGAACAATCTGAAAAAGACAAAAATCAATTTGATTTACAGATACAACAAATTAAAAAAATGTTATAAGGGATGAAACACTTAATATTAAGTTAATGAGTTATGAAAACAAATATTATCAAGAAGCAGCTAAATACGTAGAAGCAAACACCTTCTAGCCTATTATGGATATTAGATTCCGGAGCCACAGAGCACATGACACCCTCTTCTAAACAATTCTCCACATATTCCCCTTGTCCCAGTAATAAGAAAATTGTTACTGCTGATGGTACTCTTGTAACTGTAGTGGGCGTTGGAGATATCTAATTAAATCATTTTATAACCTTAAAAAGGGTTCTCCATGTTCCAAAGCTATTCATGAACCTTGTCTCCATACAAAAACTTACAAGCGATTTAACATGTAATGTGATTTTTCAGAATGATTGTTGTATATTTCAGAAGGAGTCGGGAAAGACTATTGGGCGTGTCAGAGAAAGAAATGACCTTTACTATCTTTTAGAACCAGGTCAGTGTACAAAATTCCACTTGTCTCACTCATTTATGTTAGGGTCGGATCTCTCTAAAAAGGAAAAAATATTTTTTTTTCATTGTCGATTTGGTCATCCTTCTTTCAGAATCATTAAAGTCTTGTTTTCGTCTTTATTCACTAAGGTAGATATTGGAAATCTTCATTGTGATGTGTGTGAGTTTGCAAAACACAAGCGTCTACCTTTTCCATTAAATAACAAAAGAAGCTCTTCCCCCTTCTATCGTTTTCGTTCAGATGTTTGGGGTCCCTCTACAGTTCCAAATGTAACTGGTGCTAGGTGGTTTGTGACTTTTATAGATGATTGTACTCGGGCTACTTGGGTGTTTTTAATCAAAAACAAGTCTGATGTCGGTACTGTTTTTCCAAATTTTTTCTACATGATTCAAAATCAATTTGGAGCAAACATCAAAAGGCTTAGGTCTGTTAATGGAAAAGAGTACTTCAATCATGTTCTTATTTCTTTCTGTCGAAAAGGGGGCATTGTCCATGAGTCTTCTTGTGTTAAAACACCACAACATAATGGAATCGCTGAACGGAAAAATGGACATCTATTAGACCAAACCCAGGCACTGTTGTTTCATCAAAATGTTCCTAAATATTTATGGGGGAGGCTTTTCTCACTAGCACATATCTTATTAATCGATTACCCTCTAGAGTATTAAGGTTCAAGAGTCCTACAGATGTTCCTTCTTCCATCTATCCAAAATTTTAAACAAGTACTAATCTTAATCCTCGAATCTTCGGATGTGTTTCATTTATCCATATTCATAGTGAAGACAGGAAAAAACTTGATCATAGAGCACGAAGATGTGTTTCTGACGGGGACTCCTCTACTTAAAAGGGATGTAAGTGTTTTCATCCTCCATCTAAAAGGTTTTTGTTTCGCGGGATGTAACCTTTCATGAGGAGGAAGCATACTTCACTCAACCTTATCTTCAAGGGGAGAATTTGAAGGAAGATAAGCTTGAAACACTTGATCTTTCTGGTCTTGAGTCAAATACATCTAATCTTTCCGTTCTCGAGTCAAACAAACTTGTTCCAGATCCATCTGAGGTTGAAGAACTTGAAACTGAATCAAATCATTCAAGTTCACCTTCAACTGAAGCTGGACCTGCAGTGGATGTAAGATTTGGAAAGAACTTGGTATACATGAGAAAGTCAAAGATTGTTCCTAAATCGACACAAGTTCAAGAGTCTGACGTGACTCCTTTGAATGAGATAAATAATTCTTCTGAATCGACATAAGTTCAAGAGTCTGACTTGACTCCTTTGAATGAGGATGAAATGATTACCCAAACAACAGATGATGACCTAGACCTTCCAATTGTCATTAGAAAAGGAATCAGAAAATGCACCATACAGCCCTTGTATCCCCTTCAAACTATCTTTCTTTTCAAAAATTCTCACCTACCCATAGAGCTTTCCTTATAAACCTAAACATTACTCATATCCCAAAAAATGTTTCTGAGGCATTGTCTAATGAAAAATGGAAACAAACCATGCATATCGAGATGGACACATTGGAGAAGAATGGAACTTGGGAGTTAGTGAATTTACCAGAAGGGAAGAAGCCAGTTGGGTGCAAATGGGTATACACTATAAAATATAAGGCTGATAGAACACTTGAAAGATATAAAGCAAGACTAGTTGCCAAAGGGTTCACACAAACCTATGGAACTGACCATTCAGAGACATTTGCTCCGGTTGCAAAGATGAATACTGTCAGGATAATTTTGTCACTTGCTGCTAATTATGGTTGGAATTTACAACAATTTGATGTGAAGAATGCCTTCTTACATGGGGAGCTTGAGGAGAAGATCTATATGTAGGTACCACCGAGATATGATAAAAATGTACCTGTCAATACAATTTGCAGGTTGAAAAAGGCATTATATGACCTAAAACAATCACCTCGGGCATGGTTTGGAAGATTTACCAAGGTTATGACATAACTTTGGGGTACAAGTAAAGTCAAGGAGATCATATCTTGCTGATCAAACACTCGCCACAAAGGGGAGTAACAATTCTGTTAGTATACGTGTATGACATCATAATGACCGGAAATGATTGGAAGGAGCAACACATCTTGAGTCAGTGTTTGGCTAAGGAGTTTGAAATGAAAACTCTTAGAAAACTGAAGTACTTTCTGGGAATCGAGGTGGCACATTCCCGAAAATGAATTTCTATATCTCAGCAAAAGTACATTACAGATTTACTCAAGGAGACAGGGAAACAACATGTAAACCTACGAACACTCCTATGGATCCAAATCTAAAATTAGGTAATGCACAGGAAGGTGTTGCAGTAGATAAAGAAATGTATCAGCGCCTTGTTGGAAGATTAATTTACTTGTCTCACACTAGACCATATATTGCATATGCTATAAGTATGGTTAGCCAATTTATGCACAGTCCATGAGAAGTTCATTTAAAGGCAGCTAATAGAATTCTGCAATATCTCAAGGAAACTCCAGGAAGAGGAATTTTATACAAAAGGAATGGAAACACAATTATTGAGGCTTATACTGATGCTGATTATGCAGGGTTAATCACTGACAGAAGATCCACTACTGGATATTGCACCTTTCTAGAAGGAAATTTAGTAACTTGGAGGAGGAAAAAACAAAATGTGGTGGCTCGTTCTAGTGCTGAAGCTGAATTTCGGGATATGGCACAGAGAATCGGTGAACTACTTTAGCTCAAAATAATTTTAGATGATTTGAAGATTAAATGGGATGGACCTATGAAACTTTATTGTGATAATAAGTCAGCAATCAGCATAGCTCAAAATCTCGTACAACACGATCGAACAAAATGTATTGAGGTGGATAGACATTTTATCAAAGAAAAACTCGACTCCGGTTTGATTTGTACTCCACATGTACCTTTACAAAGGCAACTCACAAATATTCTAACCAAAGGATTGAGCAGTCCAGTTTTT
Source organism: Allium sativum (assembly GCA_030737875.1). Lineage (NCBI taxonomy): Eukaryota > Viridiplantae > Streptophyta > Magnoliopsida > Asparagales > Amaryllidaceae > Allium > Allium sativum. The sequence goes on from CM060915.1 coordinate 649,050,186, forward strand.
GAAGAAATGGTGTCCAAGCTAGGAATGGTGAATACCTATTCACCAACTTGAGGGGGAGTGTAAAAAATAATTCTGCATTTCATAATTCCACCTCCCAATAAGTCTTTTCATTATTCAACAAACTGAATGGACGTGTGTCTATTAGGAAATTGACATGTTTTTATTGCTTATCTTGTAAGTTGTATTTCAATTAATATCCTCGTAAAATCTCATATTATAAATAATGAACTCTGTTGTGTGCTAATTTCACAAGCATATTCAGAAAATTTCTTGTTCCTATTTCTCACACAAATATAAATGTACGATACAATAAAAGTGATGTTTTAGGAAAAAACGATAACATGGTTATTATGGCGGCAAGTCGAGTCGATAGAGTTCAACCAATCAACTAGTCGGACTACTCGATAAATAAATATTAATACATAATTACAGTGTATAAATAAATAGTAGGTATGTAAAACGTTTACAGTGTCTATGTAGTCAAGGCGCAAAAAAGCCCAAGACGCAAAAAGGCACAAACAAAGCCCAAGGCTTGAGCCTTGGGCTTTTTTGCGCCTTGCGCCTTTTTGGGCGTCTTAATTGCGCTTTTTTTCTACTGTTACCGTAAAAACTGCATCTAAAATTATAACTAAATATACAGTTTTGACAACAAATAATAGCATGATTTCGCAATTTTGATGATAAAACTTCTAAAATTCACGTCACAAACCAAAATAAGTAGTCGAAAAGACATTCAACCCAAGTTTAAAACAAAAAAACACTTAAAATGAAAAAAAAACGTTTTTTGCGCTTTGGGCTTTTTTGCGCTTAAGGGGTTTTTTGGGCTTTTTTGCGCTTCGCTAACAGGTGCGCCTTAGACTTCAAAAAAGCCCCCTAGTTGCACCTTGCGTCTTTTTACGCCTAGGTGCGCGCCTGGACTATATAATACAGTGTTAAAGTCAAAGGAGCCATTCGGTCAATGCAATTAAACGAAGTCATCATCCATGGCTTTATCGATGCATCTGCAATTATCTACATACCTCTGTTGCCATCTGCAATATTCTTCTGCTGCCATCTGCAATTAATGGCAAATTCGACTTCGAGTTAGGGTTTAGGGTTTCGACTTCGAGTTAGGGTTTCGAGTTCAAGCAGGTCAGTATCAATCTCGACTAATGGCAAGTCGACTCCTCCAGACGATGATCCAAGCTCGACTAATCGACTAGTCAAGCGTCACAATAATAGTGAACGACAAGATACCAATATTGCAAAATAACATAATAATAGCTACGTTAATTCAAATTCAAAACAAAATAGACAATATTCAAACACAAATGTTTGACATGGACAAAAAGGGTAAAGGACAAGAATATAAAATAAATAAACTTACAGAAAACCTATAGAAAATGAATTTAGGACCAAATGATCCTATAACACATATTACAAGCAGAAAAATTAAAATCAATTTTTTTATGCATAAAAAACTTGATCAGATATGAACAATAGAAGGTTATCTTTTACAGGTCCATCTGGAACAATAACAGATAGACCAACAAAATCAAATAGTTTATCACCCACGGGTTGGATTGATAACATGTTAAGAAGATCTAAAAATACTCAAAGTCAATTAGAAGAAATAATTGACTTGGATAGAGACGGTGAAATATTTTCAAATAGTCAACTAAATTTACCAAATCATAGAGAAATATATAGAACATGACTATTTACAGCCGTAACAGGACTATATAGACACCATAGGGAAGAAATACTTTCGATCCCAGATGGAGCACAACAGATAATAAATTTAATGTCACAAGAAGCTATAAAATAACTAAAAATCCAGAAATATAAATTAATCCACTTAGAACTAATAGTCATAGGTATAAGAGGAGTAGTTAGACAAAAAAATTGGAACAAAACTGTTATCAATATTAATTGATGATAGACACCAAGATTAATCTCCTTTTGAATAAACTATATTCGATTAACTCCTTTAATTTTATTCGAATAACTCCTTTAGATTAACTCATTTGGATTAACTCAGTTTGATTAACTCATCTTGTTTAACTCAACTTATTTTACTCCTATCGAATAGCTAATATTCGAATGACTTATATTCGAATAACTATGTCTGTTTTAACTTTTTTTCGAATGGCTAATATTCGATTTAACTCCATTCTCTTGACTCTAGATCGCAGTGATCACAATGGTTACGCCTGATTCCCTCAGGAAACATCCGACCGCCGTAGGCTATCTACAGCCCTGCGAATTACGCTAGCAGTCGTACGAAATGGAAACTCATCCTGAATAACTATGTTTGACTAACTCTATCTCAAATAACTATATTCGATCAACTCTAATTGAATAACTAATATTCAATTAATCTTAATTCGATTACTATGTTCAGTTAACTCCATCTGGTTAACTCTTACTAGTTAACTCTATCTAATTAACTCAAACTGGTTAACTCTATTAACTCTAATCAATTACTCTAATTCGATTAACTCTAGTCGATTATTCTAATTCCATTAACTCTAACCGATTAACTCTTAATCGACTTACTTTTCATCCATATTCAGTTTCAAATATCGATGTTCAAATCGATTCTTACTTCTCTATATAAGTCCTGACTTATATATTGTAACGACCCGGATTTTGACGATCTTGGTTATCCGATATACAACACATATCGAGCATCCAAGGATCGAAAATAATCGAATAGTTAATGAAAGAAGTTAGAGGGTGAGGATAGATAAGGTAGAAACTTAGAATAGAAGAAGAAGAACACAACATCAGATTATCACGAACCTCACAGCGGAACGAATAACACATAATATATGTAACATAACTTTGAAATATACATTTGTACTTGAATATACATCATTATCAAAGTATAGCACTTACAACACAGCGGAAATAACTATAGCTATATAATCCTGAAGCCTCCTGCTCCATCTCTTCAAGTATATCTGTAAAATCCTGACTACTTGACTGCCCGCACAAAATTGGGCACCCAAGAGTTTAGGGAAACAAAACAAAATAAACTCCGGGTCAGTCATGGGACTGGTATGAGTAAAACAGTTTAAAACAGTTTGAACAAGTAAACGATATCTCATAAGACCATGCCGTATAACGGAACGGGTTTTTCCCTTATGAGAATCTAAAATATCTTTATATCAAAAACCTTTTGATATTATAATAATGTCTATCAACCACAATATAATAATCATCTAGCAGAAACGCTTTCATCTCACGTTCTACATATATAGTATACAATCAAAACCGCAAGCACGTATTGGGTAATGGATTTCCAACTATGACAAGGTATGAAACCACCTTTCGCTAGTGTACCTCCAGAGAGGAATACACTGGGTTCAACAAGAACATCTTGCAATCCGGCCACACTGACCGACCACTCATTTCACTTGAGTGTATCGAATGTATATCACCAACGGTTGGGATCAGCAACCGTTCCCGTATATATATATGGGACAACATTGATAGATTAAAGAGGCAAATGAATATTCTCTAGATAGGTGATTATACACCCTAATTCGGAGCGACCGACTTAGCCATGCTGCCTACCCGATTTCTGTCATTTACCGGATGTGAGGCTAGAAGCTACGCTTATCTTTTACATACCACATCTTCATTCACTTTGAATGTCACATCGTCATACCCGCCAAATCACAAATTGATTTCCCCAAAAATACCACGGGTATACAGCTAAGAGAAACGAATTCCTCCGCCACCAAACATAAATACGTTTGAAGAGATCAACTTACGCGATTTATTAGATATACTCTGTCAGACATTCTTCCATACTGGTCGTCCTGGGACTAGACAAACCGAAGGCACTATTCTGTAAACAGGACAACCCTTGCACTTTACTCCGTCTTCAATTATCTTTGGCATATATGATTCGCAACGTTTATGCCAATACAGAGTGGTTCTTCGGATAATAATCCAACCGGTCTCTCTATTAACAACGTTAAAATGGTCAAAACTTTGATAGTCTATGATTTAACTATCAAAGAAAAACACCTGTGCAAACAATGATGTTATTTCCAGATGGAAATTATATCGATCAATCATCATTTAGCATATATATATATATATACATATATATATATATATTCACATTTCCTTATTTTCTACATTTAGAAAATATATGTTATTAACATTGGAAATATTTCCATAGCTTAATTACGTATCACTATTCTTCCACATCTATCAGACTCTAACTATAAACTAACAAGAGAACAACTTCCAAAGTATAAACCCCGAAGGCCGAAACCAACATCAGATCGATACTCAGGAAACCATTCAACTTAATAATCTCTAGTCAGTTTCTAATTTTTGTTTAACTCCATTTCGATTAACTCTAATTCGAATAACTATGTCTGTTTTAACTCTATCTGGAATAACTATATTCGATTTAACACCATTCGCTTAACTCTAGATCGCAGCGATCACAATGGTTACACCTGATTCTCTCAGGAAACATCCGACCGTCGTAGGCTATCTGCAGCCCTGCGAATTACGCTAGCAGTCATGCTAAATGGAATCTCATCCCGAATCACTATGTATGTTTTACTCTAATCGATTTACTCTATTTGATTTACTCTAATCGATTTAACTCTATTCATTTCCTAAATAAATATTCCTTTATCCTATTTATTTTCTAAATAAATATTCTCCTTTATAATCTCCTATTTATTTTCTAAATAAATATTTTCAAATTATTTCCTTTTATAAAATCGGTTGAATTTATAAAATTCCTTTATTTCAATATACGTTGAAATATTCCTTTTTACATCCTAGGGTTTCTTATGATATTAAAAATATCGAATAACAATGATCAACATCATTCTAACACACAGAATCCATAACAGATTATATATCACATCATATATTATAATACATGAACAGAACAGTATTTTAAATATTGAGGAGTCCAGTTGGACCCCTCCAACTTGTTTCCCTGCATCACAGATGTTAAACAACACAAATATAAAATATTCTGCTAAACAGAATCAATATTTGATTAACGATATATATATATATATATATATATATATATATATATCGTTATCTATAAATTTCAACCAATACATAAACAATTCAACCAAACAGTCAGCACACAGCAAACAGTCATCATTTATCAGTTCTAAATATATGTTATAAAAATAGAACTGTTCAGAGTTGGTGAGTTTTACTCACATTGGCAGTTCATCGTTAAAGGACGATAAACTGTTTGTTTGATTTGAATCAAACAGTTTATTTCGCCATAAATTCAAACGAGCTTCAATCCACTCCTAGTCAGTCTCATTTGGTAGTCGTCGTCCATACGATCCTAATGGATCTTGTTTCGTCCGATTCTAGTATAGTATGACGAAGTTATTCAATTTACAAGTTGCGTGTATATTTTTATTTTAAAATAAAACATCATTTATATAATTGGGCCTCACCACATTTCAATGGCCCATCTTCATACTTACAAACCCGGACCGAACCATCTTCCTTCATCCCGATTAAATCTTCCTTCTACAGAACATCCCAAATGCCATTAACACCACTTCGAATCCCATCCGCTCCTGCTTTTCTCCACGAGAATCCAAACTGAAGATACCGATCTATCTCTCTTAGAATTCTTGTCAATCTCGTATCCATTTTCAACCCTCTTGCATCTGCCCTGTGATTCGCGACTTCGAGGTCCTCTTAGCAACTCGCGACATCGGTGGCGTCGGATCTTCACCAGACTACGCCAAACGAGGCGCCTTACCCAACTGATCATCACTCAATATTCGAATTCGCGCTTCAACGCCTTAGTGGTTTACCCCGGTCAACCCTAGCTCTTCGATACCTTTGTGGCAGTGAACTGGAACTAATTCGAGTTTGGAAAAACCCACCTAGGAATGATGAAAATCCCTCTACGAACTCAGAAATCTTGTTTAAGGATTTCTAGATTTTGTTTTTGATTTTTATTTGATTTTTTTGATTTCTTTTCCTGCGTTTTCTTCTTGCGGTATAAAAGGAAACAACGGTGGACAAATGAAAAAAAAGGATTTGGTTTAGGCTAGGTATGGTCTGTATTTATGTGGTGTTCGAATGTTTTTTTGTGTGTGTTGAAATGTGGGATCACTTGAGCCATTCTTTTATGTTTGATGTGGGATTACTTGAGCCATGCTTTCTGTTGAAATGTGGGATTGCTTGAGCCATTCTTTTCTGTTGAAAACGTGGGATCACTTGAGCCATGCTTTCCTGTTTAATGCTTCAGTACTTATTCACGGATTTCTATTGACAGAAATAAACATACTATTGTGACAAGCAAGGCGCCACGATTCCAAAAATATAATAATACCGGTAGATTAACTCATATTGTGAAACCCCCAAAATCGCTGATTAAGGGTGCAAAAATACTCTAAATAAAAAGTTGCGTATTTAATTAATTAAAAATTACAGTAAAATTCTAAAATTAAATTATCACTACGTCTCAAAAGAATCTTTTCTAAATTCGAAACCGGTATCTAGTTATATCGAATAAACCATTACGGTCGATAAACGAGTCTATAGCAACTATTCCAAAGTTTGATTTGAACACAACTCACAATCTACATGACGAAATCCCGGTTTTTCTCTTCCACTAGAAAGATATACTTCATCAACTCCTAACGTTTCTTGTTTCACAGAAATCCGATTTAAAACGGCTTCTGTATATTCGCTTAAAGTTCGAATCGCCAAATCGCGAACTGCCGCGCCATTTCGAGCTCGATTATAATTATAATATAAATTATATTCTCGACCATCGTTAATTAAATATATTCGTTGGTATAATTCAACTCTCAACTAAATTATATATATTTTGAACTGCCCAATTCACACCATATCGCCACTTTAGCCAATTCTGATTATTTCAGAATTAAATATATTATTTAGTTATTATTTTAATTAATTATTCACTATTATTTAATTCAACGACCATTAAATCCTCTAAATCACTATTTAAATAAATTAATTATTATACCGCTGGAAAATGCGGGTCATTACATATATTCTATTTATCCAATGATAAGCATTTTATTTAATTTATAAAATATTATTTATAAATTTATCTTCTCCACTTGTCTGTTAAAATAGATTTCTATTAAATGTCTACTTTAAATTCATATCCTATTACACTCGTGTACGAAGCATGGTTCTAAACCTTCCTAGTGTAAAATTATATTTTTATACAATTCTATTCATTTTTCAAGTATTCCCTTTTTATAATATCTTATTTATTTTCTAAATAAATATTCCTTTTATCTTTCTATTTATTTAACAAATAAATATTCCTTTTTAATCTATTTATAAATGTTTTACAAATATTTCCTTTCAATTCTATTTGTAAATGTTTTACAAATATTTCTTTTTAATTCTATTTATTTATCTAAATAAATATTTTCTTTTTATAAAATCTTTTGATTTTATAAATATTCTTTTTCAATATAACATTGAAAATTTCCTTTTTAACATTCCAGTATTCCTTATGGTATTTAACGTACCATATAACAATGATCGGTATCATTCCAGCATACAAAATCAACAACAGGTATCATATCACATCATATAACACAATATACGAAAATAGTAAAATAGATGTTGAGGAACCCAATTGGGTCCCTCCGACCTGTTTCCCTACATCCACAGATGTTAAACAATAAAATAACATCAATTTCATTTCACTATGAAATATTCTGCTAAACAGAATCAATATTTGATTGATGATTTATATCTATATTGTTATCTATATTTTCAATCAATTAACTAGCAGTTCAACCAAACAGCCAACACACAGCAAACAACCATTATTTACCAGTAATAGAAATACGTTATAAAAAATATAACTAAGAAGAGTTAGTGAGTTTTACTCACATTGGACGATCGTCGTTAATAACGATAACCATTGCTTGATTCAGACGGACAATTTATTTTGCTATAAATTGTAACGAGCTCCGATTCACTTCCAATCAGTTCCATTTCGTAGCCGTTGTCCATATGATCCCAATGGATCCTGTTTTTCTGAATTCGAATAATGTATGAGCCATATATCATGATTTTAAGATAATACAATATTTAATATTAAGTTAAACTTAGTTAGAATTAGTTGGGCTTTACCATTTGTTTATTTACCGGCCCAACGTCCGTTTAAAAGCCCACACCCGTATGAATAGGATTCCTCTTCCATGTTCCAAACAAGAACGCTGCTCTCCTCTATATTTCGAACTCCATTTCCCACCTTTCCTTTAAATGCTGCCCCCACACTTATCCACAAAATTCCAACTTGAATGTACCATTATCTGCCTTATCAAACTCTCTTCACACCCCTACCATCTGGGTGTAACTGGACTGCACTTTCATCCCTGCGATGAACATCTCCACGCACATAAGTACTGTGCAATCATCGATTCACTTTCTCACCGCAATTCTCGAAATCATAACCACCATAATGCTGCTCAACCATTCTCCCTTAACATCCCCTTCACGTGTACATTGAGCTTCCCATATGCGCTCGTTACATAAACAACATCAATATGGTATTGAACAGAAAAAAGACTGGGCTTACTTGTACCACAACAGCTTCAAATTGTCCTACCGACTTCCGTGCGCCAACCAATTGTGACGAGCAAGAATTTCGCTCGGTCCGAACCAGTCGCTAAACCGATCCAGGCCGTTCGAAACGCCCTATCGTTTGAGAACAAGACAAAACAGAACGCATATAAAAGAACATTTCATTGTATATTACAACAATGCATCAGATTACAGGAATATACAGAGTATTAATGAATAAATATTACACAGAAATATCAGAGATTTAAATTACATTTAAATACATCGCAGCGGAAAATAATACAATACACAACTAGAAGAAGATATACGGATACAAAGCTTTCCGGATATCGTTCCAGCTGTAAACCAGGATCCTGTGAATATAAATCTGCAAAACCAAAACTACTAGCTGCCCGTGTCAAAATAAGGGCACCCAGAGTTTAGGTTAAAACAATAAACTCCAGGTCAGTCATGTGACTGGTGTGAGAACTAAAACAGTTATTAATCTTTATTTTTAAAGTTAGGCAAAACAAGGGACCACGCCGTATAACACGGAACGGGTTTCCTCCCAAGAATACCAGTGCATAAAACAACAGCGCAATGCTAAATAAAGAAAAATGAAGCTGTTATAAGACCCAGGTCCTATCACACAATGCAACGCAAGCCGGGGGATAGGGTTTTCCCTTATAACAGCCAAAGAATGCTTGATACGTTTAAAACAAATCATTTGATACTATTATAAGTGTATAGTGTATAAAACAACTTCAAATCATAAGTATCAATCCTAGGCGGCATGGGTACCATATATCATGTCGCCATACTAGTTCTACAATTAAAACCGCAAATGTCGTATTGGAAGTTGGGTTATCATTTATGGTATGAACCGAGGCTAGGGGCAAGATCCTCTACCGATTCGAGACGCTCTAGTCCGTGTCTCAGGAACAGCCGCAACTGCCCCCTGGATCGTCAGGGCCGGTCCACCGATGTGGATTATAATGCCTGAACAATACGTTTCTCCGCCCTTTAGGGCGTAAGCCTGGCCCGTCAGCCGACCAGAAGCATCGGCCGAAACCGATATCACGAGGCGCCTCGCTTTTCAGCAAGTAATAATAAGCAATATCCACATGAGTCAAACTCGTCAGCCAGTTCAAGCACTGACGCCACTCCTAACTAGAAAGAAACGCATGTCCTCCCTGAGGTCCGTCTCCCGTTTTTAGTTCATACCGGGTGTGATACTCGCGAATCAACGTTACACAAAGCTACGCCACACAAGGCCGTGCTTTGATCATCAACCACAAGACTTTGCTTTTCAACAAAAGCCTTGATCCATGCAACTCAGCATGCCACATTGTCAGTCCATACTGTACCACTGATTTCTACCAATATATAACCTCTAGGCTCGTACGTCTCAGAGAAGGGTGTATAGCAAGAGAATAAATTCTCTGCCACCAAACAGATATATATTTAGCAGAGATCACCAATACAGTATAAAGGAATACAACGTCAGACACACTATCCATTTACAAGTCCGTTCTGGGTCTGAACGAAACCGGAGGCACTTTCCTCGCATATCCATCCATCTCCAAGTACGTCTAGACGATCACCAACTGTTTCCATCTTCTTGGGTGTACAGCCCAATCAAGATCATCAGTAATCACCCAAACAACGTGAAGACTTCCGGTCTTCGACCACCGTCTTCATCTTCGACTTATCGTCGTATCAGTTATTCAGAATGGGATGAACCCGGTCTTTCCGAATAACTCGCGTATTATTTTAAATAAGTGTTACACAAACACAACATACGCCTCATTCCAATTCATTAGTCACTAACCGTAAATTAATCAAGAGAATAATTCCCCAAATATTAACCCCGAAGGCCGAAACCAACATCAGATCAATATCCAGAAAACCATCCTGCTTGGCTAACCGACAGTTAGTTTCTAAATTCCACATTCATAGGGAAAGGTTCCCATTAATTTTATCCAAGATAAATTCCTTGAATTTATTCTTTAATCTACTTTTGAATTTCGATTCAACTAGTCGGGATTAACGAAACTTACCGAAGTAATCATTTGTTTTAATTTCCCAATCCCAACCTATTCATCCCATGAAGTAAAACTGGTAATACTTCATATCTAACACCACGGTGTTATCGGTAAATTCAATTACCATTTCACGTTCAAATCTAATTAAAGATTTAACTATCGCCTGGAGCAAAACTGGTGGTACTCCATTTTCGATCTTTTCAATCTAATTAAAGATTCATTAAAACTCCACTTAGTTTTAATCTTCGACTGGGTTAAAGAATCAGTGTCATTTAAAACACGGTTCACGATAAACCCAAAATCACATTCCATTAATTATCGGATTAAAGAACGAGTGTTATTTAGAACACTGTTCACGATAAACCCAAAAATCAATATCCATTCAATTTCAATTAAATATTATTTAATTGGTACACTTCATTAAATCTAAATAAAAAGATTTAATCTTTTCTCAACTGGGTTCAAGAACAGTGTTAGTGAAGACACCATTCACGACAAACCCAAATCACATTTGATATTCAATACAAGGCTCTGAATAGAAAATATACCGGCTTATATTCAATATCAAATTCTACGATTAACAAATGTCGTATTGGAAATAACGATATAAATATATATCTTTCAAATTTCCATAACAACATCTGTATAATCACGAATTCCAACATCGAAATATTCCGAAGACAATTTCGATTCAAATCCATTCCAATGCAATCATTGGAAATTCTGGTTATTTTTAAAACCCTTTTCAAATTCAATTTATTTATTTAAAAATAAATAGAATTATATTTCTAGTTCAAAACTAGTTCATTTCGATAAAAATCTATTTTTATCTTTTCAAATATGGAGTTTTTCATCCCAGATCTTCACAAATCATTTCTTATGATTTTACACAAATTATTGCTATTTTTAATAATTTTATCAAGGCCCGTACAGTCGATTTCCATCAATGGCCATCGAACTGCACTTACAGCGACCTTTTTCAAATTTGATTTGGACGTATCTCCAAATCCAACCGTTAGATTTCAAATTTCTAATATTCGTTAGGAAGCTCTTTTCGATACGAACCCAACGGTTCCGGTTTTAGGAGAATCCGACGGTCGGATCTCCCGTAATGTCCGTTTGAAATAAATGGTCGAAATTCACGAACTGCCGCGGCGCGGCGCGTTCTATTCAGGCCATTATATAATATATATTTCGTCGATTTCTATTTAAAACGAATTATATAAATAGTTTTAAATTCGTTTCAAAAGCAATTTCAACTTCCATTTCAATTCAAATCAAAATTGAATTCTTCTTTATAAATTCGTTTTAAAATTCATTTCTATTCAATTCAAATTTCAATTCAATTTGAATTCATTTCAATTCGCTTTCAATTCAATTTGAATTCGTTATCTATTCAATTAAATTCGAATTCGTTTTCGTTTGCTATTCAATAGAAATCAAATTCGTTTTCCATTCAATTCGAATTCATTATATATTCAATTCATTTCGAAATCGTTTTCCATTCATTTCATTTCGAAATCGTTTTCAATTCATTTCATTTCGAAATCGTTTTCCATTCATTTCATTTCGAAATCGTTTTCCATTCATTTCATTTCGAAATCGTTAAAATCGATATAAATATCGTTCACGTCAAAATGGCGTCAATCTAATCAACACGGCTTCATAAATTTCTATTTTCAAATATTCTATTTCAAATATTTCTTTTTCAAAATAGTTGTTATTATCAAAATATTTCGTTCAACACATGACCAATCTCAATGGATGAGACTGTCAACACATGAACCTTTATTTTATATTATAAAGATGTAAATTTTATTACTAAAATATTTCGTTCAACACATGACCGATCTCAATGGATGAGTACTGTCAACACATGAACCTTTATTTTATATTATAAAGATGTAAATTTTATTACTAAAATATTTCGTTCAACACATGACCGATCTCAATGGATGAGTACTGTCAACACATGAACCTTTATTTTATATTATTCTTTATTTTTCAAATTGGAATGAGGCCCAATCAATTACCATATAAAGTTAATTATATGGATTCCATACAACACATGTATATAATAGCATTGAAAAATAATCAACCATCAACCAAAGTGCACTACACTGTATAAGCATCAAATATAGATATCTAACGCTTATAACAGCCTGTCAATCGATCGATCGACATATTTAATCATTTAGGATGAGTGAACTTCAAATTTCATCCTAACACCCGTGTGGGGTTTCAAACAATCAAACACATATTTTATTTGTGCAGTTGGGCGATGTGTAAAATTTATCGTCCCAATCAATGTCTTTCAAATAGGTGTACATAAACAAACTGTCCGGTTTGTAAATGAATATTTATTTATTTACATTCACGTTAAAAATTATATTTTTAACGATAAAACATTTTATTCAACCTATGAATATTCTATTCGGTTCATTTATTCAATAAAATGATATTTTTATTTTTCTAACATTTTAGAAAATTTCGGCGGCATAACGGCACGATACTAGAAACGGGACGAGGCCTAGCCTTATCCCCGGTCTAGTGAAGGCCCACGCCATTCACACATCAATCAATCCATTCATTTCACCAAACAATTCAATTTTACCAAACAATTCAATTTCAAATCAAATCATCTAACTAATCTATGCAACCAAACAAACAAGTCCATGGTCTATGGACGATTGTGTCGGGTGCTACTAAGCACCGTCTGCATCCTAGTATATATATATGACTAGAAAAGAAATTGAAAGGTGAGAAATTCTCACCGATAGCTATCCAATCATCTTGACTCTTCATTGATAGAAATCTTCATCGTTATCGCATCTTTGTCATCTTCGTTGCCCGGATTCTCTACATATGTAAAAATCGAATTTTTACTTCGTTATTCAATATATAAAAATCGAATTTTTACTTTGTTATTCAATATATAAAAATTTCGCCTTTTCAAATATATCATTATAAAAAAATTTGCCTTTCTATAATATAAAAATTATATCTTTCCTCGAAGTAAAAATCATATTTTTACTTCACTACTCATCTCAAAATATCGTCTTTTCATATTTAAAAATATCGTCTTTTCATATTTAAAAATATCGTCTTTATTCTTGTAATGTTCATACAAAATCACGTTTTTATTTTCTTTCAAAACAAAGTATTTTATTTTAAAACAACGATAATTTTCTATTTTCAAAAATAAGGCTATTTATAATTTCAAACAAAGTATTACATTTTCAAAAGCAACATTTTTTTCAAACAGCTATTTTATTTTCAAAACATTACCATTTTTGTTTTCATATACTAAGTTAATTACCTTAATGAATTTAATAACATAATTACTAATTAATTATTTATAAATATAAACTAATTTTTACCTTAATCATGTTTGGAAACAAATCTGGCCATTACTTTTTCTTTATCCCGACGTTGTCTTCTTCCTTCTGACCCTCTGGACCGCTCAAAAGAAAACCTCGCACCCACTCTTCCTATGGCGCACGCTCCAGAGATGAACCGACCTCGATCTGTGTGTGCCACTCCATAGCCGTGAGCATCCTCCACCTCCACCCTGATTCTCTTGAGACTCGCACCCATCAGTCGCCCAAAAATTCACCCCAAAGACCGCAACTTTCAGCACAAGAATCGAACAAAATACTTGCTGAAATCTCATCAAACCCATGAAGAATTGAAGAGCTGAAAAAGCTCTATGATTTTCGCTTTCAAACCCAAATATAATTCGCCTTGAAATGGAAGAGATTAGGAGATGAAAATCAGACAATATCGGCCTTTGAATCGGGTAGGTCGGCGGCTTAATAGGGTTAGGGTTCTTAGATGGTCCTTTTATAGAAATTTATATTACTATTTTATTCTATTATTTTCAAAAATACATGTTAACTGATACGAACTCCCATTCAAACCCAACGACTGTCGCCCCTAGCTAATTACCCCCATTCCGAACACAATGGGATATGTATCGTAAGCTGATTTGATCGTTTGAATCAGTTTCCGTTAAATTTACATTTAAATCACTATATTGAATTTTAAACGTACATTTCAAATTACCGGGGTCACATACGAACACGAAAAATTCCAAAAAAATATTTTCTAGCTTCGTATTGACGATACGGTCCTAACAAAACTAGTTTCGTCGAATTCTGAGACCGTTGGAAAAATGGCCAATTTCCAGTCGATTAAAATCAACTGAAACTGGTCAAACACGTTTTCCTTTGTCACGCTCACATATTGATTCGAAAAATTATGAAAATTGGAACCTAGCAATAATTTGACGTCACGGACCCAACAAAACTGGTTTCGTCGAAATCCGAGGTCGTTTGCAAAATGTCCATTTTTAAGGGCCTGAATTCCATAGCGACTATTCAGAATTTTCAACTGGACATATCTTTTGATTCCCACTATGAAATCTTGATTTTTCGGATTCGTTGGAAAGATATCATCAATTAGATCCTATTGTTTTTGGTTTCACTAGAATCCGGATTGTTTTGCACCCGGTACATTCAATTGAAGTTTGAAATCGAATTATCGAACTACCGCGCCATTTTCAATTCTATTTATAATTATTTATATTCTAACGACGACGCATATAATATATACGTCGAATTCTATTCAAAATAAATTTCTCGTTGATTTTATTTAAAATAATTCATTTTAAATAATCAAAATTCGCTAAAATTGCCGAAATAAAAATTTTAAACTGGCCCAGATTTTCGGGTTATTACAATCTCCCCCACTTAAAACTTTTCGTCCCCGAAAAGGAACAAAGTCGAAAGTGGTTTGATTAATCAACTCTACGTTCGATCTGGCTTTCATTCTCCAACTTTTCAGTTTATGAGAATTTTCAAAAATTTCAAAAATTTGGCTAACACCCTAAATTTTCGAAAAATTTCGCCATAACCTCCCCTGCACCGGGAGCATCGGGGAATTTCAAATAGCTTCCCCGGTCCTTCAGATCTCAAAAAGAAAAAGAAAAAGCCAAGCGGCTAGCCAATAGGCTCATAAAATCATCATCACCCAAACAAAACAGTAAATTATGTAGTAAACATGTACCTATTTGTCGGGCAAACAAATTTTATTCTTCGGCTCTAGCCTCCTTGCTATGACCTGTCCAATGTAAGTATATGTATATGCAAGCAAATGCGACCAATTTTCAATATAATTCAATATTTGATTCAATTAGGCTAAATGGTTCAAAATTATCAAACAAATGAACAAACAACACAAACATCAATCAATTAGTGAATTAGAGTTTCAAATTCATAAATTTGATACATATACAGAAAATCATGTTTTTGATGCCAATTCACAACAATGTGTTCTAACTATATTAGTTTTGGTTCTCACACCAGTCAATAGGAAATATATAGAAAACACACCTTCGAAACACGAACATAAATACTGATGATGCACGTGCTATCATCAGTACCATCTCCGAGCGACTAGAGTGTGATTCTATATCTATCCAATGTATTAAAACTTCGAATATACGTTCATGACGCGTATATGCAAAACCTTTATATACTGGATTGCCCAATTCAAAATAGATAAATAATCCAATACGTATAAAGCGATTTGAATTTCAAAACAAAATTGTTTTCCATTTGAAAAATATACTCTTCACACTCGTTCTAGGATACTACTGATCCCATCTCTAACGAGTCATTCTAATTGGATATTACTAATCCAATATCTGATGAATTCTTTCGT
The DNA here is from genome assembly GCA_030737875.1 of Allium sativum. Classification (NCBI taxonomy): domain Eukaryota; kingdom Viridiplantae; phylum Streptophyta; class Magnoliopsida; order Asparagales; family Amaryllidaceae; genus Allium; species Allium sativum. Next base: position 649,066,523 of record CM060915.1, read on the forward strand.
ACGGTTCTAATGTGCCTTGTTCTCTGAGCTTTGTAAACCAAAGCTCTGATACCAAATGTGACGAGCAAGAATTTCGCTCGGTTCGAACCAGTCGCTAAACCGATCCAGGCCGTTCGAAACGCCCTATCGTTTGAGAACAAGACAAAACAGAACGCATATAAAAGAACATTTCATTGTATATTACAACAATGCATCAGATTACAGGAATATACAGAGTATTAATGAATAAATATTACACAGAAATATCAGAGATTTAAATTACATTTAAATACATCGCAGCGGAAAATAATACAATACACAACTAGAAGAAGATATACGGATACAAAGCTTTCCAGATATCGTTCCAGCTGTAAACCAGGATCCTGTGAATATAAATCTGCAAAACCAAAACTACTAGCTGCCCGTGTCAAAATAAGGGCACCCAGAGTTTAGGTTAAAACAATAAACTCCAGGTCAGTCATGTGACTGGTGTGAGAACTAAAACAGTTATTAATCTTTATTTTTAAAGTTAGGCAAAACAAGGGACCACGCCGTATAACACGGAACGGGTTTCCTCCCAAGAATACCAGTGCATAAAACAACAGCGCAATGCTAAATAAAGAAAAATGAAGCTGTTATAAGACCCAGGTCCTATCACACAATGCAACGCAAGCCGGGGGATAGGGTTTTCCCTTATAACAGCCAAAGAATGCTTGATACGTTTAAAACAAATCATTTGATACTATTATAAGTGTATAGTGTATAAAACAACTTCAAATCATAAGTATCAATCCTAGGCGGCATGGGTACCATATATCATGTCGCCATACTAGTTCTACAATTAAAACCGCAAATGTCGTATTGGAAGTTGGGTTATCATTTATGGTATGAACCGAGGCTAGGGGCAAGATCCTCTACCGATTCGAGACGCTCTAGTCCGTGTCTCAGGAACAGCCGCAACTGCCCCCTGGATCGTCAGGGCCGGTCCACCGATGTGGATTATAATGCCTGAACAATACGTTTCTCCGCCCTTTAGGGCGTAAGCCTGGCCCGTCAGCCGACCAGAAGCATCGGCCGAAACCGATATCACGAGGCGCCTCGCTTTTCAGCAAGTAATAATAAGCAATATCCACATGAGTCAAACTCGTCAGCCAGTTCAAGCACTGACGCCACTCCTAACTAGAAAGAAACGCATGTCCTCCCTGAGGTCCGTCTCCCGTTTTTAGTTCATACCGGGTGTGATACTCGCGAATCAACGTTACACAAAGCTACGCCACACAAGGCCGTGCTTTGATCATCAACCACAAGACTTTGCTTTTCAACAAAAGCCTTGATCCATGCAACTCAGCATGCCACATTGTCAGTCCATACTGTACCACTGATTTCTACCAATATATAACCTCTAGGCTCGTACGTCTCAGAGAAGGGTGTATAGCAAGAGAATAAATTCTCTGCCACCAAACAGATATATATTTAGCAGAGATCACCAATACAGTATAAAGGAATACAACGTCGGACACACTATCCATTTACAAGTCCGTTCTGGGTCTGAACGAAACCGGAGGCACTTTCCTCGCATATCCATCCATCTCCAAGTACGTCTAGACGATCACCAACTGTTTCCATCTTCTTGGGTGTACAGCCCAATCAAGATCATCAGTAATCACCCAAACAACGTGAAGACTTCCGGTCTTCGACCACCGTCTTCATCTTCGACTTATCGTCGTATCAGTTATTCAGAATGGGATGAACCCGGTCTTTCCGAATAACTCGCGTATTATTTTAAATAAGTGTTACACAAACACAACATACGCCTCATTCCAATTCATTAGTCACTAACCGTAAATTAATCAAGAGAATAATTCCCCAAATATTAACCCCGAAGGCCGAAACCAACATCAGATCAATATCCAGAAAACCATCCTGCTTGGCTAACCGACAGTTAGTTTCTAAATTCCACATTCATAGGGAAAGGTTCCCATTAATTTTATCCAAGATAAATTCCTTGAATTTATTCTTTAATCTACTTTTGAATTTCGATTCAACTAGTCGGGATTAACGAAACTTACCGAAGTAATCATTTGTTTTAATTTCCCAATCCCAACCTATTCATCCCATGAAGTAAAACTGGTAATACTTCATATCTAACACCACGGTGTTATCGGTAAATTCAATTACCATTTCACGTTCAAATCTAATTAAAGATTTAACTATCGCCTGGAGCAAAACTGGTGGTACTCCATTTTCGATCTTTTCAATCTAATTAAAGATTCATTAAAACTCCACTTAGTTTTAATCTTCGACTGGGTTAAAGAATCAGTGTCATTTAAAACACGGTTCACGATAAACCCAAAATCACATTCCATTAATTATCGGATTAAAGAACGAGTGTTATTTAGAACACTGTTCACGATAAACCCAAAAATCAATATCCATTCAATTTCAATTAAATATTATTTAATTGGTACACTTCATTAAATCTAAATAAAAAGATTTAATCTTTTCTCAACTGGGTTCAAGAACAGTGTTAGTGAAGACACCATTCACGACAAACCCAAATCACATTTGATATTCAATACAAGGCTCTGAATAGAAAATATACCGGCTTATATTCAATATCAAATTCTACGATTAACAAATGTCGTATTGGAAATAACGATATAAATATATATCTTTCAAATTTCCATAACAACATCTGTATAATCACGAATTCCAACATCGAAATATTCCGAAGACAATTTCGATTCAAATCCATTCCAATGCAATCATTGGAAATTCTGGTTATTTTTAAAACCCTTTTCAAATTCAATTTATTTATTTAAAAATAAATAGAATTATATTTCTAGTTCAAAACTAGTTCATTTCGATAAAAATCTATTTTTATCTTTTCAAATATGGAGTTTTTCATCCCAGATCTTCACAAATCATTTCTTATGATTTTACACAAATTATTGCTATTTTTAATAATTTTATCAAGGCCCGTACAGTCGATTTCCATCAATGGCCATCGAACTGCACTTACACCGACCTTTTTCAAATTTGATTTGGACGTATCTCCAAATCCAACCGTTAGATTTCAAATTTCTAATATTCGTTAGGAAGCTCTTTTCGATACGAACCCAACGGTTCCGGTTTTAGGAGAATCCGACGGTCGGATCTCCCGTAATGTCCGTTTGAAATAAATGGTCGAAATTCACGAACTGCCGCGGCGCGGCGCGTTCTATTCAGGCCATTATATAATATATATTTCGTCGATTTCTATTTAAAACGAATTATATAAATAGTTTTAAATTCGTTTCAAAAGCAATTTCAACTTCCATTTCAATTCAAATCAAAATTGAATTCTTCTTTATAAATTCGTTTTAAAATTCATTTCTATTCAATTCAAATTTCAATTCAATTTGAATTCATTTCAATTCGCTTTCAATTCAATTTGAATTCGTTATCTATTCAATTAAATTCGAATTCGTTTTCGTTTGCTATTCAATAGAAATCAAATTCGTTTTCCATTCAATTCGAATTCATTATATATTCAATTCATTTCGAAATCGTTTTCCATTCATTTCATTTCGAAATCGTTTTCAATTCATTTCATTTCGAAATCGTTTTCCATTCATTTCATTTCGAAATCGTTAAAATCGATATAAATATCGTTCACGTCAAAATGGCGTCAATCTAATCAACACGGCTTCATAAATTTCTATTTTCAAATATTTCTTTTTCAAAATAGTTGTTATTATCAAAATATTTCGTTCAACACATGACCAATCTCAATGGATGAGACTGTCAACACATGAACCTTTATTTTATATTATAAAGATGTAAATTTTATTACTAAAATATTTCGTTCAACACATGACCGATCTCAATGGATGAGTACTGTCAACACATGAACCTTTATTTTATATTATAAAGATGTAAATTTTATTACTAAAATATTTCGTTCAACACATGACCGATCTCAATGGATGAGTACTGTCAACACATGAACCTTTATTTTATATTATTCTTTATTTTTCAAATTGGAATGAGGCCCAATCAATTACCATATAAAGTTAATTATATGGATTCCATACAACACATGTATATAATAGCATTGAAAAATAATCAACCATCAACCAAAGTGCACTACACTGTATAAGCATCAAATATAGATATCTAACGCTTATAACAGCCTGTCAATCGATCGATCGACATATTTAATCATTTAGGATGAGTGAACTTCAAATTTCATCCTAACACCCGTGTGGGGTTTCAAACAATCAAACACATATTTTATTTGTGCAGTTGGGCGATGTGTAAAATTTATCGTCCCAATCAATGTCTTTCAAATAGGTGTACATAAACAAACTGTCCGGTTTGTAAATGAATATTTATTTATTTACATTCACGTTAAAAATTATATTTTTAACGATAAAACATTTTATTCAACCTATGAATATTCTATTCGGTTCATTTATTCAATAAAATGATATTTTTATTTTTCTAACATTTTAGAAAATTTCGGCGGCATAACGGCACGATACTAGAAACGGGACGAGGCCTAGCCTTATCCCCGGTCTAGTGAAGGCCCACGCCATTCACACATCAATCAATCCATTCATTTCACCAAACAATTCAATTTTACCAAACAATTCAATTTCAAATCAAATCATCTAACTAATCTATGCAACCAAACAAACAAGTCCATGGTCTATGGACGATTGTGTCGGGTGCTACTAAGCACCGTCTGCATCCTAGTATATATATATGACTAGAAAAGAAATTGAAAGGTGAGAAATTCTCACCGATAGCTATCCAATCATCTTGACTCTTCATTGATAGAAATCTTCATCGTTATCACATCTTTGTCATCTTCGTTGCCCGGATTCTCTACATATGTAAAAATCGAATTTTTACTTCGTTATTCAATATATAAAAATCGAATTTTTACTTTGTTATTCAATATATAAAAATTTCGCCTTTTCAAATATATCATTATAAAAAGATTTGCCTTTCTATAATATAAAAATTATATCTTTCCTCGAAGTAAAAATCATATTTTTACTTCACTACTCATCTCAAAATATCGTCTTTTCATATTTAAAAATATCGTCTTTTCATATTTAAAAATATCGTCTTTATTCTTGTAATGTTCATACAAAATCACGTTTTTATTTTCTTTCAAAACAAAGTATTTTATTTTAAAACAACGATAATTTTCTATTTTCAAAAATAAGGCTATTTATAATTTCAAACAAAGTATTACATTTTCAAAAGCAACATTTTTTTCAAACAGCTATTTTATTTTCAAAACATTACCATTTTTGTTTTCATATACTAAGTTAATTACCTTAATGAATTTAATAACATAATTACTAATTAATTATTTATAAATATAAACTAATTTTTACCTTAATCATGTTTGGAAACAAATCTGGCCATTACTTTTTCTTTATCCCGACGTTGTCTTCTTCCTTCTGACCCTCTGGACCGCTCAAAAGAAAACCTCGCACCCACTCTTCCTATGGCGCACGCTCCAGAGATGAACCGACCTCGATCTGTGTGTGCCACTCCATAGCCGTGAGCATCCTCCACCTCCACCCTGATTCTCTTGAGACTCGCACCCATCAGTCGCCCAAAAATTCACCCCAAAGACCGCAACTTTCAGCACAAGAATCGAACAAAATACTTGCTGAAATCTCATCAAACCCATGAAGAATTGAAGAGCTGAAAAAGCTCTATGATTTTCGCTTTCAAACCCAAATATAATTCGCCTTGAAATGGAAGAGATTAGGAGATGAAAATCAGACAATATCGGCCTTTGAATCGGGTAGGTCGGCGGCTTAATAGGGTTAGGGTTCTTAGATGGTCCTTTTATAGAAATTTATATTACTATTTTATTCTATTATTTTCAAAAATACATGTTAACTGATACGAACTCCCATTCAAACCCAACGACTGTCGCCCCTAGCTAATTACCCCCATTCCGAACACAATGGGATATGTATCGTAAGCTGATTTGATCGTTTGAATCAGTTTCCGTTAAATTTACATTTAAATCACTATATTGAATTTTAAACGTACATTTCAAATTACCGGGGTCACATACGAACACGAAAAATTCCAAAAAAATATTTTCTAGCTTCGTATTGACGATACGGTCCTAACAAAACTAGTTTCGTCGAATTCTGAGACCGTTGGAAAAATGGCCAATTTCCAGTCGATTAAAATCAACTGAAACTGGTCAAACACGTTTTCCTTTGTCACGCTCACATATTGATTCGAAAAATTATGAAAATTGGAACCTAGCAATAATTTGACGTCACGGACCCAACAAAACTGGTTTCGTCGAAATCCGAGGTCGTTTGCAAAATGTCCATTTTTAAGGGCCTGAATTCCATAGCGACTATTCAGAATTTTCAACTGGACATATCTTTTGATTCCCACTATGAAATCTTGATTTTTCGGATTCGTTGGAAAGATATCATCAATTAGATCCTATTGTTTTTGGTTTCACTAGAATCCAGATTGTTTTGCACCCGGTACATTCAATTGAAGTTTGAAATCGAATTATCGAACTACCGCGCCATTTTCAATTCTATTTATAATTATTTATATTCTAACGACGACGCATATAATATATACGTCGAATTCTATTCAAAATAAATTTCTCGTCGATTTTATTTAAAATAATTCATTTTAAATAATCAAAATTCGCTAAAATTGCCGAAATAAAAATTTTAAACTGGCCCAGATTTTCGGGTTATTACACCAATACCATACAATTGAACACACACAGCTTCTGACCCTTACATTCATGCTTGACCCAACCGCTCCTCATATTTTCAGATCTTGCACCCTTCACTTCCTTGCTTGCATCACTACATGATCTCTTCCATTTACGTCAGTTACACATGTGCCCTCTTCTTTACATATTTTTCTTTTCTATTTTGGTTCTGTGATAATGGACCATTCACCCAACTCGTCCCCCATGTACACGTCAGTTCCAAACATTTCCTTCTCGCAAACTCCTCACAAATACACCAACCCTTAGGCTCAACAACACCTCCGCAATTGTTGCCCATACATCGGCTCCAGAGTAAACCCCTTTTTCCTTTTATTTAAATGTCTGAACGTTCATTTTTCATACCCCAATCTGAACCTTCTGCATGCCACTAAACTGTGTGCACATGCTTTAACTCTCGGTACAAAACGTTTGCAGCATTCCTGAAGCCATTTAAATTTTAGTGGTGAGTTTCGGCTTGGTTTAAATTTTATCATGGAGTAATTTGCTTTCTATTCATTCATGAAGCCATTTAAAGAGCTTCGGATTTCAAGTCTTGTATACTGTTTTCATTTTCAGGAAAAACAAAGGAGGAAAAGTGAGGCCAACTGTTGTTAACACCTACATATATAGGCTCGATTTACTTTGTTGCGAAGTAAAGTAATTTACTTCTAAGATAAGAAAATGAATGACACATTGCGTGAAAAAGAAGCGAAATGATTGAAGTGAGATCGTAGGTGAGGTTGGAAGATGTAGGTATATGTGAGGGAGGGTATTTTCATTAATGAGAACGTGAGTTTGCATTGATGATGAAAGGAACTGACTGAAACAACACGTAATAAATGAAAAATGTAGAGCACAGATGTAGCGTGCCTATGCTTCTTTTGTTGTTTCATTGTTTTAAAAGATAGCGTAACGGTACCCCATTGTACACTATTTAATTTACGTACGAGCCACGGACGACAAAAGTAAAAATCACGTTATGTTCAGTAATGTGCCAGGATCCCAGAAATATAATAAAATAGGTCCGTTAACTTATTCTGTGAAACCCCGAAATGCTGATATACGGTGTAAAGTACTCCAAATAATAAGTTACTTATTTTTCAAAATAAAAATTACAGTAAAATTCTAAAAATTAAATTATACTTACGCCTTTGAAATCTCATCCAAATACAAAGCCAATATTTAATTATAATTAAATATATCGTCATGGTTTATAACGATTCTATAGCAACTATTTGAAAATTTGATTTGGACATAACTCAAAATCTACACAACGAAATCCCGATTTTTCTCTTCCATTAGAAAAATATACATCACCAACTCCGAACGTTTCTTGTTTCACAGAAATCCGACTTAAAAATGGATTATGTATATTCGTTTAAAGTTCGAATCGCCAAATTACGAACTGCCGCGCCATTTCGAGCTCGATTTTAATTATAATATAATTATACGTTCAACAGACGTTACTTAAATAACTTCGTTAATATAATTCAATTCTAAACTGAAATATATATTTCAAATTTGTCCAGCTCACACGATATTGTCAATTCACTATTTCAGAATTAAATATATTATTCTATTATTTATATTAATTAAATATTCCATATAATTTAATTCAACGACCATTTAATTCTCTTAATCACTATTTAAATAATTAAATAAATTAATTATTATATCGCTAAAATACGGGACATTACATATATATATATATATTTAAAACTATAAATATAAGAAATACTTTAGAACTTAAAATATAAATAAGAAAATTGAAAACATAAGTAACTAATAAATTAATATTAAATCTATAAGTAATAGATATTTGAATTAGGAGTTAAAATATATTAAGTATAAATTTAAAATAGAAATTAAAATAAATTTCAGGAGATAAAATAAATTTCAGGAGATAAAATAAATTTAAGAATAAAGAGGTATATATTAAAACTTAAGGAAGTAACTTTGAAATAAATTTGAAAATAAATTTAAAAATAAGAAAGTAATATTGAAATCATTTAAAAATTGTGAGAAAGAGTTTGAAAACAAAATTTCGTGTTAACCAGAGTTTAACAGAATATCTAGACATTGTTACTGTAACACCCCGTATTTTCTGTGAACATTAAAATTAACAAATCTAAGAACACTTAATTTTTATAAGAAGAATTAAGGGAAACAGGTTACGCCATTGCGTTCATCTCAGAATTCTGCTTGAGATAGAGTCCGAGTTTACGTGAATCGAACTCCGTAGGAAGAAGTTATGGAGTTCAGAAGATTTCAAGAATAAACAGAAAATAGTAATTAAATAATAAATCCAGTTCAAAATTCAAAATTCGGACAGAACAGGCTAAGAGGGAAAATTCCCGCTCAAGGTGTCGACCCCCCCCCCCCCCCGGGGGGGGGAGTCGACATAGGTGTCGACTCCCCTATAGGGGAGTCGACCCCTTTGAGATCTGCTTCCTGTGACGAATTTCTGTAGTCCTGAGCTGATGTGGCCTTCTCTAATTGGCCAATGACTAATTTCTGAGGTGTTAGGGCTAATGTGTCGTGCTATGATTGGCTGGATGACACATCTCTTTAGTTTGATGGTTCTAATTTCTCCTAGACTAATCTAAAGGCTAGAATTAATCCTAGACATCTATATATACGTAGCCAAACCTAGAACCTAACCTTATAACCCTAAGACTATGGTGTCATCATGCTGTTCGTCTACAAGCTAGCCTAGCCTCCTTCATCTTCTCCTACCTAGAGAAATAAATCCGAACTAGTAATCGATAAGAAGAACTTCAAATCAAACGTCTACATCAAAGGATAGCTTTTCGAATTCAATAATCAGATCCCAGAATGCAAGATCCATCCTTTTTCTGTAAGTTCAGTTATTATTTAGATTTAAACATCTAACAGAAATCATGACTGTAATAATCGGATCTAGAACGATGCTTAATTCTGATTTGTGCCTATCCTTTTGTCAAATTTGAATTGCTTATGCCTATGAGACTATTGAGATTGATGTAATGACACTTATCATGCCTATGAGACTGTTGTGACTGACATAATAAAACTTATCATGCCTATGAGACTGTTGGATTGACATAATAGAACCTATCATGCCTATGAGACTGTTGGATTGACATAATAAAACCTATCGTGCCTATGAGACTGTTGCGATTGATATGATGGAACCTATCATGTTGTACATCCTATGCCTATGAGACTATTGCGATTAAAATAATGGGACTTATCGTGTTGTACATAAAAATTAGTGATTCTCTTAAGTCCAATTCTATCCAATCTTTATACCTATGGGGTAAATTGCTTAGCTTGTCTACACATATTGTTAATGTACAACATTGAAATATGATTCTTGAATTGGGTACATCTTTACATGCCTATTTTTCCTTATGTCAATTCTTATGCCTCTTCTCTATTTTTTCCCTTTTTACTTGCTTTTGTGAATACTAAGTTCATTCGGAACTTAGATTGAATCTCGTTGTACGTACAATTATAACGCGGGGAAAATTGGGTATAATTTAATTGAGTAAATTTTGGGCATAGCATGGGAATGTGGCATAAACTTGTATTGGCTAGACTTGTGGAAAATTTGACACATAGATTTGGACACATATGACAAATATGTAAATTGGCTAAAGATGAACATGCCTAACCCGAGGATAGGTTGAGTTGCGGTGTAAGACTGCCTGGAACCGCCTGGCACATCCAGCGACTGCAACAATATAGATCTAATGTGAGAGGTTAGCGCATTTAAGCCCAAAAACCCGAGGTTAGATTGAGTTACGGTGTAAGGTTGCCCGGAACCGCCCGGCACATCCAGCGACCGCAACAATATAGATCTAATGTGAGAGATTGGTGCTTTAATGAATAAATTAAAGCTAAGAAACAGACAGACTAAGAATGGTAGGGTTAAGTTAATCAAAGCAACACTTAACCAATATAACATGATGTGTGATAGGGTTAAGTAACACAAGAGGGCAACACTTAATCAATATAACATGATGTGTGATAGGGTTAAGTAACACAAAAGGGCAACACTTAACCAATGTAACATGACAACTGGTAGGGTTAAGTAACACAAGAGGGCAACACTTAACCAATATAACATGATGTGTGATAGGGTTAAGTAACACAAGAGGGCAACACTTAACCAATGTAACATGACAAGTGGTAGGGTTAAGTGATACAAGAGGGCAACACTTAACCAATGTAACATGACCAGTGGTAGGGTTAAGTTAACACTTAACTAATGAACGAGTGGGGTTAAGTTAATGGGAACACTTAACCAATATAATATGATGAATGAACAGGTTTAAGTTAATGGAAAACACTTAATCAATTACAACATGATGAATGAGAAGGGTTAAGTTAATAAGAAACACTTAACCAACATGACATGGCGTGTGGATGGGTTAAGTTAACTTGAATGGATGGATAACACTTAGCCAATTTGGCGGGTGTACGAATAGACCCTAGAAAACCCTAGTAACGGGGATCCATTTCAGCAGTAACCCACATAGATGTATCATGGTACCCTGAAACTAGGCAGGGTGGGCCACGATTACTGGGCTGATTATAAGTGGTCAAAATAGCGGCAGGGGGTGCAGCAGTGTAGTTCCGATGGAGTATGGGCGTGCACGTGCTCTGGAGTGGAAAAGCAGGCACTGGGCATCAGTAGTATACACTGTGCATCTAGAATTTGTGTCGGGTTGCTATCATAGGGATTGATACACCTTATGCTGGGACCAGCACAGGGTATCTACATGCAAGAGAGGGTCAATTGACACAGACACAAGGAAAGTTAATACAAGTAGGGAGCCGATCGATAGGTTAGTAAGGGTACATCTAACATCTTCATGGCAACTAGGCTGGTTGAGGTAAGATCCTCATACTAGATGTACACCTGAAGGCTACCACAATTGCGGGGTTGGGATCACCTTATTTTATAACATAGGATACTAATTGGGACACTAGTAGGGGGTACAGATCCTTTTTCACAGGATACTAGTTGGGACACTAGTAAAGAATACGAATCGTTCTATAAAAGACACTAGTTAGGATGCTAGTTGGGTGGTGCAGAGAAAACAGGAAATCAGAGAAAGAACCGAAGCGCATTCAATGTATCTTACCTTGTCATATCTAACGATCTTCATTTGTTGTCTTGCTATCCTTATTATCATGGTTATGGTCTGGTATCCAGTCTATTCATGTCATGATCTTTTTACCTGTTTACATGTTGAATAATCACTGGACTTACCAGGCTTTATGTCTGACTCTGTTTTGTTTCGCTCTCTTTTCTTCTGCCCCCCCCCCGGGTTCACATGGAGGGAATACTACCACTTAGCTCAGTTTTCTTTCCAAGCTCGAAGATAGACGATGTATTGCTTTGGAATCTCTTTTCCACTGCTTTGGCTGGCTCATGCTTTATTGGGCAAACCCACAACACCAGACACTACAGTACCATTAAAACCCAAGGAGCCATCCATGACCTTCTTAATCCATACCAACTTAAAGGAGCAAGAAAGTGATTCTGTGTGGCCAAAGACCAAGCATGCTTGGCACCGAGGCAGGTTATAGTCGTAGACAACCGGAATTGTTTGTGACGGGCCATTAAAAATATCCACTGGTATCGATTTTGGAAAGAGGGAGGAAGCAAGAATCTCCACCAAAACATGTGCATAACCCAACCTTGACAAGTTAGCAATGTGGTTATCCATCAAGATCGGTTGGCCCAACACACTTGCTAAAACACTAATGACATCACACCCCTAAAATTCGGGCTCAATACCAAGCCTAGCCCAAATCGGCAAAGAGGGCAAAGACTTCTTATCAAATCGAATGCCCGGCTTCCATTTTCTGAATGATGATGATGAGTCTTCAATCGAAGAAAAAAGGACCACCAAACTAGATACGTTCACAATCCTCGGCATTTACAAATCTAATGAAAAAGAAGCCATTCTTCCTATGAAAGAGTTCAAACTAGCCACTCGGTTTCCAAACACGTCGAATATACGTAGATAAATGGAGATAATATGGTTTAGCACCTACCATGTACAAAATCAGGGTGTTAACCCGTTGTGCAGTCGATTTCTACAACATAACCTTAGACAAAAAAGCACGGGGATCACCGACAGTAGGATGGGGAGGGATGAATGTGAGAGGCTTACCCAATGGGACCGACGAGGTGGCCGACTTGCGAGAGGCAACCGCAGATGGCCAGTCCAAACCACTCGCGACATTCGAAGACGAAGCCACGGCCGGTGGACCATTGGGACTACGTGCAACAAAAGGAGGAGGCGCGACGATCCCATTGCCTACCGAGGGAGGAGCGGGAGACACGACGCCCTCCACACCAATTTCAGATGTTCGATGCAGATCCGGATCTGACGCAATAACCGGGACAAAGCCACCATTCGCAGGCCGGTGGGAAGGAATGAAGAACAATGAGTTCCTCATGTCCACCGCTTCCTTAAGTCCACCGCTAGCCGAAATTGGTGCTTGGATCTGAACTTTCCCATTGCGACGGCTAGAAAATTACAACGAGGGGGAGGATGACCTAATCCCCAAAGTATCTGCCTTTTTGTTGAATTATTTGGAAGTTTTAAGAACAAGGAGGAGAATTCTATCTAGTATTTATGTAGTACGAACAAGTTAGATAATTAATTTTTTTTTGTTTCTTAGTATGTAAATATGACTTTTAAAAGGCACACATTAACAAAACCCAGTATATTACTTAAAAGCACAAAGCCATATGCGGCACTAATCTTTCGAAGTTATTTCGAATATCTATGCACGCATCATTTTCCACAACGAAAGAGATAGCTATTTCATATTAACTAACCGCTCGAAAGGCATAAATACCTCTGATTTCAATTTGGACGCATCCAATGAAAAAGATGGCTATTTTCATATTAAGATATCGCTCGGGAGGCATAAATACCATGCAATAGAGGCGTTGGACTTATCCAAGTTGGAAACGAGGTATTTTGCCTCATACAGAAAAAAGCGCAAAATGAGTCGTTGACATCCCGACCTGTCAGATGCCAAAAATTCATTTATTTATTATTCAAGCATAAATACCACTCTAACCCTCCCTCCCCCCCCCCCCCCCCCCCCTCTTCCTTTTTAATTTCTCTCACCAAACCCGAAAACAACCCTCTTCCCCACTATTTTTAAAAAAATTCCGACACAACAGTGATTTTTTTTCCAATGAAATTTCTTCTATAGCAATATTGATATTTTATTTTTCAATGTTATATTGCATTCATCCAATTTTGATTTCTTCGATCACGCCTCTAGCATACTGGACGCGAAAATGCGTCAAAACGTTCATTGAAATCGATATAGTCACTAAGGCCTAAGAGGAAAGATCCGTTCATTTTTATCAGATGTAACCACAGATTTCAACAACAGACAACTGAACAAAGACACAGATTAAGAATAAGTGGGACAACTTGAAACATATCTGGGGAAAGTGGAACAGATTATTAAAGATTCCGGGGATGCATGGGATATAGAGGATGATCTTCTCGACGGGCGTAAGCATTGGTGTAACATTGTCGTGCGGAGATGGCAGAGGTTTAGAAGAAACATTCCTCTTAAATTCAAAAGGCTAGACGAGACATTTGTGGATGCGTAGGAAGAACCTCAATAATTTGTTTTGTTTGTTACAAATTGTTTATTTTTGGTTCGCTAAGTAAAAAAATGTGTTGTTGTGATTGAATGAAATATTAAGTTTACTTTGTTGTGTTTTATTTGCAATTATTAACATATCACAGAACAAAACAAATAGTTAATTACACACCAAATAAATAAAAACACAAATTAAAATACATCGTCATAACAGTTCCGTTTAAAATCGTAAACGCATACATCAGCTTAAATGGTCAGTTTAAATGCTCCTTCCGTTACGAGCAAACACACCTAGAACTCTGAAGAGATCATTTTCTACGGTAACGGTAAGTTTCTTTTTCCCATTTTCCCATTTTCCCAGGAAGCTGCATCAAAAAACCGTCCCAAAAACAATTCAAAGCTAATTTTAGCAGGCTAAACATGACTCAATTTAATGATTTCCTTATATGTAAATATTCCTTAGATTTATCATTTAGATATATGATAAAACAAATTTCGCCCATATAATCAGGTCCTTCTCTTTACTTTGCACCACAAACCGTTCTTAGTATGAATAGTAGCTCCAGTAACAAGCTCTACGTCTTCAGCTTTTCCTCTCAGTTCCACATCAAATTTCTTCAAAAGCATAGCCAATGCAACTGTTGATTCCAACAATGCAAACTGATCGCCTACACATTTCCGTGGTCCACCTCCAAAAGGAAGAAATGCATAATCTGATATTATCTGCATTAATATGAAACATACAAAGTTAATAAATCAAGTCAAAAAACAATCATAATCTAATTCAAAAACCTATTACAATGAAAAATCGAATCAGTTGCACAGCTTTGTAAACTTCGATATGGAGTACAATGGTTGTTGACAAACCTCGTTCGGATACATCGCACCTGGACTTCTATCAGGGTCTAAACCAGACCATCCTTCTATACCTTCGTTCATCTTTGGAACTAAAAATCTTTCAGGTTCAAATTCATGGGGTCGGTCCCAAAAATAGGGAGATCTGTGAAGGTTGTACACCTAGAACAAATCATGGGTGATAAATAAAAAAATAAGTTGAATTAATGAACATCACAGGTCAAGTACAATCACTTACAGAAATGAAAATATCAGTCCCAACAGGAAGAACATACCCTTCTTCGTCCCCTTTATATCCTCCTGTTCCAAATGCATTCAAATAACTTCAAAATATTACACATTTGCTCAAAGTTTATGTTTCAAATTTTTAAAGGTTAAAGTAATTAGCAGTACGGCATGGCTTAGTTAATGCAAAAACAAGTCAGGGTCTTTAATCACATTATTCAATTGACAACTGCTCAGACCCAAAGAATAGCATTCTGGTTAGCCTTAGAATACATAATGCCACCACTATATATGTGTTAAAGATACTTGATGTACCTGGTAGTTTATCAGCTTTAAGTGTTCGTCTTATAAGCAGTGGAGGTTGAGGATAAAGACGTAGTGATTCTGCAATAATGAGCCGTATGTATCTACAGAAAAAGGAGATAGCATCAGCCAAGATGTTAATGCGTCAATAACAGGTACACAGAGTGCTTTTTTTGAAGAAAAAAAAATCATAAGGAAAAATAAATTGTAGCTGGAAAAATACAATATGGTCTCATGGCAAACGCATAAGCAGTTGGGATCATGTGCTACAAGTCTAAGATATCGTTTGCAGATTTTGATCACATGCTCTGGTTGGAAAACTATAACAAGAGTCGTCAATATATGCGAGCGTCTAGCTCAAAATATTTTAGTGGATTAGACCAATAGGTGCATTTGACCATATTTACTCGATCAATAGGTGCATTCTCTACTGAAATCAAAATTCTGAACAAAATCAAACAGTGTCGCAAACCTAATTGTGTGAAATCAGCCTTCTATAATTTACTAGGTTAAAGAAGTAAATATGAACATAATTATGTTATTTACAGAATCTTACTACATTAGGCCGTATTCAACTCTAGGAAAATAGCTAACACAATATATCATGTTCAAATTATTCTTTCACTGGAAGCAATGTAAATAATTATTATTACTATTACTATAACTATTACTATTACTGTTATTATTATTATTTTGCGAACCTACTTCAATTTCTTAACGGAGTCCACGGTTAATCTCTCTCCATCAAGAACAGAATCAACTTCAACTTGAGCCTTCTTCATTTTTGATGGGTTCTATCACATGAAATTAAGTGCAAAATTAATGCAGAAAATTTCAGAAGCCTGTTTCTGTTCAAAGATAATTATGCTTGAATGATTATATACCTGAGCAAGCAAATAAATAGCCCATGTAAGAACAGCAGCAGTTGTCTCATGTCCAGCAATAAGCATTGTCATCAGATCGTCTCTCAGCTGTAGAAAAGAATAAACAGGGTGGAGTTGTTAGTGTCCCTGACTATAGGTCTGTATTAAAAATATCACACGTGTACAATTGAATGGGGCCATGAGTGGTGCCACATGTTAAATGCTCGCTGAACAACTAAATGGGATGCGTTGATGGCCTTCTTGCTCCCTAATAATATTACTACTTATTAGATATTTACTTTGTTCACGAGTTTATATAATGAAAAATATCCATTGTGTTCTTGTGTCAAGTTTCACCTCTAAATTGCTTGAAGTTAGTTTCATGCTGTGCTTGCTAAATTCTCCTATTCATTTATCGTTTATATCAGCAATTGTGCGTGGGTGTGTTCAGCTTCACAAAATTTAACAAAACGAACATGAAATGATTCAAACGATTGGATCCTCGTGCAATCCCAAAATCCAAATTTATAAGGGCCCTTGAGTATATGCCCTGAGCTTAGACCTTTGTCAAACATAATAAACAGGGAAAAAAGAATTGACAACAAAATTAAAAATACAATGCATAAATAACTCACTTGACGGTCATTTACATCAGCCCCTCGCATATCAACGAAAAAGCGTAGTAAACTTGCATCCTAAAAGTTCAGAGAAACATATTAAAAACTTGATTAATATATTATTTTGATAGAAGACCAACTTAACTCACAGAACCAAAAAATACTAAAGCGAGATAAAGCACTGAAAAAAAAAAAAAAAAAAAAAAAAAAAAAACCTACCTTCAGAGTTGAATAATCTCTTTGTTGAAGCTTTTCAACGTCATCTTCCTGTTATAAATGATTTATTTAAGCATATTATATCGAGATTTCGGTGACCTATGCATAAATCAAGTGAAATTTTCTAAACGGATATTTTATTGTATGATTTTGTTCTGAAATTCGACAAATGTAAGAATCTGTCTTCTGGAAAGTTCATCATGGCTGTGATTTATAGTTGATGGTATGTTCAAAAAGTATGACTTGTTTTGAATTTTAGACTATAATCATTCAGGACAACTAATCAAAAAACATTGAATGGTTTTTCATATTCGGTGTATTCAAAGTTCTGCTTATAAAAACTATAAACTCCATTAGTTCATGAACATACAAAGTTTGAGTAATATAAACATTCTGCAAACTGAAGAATGAGTGAATATGTATACTGTTGCTGACCTGCCTCGTTTCTTTTGCATTTTTTATGAGCCCATCTAGACAATCATTGATAATTTTGAGGTCACTGTGAAACTTCCTTTGTCTTGGAACTATCCATCTTGCAAAAGGAAGCTTCCAGTAAGGTATGTAAAAAGTAGATCTGTGTTCAGCTTCAAACAGAGTACCATAAACTGCCTATCAAAGAAAACATAGCAATTCAGAAAGCATCAAACCAGTCTACGGAGCGAACGAAGAGAGGAAACCTTTGCTCTCTATGTAAATGTGGAGCTTTCATTTATTCAAAATGCAGTTACAATACAAACAAAAATGGTCAGAAAAAGTGGGAAATATAGCCTTACATGGCGCAAAGAATTTCAGAAAAATGTTTTAACACGTGATCTTTAGGGAATAATGAAGCACACAAGTGGAGTTAAATGTTATGTTAGAAAGTAATTGTACACTACATTTTCCATGCTCGAATCTTACATTATAACCCTTTTTAATTCAGTGATTCTTGAACTGGATTAGTGGGTTAATTTTGGAAATCAAGATGTAACTAGAAATGAGTGAGATCGGTTTACTCACGCCTGCAGTTTTGAAAAAAGAATGCTTCCAATGATGCCATGAGACGGCTAGAAGAAAACAAATATACAACTTTGCTCAATAATTTAATTCACTGGTTTGCAGTCAATAGATGAATAGATAGTGCTTGTTTTAAAAAAGAAAAACAAATATACCAAATGGAGTATTGGATAAAACTTGAGCTAAAAACAATAAAAAGAAAAACATGTCTTCCACACACACACACACACACACACACATTGTGTGTGTGTGTGTGTGTGTGAGTGAGTGAGTGAGTGTGCGTAAGTGAGAGAGAGACAAGATCAAGAGCACCTCAATCAGTGCATTCCCGTTTATCTCTTATAAATGAGTGGCTATTATTCGGGTGCAAAAGGGGTGCTACAAAAGAGGGGTGACATCTAATCCCCTCTGTGTGTGTGTGTATACATACATATACATATATAATAAAAGGCCATAAATAAAGAAGGATCAAACATGGAGGGTTGCAAATGATAATGTATGCCATTACCTTGAATAATTTATAAAAATTTGTTATTTATGTTAACTAGTGGTTGACAGATTGTTATATAAGTTAAGTTTTTGATTAGGCAGTGACTGTGTTAGGACTATTGTCATGCTTAACTATGTGAAACACCAATCGATAACTTTTATGTGCATTTTCTGCTATTCATCAATGTGCTTATGCTATTAGAAAAATATGAAATTAGATAAATTATTCTAAATATGCACGTGACTATAGCAACAATTTGATTTTGGTAACATATTTACAAATATTTCATGTAATACACGAGCGTAGTATGTCAAAAATAACAAATTGTTTTAGTAAATCAAATTTATAACCAGAAAACAATCAAACGGCATTTTATATATGCATTCAGTATCTAGCATTCAAGATTAAGTATTCAACATTCAATCATTCAAACAAATGAAAACAAGAATTGGAATATTTTCAGCGGTTAAATTTCTAATTATAAACCATAATACAGCATATATGAAGTAATGGTAGGAACTAGGAAGTGAAGACAATAAACTAAAACCTTGATTACAGGAGACTCCTTGGTGACTGAGCCAAAGTCATAGTTAAATACACCCAGACCAATAATATCAAGTGCCAGACTTGAAAACTCAGCTTCGAGGTCTAACTCAATTGTCCTTCCATCATGGCTTTCAATGAAGTTCTCAAATTTTGACACAGTTCTTTCAGAACAATCGGTGAATATTTTGACCATAGCCTCTAGAAACAAAGAATGAAAGCCAGGTGCAATAACTGCAATTTTAGACCAATGCATATCAGGAAAAACTCAGAAAACATGAGTTGATGAATAATATTATATAAAAGACAAGCATGATGCGGTATTATTAGTAAATTAGCACAGAATAATATATAAAACACGCTCACAACCCAAAAAAGAAAAAAGAGGCACGCATCGTTATCATTAAGAGTATGAGCCACATCCCAGTTTCCCTTTTCATTTCTTCTTTTGTAAAACTATTGTTAAAAAAATCAATCATTACAGAATTTAATATTTTACGAATATCAAAGTCGAACGTTGAATGTAATGTACTCAAAACTAGCGTACATATTTCCAAAATATTGCCTGCAAATACTTGCACTATAATATTGTGCCAATATTTGTTCTGAAATAAGTGAAATAAGCAAATATACATTCGAATAGAACAAATATTTTCAAAAATAGCAATTACAATGAATGTTGAAAGATGGACTGTTACTCATATTGAGTATCTATAGTGCAAATTTTTGCTGTGCAAATACTTGCAACAACTCAAAATAATTGCCTGCAAATTTTGCATCTCAAATTTTTGCTGTGCAACACCACCAAATAATTGTAACAAACAAAGTATGGTACCAAAAAATCAAGTGCCCTTTTTCTCCTCTTTTTACTCAAACGCAGATGTAGAAAAAACTATCTTCTCGAATACAACAAATCTAGAAAAACATATAATCCTCTTCATTTTGTACTCAAATTACCTATCATTGCTGATGTCGCGACGGTATCCACAGTCGAAAAGAAGATTATAGACATGAATAAGAACAGTATAAAGTGATGGATCTGGAAAGTAGGGATGGAAAAAAAAACAGGGAATTGGAATTGTGTATTTCCACTTCCAAAGAATTTTTTTTAAACGACAAAGTTACCAAATTTTTTAACCAAAAATATACAAAGTTTTGATATTGGTGAGAAGGAAAAAACTTAGGTAAAAATGGAATTCAGGAGACCCACTCCCATTTTCACTTTTATCTTACAGCTTGTCCTTCTCTCCAATTTTAAAACTTGTCATACTTTTGGCTAAAAATTTTGCTAACTTTGTCATTCTCCCTATTTTCCACTTCCATAAAATATTTCATTTAAATTTGGCAAAATGAGAAGTGGACTTATGAGTGAGAAATGGAGCAAATGTTGCTGCATTGGCCATAGGAAGTTGCCGTTTATCCTTACCTACTGGCGTAGTTTAAGAATTAAAAGAATGTTATTATGTACCCTCCATTAAAATAAATATTATTTATGTATCCTAGAAAGCATTTTTTTTATTTGAGGACTTGGGAAAAAATTTCATCAAATATATTTAGGTGAGTACCAACTTTAGTCAGACAAAACCATTTCTAGCTCCTGTACATCTGAAATGGTGGCTTCAGACTGTGCATGTAGATAATTTTGTTTTTGCTTTTTTTACATTATCAAAGTTAGCTTCATATTAACACTGCACAACGGATTGTAACACACTTCTTATGGCATATATAAACTGTTTTTGTGAATGTATTGAACCAAAATAAATTGGGTTCAGAAGACCCAATTTATTGAAAGCATGAAAGGGTATATTGAGTGAGCTAGTCCAACAAGTTAAAACACCCAAAAATTCAGAAGATTTAGAATAAATCATGATGTTATGAGTTTCAAGGTAAGACTTGGTTATGAATTAAGAAAGATGTTGAAGGCACCAGATCTAGAAAACATATCACCTTCTTCCCTTTATTTTTACTCAAATTACTTGTTGTCGCTGATAGTACAAGAAGAGGTGAGAGAGTTACGAACAAGGTTTTAAATCTCGGATATCGGTCACGTTTTGTCTCGGGGATTTTATAGACTTGGTCTCGTACTGGGGAAGATCTCGGACGAGATGAGTCTAACTCGGGAGTTCGTCTCGGATTTTCATCTCGGGTCTAAAAGTTCATATCGGAACAATCTCGGGGTACATGATATGTTAAAAATGATATTTTAACAAACTGATTTTTATGAATGCAATCAAAAACATAGTAACTTAAACTTGAAATGCAAAATAACTTTATTATTCTTTATTTTGCGAAAGATCATTCATACTCTAAATTGTAATATGCTTAAAACAGGAATATTGTTAGACATGAAATATTAAAAGGATCCCAAACATTAAAAAATTCAGCATAAATAGACCATAAAATACATAATTTCATAAATAACATGTATATAAAAAGATGAATATGAAAATCATAAGCATTGTAAAACATATACGAACATACAATATAGTCATTTAACATGCAAAATGTAAAATAACAAAAGACTGATATGGCTAGATTTGAGTTTTTTAAATTATAGTTCTGGTTCAGGCACAAATTTAAATTTTAACCAAAAAAACTAAGATCTCGGATGATATTCCAGTATTTCGTCTCGGTCGATACATCGTTCGATATTGCAATATCTCGTGCGATATATTCGAAAGAAGATTTAGAGTGATATTTGCTGTTTCGTTTCAGAAGGAGCCCAAAACGGAATCTCAGAGGAGATCTAGGGCGATATTTGCGAGATTTGAAACAGTGGTTACGAAGAAGAAATGTTTAAAACTTGTAAAGAACTTTATTTGTTAGATTTTAATTTTAAAAGATATTAAGATTTGATAGTATTTGTAGATAGATGTTTTGAGTTTGTAAAAAAAAATTAATTGTTAATATATATTTTCAAGGGATATGGATATTATGGGTATTTTTTTATAGTCATGCCAATACCAAAGATTTACGACTATTATATACAAGTTTTATGACATGAGCTTCACGCGAAATGATCGCATACTCATCACATATGAATTGTTTATCTACAAATTATATATGTTTTAAAAGAGAATTCAATCAACACAAATATTTAGTCATATTTCTGCATTGAAATAATGTGTAGCTAGTTTGAATTTTTATTTTTACATTACAAAATCAATTTTTTTGTTTAATTTTTTATTTATATTATTAACTAGTAAAAAAATGGATATGTAAAGAAAATTTATTTGTTAGATCATATTTTTAGCTGATAAGATCGATAATATTTGTAGATGCCCATTTCGAATTTGGTAAAAAAATATTAATTATTAGAACATATTTTTAATTCATTGATATTGATACATGTTTTGATTTTGTAAAGCAAGTTTAATAGTTAGATCATATTTTTAAGTGAGTTTAAGTTTGAAAAATATCTATAGTGCGGGGATTTTGATAGTTTACGCTGATAAAAAGAAGTGAGGCACCGAAGATATTACAACTATTAATAAACATAGAAACATATATAACATATATGTGTGTGTGTGTGTGTGTGTGTCTGTTCATATGAGAAACGTTCAATGACACGTCTATTTTGCAGCACCCTTTGCATTCCCTTGATTTTCACCACATATTTCGATTTAAATAATACTATGATGTGGAAGAGAAACAAAATGTTATTATTCAAATCGGAATGTGTGGTGGAAATCAATGAGATAAAAGGGTGCTGCAAAATATGGGTTACAGGAATACAGACACACACAGTAGCATGCATGCACACACAGACACACATGTATGTGTGCATGTGCATATATGGTGTATGCATACACTTTTGGGTTCATGTTTTGTATCAGCTATGGACGAGTGTTACGTATTTAAGGTAGTGCGAAGCTTTTTGTTAAACCCTGGCTGGCTTGTAGCAGTGTTTACCTTTTATGTACTCATATTATCATACATCTTAATATATTGTATCTTATTAATTATACACTAAATTTTGCACAGGCAAGTAACTCCTCGGATTTACTTTTCCTTTCTATTAAAATAGAAAGAATGTCGACCAAATTCCACTAAATAAATTAAGGTAATCACCGACTTTTAACGGTTAAATAACATTGCTAGCACCATGTATCTGCAATAGTGGCTTTAGACCATTATTCAGATAATATGTATCTTACATTATCCCAGCTAGCTTCACGTTACCATTAGCTATTGAATGTAAACTGTTTTTGAGCCGAAATAATTGTGGTTGACCGAATTTATTGAAAACCTATACGAATATCAAGGAGAGCTAGCCCAATAACAGTTTAGTTAAGCCGCCAGTAATTCTAAAGATTCTAAACAAATCACGATGTTTGGGGATTTTAAGTAAAACTCGGTTCTAAAATAAAAAAGGGCTGTAAGCATGAAGCCTTGCTTTAGTTAAATATAACTCAACTTAGTAGAATATTGACTCAATAAATAAATTAAAGCATTTGGATAGGGTATGAAAGAACGCAGTTTAAAATAATATTATTACTTAAAAAAAAAAACATAAACTGTATTTTTAGTACCTACAACATTGGATAAATTAGAGCTGCCATCATGGTTTAAAAGGAACTAGGTGCTCGTACAAACATAAAAGTCTGTTTTATTTGCCACCTATGTTCCAAATATCCCATTTTTAAAAGCATTTATGCCCGACTAGCGATTACATACATTCATGCTATAATACATCATGCACAGACTGCTGGATATCTGTAAGGTTCCATGTACCATACTGGGTAAACAAATCAGTAAGATATGTGGCGAGTAACAAACAGACATGTAAACGGTCAGATATGGATTTGAATAATGCCATATGTATATCTGTATCATAAATCATTTTCTGGTATCGCTACCTGCAGATGTGGATATCATATATTCTCTGACTAGTTCACAATTAATAAATCTAAACAGACAAATGGAAATTTTTGATTCGTTATAAATCCATTTCAATACTAAAAGTACTTATAAAAAAATATGCTTAAAAAATAATTTTAAACAACAAATATTGATTTTTATACGCATATTATAAAAAAATCTTTGGATAAAGTAGTAAATGATGATCGTTTTATGTACTAAAATGCATAAAAATGTAACTACAAAGCTGATTATCATCAGATGTGGATATCCGCATCCATATCCGATTCGCACACCAAATAATTTTTCGTATTTTGGATAGTGACGGATTTTGAATTTTTCAGATACTCGTTGACAACCTTAAGTACAGGTAGTTATGTGGTGATTACAATTAGGTGTATGTTGGATAATACTGGGAAATCACTGATAGGAAATTTCTCTATTTATGTGATTTGATTATACGATAGGAAATTTTTCTAATTATGTGATTGATTATGTGATATGAAATTTCCCTATTTAGGAGATTTGATTAGCTGGTAGTCATTGTATATATATTGCTTTTGCTAATGAATAAAAGAAGGGAGAGAGCCTAAGAAATTATAATTCTTATCATGGTATCAGAGCCAGATCAAATCTAATTTTTTTTCCCTCTAAACAACATCCATGGCAGGTTGTTCTCATCATGTCACGGATGTAATTCCTTGTTCAGTTGGGCTTCCTAATGGTGGAAATGTCATAGCTTCAAAGAAAGGAGTAGTTAAATTAAATGAAAAAAACATTTTTCATCATGTGCTTTATGTACCAAACTTAAATTGTAATCTAATTTCAGTGTCACAGTTAAATGACGACTTAAATGTTTTGTTATTTCTACTTCTAGCTTGTGTGTTATTCAAGACCAATTAATGAGGAAGGTGGTTGGAATGGATGAAAGACGGGATGGACTTTACTACTTGCGTGAAGGAACACCGGTTCAAGTTCTTGCAGTTGCAAGTATGTCTTCATTAGAATTATGACATAGCCGGTTGGGTCATCCTTCAGAGAAAGTAGTGAAGTGGCTTCCTTTTTATAGTGATTCTAAAGATAATTTAAATAAAGCATGTGAAATATGTCATCATACTAAGCAACCTAGGGATGGTTTTCCTTTGAGTGAAAATAAAACATCTCGTATGTTTGAGTTCATACATTGTGATTTGTGGGGTCCGTATGTTGAACTCTCTTCTTGTGGTGCTCATTATTTTCTTACAATAGTGGATGATTTTTCCCGAGCTGTATGGGTTTATTTGTTGATTGATAAAACTGAAGTCTTCGCAATGTTCATATTATTTATCGCTATGGTTAATCGTCAATTTTCTCAAAAATTGAATTGTTCGTAGTGATATGGAACATAATGTAATTGTTTGTAAGGATTATTTTTTGGCGAGTGAGATTTTGTTTCAAACTACTTGTGTGGGCAGTCCTCAACAAAATGGGAAGGTGGAAAGAAAACATAAACATATTTAATCGCAAGAGATTTACGATTTCAAGGTGGTTTGCCTATTTCTTTTAGGGGGGAATGTGTTTTAGTTGTTGCTCATGTTATTAATTGCACTCCTTCTAGTGTTCTTCACAAAAAAACACTGTATGAGATTTTATGTGGTCATCCACCATCATTACGTGAATTGTGTATCTTTGGCTGTCTATGTTTTGCCATAACCAAAAGGCAAAGGGTGACGAATTCACCAGTAGAAGTCGCAAATATGTTTTTGTGGGGTATCCGTTTGGTCATAAGGGTTGTAACTTATTTAACTTAGATACCAAGAAACTTTTCGTATCCCGTGATGTTAAATTTTATGAGAATGCTTTCCCATATTTGGATGCTGAATCAATAAATGTAAGCCCTTTACCTGAAATGCATATGGATAGAAGTAATGTTGATGTTTTAGACTATGTTGATGATGAGAGCATGGAGCCGCAAACTTTCCTTATACAACCGATGCACAACCAGACCTACCTTTGGCTACAGGGGGTAGTGGATTCACAAGATGGTGCAGGTTTGAGTGATAATTTGGGTCGTGGACAACATGCAAAGTATCCTTAAGTAAAATTGCGTGATTTTGTAACTCATACGGTGATCAAGAAAAGTCCAACTCCCGTTTCACTTGATTCCTCTTCGCAATTTCCCTCGGTCACTCCTTATTCCATAACACACTATGTTAGTTGTGACAAATTTTATGTGAAACACCGAAATTTTATTGCAGCAATGACATCAGGCACAAAACCAATCTTTTAAGGAGGCTATGAAAGATGCAGAGTGATGTAGTGCTACGCAGAAGAAGATTCGTGCCTTGGAAGATAATAGAACCTGGACAATGGAAAATCTTCCTTCTGGAAAGAAAGCTCTAGGAAGCAAGTGGGAATACAAAATCAAGCACAACTCAGATGACAACATTGAAAGATTAAGGGCAAGATTGGTTGTCTTCGAAAATCATCAAGTGGAAGGATTAGACTATGATGAAACTTTTGCACCGGTGACCAAAATGACAATTGTTTGTGCATTCCTTGCAACTGCGGCTTCTAAACATTGGGAGTTGCATCAAATGGATGTACATAGTGCATGGTGATCTTGATGAGGAGGTATATATGAAACTTCCTCCTGGTTTTACTTCTGATGAATCTGGATTTGTATGTCATTTGCATAAATCATTATATGGTTTAAAACAGGCTCCTAGGTGTTGGTTTGCAACTACTCCCTTTTCACATATACAAAATGGACGATACAGATTAACGTGCTTGTATATGTAGATGATCTAATTATTTCTGGTAATGATTATGTTGCATTGGCCGGTTTTAAAGATTACCTCAGTTCATGTTTTCATATAAAATATCTTGAAGTACTTAAATATTTTCTTGGCATTGAGGTAGCACGAAGTTCTGTAGGTTTATTTTTGTGTCAGAGAAAATATGCTTTTGATATTGTTTCTGAAGCAGGTTTGTTATGCTCTAAAAGCCTGCTTTGTCTCCAATTGAGCAAAATCATCATTTGGCACGGCTACAGGCTGTATCTTTCAGATTCAGAGTCATATAGGTGATTGGTTGGACGTTTAGTCTATTTGACAGTCCCTTGTCCCGATTTAGCATATTCAGTTCATGTACTGTCCCAATTCATAAAGAAGCCGCAGCAAGAGCATTGGGATATTGTTATACGAGTTGTTCGGTATTTGAAGGACAATTCAGACCAAGGCATTCTCTTATGCTCGAACAGTGAATTATCTCTGCAGGGGTGGTGTGATTCAAACTGTATTGCTTGTCCTCTTACTCGATGATCTCTTACTGGGTAGTTAGTGTTTTTGGGGCAATCGCCAATTTCTTGGAAAACAAAGAAGCAACATATAATAGCTCGATCTTCAGTAGAGGCCGAGTACTGATCCATGGCTGCAATTACTTGTGAGCTGAAGTGGTTAAGAGGATTATTGTTGAGCTTGGGAGTTCATCATCCTAAAGCTATACCTCTATTTTGTGATAGTCAGTCTGCATTGCACATAGCGCAGAATTCGGTATTTCATGAGTGTATCAAGCATATTGAAGTTGATTGCCACTTCGTACGCGATGTTATTCAAGATTGTGTTATTGCTCCCTCTTATGTTCCTACTACTGAACAGTTAGCAGATATTTTTACCAAAGCTTTGGGTAAACAATATTTTGATTATCTTCTAGGCAAGTTGGGCATTTCAATCCTCATGCTCCAACTTGAAGGGGTATTAGGAAATCACTGATAGGAAGTTTCCATATTCATGTGATTTGATTATATGATAGGAAATTTTCCTATTTATGTGATTTGATTATGTAATAGGAAATTTCTCTATTTATGTGATTGATTATGTGACAGGAAGTTTTCCTATTTATGAGATTTGATTAGGTGGTAGTCACTGTATGTATATTGCTTTTGCTAATGAATAAAAGAAGGGGGAGAGCCTAAGAAATTCTAATTCTTATCAAATAATTATGAGTACGGACTATAAAGTATGATTATGTTTTGTTCGATAAGTTGAATTATGGATCTTTCCAGCCAAACAAGTTGTATGTGTCTGAAGCATGAACAAGTATGATTCTAGAGAGAAAAGAGATTTGAACAAGTATGATTATGTAATAGGAAATTTCTCTATTTATGTGATTGATTATGTGACAGGAAGTTTTCCTATTTATGAGATTTGATTAGGTGGTAGTCATTGTATGTATATTGCTTTTGCTAATGAATAAAAAGAAGGGGGAGAGCCTAAGAAATTCTAATTCTTATCAAATAATTATGAGTACGGACTATAAAGTATGATTATGTTTTGTTTGATAAGTTGAATTATGGATCTTTCCAGCCAAACAAGTTGTATGTGTCTGAAGCATGAACAAGTATGATTCTAGAGAGAAAAGAGACGGAACATTCTAATATAGAGTCAATAATGGTTACTGTATAAGATACATCTAACATGTATAATTCAAATCAACATAGTAGAAAAGGAAAACATGCTAATGTGGAAACTAAAACTCCACACACAAAAGCAGATATTTACTACAAAAATTGCATGTAAAAACCAATGCATACAATTATAATTTTTATCTAAGCAATCCGTATAAGTATTATCATATGACACACATTGAGCGAAAGAATTACATAATTCTAACCTCTCCTCCTCTGCTTCCAAGTGTCAAGATCTGCAGGAATAAGGCCTTTTCCCATAATAGGCTCTAGGATATCGGCAAGAACCCCCTACTTTTATATAGGATAAGCATAGGTCATAGATTGTCATCCCAAAATTAAAAAAACAAAACAAAAGAAAGAAAAAAAATCAGTAGATCACACAGGAACGCACACAAATGCATGTATATGAGGATAAAGGGGCTTTGAAGATTGTAGAAATAGACTTTCAAACAGTTCCTTGAATACCAACATGAGAAATTCTGAAAGAAAAAGAACCTAACATCATTAGCGTAACGATTGAAAGTTCCACATATGAACATCTTCAATATATTATACTTGTTAGAAAACCAATGAAGTTGACAATCAAGTAGCAAAACATGCCCCCATATGGCAGTTGGTCGTGCATGCAACATTTATAAGCAAGACCAGGGAATTCAAACCGCAATGGTTGCACCATTCATATGAATATGCCAAAAATGTGGTAACAATGCATTTGCTCAGAACATTGTTATCAACATTCTAAAATTAAAAAAGGAGTTGTTTGTTTGAATCTACAAATCAAACTTTACTGTTTTCTAAAAGATAAACAAGGGGGAAAAAAAAAATAAGTTTTAGACTTGACTTAGAAGATCAAATGTTGATATTAATTTACAAAATATTAGTACAAAAAAGAAGAATAGATGCTTTTACATACAAATATGTTAGAAATAGTATAATATTGAGATTTGAGTTTGTGAACAGATTTGATGATTGCTGAAAATGAAAATTGTGTTGAAATGATTCTCAGTACATCGGTTTGTATCGATTATTAAGCGTTCATATATTTATTCAAACCATTAAATTTAAACATCAAATATATTATTGTACAAACGTCGGATTGAGCTCAAATTTTGAATAGATGATAATATATATATATATATATACATATATATATATGTGTGTGTATATATATATGGATTAAATATCTATAAGATCTTGTTCGATTTGGATTAGTGTAGCTCATGGTAGCCAGGATAGGGGTGCTGCAAAACAGGGATGCCCCAGAACGCTCTTATATTTTAGGTAAAATGATTATTACCTATATTTCATATACCCCCGTAAATGGTATCAGAGCTTTGCCACCAAAGCTTTGATGAAAAATAAAACTTGGAGCTTGGTTGCACCACCCACTCACAAGAACATCATAGGATGCAGATGGACTTACAAAATAAAAAGGAAGGCGGATGGGACCACAGACAAATACAAGGCCAGACTTGTTGCTAAAGGATACGCTCAACAGTTTGGATTTGACTTTAACGAGACTTTTTCACCAGTCATAAAACCCCGACTACACAAATTTTCAAAAACAAGATAGTTTGCTATCGTCATGGCTCCTATCATCTATTAGTCCGAATCTACTGTCACAAATCGTGGGGTGCAATTCATCATATGAAATATGGACCACTATAGAGCAGATTTTCAGCTCACAATCCGCCGCACGTGTGATGCAATACAGAAGGGAATTACAAAACTCAAGAAAAGAGGAAATGAGCATGCAAGAATACTTAAGCAAGATAAAAAATTTGTGTGACAAACTGAATGCAGTGGGACACAAAATAAGTGACAATGAACAAATTCTCTTCATTACCGGCGGATTAGACGAAGAGTACGAGTCATTAGTTACGGTTATTACGACTCAACAAACATTACCTGACTTACAGTTCGTTAGATCTGCGCTCCTCGCCCATGAAGGGAGAATAGACCAAAGGAAAACTGTACAAGGGGTTTTCTCTGCAAATTATGCTGCGGCTAAAAACAAGCAAATTCAAAGGAACAATAATTCAAATAAACAAGAAAGCCAGTATCAGAGAGGATACCAACCCCAGAGGGCATATCAACCACAGAGAGATCGTGGACGAGGCAGATGGAACAACAACAACAGGGTAAAGTGTCAAATTTGTCAAAAATTTGGACACGTGGCGAACCGCTGCTATTTCAGATACAATAGCGACCACAGTGAACCACAAACAGACCAAAACAGCCAAACACCAAGAGCAAACATGGCTGCCATGGACAATCAAAACAAAAGCGCTATTGGGGACAAAGGCAAATGTCAAACCAGCAATGAAGGCAAGACTGATGAGGATGAACTGGACGACTGGTACCCAGACTCTGGAGCCACACATCATGTCACAAACAGGCTTCAGAACTTAAACATTGGAAGCAAAAGCTATACAGGTACGAA
This sequence comes from Allium sativum, assembly GCA_030737875.1. NCBI lineage: Eukaryota > Viridiplantae > Streptophyta > Magnoliopsida > Asparagales > Amaryllidaceae > Allium > Allium sativum. The sequence continues at coordinate 649,097,767 of CM060915.1, forward strand.
ATCACTACACATGGGTAACGGCAACACTGCCAACATCACATACATAGGTAAAGGTACCATGCAGGGAAAAAGGCAACTTATGCTAAACAATTTACTTAGAGTTCCCACTATTAACAAAAATTTATTAAGTGTTTCTAAGTTTGCTAAAGATAATAATGTTTTCTTCGAATTTCACCCCAAGTTTTGTCTAGTCAAGGACCTCCTAAGTCGAGAAATATTGCTACAGGGTGACCTTCACGATGGTCTTTACAAATTTGGTAACTTAAAGACTGGGAATGCGTTGAATAAAGAAATATGGTGCAACAACGTAGACATCAGTAGCAGTTGCAATTATGATTCTCTTAATAATAGGAACAATGGATGTAATGATGATAATAATAATATAGTTGATTCTTGGCATATGAAACTTGGTCATCCCAGTTTGGAAACTGTTAGAAATGTTTTAAATAATAATGGCATTTATTTTGAAAATGTACCTGTGAAACACACTTGCACACACTGCCAACTTGGCAAAAGCCACAAACTGCCTTTTAGTAAGTCTGAAACCACGTACAACAAACCCCTGGAGCTTGTCGCAGCTGATTTGTGGGGACCAGCACCACTAAACTCATATCAAGGACACAGGTACTATCTATCCCTTGTTGATGCTTATTCAAGATACACGTGGATATACATGCTAAAAAACAAATCAGAAACATGCAGTACAATCATTCAGTTTATAACTTTTATTGAAAAGCAGACCAACTGTAATGTAAAAGCTATACAAACAGAGGGTGGGGGTGAGTTCAAACCACTCACAAATTTCTTCATCCAAAAGGGGATAAGACATAGGCTAACATGCCCCCACACATCTGAACAAAATGGTTTGGTCGAAAGAAAGCACAGACATATAGTTGAAACTGGTTTAACATTGCTATCACAAGGGGCATTACCAATGAAATATTGGAACGAAGCATTCAACACTTCTGTGTATCTCATAAATAAATTACCCACAAAAGTGTTGAACAATAGAACCCCGCATGAAATGATATTCAATGAAAAACCAGACTATAAAATATTGAAAAACTTTGGGTGCCTATGCTTTCCATGCCTAAGGGACTACAACACGCACAAACTTAGCATGAGATCATGTCCATGCACTTTTATTGGTTACCCACAAAATCAAAAGGGTTATAAATGTTTGGCCAAAAATGGAAAAATCTATATATCAAGGCATGTCATATTTGATGAAAATATTTTTCCACATGCAGATAAACAAGCCACAAAGGAAGAGTGCAGACAAGATCATGGAATCAAAGTTATCAATATGCCACCACTAATGGAGCAAGAGACAAACAATAACAACAACAAAGAGGGACACGACACATGCAACATACACACACATACAAGCAATAATCAAACAAACACAGACGATGGTAACAATGAAGAAACTTACAGTAATCAGCAAGAACATGAGAACGAGGAAAGCAACAGTGACAGAATCAGCCCAGACCATCAACCTCAAGCACAAGAAACACAAACCGGACATCATATGGTGACCAGATCAAAGCATGGGATTTTCAAACCCAAGGTATATAATCTATCAATGAATGAGATTGAACCTGGAAATTATAGTGAAGCAACCAAATCTGAAAAGTGGAAACAAGCTATGAATGATGAATACGAGGCATTGATGAAAAATAAAACTTGGAGCTTGGTTGCACCACCCACTCACAAGAACATCATAGGATGCAGATGGACTTACAAAATAAAAAGGAAGGCGGATGGGACCACAGACAAATACAAGGCCAGACTTGTTGCTAAAGGATACGCTCAACAGTTTGGATTTGACTTTAACGAGACTTTTTCACCAGTCATAAAACCCACAACCATTAGAATCATTCTGACTATAGCTTTGTGTAAAAAATGGAATATCAAGCAATTGGACGTGAACAATGCTTTTCTAAACGGCGAGTTAACTAAAGAAGTTTATATGCAACAACCAGAGGGATATGAGGTTAACAATGGCGACAAACCTTTAGTATGCAAGCTGCACAAAGCTATATACGGCCTCAAGCAAGCGTCGAGAGCATGGTATGAAAAGTTAAAGCTAACCTTATCTAGAATTGGTTTCTCACAAATAAAATCCGACAACTCCCTATACATGAAAAAGGATAATGAAAATGTCATATACATCCTTGTATACGTGGATGACATGCTAATAACAGGGAATGACACACGGGAAATCAACAGGATCATAAAAGTTCTCGACCAAAGCTTTGCCATCAAAGATCTTGGCGAATTAAACTATTTCTTAGGGATTCAAATCAAAAGAAATGAAAATGAAATGTTCCTATCTCAACAGAATTATATTGCTGAAATCTTACAAAGGACCAACATGCATCAAGCTAAATCACTACCAACACCTATGACCAGCAGTTCCCGCCTATCTAAATTTAAAGGTGAAGCCATTAATAACGCTACTCAATACAGAAGTATAATTGGAGCATTGCAATATGCAACAATTACACGACCAGACATATGCTATAGCGTAAATAAACTAAGCCAATACATGCAAAATCCGTTGTCTGAACATTGGATAGCCGTCAAGAGGTTATTGAGATACTTGCAAGGAACCAGACACCACGGAATAACAATAAGTGCCGATAAAGAAATGAACTTACAAGGATTTAGTGATGCGGACTGGGCTAACGACATTGATGACAGAAGATCCATATCAGGATACTGCGTGTTTCTTGGCACAAATCTTGTCTCATGGTGCACCAAGAAGCAGACAACCACATCGAGGTCAAGTACTGAAGCGAAATATCGTGCCCTTGCTAGCGCCACCGCTGAAATCTCATGGATTGAGTCGCTATTACACGAATTAGGTTTCACTCCTAAAAGAAAACCAGTCATCTGGTGCGACAATAGAGGGACAGTATCCTTGTCTCTCAATCCAACTCAGCACTCAAGATCAAAACACCTCGAGATAGACCTACACTTCGTACGAGAACGAACCCAAAGTGGAAAGTTAATGGTATGCCACATCCCATCATATTATCAGAGAGCTGATGTGCTTACAAAGCCACTATCGACAAAGAATTTTATGAGATTAAAAGAGGAATTAAGGGTGAGCGACAACGGCGGAATGAAGAAGACAGAAAAACCCAGTTTTGTTTGAGGGGAGCTAATGTTGGTTTCACACTTGAACCGCACCTCATTCCTTAATTTTAGCATGTGACCATTGCTCCTTATTTCAGCATGTGAACATTGGTTCTTTATAGGAAAGTTCCTTAATTACAGCACAAATGTTGCTCCTTGATTTTAGCATGTGACCGTTGAGCAATCAGCTTCTATTTATTCTCTCGTTTTGTATCTCTTTCCTGTATCAGAGAAATTACAATTAATAATATATTTCTACTGCATCTCTCCTCTTTATCCCCATTACTTTTCTTTATACTTTCAATAGGCCCAATCAATATGAATTACAAAAAAATCAATTATTTGAATTTAGAAGTTAGTAATCCAAATAAAAAGGTTATTACTCTAGACAAACAATGTACACACATAAAGTACACTCAGAATCAGAACATATGAACACATATTTAATTATAGAATTAAGTGAAAATGCAAAACAGGGGTGCCCCAGAACGCTCCTATATATATATATATATATATATATATATATATATATATATATAATGATTATTCCCTATATTTCATACACCCCTGTAAATGGTATCAGAGCTTAAAAGATTACTTGGCCCAATCAATATGAATTACAAAAAATTCAATTACTTGAATTTAGAAGTTAGTAATCCAAATAAAAAAGTTGTTACTCTAGACAAACAAAAACACATATGTTATATAAAAGATAATATGTACACACATAAAGTACACTCATAATCAGAACATATGAACACAATTACAGATTTAATTATAGAATTAAGTGAAAACTTAAATCTCTATAATGAAAAACACCATAGCTTGATGCAATTAGTCCTTAAAGGAATAACTGAGAAAAATAAATTATTAAAACAAATATCAAATAACTAAGATTATTTGAAAACAAACTTATATAAAATAGACAGTTTGAAAATAACTCTTAAAAAACTTGTAGAAAAATTTAAAGTTATCAAACTAAAAGAATTCCCCAATAAAAATGATATTATAAAACTTAAAAACTTAATAGAAGAAAATTAGCCTAAAGATATTGAAATACATTCTAAAGAATTAATAATGGAATTAAAGAACAATCTGAAAAAGACAAAAGTCAATTTGATTTACAGATACAGCAAATTAAAAAATGTTATAAGGGATGAAACACTTAATATTAAGTTAATGAGTTACGAAAACAAATATTATCAAAAAGCAGCTAAATACGTAGAAGCAAACACCTTCTAGCCTATTATGGATATTAGATTCCGGAGCCAAAGACCACATGACACCCTCTTCTAAACAATTCTCCACATATTCCCCTTGTCCCAGTAATAAGAAAATTGTTACTGCTGATGGTACTCTTGTAACTGTAGCGGGCGTTGGAGATATCCAATTAAATCATTTTATAACCTTAAAAAGGGTTATCCATGTTCCAAAACTATTCATGAACCTTGTCTCCATACAAAAACTTACAAGCGATTTATCTTGTAATGTTATTTTTCAGAATGATTGTTGTATATTTCAGAAGGAGTCGGGAAAGACTATTGGGCGTGCAAGAGAAAGAAATGGTCTTTACTATCTTTTAGAACCCGGTCAGTGTACAAAAGTCCACTTGTCTCACTCATTTATGTTAGGATCGGATCTCTCTAAAAAGGAAAAAATATTTCTTTTTCATTGTCGATTGGGTCATTCTTCTTTCGGAATCATTAAAGTCTTGTTTCCGTCTTTATTCACTAAGGTAGATATTGGAAATCTTCATTGTGATATGTGTGAGTTTGCAAAACACAAGCGTCTACCTTTTCCATTAAATAACAAAAGAAGCTTTTCCCCCTTCTATCTTATTCATTCAGATGTTTGGGGTCCTCTACAGTTCCAAATGTAACTGGTGCTAGATGGTTTGTGACTTTTATAGATGATTGTACTCGGGTTACTTGGGTGTTTTTACTCAAAAACAAATCTGATGTCGGTACTGTTTTTCCAAAAAATTTCTACATGATTCAAAATCAATTTGGAGCAAACATCAAAAGGCTTAGGTCTGTTAATGGAAAAGAGTACTTCAATCATGTTCTTATTTCTTTCTGTCAAAAGGAGGGCATTGTCCATGAGTCTTCTTGTGTTAAAACACCACAACATAATGGAATCGCCGAAAGGAAAAATGGACATCTATTAGGCCAAACCCGGGCACTGTTGTTTCATCAAAATGTTCCTAAATATTTATGGGGGAGGCTTTTCTCACTAGCACATATCTTATTAATCGATTACCCTCTAGAGTATTAGGGTTCAAGAGTCCTACGGATGTTCTTTCTTCCTTCTATCCAAAATTTTCAGCAACTACTAATCTTAAACCTCGAATCTTCAGATGTGTTTCATTTATCCATATTCATAGTGAAGACAGGAAAAAACTTGATCCTAGAGCACGAAGATGTGTTTCTGTCGGGTACTCCTCTACTCAAAAGGGATGTAAGTGTTTCCATCCTCCATCTAAAAGGTTTTTGTTTTGCGGGATGTAACCTTTCATGAGGAGGAACCATACTTCACTCAACCTTATCTTCAATGGGAGAATTTGAAGGAAGATAAGCTTGAAACACTTGATCTTTCTGGTCTTGAGTCAAATACACCTAATCTTTCCGTTCTCGAGTCAAACAAACTTGTTACAAATCCATCTGAGGCTGAAGAACTTGAAACTGAATCAAATCATTCAAGTTCACCTTCAACTGAAGTTGGACCTGAAGTGGATGTAAGATTTGGAAAGAACTTGGTCTACATGAGAAAGTCAAAGATTGTTCCTAAATCGACACAAGTTAAAGAGCCTGACGTGACTTCTTTGAATGAGGTAAATAATTCTTCTGAATCGACACAAATTCAAGAGTCTGACTTGACTTCTTTGAATGAGGATGAAATGATTACCCAAACAACAGATGATGACCTAGACCTTCCAATTGTCATTAGAAAAGGAATCAGAAAATACACCAAACAACCCTTATATCCCCCTTCAAACTATCTTTCTTTTCAAAAATTCTCACCTACCCATAGAGCCTTCCTTACAAACCTAAATACTACTCCTATCCCAAAAAATGTTTCTGAGGCATTGTCTAATGAAAAATGGAAACGAACCATGCATATCGAGATGGACGCATTGAAGAAGAATAGAACTTGGGAGTTAGTGAATTTACCAGAAGGGAAGAAGCCAGTTGAGTGCAAATGGGTATACACTATAAAATATAAGGCTGATAGAACACTTGAAAGATATAAAGCAAGACTAGTTGCCAAAGGGTTCACACAAACATATGGAATTGACTATTCAGAGACATTTGCTCCGGTTGCAAAGATGAATACTGTCAGGGTAATTTTGTCACTTGCTGCTAATTATGGTTGGAATTTACAACAATTTGATGTGAAGAATGCCTTCTTACATGGGGAGCTTGAGGAGGAGATCTATATGTAGGTACCACCGGGGTATGATAAAAATGTACCTGTCAATACAATTTGCAGGTTGAAAAAGGCATTATATGACCTAAAACAATCACCTCGGGCATGGTTTGGAAGATTTACCAAGGTTATGACATAACTTTGGGGTACAAGTAAAGTCAAGGAGATCATATCTTGTTCATCAAACACTCGCCACAAAGGGGAGTAACAATTCTGTTAGTATACATGGATGACATCATAATGACCGGAAATGATTGGAAGAAGCAACACATCTTGAGTCAGTGTTCGGCTAAGGAGTTTGAAATGAAAACTCTTAGAAAACTAAAGTACTTTCTGAGAATCGAGGTGGCACATTCCCGAAAAGAAATTTCTATATCTCAGCAAAAGTACATTACAGATTTACTCAAGAAGACAGGGAAAACAGCATGTAAACCTACGAGCACTCCTATGGATCCAAATCTGAAATTAGGTAATGCACAGGAAGGTGTTGCAGTAGATAAAGAAATGTATCAGCGCCTTGTTAGGAGATTAATTTACTTGTCTCACACTAGACCAGATATTGCATATGCTATAAGTATGGTTAGCCAATTTATGCACAGTCCATGAGAAGTTCATTTAAAGGCAGCTAATAGAATTCTGCAATATCTCAAGGGAACTCCAGGAAGAGGAATTTTATACAAAAGGAATGGGAACACAATTATTGAGGCTTATACTGATACTGATTATGCAGGGTCAATCACTGACAGAAGATCCACTACTGGATATTGCACCTTTATAGGAGGAAATTTAGTAACTTGGAGGAGAAAAAAACAAAATGTAGTGGCTCGTTCTAGTACTGAAGCTGAATTTCGGGATATGGCACAGAGAATCGGTGAACTACTTTAGCTCAAAATAATTTTAGATGATTTGAAGATTAAATGGGATGGACCTATGAAACTTTATTGTGATAATAAGTCAGCAATCAGCATAGCTCATAATCTCGTACAACACGATCGAACAAAATGTATTGAGGTGGATAGACATTTTATCAAAGAAAAACTCGACTCCGGTTTGATTTGTACTCCATATATACCTTCACAAAGGCAACTCACAAATATTCTAACCAAAGGATTGAGCAGTCCAGTTTTTGAAGAAATGGTGTCCAAGCTGGGAATGGTGAATACCTATTCACCAACTTGAGGGGGAGTGTAAAAAATAATTCTGCATTTCATAATTCCACCTCCCAATAAGTCTTTTCATTATTCAATAAACTGAATGGACGTGTGTCTCTTAGTAAATTGAGATGTCTTTATTGCTTATCTTGTAAGTTGTATTTCAATTAATATCCTTGTAAAATCTCAGATTATAAATAATGAACCCTGTTGTGTGCTAATTGCACAAGCATATTCAGAAAATTTATTGTTCCTATTTCTCACACAAATATAAATGTATGATACAATAAAAATGATGTTCTAGGGAAAAACAATAACATGGTTATTATGGCGACAAGTCGAGTCGATAGAGTTCAACCAGTCAACTGGTCGGACTAGTCGATAAATAAATATTAATACATAATTGCAGTGTATAAATAAATATTAGGTATGTAAAACGTTTACAGTGTCTATGTAGTCAAGGCGAAAAGGCGCAAAAAAGCCCAAGACGCAAAAAGGCACAAACAAAGCCCAAGGCTTGCGCCTTGGGCTTTTTTGCGCCTTGCGCCTTTTTGTGCGTCTTAATTGCGCTTTTTTTCTACTGTTACCGTAAAAACTACACCTAAAATTATAACTAAATATACAGTTTTGACAACAAATAATAGCATGATTTCGCAATTTTGATGATAAAACTTTTAAAATTCACGTCACAAACCAAAATAAGTAGTCGAAAAAACATTCAACTTAAGTTTAAAACAAAAAAACACTTAAAATGGCAAAAAAGCGTTTTTTGCGCTTTGGGCTTTTTTGCACTTTTTTGCGTTTCACTAACAAGTGCGCCTTAGACTTCAAAAAAGCCCCCTAGTTGCACCTTGCGTCTTTTTACGCCTAGGTGCAGGCCTGGACTACACAGTACAATGTTAAAGTCAAAGGAGCCATTCGATCAATGCAATTAAACGAAGTCATCATCCATGGCTTTATCGATGTCATCTGCAATTATCTACATACCTCTGTTGCCATCTGCAATATTCTTCTGCTGCCATCCGCAATTAATGGTAAATTCGACTTCGAGTTAGGGTTTCGGGTTTCGACTTCGAGTTAGGGTTTCGAGTTCAAGCAGGTCAGTATCAATCTTGACTAATGGCAAGTCGACTCCTCCAGACGATGATCCAAGCTCGACTAGTCGAGCGTCGCAATAATAGTGAACGATAAGATACAAATATTGCAAAATAACATAATAATAGCTACGTTAATTCAAATTCAAAACAAAATAGACAATATTCAAACACAAATGTTTGACATGGACAAAAAGGGTAAAGGACAAGAATATAAAATAAATAAACTTACAGAAAACCTATAAAAAATGAATTTAGGACCAAATGATCCTATAACACATATTACAAGCAGAAAAACTAAAATCAATTTTTTTATGCATAAAAAACTTAATCAGATATGAACAATAGAAGGTTATCTTTTACAGGTCCATCTGGAACAATAACAGATAGACCAACAAAATCAAATAGTTATCACCCACGGGTTGGATTGATAACATGTTAAGAAGATCTAAAAATACTCTCAATTAGAAGAAATAATTGACTTGGATAGAGACAGTGAAATATTTTCTAATAATCAACTAAATTTACCAAATCATAGAGAAATATATAGAACATGACTATTTACAGCAGTAACAGGACTGTATAGACACCATATGGAAGAAATACTTTCGATCCCAGATGGAACACAACAGATAATAAATTTAATGTCACAAGAAGCTATAAAACAACTAAAAATCCAGAAATATAAATTAATCCACTTAGAACTAATAGTCATAGGTATAAGAGGATTAGTTAGACAAAAATTTGGAACAAAACTGTTATCAATATTAATTGATGATAGACACCAAGATATGGACAAAACCATATTTGGGATGATGGAAATCGATACGAACAATAATATAGGTATTGTTTATATAGCTCCAGATTTTACTATGACATTGAATGGTTTTTACAAACATATAAAATAAATACAATCTAAAGGATCTGGAAATTTTATAGTAAAAATATCAAATTAGATATAACATTTTTGGGAAAATGTATGTCTAAATACACACCCAAAATGAAAATAAAATTAGATAAAGTAATAGAAACCTTAAATTCCATAGGAATAAGTTTCATAAAACCACTGTTATTACGGCGCTCGACTAGTCGTGACTAGTCGTCGACTAGTCGGGTAGTCGAGGTTGAAGCCTCGACATGAAACGTCGACTTGCCAAACATCGACTGGAACTGAAACCCTAGAAATCGGAACCCTAAATCGAAGTCTTAATGTCAATTTGAAACCCTAAAATTTAGTGTTCGAAGTCTCGATGTCGATCTGAGGGTTCGATTCAGGGTTCGAACTCAAATCAAGACTAATTTAGTGTTTAAAAATTGTTCCAATTTGATTCTTCGATTTAGGCTTCGAAGTCTTGATGTCGATCTGCACTGGTAGCGGAAATTAGTATTATGTTCACAATAACAATTAACATCTATAGCATTACGTTTATTTTGTATTTTTGTTTTCTAATTTTTTTTGTAGTGCTATTTTATTTTTTGATGTATTTTTATAAAGCATTTCACATATTACGGAACTGGTAGCAAAATGCTCATTTCTAATGTGTGCTGCTATTCACACCCCCATTTGGACTACTGGCCACCTATACTAAAGACCACTTCTTTTTTATGCCTCTCTACTTCTTTACACCACCTAAATTATTTAATTTTTAATCGGCTACCACCTCTGCTTTTATTTCTTTATCATTTCAAAAAAAAACCGTCTTACTTCTTGAAATTTTCTCCATCGCTCTACAAGTTTGAAGATTTACCTAAATTACCAATGCAATTTCAATCGTCCAATCAGCTGATAATGTTCGTGTCACGATGACAAGAGGGAAGAAGTCGTCTAAGTCGAGTAAGATTCGAACCCTAATTTTGTTTTCTTCTGAAATCGATGCTAGCTATAGGCTTAGAAATGGGTTTGAAATTGTTGATAGTTGAAGTTTACAAATTGGTGTGAACGGTTCTTCATAACCTATTTTTTTTCTTAATCGTCCATCCTCTGCTCAACCAAAAAAAAAAAATTCTTATGGTTTAGAATTTGATATCTGAGAGTTTACTTTGTTTGAGAAGAGAAGAGAAGGGAAGAGACAGTACGACTGTTATTGATTGAGTGAAAAGAAATAAAGTGGTGGTAGGAAGTAGGTCAAAAATAATACAATCTATTAATTTTTTAAAGGTGGCCAATAGTCTAAATGGGGGTGTGAATAGCAGCACACTTTCTAATTGACACAACCATTTTGCAACTAGGTACAAGCTTAAAAATCACTTCATATTATGGCCAATGAGGTATGTTAGTACATATTTGAATTTAATTCATATGTATTAGTTAGAAATTTCAAATTATATATGTATATATTTATTTATCGACTAGTCCACTAGTCGACTAATTGGATCTCTATCGACTCGCCTCGACTTACCGTCGTGATAACCATGCATAAAACCAATAAAAATAGATTTCTATTCTTGCTGATCATGAATGGAAAATAGAAAATCCTAAATACAACAGCATTAAAGCCAAACAATGTCGTAACATATAATAATCTAGACAAATCCATGTCCATAAGATTCAGAGACTATGGACCATCGAATCAACAAGAAACAGAAGAATTAAATGAAAGAATAAATGAATAAAATAATGTATTCAAAAGAACTTGGGATGGTCCTTGAACCATCTGAAATACATGAATTGGAAGTTGGAACAAACTTTAAGATCAACAAACCAGATAAATGAAGATACATTTGTTTATATAGATGATGAGAATAATACAAGGATATGAGAAATACATAATATTGATGATTTTTTAGAATATTCAAGAGAAACAAACAAAGAAACCTTAGAACATAATATTCTTGAAGTTATAATATTAGAATTCACTGAACATATGGAACTAGCTGACCACGAGCAAAGTGCTAGTTCAAGAATAACCATGGTTGTTACGATGACAAGTCGAGTCAATAAAGGTCCAACCAGTCGACTAGTCTGACTAGTCATAGACTAGTTGATAAATAAATAAATATGTATGTATATATTAATACATGATAATTGCAGTTCGTATTCCACTTCGGATTACTTCTTCTCCAGGTCGTATTCCACTTCGTGATTTGCGGTCGACTTCAGGTGAGTTAAAAGATGAGATCATAAGTATAAATAAATTGACTTCGGGTTAATTCTTCCCCAGTTCGTATTCGACTTTGTAATTTCAGGTGAATTCTTCTCGATTTCGACTTCGTGATTTATGATTCAAGTTCGTGATAGGGTTCGACTTCATGATTTAAGGTTCCAGTTCCAGTTCAACTTCGTGATTTAAGGTTAAAGCTTGAGTTCGACTTCGTGATTTAGGGTTCGGGCTTGACCAATGGCTAGTCGACTCTTCCAGTCGATGCTCCGATGTCGACTAATCTACTAGTCGTCGAGCGCCGTAATAACACTGAGAATAACATATTCAAATAAAAATCAAGATCGGCCAATGCCTTATGATGTAGGACAACCTCCTAAACAACAAGTTGATCCATATACAAATAAAAATAAAAATATAAGAACATCTAGAAAAAGAATACCTAATGAAACAACTTTTTTCAAAAATAATTTAGTTATTCTAAATGTAACTGAATGTCATCCACAGCTATTAGACACTTATCTAGAACAATTGACTGCTGCTATAGCAAGAGATACAGCAAGACATACAAATATTAATTCTGGTGAACAAATGATCAGAATAGCAGAAAGTTACTTAGAAGAAATAGCTAAAGCTATATGGGAAGCATATAAGAAAAACTTTCCAAAGAAATAAACATACTAGCAGCACAAGGAAGCAACATATATAATTTTGCCTACTCAATACATATGATAATAATAGGAAGAGATGTAAATACATGAACAACAATCAGATAACAAGAAACCATGCGTGATCTTGAACAAATCCAATTACTAGATTGGAAATACATAATAAAATTCTTAAAAGAATTTTTACATTATGCAACTATTTCAGAAAATTATTACAGTTAGGAAATAGACCGTTTTCCAAACTACCATGTGATTTGGGGAAAGAAATACATAGATCTTGGATGGAATATTACCAAGACAAACCAGAAAATTTCCCTAAAGGATATGATAACATAGAAATAAGAATAAAACATATAATCTCATATTTAAAAAAGAAATATACATATATACAGAACCAAAGAAAGTTAAAACGGAAAAACTACGGATTTTGTGGACAAATATATACTCCACAACAATATGGAACAAGAAATTATAAAATAGATAATAAACCAAAATTTAAGAAAATATATGCTAAAAAATACTATCTAAGAAAATCAAATGCTAAAAACCCTATCTTAATAAAGAAAAACATGTTAGAAAATACAATCGCAGACAAACATATACAAATACCATTACATTTTTTGCTTGTAATGAGAAAGGACATTTATCCTCTCATGTCCTAAAAAACATAATCCTTTTACACGTGAATCAAACCTTGTTGATTCGGTTAAAGAAGACTTACTTGAAATTGCTTCTGATGTCTAAAAAACATCAACAATATATTCAATAATATTCATAGAAGGATTAGAAGAAGAAGAACAAATAAGTTTATCAAATTATACACTGATTAATGAATTAACAAATTTCCAAGAAAATATACCAAATGAATATATGTTTAATATGGTTAATAAAGATTCATGTACCCATAATCTCAAATTTAAAAAGGGAACGGATACAACAAAATGTAAATTTTGTCATCGGTATCCTGCCTTTGAAAAAAGATACAAGTGTACAGAATGCACCATGAAAATAAGCCAACTTTGTGCAAAAAATAAATTTAACATAGAACCACCAAGAGAAAATATGATTATCTATACAGATAGGAATAAAATAAGCGAAGAAAGAATAAAAATTCTAGAAGAAAGAATAAATAATTTTGAACTAGAAATTGAAGTAATAAAAAAAATACAAATGATTGATAAAGAAAAAACTGCAATAACTGATGAATAAGAATTAATCACATATAAAAACAACCATAATAATCTTAATAATATTGATAAACCAATCAATATTCCCTTGATATGCAATACTGAAAATCTGAAAGAGTCGAGAGTTCCAACAAAAGTAAATATAAAAGGAATTAAAATACAAGTTTTAGCATTTATAGATACAGGAGCTACTAGTTCAACTATCTGTTCTAATATAATACATCTAAAATATGTCACAAAAGCAGAAAGACCAAAACAAAGTATGCAATTTGACGGAACCACATATACAAATATAGTGAAAAACGTAAATATAAGTTTTACAAATACTTGTGATAAATGGTCACCACAATAAAGTCTAAAATAATTATTGATTCTAGAACATAACTTAAATGGAATAAAAGTATTTAGGATTAGATTTCTTATTAGGTGATAATGGATATTTTCATTTAACAAAGATTACTTACAAATTTCAAAAAACTACATTAACCCTAATACTATCAGAATATACACTTGAGAAGCGTGGTAGGGATAATGACAAACACAAACAAGAAAATTGCAACTGCCCAATACCAGGACAATGCAAAATATTAAATAAAGAAAACGAACTAAAAAATACTAATGCAGAAAATGAAGGGACAAAATTAGTTAAAAATTATGAATGTAAAGAAAGGGATATACTAAAGATATACAACTTATAAATCCAAGAGAAATAAGTAAATTATTATTAACAACTGATGACAGACCATATTATTTCTAAACTTGAAAAACTAGAAATAATAGGAGAAAAACCATTAAAATATTGAAATAAAGATTCTATACAATGTAAATTAGATATAATCAATACAGACTTAACTATAAAAACAGGATCCCCTAAATATGACACATGGATCATAAAAGAATTTAAAATGCACATAAAAACATTAACAAATCCAAATATCATAAAAATAACAGATTCTAGACATAGAACAACTTTTATTATACAAAAGGAATCTAAAAGGAAACATGGTCAATCTAGAATGTTAATGAATTATACTAGATTAAATGACAACACCCATGAAGATGGATATTGCATACCAAACAAAGAAGTTCTAATAAATAAAATACAAAGAGCAAACTGGTTCTTAAAGCTTGATTTAAAATTAGTATTTTGGCAAGTAAAAATGCATTCTGACTATATACCTTAGACTGCATTTACATGCAGTAAAGAACATTACAAATGGTTATTTATGCTGTTTGGTTTAAAAAATGCACCATAAATATTTCAAAGAAAAATGGATAATGTCTTCCAAAATTGTAATAAATATACTTGAGTGTGTGTGTGTGAATATATATATATATATATATGACATACTTTTTTTTTCAAAACAAAACAAGAACATCGTTCACATCTATATACTGTTCTAAAACTAATAGAAGCACATGGTTTAATAATATCAAAAAAGAAGATAGAATTATTAAAAAAAAAAATCTTGGAGCCATAATTGGTAAAGGAACTATAGAATTACAACCATATATAACAAAAAAATATTAGAATTTCCTGATAAGTTGGATAACCTAAAACAATTGCAAGCCTTTTTAGTACTTATAAATTATGTTAGACCATATATAAAAGACCTTTCAAAATATACTGGGCCTTTATACAATAAAGCTAGCTTAAAAGGAAATAGAGATTTTAACATAGATATATAAAACAAGTTCAAGAAAAAAAGCTTAGCCTAAGAATTAAAATCATTATGTTTACCATTACAAACAGATTATATAATACTTGAAACAGATGGATCCATTTTAGGACGGAGAGAAATTTTATTAAGTAAAAATAATAAGTGAAAACAAATATACAGAAAAAATATGTAGATACACCTCAGGTGTGCAAAGAAAAAGGATACATGACGTCCTTAGATTATGAATTATTGACCATAATTTATGTACTGGAATCATTTAAATTGTTTATAATATCTCATAGGAAATAACAATAAAAACAGACTATGAATCCATAGTAAAATATGCAAATAATAAAAAAGAAAAAGGAACTATAAACAATAGATGGCCAAAATTTAAACATGCTATTCTCAATTGTGGAACCGATATCTGTATGAAACACATAAAAAGGAAAAATAATTTCCTACTTGATTAATTGTCCAGATTATTAAGATAAATATTTTCATATATCTAACTAACATTTAGTTTGCAGAATGGATATAGAAGATCTAAATGCTATTAAACATTTAAAGACATACAAAACAAATCATTTTGTAACAAAGACAAAAATCACAGATGAACAACTTGTTCTAAACAAAAACTAAGTGTGTTATACACCTTAGTTAACATATTTACATAGGAGAAAAAAAAAATCTCTACTATGGTCTTTTTACAGGACTTGATGCTGCTATTTATACCACATGGGAATAAATGATTGTTAAGATCAGATTTCTAAAACAAAATCCTAGATATGAGCAACCGTTGTACAAAGGCTTTAATTCCTTTGAAACTGCTACAAATGAATCACAAAATGTATTTGGAAAATATTATATTATTTTCGAGGATACACAAAGCCTTCAACAAATAACCTTAGAAAACAAAAATAAAAATGAGCTCTCTGAAACCTCTTCGACAATTAATCTTAGACCACAAACCTCCTCTTTTGCCAACATAGTCAAAATAAATGAACCCAACAAATTCATAAGCCTTGGAACACTCAAAAAAGTTCATACGAGCCAAAATGATCCAAGCCCAACCCACAAGCCCATAATCCTACCCAATTTTCCAGAACAACTGATAAGGGAATTATATTTCCTATAACATCCAACAGAACTCTCCCTTGGTATTTTCAACAAAATTTGAAAATTCTTCTCTAGCATTTTAGGAATGAAAATAGAAAGATTACAAATTGAATGAGAAATCTTAAGGAATACCAACATTCCTTGCACAAAACAATATCAAGGATGCCTCAACACATTCACAAATTGTCCTTGTACAATAATTTGTGCAGTACCACGAATAAAACTTAACCTTTCAAATTAAAAATACCCAGTCCATGAAGGTATCATATATGACCCAAGTACTCTCATAAACTATAGCCTAACCAAAAGAATTTATTTTGATGAAAGGGCCCAAGATGACTTGTCGGAACCAATTGAAGTATAACAGAACACTTCACAAATATTTAGCCATAGATATATACATGAATTTTAAATCAGTTCCCCCTCATTTTGGAAAGACACTATTTAAAACTACAAAACACATAGTTCAAATAAAAGCAAAATTCATATATTTAAATTTTGAAAATTGGAATGAAAATTTTATTCCAAACAAAATAGATCGTCAAAATGAACAAATATATGAAAGATACAGAGCAGCCAGAATTGCAGACGGTGAAGAATGAGATAACAACAAATTACATTTATATGCAGAAACTCCAGTAATCAAGTTATATATTACAGATTCATTGAATGAACATGAGTTGGACCATAAAAGTTTTGATATTTATCATCAATGTCTTCCATGATAAAAAGTTACAAGAAAGGAAGATCTATAAAAACCAATGCCAGAAATAAAAATAACAGAGATGATGTGGATTCCACTACAATGTCTACAGACGAATAAAAGAACAAATCTACTAAACAAAAAATATGAAGATTTGATAGAATTAAAGCATATTCCACCTAATGAGAATCTCCTAAATAAAGACGAAATGAAGATTTGATAGAAAAAAGACTATCCTACTTAGTGAGAATCTCATAAACAAATAAGACGTAAAGATTGGACAGAAAAGAGTTTATTCCACTTAGTGGTAACTTTATAAATAAAAAAGATGTTACAATTTGACAGAAAGAAGCTTATTCCACTTGGTGGAAATTTTATAAATAAAGAAGATGTGACAAATTAGCGTCACCTGTAAATAACAAAAGACAGTTGTATGTCCACGTAGTGTAAAAGCTCAGGCTATATAATGAGCATATGTGTATTGTAATAATCATTGAATGTTGAGTATTGTGTAACATGTTGTGGAGAAATTTCGATGGCATATTTATAGGATCTTTTGTCATATTTATAGTAAATTTGGGTATGAAGTAATTGATCTTATAAAAAGAGCCTAGAAGAGAGAGTGAAAGGCATCCAATTATCTTCCAATCAAGTTTTAGGATCTCTAACATAAATATATTTTCTTCAATTCTTATCTTCATAAATCAAATTCTTGAGTGAATTGAGTGACCATTGTAATCGATCTTTTGTACTCTTCTTTGGTATTAATAAAATGCTCTCTCTATCAAGTGGACGTACACTAACAAATTATTGTTAGTGGAACCATTATAAATCACTGTGTGATTTACTTTTCGTTATTGCTCCTTTATTTCTTTTGTATGGTGATTGTGATTGACTTTTGGATTGGATTGAGAATGTTTTGAGATAGAGATTGGTTGTTTTTGCACGTTTACCACGATTTCGTCTTCCGCTGATTTAGGGTTTTTTGATTTGAGCGGTCTTGAGTCTAAATTTCTCAACAATAGGTTACACAATACTCAACACTCGATGAATATTACAATACACATATGCTCATTATATAGCCTGAGCTTTTACATTACATGGACACATAGCTGCTGTCCTTTGTTATTTACAGGTGACGGTAATTTGTCACATCTTTATTTATAAAATTCCCACTAAGTGGAATAAGCTTCTTTCTATCAAATAGTCACATCATTTTTATTTATAAAATTCCCACTAAGTGGAATAAACTCCTTCCTGTCCAATCTTTACGTCTTTTTTGTTTATGAGATTCTCACTAAATAGGATAGTCTTCTTTTCTGTTAAATCTTCATCTCGTCTTTATTTATGAAATTCCCACCAAATAGAATAGACTTTATTTCTGTCAAATCTTCATATTTTTGTCTAGTAGGTTTGTTTTTTTATTCGTCTGTAGAAATTGAAGTGGAATCCACATCATCTCTGTTATTTATGTTTCCGGCTGTGGTTTTATAGATCTTCCTTCTTGTAACTTTTTATCATGAAAGATTTTAGATGATAAATATCAAAACTTTTATGGTTCAACTCGTGTTCATCCAATGGATATGTAGTATATAACTTGATTACTGGAGTTTTTGCATATAAATGTAATTTGTTGTTATCTCATTCTTCATCATCTGCAATTCTGGCTGCTCTGTATCTTTCATATGTTTGTTCATTTATTTTGAAGCTCTGTTTTGTTTGGAATAAAATTTTCATTCCAATTTTCAAAATCTGAATATATGAATTTTGCTTTTATTTGAACTATGTGTTTTGTAGGTTCAAATAATGTCTTTCCAAAATGAGGGGGAACTGATTTAAAATCCATGTATATATCTATGGCAAAATATTTGTCAAGTGTTCGGTTACACTTCCAATGGGTTCCGACAAGTCATCTTGGACCTATTCATCAAAATAAATTGTTTTAATTAGGCAATGGTTTATGAGAGTATTTGAGTCATATATGATACCTTCATGGACTAGGTATTTGTAATTTGAAAGGTTAAATTCTATTTGTGGTACTGCACAAATTATTGTACAATGACAATTTGTGAATGTGTTGAGACACCCTTCATATTGTTTTGTGCAAGGAATGTTGGTATTCCTTAAGATTTCTCATTCAATTTGTAATCTTTCTATTTTCATTCCTGAAATGTTAGAGAAGAATTTGCAAGTTTTGTTGAAGATACCAAGGGAGAGTTCTATTGGATGTTGTAGGAAATATAATTCCCTTGTCAGTTGTTCAGGACAATTGGGTACGATTATGGGCTTGGATCATTTTGGCTCGCATGAACTTGCTTGGGTATTCCAAAGCTAATGTATTTATTGGATTCATTTGTTTTGACTATGTTGGCAAAAGATGAGGCTTGTGATCTGAGATTAATTGCCGAAAAGGTTTCAGGAAGCTCATTTTTAATTCCTTTTCCTAGGGTTATTTGTTGAACGCTTTGTGTATCCTCGGAAATAATATAATCTTTTCCAAATACCTTTTGTGATTCATTTGTAGCAGCTTCAAAAGAAATAAAGCTTTTGTACAACGGTTGCTCATATCTAGGATTTTGTTCTAGAAATCTGATCTTAACAATCATTTGTTTTCATGTGGTACAAATACCAGCATCAGGTCCTGTAAAAAGACCATGATAGAGATATTTTGTTTTTTTTCTCCTTTGTAAATATGTTAACTAAGGTGTATAACACACTTAGTTTTTGTTTGTTACACTCTTGTAGAGTCTTCATATTCCATATGTTGTCTAAAACAAGTTGTTGTTCCTCTGTGATCTTTGTCTTTGTTACAAAATGATTTGTTTTTGTATGTCTTCAAGGGTTTGTTAACATTTAGATCTTCCATATCCATTCTGCAAACTAAATGTTAGTAAAATATATGAAAATATTTATCTTAATAATGTGGACAATTGATCAGGTAGGAAATTATTTTTCCCTTTAATGTGTTACCAACAGATATTGGTTCCACAATTGAGAACAGCATGTTTAAATTTTAGCCATCTATTGTTTATAGTTCCCTTTTCTTTTTTATTGTCTGCGTATTTTACTATGGATTCACAGTTTGTTCTTATTGTTATTTCCTTTTAAGATATTATAAACAATTTAAATGATTCCAGTACATAAATTATGACTAATAATTCATAATCTAAGGATGTCATGTATCTTTTTTCATTGTATACACTTGAAGTGTATCTACATTTTTTTTGTAGATTTGTTTTCATACTTAATATTTTTACTTAATAAAATTCCTCCCCATCCCAAAGAGCATCCATCTATTTTAAGTATTATATAATTTGTTTGTAATGGTAAACTTAATGGTTTTAATTTTTTGCCTAACTTTTTTATTTCTTGGACTTGTTTTATATCTTCTATGTTACAATCTTAATTTTCTTTTGAGCTAGCTTTATTGTATAAACTTTTGGGCTAGCTTTATTGTATATAAAGGCCAAGTATATTTTGAAAGATCTTTTATATATGATCTAGCATAGTTTATAAGTCCTAAAAAGACTTGCAATTGTTTCAGGTTATCCAACTTATCAAGAAATTCTAATATTTTCTTGTTATATGTGGTTGTAATTCTATAATTTCTTTACCAATTTTAACTCCTAGAAATTCTATATTACTTTTAATAATTATATCTTCTTTTTTGATATTATTAAACCATATGCTTCTATTAGTTTTAGAACAGTATATAGATGTGAACGATGTTCTTGTTTTGTTTTGGAAAAAACAAGTATGTCATCTATATATACACAAGTATATTCATTATTTTTCTTTGAAATATTTGTGGTGTGTTTTTTAAACCAAACGGCATAAATAACTGTTCGTAATGTCCTTCACTGCATATAAATGCAGTCTAAGGTATAGAGTTAGGATGTATTTTTACTTGCCAAAATTTCGATTTTAAAAACTTTGAGAACCAGTTTTCTCCTTGTATTTTATTTATTAGAACTTTTTTGTTTGGTATGCAATATCCTTCTTTATGGGTGGTGGATACCCAGTGCCAAAGGCTTCCCGGGTCAGTCTCCCGTCCTGGTACTATTCACGGCTTCCCGGGGCTCTGGGGGTGGTCGATTAGCGCGCGCAGCCTTTCCCTCACATTATGTGAAGAGGCCGGGGCTCGAATCTGTGCGCTCCAGATTACCAGCCAGATAACCTTACCGTTGCGTTAGGCACCACCTTAATATCCTTCTTTATGAGTATTGTCATTTAATCTAGTATAATTCATTATCATTCTAGATTGGCCACGTTTCCTTTTAGGTTTCTTTTGTACAATAAAAGTTGTTCTATGTCTAGAAACTATTATTCTTATGATTATGATATTTAGAATTGTTAATATTTTTATGTACAATTTAAATTCTTTCATGATCTATGTGTCATATTTAGGGGATCATGTTTTTATAAATAAGTCTGGATTGATTATATCTAATTTGCATTGTATAGAATCTTTATTCCAATATTTTAATGGAGTTTCTCCTATTATTTCTAGTTTTTTCAAGTTTAGAAATAATATGGTCTATGTCATCAGTTGTTAATAATATTTTACTTATTTCTCTTGGATTTATAAGTTGTATATCTTTAGTAAATCCCTTTCTTTTGTATTTATAATTTTTAACTAATTATGTCTCCTCATTTTCTGCATCAGTATTTGTTAGTTCGTTTTATTTAATAATTTGCATTTTCCTAGGGCAGTTGCAATTTTCTTGTTTGTGTTTGTCTTCATCCCCACCACGCTTCTCAAGTGCATATTCTGATATTATTGGGATTAATATAATTTTTTTGAAATTTGTAAGTAATATTTGTTAAATGAAAAAGATACATTATAACCTAATAAGAAATCTAATTCTAAAATTAATTTTATTCCATTTAAGTTAATTTCCTGAACCCATATTTATTTTAGATTATATTGTGGTGACCATTCATCACAAGTATTTGTAAAGCTTATATTTATGTTTTTCACTATATTTGTACTTATACTTGTGGTTACATCAAACTGCATACTTTGTTTTGGTCTTTCTACTTTTGTGACATATTTTAGAGGTACTATACTAGAACATATAGTTAAACTAGTAGTTTCTGTAGCTACAAATGCTAAAACTTGTATTTCAATTCCTTTTATATTTAAATTTGTTGCAAATCTCAACTCTTTCAGATTTCCAATATTGCATATCAAGGGAATATTGATTGTTTATCAATATTATTTAGATTATTATGGTTGTCCATCAGTTATTGCAATTTTTTCTTTATCAATCATTTGTATTTTTATTTTTATTACTTCAATTTCTAGTTCAAGATTATTTATTCTTTCTCCTATAATTTTTATTCTTTCTTCGTTTATTTTATTCCTATCTGTATAGATAATCTTATTCTCTTGGTGGTTCTATGTTAAATTTATTTTTTGCACAAATTTGGCATATTTTCATGGTGCATTTTGTACACTTGTATCTTTTATCAAAGGCAGGATACCAATGAAAATTTCACATTTTGTTGTACCTGTTCCCATTTTAAATTTGAAATTATGGGTACATAAATCTTTATTAACCATATTAAACATATATTCATTTGGTATATTTTCTTGGAAATTTGTTAATTCATTGATCAGTGTATAATT
Organism: Allium sativum; assembly: GCA_030737875.1. Taxonomy (NCBI): domain Eukaryota; kingdom Viridiplantae; phylum Streptophyta; class Magnoliopsida; order Asparagales; family Amaryllidaceae; genus Allium; species Allium sativum. The sequence goes on from CM060915.1 coordinate 649,120,650, forward strand.
TGATGAACTTATTTGTTCTTCTTCTTCTAATCCTTCTAGGGATATTATTGAATATGTTGTTGATGTTTTGAGACATCAGAAGCAATTTCAAGTAAGTCTTCTTTAACTGAATCAACAAGGTTTGATTCACGTGTAAAAGGACTATGTTTTTGGGACATGAAGAGGATAAATGTCCTTTCTCATTACAAGCAAAAAATGTAATGGTATTTGTATATGTTTGTCTGCGATTGTATTTTCTAACATGTTTTTCTTTATTAAGATAGGGTTTTAGCATTTGATTTTCTTAGATAATATTTTTTAGCATATCTTTTCTTAAATTTTGGTCTATTATCTATCTATTATAATTTCTTGTTCCATATCGTTGTGGAGTATACATTTGTCCACAAAATCCGTAGTTTTTTGTTTTAACTTTCTTTAGATTTGTATATATGTACATTTCATTTTTAATTCTGAGATTATATGTGTTATTCTTATTCCTATGTTATCATATCCTTTAGGGAGATTTTTTGGTTTGTCTTGGTAATACTCAATCCAAGATCTATGTATTTCTTTCCCTAAATCACATGGTAGTTTGGAAAACAGTCTCTTTACTGTTTTGGTATTGTAATAATTTCCTGAAATAGTTGTATAATATAAAAATTCTTTTAAGAATTTTATTATGCATTTCCAATCTAGTAATTTGATTTGTTCAAGATCACGCATGGCTTCGTGTTGTCTGGTTGTTGTTCCTGTATTTACATCTCTTTCGGTTATTATCCTATGTATCGAGTAGGCAAAATTATATATGTTGCTTCCTTGTGCTACTAGTATGTTTATTTCTTTTGGAAAGTTTTTCTTATATGCTTCCCATATAGCTTTAGCTATGTCTCCTAAGTAATTTTCTGCTATTCTGATCATTTCTTCACCAGAATTAATATTTGTAGGACTTGTTGTATAGTCTCTTGATATAGCAGCAGTCCATTGTTCTAGATAAGTATCTAATAGTTGCGGATGACATTCGGTTACATTCAGAATAACTGAACTATTTTTGAAAAAAGAAGTTTCATTAGGTATTCTTTTTCCAGCTGTTATATTTTTATTTTCATTTGTATATGCATCAACTTGTTGTCTAGGAGGTTGTCCTACATCATAAGGCATTGGTCGATCTTGATTTCTATTTGGATATATTATTCTTGAACTAGCACTTTGCTCATGGTCAGTAGTTTCATATATTCGGTGAATTCTGATATTATATCTTCAAAAATACTATTTTCTGAGGTTTCTTTGTTTGTTTCTCCTGAATCTTCTAAAAAATCATCAAGATTATGTATTTTTCTTGTCTTTATATTATTCTCATCATCTATGTAAACAAATGTATCTTCATTTATCTGGTTTGTTGATATTAAAGTTTGTTCCAATTCATGTATTTCAAATGATTCAAGGACCATCCCAAGTTCTTTTGGATACTTTTTTTATCCTTTTATTCTTATATTTAATTCTTCTGTTTCTTCATCAGTTTCAATTTCTTGTTGATTCGATGGTCCATAGTCTCTGAATCTTATGGACATGGATTTGTCTAGATTATTATATGTTACGACATTGTTTGGTTTTAATATTGTTGTTGTTGTATTGTTAAGACCAACAAGAATAGAAGAATCTATTTCCGTTGGGTTTCTATTAAGTATTACCTAATCTATTTTTATTTTTATTTTTGGTGTGTATTTAGACATACATTTCCCCAAAAATGTTATATCTAATAAGATTTTTTTTTTCCTATGAAATTTTCAAATCCTTTAGATTGTATTATTATTTTTATATGTTTGTCAAAATCATTCAATATCATAGTAAAATTTGGAGCTATATAAACAATATCTTATTATTGTTCATATCGACTTCCATCATCCCAAATATGGCTTTGTCCATATCTTGGTGTTATCATCAATTAATATTAATAATAGTTTTGTTCCAATTTTTTGTCTAACTAATCCTCTTATACCTATGACTAGTAGTCCTAAGTGGATTAATTTATATTTCTGGATTTTTAGTTGTTTTACAGCTTCTTGTAACATTAAATTTATTATCTGTTGTGTTCCATCTGGGATAGAAAGTATGTTTTCCCTATGGTGTCTCTACTGTCCTGTTATTGCTGTAAATAGTCATGTTTTATATATTTCTCTAGGATTTAGTAAATTTAGTTGATTATTAGAAAATATTTCTATGTCTCTATCCAAGTCAATTATTTCTTCTAATCGAGCTTGAGTATTATTAGTTCTTCTTAACATGTTATCACCCAACTTATGGATGATAAACTATTTGAGTATGTTGGTCTATCTGTTATAATTCTAGATGGACCTGTAAAAGATAACATTCTATTGTTCATATCTGGTCAAGTTTTTTATATATAAGAAAATTGATTTTAATTTTTCTACATGTAACGTGTTGTAGGATCACTTGGTCCTAAATTCATTTTCAGTAGGTTTTCTGTAAGTTTATTTATTTCATATTCTTGTCCTTTACCGTTTTTGTCTATGTCAAACATTTGTGTTTGAAGATTGTCTATTTTGTTTTGAATTTGACTTAGCATAGCTATTATTATGTTATTTTGCAACATTTATATCTTCTCGCTTTTCTTGGAACATCATCTTTATTATATCCTACATTTATATTTAGGTCATTGAATCTGTAGTTTACTTCTACGTATTTAGCTGCTTTTTGATTATATATATATATATATATATATATATATATACACACACACATATATATATATATATGTATGTATTTATAGGGAGTGGTTATTTGAACATGAAATTATGACACAAAATTGAATACAACAAATCTCAATCACTAGACAAACAAATCCAATGATTCATGATATGTGTCTTATTTTGTGTTCCAATAACCACTCCCATGTATGTATGTATGTATGTATGTATATATATACACACACACAAGTACACAATTGCTTTTGGGCTTAAAGAATAAATACAACGGGCTATACATAACCCGCTTTACATATTTACATTACACGATATTATTCGTGTTATATCCATATACGATAATCCCCCCCTCAAACCCAATTTCTTGAGTTAGGGTTCGGAGAGATTTGACTTCCACCATCTCGAATGAAATTTTGATCTCAGATCTGTCGACTTTTCACCAAATATCTTCAATAAAATTTAAATCTGAGTGATTTCTCTTTTATTATCCTTCTCTATTTTCAATCGCTAGAACCTTTGATTTGCAGTTATAGACCTAAGATCAGATTGTTGTTGTTCACTTTTTGACTCTGACGGCTTTGTAGTGACTTCCATTGCTTGATTGAGCTCCTCATATGTTTGAATCTGACCTATTTCACTGATGCATAACTTATCACTAAACTTAACGCAGCTTTGTCTTGACAATTGCTTCGTTAAGATGTCAGCTGGCTGATAAGAAGAAGGTATGTGGTTAACTTGAAGCTTTCCTTTCATGACTAATTCTCTGACAAAGTAAATGTCAAGTTTCATATGCTTTGTTCTAGAGTGTAGTACTGGATTAGCAGTTAACGATATTGCGCTGAGATTACCACATCAAATTGTAGCATTATCATTTACTTCAATTTTCAGTTCACTTAAAAGTGACTGAATCCACATTATTTCTGATGTAGTGTTGGATATACTTCGTTGTTCAACCTCTGTACTTGATCTTGACACTGTAGTTTGCTTCTTTGCACACCATGAAATAGGGTTTTTGCCTAAAAATATGCAGTATCCAGTAGTGGATTTTATGCCATCATAATCATTTGCCAAGTAGACGTCAACATAACCATTGATATTAAGTTTATTACTTAACTACATGATTAAGGTTTGGTTGATTATTCCTTTCAGATTTCTTAATATCCTCTTGACTGCTTTTAAGAATTCATCAAGTGATTTTTGCATGAACTAGCTTACTTTGTTTACACTGTATAATATATCCAGTCTTGTAATTGTTACATATTGAAGTGCACCAACAATACTTTTGTATTGTTTCTCGTTTGTAATTGCTTCCCTTTTTTCTTTGATGAGATGCAAGTTGCTTGTCATTGGTGTTGGAAGAGAATTGGCTTGATCTATCCTTGATATGAGTAGGATTTCAAATGTATATTTTTTTTCATACTTATGTGTCCACTGTTTGAAGTGCCTATGGCTTCAACTTCAAGAAAATATGCAAAGTCATCCAAATCTTTGATTGAGAACTAGGATGTTTAAGCACTCAGTAATGCTTCTTATTTCATTTTCATTGTTATAAGTAATTATAAAGTCATCAACATAAATTAGTACATAAGTAATAGTGTTATTAGTAAATTTGATAAACAGTGAGTTGTCAAATTTGGTGGAATTATAACCAAACCTGAATAGTGTTGATTTTGGTTTGTCAAACCAAACTTGAGGTGTTTGTTTGAGTCCATATTGCTTTGTTTACTTTAAGGCCGCTTCATGTAGACCTTTTTCTGCAAAACACCATTTAGAAATACATTATTTACATCTAATCGTCTAATGATCCAATTCTTTTACAAAGCAATGGTTAATATATTCCTAATAAATGATAGTTCCAATAACAGGTAAGAATGTCTCATTAAAGTCAATTTCTTACTGTTATCAATACCCTTTTGCTTCAAATCTTGTCATGTACTTAGATATTGTATTATTTGCATTTCTTTTAATTGTGTATGTCCATTTGCACCCTATGACATTTTTGTCTTTTGGCAATGAAACTAAACTCCAGGATTTGTTTCTTATGAAAGCATCAAATTCTTCTTTCATTGTTGTTATTTACTTACCATTAAGTACAACTTGATGATAAGTGGAGGATTCGTCTGAGTTTATTTCAGCATAGTAATTTTTTGGTTTGAATATACCACTTTTGGCTTTTGTAGCCATATGATGTTTGTTTTGAATTTGTGCATGATCACTAGCTTTGTCTCCTTCTTCTGGTATACTGAGTGCAGTATGATCTTGGTTGTTGTCACTTGTCACCGACTTGTTATAAGTTTACACTGGTGTTATCAGGTGATTCACGACACTCTTGACATGGTCCACTACTGGACATGGTGTGTTGAGAGGTGGAATCACATTGAGATAATTGATGTTATGACTTAACATTACATTGGCTTTGCACAAGAATAATATCATCATTGTACTCAGGTACGAATGGTATAGAATATCCTGAATTATAGATCTTTTTGGTTATTTTAAATTCTGGTTTGATAAATGGGAATACTTTCTCGTTAAATATTATATCTTGATATGTAAATCCTTCGATTACCGTCAAGACATTTATCCCCTTATGATTTGTAGAATAACCTTAGAAATGTGCATGGTGTGATATATAATCGAGTTTGTGTGAATTATATGGCCTTAAATAAAGGAAGCACAGAATACCAAATATTTTTGGCTTATTGTATTAGAGTTTGACTTTTGTCAACACTGCTACAGGACGTTTAAATTTCAACACTTTTGCACCATTGTTAATCACATCTCAGACCTAGTCTCATTCAACAATTTAATAAAAGAGAATTGAAAATATTGACCACTAATGTTGTATTGTTTTGGGTGCATTTGTGAATGTTTTGTAATTCATATAGTTAGGACTTTCTTAGGATGTTAAATAATTCAAACCTACATCGTCTGCATATTGTTCCGTTCTCTAGAACATCATATTTTGACAATAATAAAAAGTTGAGATTTTTTTGGTTGTTGAGATATTCAGAACGTGCACTTAAACTCCAATAATGTGAAATTGTGAATCTACTCCTAAAAATCATAGAAGACTCACAATCGACTTTTGATTCCATAATTCCTGAAAATCGGACTCAAGTATTCAGATGATAAATTCACCTTCAGCTTTAAGAGACCCGATACCCAGATTCGGATGTTAAAATAATATAAATTCAAAAACCCTCTTCTGGGAATAATAGACGTCTTGAAACAACTTCCGCTTTTTGAAAGACTCAAAACCCATATTCAGATATTAAAATAATAGAAATCCAAAGATTCTCTTTTGAAAATAATATAATTCTGAAACCAGGGTTGGCTTTTAAAAGACCCAAAATCCAGATTCGGGTATTAAAATGATAGAAATCCACAAATCCTCTTTTGAAAAAAATAGAGGTTCTGAAAACACTTTCGGCTTTTAGAAGACTTGAAATTCAAATTCGGGAATTAAGATGATAGAAGTCCAGAAATCCTCTTATGGAGATAATGAGAGACCGAAACCCTTTCAGTCTTGTTAAATTCGATGCTCATTTTAGACTTTTTCTTAAAGCAGAGGTAGAATATGTTCTTTTTTCGAACAAAGGAAGAACATGTTTTAAGTGCTACTTTTGAGCTTTTGTTTCCTTCTACGGGACATGACGTAAGAAGAGGCAAGGTGTGCTAATCTTTAGAGCAGAGGCAGGGGGGTGCCTAGCCGAAGCAGAGGCAGAGCTTTTTCTAAAAAGAACAGAGGCAGAGCGTGCTTCATTCAGAGTTGGACGCATGTCCCCAGGCTCAACCGTCCTAAGGGCTGTGAACAGATGCTTCCGAATGCGGATAGTGTCCTATCCGCATCCAAAACCATTTTTGGATATCGGATATCTGCATCCGTGGATACGGACAGATACCGGATAACTATCTGATCAACCAACAATCGATAAATTATGGTACATAAATGGAAAATTTTAGTTTGAAATAAAGTTAATTTCAATTCAATTGATTACTAAAGTACTAAAAATAAACAAATATGATGATAATAAATAATTTTGGGTAATTAACATGCATTTAGTGTGTATAATATAAAGTTTAAATTTAATAAAATCATAAATTAACATATTTCATTATGCTAAAATACACATAAACAATAATCATGAAAAAAACCGAATGGATAATTTTCGAATGCAGATGTACATATATCTGCACTCGCATCCATTTCGGGATATTGGATATTTATCTGCTTTTTGGATGCGAATGTGGATGGATTTCAGATTTTTTTTTTCGGTTATCCATTAACATCCTTACCCATCCCTCCTCATGAAGGCGCCTTGAACAGGTCACATTAGTGACATGAACAAGGGATTATGATGTCGGGCGCATGTCCTTGGACTTACCATCCTCCCTTCAGAATGCATCATAGATTGTATCAAGGGCTTGGGACCAAACACATGTCCATGGGCTTACCCTCTCTCTTTTTGGGGAAGAACCTTGGTATACCAAAGGATTTTGATGGGTGTCAGACGCATATCCCCGGGCTCATCCCCTTCAGGAAGCGCCTTGACTATGTCAAGGACTTTTGAAGCTATCCATGAATAAAGGGCATTTCACCCCCAACCAAGTAAAATTTCTTATTTTAATTTGACTTTTACCCTTAATCCATGCAGTTCTTATTTCGAAATAAAGCTCAATTTTATTAAATCAATTCAGCATCCCTTTACATATCCATCAAGTTTTCCTTGTCTAATGAAGTAAGTGACTATTCTTTCGAGTGCTCTATGGTGGTTGGTTCCATGATCATTAGCTATATGATAGTGGTAATAAGATTTTCCTTTGTTCTTTCCGAACTTAGATAGTTTCTTGTTTGTTAGCCAATAATCTAATTCTTGTTATTTAGTATATGTTCTCAATAGAAGCGGTCAAATTGAATTCTTTTGTCATTTTCGACTTAGATGTTCCCTTTAAAAGTTGACCTTTCAATTTCTTCGGCAGCGGTATCTCACTTTCATTCATGATTATTTTCCTTTTAAGATTCGAATAGGTTGTAAACTGACACGAAAACTTTTTCAAGCATTACGTCCCTTTCGGAGATTCCTCGGGGACTGCAGAAAGACTCAAATTTCCTGATTATTTTGTTTTAAACTTAGTTCATTTAGAATAACTTTGAATGACATTCCTCATTTTTGAAAACAGATCATAAACTTCGACCTTCTTCCGATTAATTATACTTAAGGCTTTCATCATTTGCACATGTTCCTCATAGAGATTTAAATTTACATAAGCTAGTTTTGTTACAAATGGATCGAAAGACCCTTGTTCGGATCGAATTGATTTATCATCTCCATTGAGTTGGTGTCTTATTAGAGAAGGTAATGCTTTCTTTTCCTTGAGAGGTTGATCCTATATTGTTATTAATCCCTCTTTGTTATCTCTTTGCCAGTAGTACAAAGGAGTTACTATCCTTTTCCATTGAATGTGACATTTTCTTGGCTTATTCCATTGAATGTGACACTTTAGTGGGTTTCGAGTTACGAAGTTCTGGAGGTTGTCCTCAAAGCGACCGTTCTTGGCTTATTCCATTGAATGTGACACTTCAGGACTTCCGAAGGGTATCCTTACAAAATTAATTCCTTCCCGATCTCTTGATATTAGACCTGCAAAGTTATAATACAAGAGTAATATAATAATTCAAAATTTACCATATTGTTACCTTAGTTACTTAAATCAATCTCTCTATTTTATGAACATGGGTATTTTAAGAGCATTTGTATCTTAATTACGGATTCCCCTTAAATCAATTTCAAAATTAGGGCTTACCACTAAGACTTTTTTAGTACAGGCAAGAGAATGAAGGAGTTGATCACGATTCTGGACCCCATGGGTCATATTTATACGTGCGGCTTGATTCCCTTTCCACCTTACAGACTTCGTCTTGATGCTTCTGTAGGAGAATCTGGTGTAAGCACTCCCAACGGTGAACGGCTTGCGCTTTTGATATCACTCGTAATAGCAGTTTGCCCTCCCGAATGTCTGGAGATAAGTATCCATTGGGATTCCTCCAGATTCTCCGAAAGCAATCCTTTGAACTATATACCCAACAATTTGTGGAAGGAATGTGTTTGCACGATCTCCCGGCTTTTAACACTACTCGAAGTATTGCCTCCTTGTGTGATAGATGTCCTAGTGGTAATTAAGTTTTCCGGAATGCTTCCTTCGGGTGAACCGAACGATGCATTTAGCTCTTCTCAAAAGACTCGAAGATTAGTGATCCTGCGTACATACCCTTTGGTCTTCTCCGAAAAGGGTTCTTCGTGCTTCCAACGTCCCTTCATCTGAGCCTTTACTTTTCAAATCCTTCGCCATTATTTTGGTGCTAACAAGATTTGAGTGAATTTGTTAAGTTTGTAGGCTTGTTGGAGTGAAAGAAATGAATTTAGGTTTCTAAAATAATTTATGGGTGAAGAGTTATGAAGAGTAACATTGGAGTCGAGTTGACAATAATGTGGCAAGGGTTGTTGTTTGGTAAGAAAAGCAACCCTGTAAGGGACGCAACTATGAGTTGTGCCCTAATACAAACTATGGGTGCAATTTATAGTTGCGCCTGATCAATAAAAATGGGTGCAACTACCAGTTGCACCATGGTGAATTTTTAAAAAAATAGTTGGCTGCAACTTTGAATTGTGCCCACCTACTGCTTCAAGGCAGCAACGCTACAAATTGGAACGACACATACATACATACATACATATATATATACATATATATATATAGCACAAAGTAGAACGCCACAAACTAAAGAATGTATTCAAGCAGAAATTGCGCAACACATTTCAAAAAGGCACATCCCACTATATAACATAAAATTAGTATTCTTGGCATCTTGCATCATTCTAGTTCAATCTCAAATCCCCATACAAGAAACAAACGATAAAAACAATAACATTCTAACGTCTATGGTTGAAATGGTGACGGTTGAGATAGTCCAGCTTCAACTATGTATTGCCCTGATTAAGACGATCTAGTACTGGCTTCTCTCATGTGTCTTCATTCGTATGTAATATCAAACGCTTGAGGCACACGAGAGCTATGTGGCGGTAGTCGATCTGTTATGAAAATTGAGCATATGCGGAAGCGCAATAAATAGGATCTAGATTTGTCAATTGTACATCAATCTAATATGTTAGCAATTATTCTATTACATCAACAAAATAGTAAATAACTATAGCAGAGAAACAAAGAGACACAATATTTATATTGGTTCCACTATCCTTGAGATAGTGTACGTCCAGTCCAACAGAGAGAGATTTTATTCCACATGATAGAACTACAAGAGATTACAAAATAAGAGTTTACATATCCAAACCTCAATCAGGTTTAACAAGAAGAGACACCATTGGGGATCACTGGCTCCAGGCCAGGATGGGTTTACACTAAAGTCTACCCCTCAATATATAGCCAGTGCAAATCTACGTGAGTCATCAATTAAATTACCAACATATGGTAATAATATAATATAGGCAAATTACCATAACAACAAATGTGCAAACATAGGAAGTAAATCAATCCGTTTCTTTAGCATAGATGGAAGAAATTAATCCCTTCATTTATTTCTCTACCACCTCATCAAATGCAATCAATGCATTCCCATTATAAAATATTTACTTTTCATTCTTTGCAAATTTGTTCCAATCAAATTGTGATTTTGTATCACCAAATTTAACAGTTCTAGCTTATGTCTCTATAGAATCGAGGTGATGATTTGATTGATCTTAGGCACTTGTCTTTAACTCGCTCTTCATCTTCGAGATCGGCAAGTATATCATCAACCTCATTCGAAATCATATAAAGACCTTGAACCTAAAACAATATAGGTTTTGATAAAAAGAGAATAAAGACATTTGAACATGTTTGAAATTAAAATCTAAAGTATGCACACCAAATCACATTTCACGGGTCCTCGTGGAGCATAATTAGGCGGTTGAGAAGAAGATTCCTTAAGAATAAAGCATCGGATGATATGCCAGTATCAACTGTAACAGGCTGCGATCGGGATTCTTGGTAGGTGCTTTACTTGTACATAATCGACTCTGTGATCTCATCTATACACATATGCGTTGTACAAATTTTTGTTCTAATCATGAGGGAACACTTTCTCGGTTAATCTGATATATGTTGGTCAAGGCCAAATTGCCTCATCACTCGATCTGTATAGTGCATGAGAATGTGCATGCCAAGCAAATGATGGAAGGAGCAATCTCATGCCTTTCCTGGTAGATGACCTCTGGCAAGGTATTAAGTTCGGTATATTTGGAGAATTTTGGCTCTCTCCGCGGCTAAACATTTCGATCTTAGCTGGGGCTTTTCCTTTGTCCTTATCCTTGCCTTTTCCAGATTTAGACGATCCTTCATCCTTGATTATATTAACTTCAAAAACCTCCTTCTCGACTCTAGCATCTTCTTCTCGCAGGAATCAATCTGCTTCAAAGTAGAATTGGCCAAGGTCCCTCGGCGGATCCCATTGCAAAGAAGTCTTAAAATCCAACTTATCCCAGATGTCAGATACAACAGTCATCAACACCATGGACGGTTCTGATCGATCTACCGACGCTACCGCCGCATTAAATCTTTCCAAGAAACGACGCAGAGTCTCCCATATCCTCTGCTTGATTAAAGTAAGAATCGTTACATTCTTGGATCTAGAGATGTCGAACCCTGAACTGCTCAACAAAGCATGTGATCAAAGCATTTCAGCTATTGATCGATTTCAATTCCAACTGCCAAAACCACATAGCAGCAATATCAGTCAAATAAAGAGGGAAGCACTTAGTCATGACGTTTAACGATGTCAATAATACTTCCATATGGCACATATAGCGCATCAGGTGCACGATAGGATTCTTCCTACCATCGTAAGCTTCTAATACGTGTAACTTGAAATCTGACGGATTTCGAGTATTTCCGGATAGTTTGGGTGAAGGGACTATGATTAACACAATCCATGTCGGTCTGAGATGCCCTGCCTTTCGTAAAGCGTCAAATCACATTTGTGGTTCGATTTTCGTTTCCAAGCAGCCGTTGTCATTCATCCAAACCAATGATGGTTCCCCCATCATGAAGTCCTGTAGCAGGTTGACGCTTGTTCATGGTATTGATCCGCATTTTTACAAGGCAGTCACATATTGATTTTCCGGTAATCGAAGTGCGCAGGACTTCGGTATGGGCTTAGGCGAGCTTGAATCTACTTGATTGAAGTGGCAGAACACTCAAAGACGTAAGCTTGAATTGCTTGGACCTGGCTCGGTGAAGCTCAGCTCGGCCTTACACATCACTTCACCTCATTTCGGCTCGAATAACCCGGATCGGTGAAGGTGAAGCCAGTTCCACATATTCTGGGTCGGTATAGCCATGTCGTCACCCCTACGTTATCATTTGATTTCCCAATCGGCCAATCTTGTTCGACTTTATCGAACGAGGGTATGCTGATCCGAACTCTGGATATTTTCTCAAGACTTATTCAACTGCCTGAACGTGATCCACTGACTACGCCGCGAACTCTGGATTGGATGTCACGTGTTTTGGCCGACTCGGATTCCTGTACATCTATAAATAAGCCCCAGGGTCTCATTTTCAGGGGATTGAACTCCATTCTCTCAAGTACACCAGTGCAAGGACATTGCCAGTGCAAACTTCAACTCTTTTCTCTACTTTTCTTTCATACAAAAACTATTTGTGTTGTAATCATACAGTATAATAAAAGATAGATTACACTAAGTGGACGTGGACCTGATTACCGAACCATTATAAAATCTTGTGTCCCCATTATTTCCTGTATTTTGTGATTGATTATTACTGTGAATCGTGAATATTCCGTGATTTGGGTGTTGAACTCAGAAGAACCAAATTCCATGTCAACACCGAGTTTCAAGAATAATACTCAGAGGAACCAGATCTAACTGAGTTTCAGGAACAAATTCATTTTCACGTTCCTATTGTTCACAATATTTCACCAAAACATCATCATTTTTTCTATTATTCATATCTGCTCGATTAACGTAATTTGCAATGTAGAGAACTATAAATCAACATAAAAATATAAAGGAAAACAAAAAATAATTTACACTAGGTTTTACTCAATTATCTTCCAAAGATTGTTGTAGATTTGTTCTACACATGTAATGATGCTAAAATAAGACGAAATTGAGTTTATTTGACGAAAAATTCAAAACTAGATGACTAAGGTGTTATGAGTTTGGAATTGAGAAGTAAGATGGAGGAATGATTGATAAAGCGATTATGGGAGAGAAAAAGTAAAGTAGTTGTTTACAAAGTAGCACCAGGTAAGTGTGCAACTATGAGTTGCACCATATATATATATATATATATATATATATATATATGAGGTAGGTTCTATGGCACCCCAAATTTATAGCACCACAAATGTCCCTCATCCTAGACCACCCATTTATATTTAAATAAGTTAGTGGAGGGAGAGAGAGTTAGTGGGTAGAGAGAGAAGCAGAAATATGTGGTGAAAATCAGGGGGCTAAAAGGGTGTTGCACTGTTTGGGGTGCTCCTGATCCTATCTCTCTCTTTATATATATATATATATATATATATATATATGGAGTCGGCTATTCAAAATTAAACACAAAGAGAGAGACACAAAGCCACCACCATTGGATTTGTTTGTCTTTATGTCGAGAGTGTAATTCATCGGAGGATTCAATGATTGAGATTTATTATGTGCAATTTTGTGTCCTCATTTTATGTCTAAATAGAGTGTTATATATATATATATATATTAAAAAGGGCGCCATCGGGAATTTAAAAGAAAACATGAGGGCAACTCATGGTTAGCCTAGACAGAGTCGGCTACAAAATGCTATTATGTTGCTGATTGAACTGAAACTAGCATTGTTTGGTAATAAATTTCAAAAACAGCATCAATCGTGAAATTGTTTTGAAAAATAGCCTACCTCAAAAATTTATCGCAATAAGTATAAAAAATTGAACATTTTGCTAACTATATGCAACAAAGATTTTTTTGCCATTGTGCCAAAAAAAACACATTATCAAATATCATAAACATAGAATTTCAAGCACAATAGTTTTTTATAGCCAAAATCCAATATAATTATAAATATTACTGATAAATCAAATATTTGAATATGACTCAACAATTATATTTCTCAAATCAATGTCTATATAATCGAATTCATAGACTTTAGTATTTTCCTCATCCATCTCATATAGATTCTTTTTCTTTTTGTAAAAATGTAAAAAAAAAACTGAAGCGAACTAATAGTGTAAATTTGTCCTATTTTTTATGGTGTCAATTTATCCTAATTTTTATGTAGTTTGGATTATAAAAAATAAAAACAAAAATATAATGAGAAGGTGTGTCGTTTCGCACCTTGCGTCATTTTGCACCATGTGTCATTTGCTATGTCGTTTTATGTGTGTCGCGTAGTAAGAAAGAAAAGCGTAAACATCGCACCTCATCTTGCCGCGCACCTTTCATAACTGTCATAATTCCAAAGGGAAACGGATTGAATATGATTTGAAACTAATTTAACCAAGAACTCGAGTCCTTAGCTATGATGGGTCTAGAACGATCAAGAGAATCCGAAGAAACTAATTGATTCGTCACGATGGATCGATGGATAGCCAAAGAACACAACTACTAACAACTTGTCAACCCCGATCTTGTTCTGGAGCAAAGCAGACCATATATTCACAAAGCATATATTGAGAGGCAAGTACCATGGCCAAATTCTCTCGTGTCCTGTGTTAAGCATAACGAGTGCGCCAATTAATATACTAGAGAATAAATATTTTTTACCAAAACCCTTTTGGCTTGCTTTTTCCCACCCATTTTTCGAAATGAGGTTTATTAGGATGTTGACCTGTAGCCCATGTCTCCTGCGGGGCGAGCGGTGTGAACTCTGATTTGATCCAGGTATTCCATCCCACCGCTGAGATAGTCTCAAAAAGATGAATTAAATTTTAGAATAATGAAAAGATGGATCTAGAGACTTGGAGAACATCAAGTGCGATGACACGAAGAAGCATGCAAATATTGAACGAAATTCGGATGACTCAAATCACCTCGGTACCGACATAAACTGGTCAGCATCAGGATGATGTTTAACCATGACATGGCGAAGCTTGAAAGAAGGAAGCCCAAACACTGGGGAAAAAATAAAGTGGATGTGAAAAATCAGGTCGATACTGACATGTTTAGATTCCTCGAAAATCATGCGACTTTGACATTGTCTTCGTGCTACATTTTTGAATCTTGGATTGAGATGTATTCTGACTTGGATTGTGATATTTGTGCTAGGATTTGCCTATAAATATCTGGTTACTTACAACTAGAGGGTGATCTTTTTTCACTTTAGAATCTTACTCTCTTCTTCTCTTATGGGCTCTATTAAACCTGAGATCTATTAGATTGTTGTCGGTTTTGATTGTAATCATTATATTCCAAAGAGAAACCATAATAAGATTAAAGTGGACGTAGCTCAAAGTATTTGTCAAATCACTTATTAAAATTGTGTGTTTTTCTTGTTTCTATTGTTTTCATGCTTTCTTCATTTTGATCTACTAGATTTTGGGTTTTGTTCCATCTTTTGGACCAACATTAACTGTCAATCTTATCAAAAATTAATAGATACAACAACCATACTTAATGTGCATAATATGTGATTATACTTACTATCATGCAAAATTTTATTTACGGTATCATGAAACTATGCTAGCTTCTTATTATTGTACACTGTAAAACTAACTGAATGATGTTCGCAATGCTCATAAATTTGAATGCTTAAAATTTTCCTCCCAGAAAAGTTAGAAAAACTAGGAAAGGTGAAAGTTAAATCGCCAGGTAATGTGATACTAGTACACCCATTATTTAACTAAAACATACCATGGTGAAAGTTGCTAATAGAGCCCCACTAAGGACTATAGAAAACAAACATGTAATAAATAAATGATGCAATAAACATAGATGATGATAAGAACATATATATTAGTAGACATAAAAATATACATACCTTGTCATAAGAAAATGCATTTTCTTTCAGTATATGCCTTGCAACAATGGGATCGGACACAACAACAAATGCCTTTGGCCCAAAAGCAAGTTTATAAACTGAACCATGCTGCAAATAAATGCTAATCGTATTAGTGAAATAATTTTCAGTTCATAAGCATGTAGAATTCAATTCACAGGGCTCCCTTTTTCAGGTTTCTGGGATGTTGAACAACTTAAATCTTGTGTTGAAATAACGTAATGTAAGAGGTCTGGTGTTTGCATGGTTACATTTCATATTAAAAAAAAGGCCAAAAATACTCGAGTTATTTGAGCAGTAACAGCAATGCCAAATCTACAAATAGTTTCCAGTTTTAAATCATAAAGTACTTTCAATTTCTGATGGCATTTATGAATATTAGAAATTTCATACGTTCATATTTTTTATCTCAGATTTGCCTATATAAAGATTAGTTTGGTATCTATATTAGAATATGCAACTGCTTATATATCAACGAAATTGATAAATCTATTTCAACTGGCAATTTCTGCCTAGTGGAGTGCAGGGTTTATCGTAACCCTGTATTTTTTTTCAGCCACCTAATTTCCACACCATTTAATATCGAATCCATATATCCCATATGTCTTTAAACCGGCTGCTGTAGCAAGACCCAATGAAATAGCAATCGACATCAGATTACTGGGCCATGTTAGTATTGTTAGCCTACTCTATCCTTTGCTTTTATTTACAAAATGTCTAATCTCTTTTAAACTCAGCTTTCAGAACAGACACACCATAGACATGTGTGTGAGTGTATCCATAAAATGCAAACATGATGCAACGTATCAGATATTAACATGTTAAAAACACATCACAATCTTACAGAAATATATGTTGTTTGAACAATTATACTCATAAACCAAAAAAGCGAGCACCTCTAGAAACCAATCGTAGAGTGAAAAGAAAAGTGGACGCCCAAACAAATCGGAGACTGCACCTTCGGCAGTAGGCATAGAACCAAGATTGCCTCCACTTAAAAAACTGGTAAGAAGATTGCTAGCATTGTCAAGCAAGTTTCTTTTTATTTTTGGTTCTTCGGTTCTACTCGTTTGGCACCTGCATAACAACCACAGCTACATAACATTAATTAGTAAACAATTTAAATGTGGTTTTTTTCGTACTCGCTATCCACCATACGATAGGACAGTAAACTCACAGGTAACGTAAAATTACTAAGATCGATAATGTCAAGGTAAAAGAGCAGATAAAAATCAGTAAAACACAGGTTTTTTATTAGTAGAAAAATGCAATTATGTTTAACATTGTAGTTTCTCTATTGAGTTATCATGCACAAAGGTGAGTGGATTTGCACCAATAGACACCATTAACTTACACACAAATTACAGGTAGATGATGGATCCTTAGCTTTATGAATAGTTCCTTGCTATTTCAAAAAGTGCTGCATTTATTTTAGTGGAGGAAAAAGGAAATGACAGAATGGTATTGGAACATCCAATTGAAAGAGATAAAGTCAGTTCATTTTGGCATCTATCTATGAGAGAAAATGACATATAACGGGAATGAGTTGGGCATACAAAATTACACTTTTTTTTTCTTTTGATAAGAGGGACTCCAGTAAATAAGACCATAAATAGGAAAGCAAAAACATACTATGTTCAAAATGCAAGAAATGAAAAGATATTCCAAGATGCATAGGGATAACATAAGTTCAAAATTTTAACTAACATCATGCAACTATATAGAATGGATGAATAACTGCAAATAGTGACATGAATCCCAGTAGCAGATAATGAAGAGGATTGCTTTAGTTCAGCAACGGTATAAACACTTGTATTTGATTATATATATATATATATATATATATATATATATATATATATATATATATATATATATACACACACACACACATGTCAACGTAAGGTAAGTATTGCACTAATGCACAAAGCAAAGAACAAGTCGTACGTGTAACATTGACACCCTTTTAAATAACATGCTCTAGTTAAAATCCAAGACAGAAGTTCACTTAGAAATTTGGATCGCTAAATCAAAGATATAGATAAGTCGATGTTTTTCAGCATGTTCAATATTATTAACATACACCGATTGATACGGATCATTACTTGACCTTTGCATATAAAATAGAAATAATCTTGAGGGATGTATGTTTGTTCTTAACATGCATCCTGAGTGTTTCAATAGACGTGTATGTTGTTATCATGGTCCGAACTCTAGTACATTTCCTTTCTTATGGTCGACCATTCAGTCATGCAAGTCTACAACCATGCCTTGCAAATAAAGGCCAGACAATTAGGGAGTAGGCTGGACTCATTTTGAGTTGAAATGAACTTACAAATTAGGTTTCTACATTTACTAATAACAAAGCTTGTGTGCTGACAGAACATGCCAGTTCGACCATACAAAAAGTTTAAAAAAATATGAACATAAACTGCTATTTTTACGAGTCTTGCATTGTAAATCCTAGACCACAGTGAAGCTCTCATGACTTAGTAATAATCACCCCTTATAGGTAGTCAACTGGATTTGAACCCCCTAATTTCACCTAAGAGCTAAAAAGTGAAAAAATTCACCGTTATGTGTTATATTACCAACATCAAGTGATTCAGCTAAATTTGACATACACTACAAACTTATGCATTTCTCCTACTACAGAAATTTGCCTCTACAATTCTAAGAGGTAACAAATCTCTACACCCACCAGGAAAGCTATAGTGCACATTCCGTTAGCAAGTTCCAACTAAAATGATAACATCCCTACTGATTTTCGTTTCAAGCATCAAATTTATAACTACTCTCGATAACCAGTAATATGACGTCTTTACGCTTCTACAACCGAAACTCCAAATTTTATCTTGAATTAGGAAAAAAAAATTACACAATGTAAACTACATTACTTCTTAGTTACTTTTACCAGTCAAACATCGGCCTGCATCAAAAATATTACAACATGGGGGAAATAATTGGAACAGAATAAAACTAGAAACGCAGAGTAATATTTAATTTGGAGCTCCTATAGGAACAAATGGTCTGAATCAGAGAAAAATCACCTGAATTGAGAAAATGTCCTTGGCAATACTGAAGTATTGCCTTTGAACTTTGGGTTGTTGATGGAAGCTGGAAACTGAGAATGAGAAATAGAAAGCGAAACCATTATTTGTAGATAGAAAATTAAGTGAAAAGCTGCAACTAGAAGGTGAACAAGCTAATGGCTGTTTTTATTTCTATAAACCTTTTCTCGGTATTTATTTAAATTTATCAGTCAGTTTTCGTTAGGTCAGTCTGGTTAGTGGGTCTCAGTTCTAGTGGATACAGAGTGCTCTTTATCTTTGCAACTTTATCCCCCTTTTGCATGACAAGTGGAAAGAAAGAAAAAACTTGATGTTTTGGTATTAATGTGTTACACATGATAGACTGTCCATAACAAAATGTTAAAGTTATTATATATACAAGTTTAGGTATTACAACTTAACTGATTATGTTTACGAAGAGAGAAAATGATTTATTTTTTCTTTCTAATTATTGATTTTAGAAAAGATGGTACAAGCAGGATAGAAAGGCAGTGGCGGAGCCAGAAAAATCACCTGGGGTGGGCAAGAGAATTTATTCGAGGGCGGTAGCCTCCGAATTTATTTATTTTAAGGTCAAAACCGAACAGGTTGAAATGTTAGTATAATAATTTTTATTTTTGATCAACCGTTAAATACGGTGCGATAACGGTTTGGCTTCAAGAATTCCTCTCAGATAACCCATTGTGTGGGCTGCAGCCGATCAGAACACTGGTTTGTATGAAAGGAAGTACATGAAGGGTGCTCGTTTGTACACTTTTTTTTTGAACGTTTGATTATTTACTTTTTGTTACAAACTAAAAGAAAAACATAAAAAATGAGAGAGAGGAGACATTTTTATTCATTCAGATACATTTACAACATACACAAGCTCTCTATTTATAGGCTTTACATGTCTCATCAATTACAATAGTGTCCCTTGCATTAAGCTTATTCACCCTTAAAAACATATATTTTACAACACTCCCCCTTGAATATGCGTATGCAAAGATGATAAGATTGATTGCCTCATTAAAAACCTTTTTATGAAAAACCCTATGGGAAAATCATAAACAAGGAAAAGAGTACAATTTTCATCTCTAGGTAACATATTGACAATGTTCCAATGAGGGTTGATACTTCTGGATCAAAATAATGCCTCGTTAAAAACCTTACTAACAAAAACCCAGTGGGAAAAATATTAGTGAAGGAAAAGAGTACACTATAGCATTATATATGCTCCCCCTGATTCGTAACGCATTATTCAAATAGTTTGGTGATGCAAACGACGCATACCAATTTTATAAACCATCTTCTGAAATGTTGACTTTGGAAGTGCTTTGGTGAATAAATCTGCTGGATTTTCTTGAGACTGAATTTGCTTCACTTCTATCTTATTGTCTTTTTGAAGTTCATGTGTGAAGAAGAATTTGGGAGAAATGTGCTTCGTCCTATCATCCTTGATGTATCCTGCTTGAATCTGAGCTACGCATGCGGCATTGTCTTCACAAATAATGGTTGATCTTTCTGTAGTTGAGGGAAGTTGACATGTGTTTCGAATATGTTCGATTAATGATCTTAACCAAATACATTCTCGGCTTGCTTCATGTAGTGCTAATATTTCAGAATGATTAGATGATGTTGCTACCAACGTTTGCTTTGTAGATCGCCATGAAATAGCTGCATTACTGTTAGTAAACACATATCCAGTTTGTGACCTTGCTTTATGTGGATCAGAAAGGTAACCTGCATCAGCATAACCAACTAGAATCGGATTATTGCCTGTGTTAGAATAAAATAAGCCCAAATCTGTGGTTCCTCGCAGATATCTCATGATATGTTTTATGCCATTCTAGTGTCTTTTAGTTGGTGCAGAACTATATCTTGCTAGAAGATTGACTAAAAATGCAATATCTGGTCTCGTGCATTGGGCTAAATATAACAATGCACCAATTGCACTGAGATATGGTACTTCTGGACCAAGTATATTTTCATCATCTTCTTTTGGTCGGTAAGGGTCCTTTTTAATATCTAGTGATCTGACAACCATAGGTGTACTAAGTGGATATGCTTTATCCATTTGAAAACGCTTCAGGATTTTCTCAATGTAATTTGATTGATGGATTAATATGTCATTTTTACTGTGCTCAATCTGTAGACCAAGACAGTATTTGGTTTTTCCAAGATCTTTCATTTCAAATTCCTGTTTTAGGTAATCTATTGTTTCATTGATCTCTTCTGGAGTTCCAATCAAATTTATATCATCAACATATACCGCTAAGATAACAAATCCCTTTACCGATTTCTTTATAAAGACACATGGACAAATGAGGTTGTTTTTGTATTCAGCTTTTACTAAATATTCACTAAGACGGTTATACCACATTCTTCCAGATTGTTTCAAACCGTATAGTGATCTTCTCAATTTTAATGAATACATTGACTTTGATTTTGCTTCAGGCAATTTATATCCATCTGGGATTTTCATGTAAATATCGGTATCTAATTCACCGTATAGATAAGCTGTCACAACATCAGTCAATCTTATGTCAAGCTTCTCAGAAACTACAAGGCTTATTAAATATCGAAATGTTATGACATCCATAACAGGAGAGTATGTTTCTTTGAAGTCAAAACCTGGTCTCTGCAGGAAATCTTGTGCAACAAGCCTTGCTTTGTATCTCACAACTTCATTTTTATCATTTCGTTTTCTAACGAATACCCATTTGTAACCGACTGGTTTAACACCTTCTGGTGTTTTCTCTATTGGTCCAAATACACCATGTTTTTGAAGCGAATGTAACTCAACCTGAATAGCATCTTTCCATTTTGGCCAATCTTGTCTTTTTCGACATTCATATATGCTAGTTGGTTCATTATCATTATTCTCATTATAGTCATGACTTTCAGTTATTTCAGTAGCTACTGCGAATGAGAATACATCATCAATTGTTATTTTACTTCGATCCCACATTTCTCCATAATTCGTATAGAATATTGAGATCTCATTATTATTAGGTACCATTTTATTTTCGGAAGCTTCTATTATTTCTTCTGGGATAATAGTTCCTTCACTGATTTTAGGAGAATTGAGATTTTCTTTTGAGTTATCCTTTGGATCATTCATAACCTCTTCGGGAGGTTTGCTAATTGATGATTTTTCATTAGACTTTCTTTTTCTAGGTGCCAAGTCTTTTGAACCTATCGGTCTTCCACGTTTTTGTCTAGCTTTAGATTCATTTGCTGCTATCGATCCTTCGGGGATTTCAATTCTAGCTGGTGTATTTGCTGCTGGAATGTGAGATTTAGTTATTTTTGCAGCATCATTAAATGCATCTGGCATTTGATTTGCAATATTTTGAATATGCAAAATTCTTTGTACCTCGTATTGACATTGTTTGGTACGTGGATCCAAATGAAACATAGAGGGATTATTCCATGAAATTTCACGCCGTTCTACTGGAACGGTCTTTTCTCCCCCTAACGGCGGGAAATTTGACTCATCAAATTTGCAATCTGCAAATCTTGCAGTAAATACATCACTCGTAAGAGGTTCAAGATAACGAATTATCGAAGGTGAGTCAAATCCCACATAAATTCCCAACCTTCTTTGAGGACCCATTTTAGTACGAAGTGGGGGATTAATGGGTACATGCACAGCGCAACCAAATTTTCGTAGATGTGAAATATTTGGCTGGGATCCGGTTAAAAGCTGTGATGGTGAAAACTGATGATAAGTCGTTGGTCTAATTTTAATCAATTTGGATGCATGCAAAATTGCATGTCCCCAAGCTGTAACAGGCAGCTTTGATTGCATAAGCAGCGGTCTTGCAATAAGTTGCAAACGCTTAATTAATGATTCTGCCAGACCATTTTGAGTGTGAACATGAGCTACTGGATGTTCAACTTCAATTCCCAGTGATAAACAATAATCATCAAATACTTGAGAAGTGAATTCTCCTGCATTATCTAATCGTATTGATTTAATTTGATGATCGGGGAAGTGTGCTCTTAATTTAATTATTTGAGCAAGTAATTTGGCAAATGCCATGTTTCTAGTAGAGAGAAAACATACATGTGACCAACGAGTTGATGCATCAATTAAGACCATAAAGTATCTAAATGGCCCGCAAGCGGGATGAATCAAACCACATATATCACCTTGAATTCTTTGCAAAAATGCTGGAGATTAAGAGGTGATCTTACTGTATGAAGGCCGAGTAATTAATTTTCCTTGTGCACATGATGTACACACGTAATCATTTGGTAAATTCAACTGTTTTGGTAAATCATGCCCATTTGAGTTCTTAGCAATTTTGCGCATCATAGTTGATCCAGGATGACCTAAACGATCATGCCAAAGAATCAATTTCTTTGTATCTGTGAGCTTCTGGCTCATGTTTATAAAATGAGATTCAACTATGCCAATTTTGGTAAAGTATAATCCAGTTGAAATTGTACCAAATTTTTCTAAAATAAGCTTCTGGCTTTCAATTTTAGAAATAACATAAAGATATTCTTTGTTGTTTTCATTTATAGTTTCAATATGATATCCATTCATTCTTATATCTTTGAAGCTAAGCAGATTTCTTTTAGAATTGCTTGAATATAGTGCATTTTGAATGAATATATGTGTAACATTTGGTAATACTATATGGGCTCTTCCGGACCCTTCAATTATATTGGCTGAACCAACAACAGTTGAAACTTTATATGAAATATTTTCAGATAATTCAGAGAAAAACTTCGGGTTTTTCAATATCGTATGAGTAGTTCCACTATCAACCAGACAAATATCATCGTTTAAACATTGTCGATCCATACCTTAAGAATTAAAAACAATACAGCTAGTCAATAACTAAAAAAAACTTATAAATATAAATAAATATCCACGAGAATAAACTAGTCATCATGTCCAACATTACACATTATTTCTGCAGTTCCATAAGAAAATACTAAAAGAAAAAAAAATAAACAAAAGTTCCAAACTAATACATGCTGAAAAGAAACAAACTGAAAGTCATATAATAAGCTTCAGGCTACTTATTGGTTGGTTCGGTCATCTCTTCAAATATTGCATTCAAATTTTCGTTGCTGAACAAATTCCCATCATAGTCTTCGAAGAAATCATCTAACTTCAGGTCAGTGTTATCGGACAATCCCTCAGTGTTATTTGTCTCGATATTCTTCGATTTATGATACTCTTCGATTGTTTTCTTTGATGATCTACATGTCCGTGACCAGTGACCAGTACGCCCACATCTGTAGCAAATTTCCTCATAATCCTTCTTATTTTCAGCAGCTGAATTATTGCTATTTTCAGGCTCATTTTTCATTTGCTGTTTAAAATTAGTAGTTTTGTTAACTCCAAAACCACTATGACCACCTCTGCTGGGGTTGTATCCACGTCCACGTCCACGACCACGTCCTCTTCCTCTGCCACGACCTCTTCCGGAGTGGGCAAAGTTAGCATTAACTTCAGGTAATGCAGCTAAACCAGTTGGTCTTGAGGAGTGGTTTTTAAGAAGCAGTTCATTGTTTTGTTCAGCAATCAATAGACATTCTATAAGTTCAGAATATTTTGTAAAGTGATGCTCTCGATATTGCTGCTGCAGGAGCACATTCGAGGCATGAAATGTTGAGAAGGTCTTTTCCAACATTTGCGCATCATCTACCTTTTCTCCACATAATTTTAGTTTAGAAGTAATTCTAAACATAGCGGAATTATATTCCCCTACGGTTTTAAAGTCTTGAAACCTCAGGTTCAACCATTCTTGCCTTGTATTTGGAAGTATGACCGTCTTCTGGTGGTCATAACGCTCCTTCAGGGAGTTCCATAAGTGGAGAGGGTCTTTTTCAGTTAAGTATTCTGATTTTAGATCATCGTGGATGTGGCGTCTTAAAAATATCAGAGCATTTGCTTTGTCCTGCTGTGACATATTATTGCCATTTTTAATGGCGTTCTCTAAGCATTGGGACTGTAAATGGATTTCAGCATCCAGTATTCATGACAAATAATTGTCTCCAGAAATGTCCTATACTTTAAATTCAAGTTTAGCGATATTCGACATTTTGCGAACTACACCAAAAAAATGATAGAATAAGTAAAAGCAAATTCATATAGAATAGCAGAGACAAATAAAATATTTACTTTGCAGTACCGAAGTAATAAGAACATAAATAAAATAACAAATAGATGTTTGTAGAATAGGGTGGTACTGTTTCTCAACAAAAATAGAAAGTACATACATTATTTAAACCTTCAAAGCATGCATACGCATGCATGGGAACCACAAAAACTTTCAATAAGCAAAGTATCAGCCACGCACAAATTTAAATATGAAAGATAATTAGGAGTATGATGGCCTATAGCCTGCCATGTTGACATTAGAATGCCTTGTTTGAACAATAGCAGCATATGAAATATGTACAACCACTTGTATTGAAAGATAAAGATAAACAATATATGTAACCAGATGAGACAATGGTTAAATTCATCATCACTGTAAGTAAACAACAAGCAAGTAATAAAAATAGAGTATACACAGGTAAGCAATGAACAGAGTGGATCCATGGAGAATGATGTGCCAGCGGTATAAATAGCATAATTAAATAAAACAAAGATACGCTTGTACCTAATTGAAAGAGACGGCAATACTATATGCTGAAAATTTCACTTTTTCGGTGTAGAGAGAACGATCATAGTATTATTTTTGTGCGGAAGTAAAACTCCAGGTAGAACTTATAAACAAAAGAAAAAAATATCCCTAATTATTTGTAGACCGAGTACAAGTAGGTAAGATAACACCAAAAAAATAGCACCGTCATTCACTAGAGAAAAGTAATACTTGATACCAAAAGAAACGGTACACCGATTTCAAGTTTAGACTCTTTCAAAATAATTAAAACAAATATTTGAACTTAGATAGCAAGTACAGTATCACGGTTAAAAATCAAATTTTATTGATTCAAAATAAATAATAAAAATCGTGCTGATAACGTGTTACAAACTAAAAGAAAAACATAAAAAATGAGAGAGAGGAGACATTTTTATTCATTCAGATACATTTACAACATACACAAGCTCTCTATTTATAGGCTTTACATGTCTCATCAATTACAATAGTGTCCCTTGCATTAAGCTTATTCACCCTTAAAAACATATATTTTACAACACTTTTGCATTTTAAATGGAATAATGCTGATTTCTTTGAACTTACTCTTACCCTGCTGTAATGATTATTACTCTTATATATTTAGAAGGAGCAAAGAGAACAGATTCTTTTTTGCCATCAAAAAAAAAACAAAAGAAATAAAGAGAAAAAGAGAAAATGTGAGAGAGAATAATCCTGGGAGGGGCACGTGCCCTCCCCGAGCACAATGTGGCTCCACCACTGTAGAGAGGTTGTATCGTGGACATGCCATTGTTTTGAAAGCGGATTCCAACACAACTGTAATTTAGCTAAAGTGCAATGATTGATTGATGTTCACTCCTCTAGGTTCACATAAAAGACTTCAAACTTGTCCATTCAAAATTAAAATTTTTGGAAGAGTGTACAAAGACACCTGCTTTAGTAGTTTTTATGAGTTTTAAAAAAAATGAATTCGCATCTTTTTCTGTTTTTTCTTCCATCAAATGAACATAAATAAATAGAATTAATGCAGAATTTTTGCGGTTCAAAGCTCAAAAGGTAAAGTAATCACAATTGTAACTCATAAGCAGGTAGAAATTTTTTGTGTTTTTAGTCTTAAGAGCCGGCATGGTCGGCTGAAGCATCCGGGTTGTTGTAACAGCCATGTTGTTAACCACCTAATTAATTAAATTTAATTAAAGAGAATTTATGCTAGATTGTGATTTATGGAATTTAATGGTGAAATTAAATCTACTTTTATGCATAATTCATTTTTTTTAGTCAATCTTAAGATAATTCTGGCCGAGAATGTTTTAGAATAAATAAATGTTTGCAATTAGATATATTGGTCCAAAATAAGAATTTTAACAAGTTAATTAATTTTTGATTTTGGTAAGATATGGGTTAGTGGAAAGTAATAATAATGATAGTGCTTTAGCGTTACTAATTTAATAAATTTATGACATTTTACTAAATTTTACAACGCTTAGGTTTCTAACCAATAACCTCTTGGTCCAAGAAAGATGAGTTAAGTAGAGAAACAATTATACGTACAATTCATTTCTTCATTTTTGAAAATATTTAGAGAAACTCATCTTCCTCTTCTATATCAAAACCCTATCTTCTAAATCATCCAAAATCTAGTGCAAATCAAACGGGTTTTGGATGATACTTGTAGAAACCAAAGATAGGTAATATTCTCTAACCTCTAGACCCATAAAATTGTGGTTTTTATCTTGTTTTTAACCTTGGAGCTGCTGGCTGTGAAAGAGTCTATGCAGCAATAGAATCGTATAATATGGAATATAAGCAAAGTATTGTGTAGATAGCAGAATATCAGGAATAAATAAAAATGACACCAAGATTTTTATACTGATTCGAACCTTCGTTCTACGTCCAATCCCAGACTTCCTTCTATAATTTCACTACTAACAACCCTCAGTTAACTCGGAGGAATTAGTCTACAAATAACCGAACAACCGAACGGGATTTCGTGCCTCAACTATTGAAGAGGACTTCAACAATACAAAAATTTTGTTGACTACTTGTGTTCTTAATAACACTGATATGTCAAATTAATGTAACCCTTCCTATAATCTTTCCTTGATGATAATAGTGTAGTTCGTGAAAGAATATATAAGATTGAAAAGACTTATAATCTCAAAAGTATGAAAATAGAGTGGTCTTGTAAATTTGAATGCAATAGATTAGATAGAAAAAATTAGAATAAAATTCGGTGTAGAGAATGATTGTTTGTAACTCTGTTTAATATACAAATAGTTGCAATCGTTCATGAAGGAATTTGATGATTGGATATGAATTAAGAGTTGTGTCCCTTCGCTGAAAAGTTGCGTCTACTCGTATTCAGAAGTCCGGAATAAAATTTCAGAAGTCTGTTTTTAATCAAATATATATACAGCAAGGAAATAGGCTAATTCTGGCCATATTTAGACGTTTTAAAATTCAGAACAGACGTCTGAATATTATGCTCGATACATATTTTTGTTTCAGTAAACAGTCGTCTGAATTAAAAATTTCAGACCTCCGTTTGCTGATGTGAGCCTTATCATGTGCATGTTTTGTAAGTAAAATATATATATTTAAAACGTGCATGTGTGTGTATCACCAAGGAAGATTTTAACAATATCTATACGAATACATACAAACTCTAAACAAATATAATCTTCAATTGAGCTCTTGGAATCTCTTGTAGAGTTTCTTCCTGCAAAACAAAGTTAGTCGATACTAATATTTATACATATATAATTGTCATAATCAAAACGCTGAAAAACGAGATCCAACATTCTCCCCATTTTTGATAATGACAACTAACCCCCTTGTCAATATGCATATATTTTCATATTTTTCTCCCTCTTTGTCATTGACAAAAAAGAGATATAAGTACAATGCAGTACATACGAATATGCACAACAAATATGACATAGATAACAAGCACAAATATCCATATATAAACATTCAGACTATAACCATACTTGCAAGCACATATTAATGTTTTATGCAAAGATAACCAGAGTACCAAAAAATATTACAAACCATAGATAATAGAAGTTTGTTAAGTTGCAAAATAAAGATCATACCATCATTTTTCACTAACTTTCTGTAGCGGACAAGCAAGGAGCAACATTAGTATCATCACCTTTAGGATCATCATTACCGGAGCTTGAAATCGGTGCTTCTTCATCATTGGAGCTTGAAGACCACCGAAATAGAGCTGGATCATGGGCTTGAGAATATTGAGGTCCGGTGCAAGAAATTTTATCCCAAATTTTGTAGAGGAAGCCTTTTAGAAAGTTGAATTTCTTGTTGGTCGTATGCTCAAGCTTTTTAAAATCTTTATGAAGTTTAGATTGATTTCGTGAAAGCATGACCAAGGATGGTTAAGAGGGAATATCGGGAGAAACGATTTGAATGTCTTCTTCCTCAAGTTCAAATTGACTAGAACGACAAGATGATTTAGCTGTTGATGTTACCTGTTGTGATGCAATATTTTTTTGCCAACCTTGAAAGGACATGTATTTTAACGTTGTTGGTTTGGGATCAATATCCATAAGTCCTAAGGTTTTCGGACCAGTTTCTTTGATGTTAAAATAACCAATATCGAATATGTACACTCTGCTTTCAAGAAGTATGCGTGTTATTTAAGCACCGTAATGAATTGTCCTATACTTCCGGTTTTGTGTAATCTCCAACCATTCATCGAGTATGATTTTAGCCTAATTAACTTGCTTGTTAGAGTAAATAACATATAACGCTTGAAAGTCACATATATAAACTTTCTCATAACTTCCTTTTCTTGGTTGAATGGTTCAGACTAACATACAGTTCAAGAGACGTGCTTGAGTACGGAGATTAATGGACGTTAGATGTTTCATGTTAATTAAGTTTTCAAATAAGAACTTATGGGATACTTCGTCTCTTTCTTCTATATTAACTTCGATAGAGTTAATATCTAAACATTTCCATGCACAATGCAATATTTGTCCTAAACGTTGGATGGGTAGAAGAATTCGTTTTCCACAAACCATAAACCAAACACAATCTGTTGGATTTCTTGGAGATTGGTGATCCAAATTTAAATTGGCTAAGAAGAGTTTGATGAGCTATGGGTATATCTTAACATTATTGACATTGTATTCGACTAAAGATTCGAAATTGAAATGTATAGCATGTTGTAGAAGATGATAGCGAGAGAAAACATCAAATTTTACAAATGCTCCTTCGAAAAAATTTGAGTTTTTCATGGATTTGTACATTTCTTTAGCAATGTCATTCCATAGCTATTGTTGAATTTGATCTTCTGAAGGAGGCTCCAATTCTTGTTACCCTGAGCGTTTTGGTCTATTTGCCATTGATTTTGGTTGTGTAGAAGTGTTGATTTTGAAGTTTATGAAATAATGGAGGCTAGGGTTTTTTGTGGTGAAAAGGGGAAAGTAAAAAATGAATGAAGGAGATGAAGTGGTGGGTAATAAAGTAGGGTCGTGCCTTTTAAAAAAGCGATTCTGCAGAATTCAAACGTCTATCGGAATTTGTAAAAAATTCAAACAACATGGAAATAGTTCATTTTTTCCCTAATTCAGGCGTCTGTTTATTTAGATTCAGACGTCTGAATCTGGAACGAAATTGTAGTATATGGGAGAAATCAGACGTTTGATAAAAACAAACGTCTGTTTTCTGGAAAAAAAATCCTTCTTGTTTTTGCAAGGGACATATTCATATTACCAAACTTATTACAAACTTATGCTTGTAAATTCTATCTTGTTAATATATATATAAGAGAGTGTGTGTGTGTGTGTGTATGTGTGTGTTTGTGTGTGTGTGTGTATGCATGTATGTATCTTAATGGGATTTTGGAGTTTTATCATCATCTTTTGTATCTTCAACCCAAGGCTTTAATGGTGACCAAATATTTACTTGCGTATGTGATTCAGGTGGTACCCATGGATTTCTTGGATCATTAGCCGTATGATATGAAGATGATGGATCAAGAGGATTAACTGAACGTGGTAAGGGTTCACTCACGTCCTTTTTCTTTGAGCTATAGAATTTTAATGCTATTTTTTGAAGAAGCTAAGACGTATTGCAGTCACCTTTCGAAGTATAGTTCTCTTTGAAGATTAAGTTGTTGTTGCTGATAATGATGAATCTCATCTATCTTCTTCTTTGTATTCAGAGAAATGGACAATTGAAGCTTGGTTTTCTTAGCTTTTGGTGTAAGACCAGTGTGATAGTTCGCCCATTTATATACGGGTTCATGAGCCAGTGTTGGAGTAGGAAGACGTGGTGATTCGGCTGAGCTATCGGTTGTTATTGAAATATACGAGGAAGTTGATATTCTTGAGTTTTGATATGCCATTGTAAAGATAGTTTAAATTTCTTTATTTGATTTGAAAAGAAAATTTGTGATTTTGAGTTTAATATTCAACAAGTACAGATATATATATATATAAATATATATATATATAGAGAGAGAGAGAGAGGGGGGGAGGCTGAAACAAGCTAAGTTGTTTGTGATGTTGGTTTTCCATACAATTAGAGCCTAAGATTGATTTAATGGTTTATAATTGGTGTTTAAATGAATGGTTCCAAGAGAGTTAAATTTATATGTTATTATGATATGAACAATTCAAGTATTCTGCTCTAATGTTTAAGACATCATACTGATAATCAAGTGACTCAGGTTCGATTCTCATCTTTGTCATGATGCCAAAATACTTTTGCAAAATTTTGTATTTTATTTTACTTTATCATTTTCTTATGTATATGTAATATTTTTAAACATCTTTAAGTGATATTATACCTAATTCTCAACGTAGTTTGATAAATGAATTTTCTAATAGTGGTTTAGTAAAAGTGCCAACTATTTGATTTTCAGTAGAAATATGTTTTAAACCAATAATTTCTTTTTTAGTATTGTTTCATAAGAAACGATGACGAATATCAATATGTTTTATACATGAAAGATTTACTGGATTTTTAGATAAATTTATTGCACTTGTATTTTCACAATAAATTATTGATTTAGATAAATTTATTCCAAAATCTCTGAGTGTCTGTTGCATATGTATGACCTGAGCACAAACTAAAGCAGTAGATATATATTCTGCTTCACTTATTGAGAGCTGTAACACCCCGTATTTTAACAACACTAAAAGAGTATAGATTAAATAATAATTAATTTAATACTCGGAATTAAGGGAAACGGACTGCGCCATTGCATCCATCTCAAAATTCTGGTCAAGATAAATATTTAGTTTGCGTAAAACGGACACCGTATGAAGAAGTTATGAGGGTTTGAAGTTTGTATACGCGCAAGATAATTATATATATAGGGTCCAAGAATTCAAAATCAGCTCCAGAAAGTTCAAAAAAGTTCAAAATTCCAAAATCTGGGTGAGCGGGAAAATTCCCGCCTAAGGGAGTCGACCCCCCAAGGGGGGTGTCGGCACTAGGGTCGATCCCCCAAGGGGTGGGTCGACCCTCCTAGGACTGATGTCGCAAGTCGGTTTCTGGGGGCTGGTAGCTATATATACAGGCTCATTTCTCCTTTTTCATTGGAAATCAATGGAGGCCAAATGTTGTCAGTGCCTGGACTGAATCAGATTTTTCTTCTTCTTCGACAATCAAAGATTAAGAGATTCAAGTCTAGATCTATGACTCAACAATCTTCCCTTTTAGTTCTATTTTATAAATCCAAACATTGTGAGTTTTAAGTTACTTTTAGATTTAAATGATTAAAAGCAAACATGATATGACTATAGTTTGGATTTATTCCTATGACTGAATTATATCAGATCTATTACAAATTGCGAATCTATGACATTCTGAATTAGTTATGACTTGGATCTCAATCTTTGTCATATCGGATCTATTGTAACTTGTGAATCTATGACATTATGATATAAATATGATGTGGATCTTAACCTTTATTATGTCAAATCTACTTTTGATTATAAATCTAATTAGCTATTTAGATCTTGTACCTATCATTATTGTGGTTGATTTGGACATGTCATCAGTTGGACATCTTAATTATCACCTAGATTTTATCATGCCTATATTGTCACTAATGTCACTATATGTTCATGCCTAAAATCTTTCATTTTATGTCATCCATGTTAGTATATTCATCTTTGTTTTGTTCCCTCTATCTTTTTCCCTTTTTATTTTATAGCCTGGCTACTTTCGAGCCTAGACATGCTGCTAAAATAAGCGAATGCGTTAAATGGGGAACAAGGGAAATTGTTGAAATTGGGCATAACCTGAAATTGGATGTTTAGGCATGACTTGAATAAATTGTGCGAATATTAATTTGGCATAACTTGTAAATGGAGAATTTGGAATAACTTGAATAATGTTTATATTAATTTGGGCATATAATTCACTATGAACATAATTAGGGAAAAAGGGGCATGAAACCTATAACCTATAACGACATAGGAAAAATTGGCTAATAATGAAATGCCTAGGATTACAGTAATTAGAAATTGTAATTGCGCCAAGACACGAGGTTAGATTGCACTTGTGGTGGAAGTCTGCCCGGACCCGCCCGGCATACCCAACGACCAAAAGTGGTGAATCTAATGTGGGAGGTCTAGATGCACAAATACGAGACGTGCTAAGACATGAGGTTAAGCCTAATTTGTGGAATAAGTCTGCCCGGACCTGCCTGACATGTCTAGCATCCACAAATGGTAGGATTAATGTGGGAGGTCTAGCATACCGTAATCATAAATGAAAATATGGTAATAAACCTTGAATACTTAACCTAGTTGAATCCATAAGGATTGTATGAATATAAACTTAAGTTGGGGTTAACTAAATTTGGTTGAACAGTGGGTGCGTTAAGTAAATCTGAGGGGGTGGGTAATATTTACATATAGGCCCACAAACTTAACTTGATAAGGTTATGTAATTAAAGACCCCTAGTGGTATACATAACCGATAGAAATAATAAAGTTATGTTATTAAAGACACCTTTTTAGGGTAAGCATAACTTGTAGAAATGATAGGGTTGTGTAATTAAAGACACCTAGTGGTATACATAACCGATGGAAATCCTAGTGGGGATACAAGACAGGGGGAGAGCTTGTATCAAATTGTGTGGGACCCATTTCAATCAGTAAGCCTTAATAGGTATCAAACGAGTACTCCGAACTAGGTCGGAGTTTCGGGGGCATGCTTACTGGGCTGAATGTAAGAGATCCAAACGAGGAGGACGGTGTGGGCGGCACAAACCGAACGAGGACATGTGCGTGCATGGGCCGAGTAGAGGGGACTAAGACGACCGTGACACCTGTAGGTATGGCTGTGAATATCAACGAAGGATTGCCATTATTGGACGTGATACATCCTATGGTGGGGCAGGCACAAAGTATCTACGCGGAGTAGGGAGCCGATCGATTAGGGTAGTGGTTAGGATACATCTGGACGTATGCCTAAGTCTACCATCTTATAGTTGGGATCTTCTGATTCTGGTGATACTAGTATTAGTGCAGAGTAATCTTTAGAGAAGTATACACTCTATCATGTTTACCTTATCATACCTGCCTTATATGTTGTTATCTCTCTCTTATCCACTTTATATGTCCGTCATACTACTTTTACTTATTTACTTGCTAAAAGTAACTAGACTCACCAGACTTGACCCTTTTTGTTTCCTCTTCTTTCTTCCGTTCCCTCCCCCCCCCCTCAGGTTCTCAGGGTGGGAATACTCAGGATCACTATTTCAAATCTCGCAAATATCGCCCGAGATCTCCTCCGAGATCTCGTTTTGGGCTCCTTCCGAAACGAAACAGCAAATATCACTCTAAATCTCCTTTCAAATATATCACCCGAGATATTGCAATATCGAACGATATATCGACCGAGACGAAATACTAGAATATCGTCCGAGATCTTTCTTTTTTTGGGTTAAAATTTAAATTTATGCCTAAACTAGAACTATAATTAAAAAACTCAAATCTAGCCATATCAATCTTTTGTTATTTTACATTTTGCTTGTTAAATGACTATATAGTATGTTCGTACATGTTTTACAATGCTTATGATTTTCATATTCGTCTTTTTACATACATGTTACTTATGAAATTGTGTATTTTATGGTCTATTTATGCTGAATTTTTTAATGTTTTGGATCCTTTTAATGTTTCATGTCTAACAATATTCCTGTTTTAAGCATATTACAATTTAGAGTATGAATGATCTTTCGCAAAATAAAGAATAATAAAGTTATTTTGCATTTTAAGTTCAAGTTACTATGTTTTTGATAACATTCATAAAAATTATTTTGTTAAAATGACATTTTTAACATATCATGTACCCCGAGATTGTTCCGATATGAACTTTCGGACCCGAGATGAAAATCCGAGACGAACTCCCGAGTTAGACTCATCTCGTCCGAGATCTCCCCCGACGCGAGACCGAGTCTATAAAATCCCCGAGATGAAACGCGACCGATATCCGAGATTTAAAACCTTGCTCAGGATTGACCGTGATTCTTCTTTCATTTTTCTGGAGCTGCTTAGATGTATGGCTCAAGCTCCTATCCTTGCTACTATGGCTATGTTTTATTTAGGGAATTTTGCTTCTTTTATGTACTCTGATGTTTTAAAGTTCAAGACAGTAGTTTCAATGACGTAATGGTTTTTATATATTTCAGACATGTGATGTTTTCAGACTATGTTGCTTTATGTTAAATAAAGTTTTTAATTCCGCTGTCATTTTTATATCTATCTTGTAATGTTTCTGTTTACCTATAACGCTTCACGAAACTTAATGCATTCCCTTTGTGGGTGACATTAACGGACGTAGGGTGTCACACTTGGTATCAGAGCTGAAGATTACCAGATTAGATAAAAAAAATTGAAATTTATTTTCAAAAAGGTTTTAAAAGAAGGCAATTTTCAAAAAGAAAATTCTGTTTTGAAAAAATATATTCCCCAAAACCATATGTACTATCTTTTGATGCTTTGTCTAAATCTCTTTCTTTTTCGTTTCAGCATGTATGGGGAACCTAACATTCCAGAGGGTGTTACGATACCTGGCTGGTTCCATAGGTATCTAGAGGCTACGGCGCCTGCCGAAGGCCAAGGAAATGTTCCTCCCCCAAATGCACCCGTCGTTCCTCCTCCTCCTCCTCCAAGAGTAGATAATTTCGCTAAGATCTGCAAAGATTTTTGTGCCATGGGAGGGAAGCTATTCCGTGGAAACAAAACATTCGTAGAGGCAAGGAATTGGCTCAAGGAGACCGAGGACTTGTTCGTAATCTTTGAAGTGGAAGATCGAAGGAAGATTCAGTTAGCTGTCTGGCTACTGAAAGATGAAGCTTCATTTTGGTGGGAAGTTACCCAAGCTAGACGCCCGGTAGAGACATGGGATGATTTTAGACAAAGATTTCAAATGAAATTTCTTTCCCAAGCTGATAAAAGCATGCTGATTGAGAGGTTCTTGGCGCTCAAACAAGGAAACATGACCGTTAAAGAATATGTGAACAAATTAAACCAGCTAGCAAGGTTTGTATTGGAATTGGTTGACACTCCGCATAAGAAGGCTTTGCGGTTTGTTGAAGGGATGAATGAACCCCTTCATGGGTTAGCTATGTCCCACATTCCAATGGGAGCTACTTTTGAAAGGCTTGTTGATATGACCCTGATGCATGAGGAAGATAAGGGAGAAAAGAAGGAAGTAAAAGCTGAGGAAACAGCGCAAAATAAGAAGGTATGACCTAAGAAAGGACAGCAACAACAAAAGAAAGGTGGAAAGAATGATAAGGTTAAGGATAAGAGGAAATGACACAGTTATGGGCGAGAGGGTCACTTGGTTAAAGACTGTAAAAGGAGGAAGAATACTTGCTTCAATTATGGAGAGGTTGGACACTTTGCTAGGGAGTGCCTGAAGAAACAGGGACTACAGGGACAAGGCCAGAGGATAGGAGCTTCTGGAGGGCAGGTACATGCTCTCGCGATCGGTGCTCCATATGGAGGTAGGAAAATTTCTGTGGAAGGTTTGATTTCTCTTCCCAATCATTCTATTAGAACTCTTTTTGATTCTGGCGCTTCACATTCATTTATATCTAGTTCTGTGGTTGAATCTCTGCACTTAAATACTACTTGGTAGTGGATCCCGTTATTGTCTCAAACCCCATTGGTGGTTCGGCTCATTTATCCATGATTTATCGAGGTTTGAGGATATTTATCTTAGGCGTCGTGTTTGAGTGCGACGCGTATGTGCTCGGGTTTATGGGCTGCGGTTTGATTCTAGGGATGGATTGGCTAACCATGTATGGTGTCATTCTAGAATGTGAGAGAAGGGTCGTTAGGCTTCTAACTTATCATGGGAGGACCCTCGAGATTTCTTGTGACCCGCAAGGATCTGTTATGCTTAGTTTCCTAGTGTCTCTCGATGCATCTATCGACGATTTGCAATCTGTTCCAGTAGTCCGAGATTATTCTGATGTTTTTGATGAGGTAAGGGGCTTACCCCCAAGGCATGAGATAGATTTTCGCATATATTTGGTAGATAATATAAAGCCAGTTGCATTGCCCGTGCGCCATATGGCTCCAAGGGAAAGGAGGGAGCTGAGTAAGCAAGTAGGGGAGCTACTTGAGAAAGGATTTATCAGGCGAAGTATATCTGAATTGGGTGCTCCAGTAGTATTCGCAACTAAGGCGGATGGTTCGCTTCAGTTGTGTGTGGACTATAGGCAGTTGAATAAGCTCACCAAGAAGAATAGGCACCCACTCCCGAGGATAGATGACTTGTTCGACCAGCTTGTTGGTGCCTCAATATTTTCTCAGTTATACCTGGCCACGGGGTTTCATCAGTTGAGGGTGGCTGAGGACAGTATAGATAAGACCGCTTTTAGGACTCCATATGGTTTCTTTGAATGGCTCATAATTCCTTTTGGGTTGACGAATGCACCCACCTATTTTGTTGATCTGATGAGTAGGGTGTTTCTGGAGTTACTAAATAAATATGTCGTGGTCTTTGTTGATGATATCTTGATCTTCTCAAAGAGTGAGGAAGTGCATGCCCAACATTTGAGGGACGTTTTGAAAACTCTCTGTGTGCATCAGCTTAAGGCAAAATTCTCCAAATGCCCCTTTTGGAGAAAGGAGGTGAGATTCCTAGGGCATGTGGTTTCTAAGGAAGGGATAGCAGTAGATCCGGCAAAGGTGGTTGCAGTTCAAGACTAGCAGATTCCAAAGAATGCAACAGTGGTGAGAAGCTTTTTGGGGTTAGCAGGCAATTATAGGAAGTTCATTAAGGACTTCGCAAAAAAATCAGCCCCACTCACCAGGCCGACGAAGAAGAATTTGGCGTTTTCGTGGGATATAGATTGTGATGTTGCTTTCCAATGACTGAAGAGGGCTCTGACAACAACCCCAGTCTTGACCTTGCTCGATGGGAATAAGGTATTTATAGTTTACACCGATACATGTGGTACGGGGCTTGGTGCGGTTCTGATGCAAGAAGGAAGGGTAGTGTGTTATGGAGGAAGACAACTAAGAGTCCATGAGAAGAACTACCCAACCCATGATTTAGAGCTAGCTGCCATAGTATTCGCGCTTAAGATGTGGTATCATTATTTGCTTGGAGAGAGGTTCGAGTTGTACACCGATCATAAATCTCTCAAGTATTTGTTCTTGTAGAAGGATCTTAATTTAAGGCAACAAAGGTGGATGGAGTTCCTAGCTTCTTATGATTTTGAGATTGCTTATACCCCTGGTAAGGGTAATATGGTAGCAGACGCACTAAGTAGGCAGAAGATGGCCTTAAGTCCTCTTTTTGTGGAAAGGAAAAGCTTGGAGTTCATATCGACCTTTGATTTTAGACCCACCACCGAGCTTTTGCCTGGTTTGTTTGCATCGCTAGAGATACGACCTACTCTTATGGATCAGATAGGAGCTTCGCAGCGATATGATCCACAAATTTCAGACATCTTGGATAAGCTCAGTAAAGGGGAGACTTCTAGTCACCTCAATAGATATTCCATTGACGATAAAGGGTGGTTGCGAAGAGAAGGAAGGCTTTGTGTTCCTCAAACTGGAAGTTTGCTAAAGGCAGTCCTAGAAGAAGCCCATTACTCTAAGATGACTATTCATCCAGGCGGTGACAAGATGTATAGGGACATGAAGAGGGTTTTCTTTTGGGCTGGGATGAAGAAAGATGTGGCAGAGTTTGTTTCTCACTGTTTAGTTTGTTAGCAAGTCAAAGCTGAGCAAAAGAAACGCGGTGGTTTACTTCATCCTTTGGAGGTTCCACAGTGGAAGTGGGAGAGTGTCTCTATGGATTTCATATATGGTTTGCCTAGATCAAAGAAAGGCAACACCAGTATTTGGGTGGTAGTAGATAGACTTGCTAAGAGTGCCCATTTTATTCTAGTTAAGAGTAAGAGGACGACAACTTGGTTGGCAGCAGTATATGTTCGAGAGATAGTCCATCTTCATGGAGTACCTTCCAGCATTGTAAGCGATCGTGACCCCATCTTCACTAGTGAGTTTTGGAGGAGTTTGCAAGAAGCATTAGGTACACAGTTACGTTTGAGCACCACTTATCATCCTCAGAACGATGGGCAAACAGAGAGGGTGAATAGAGTTCTAGAAGATCTTTTGAGACTGTGTATCCTAGACTTCGGTGGGACTTGGGAAGAGCATCTTCTTTTAGTGGAGTTTGCTTATAATAACAGTTATCAAGATAACATTGGCATGGCACCCTTCGAAGCATTACACGGACGACCCTGTAGGTCACCAACTTGTTGGTGGGAATCTACAGAAAGGCTATTGCTTGGACCAGATAAGGTTAGAGAAACGTTTGAGAAGATTGATCTTATTAGACGACGAATGAAGACCGCCAAAGATAGACAGAAATCCCACATAGACAAGAGAAGGACTTACATTGAATTTGAAGTAGGAGATATGGTTTTCATTAAAGTGTCACCTTTAAGGAATGTGGTTCGCTTCGGATCTATGGGGAAGTTGGTACCGAGATTCGTAGGGCCATTTCCCATAACAGAAAGAATTGGCCAAATGGCCTATAGAGTAAAGCTGCCAGAGAGACTATCCGACGTTCATGATGTTTCCATGTTTCTCATTTGTGGAAATTCTTGCATAATTCCACAGAAGTTGTGGAGCCGATTGTATTGGAAGAAGTAGAGGTGGAACGGGAGGTGACAGTCAGACGAGTTCCTTTCCGTATTCTTGGATCAGAAATTAAGAAGCTAAGCAATAAAGAAATCAAGTTGGAGAAGGTTCAGTGGGGAGATAACCCAGAGGATGCAATTTGGGAGACCAAAGACAAGACT
Source organism: Allium sativum (assembly GCA_030737875.1). Taxonomy (NCBI): domain Eukaryota; kingdom Viridiplantae; phylum Streptophyta; class Magnoliopsida; order Asparagales; family Amaryllidaceae; genus Allium; species Allium sativum. The sequence goes on from CM060915.1 coordinate 649,160,416, forward strand.
CATGCCTCATATCCTTTTCTTTCAAGGGAACTATCTTAACTTCCTTTTCCAAAGCTTTTATTTATACTTGTTTCTATCATTTAAGTATATTCTATCGATCGAATCTTTGACCTTTAGGTAGGAATCCCATGGATGTAAACATGTGTTTGAGACATGTTATGTTTGATGGATGCAAGTGTTTGCTAATGGTTGCTCGTGGGTGCATATACACACACATTAGGCACTAGATCGGCTCAATCACTCTCATACCGCATATGGATGTGTGTGCATTTTTCTGCTTTTAATGGATGAAAATGGTTGTATCATCATATGGATGTTGCATTTAGACGAATGATTGTGCACACATATAGAACTTACATGTTATAATAGGATTATTTGCATACATATTGGATTCATGGCAGTAACATACATTGCATTAAGGAGATCAACTGGATCAGTAGATCGCCTGATTTTTGCATTAGTGTTGGGACATATACACGCACCTTTGCATATGTTCACATAAGCATTAGAGGTCTTTAAGGATAATGGATGTCAGTGATTGATAGATGAGTAGATGGGTGATGGATGGTAGGATATGCATTCTTCTTAACTTGAAGATTTCGGGGACGAAATCCTTTGGGTAGAGGGAGAATGTAACACCTCGTATTTTAACAACACTAAAAGAGGATAAATTAAATAATAATTAATTTAATACTCAGAATTAATGAAAACAGACTGCGTCATTGCATCCGTCTCGAAATTCTGGTCAAGATAGACATTTGGTTTGCATAAAACGGACATCGTATGAAGAAGTTATGAGGGTTTGAAGTTTGTATATGCGCAAGATAATTATATATATATACAGGGTCCAAGAATTCAAAATCAGGTCCAGAAAGTTCAAAAAAGTTCAAAATTCCAGAATCGGGGTGAGCGACAAAATTCCCATCTAGGGGAGTCGACCCCTTAAGGAGGGTGTCGACACCAGGGTCGACCCCCTAATGGGTGGGTTCGACCCTCCTAGGGCCGATGTCGCAAGTCGGTTTCTGGGGGATGGCAACTATATATACAGGCTCATTTCTCTTGTTTTCTTCATTGGAAATCAATGGAGGCCAAATGCTGTCACTGCCTGGACTGAATCAGATTCTTTTCTTCTTCTGCAAGCAAAGATTAAGAGATTCAAGTGTAGATCTGTGACTCAACAATCTTCTCTTCTAGTTCTATTTTCTAAATCCAAACATTGTGAGTTTTAAGTTACTTTCAGATTTAAATGATTAAAAGTAAACATGATATGACTATAGTTTGGATTTATTTCTATGACTGAATTATGCCAGATCTATTGTAAATTGTGAATCTATGACATTCTGAATTTAGTTATGACTTGTATCTCAATCTTTATCATATCGGATCTATTGTAACTTGTGAATCTATGACATTCTGACATAAATATGATGTGGATCTTAACCTTTGTTATGTCAGATCTATTTTTGATTATAGATCTAATTCACTATTTAGATCTTGTACCTATCATGATTGTGGTTAATTTGGACATGTCATCAGTTAGACATCTTAATTATCACCTAGATCTTATCATGCCTATATTATCACTAATGCCATTATATGTTCATGCCTAAAATCTATCATTTTGTGTCATCCATGTTAGTATATTCATCTTTGTTATGTTCCCTATATCTTTTTCCCTTTTTATTTTATAGCCTGTTTACTTTCGAGCTTAGGCATGCCGCTAAAATAAGGTTAAACGGGGAACGAGGGAAATTATTGAAATTGGGCATAACTTGAAATTGAAAGTTTAGGCATGACTTGAATAAATTATGCGAATATTAATTTGGCATAACTTGTAAATGGGGAATTTGGCATAACTTGAATAATGTTTATATGAATTTGGGAATATAATTCACTACGAACATAATTAGGGAAAAGGGGCGTGAAACCTATAACTATAACGAGATAGGAAAATTTGGCTAATAATGAAATGCCTAAGATTACAGTAATTAGAAACTGTAATTGCACCTAGACACAAGGTTAGATTGCTCTTGTGGTGGAAGTCTGCCCGGACCCACCCGGCATATCCAGTAACCACAAGTGGTGAATCTAATGTGGGAGGTCTAGGTGCACAAATACGAGACGTGGTAAGACACGAGGTTAAGCCCAGTTTATGGAATAAGTCTGCCCGAACCCGCCCGGCTTGTCCAGCATCCCCAAATGGTAGGCTTAATGTGGGAGGTCTAGCATACCATAATCATAAATGAAAATATTGTAATAAACCTTGAATACGTAACCTAGTTGAATCCATAGGGATTGTATGAATATAAACTTAAGTTGGGGTTAAGTAAATTTGGTTGAACAGTGGGTGGGTTAAGTAAATCTGAGGGGGTGGGTAATATATACACATAGTCCCACAAACTTAACCTGATAAGGTTATGTAATAAAAGACACTTAGTGGTATACATAACTGATAGAAATAATAAAGTTATGTAATTAAAGACACCTTTTTAGGGTAAGCGTAACTTGTAGAAATGATAAGGTTGTGTAATTAAAGACACCTAGTGGTATACATAACCGATGGAAATCCTAGTGGGGATACAAGACAAGGGGGAGAGCTTGTATCAAATTGTGTGGGACCCATTTCAGTCAGTAACCCTTAATAGGTATCAAACGAGTACTCCAAACTAGGTTGGAGTTGGGGCACGCTTATCGGGATGAATGTTAGAGATCCAAACGAGGAGGACAGTGTGGGCGGCGCAAACCAACCGAGGACATTTGCGTCCATGGGCCGAGTAGAGGGGGCTGGCTAAGACGACCATGACACCTGTAGGTATGGCTGTGCATATCAGTGAAGGGTTGCCACTATAGGACGTGATACATCCTATGGTGGGTTGGCACAGAGTAACTACGTGGAGTAGGGAGCCAATTGATTAGGGTAGTGGTTAGGATACATCTGGACATATGCCTAAGTCTACCATCTTATAGTTGGGATCATCTCATTCTGGTGATACTAGTATTAGTGCAGAGTAATCTTTAGAGAAGTATACACTCTATCATGTTTACCTTGTCATACCTACCTTATATATTATTATCTCTCTCTTATCCACTTTATATATCTGTCAAGGTACTTTTACTTATTTACTTGCTAAAAGTAACTAGACTCGCCAGACTTTATGTCTGACCCTTTTTGTTCCTCTTCTTTCTTCCGTTCCCCCCTAGGTTCTCAGGGTGGGAATACTCAGGGTTGATCGTGATTCTGCTTTCATTTTTCTAGAACTGCTTAGATGTATGGCTCAAGCTCCTATCCTTGCTACTATTGCTATGTTTATTTGGGGAATTTTGCTTCTTTTATGTACTCTGATGTTTTAAAGTTCAAGACAGTAGTTTCAATAATGTAATGGTTTTTATATATTTCAGACATGTGATGTTTTCAGACTACGTTGCTTTAGGTTAAATAAAGTTTTTAATTCCGCTGTCATTTTTATATCTGTCTTGTAATATTTCTGTTTATGTTTACCTATAACGCTTCACGAAATTTAATGCATTCCCTTTGTGAGTGACTTTAACGGACGTGGGGAGTCACAAGAGCGATACACAATTATTTTTCTTAATAAACTGAGAAACAAGTGATTTTCTAATGAAATTACATGTACGACCAGTACTTTTTCTATCAGTCTGAGAACCACCGAAATCAACATCGCTGAAGGATACTAATTCAAATGGACATTCCTTCGAATAGAAAATACCAAAGTCCTTAGTATTGTTAAGATATCGCTGAATTCGTTTTACCCCTCTTAAATGTGATTCTTTAGGGTTTGCTCGGAATCTAGCGCACAAACACACACTCATCATGATATCTGGTCGACTTGTAGTTAAGTAAAGTAAAGATCCTATCATACTTCTTTATAGTTTTTGGTCAACACTTTTTTCGTTGTCTTCTCGGTCGAGATGAGCTGTAATACTCATAGGAGTAAGTTTTCCGGAAGTGTTTTCCATTCCAAATCGTTTAATTAAGTTATTACAATATTTTTCTTGATTTATAAAGATTTCATTTGATAATTGTTTAATTTATAGTCCAAGAAAATATGATAACTCTCCCATATGTGACATTTCAAATTCTTTAGTCATTATATTTGAAAATTCCTTACATAATTCTTTGTTAGTTGACCCAAATATAATGTCAGCTACATATATTTGAATAATTAAAATATCTTTATTAGTATTTTTAATGAATAAAGTTTGATCCGCTTTTCCAACTCTAAACCCAAAATTAAGTAGATAACTCTTAAGTCTATCATACCAAGCACGAGGTTCTTGTTTTAGAGCATATATAGCTTTCTTAAATTTATACACATAATCCGAATATTTTTCATGAATAAACAAAGGAGGTTGTTCGACGTATACATTTTCTTTTATGAAACCGTTTAGAAAAGAACTTTTTACGTCTAATTTAAGATTATGAAAATAGGCGTATGCTAATAAATTACGTATTGCTTTTAGTCTTGCAACAGGAGTAAATGTTTCTTCGTAATCAATTTCTTCTTCTTGATTATAGCCTTGTGCTACTAATCTTGCTTTATTTCTAGTAATATTTCCTAGTTCGTTTGCTTTATTTTTATTGACCCATTTTGTTCCGACAACTGATTGATCATCTGGACGAGGAACTAATTCCCAAACATAGTTTCGTTCAAACTGATTCAACTCTTCTTTCATGGCAATAATCCAGTAGTCTTTTGTATATGCTTCTTTAGGGTTTTTAGGCTCAATAGTCGAAAGAAAAGCAACATGTCCCATTTGGTTTAGTTGAATTCTTGTTCGAACATGGGAATCAATTTCTCCAATTATATTTTATGCAGGATGATCACGTAAGATTCTAGGAGGAGACCTTAATTTATTATTATTATTATAAATAATATCTTCACTATTTCCAAGATTTGTGTTTACTGTGTTAGTCATGAATTCTTCATCATCTTTGATATTTCAATTTTCAATAAAGTTCTCATCAAAAGATACATGTAATGCTTCTTCTATAATATTTGTTCTTTTATTAAAAACACGATATGCCTTACTTCATTCAGAATATCCTATAAATATTCCACAATCGGCTTTCAGATCAAAATTTCCAAGTTGATCTTTTGTATTTATTAAAAAACATTTTGACCCAAATTTTTTAAAATAAGAAATATTAGGTTTTCTTCCGTTCATATGAGGTGTTTTTAGTTAGAGGTCGTATGTAAATACTATTCAGTACATAACAAGCAATTGCTACAGCTTCTGCCCGAAAAAGCTTTGGTAAAGTACTTCCATTTAATAAAGTTCTTGCACATTCTTGTAATGTTCTATTTTTCCTTTCAATAACTCCATTTTGTTGTGGAGTTCTAGAAAATGAAAAATTATGATTTATTCCTTTCTTTTTACAAAATGATTCAAAATATTCATTTTCAAACTCACCTCCATGATCACTTCGTATGTTTTTACTTTAAATTTTTTAATATTTTGAATTCTTTTGACAAAATTTTTGAAATGTTCAAAAGAATCACTTTTGTTTTTCATAAAAATTGTCCATGTATATCTAGAGAAGTCATCAACTATTACAAATACATATTGATTATGATTAATAGATTGAACTTGTGTTGGTCCGAATAAATCCATATGTAGTAATTCTAGTGGTTGTTCAGTTCAAATGACTTTCTTAGATTTAGTGGAAGATTTGGTTAATTTTCCTAACTGGCAATCACCACAAATATTATTTATTTTAAAGCTTATTTTTGGCAAACCTTTTACTAATTCATCTTTCGAAAGTTTTCGTATCGATTTAAAATTAATATGAACAAACCTTTTGCGCCATAACCAAGGGTCATTATGTTTGGCTATTAAACACATATCTTTTATTATAATTAATTTTCATATTTAAAACATGTATATTTCTATCTTTATTTCCTTCAAAAATAAGATTTTGATTTTGATCGAAAATACTACATTTATTTTCTGAAAACGTTATTTTAAAGCCTTTGTCGCATAGTTGACTAATACTTAACAAAATATATTTTTAATTTTTAACTAGAGAACATTTATAATAAGAGGTAAATTTGATATACCGTAGTTGCACACATCTACTTTGCCAATGATATAACCTTTTGAGTTATCTCCGAAAGTAACAGAGCCACCATCAAAGTATGTAATGTTTGTAAGCATATCTTTGTCTTCAGTCATGTGTTCTGAGCAACCACTGTCTAATATCAATTTTTTCTTCTTGAGTGGGACCTGCAAGAAGTTTTTATAAATACATTGGTACACACTTTTTAATTGGGTCCTAAAAGTTAGATCATAGGAAACCAAACCCAAGTGGGTTCGGTATCCCTCTTATAAAGATAGTTTTTATTGTTATGAATAGTTTCCATAAAAAAATTGATATATTTGTTCCTAATTAAACTATTGTTTGTTTTTGGAACCCATATTTTGATTTCAGTTTTCCTTTTAGTATGTTTTGGTATACTTTGTGATACCTTATTTTTCAATACTACATTAGATTTTGAATCATTTTTTCCTTTTAAGATTAGCATTATGTTTGATCTCGCTGTATAGCGTTTTGATTATGACAACTATACATGTACATATATATATTATTGTCAACTAACTCTGTTTTGCAGGAAGAAATTCAATGATAGATTCAAGAGCTTAAATTGAAGATTATATATGTTTAGAGTCTGTTAGTATTAGTATTAAATTGTTAAAATCTTCCTTGATGATACACAAACGCATGCATGTTTTACTATATAAGATTTTATATATGACATGCATAAGGCATAGGTCAGTTACAGTGAACAAAAGTCTAAAATATTTAATTCAGACATCTGTCTGCTAAAACAAGGTTTAAATTTCAGATAATATTCAGACGTCTGACCTAAAACTTTCAAACGTCTGAATAACCCCTGAAATAACCTATTTCTTTGCTGTTTGGTTTTTAATTCAAAAATAGACATCTGAATTTTTTATTCAAACATTTGAATATGTAAGGGTGCAACTATTCAATGAAGAGTCACAACTTTTAATTCATATCTCTTCTTCAAATCTCTTCGTGAATGGTTGCAACCTTTTGTATAATATAAATAGAGGTTCAATCTAATGTTTTCCTCACCAAATCTTACTCTAATTCTTTCTGTCTTATCTATTGCATACTAGATTCACTCAAGCACTCTATTTTCGTATTTCTAAGATTACAAACTAATTCTAATCTTCCATATTCTTTCACGAACTACACTAATATCATCAAGGAAATATTATAGGAAGTATGTACATTAATTTGACATATCTGTGTTATCAAGAACATAAGTAGTCAACAAATTCTTTGTATTGTGGAAGTCCTCTTTAACAGTTGAGGCAAGAAGTCCCATTCGGTTGTTCGGGTAACTGTAAACCTGTTCCTCCGGGTGAAGTGAGGGTAGTTATTGTTTAGTGAATATCAGAAGGGAGTTTGGGATTGGAAGTAGGACAGTGGTCCGAACCAGTATAAAATTGACTATGTTATTTTATTTACTGTTACTACTTTGCTATCTAAATATTATCTTGCTTATACTCCATACTGTACGATCCTATCGCTGCATAAATTCTTTCAATTGATATCAGAGCAAGGACATCCTATAACTGTAACACTGTTATTTGATACTTTGATAATATGGAGACTAACCTAAGTACCAGCACAACCAATACCTCTACATTTGTCGAAGGATAATCTACTCAAAAACTACCATTATTCAATGTATTACACTACAATTACTGGGCTATAAGAATGAGAATTAATATATATGCAAGAAACTAGTTATGAAGCTTGGAATGCAACTGAATACTCTGCATGGACAACAAATCAGAAAAATGAGGCAAGTTCAAATGCCAAAGCTATGAATATGCTATTCTGTGCTTTGGATATAAATGAATTCAATCGTGTTAGAATCTGCACTACTGCACATCATATACGGGAAACGCTCAAAACCTTACATGAGGGTACAAACAAGGTAAAACAAACAAAGATCTCCATGCTAAAGAACCAATTCCAAAATTCTAAAATGAGACAGAATGAAACCATCAATAACATGTACTCAAGATTTCAAGACATACTTCATGCTTTAATAGGGTTAGGAGAAAAATATATAGTGATTTTGATATTTTATCAAAGGTACTAAGCTCCTTAACTGATGAATGGGAGATAAGGGTATTAGCTATTTAGGATGCCAACGATTTATCAATAATGAAACCAGAAGAACTAATAGGCAACCTCATGTTTTATGAAGTAAATCTCCAAGCCAAAAAAGACCAGACACAAGAGAACAAGAATGTAGCCTTTCATGCGAAAAAAAAGAATCGGAATCTGAAGATGAGGATCTAGCATTCATTGCCAAAAAATTAAGAAATTCCCGAAGTACAGAAAAAGTGGCTTTAAAAACAATTCCTCAAATAAACCTTCAACCGCAAACTTAGAATGTTTCAATGTCAGAAGAAAGGTCACATGGTAAAAGATTGTCCAGAATTAAATAAGGAAAATCAAATTAACTTCAAAAATATGAAAGATAAATTCAAAAGGAAGGCTTTCTCTGTCACATGGGATGACTCAAATTCAAATTCATCAGAGTGTGATGGTGATAGCGATAATGAACAAGCAAATGTGTGCTTCATGGTTCAAGAATCTGATGTTAGTAATTTATCTTATGATGATTTAACAGAAGTAAACACTGAATTTTTAAACACTGTAAAAATTCTTAAAAAGAAAATTAAGGAAACATGTGAAAATCATAACAAAACTGAATTTGAAAGAGATATGTTAAAAGACGAAAAGAAAATATTGGAAGAGGAACTTAAAAAGGTTCAAGAATCTCTCTCAAATTCAGATAGTCAACTTTCACTTTTGAGTCAAGAAATTGAAACTCAAAAGGCAAAGAATGATGAGATTATGACTAAAAATCACAATTTTAAAACTAAAATAAAACAAGTAGAATTAGAAAATACTTGTCTTCAAACTAGATTGGATAGTATTACTAAAAATGTTTCTAATTTTAATAAGGGAAGAGAGAATTTATTTTGAATTATAGAAAATTCTCAGTCCTCTACAAATAAACTTGGATTAGGTTTCAAAAAGGAGTCAAAATTTCCTCCTAAGAAAAATACAAATTTTAAGAGGAATAATGATTCAAAACATAATATAGTTTTGAATAAGGTAGCATACAGTATACCAAAATACACTAAAAAGGTAAACAAAATCAAAATATGGGTTCAAAAAACAAAACAAAAGTTTGATTAGGAACAAAAATATTAGTTTATTTATGGAAACTGTTCATAACAATAAAAACTATATTTATAAAAGGGATACTGAACCCACTTGGGTTTGGTTTCCTAAGACCTAACTCTTAGGACCCTATTAAAAAGGTGGGTACCAATGTGTTTATTAATATTTTTTGCAGGTCCCACTCAAGATGATGATGAATGATTTTGAAAAGGTGGGTACCAATGTGCTTTTGCATTCAAGATGATGATGAATGATTTTGAAAAGGTAGGTACCAACGATTTTAAAAAGATGGGTCCCACTCAAGATGATGATGAACGGTACTGAACCCACTTATGTTTTTGCATTCCCACTCAAGATGACTTCTCAAGGCATATCGTGTTTTTAATAAATGAAGTAATATTATAGAAGAAACTTTACACGTATCTTTTGATGAAAATTTTAATAAAAATACAACTTCCAAAGATGATGATGAAGTTATAGAAAACATGAGTTTGAAAATAATGAAAATATTAATCAAGACAATAACAATCAAATTAGATCCCCTCTTAGAATCCTACGAGATCATCCTACACAAAATATAATTGTAGAGATTGATTCGCAAGTTCGAACTAGAAGTCAATTAAACCAAATGGGCCATGTTGCTTTCCTTTCAACTATCGAGCCTAAAACCCCAAAAAAAGCTTCTACAGACAACTACTGGATTGTTGCTATGCAAGAAGAGTTAAATCAGTTCAAACGAAACGATGTTTGGGAGTTAGTTCCTCGTCCTAATGACCAATAAGTTAAAGGAACTAAATGGGTCTGTAAAAATAAAGCAGATGAACTAGGAAACATTACTAGAAATAAAGCAAGATTAATCGCATAAGGCTATAATCAAGAAGAAGGAAATGATTACGAATAAACGTTTGCTCCTGTTGCAAAACTAGAAGCAATGCATATTTTATTAGCTTGCACATGTTTTCATAATTTTAAACTTTATCAAATGGATGTTAAAAGTGCATTTTTAAATGGATTTATTAAGGAAAATGTAGAACAAACACCTCTATTTATTCATGAAAAACATCCAGATTATGTATATAAACTAAATAAAGCTTTATATGGTCTAAAACAAGCACCTCGTGCTTGGTATGACAAACTTAAGAATTATTTAATTAACTCAGGATTTCGGGTAGGAAAAGCTGATCAAACTTTGTTTATTAAAAATAATAATAAAGATACTTTAATTATACAAATATATGTAGATGACATCGTTTTTGGATCAACTAACTAAGAATTATGTAAAGAATTTTCTACTATAATGACAAAAGAATTTGAAATGTCACATATGGGAGAGTTATCATACTTTCTCGATCTACAAATCAAACAATTTTCAAATGGTATCTTTATTAGTCAAGAAAAATATTGTAATAACTTAATTAAACGTTTTGGAATGGAAAACACCTCCAGAAAATCTACTCCTATGAGTACTACAGCTCATCTTGATCGAGATGACAACGGGAAAAGTGTTGACCAAAAATTATACAGAAGTATGATAGGATCACTACTTTATTTAATAGCAAGTCGACCAGACATTATGATGAGTGTATGTTTATGCGTTAGATTCCAAGTAGATCCTAAAGAATCACATTTGAGAGCAGTGAAACGAATTCTACGGCATCTTAATACTACTAAGGATTTCGGTCTTTTCTATCCGAAGGAATGTTCATTTGAATTAGTATCCTTCAGTGATGTTGATTTCGGTGGATCTCGGACGGATATAAAAAGTACAAGTGGTACGTTCCATTTCATTGGAAAATCAGTTGTCTCTTAATGTAGTAAGAAACAAAATTGTGTATCACTCTCAACATGTGAAGCAGAATATATATCTTTAGCCTTAGCTTGTGCTCAGGTTATTTATATGCAATAGACACTCAGAGATTTTGGAATAAATTTATCTAGGTCGATAATTTACTACGACAATACAAGCATAATAAATTTGTCTAAAAATCCTGTAAATCACTCACATACAAAACATACTAATATTCGTCATCATTTCTTATGAGACAATATACCAAAAAAGATTATCAATTTAGAACATATTTCTATCGAAAATCAAATAACTGATATATTCACCAAACCTCTTTTAGAAAATTCATTTGTTAAACTACGCTGAGAATTAGCCATAATTTCTGTAAAAGATATATATATATATATATAACAAAAAATAATGAAGTATATAAGATTAAAATATTTTTTATGTCCAAAGTAGGACTCGAACCTGTGTCTCTTGACTTTGAATTTGAACTCTTAACCATTTGAGTTATGTATCTTAATTAACTACATAACTTTACACTAACTAAAATATTCCTCCAAGACAATTCATTTTTAAATTAATAATAAATTGGTAAATAAATCTCTGGCTCCAAGCTACTATTGATTCTCACCAAATTTTCACAAATACTCGACATATAATACCATGACAAAACCAAAAAAAATACAACAAAGTCTCCTCTTAAGAAAATCCAACGTGTTAGAAAAAATGTCTCAAAACAAATCATCGTCATCCTTCAATATAACTTTCTTTACTAATAGCTCAGCTGAAAACCTCACCTTCCAACACCAACGCCAAGACATGAACCTGTCTATAAGTGGGAGAACTATCAAACCAGTTTTACACCGGATTCCAAGAAGGCCAAACATCCGCTGTTTGTTTTACCAGATACGAAGAGGAAATCGATGAAATACACCACTATCAAAAACAACAAATAGAACTTCAACATGAGTTCTATTTTGAATAGAAAGTCATAGCTAAACGGTTGGGTTTTCTTGAACAAATCCGTATAAAATTTTATGGCACAAAGATGGACGTATTTGAACTGTTACCAAAACCAATTGATCATTTGGATCCATCTGCATCATATCGTACTGCAAACTATCATGTGAATCCTTGGGCTTCTTCTCAAAGACCTTCCTATAGTCCAAATACTTGGGATAGAAGCTACATGGCGAATGAGGGACGTCGAGCCTCAACACCACAAAAAACGTCATCTCCTAAAAACTAATGATTTATTATCTTCAAAATTCATTTGCGTATTTTTGATTTATGTTACAACAATAATTTTTGTATTGATATTGTTATGCTTCTCTAAATTAAAATAAAACAAAATAACAGAGACACCGCGATATATATTTATATACTGTTCAATTTCAAATACTAAAGGCAGGGCAGAAATTTTTCTCAGAAAACAGACGTTTGTCTAAAAATAATCAGACGTCTGATTGCTGAAGCAGAATTATTTTCATTGCAAAATCAGATGTCTAAGCTAAATAAAACAGACGTCTGAATTCAGACTTAAATTAACTAAAACCGTGTAGGTTGAAAAATTAACAAATTCAGATGTCTGAATTTAATTTTCAGACGTTTGTTTCACGTCTGGCACGTTTTTTAAAAATGCACGCATCCCTTTGTTAACCCAGCTCTTCATCACAACCTTTCATTTTTTACTTTCCCCATTTGCCTTTTCACAAAGCCTAGCCTCCACTACTCTACGAAAACCCAGAATTCAAACTTTTCTCTACCACAAAATCATGGCAAATCGACTCAAACACACAAGAGTAGAAGAATCAGTTACTTCATCCATCATTCAAATTCAAAGGTGGCTATGGAATGACATTACAAAGGATAGATATAAAGCTATGAAGAGTTCAAAATTCTTTGAAGGTTCTTTCTTTAAATTTGATGCTTTTTCACATTATCGTCTTCTCCATTTCTCTAGGCATTTCAATTTCGAATCTTTGGTCGATTATAATGTCAACAATATGAAAATTTATCCATTTCTTGTCAAGCTTTTCTTAGAAAATTATAATTTAGACCACCAAGCACCTAGGAATACTACAGATTGTGTATGATCTATGGTTTGTGGCAAACGCATTATGCTCCTTATTCAACGATTAGGACATATTTTACATTGTGCTTGGCAAGGGGTTGACTTGACACCATTGAAGTTAACATGAATAAGCAAGATGAGGTGTCACATAAGTTTGTATCCGATAATTTAGTTAATATGCAAGAGCTTACATATACTCATTTTCATACACAAGCACGTCTACTTAACTGTATCTTGGTTCAGACTATTCAACCCCGTAAAGGAAGCTATGAAAAAGTGTATAAGACGCTTCATTATGGTGCATATACAACTCGAATCCTTCTTGCAAGTGAAGTACAAATACCTGACACTCTGTCTTTATGCATCAAAGAAATTAGCCCGAAAACTCTTCCTCTTATGGATATTGCACCAAATCCATCGACATTAGAATATATGTCTTTTGAAACTTGGCAAGAATACATGGCATGACAACCAGAAACTATGATAGCCGAGTCATCTTCTCATCGTCGTCGTCGGATTATAGAAGAAGAAGAAGAAGAAGAGGGTATTCATTGTCTCTCCCGATCTTCCATCAAAACAAGCTTTAGTTATCCTCTCTCGCAACCAATCAAAGATACACAAGGAGTTCAAGTTCTTTGGGCATAAATAAACAGGAAATTCAATTCTTTGAAAGGATTTCTTAATAAGGTTTGGGATAAGATTTTATGCATTGGACCCTAATCCTCTCAAGCACATGACCCCACACCATTCCATTGGCCTTCTAGCTCCATTGAAGATGTTCCGGATTCGAGCTACGACCATGGTGATCCAACAGGCGGTGACACTAGTGTTGGTCCAAGCATTACGGCTTCACCAAGTTGGTAAGCGTGGTATGGTTTTTATGATATTTTGCATCAAAAACTTTATATTCGTATGGTTTGTAAAAAAAAATTGATACTTCGGTTTATTTGGCACAAAACTCTATTATGTGCTTGCTATGGTGATAAACATAAGGATGTCTGCATATGGATACCTATGCTTATGATATGGATGTCGTTTGTGTATTTTTTTGTGTTTTGTGCATATTTATGTGAATTGATTACATAAGTACCTCCTTTTTGTCAATGACAAAGTGGGAGAAATATATGATAATATATGCATATCGACAATGGGGAGTTACATATATAGTTGTCATTATCAAAAAGGGGGAGAATGTTAGATCTCGTTGTATAGCGTTTTGATTATGACAACTTTACATGTACATATATATTATTATCAACTAACTCTATTTTGTAGGAAGACATTCAATGACAGATTCAAGAGATCAAATTAAAGATTATATATTTTTAGAGTCTGTTAGTATTAAATTGTTAAAATCTTCCTTGATGATACACACACATGCATGTATTAATATATAAGATTTTATATATGACAAGGACAAGGCATAGGTCTGTTACAACAAACAAACATCTGAAATATTTAATTCAGACGTCTGTCTGCTGAAATAAAGTTTAAATTTCAGATAATATTTAGATGTCTGACCCAAAAATTTCAGATGTTTGAATAACCCCCGAAATGACCTATTTCTTTGTTGTTTGGTTTTTAATTCAAAAATAGACATTTGGAATTTTTATTCAGACATTTGAATATGAAAGGGTGCAACTGTTCAACGAAGAGCCACAACTTTTAATTCATATCTCTTATTCAAATCTCATCATGAATGATTGCAACCTTTTGTATAATATAAATAGAGGTTCAATCTAATGTTTTCCTCACCGAATCTTACTCTAATTCTTTCTATCTTATATATTACATTGTAGATTCACTCATGCACTCTATTTACATATTTCTAAGATTACAAACCAATTATAATCTTTCATATTCTTTCACGAACTACACTATTATCATCAAGGAATGATTGTAGGAAGGGTGTCATTAATTTGACATATTTGTGTTATCAAGAACACAAGTAGTCAACAAATTCTTTGTATTATGGAAGTCCTCTTTAGCAGTTGAGGCAAAAAATCCCGTTCGGCTGTTCGGGTAATTGTAAACTTGTTCCTCCGGGTGAAGTGAGGGTGGTTATTGTTTAGTGAAATACCAGAAGGGAGTCTGGGACTGGAATAAGGATAGTGGTCCGAGCCAGTATACAATCGACTGTGTCATTTTATTTACTGCTACTACTTTGCTATCTACGCATTACCTTGCTTATACTCCATACTACACGATCCTACCGCTGCATAAACTCTTTCACGTTCTTCTTTGGAGGAATTTTTGACTCCTTTTTGAAACCTAATTCATTTTTATTGGAAGAAGATTGAGAAATTTCTATAATTCTAGATAAATTCTCTCTTTCTTTATTAAAGTTAGAAATATTTTTAGTAATGCTATCTATTCTTGTCTAAAGACTGGTATTTTCTAACTCTGCTTATTCAGTTTTAGTTTTTAAACTATAATTTTCAGAAATAAAAGCATCATTCTTCTCCTTTTGAGTTTCAATTTCTTGACTCAAAAGTGAAAGTTGTGTATCTGAATTAGAGAGAGATTCGTGAACTTTTTCAAGTTCTTTTTCCAGAATTTTCTTCTCGTCTTTCAGCACATCCCTTTCAAATTCTGATTTATTCTGATTTTCTCGAGCTTCCTTAAGTTTCTTTTTAAGAATTTTTATAGTATTTAAAAATTTAGTGTTTACTTCGATTAAATCATCATAAGATAAATCACTAACCTCGGTGTCTTGAGCCATGAAGCATGCATTCGCTTGTTTGTTGTCGCTGTCACTATCACTATCTGATGAGGATGAATTTGAATAGCCCCATGTTAGAAAAAGCTTTCTTTTTGAATTTATCTTTCTTATTCTTTTTGTTGAAAGTTTTCTGATTTTATTTCTTTTTTCTGGATAGTCTTTGTGCATGTGTCCTTTCTTTGACAATTGAAACATTCTATATTTGAGGATGAATTAGATTTATTTTAGAAATTCTTTTTGAAACTGTTTTTATTTCCTTTTCTATATTTCAAGAATTACTTAAAAAATTTGGTGATAAATGTTAGATCCTCGTCTTCTGATTTTGATTCTTCCTTTTCAGCATGAAAAGCTACATTTTTTTTTCTTTTTTGTGCTTGATCCTTTTTAGCCTGCATGTTAACTTCGTAAGACATAAGATTTCCAATTAATTCTTCTGGCTTCATTGTAGAAAGATCATTTGGTTCCTCGATTGCTAAGACTTTTCTTTCCCATTCATCAGTTAGTGAAATTAGGACCTTAGATATAATGTCAAAATCCGTGTATTTTTCTCCTAGTCCTATTAAGGCATGAAGAATGACTTGAAATCTAGAGTATATGTCATTGATGGTTACATTTTGTCTCATTCTAAAGTTTTGGAATTGGTTCTTTAGCATTGAGATCTTGTTAGTTTGACTTTGTTTGTACCCTCATGAATAGTTTGAGTGTTTTCCATATCTAGTGTGCAGTTGAGCAGATGCTACCACGATTAAATTCATTTCTATCCAAAGCACAAAATAGCATATTCATAGCTTTGGCATTTGCACTTGCTTCATTTTTCTAATTGGTCGTCCACAAAGAGTAATTAGTTGTGGGTGTTGTGAAATTCATTTGAGTTGCATTCCAAGCGTCAAAACTAGTTATGGTTGCATATATATATATATCCTCATTCTTGTATCCCAGTAATTGTAGTGTAAGCCATTGAATACTGGAGGTCTTTGGGAAGAATGTCCTTCAGCGAAGGTAGAGCTATAGGTAGTACTTGTGCTGGTGCTTGTGTTATTTTCCATATTATCAATATATCGAATAACGGTGTTATGGTTATATGATGTCCTTGCTTTAATACCAATTGAAAGAGTCTATGCAACAATAGGATCGTATAATATGGAATATAAGCAATATTGTGTAGATAACAGAATATCAGGAATAAATTGACACCAAGATTTTTAAACTGGTTTGAACCTTCGTTCTACGTCCAGTTCCAGACTCCCTTATGTAATTTCACTACTAACAACCCTCACGAAACCTGGAGGAATAGGTCTACAAATACCCGAACAACCAAACGGGATTTCGTGCCTCAACCGATGAAGAGGACTTCGACAATACAAAAGTTTTGTTGACTACCTGTGTTCTTAATAACACTGCTAATATGTCAAATTAATGTGCACCCTTCCTATAATGTTTCCTTGATGATAATAGCGCAGTTCGTGAAAGAATATGGAAGATTAAAAAGAATTGTAATCTCAAAAGTATAAAAATAGAGTGCTCTTGTAAATCTCAATGCAATATATTAGACAGAAAGAATTAGAATAAAATTCGGTGAAGAGAATAATTGTTTGTAACTCTATTTATAATATAAAAATAGTTGCAAGCTTTCATGAAGGGATTTGATGATTGGATATGAATTAAGAGTTGTGTGCCTTTACTGAAAAGTTGCATCTATTCGTATTCAGAAGTCTAAAATAAAATTTCAGAAGTCTGTTTTTAATCAAATATATATACAGTAAGGAAATAGGCTAATTCGAGCCATATTCAGATGTCTGAAAAATTCAGAACATACGTCTGAATATGTAACGACCCGGATTTTGTTGACTTTGGTTATCACCATAAACTCAATGATGACTAACCAAACATCGAAAAATACCAGAAAGTTAATGAAAGAATTTAGAGGGTGAGAATAGATAAGATAGAAACTTAGAATAGAAGAAGAAGAACACAACATCAGAGTAACACGAATCTCACAGCAGAACGAACAACATATAATAGATAGTATATCCTTGAAATAAAATCAGTATATGTATACAATAACATTTTCAGAGTACAACACTTACAACACAGCGGAAATAACTATAGCAGTAAAATCCTGAAGCCTCCTGCTCCATGCTCTTCCAGTATATCTGTAAATCCCGACTACTTGACTGCCCGTATAAAATTGGGCACCCAAGAGTTTAGGGAAAACAAAACAAAATAAATTCCGGGTCAGTCATGGGACTGGTATGAGTAAAACAGTTTAAAACAGTTCGAACAAGTAAACGATATCTCATAAGACCACGCCGTATAACGGAACGGGTTTTTCCCTTATGAGAATCCAAATTATCTTTATATCAAAAACCTTTTGATATTATAATAATGTCTATCAACCACAATATAATAATCATCTAGCAGAAACGCTTTCATCTCACGTTCTACATATATAGTATACAATCAAAACCGCAAGCACATATTGGGAAATGGATTTCCAACTATGACAAGGTATGGAACCACCTTTCGATCAGTGTACTCTAGGAACGATACACTGGAGTTCAACAAGAACATCTTGCAACTCAGCCGCACATGACCGACCACTCATTTCGCTTGAGTGTATCGAATGTGTATCACCAACGGTTGGGATCAGCAACCGTTTCCCGTATATATATATATATATATATATATATATATATATATGGGACAGCATTGATAGGTTAAAGAGGCAAATGAATATTCTCTAGATAGGTGATTATACACCCTACTTCGGAGCGACCGACTTAGCCATGTTGCCTGCCCGATTTCTGTCATTTACCGGATGTGAGGCTAGAAGCTACGCTTATTTTTACATGTCACATCTTCATTCACTTTGAATGTCACATCGTCATACCCGCCAAATCACAAATTGATTCCCCCAAAAATACCACGGGTATACAGCTAAGAGAAACGAATTCCTCCACCACCAAACGTGAATACGTTTGAAGAGATAAACTTACGCGATTTATTAGATATACTCTGTCAGACATTCTTCCATACAGGTCGTCCTGGGACTGGACAAACCGAAGGCACTATTCTGTAAACAGGACAGCCCTTGCACTTTACTCTGTCTTCAATTATCTTTGGCATATATGATTCGCAACGCTTATGCCAATACAGAGTGGTTCTTTGAATAATAATCCAACCGGTCTCTCCATATTAACAACGTTAAAATGGTCAAAAACTTCGATAGTCGATGAGTTAACTATCAAAGAAAAACACGTGTGCAAACAACGATATTATTTCCAAATGGAAATTATATCGATCAATCATCATTTAACATACATACATATATATATATATATATATTCACATTTCCTTATTTTGTATGTTTAGAAAATATACGTTATTAACACTGGAAAACATTTCCATGGCTTAATTACGTATCACTATTCTTCCACATCTATCAGACTCCAACTATAAACTAACAAGAGTACAACTTCCTAAGTATAGACCCCGAAGGCCGAAACCAACATCAGATCGATACTCAGGAAACCATTCAACTTCTTAATCTCTGGTCAGTTTCCAATTTTTGTTTAACTCCCTTTTGATTAACTATGTTCGATTAACTCCTTTCGATTAACTCGATTCGATTAACTCCACTATTTATTTTCCCAATAAATAATCCTTTATTCTATTTATTTTATAAATAAATAAATCCTTTATTCTATTTATTTTCTAAATAAATAATCCTTTATTCTATTTATTTTCTAAATAAATAATCCTATATAAATTCTATTTATTTTCTAAATAAATAATCCTTTATACTTTCTATTTTTTTTCAATATACTTTGAAAATTCCCTTTTATACCTTCACGTATTTATTACGGTATTTAAAATACCAAACAACGGTGATCGATATCATCCAAACACACATAATCATCAACATATTATATATCACATCATATATTACAATATATGGAAAACAGTAAAACAAATGTTGAGGAATCCAGTTGGATTCCTCCAACCTGTTTCCCTGCATCATAGATGTTAAACAATATAATTAACATCGATTTCATTTCAACGTGAAATATTCTGCTAGCAGAATCAATATTTGATTAACGATTTATATATATATCGTTATCTATGATTTCAATCAATACACAAACAACTCAACCAACAGTTAACACACATCCATCAGTCATCATTTATCAGTTCTAAATATATGTTATAAAAATAGAACTGTTCAGGGTTGGTGAGTTTTACTCCCATTGGACGATCATCATTAATAACGATAACCATCGCTTGATTCAGACAGTCAATTTATTTTGCTATAAATTGTAACGAGCTTCGATGGACTTCTAGTCAGTTCCATTTCGTAGCCTGTCTTCGTACGGTTCCAACGAATCAAACCGTTTGCAAATCTGATATCGTATGTAGTATATATTAAAATAACAAGTTTATATTCTAATTTAAGTTGAAATAACTTAATTTATTTCAGTGGATTGGGCTTACCCCTAACCCGACCCAAAACCATTTCTGATCCGCACGTCCTGTGCCTTCTTCTCCATCACCTAAAACTGCTCCTTCTTTTCATTTAAAACTCCAGCTTAGTTCTCCTATATATTAGATTTGCTCCGCATCCATCTTTCTTGCCATATCTGACTTTCCGTCCACTCTAATATTTTGTATTTACCAAAATTCGTTCTAAAATCAACCTTGATCCGCGGTGCACCCCATCCTGTTCACTACTTCCAGTCCTCTATAAATTGACTTCAAGCTATTGCAACTCCTCTACTTGTTGTACCTTTACTGGACCTCTATTCATTATGTGCTAAATGATATATGGTAGTGCACTTTAGGATGTGGATCGATATCTTTGGACATTCTTGTCTCTATGCATGTACAGTTTAGATCTTCACCGCCTGGTACGGTGAGTCTTGGTTGAATCAGTGCTTATTTCGGTGTCAGTTTATAACCAGCAAGCTGAAGCATGTCCGACCCAGTACTACACGCATAAACACTGCTCCATCTTCCTTTTGTCAAAAATGTGTGAGCTCCAGCATTGAAAACAAATGGTCATTTCCAAACCCCTTGAACCATCCATGCACCGTGCTTCACTAATCCTTCTCTTCCCTCACTTCCTTCTTTACACGATTCCATAAAATAATGCCACCCCATCCATGCACTCTCATATACTCCTCCGCACCCCTTACTTTCCCAGTATAACACCATCTCACCACTACGGCAAACCCATGCTTATCCTAGTCACCGCTCTCCCTTTTTCTATCCTAGTGTTTACCGTCCCTGACCACCCCATGTTCTCACGCCTAAAGCAACAATGCACTCAAGATTAAACACTTCCTTCCCATGCCAACGTCTGCACTACATAACTCCCTGGCTATATTCTCCATTACTTTGGAAACCCACATCGTACTATAGAAGCCTCCACGTCAGTCCATCTTCTCTTACGCAACAGTAGCTTCTCATGTTTTCATTTCTAACTTCGTTCTCCTCCTCTTCGAAGTGTACTGACCCCCCTTCCTCCCACTCTGATGCTTCTCCGACGAAGCTGACTCCTCCCTAGCTCATTCCAGATCTGACATTAAGTTCTCACCCTCCAGACAACTCCATGCTTCCAGTAAATAAGAACGCAACCGGACCCAACAACGAGCAAGTCAGATTGAAGAAAATCTCGCCGGGAACTCACCAATATAAGTTTCGGATTTTCTTCTTTTTGATGTGAATGAGATTTGATTTAATTTTCTTCCTGCCAGTTTAAAAGCTACGGTATTTCTAAAAGAGGAAGGAAGGACAAAGTATTAGAGTATTTGTAAAGGTTTGTTTTGAGGGTGTTATCTCTCCACGTTTTTGAAGAAGGAGAGGAAGGATGCGGTTGAGAACGTGAAACATGGCTTAGTAAATGACAAAAAGAATTTGTGGATAGAAAGAGAAGGAGCGTGCACACTTGTAGTTGAGGATTTCTTCACTAACGTGGGCGTAGGGTAGCAATGCATTTAAAAGGACGGGATTTGAGGACGTAGGCTCTAAGGATTTCCTATTTTAGTTACTTTATAAAGTTGGTGCATACTATTGCATAAAATTCCATGAATTTACGAACAGCTATCAACAAAAATAAAAATACTGTTGTGACCAGCAATGTGCTACGATCCCAAAAATGTAATAATACCGGTAGGTTAGCTTATTCTGTGAAACCCCAAAATCGCTGATTAAGGGTGCAAAATACTCCAAATAAAAAGTTGCTTATTTAATTAATTAAAAATTACAGTAAAATTCTAAAAATTAAATAATCACTACGTCTCAAAAGAACCTCGCCTAAATTTGAAACCGATATGCAGTTATATCAAATAAACCGTTACGGTTGATGGACGATTCTATTGCGACTATTTGAAAATTTGATTTGGACATAAATCAAAATCTACACGACGAAATCCTGATTTTCTCTTCCATTAGAAAAATATATGTAACACCCCGCCTCCGCTAGGGTCACTCGCAAAGGAATGCACTAGCTTTAGAGGGGCATTATTGGTAAACATGCACAGAAATATCATAAGACAGAACATATAAAATAGCGGAAGTAAAATCAAACTTTCATAACATGAATAAATAAGGTCTAAAGCCTTTTACATCAGAGTACATCAAAACCTATCTTGCAATAGTAAAGAAGCATAAAGACATTTTCATAAATTATTCCCCAAGTAAAAACAGTAAAGTAGCCATTAGCCAAGAAAAGTCCAAGCCATCCATGATGACCTTCAAGCAGAAGAAGTCCGAACTAAACAACAGTATTTCCTCCCTGTAACCTGGGGGGGGAACGGAAGAAAAGAGGCGAAACAAAACGGGTCAGTCAAAAAGACTGAGTAAGCCCTATCTACTATTAGCATAAAAACTAGTAAAGTTAACTGACATGAGAAACTGAGATGAACATAAGCATGATAACAAGATAGATAAGCTAAATCAAAATAACAGGATGAACTACTGAACTCAGATAAACTAAGGTGTCATGATAAATTATGATGTCAAGATAAAACAAGGTATCACATCGTCAGGTTTCTATCAAGTATAATATCCCCAAGATATCTGTCACGTATAACGCCCCGTGATATCTATCCTGTATTTTAGCTCTGCACCTACCGTACTAGTATCCCCACCATGTCATGTGTTAACCAAGAATGACCCTCACTCAAAAGTCGTGTAATGGTCCATGTCAACCTAATATATCGCATATATAGGTTACTCAACTTGTATGTTTTATTCCATGTAAATGTTCAGTCCCTTGCCGTAGACCATACGGGCTTTCCCATGAGATTCTATATTACTTTAACATAGTTCCATGATCCTTAAGATCGGTTTGGACTGTTACCCTAAACCTAGCTAGGGTCTTCCAACATGAATTATTTTTTGTACAACTAGGACTTATGCTACCTAGGGCTGCTAGGGATTATGCTTACCTATTGCACGTTTTCGTATCTCGGTTTGGGTTCAACCACCTAGGGCCACTAGGGATTACGCTAACCGCCAACCGCGCCCTTTTTCCCACGCATTCATCGTGAATCGCTTTTCCATGACTGTATGCACATGTATCACATCGTGCCATCCGAGTCCTGTCACAGGGCAAATCAAGAAATACAGGACTCGGTCGGGAGCTTTCGATTTATCTGCCGATGCAGATGCTAAGGTCTGTTTTTCTTATACGTGGCTATGGTCCCACGAGACCACTCCCTCAACTAGTGAAAGACAAGACAGGATAAATCCTGTATGAGAACACAACACTGGCCAACCCACATCCAAGCCTTACCGCAACCATAATTAGATAGCAATTATGGTCTTTTGGGTGTTCTCTGCCTTTCCGTACGTACACGCTTGACCAAAGATGGTAGGTAGCCTGACGAAATGCTATCTAGGGTACGACCGTGTATCGTCGACTATCCCCTATCCATCCCCGTCTTTAGGTCGCTCGTATAGCAACCAAGGCATACTCTTGGTTCTTCTAACGCAGACCTTAACCTCTCATGAGCCTAGTATAATCACCTGGCAGCTCATAGAGGGATACCAAGAATATCCTCACGTTCCCCGAAGCCGCTGCTTCGTTACCCAGTTCGCTGGAGCCTTTATCTAAATCAGATACTTGCTCCTACTCGTATACTTAAACGATGACCTACCGTATCAGGTTACTCATCTATCTATGAACTGGTCTAAATTTCCTTGACTAAGAATCATTACTTAGTTATTCTTCAACTAAGGTTTACCACTTAGCATTGTTCCCGTTATCCTTGTTAACTACGGTTATCCACCTAATCCTCAGAACTAGGGTTTACATAATGGATTAAGTGTCACTTAAGTTCATGACTTAACCCGTCTAAAATCCTGTCAAAATTGGCTAAGTATCCAAGTTCAAGGCTTAACCCTACAAACCATGCTCAAGTTGGTTAAGTATATTAAGCAATTCACGACTTAACCTCGTCCAATTATCATTCTAGATTGGTTAAGTATATATTAACTTGACCCTATCAATTTACTTAGTCAAATCGGTCAAGTGTATTCAAGCGATTCGTGACTTAGCCTTATCATGTTTTCACGTTATATTGGTTAAGTATTGGTTAACTTAACCACAATAAATTAACGAGTTAGATTGGATAAGTATAGGTCACTTAACCACATCAATTCATCATGTTTAGATTAGTTAAGTGTTTAACTTAACCCCATTAAACTACCAAGTGGGATTAATTAAGTCTAGGCTAACTTAACCCCATCCGATTTCCATGTTTAGACTAGTTGAGTCTAATCTTAACCCCATTCGTTAACCGTATTTTTCGGTTAAGCGTCATTAAGAAAACTTACTTAACCTTACCAAGTTATCGCGTTGGATTGATTAAGTGTTGGTTAACTTAACCCCATCCACTAGTCATATAAAAATGGTTAAGTGTCATTAGGCAAATCAAGTTACTTAACCTACCCAACCTTGTCATGTTTTGTTAAGTATCATTAGCCTAATCAAATTACTTAACCCATTTGTCCATGTCATATTTGGTTAAGAGTCATTAATCAAATTAACTTAACCCTATCATGTGGCATTAATTACTTAATGCACCTTCACCTCTCACATTAGACTTTGTTGTGGTTACTAGTTAAGCCGGTCGGTTCCGGGTAGCTTTACACCACAACTTGGTCTAACCTCGGGTTCAAGCACAACATGACCAACTTCTCACATTGGGTCCTTTTGTTTGCAACTACTAGTTAGGCCGGTCGGTTCCGGGTAGTTTTACGTTGCAAACTCAACCCAACATCGAGTTGGCCACACTTATATTATCTAAGTGTCATGTCCATCATGTTTCCCAAAACATGTTACAAGTTTTCAAGCATTTGGGTAGACCTAACTTAATAGGTAAATTCCCAAAGGGTAGACCTAACTTAATAGGTAAATTCCCAAGCTTATGTTTTTATGCATACTTACATGTCAACTTCCATGTTATATTTCAAGTCATGTTTTCAAGTTGTATTTTCATGTCATTAGAAATTACCCATAACATAACCCAACGCTTTTAAACTCACATATACGTTCGCGACAACGTAATGGATTAAAAGAATAGACTTGGCAAAGGCATGACAAAAATGGATATTAAGCCACAAGTTAATCATGGTGGCAAATGGGGCACAAATGTGTTCATTAACTTGCATGTTACATTCTTAAGCCTCAAAACATGCATAAACCCAAACTTGGCACATAAGCGAATCATGGTGACAAAAGATATGGAATGATGACTAGTAACTCGCATATATCATCATATAAGGGTTATGACTTCATATGCAAGTTGACATAAAGTTTATGAGGGTTCTCATGTTGCCTAATGCAACATTTCAACATAAAGGTTGTAGCTTTTAGCTCACAAGATCAAGATAATGACTTCATAAACTTGCATGACATGATAGCATGTATCATACTCAATGATCAAACCCAAACTTGCAACATGAACATTTAACTTCATAGTTAATATCTAAGAGTAGGGAAAGGGCTTACATTGCTATGAAGGCACAAAAGATATGACAAAGCCCTTATGCAATCAAATAGACCCAAAATGCAAGCTCTAACATAAAAACCCTTGAGCCAAAATGATCAAAACCCTTGCTTTATGATGCAAAGATAGAAACTTGACTTGAATGCAAGCTAATGACACTCATACAAGCTTGAAAACACTTGTATGCATGGAAAATCTCTCATAGAAACCATTTAGAAATTTTATGAAGAGAGTGGAGGCCATGAGAGGTAAAATTTTGCCATAGTTTAGTTGCATGAATGAATAATGAGGATTTAGGATAAGTTAGGGTCTTATTTATAGATTAGGAAAGTGTTTTAGGCCATAGGATTAAACCTAGATTCAATCCAAGCCATCAAAGCATGTCTTGGGGAAGAAGTCAAGTGTAGGAACCATCTAGGGCCTTTAGATTAAAGATGAACCATGAGAACCATCCAAATGCAAAATCTGCATTTGAGCGAATCGGCCCACGGGTTGACAGCCAAACACCCTGGATTAACCCCTAGTCGACCCAGCAGGCTCGGGTCGACCTCAAAAATCGGCCGGTTCAGTTATTCCCCTCTCCCAATTCGCTGTTTTGAACATTTTTGCATATTTATTTATTTAATTTTCAATTATATATATATATATATCAATATATATATATTTCTCTGCGCAACCCATTTCACTTAATTAAGTATACTTTAATTTGGGAATTTTTCGTGAAACTTCGCGAGGCCATATCTTGGTCATACGGACTCCGATTTTCGAAAACTCGGACTCTATTTCGCGTATTTTTCCGAGACGAACGCAATGGCATAGCCCGTTTCCATTGATTCAGATTTTACAGTTTAATTCTGCCTCCATTTATGTTATAATAGGTTATTGAAAATACGGGTTGTTACAATATACTTCACCAGCTCCACACTTTCCTGTTTCACAGAAATCCGGCTTAAAACAAATTCTGTATATTCAATTGAAGTTCAAATCGCCAATTAACGAACTGTCGCGCCATTTCAAGCTCGATTTTAATTATAATATTATTTTTTCGTTCAACTGTCGTTTATATAATATATTCGTCAATATAATTCAACTCTAAACTGAATTATATATTTTGAATTGTCCAGTTCACACAATATTGTGAATTCCACTAATTCTGATATTTCTGAATTAAATATATTATTTAATTATTATTTTAATTAAATATTCAAGTTATTAAATTCAACGACCATTTAATTCTAATTCATCATTTAAATAATTAAATAAATTAATTATAATATGGCTGAAAATACGAGTCATTACATTCTTCCCTACTTAAAATAATTTCGTCCTCGAAATTGCTAAGGTAGAAAACAAACCCTATCGACCGGTTAGAACTTATTTGTTCACTTCTCAACTCCTGTTTCACATAACCCATTTAAAATCAATTAAATTATTAATTAATTCTTATCAACGAAAATTTTCAAAAATCCTGAAAATTTTCTAACGCCTTAACTTTTTGAAAATTTTTGCCAGCACCTCCTTTGTATTGGAGAATACGTCAAACCACAACTCGCCTCTCTGGGCCATCTCCAACCCAAAAGAAAATCAAACAGCCAAGCGGCTTGCCAATTCGGCTTATCAAAATCTCATACCATATGAAATATAAACTTGTACCTTTTTGTCGGGCATGTCATTATATCCTTTCACCTGTTATCCATTCAACATATACCAATGTCATCTCAACCAATTTCCAATCACTTTTATCTCCAACACAACCATTCGCTTTTTACCAAGCCAAATTTTCATTTCAAACACGAGTTTCATTCTCGATTCCCAACTCTTAACTTAGTTATCAAATTACACTTCAAATTCGAATCTCCCAAATACAATTTGTCTCGATATCATTCTAATTTAATTTCAATTACCACTTAACTGATTTCAATTCAATTTCTATTTACTTCTACAAATTCCTATTTAATTTTGTTTAAATTACACAATCTATTTCTGGGAGTTTTAAACAACTTTGTTTTCCTCAAAAATCAAACTTCCCTTTCGGAATCAAACAACTTGTTTTTCTCAAACAATTCAAAACTAAAATTTTGGTAGTAATCCGTCACTTAGAAACTCGAAAATGAACACCGATGATGCACCATCGGAATTTATTTCCTAGCGATCAAAGTAAGTTCAATACTATATCACTTTCAAAACCATATCTAAACACTTCTAATTTGAAATTCATTTTCAAAATACTATTCCAAATGTTTGTAAACCAATTTAAAATCTCCCAGGATTTTAAAATTCTCATATATTAAATTCAAATCCATTTACCAACACTTTTCCAATTTCTAGGGTTTTTAATTTCAATTCTGATTTGAATTTCAGATTCAACTCATTTCGTAATACTTATACGAATTCTGATTGGTTATTCACATAACCATTTTACTTATAATCTTACTCGATTATAATCACAACCAATATATCCAATATATTATAATCATTACAATATAAATCCTTTATATCAAAATATAATTTGGGTAAAATTATTTCATTTACCCTCTTTTCAAAACATACCTTGACGGTTCATCGTATTCAAGCGTTTACCAACTCCTACCGATACAGTGGATCAAACTGATCGACCAGAACTCATAAACGACTCAACCAATAAATCTCCACAATATAAAACAAATTTTATATTGAATAACAAATACGTTCACTCGTATATATATAGTCAACTCAATCTAGGGTATTACTAACCCTATCTCTATTGAGTCACACCACAGAGTCAAAGTAATACTTAACCTCAAGCTCTGATACCAACTGTAACGACCCGGATTTTGTTGACTTTGGTTATCGCCATAAACTCAATGATGACTAACCAAACATTGAAAAATACCAGAAAGTTAATGAAAGAATTTAGAGGGTGCGAATAGATAAGATAGAAACTTAGAATAGAAGAAGAATAAGAACACAACATCAGAGTAACACGAATCTCACAGCGGAACGAACAACATACAATAGATAATATATCCTTGAAATAAAATCAGTATATGTATACAATAACATTTTCAGAGTACAACACTTACAACACAGCGGAAATAACTATAGCTATAAAATCCTGAAGCCTCCTGCTCCATGCTCTTCCAGTATATCTGTAAATCCTGACTACTTGACTGCCCGTATAAAATTGGGCACCCAAGAGTTTAGGGAAAACAAAACAAAATAAACTCCGGGTCAGTCATAGGACTGGTATGAGTAAAACAGTTTAAAACAGTTCGAACAAGTAAACGATATCTCATAAGACCACGCCGTATAACGGAACGGGTTTTTCCCTTATGAGAATCCAAATTATCTTTATATCAAAAACCTTTTGATATTATAATAATGTCTATCAACCACAATATAATAATCATCTAGCGAAACGCTTTCATCTCACGTTCTACATATATAGTATACAATCAAAACCGCAAGCACGTATTGGGAAAAGGGTTTCCAACTATGAAAAGGTATGGAACCACCTTTCGATCAGTGTATTCTAGGAACGATACATTGGAGTTCAACAAGAACATCTTGCAACTCAGCCACACATGACCGACCACTCATTTCGCTCGAGTGTATCGAATGTATATCGCCAACGGTTGGGATCAGCAACCGTTTCCCGTATATATATATATATATATATATATATATATATATATATATATGGGACAACATTTATAGGTTAAAGAGGCAAATGAATATTCTCTAGATAGGTGATTATACACCCTACTTCGGAGCGACCGACTTAGCCATGCTGCCTGCCCGATTTCTGTCATTTACCGGATGTGAGGCTAGAAGCTACGCTTATCTTTTACATGCCACATCTTCATTCACTTTGAATGTCACAACGTCATACCTGCCAAATCACAAATTGATTCCCCCAAAAATACCACGGGTATACAGCTAAGAGAAACGAATTCCTTCGCCACCAAACGTGAATACGTTTGAAGAGATCAACTTACGCGATTTATTAGATATACTCTGTCAGACATTCTTCCATACAGGTCGTCCTGGGACTGGACAAACCGAAGGCACTCTTCTGTAAACAGGACAGCCCTTGCACTTTACTCTGTCTTCAATTATCTTTGGCATATATGATTCGCAACGCTTATGCCAATACAGAGTGGTTCTTTGGATAATAATCCAACCGGTCTCTCCATATTAACAACGTTAAAATGGTCAAAAACTTCGATAGTCGATGAGTTAACTATCAAAGAAAAACACGTGTGCAAACAACGATATTATTTCCAGATGGAAATTATATCGATCAATCATCATTTAACATATATATATATACGTATATATATATATATTCACATATCCTTATTTTCTATGTTTAGAAAATATACGTTGTTAACACTGGAAAACATTTCCATGGCTTAATTACGTATCACTATTCTTCCACATCTATCAGACTCTAACTATAAACTAACAAGAGAATAACTTCCTAAGTACAAACCCCGAAGGCCGAAACCAACAACAGATCGATACTCAGGAAACCATTCAACTTCTTAATCTCTAGTCAGTTTCCAATTTTTGTTTAACTCCCTTTTGATTAACTATGTTCGATTAACTCCTTTCGATTAACTCGATTCGATTAACTCCACTATTTATTTTCCCAATAAATAATCCTTTATTCTATTTATTTTATAAATAAATAAATCCTTTATTCTATTTATTTTCTAAATAAATAATCCTTTATTCTATTTATTTTCTAAATAAATAATCCTTTATAAATTCTATTTATTTTCTAAATAAATAATCCTTTATACTTTCTATTTTTTTTCAATATACTTTGAAAATTCCCTTTTATACCTTCACGTATTTCTTACGGTATTTAAAATACCAAACAACGGTGATCGATATCATCCAAACACACATAATCATCAACATATTATATATCACATCATATATTACAATATATGAAAAACAGTAAAATAAATGTTGAGGAATCCAGTTGGATTCCTCGAACCTGTTTCCCTGCATCACAGATGTTAAACAATATAATTAACATCGATTTCATTTCAACGTGAAATATTCTGCTAACAGAATCAATATTTGATTAACGATTTATATATATATCGTTATCTATTATTTCAATCAATACACAAACAACTCAACCAACAGTTAACACATAGCAATCAGTCATCATTTATCAGTTCTAAATATATGTTATAAAAATAGAACTGTTCAGAGGTTGTGAATTTTACTCACATTGGATGATCATCGTTAATAACGATAACCATCGCTTGATTCAGACGGACAATTTATTTTGCTATAAATTGTAACGAGCTCCGATGGACTTCTAGTCAGTTCCATTTCGTAGCCTGTCTTCGTACGGTTCCAACGAATCAAACCGTTTGCAAATCTGATATCGTATGTAGTATATATTAAAATAACAAGTTTATATTCTAATTTAAGTTGAAATAACTTAATTTATTTCAGTGGATTGGGCTTACCCCTTACCCGACCCAAAACCATTTCTAATCCGCACGTCCTGTGCCTTCTTCTCCATCACCTAAAACTGCTCCTTCTTTTCATTTAAAACTCCAGCTTAGTTCTCCTATATATTAGATTTGCTCCGCATCCATCTTTCTTGCCATATCTGGCTTTCCGTCCACTCTAATATTTTGTATCTACCAGAATTCGTTCTTAAATCAACCTTGATCCGCGGTGCACCCCGTCCTGTTCACTACTTCCAGTCCTCTATATATTGACTTCAAGCTATCGCAACTCCTCTACTTGTTGTACCTTTACTGGACCTCTGTTCATTATGTGCTAAATGATATATGGTAGTGCACTTTAGGATGTGGATCGATATCTTTGGACATGCTTGTCTCTATGCATGTACAGTTTAGATCTTCACTGCCTGGTATGGTGAGTCTTGGTTGAATTAGTGCTTATTTCGGTGTTAGTTTATAACTAGCAAGCTGAAGCATGTCTGACCCAGTACTACACGCATAAACACTGCTCCATCTTCCTTTTGTCAAAAATGTGTGAGCTCCAGCATTGAAAACAAGTGGTCATTTCCAAACCCCTTGAACCATCCATGCACCATGCTTCACTGGTCCTTCTCTTCCCTAACTTCCTTTTTTACACGATTCCATAAAATAATACCACACCATCCATGCACGCTCATATACTCCTCCGCACCCCTTACTTTCCCAGTATAACACCATCTCACCACTACAGCAAACCCATGCTTATCCTAGGCACCGCTCTCCCTTTTTCTATCCCAGTGTTTACCGTCCCTGACCACCCCATATTCTCACGCCTAAAGCAACAGTGCACTCAAGATTAAACACTTCCTTCCCATGCCAACGTCTGCACTACATCACTCCCTGGCCGTATACTCCATTACTTTGAAAACCCACATCGTACTACAGAAGCCTCCACGTCAGTCCATCTTCTCTTACACAACAGTATCTTCTCATGTTTTCATTTCTAACTTTGTTCTCCTCCTCTTCGAAGTGTACTGACCCCCTTCCTTCCACTCCGATGCTTCTCCGACGAAGTTGACTCCTCCCTAGCTCATTCCAGATCTGACATTAAGTTCTTACCCTCCAGACAACTCCATGCTTCCAGTAAATAAGAACGCAACCGGACCCAACAACGAGCAAGTCAGATTGAAGAAAATCTCGCCGGGAACTCACCAATATAAGTTTCGGATTTTCTTCTTTTTGATGTGAATGAGATTTGATTTAATTTTCTTCCTGCTAGTTTAAAAGCTATGGTATTTCTAAAAGAGGAAGGAAGGACAAAGTATTAGAGTATTTGTAAAGGTTTGTTTTGAGGGTGTTATCTCTCCACGTTTTTGAAGAAGGAGAGGAAGGATGCGGTTGAGAACGTGAAACATGGCTTAGTAAATGACAAAAAGAATTTGTGGATTGAAAGAGAAGGAGCGTGCACACTTGTAGTTGAGGATTTCTTCATTGACGTGGGCGTAGGGTAGCAATGCATTTGAAAGGACGGGATTTGAGGACGTAGGCTCTAAAGATTTCCTATTTTAGTTACTTTATAAAGTTGGTGCATACCGTTGCATAAAATTCCATGAATTTACGAACAACTATCGACAAAAATAAAAATATTGTCGTGACCAGCAATGTGCCACGATCCCAAAAATGTAATGATACCGGTAGGTTAGCTTACTCTGTGAAACCCCAAAATCGCTGATTAAGGGTGCAAAATACTCCAAATAAAAAGTTGCTTATTTAATTAATTAAAAATTACAGTAAAATTCTAAAAATTAAATAATCACTACGTCTTTAAAGAACCTCATCTAAATTCGAAACCGATATGCAGTTATATCAAATAAACCGTTACGGTTGATGGACGATTCTATAACGACTATTTGAAAATTTGATTTGGACATAAATCAAAATCTACACGACGAAATCCTGATTTTTCTCTTCCATTAGAAAAATATACTTCACCAGCTCCACACGTTTCTTGTTTCACAGAAATCCGGCTTAAAACAAATTCTGTATATTCATTTGAAGTTCAAATCGCCAATTAACGAATTGCCATGCCATTTCAAGCTCGATTTTAATTATAATATTTTTTTTCGTTCAACTGTCGTTTATATAATATATTCGTCAATATAATTCAACTCTAAACTGAATTATATATTTTGAATTGTCCAGTTCACACAGTATTGTGAATTCCACTAATTCTGATATTTCTAAATTAAATATATTATTTAATTATTATTTTAATTAAATATTCAAGTTATTAAATTCAACGACCATTTAATTCTAATTCACCATTTAAATAATTAAATAAATTAATTATTATATGGCTGAAAATACGGGTCAATACAGAATATTATGCTGCATATATATTTTTATTTCAGCAAACAAACTTCTAAATTAAAAATTTCGGACATCTGCTTGTTGATATGTGCCTTTTCTTGTGCATGTTTAATAAGAAAAACATATAAATTTAAAATGAGCATGTGTGTGTGTATCACCAAGGAAGATTTTAACAATAACTATATGAATACATTCATACTCTAAACAAATATAATCTTCAATTGAGCTCTTGGAATCTGTTGTAGAGTTTCTTCTTGCAAAATAAAGTTAGTCGATATTAACATTTGTACATATATGTTTGTCAAAATCAAAATGCTATAAAGCGAGATCCAACAAGTTGGTTTTAGGTTTTTGAGTCTTCGGGGATAATGGTGATTAGCAAAGTGATTGCAAGGTTGTGACAATTTGTAAGAGATTAACAAGCCATAGGAAGCATTACAGGTGAGTTGTTCGACTCACACAATCTATCTCTAAATAGTGTGTTGCATGCTAGAAATTTTAGCTTAAATATGGTTGGTTGATGATTAATTTGGTTGCAATATGGTTTTGGATTCAACTGGTTGTTTGATTTTGTGTGCTGGAAATTTTGGTGAAAATATCACTGTTGTAAATCACTGATAACTTGTAGTTAAATTATCCAAATTGACTCAAACTTTTTGCAGTAGAAAGCTCTTTCAATTAGCTACAATCTCTTTTAATCATTTGTCGAAATTATGCCTTTTAGGAGGTTAAAATCGAGTTTTAAACTGAGCATGTAGCATAGGCTTGTGTTAATACCTGAGTTGGCAGCTGAGAGTAAAATGGGCATAACTTTTGATCTATATATCCAATCAGGTTAAATCTTTTTGCGGTTGAAAGATAATTTCTTAAGGAAGAACTTTTGTTTTGATAACTTTCTCATATTTTGAATATTTCTTGGTCGAAATTGGATTTTTAATAGAGATACAATCTTTGTCCTATGCTCTTGTAAAGTTATTTCAAAACATAGAGATAGTTTTGACCATAACTTTTGCTGTACTTATCTAAATTGGATGATTTTTGAACTATCGGAAAGCATAAACCCTATGCTACAATTTCTATTATGTTTCTCGTGATTTTGGAATTTAAATGGTGAAAAACTCATTTGTTCGTCGCTTTCCTATTGTTGAGAAATCATGTCAATACTTAAACCTGAGAATTTGTTTTGGTCAGGCTTTTGAGTTACTTATCAAAATTTGATAATTCCTAGTGTTTTGAAAAGATAAAGAGTTTTTGTTATAACTTTCATTTACTGTTTTTCTCATGATTTTGGATTTTAAATGGTTAAAAACCTTTTTGTTCATCGCTGCCCTATCATTGAGAAATTGTGTCAATACTTAAACCTGAGAATTTGTTTTGGTCAAAACTTTTACATATCGGAATTTGATAATTCTTGAGGTGTTTTGGAAAGCTAAGAGTTTTTGGTACAATTTTCATTTACTAAGTTTAGGTAAATTCAATGCTTAATACGACTAAAATTGTACTTTAAAACCGAGAGCTTTGTAATGAAATTATGGAAATAATAAAATAGATTTGTGAACAACTAAATAAGTGTTTTAAACAATAGAATTCAATGAGAAAACTGTTTAGAAAATCTTAATTTTATGAACTGGAATGAGCTGCTTTTCGACTTAATGTTACTATAACACCCCGCATTTTATGACAATTAAATAATAAAATTAGCATAACTTAATTAAATATTCATAATTAAGCAAATACGGCGTCACCATTGCATTTGTCTCGTAATTCTGGTTCAGATAGACCCCAAGTTTGTGTAAAACGGATAACGTATGAAGAAGTTATGAGTATTATAAGTTTGTATACATATAAGGATCAAATATATAAACATAGTAATAATAAAATAAATCCAAAAATAAAAAACAAGACATCATGCAAAAAAGACCCATTAAGAGTCGACCCACCCCCTTAGGGGTCGACCCACCCCCTTAGGAGTCGACCAACTCAAGGGTGTGTCCACTATCGTGGTGTCATGGGACTCGAGGGGAGCACATGTCCATCTGATTATTCTGCTGATATTTTGATGGCTCCGAAGGACTGGAAGGGGAAGCACGCGGCTTCTTGGGATGTGTAGAGTACTCCTGGTAGTCCTCTGTGTTGTGACAGCGTTTTATTGTGCTCACAGAGGTTAGGTCTGCGCGTTTCTACCCGGTGAGTATGCCTTGATTGCCACGATAGTGGGCAATCAGAAAACTGTAGGGTGGCATAGGTGATTCGACGATCCCGTTGCCTAGCTTTTTTGGCTAGGTTACGACCACCCTTATGTATTGACATGTCTAGCTATTCGATAGCAGAGTCGTTGGGTACCTACCATCGACAGTCTGCTTGATACGTGATGCGCAATGCGTAAAGGCGGAGACCTAAACCAACAGACCATAGACCTTTTGCTATCAAGGCTATGGGTGAGGGACATGCCAATTAGGATTTGTTGTTTGCTCTTGGGCCAGGTCATTAGTTCTTAATCTTGTTCGTCTTTCATTAGTTGAAGGAGGGTCAGATGGGACCATAGCTACTGAACATGCAGACCTTAGCATCTATGTATATAGATATCTGAAAAGCTCCCGACCGAGTTCTGTGTTTCTTGTACAACTCTGCCATGGGACTCAGTGCACAGTAGAGGATATGTGTGGTTAAGGCACAGAGTATGATTGACGATATGTACGTGGGAAAGTCTAGATACACGCATGTCTGCTCTGGGTGGTGTATCGTAGACTCTAAAGCATTACTTGGTGATTTGATTTGATCAAAGGTGGTAGTCCGTACGCTTACGTAGCATGGCGATGGAGGTTCTATGAGGAACGTAGCGTTGTTATATAGGGATCTGTATGTCACTCTTGTTATATAGGGATCCGTACGTCACTCCGGCATAGGATGAGGAACTGCGTATATTTCTGTGGCGTTACGACGGAGACCGTGCGAGTGGGGTACCATGGGGTGTACCTTAATATTGGGGGTAGCTACATATATACTGCATTAGGTTAATCCATTGGGGAGTAATGGGTACGAAGTGTGTGTAAGCCTTGAGTGCTGTTAACCCAAGTAACCTAATAAATAAGAAAATGTAATTGAACGGTATATGTAGGGTTATCCAAAATGTGCAGTTTAAATCCAGTCACCAGAACTTGCGTTCTGATCCCCTCCTCATCACATACTCGCAGGCTAGACTTGTGGCAGAGATATGATAGCTTTGGATACTTGTTATGCAGTATTATATTTTGGGTAAGGATATATTTTGATGATATTATATTTTATCCATTCCACCGTGAGATGTTTTCTGAGCTCTGATATATTTTATATCTCTGTCTTTTTTGCAGGATATCAGAGCAACCAACACAAGTTTAAATAGATTAAAATTTTGAAAAAAAATCGGTCTGTCGAAATTCGGGTTGTCACATTTGGTCTCAGAGCCCAGGTTTAGGATTCCTGTATAGATAATGAGTGAACGTATTTGTATTTTTTAAAATAAAAATATCTATTATATATATACCTAGATCAATAGAGAAAGCCACTAAATAGGAAGAGCATAATATGGTAAAAGTTGGGATATCTATTTTGTACACTAAAGGAATGAATATGGAAATCTGAGATCCTTAGGTAATTTGGGTGGAAAGTATACAGTGTACTTTGTATGGAAGGAAGGTGAATCCCATATGATTAGTATTTTGGGTTAGTGGGTTTGGCAGTAAAGCCCTATAAAGTGGAGAAAAATGGATTAGGAATACATATAGTTGAGAGAATTGGCCTTGTGGGAGTGTCTAGGAAAGCCTAGTTAAGATTGGAAACCCACTTTGAGTCTAACCCCATTGTTAACTTTTAAGAACTTGAAATTGTAAGAGTTTTGGGAAAATGGTTTATGGTGATTTCAAGTTTTGATCTTAAAAGTTATAGTTTTAAAATATGTAATGAAGTACATATTGGGTTTTCAAGTAAAATGGGGCATATTTTGTAAAAAGTTATTTCTTGTAAAAATTTTTGTCTAAATTAAATTTTCTGAGTGAAAGCTGCATACCATAGAGCATGTATAGCTCGCTAGTTTTCTCGTTATATGGCATGAAAAGATTAAAAAGCAAAACATAGAAAAGTTGCATTTTGATGAGGCATTTTGTGGAAAACTAGAATTTTCAGTAAAGAAAGTTTTGAAATCTCTATTCTTTTGATAATCATTTTTTATAATTGTTTTAACAAGAAAATTTTGTTGGGTGGACAAAATAAGTTATATAAATTAAGAATAGAGTAGATGTTTGCACCTTTTAGTAAGAAACTGGACTGACCTTATAGACAAGAACAAGTTTTGAACCTTATTTAGAAATAGTTGTCCTTATCTACTCCAGTTTTTGTGATTTGAAAAAAAAATGAATGATTTACATTTTTTTAAATGATATGTTTTATGGTTTGGCAAAAGTAAGTTTTGGTGAGGAAAATAAAGTTTTGATACTTTTAACTTTTGGAAGAAAAGCGAAATGAAAAAGGCCAAACCGTGTTTTAAAAGTATGGAGTAGGTAAGGATTAGTGCCTAGGGAAGACGGGAAAAGTTTTGAGGCTATGAAGTAGATAGAGGGAAATATCTTGGAATAATGGTAAGTTCCCGTAGAATGCATAAGCATTGAAAAGCCTAGGGTGTTGCTTACAAATTTCTGTTAGTACACAGCTAGGACTAGTGGATAGTGAAGGGCAAGTAAGTACTTAGATCCAGTTGCTAATTTTTCTTGTTAGGGGTAAAACCCGTTATTACATTTCGGTTGGGATCGTTTTGTTATTTTTCTCATGTTGGGTAGTTAGGGCAACACCTAAACCTGCCAGTGATCCCATGGTTTGAACTTTTCTGTCTAAGGGGGACATAGTCCTGAGATTCTTGGCTATTAGTAGTAGCTATATAGAGTGTCTGTTTTCCTGTTTTGGATGAAGGATTAGAAGGCTTATTTGAAACTAAACTTAGATCATAGGATTAAGTTAAATAAGCCAAGAAAAGAGTAATGGCATAACTAAAAAGGAAACAACAAATGCAGTAAAGCAACAAACACGACAGTTAAAGAAAGATGGAAAACTTTGAGAAAAGATGAATAAGAGTAAGAATTTCCAAGATAAGTTGAAAAAGAAAATCAGGAACAAAGAAATTTTCTTATGTGGGTTATGCTTGGATAGAAAAATAGGGAATCTTTATAAATAGTTTCATAAAATCCAAGTACGATTGGAAAAAGTCAAAAAAGAACAACGAAAGATGTGAAATTTCCCGTTTTCCACCTATTTGTAACATAAGAAATCGAATTTAGAAAATTAGATTTTTCTAAAATTCGAAAAATACAGTTGCTTGGTAGAGTTTTGGATGCAAAAATTGGATGAACTATGCTCTTGCTCAGTAAGAGTGTGGAAAATTTGGATGAAAAAGCATTTTTTATTTTCAAAATATCGCATTCATGTAGAACTGCCAGTATATTTAAGATGCGAGCATCATGTTCTTAAAGAAATTTTGAAAACTTTGCATACACATAGAAGGTACCGCTTAGGCATACATGTATTATTATGTTGTATTACACTTTGCACAAGTGCACAATGTTTGCAAAAAATAGATGCACACATGATGGATAGACATTATGCGAGCGGTTATTTTATTTTTACCCTTATCAAATTTCAGGGACGAAATTTCCTAAGGGTAGGAGAATGTAACACCCTGCATTTTATGGCAATTAAATAATAAAATGAGAATAACTTAAATAAATATTCAGAATTAAGCGGAACTGACGTCACCATTGCGTTCGCCTTGGAATTCTGGTTCAGATAGACCCAAGTTTGCGTAAAACGGATAACATATGAAGAAGTTATGAGCATTAGAAGTTTGTATACATATAAGGCTCATATATATAAACATATTGATAGTAAAATAAATCCAGAAATCAAAAATGAGACAACATGCGAAAAAGACCCGTTAGGGGTCGACCCACCCCCTTAGGGGTCGACCCATGGATCAACCTACTCAAGGGTGTGTCGATCCAGGGGACGACCCATGGGTCGACCCTGGGGTTGACCCACCTCAGATCTGGGCAGATTCTTTGATGAATCTGGACTGCTTTCCGGACCATATTCGTGCTGACCCAGCGCTGCATGTGCATTAACACCTATAAGTAGGCTACCAGAGCCTAGCCTAAATATCACATTTTCTGAGATGACACCTAAGCTCTGCCATTATTCTTCCTCCTCAAATCTCTTCAGAAAAATAGGATATTTGGTTTAAGGAAAATATGAATCAAGATCTGGAGGAAAAGAATGTACATCTGCAAATAGGTGTTTAGAATTTTATTTGAAGTAAGGTAATTTCTTGGATTTGGTCTATTTGAATTTCTCCTCTTGCTTCCCTTCTTCTTTTAGTTAAGAATTATGGATCCATGGTTATTTAAGGCCTAAATCCAGTTAGGGGAACCATGAAATGCTAGATCTGGATCAGATTCAGGAATTGGAAAGCAATTTAGGTGAGTGGATTTAAAATATACCTTTTTGATAATGGTATATTTATCGTTTGACATTCCCCGTTAATATGCTATGTAAATCTGCTAAAATGATTAACCTATTAAAATGTAAATCTGCTAGAACGATTAATATGTTAATATGTTAAGATGTTGGAACATTTATATGTTGAAGCATTAATATATGAAATGTAAACCTGCTGAAATGTATAAGCCTATTAAAATATGTGGAAACAATTACTGTTGTATACATACATGTTTTAATAACTTGTTAATTGGATACTATAAAGTTAAGTTACAGTGAAATTGGAATAATTGCATGTTAATCTGTGACATATTATGTACTTGAACCCTTAAACTGTGGAAATTGGAATAATTACATGTTAAGTTGTTAGATTAGAATAATTACATGATTGATAGTTACATGTTAATTTAGAATTAAGTTAATTATATGTTAGAAAGAACATGCGACATGATTGTAAGTTAAAGTGGAATTAACATGGTATTAAGTGTGACACGTAAAAATAGAATTACAGTAAAAATTTGGAAGAATGGATACGCCTAAATTATATGGAAAATTTACAGTAAGTAGAAAACTGTAACCGCACTTAGACACGAGGTTAAACTCAATTTTTGGTAGAAGTCTGTCTGGAACCGCCCGGTAAATCCAGCATCCACAAGTTGTTAATTTAATGTGAGGGGTCTAGTGCATAAATGTACATGTAACGGTGCGAAGACATGAGGTTAAGTTCAATTTGTGGTAGAAGTCTACCTAGAATCGCTTGGCAAATCCAGCATCCACAAGTGGTCGGCTTAATGTGAAAGGTCTAGTGCATAAACATATATATGAATATACGTATATAAAAGGATAGAAATAAATGGCACTAATTGTGATTAATGGAAGTGAATAAAGGAATGAATGAAAGTTACAATAGTAAAAGAAGTGGAATGAACGGGAAATGATAATAACCTATTATAAATAAATTAAATTAATGAGAATGTTATATAATAGGTAGGCTTGTCCTAGGGACAAGTGGAAATTATAACTTAGGTTATAATAAACGATAAGGAAAATGAGATAACTTATGTAACTAAATGAGTTGTATTTAATTATAAATTAAGTAAATTTGGAAACCTGAAACTTGTTGTTCATAATGAGTGGAGAAAATGGGGAAAACTTATGAAATGCAATAAGTTGTACTTAATTATAAATTAAGTAATCTGTAAACTT
Source organism: Allium sativum (assembly GCA_030737875.1). Taxonomy (NCBI): domain Eukaryota; kingdom Viridiplantae; phylum Streptophyta; class Magnoliopsida; order Asparagales; family Amaryllidaceae; genus Allium; species Allium sativum. The sequence goes on from CM060915.1 coordinate 649,201,827, forward strand.
GAAAATCTGAAATCTGCTGATTGGAATAACAATGATTAAAGCTTGTCCTAGGGACAAGTGGAAATTATAACACAAGTTATAATAAATGGAAGGGAAAATTATTAGTAAACCTTAGTTTAGAGAACTAAGTTAATAAGCGAATAACGACAAGTCGTAGTAACAGTGAAAGATGGAATTATGATTAAATAAGAAAGAACAAGGTGAATATATGGGATGAGATAAGTATATTCAATCATAAATAATAAGTGACATATTAAATAGAAACATGTGAATTAGATATACTTAATTACTTATTAAGTAAAACATGTTATTGTAACTATGAAATTGGACAATGAATAATATAAAGAGATTGTAGACTACAGACCTTGAATTACAATCTAGAGAATAACATGTTGTGGGCTTATTAATAAAATTAAATGGGTTAAGTTATATGACTGAAATTAATAAGCAAGAGGGGTCCATTCCTTAGAAATATAAGAGGCTCGGAATGAACTTGGTTACCTGGATAAGAAGTTAATATGATTTGAGATAACCAAGTTAACTGGAAACCTGATGAGGTAGAGCAAGCGCATAATTGAATGTTTAGACATAGGGTCTAATAACACATTAAAATGAGGTGTTTGGACCAGTCCGTACGTTTGAGGGTGAATAACCTGACGGGGTAAATCATCGTGGTGTCATGGGACACGAGGGGAGCGCATGTCTATCTGATTATTCTGTTATTCTGCTGATATTTTGCTGGCTCCAAAGGATTGGAAGGGGAAGCACGCGGCTTCTTGGGACGTGGAGGGTACTTCTGGTAGTCCACTGTGTTGTGACAGCATTCTACTGTGCTCACAAAGGTTAGGTCTACGCGTTTCTACCAGGTGAGTATGCCTTGATTGCCACGATAGTGGGCAATCAGAAGACTTGTAATAACCCGGAAAATCCGAACCAATTTAAAAATTTTATTTTGACAATTTTAATGAATTTTGGATATTTAAAATGAATTATTTTAAATAATAACGACTAGACATTTATTTTGAATAGAATTAAAATGTATATATTTATTTGAATCGACGATAGAATATAAATATTTATTTTAATTATAAAAGGAATTGGAAAATGGCGCGGTAGTTTGAAAATTCGATTTCAAATTTCAAATGAATGTACAAGATTCAAAATAAACCAGATTTTAGCGAAACCAAAAACATTTGAATCTATTTGAAAATATATTTCCAATGAATCCAAAAAATTGAAATTTCGTAGTAGGAATAAAAAGTTATGTCCAGTTGAAATTTCAGAATAGTCGCTATGGAAATATAGCCCTTAAAAGTAGCCATTTTGCAAACGACCTCCATTTTCAACGAAACCACTTTTCTTGGATTCGGGAATGCCGAGTTATTGCTAGATTACAGAATTAATAATTTTTGGGATTAATATGTGAGTATGGCGAAGTAAAACGTGTTTTGACAGTTTCAGTCAATTTGGATCGACTAGAAAATGACCATTTTTCAAACAGTCTCCAAATTTGACGAAATTGGTTTTGTTAGGACCGTATCGTCAAAACATAGCCAGATTTATTTTTCTAGAATTTTTAGAGTCAGTATGTGGTCCCGGTAAATTGAAATGGTTTTACAAATAACTAGAATTTCCAATATATAAATTGGAATGGATTTGAATCGAAATTGTATTCGGAATATTTCGATGTTGGATTTTGTGATTATACAGATATTGTTATGGAAATTTGAAAGATATATTAATTTAATTATTTCCAATACGATATTTGTTGATAGTAGAATTTGATATTGAATATAAGCCGATATATTTTCTATTCAGAGCCTTGTATTTGATATCAAATGGGATTTTGGGTTTGTCGTGAACGGTGTCTTCAGTAACACTGTTCTGAAACCCCATGTGAAGAGAATAAATTTTTTAATTAAGATTGTTAGAGTTTCCAATTAAATGTAATAATTGAAATAAAATGGAATGTGAATTGGGTTTATCGTGAACTGTGTTTTTAGCGACATTCGTTCTTTAACCCGTTTTACAGTGAAATGTGATTTGGAATTTATAAATCTTTTGTTAAGATTTAAAGGAAATTTTCCAAAGTGAAGTTTTCCAATATATAAATTGGAATGGAATGGAATTCGATTTAGTAATAATTGAAGTGGACTTCTGTAGAGGAAGACTGTTACTATATATAGAATTTAAGAGGCTTTGCCGTTATTCCGTTTATAGTATCAGTTGGGTATGGAAGTTCATATCGATTATATATATTGATCTGTTTTCCATGAACATTCCATTGTTAATGGAATGTGATTTTGGGTTTATCGTGAGCTGTGTTTAAAATGACATTAGTTCTTTAACCCAGTTAAAGATAATATTTATTTCTTAACTTTGAATAATCATTAAGTAATGATTTTTGGAAATTAAAACTGAAATAGAGTTTTAATGAATCTTTAAATAGATTGAAAGGTGAATTTGATAACTAAAATGATCAAATCCAAGAAATGATCGAGAATGGAGTATCACCAGTTTTGCTCCAAGCGTTAGTTAAATATTTAATTAGATTTGAACGTGAAATGGTAATTAATTTTATCAATAATACCGTGGTGTTAGATATGAAGTATTACCAGTTTTACTTCATGGGATGAATAGGTTGGGATTGGGAAATTAAAACAAATGATTACTTCAGTAAGGTTCGCTAATCCCGACTAGTTTGGATAAACCATAATTTGGTATGGATTGATTTCCAAAGAAAGATTAAAGAATAAATTTAAAGAATTTATCTTTGATAAAATTAATGGGAACCTTTCCCAAAGTATAAGAATATTTGAATAAAGGAATATTCTGGATTGGAATGAGGCGTATGTTGTGTTTTATAACACTTGTTTATTATATACGCGAGTTATTCAGAAAGACCGGGTTTATCCCATTTTGAATAACTGATTCGACGATATGTCGAGGTTGAAGACGGTGGTCGAAGACCGGAGGTCTTCACATCGTTTGGATGATTCTTGATGTCTTGATTGGGCTATACACCCAAGACAAGGTAATAAGTGGTGATCTTGCAGACGTACTTGGAGATCGACCGGATATGTGAGGGCCTCACTCCTGTATTGGACATATGGGACGAGGAATAAGGTGCCTTCGGTTTCAATCAAACCCAGAACGAACTTGTAAATGGATGTGTGTCTGACATCGGATTTCATTCTGTGTAATTGATAGACATTGGTTGCATAGCGTGAATTACCTGTGTGGCATGCTGAGATGCAAATGATCAAGGCTTCTGTTGAAAAGCAGGGTCTTGTGGTTGATGATCAAAGCACAGCTTTAATATAGAATAGCTTTGTGTAGCATTAATTCGCGCGTCTCCCACCCCGGTGTGAACCTGAAACGGGAGAGGACCTCAGGGAGGACATGCGTTTCCTTCTAGCTAGGAGTGGTGTCAGCGTTTTGCAAGCCCTGACGTTTTACTTATGTGGATGATGGATAGCGAGGCGCCTCGGTTATATCGGTCGTTCCGGGGCCGATAGTTTGGTCAGGATATGACCAGTTTACGCCCCATAGGGCGGGGAAACGCAGTGTTCAGGCATTTTAATCCACTCTGTATGGACCGGCCCTGACGATCCAAGGCTTGCCTGCGCGCTTGCCTGAGACATGGGCTAGATTGTCTCGAAGCGGTAAGGACGATCCCTTGCCTTTGTTCACAGATGGAAATCCAACTTCCAATACATGATTTTGCGGTTTTGATTGTAGAGCCTAGCATTGGCGACATGATATATGGTACCCATGCCGTCTAGGATTGATACATTTATATTTGAAGTTGTTTTATACACTATGCACTTATAATAGTATCGAATGATTTGTTTTAACGTACCAAGCATGTTTGGCTATTATAAGGGAAAACCTTATCCTCCCGCTTGCGTTGCATTGTGTGATGGGACCTGGATCTTATAATAGCTTCATTTTACCAAAGATCATTGCGCTGTTTTGTTATATGCACTGGTATTCTTGGGAGGAAATCCATTCCGTGTTATATGGCGTGGTCCCTTGATATATCTGATTTTGAAGTAAAGTTTTAAATAACTGTTTTAGTTCTCACACCAGTCACATGACTGACTGGAGTTTATTGTTTTAACCTAAACTTTGGGTGCCCCTATTTTCCACACGGGCAGCTTGTAGTTTTGGTTTTGCAGTTTATATTCACAGGATCCTGGTTTACAGCTGGAATGATATTCGAAAAGCTCTGTATCCGTGTATTCCTTTCAGTTGTGTTTTGTATTATTTTTCCGCTGCTATGTATTTAAATGTAATTTAAATCTCTGATATTTTTCTTCTGTATATTATTCATGTATACTCTGGAATATTCTTGTACTCTGATGAAATTGTTGTAATAAGCAATGAAATGTTCTTCGGTTTGTGTTCTTATTTGTCTTGTCCTCAAAGCAATCCGGGCTTTCCTTTACCGGGAAGTTTCGAGTCCTTACAAGACTGTAGGGTGGCATAGGTGATTCGACGATCCCGTTGCTTAGGTTTTTTGGCTAGGTTATGACCACCCTTGTGTAATGACAGTTCTAACTATTAGATAACAGAGTCGTCAGGTACTTACCATCGACAATCCGCTTGATACGTGATGCGCGATGCGGAAAGGCGGAGACCTAAACCAACAGACCATAGACCTTTTGCTATCAAGGCTATGGGTGAGGGATAGGCAATTAGGATTTGTTGTTTGTTGTTTTCTCTTGGGCCAGGTCATTAGTTCTCAATCTTGTTCGTCTTTCATTAGTTGAGGGAGGGGTCAGATGGGACCATAGCCACTAAAAATGCAGACCTTAGCATCTGTGTATACAGATATCTGAAAAGCTCCCGACCGACTTCTGTGTTTCTTGTACAGCCCTGCCACGGGACTCGGTGCATAGTATAGGATATGTGCGGTTAAGGCATCGAGTACGATTGACGATACGTACGTGGGAAAGTCTAGATACATGCATGTCTGCTTTGGGTGGTGTATCGTAGACTCTAGGGCATTACTTGGTGATCTGATTCAATCAAAGGTGGTAGTCCGTACGCTTACGTAGCATGGCGATGGTAGTTCTATGCAGAACGTAGCGTTGTTATATAAGGATTCGTACGTCACTCCGGCGTAGGATGAGGGACTACGTATATTTCTGTGGCATTGCGGCGGAGACCGTGCGAGTGGGGTACCATAGGGTGTACCTTAATATTGGGGGTAGCTGCATATATACTGTATTAGGTTAATCCATTGGGGAGTAATGGGTACGACGTGTGTATAAGCCTTGAGTGCTGTTAACCCAAGTAACCTAATAAATAAGAAAATGTAATTGAACGGTATATGTAGGGTTATCCAATATGTGTAGTTTAAATCCAGTTACCAGAACTTGTGTTATGACCCCTTCGTCATCACATACTCGCATGTTATAATTGTGGCAGAGATAAGATAGCTTTGGATACTGGTTATGCAGTATTATATTTTGGGTAAGGCTATATTTTGATGATATTATATTTTATCCATTCCGCCCTGAGATGTTTTCTGAGCTCTGATATATTTTATATCTCTGTTTTTTATGCAGGATATCAGAGCAACCAACATCAGTTTCGATAGGTTAGAATTTTGAAAAATAAACCAGTTTTTCGGAACTCGGATTGTCACAGTTATCGATTGTTTTATATGCTCTTGTGAAACATTTTGTCGAAAATGGTATATTCTAGTGCATGGAATGTTGAAGTGGAATTTACTAATTCTTGAGCGAATACTAGAACCCAACTGGGTAGTATGGGATTCCCAAGTTAGATTCTTATAATCGATTTTGAGATAGTAATTTATGCTTTAGGGTTGTATTCTTTTATGGTGTGCGACAAGTGGTCTCTAGATCAGTATGAGAATATAATTCGGTTTTTTCGAGTATATCCATAATAAGTGAAATTAACTAATTCTTAGTAAATACTTGTGTTTGAGTAGATGGTATGGGACGTCTATGTTAAATTATAGTGGTTACCATGAGTGGCAATATTCGGCAATTTAGAGTTCACTTTCTTTTGGTGTGCGGCAGGTGCTGCTAGATCCTTAAGAAGGTTACTTCTGGATTTCTTTTCAAACTTGTAAATATAAAAAGACTGAGAAATTCATTATTTTAAAAGTCTGGACTTTTATGACTACTTTTTTTTAGTAAAGATTCTAAATAAATAATGATTAATATGGAGTAGCAAAGTCGTGGTTGCCATTATCATTCTTATTGTTGAGATTTTGTTTCTTTGATTATTGAGATCGGATATATGGTTCCTCTATCCCTTAGATCGAGCATGTGGGACGTCGATCTACACGATCGTATGTTTATGGTTCCTCAATCCCCTAGATTTAGAACGCGATTCCTCGGTATCAGTAATCATAGAAATGGATTGTTAATTGCTTTTTTTCTTGTGTTTCCTCGTTAAAATGATCGTGCATGAGTTTTACGATCCTCGTGATCGTGCATGAGTTTCGAATTGTTTATTTTCTTGTGTTTCCTCGATCATGTCGATTGAGTATGAGTTCCTCGATCCTAGTAATCGTGCATGAGTTCCTCGATCCTAATGATCGTGCATGAGTTCTTGGTCATTGGTATCAGATAGGTATGAGGGATACCACTAGGCCTCGAGACCATCTGGGATTTTGGAATGTATGTCCTTAGTCATTGACTGAGAAAATAGTTCCTTGATCAGGTCGGTCATGAATGAGTTATGTTAGCTTGTCGTGTTTATAATGTGGACTTGTGATAGAGATAAAAACCATAATTAGAAACCAAACATACATCATTGTGAAACAATAAATTATTGTTACTATCGTTTCGTGTTGAACTAAAATCTATTTATATGTTTACATATGTATGGATCACACATTTCTGATATTTAGTTGTAGATTGATATGGATTTTGTGTTGCCGGATTAGATCAGGATTTTAGGTTTATAGGATGTTCATACTTTTGCACAGAGCTAGTAGTGGATAGATATTTTAAGACCCTTGGTTTATCTTTTGTAGGATATTCACCTAATTTACTTTGAAATGAATTTGTTAAGATAATGACTTATTTTGAAATGTGCAGAATATAAGATTAAAAGTATATTTTGTAGGCTTACCCTATGTATGCTATGATATGTGCTTTCTGCAGTGATCTGTGATTGTCATGTGTTTGATGTATTGTTCTAACTAAGTGGAATCGGTGTGTCTATTACTTTGTATTAATACTGAACACGACTAATTTAGATCAGACATTTAAGTGAAAAAGGTATAAGTGACGTGTCTGTGTTAGTATAAAGATATATTCACATTCGATCGCCCCTATCAAGCTGTATTCTCCGGATTAGCAGACAACGTTACTTGTAATGTTCTTTGCTAAACTGGGTATAATGGTGGGGTTGTTACAACTTGGTATCAGAGTTGTGGTTAGAACAATATTACATATAAAATCATGGATCTGAGACCTAGTGAGACTTAGAGTCCTATCCCCTAAAGATTATGTAGGTAATTTACATGGACTATTTACACAAGGTTTGAAGTATAGCATAGCTTTAGAGATAAATGTATGGCATCTATTTATTTTTACTAAGGTCGACACATTTAAAGTCATAATAGAATTGGATGTGCATGATTAATACTATAGCTAGAGGCAAACCTAGGACAGATATGGGAGTAACCAGTGGTCTTAATGTTGAGGGAGTATTTTTAACTCCATAGCAAATAGCTGAAATGATTAAGACGGCACCTACTCAGGTTGTGGGTGCCCAACCCACTCGATTAGAATTTGCTCGGCCCTGTTAGGATTTTGTGCGCTTGGGAGGAAGTTAGTGAACAAATGGAAACTAATGAGAAGCGGATACAAAGTTTTAATCAAAAGGGAAAGAGATAGAATGAGAAAAATAATTCCGAGTTAAAAGGTAAAACTATAAGATAAGATAATATTTTTCTTCTTTTGTTTGACAGCATAATATTTAGTTTAAGGGTAAATTGCTTGCTTTTGCTTGACTGCTTCCTAGTGTTTAGATGTTAGAAATTGTTTTGCTTGGGTATACTTGTTTAAAATTGGATGCGTAGATGTTAGAGATAATAAAATAATACATCTAAATTTGTGTTAACCCAATATGTTAACTTATCTGGACATTGTTTAAGGATTTCGGTCGATCAATGGGACACCATATTATCGATAGAGGTACCTAAACTTCAAACGTGATATTCGATATGAGGAATAAAAAAAACTGAAGTGTTTCGAGTTAAAAAAAATTGGAATAATATTTTTCTATGAAATATTTATGTGAAATGAATGAGCCTGGGAAGACAATGTTGGTAGCTTATGTAATCAACTTTGTAGTTATGAGGTGGATCATAATAATTCATGGTTCAATATTATTTTTGCTATTAGAAGAATGTTAAATTTATAAATTTGAGAATCAGATAAAAACATTGAGACTTGGATTCAAAGTATTAAGTTTTGAAAACCAAAAGTGAAAGAAAAACCTATTTTGTGAATTATTAAAAGTTGTAAATGGAATAATATAAGTAAGGATGAAATGAATTTCAAAAAAGTTGAAATTTTATCCTAAGAGTTGTAAAGAATAAGATCATGTTAGTAAGAGAATGAAGTGGTTTTAAGCTGGTAATTTGAAGAACTATTTATCAGAATTGAATATTGATATTGAATAAGTAAATCATTTTGAGATTTTTTTTAAAATCAAGGTTAAATGGAAATTTTTATAGATTATTTCACTTAACAAATTACGATGACACAATTTTTTCAAGAGGAGGAGTCTGTAACAACCCTGTTGTTAAACACCTAATTAATTAAATTTAGTTAGAGAGAATTTATGCTAGATTGTGATTTATGGAATTTAGTGGTGAAATTAAATCCAGTTTGGTGAATAATTCATTTGTTTTTTAGTTAATTTAAAGATAATTCTGGAAAATGTTTTTAAAAAAAGTATATGTTTGTATTTAGATATGGGAAAGTCTACTTTGACACAATTCGGTGACACAAATGATGACACAATGAATTCTCACCATTGGATTGCCCCCTGAATTCCACCTTCCCATGTAAAGACAAAAAGATCAAATGGTGCAGATCTTTTGTGTCACCATTTGTGTCAAAATAGACGCTCCCTTTAGATATATTGTTCCAAAATAAGAACTTTAATAAGTTAGTTAATTTGTGATTATGGTAAGATATGGGTTAGTGGAAAGTAATATTAATGATAGTGCTTTAGAGTTTGTAATTTAGGAAATTTGTGAAACATTACTACGTTTTACAACACTAGTATTTATGGGCTTCTAACTAGTAACCTCTTGGCCCAAGAAAGATGAGTTAAGCAGAGAAACAACTATACGTACAATTCATTTCTTCATTTATGAAAATATTTAGAGAAACTCATCTTCCTCTTCTCCATCAAAACCCTGTCTTCTAAATCATCCAAAATCTAGTGCAAATTAATGGTGTTTTTGACGATACTTGTGGAAACCAAAGCTAGGTAATCTTCTCTAACCTCTAAACCCATAAAAATGTGATTTTTATCTCGTTTTTAACCTTGGAGTTGCTGGTTGGTTTTAGGTTTTTGAGTCTTCGGATGTAAGGGTGATTAGCAAAGTGATTGCAAGGATTTATAAGAGATTAACAAGCTATAGGAAGCATTAAAGGTGAGTCGCTCGACTCATACAATCTATCTCTAAATAATGTGTTGCATGCTAGAAATTTTAGCCTAGATATGGTTGATTGATTTGGTTGCAATATGGTTTTGGATTCAAGTGGTTGTTTGATTTTGTGTGCTGGAAATTTTGGTGTAAATATCACCGCTGTAAAACAGTTATAACTTGTAGTTATATTATCCAAATTGACTCAATCTTTTTGCAGTAGAAAGCTCTTTCAATTAGCTACAGCTTTTCTTTTATTCACTTGTCGAAATTATGTCTTTTAGGAGGTCAAAAACGAGTTTTAAACTGAGCATGTAGCTCAGGCATGTGTTAAGGAAGAATTTTTGTTTTGATAACTTTATCATACTTTGAATATTTCTTGGTCGAAATTGGATTTTTAACAGAGATATAATCTATGTCCTGTGCTCTTATAAAGTTATTTTAAAACACAGACATTGTTTTGACTATAATTTTTGTTGTAATTATCGAAATTGAATGATTTTTGAAGTTTCAAAAGGCATAAACTTTGTGCTACGACTTTTATTATTGTGTTTCTCGTCATTTTGGAGTTTGAATGGTGAAAAAACCATTTGTTAGTCGCTGGTCTGTTGTTGAGAAATCATGTCAATACTTAAACCTGAGAATTGGTTTTGGTCATAACTTTTGAGTTACTTATCGGAATTTTATAATTTTTGGGGTTATGGGAAGCTAAGAATTTTTGCTACAACTTTCATTTATTGTTTTTCTTGTGATTTTGGAGTTTAAGCGGTGAAAACCCCATTTGTTCGCCACTGGCCTGTCATTAAAAAATTGTGTCAATACATAAACTTGAGAATTTGTTTTGGCCATAACTTTGAGTTACTTATCAGAATTTGATAATTCTTGAGGTTTTGGAAAAATAAAAGTTTTTGCTACAATTTCATGTAGTAAGTTTTGGTAAATTCAGAGCTTAATAGGACTGAAATTGCTCTTTAAAACTGAGAGCTTTGTAACGAACTTATGGAAATAACAAAATAGATTTGTAAACAACTAATAAGTGTTTTAAACAATATAATTCAATGAGATAAATATTTTGAGAATCTTAATTCTGTAAACTGGAATCAGCTGATTTTTTACTTATTGTTACCGATTGTTTTATATGCTCTTGTGAAACATTTTGTCGAAAATGGTATGTTCCAGTGCATGGAATGTTGAAGTGGAATTTACTAATTCTTGAGCGAATACTAGAACCCAACTGGGTAGTATGGGATGCCCAAGTTAGATTCTTATAATCGATTTTGAGATAGTAATTTACGCTTTAGGGTTGTATTCTTTTATGGTGTGCGACAAGTGGTCTCTAGATCCGTAAGAGAATATAATTCAGGTTTTACGGGTATATCTATAATAAGTGAAATTTACGAATTCTCAGTAAATGCATATGTTTCACTAGATTGTATGGGAGGTCTATGTTAAACTATAATGGTCATTATGAGTGAGATTATTTGGCACTTTAGAGTTCACTTTCTTTTGATGTGCGGTAGGGGCTGCTAGATCCTTAAGAACGTTACTTCTGGATTTCTTTTCAAACTGTAAATATAAAAATATTGAGAAATTCATTATTTTAAAAGACTTGACTTTTATGACTATTTTTGTTAGTAAAGATTTTAATTAAAATAATGATTAATATGAAGTAGCGAAGTCGTGGTCGCAACTATCATTCTGATTGTTGAGATTTTATTTCTTTGATTATTGAGATAGATATATGGTTCCTCGATCCCTTAGATCGAGCATGTGGGACTTCGATCTACACTATCGTATGTTTACGGTTCCTCAATCCCTTAGATTGAGAATGTGATTCCTCTATCTTTGTAATCATAGAAATGGATGGTTAATTGCTTGTTTTCTTGTGTTTCCTCGATCAAGTCGATTGAGTATTAGTTCCTTGATCCTAGTGATCGTGCATGAGTTCCTCGATTCTAGTGATCATGCATCTGTTCTGAGTTGCTTTTTTTTTTGTTCCCTCGATCACATCGATCGTGCATGAGTTCCTCGATCCTAGTGATCGTGCATGAGTTCCTTGATCCTAGTGATCGTGCATGAGTTCCTGATCATTGGTATCGAATCAGTATGAGGGATAACGCTAGGCCTCGCAACCATCTTGGATTTTAGAATGTATGTTTATTTGATACTTTGATTCATTGTTCTTTCTAAGTCATTGACCGAGAAATAATTCCTTGATCAGGTCGGACATGAATGAGTTATCTTAACTTGTCGTGCTTATAATGTGGACGTGTGATAGAGATATAAACCATAATTGGACACCAAACATACATCGTTGTGAAATAATAAAATTTTGTTATTATCATTTTTTGTTGAACTAAAGTCTATTTATATGTTTATATATATTTACATATGGATCTCACCTTTCTGATATTTAGAGATAGACTGGTCCAAATTTTATATTGTGGGGTCAGATCAGGATTTTCAGATTTACAGGACGTTCAGACTTTTGGACAGGTGAGCTAGAGTGGATAGATATTTTGAGACCCTTAGTTTATCTTCTGTGGGATATTCACCTGATGCACTATGAAATGTATTTGTCAAGATAGTTACTTATTTTTGAATTGTGCAGAATGTAAGATTAAAAGTATATTTTGTAGACTTACTCTATGTGTACTATGATATGTGATTTCTGCAGTGATCTGTGATTGTCATGTGTTTAATATATTGTTCTGACTAAGTGGAAATGTTGTGTCTATTACTTTGTATTAATACCGAACACGTCAAATTCAGATCTGACATTAAATGAAAAAGGTATAAGTGATGTGTCTGTGTTAGTATAAAGATATATTCACATTCGATTTCCCCTATCAAGCTGTATCCTCCGGATTAGCAGACGGCATTACTTGCAATGTTCTTTGCTAAACTGGGTATAATGGTATGGTCATTTATGTTTCCCTAGACGGTAAGGAATTCAGGGAAGGAAATGTGGCAGAAGGGGAAAATAGAAGTATGGAGGTTTCCCCCGATATGTGGGAAACCAGGATAAGAAAAAGACATAGAGAAATGAATAATTGATGTCCCTACCTCACCTTCAAAGTTGTACAACTAACCATTGTTCTATAAACCACTACACCAGCATGAATTTGTTACCTAAGATGACAACATAACTTTTAAATACATACTTGAAAAACATGCCTATAGCTATCATCCTCCCTACCCGTTGCCCCCTCCAAAAAAAAAAATCCATAGGGTTGTCCTAGGCGGCCGCCTGGCTAGCCTGCCTCCAAAACTGGGCTTGGGAGCCGGAGTGAAAAGGAAAAAGTGAGAATTAAAAGTTATGTGGAATCAAGCCCATTTCATTGTAGTGCAGTGTCAATTGCCAAGTGCTTCATCAATGATCATTCGCTAATGCACGCTTGTTAATGCATAATAACCAAGCCTGATTAATGACTAGTGGAAATTAAGGATGATAATGGGCCGGGTCTATATTTAGAATCCGGTAGATCCGCCTCTGCTTTGATCCGTTTAGACTTGCCACATTGGGTCATCTAGGTGAGTAAGTCTGTGGCCTATTCTTGAGAACTCTAAGGTTAGGTCGGGACTTGGTTGACCCATCCTAAACCGACCCGCACTATTATGATATCATGAAACCACTTTGTCGCTACAATGTTAATTCGTTAATCTTTTTAAATATAAGTGATTGTGACATATATGGTATAATGTTCCACTCAATAAGCCATGTATTTTTTATAGTGTTAAGTTGCTACATTGATCATTATAGTAATAAAAAAATATTTTCTTGAACTTTTTATAATAAGTATCATTTTTATTGTCTTTCCTTATCATTGTAAATGTATTATTCTTTGTGTTTACTTTATCACTTATTAAAAAATAAATAAATGAATAAACATATATTTGTATATGATTTTGAATCAGTACACAGATTCTCATTAGTTCTTACGATGGGTGGGGTTTACCGTAACCATATGGGTTTTGCGTATAGAGCAAATTTCCAAACCTGCACCGGGTTTACGAAACGGGTATGGGGCTGCAATCTAAAAGGCCCATAGTAGGTCTGAGGCACAAAGAACCCACCTCAACCTACTACATTGTCATGCATAGTAGAAATAAGGATATATAGAGATCATAGTAACAAAATATCACGTAATATGAGGCTATTTTTCTTTTAGGTTTCCAAAAATCTCTCACTAACTATAATAAAACTCTAAATAGAGGAAAGATAATCAACCTAAGGAAATAAAACCGTTTATATGCACAAGATCTTTGGAGTTGAATTAATGCACGGGAAATGAAGTTACAACTTTGTCTATATGTGGATTTTTCTAGAACTACAAGATTTGATTGATAATTTACAACTCGTATTGTATAAAAGATCTGGCCATACAAGTACAACAGTATACAAGGCTAAACATGTTTTAAAATATATACATATATGTGAGTGTGTTTGTGTGTGTATGTGTGTGTGTGTACATGTACACATATGAAGCGTTGAAGAACTCAATGAATCTAGCCTTGCAATAAAAGAAGAACTCCACGATCTTACAGAAGGTAAATTGATAAAACTTCAAAGTATATCAGAAGAGGAATGAGTCAATGATCACAAATTCACATGCCAAAAAATCAATAACAAAGTAGAAATATTCTAACCGAAAATCAAAACTAATATATTTAAAATATATGGAATCGTAAGCATCACTATATAAATTTATATACCATGATATTAATGTTTATACCAAGAGTTAGCACAAGCACATTAAGCATTTGGTGTAGAGAAAAAAATAAAGAAACTAAATGAAAAAAAAAGAACAGTGCATAACTATTTGTCCTTTTACTCTTTTAGCATCCATTTCCAATCTCTTCTGTAACGACCCGTATTCTACGCATCGAAGGATCGTAGAATATTTATTTCTTTCACATACGAAGCCGTATGGTCATGTAACTTTTGGAGACGACAATTGGGGTCATTTCCCATGTTCATGATTTTTGTCGATTTTTAAATGACCATTTTTCCCCTAGCTGATCTTGTTTTGGCCATAACTTTTGATTGGAAATGAGTTCTAACCTTAAACCACTTCCATTAGGTCTGGATGATGGTTTACCTTTCCGTAGAGTGGTCACATTAGCCAAACGGACTTACCGTTTGGGAGATATGGCTGAAACAATGCTTAGAAAGTGAAAAACGACTTAACTGGGCTTAATTGGGTAGTTAATAGCTAGGCCCATTGGAGAATTTCGGGATTAGGGGTATATAGGGGCAGATTAGGTTAGAAAACATTTCCTTGGACACTTTTTCAGCCACCATTTACCATCTAGGAACCCTAGTAATGGCCTTCAACATCTAAAACACCTCTAAACCACTTTCTAATTGAAGATTTGGCTAAACTACATCAAATTGAAGAGGATTAGCAAAGAATCGGGAATAGAGCTGCTGTATTGCTTTGGAAACAGTGCCATAACAGAGATTATTTCAGATCTAAAGTTAATTTGTGGCCAAGGTGAATGATTAGCATTGTTTTTACACTAATTACAGTTAATTAGGGTGATTAGTGTTAATTAACAAAATCACACAAGA
This sequence comes from Allium sativum, assembly GCA_030737875.1. Classification (NCBI taxonomy): domain Eukaryota; kingdom Viridiplantae; phylum Streptophyta; class Magnoliopsida; order Asparagales; family Amaryllidaceae; genus Allium; species Allium sativum. The sequence goes on from CM060915.1 coordinate 649,217,060, forward strand.
TTAAATTATGGAAAAATGTTTAGAAATTCTGAAATATTATTTTAGACCTTTGTTAGAAGTTTGGGTTGATTTAATTCAGTTTTGCTAATCCTATCATTAGATTTGCTTAAACATGCTTAAGGGGAAAATAAGGGTTTTTGGGTATGTTTGATCCGTTTTGACATATCATAGTGTTGTTTTGTTGTTTGTGGATAACTATTCATGTTGTTATGACTGTATGGTATGTTTTGTGATTGATTAGAAAAGTTAGAATGGTCAAAAACGCCGTCGTATGGCGTAAAACAGTCACTGGAAGAGTTGCAGGAAATGTGCAGGACCCGGATCGGATCGCCCCTCCCTTCCACGACCCGACCCGATTGTGAGACCCCTTCATGAGCCAACCATACTCCATGAGCTGCTCCACTTTGAAGGCCACGAACCAGAATACCACGACCCGATCCGATGGAGGGATCACGACCCGACCCGGACCAGTGTGACACCACGACGCAGCCTGGAGCATCACGAGTCACGAACAGATGAAGGAAACTCGACCCGATCTGATCACGGAGGTGTGTCACGACCCGTACCGGATGAGCATCACGATCTGATCCTAACTAGAGGAGATACTGCGAGCTGAACCAAGGAGCCTGGGCGCGAGGCATGGGTTACGAACCAAATGAAGACTGGTCCGGAGGAGAAGACCAAAACCCGAGATGCAAAGGTAGTCCAAATGGGAAGTAGAACTCAGGATCCAGTTGGGAACCAACGAGTTAACTTCATGGTTGGGCTTTGCTGCGGGACGTGTGCAAAGGGGTTATCGAGATCTATAGCTTTGGCTCACCACGGAAAGACGGATATTGGTTGCGGATCAGTGCAGTGAAGTCATCATTACTTCATGGGGTAGAGTGATCGTAGCAAGGCTATGAGCCAGTGTAGTGGAGTCGTTATGACTCCATGGGGCAGAGTGGACATAGCAAAGGACTAGTGGCTATGGATCAGTGTAGTGGTGTCGTTACGACTCCATGGGGTAGAGTGATCATAGCAAGGAACAAGGTGGTCAAAGTGGTAGATATCGTATGCTTTACGCACTGAGTGAGAGATGTGAGGATGATTGCTATGCTTGATTGTTTGCACTCACTATGACATGCACACCCCCACCCCCGTATTCTTTGCCCCTTATGTTTAGTGGCACCTTAGAGTATTGAGCGGTATGTTGTGTTAACTCTTTGGTTGCAGGTCCAGGTTCAAGTATGGTTTAGTATACCTGTTTTTGCTCTGTTTTGTTGCTTATCGCTCACACCAGACTTTTGTCTGACCCAGAGTTTTATGTCTCTTCTTATTACTCTGGGTGCTCTTAAATGGGCAGACTAGAGACAGATCGGGTGACGATGCACGAGTAGCTGTACCGGAGACGAGCAGGAGGCTCCTACGTATTACCTACATATATTCTCCCTGTGTCGCTGCTGGTCACTACTTTGGGCATTGGTAGTGTACCATACTTATTTGCTTTAGAGACAGTTTCAAAAGTTGTAATAATGATGATGTGGAACATTCCGCTGCTATGATGTTTAGTTTTCATCTTATGCACTGTCTCGCCTGTTTATGTCAAAGTATGTTATTATTATATTTTATTCCATGCGCTGTGAGATATTCTACAGGTTCTTTGTTAGTCCACTGCTAAGCTTCCTTCCCCTTTTCTTTCTTTGGTGACCGTTCCGTGCTGGTTAGACATTGGCACAACGCACTTTCATTGAAATGTCGGCTGGTGCGGGGCGGGCCATCACATTTGGTTTCAGAGCTCTAGGTTGCGTAGTTAACCTAGGGAAAGACACCAGGGAGAGATAATACGTATATGAGAGCGCATATTCATGATTATTTTGGTTTTCAAAAGCTATATATATGTACTATTAGTATGGCTAAGGATGAAGTCGCGCTGCACTGACACCACAAAGAGGATGGTTAATCGTTTCTCTTTATAGATTGAACGATGAGCCGATATACGAGGGGTGCTGGTAGAGGAGCCAACAATGGGAATGCTCTTGACATGAGGGCTATGTTTACTTACTTCATGAGAGATATGCTTAGGGACGTTCATAGGGCAGTTCCCAATGTTGCTAATGGTGGGGGTGCAGCGGTGCAGGCGCCTAGAGCCGATTTCGCCAAGCTTTGCAAGGATTACACTAGTCTTGGTGGAAATCCGTTCCACGGAACGGAATCGGCTATAGAAGTTAAGAATTGGTTAAATAGTTGTGAGCGTATATTTGAAGACTTGGGTATCGAGGATGCGATGAAGAGGAAGTTAGCATCCCGTCAGCTTCACAGACGGGCAATGAATTAGTGGAATGCTATTAAGGCAGCTACTCTAGAGGATCAAGTTACATGGGATCTGTTTAAGGCCCGATTCAGTGATAAGTTCATCCTAGCTGCCCAGAAGTCAGAGTTGTTTAGGAAATTTCTGGAGCTTAAGCAGAATGGTAGGGCAGTCTCGGAATACATTGCAGAGTTCGATACTTTATCGAAGTATGGATTATCCCTTATTGACACTCCCGAGAAGAAGAACGAGAAGTTCATAACAGGCTTAGATCAGTACTTAGGGGGAAAGGCTTATTAACCACATCGATGAGATGTTTGAATCGATTGTGGGGAAAGCATTGAGATCAGAGAGCCTTTACCCTAAGTCGAAGACTGAGGTTGCATCTGCGGAGGAGCCAAAGCCGCAAGCAAGCGGTGGAGGCAAGAATGGTTCTCAGAATAAGAGAAAGCAGAATCAGACCAAGGATGGCCAGAAGAAAAAGAATAAGAAAAATATCGAGTGCTTCAGCTGTGGTAAGAAAGGCCACTATGCCAAAGAATGTCGGGCCAAGACAGCGGATAGGAAGTGCTTCAACTGTGGCCAAGTGGAACATCACAAGGATAAGTGTCCGCAACCCCCTAAAGAAAAGCAGATTGTGAAAGCATATGCTATCAATGCTGCTCCTTCTTCGTCGAATGCCCCAACCGCGGCGGAGAAAGGAAAGAATGTCATCATTCAAGGTATGCTTTCTGTTTATGATGTTCTTGTTCGAGTATTTTTTGATACCGGGGCTTCCCGTTCCTTCATATCTAGTGACCTGGTAGATAGGATGGGATTGGAGCCCGAGATAGTCGATAGACCTTTAGCAGTGACGAACCCGATTGGTGGTTCAACTAGTCTTAGCATGATTTGTCGTAATGTGGTCTTATCGAGTCAAGGATGCATGTTTGTTTGTGATTGCTTTGTTTTGGGATTTACTGGGTTTGGCATTATTTTGGGAGTCGATTGGCTCCAAAGATATGGGGTGGTGGTAGACTATGAGGGCTTTTGGTTGACAGTTAGAGCGGATGATGGGCGGAGGGTAGTGTTTGGTGGTCTACCTAATGATAGGGTAATGGCTAGTTTTGTAAATTCCCTCGACATCCCGCATTATGAGTTGTCAGATGTGCCCGTGGCTGGCTAGTATCCAGACGTCTTCGAAGAAGTGACCGGACTTCCACCACACCGAGAGATTGAGTTCCGTATTGACTTAGTGAAAGATGCCAGACCTATAGTGATGCCACTTCGTCGTATGGTGCCAAGGGAGCAGCGAGAGCTCGGGGTGCAAGTAAGCGATCTGTTGAAGAAGGGGTTTATCAGAAGAAGTGTTTCTGAGTGGGGAGCACCAGTTGTATTTGCTACCAAGGCAGATGGTTCCCTTCGATTGTGTGCGGACTACTGCGAATTGAATAAAATGACGAGGAAGAATAAGTATCCTCTACCGCGGATAGATGATTTGTTTGATCAGTTAAGTGGCGCGAGAGTGTTCTCCCAGTTGGATCTCGCGACAGGTTTTCATCAGCTTAGAGTGGAAGCTGAGAGTATAGCTAAAACGGCCTTTCGGACACCGTCTGGATTTTATGAGTGGCTGGTCATGCCATTTGGGTTGACCAATGCACCAGCATATTTTGTGGATCTTATGAATATGGTATTCAGAGATCAGTTGAATAAGTTTGTTCTTGTGTTCGTGGACGATATCCTTGTTTATTCGAGGACAGAGGAAGAACACAAAGAACACTTGAGGATAGTGATGGAGGTGTTAAGAAAACACCAATTGAAAGAAAAGTTTCCTAAGTGTCACTTCTGGAGGAGGGAAGTGAGATTCTTGGGCCGTGTCATTTCAGAGAATGGTATTGCCGTGGATCCTACGAAGGTGGCTACGGTACAAGATTGATCTACGCCCAAGAATGCAACAGACATAAGAAGTTTCTTGGGATTAGCTGGATATTATCGCAAGTTTATCCAAACTTCTCCAAGATAGCAGCACCGTTGGCTCAGTTGACTAAGAAAAATCAAGCTTTCGTCTAGGACGAAAAGTGCGAGAATGCATTCAAGAGTCTAAAGGAAAAGTTGACATGTGCACCAGTGTTAGTCATTCCTAAGGGTAATGAAGAGATGACAGTATATACAGATGCATGTGGTACCGGACTAGGTGTTATACTGATGCAAGGAGGTAGGGTAGTAGCTTATGCAAGTTGGCAATTGAAACCGCACGAGAAAAGATACCCTGCCCATGATTTGGAATTCGCAGCGATCGTATTCGCGTTGAAGATGTGGAGACATTATCTCTTGGGAGAAAGATTCGAGTTGTTTACTGATCATAAGTCACTAAAATATCTTTTCTCTCAAAAGGATTTAAACCTCCGACAACAAAGATGGTTAGAATTCTTGGCTTCCTATGATTTCGATATCGCATATACATCAGGAAAGGGAAATGCGGTAGCTGACGCCTTGAGTAGGAGACATGCCAGTTTAGGGGCTATGTTTCTAGAATGGAAGCAACTGGAGTACATCGCTGGATATGATTTCAGACCAAAGTGCGGATTGGATCCAGAAATGTTAGCAAGTTTGACGATCAAACCCACTTTGATTTAGCGGATTGGTTCTAGTCAGAAGAATGTTCCTAACCTATTGGAAATCATCTCCAAGTTAGAGATGAGTATCGATGAGGAGATGAACAAGTATGGGCTTGATCGAGATGGATGGCTTAGAAAGAATGGAAGACTAGTTGTACCCAATGTCAATGGATTGAGGGATGAAGTACTTAGGGAATGTCATCACTCAAAACTGACTATACACCCCGGTGGTAACAAGATGTATCGAGACATGAAGCAGACCTACTACTGGGAAGGGATGAAAAGAGACATTGGGAATTTTATATCCAAATGCATGAATTTCCAGCTAGTTAAGGCTGAGAAAAAGAAGCCTAGTGGTTTGTTACAACCATTAGAAATTACAGAATGGAAATGGGAACAAGTCTCAATGGATTTCATTAACGGGTTACCAAGGACTAGATCGGGCCATGATAGCATTTGGGTGGTTGTGGACCGATTGACCAAGAGTGCAAGATTTATACCCGTCAAGTTGAATAGAATGGTAGCAAAGTTAGCGGAATTATATATAAAGTGGGTAGTAAGATTTCATGGAATACCCAAAGGCATTGTGAGTGACCGAGATCCGTTGTTCACTAGTGGATTTTGGAAGAGCTTACAAGAGGCGTTAGGATCAGAATTACATCTCAGTACCGCATATCATCCTCAAACTGACGAACAAACAGAGAGGGTGAATCGTATATTAGAAGATCTCTTGAGAGCTTGCATATTAGACTTTGGTGGATCATGGGATGACCATTTGCATCTAGTAGAGTTTGCATATAATAATAGTTATCAATCCAGTATTGGTATGGCTCCATTTGAAGCTTTGTACGGAAGACCGTGCAACTCACCATCATGTTGGTTAGAAACTGGTGAGAAGTTTGTGTTGGGACCAGATGTGATAAGAGAAACTTCAGCTAAGATTAAGATTATCCAACAGCGAATGAATGCTGCTCAAGATAGACAGAAGAGTTATGCTGATAAGAGGAGAAGAGATTTAAAGTTCTCCATTGGCGACTTGGTGTTTGTCAATATTTCTCCGTTGAAGAGCGTGATACGATTTGGCAGGAGAGGCAAGTTAGCTCCAAGATTCATTGGTCCATTCCCAGTTCTTGAGCAAATTGGGAATTTGGCATACAAAGTTGAATTACCGGAGAAGATGGCAGGAGTTCATAACGTATTTCATGTTTCCCAGTTAAGGAAATTCGTGCACGACCCCGATATGGCTGTTTCACCTGATCAGTTAGATGATATCGACGTTGAACCCGAGGAGGTTGGGAACCGCAGACCTATGCGTATTGTTGGGAACGATACGAAGCAACTTCGAAGAAAAGCGGTGAATCTAGTCAAAGTTCAGTGGGGCGAGAATGAGGATGACTTTACTTGGGAGACAGAGGAGAGCATTAGGAAGACGTATCCAGAACTCTTTGCCTGGTAAGATTCTAACTGCGATTTAGTTTTCCTCATGCTAGGATAGACTTGGTTGTTTGTTTTGTATGATTGATTGTTTGTAAGTGATTGGTAGGCATGTGGGATCCTTTGTATGTTTTGGGTTAAGGGATTTCAGCGACGAAATTTCTTAAGGGGGGGGGGGAGAATGTAACGACCCGTATTCTACGCATTGAAGGATCGAAGAATATTTATTTCTTTCACATACGAAGTCATATGGTCATGTAACTTTGGAAGATGACTATTGAGGTCATTTCCCATGTTCATGATTTTTGTCGATTTTTAAATGACCATTTTGCCCCTAGCTGATCTTGTTTTGGCCATAACTTTTGATTGGAAAGGAGTCTTGACCTAAAACAACTTCCATTAGGTCCGGATGATGGTTTACCTTTCCGTAGAGTGGTCACATTAGCCAAACGGACTTAATATTTGGGAGATATGGCTGAAACAATGCTTAAAAAGTGAAAAACTGCTTAACTGGGCTTAATTTTGTAGTTAATAGCTAGGCCCATTGGAGAATTTCGGGATTAGGGGTATATAGAGGCTGATTAGGGTTAGAAAACATTTCTTTGGACACATTTTCAGCCGCCATTTACCTTCTAGGAATCGTAGTAATGGCCTCCAACATCTAAAACACCTCTAAACCACTTTCTAATTGAAGATTTGGCTAAACTACATCAAATTGAAGAGGATTAGCATAGGATCGGGAATAGAGTTGTTACATTGCTTTGGAAATAGTGCCATAACAGAGATTATTTCAGATCTAAAGTTAATTTGTGGCCAAGGTGAGTGATTAGCATTGTTTTTACACTAATTACAGTTAATTAGGGCGATTAGTGTTAATTAACGAAATCACGCAAGATTAAATTCTGGAAAAATGTTTAGAAATTCTGAAATATTATTTTAGACCTCTGTTAGAAGTTTGTGTTGATTTAATTTAGTTTTGCTAATCCTATCGTTAGATTTGCTTAAACATGCTTAAGGGGAAAATAAAGGTTTTTGGGTATGTTTGATCCGTTTTGACATATCATAGTGTTGTTTTGCTGTTTGTGGATAACTATTCATGTTGTTATGACTGTATGGTATGCTTTGTGATTGATTAGAAAAGTTAGAATGGTCGAAAACGCCGTTGTATGGCATAAAACAGTCGCTGGAAGAGTTGCAGGAAATGTGCAGGACCCGGATCGAATCGCCCCTCCATTCCACGACCCGACCCGATCGTGAGACCCCTTCATGAGCCGACCGTACTGCATGAGCTGATCCACTTTGAAGGCCACGAACCAGAAGACCACGACCCGATCCGATGGAGGGATCACGACCCGACCCGGACCAGTGTGACACCACGACGCAGCCTGGAGCATCACGAGTCACGAACAGATGAAGGAAACTCGACCCGATCCGATCAGGGAGGCGCGTCACGGCCCGTACCAGATGAGCATCACGATCCGATCTGAACTAGAGGAGATACTGTGAGCTGAACCAAGGAGCTTGGGCGCGAGGCATGGGTTACGAACCAAATGAAGACTGGTCTGGAGGAGAAGACCAAAACCCGAGATGCAAAGGTAGTCCAAATGGGAAGTAGAACTCAGGATCCAGTTGGGAACCAACGAGTTAACTTCATGGTTGGGCTTTGCTGCGGGACGTGTGCAAAGGGGTTATCGACGTCTATAGCTTTGACTAACCACGGAAAGACGGATATTGGTTGTGGATCAGTGCAGTGAAGTCATCATGACTTCATGGGGCAGAGTGATCGTAGCAAGGCTATGAGCCAGTGCAGTGGAGTCGTTATGACTCCATGGGGGCAGAGTGGACATAGCAAAGGACTAGTGGCTATGGATCAGTGCAGTGGTGTCGTTACGACTCCATGGGGCAAAGTGATCATAGCAAGGAACATGGTGGTCAAAGTGGTAGATATCATATGCTTTACACACCGAGTGAGAGATGTGAGGATGATTGCTATGCTTGATTGTTTGCTATAACTATGACATGCACACCCCCACCCCCGTATTCTTTGCACCTTATGTTTAGTGGAACCTTAGAGTATTGAACGGTATGTTGTGCTAACTCTTTGGTTGCAGGTCCAGGTTCAGGTATGGTTTAGTATACCTGTTATTGCTCTATTTTGTTGCTTATCGCTCACACAAGACTTTTGTCTGACCCAGAGTTTTATGTCTCTTCTTATTACCCTGGGTGCTCTTAAACGGGCAGACTAGAGACGGGTCAGGTGACGATGCACGAGTAGTTGTACCAGAGACGAGCAGGAGGCTCCTACGTATTACCTACATATATTCTCCCTGTGTCATTGCTGGTCACTACTTTGGGTATTGGTAGTGTACCTTACTTATTTGCTTTAGAGACAGTTTCAAAAGTTGTAATAATGATGATGTGGAACATTCCGCTGCTATGATGTTTAGTTTTCAGCTTATGCACTGTCTCTCCTGTTTACGTCAAAGTATGTTATTATTATATTTTATTCCATGCGCTGTGAGATATTCTACAGGTTCTTTGTTAGTCCACTGCTAAGCTTCCTTCCCCTTTTCTTTCTTTGGCGACCGTTCTGTGCTGGTTAGACATTGGCACAACGCACTTTCATTGAAATGTCGGCTGGTGCGGGGCGGGCCGTCACATCTTCTTTGGAAAAAATACATCTACTGATTAACTCCTAATATCTTATATCATTTCAAGTTTAAATCAAAATATTATTTGATAACAAAAGGTTGTCAATTCCATATTAGTAACATGTCGAACCGAGAAATACTTTGAATAGGGAATTCATTGTGTCTACATGGACTCAAAGGTATCATCAATTGATAATTTTTTTATACATATTCTAGGAGTTAAATTACATTATATAAATCATTAGTGATCATTTTCATATCTATACATACATATTGCTATAAGTTTAATTAGATGAGATTTTTGTAGGTAAGATATAGTAATCACAAATTGGTTTGGTTATGTTCATGGTTTGATTGTCATATTATGTATAAAAAAAATGGCACGACATTTATGTAATTTATGTATAAACATACATAGATCACTGTACAAAATCAATTTTTTCATTAATAATTAATTATTATTATATATCATGTATATTTCTCTCACATAAATTCATACATGCATGTACAATGTATATTTATCATTTTGATTTTTTTTTTCTTATGCTTACTTATATATAACCTGAATTATAAATATCAAAAATTAATTTATATATATTTACATATTCCAAATTTACATTTATTAGTTTTCAAATTGTTTATTATACCTAAAATAATTTTTACATACAAATTTGAATCTCATATTTTTAAAATTATTACATTATTATGGTAATACAAGAAAAATTCATATTTTTAGTTAAAATTTATTATTTTTAATAATTAATAATATTTTCTACCTAACTTTTGACAATTATTAAAAGTAACAATTTAATTCAAAAATCCACCAATTTTGTAACTAACCTTTTGTGATTCTTGAGTTTTAGTGAACTTAAATTTTGAATTTTAATCGCTAATTATCTTATGTTAAATTATTATGGCTGAAACTATATATTCAAATTGTATATTAATTATTAAAATAAATATTTAATTCACTAGACATTTTGTTAACCATTATTTTGCGATCCTTTATTTAAAAAAATTAAAATTGAATTTTTAACAAACAACTATTGTATATTGAATTATTATAGCCGAAAGCTTATAATGTGTATATTCAAATAATTAGTTATAAATTATTATTCGCAAATTTATTTACTTTTAGGTCCAGTTATGTAATGAGAAAGCATGAACAATTTAACTTTGTACATATGTACCTTATTATATGTCCAATTTTATAATATATATATTATGTGCATGTACATACGTATAATTATTATTTTTACTTTATTTCATATTTATATTTATACATATAAATCGAATTTGCGAACTTAAAATAATTACACACACACACACATATTTATATATATATTTGTGTGTATGTGCGTGTTTATGTGATAATTGTATATATATACACATATATATGAACACACACACACACATATACATACACACACATATGTGTGCGTTTATGTGATAATTATATATATATTGAACCAATCAAACTAAATTCATATCACCAAATATTTCAATTAAATAAAATACATGGTTTTATTTAGCCAAAATTTAGGAATATTCTAAATAAATTAGACTTTATATGCCCAGTAAAGTTCCAATAGGATAAATATTTTGAAATTCACCTATAAATTCTGTTGTGGGCTGGCCTAGTTTTAATAATTATATCAGAGCTAAATAGTCTATGCGATTTAATTAATCATGTTATGGGTAACTAAATAAGCTCACAACCTAGTTAGTATGTCTAGAAAGGTAATGTCAATGATTTGGTTTGGTTAATTAAGCATTCTACTCTACCTGGCTACTAGCCTGGTTCGAACACAAATATGAGCCCAAAAGGTTTTCCATAGTAGATAGGCCTAAATTGAATTGGGCCTTAGGCTTATTTTGAAAGTCGTTTGATAATTAAAATGTTAAATTTGAAACAAGTATAATATGATGAATGTTATCTATGCAGTTAAAGCGCTTAGTGCTTCTATAGCGGCACAGGTGCAAAAAGCTGTAGCGGGGATAAAGCAAGGAAATAGCGGAGGCACAAAATGGTTCATTAGATATAAAACCAAATATTTGAAAATAATTATTCATCTTTCTCATATTATATGTGTACAAGAAACTAATGTTAATTAATCTTATATAACAAAATCTTGGAATATCACAGTCATACATGCGAAATTTGACGAGTGTAATTGATTGTTACCATATATTGGACGCTTATGCCTTAAATTTAGCCATTCATTCTAACTTTCCCGATTTTTTTAAAAGAGAACTAGTTCAATCAAGATCTACATATTAGTATTGCTAAAGCAGACGCTAAATAGCGGGGTTAAAAGCAGAGCTACTATTCATTAGCGCTAAACTGAAATAGCGTAGCGGTTGAAGAGCACTACGGGCTATAGCGGGGATATCACGGAGCTTTAGCGGGACTTTAACTGCATAGAATGTTACGGTATAAAAGTTTTAAATTATTTCAAATTTCAAAATATGAAATTTTAAATTCAAAAGTTAAGTTTAAAATAAAGTATATACATATGATAAATGTTATAATATAAATAATTTTCTAAACAATTAAAACATAGATTCCAAATTTATAAGTTATTGGTGAGATTAATTAAATAAGTTAATTAATTAAAATATGTACACATATATTATTTATTATGATATATGTTATGTTATTTTCAAAATGTTAAAAATGACATAAGTTTACATATATATATATATAAGGTAAAATTTAAAATTAATATGATTAAATTAAAATTGTTTAAATAAATAAATATATTCAAATTAATTATTTAATTAACTGCTTAAAGATTAATTAATTAAATTAAAATTTAATTAATTAAACAATACACTTTTTTTTGGCAATGCTGGCCAGTTTTTAAAGTGATAGCAAACACTGACTATTATAACAAATAATAATTACAGATATTACATGAGATTGACAAATTACAAATCTACTACGAATTCGGTTTTTATAGTGGACCGTCCACCGTAGACGTTTTTATAGTGGAACTACCACTGCTACTATCCTAGCTTACAGAATATGAGCTAATCTTAATGATTAGACTACTATTACATACCCATACTGGGCTTACAAGTTACAAGACAGACCACGGCCAAGTTACTAATACAAAGTATACAAGAACTAAGCCACAACCTACCTACATTACATCCTTGACATACCTATAGCAAAATTACAATATAATACATGGTAGCAAACCATGTACAGACACTAACTTCCATCAGTTTAGATTCACCAACTCCGGCAAGCTCCATGTGACCCAGCACCATCACAGGCATTAGCTCAGATGGAACTCATCACCTAACTCCAAACTCCCAAAAAGTTAAATAGTCTCACATAACACAACACCCTAAACTCTCAAAACCATAACCCATAACCAGCCAACTCAAAACCATAACCCATAACCAGCCAACTCAAAACATCATCAAGACGACAAACTACATACACAGCCATTCATACCTCACTAACTGCACCAACAAAACCAAATTAGCAAACTAGAGAAACCAAGAAAATACTACACTGACTCATCAAACTTGAGACGAGGACCTGCTACCCCCAAGCATACGTGATAAATAAAAGAATTTAGAGCAAGGCATACTAGAGTTGGAGGAACGTAAACTGCGAAGAAATCACATAGGAACAGACGGACTGCACACACAGGGAACTCTGCGATGCTGCATAAACTTCCAATATCGAACAAGTCGAATCACAACCAGACAATTGCCAAACACCTAATCAAAACCTAAACAGATAGCCCTAACAAAACCAAAACTGACCCTAATCCCATGACACAAGCCAGAGAGTACCGGAAAAAAAATCAAGCAATGACAAAGGACATACTCACGAGGAAACCTAACAATGCACATTATAGGATTATAGGTGATCAGGGAAGTCGCGAAAACAAACTGCGCAGACAAAGACTCGGAGTTAGGTAAGACCTGGGAGGGACACCACAAACGACATAGAAGGGCTAACAAGGGAGAGTTTGGGCACTAGGATGATAGTTATGGTGAAGGATCGATAAAGTACAGGGAAAATATGGAGGAAAGGCGGTTCAGATCTGAAAATTAGGGTTTGGTGGGTTCTCCCACGAAAGCGAAAACAAGGCAAGACGGGAAGAAAAGAAGAGAAAGGGAGAATCGAAAATCAGCGAAGTGGAAAAGATAATGGAAGAGAAGGAGAAGTTGAAAAATAAAATAAAAAGGGAGCACCCTATCGCTAGTAACGGGAGAAAACCAAACTAACCCGTAGTAGTGTGTATGTGTGTGTGTGTGTATATATATATGATATCTATGTGTACTATAAAGGTTCTTGTGTATAATATAAACATTGAATATAAATGTTATAAAATTTATTTAAATGTTAATTAATAAAATCAATCAAATAAGGTTTCATTAATATAATAATACATAAGACTATTATATAAGTAATATGAAATATAAAAGTCATATAATAATAAAACTTATAAAAACATAACTCGATAATCAATAGTTCAAGAATCCCATCAATGGTGACCTAAATCAGTTTTCAACCGTCGCTTCCTCTAATTCCATTATCGCTTCTATCTCACTTCTTCCATTTTCTCCTTCTTCATGTTTAATTCCCTCCTCCCCTTTGATTTAGTGTTTCTGCATTCCTAATTTATAGTCGGGTCTCCTATTTACGGATGTTCCTTCGATCATCATATCTGGAAAAGTCTGATTACTCTTCTTCTCGAATGGTGATTACCACTTCCCAATGCTTTTCTCTTTAGCACGCAAGAAAACTAAAACAAGTTTGAAGTCGCAAATGCCCCAAAATGATTCCAAGCTTCCTGCTTTTGTACAGACTCAATCTGGACCAATTGATGCTTAGTTAGGAGGTATCTTTGACCAGGTAGTCTCCAACTCTCCCTCCGACTGTGTGTTAGGTGCTGACTCTACAACGGTTTTAGGTGTGGTTTCTCTGGATACTCCGAGCTAGTGAGGCCGCAATGACTAATATTGTAGCAAACTCTATTGATGCTGCTCAATATGCTCCATGTCTGTCTCTCGCTTCTCCAACTGTTCCTAGTTGGGTATCTTTATTCTCATCTAAATCTATAAATGTTGGATGTACATTTCCAAAAACTTTATGGTTGGAAATGATAGTAAAACGGCTACTGAAATTTATAATATCAGGTGTCACATAGTTAACTTCTTCCTTGATAAGAATCTATCTTATCATGTTGTTACTAATGATATACTTCGTGCATGTAATTTGAAAGGAAAAGTAAAATTACATTTGTCAGAGACATGATTTATTTTGAATTCACCACAATAAAACATAGAGCTAGGATTTTAGAGGGGATCCACTTATAAACTTTTCCAAAGTTTGTACATGTAACGACCCATATTTTTTGATTGGGGGATTATAAAATAATTCTAATTAATTCCCTAATGGTCATTCATTTTATGACTATTTTTTCCCTATGACTTACCTTTTTAGTCATAAGTTTTGCTGGGAACTGACTTAGGTACTCTAATTGGTCTCATTGGATCCGAATGATGGTTGCCATTCCTTAGAGTGGTCACATTAAAGATTTGGCTCAGCGTTTTATAAAAATCACCGTTTTAAGTTTTTATTTCTACAGGACGGAGCAATTAGCAGCTAATGGGATGATTAGTGAGCCTATTAGATTAATGATCTGCAATTATAAATAGAGGGTTTGAGGAAAGAATTAGGGTTCTTCCCCTCATTCTAAGCATTAGGCTGAGCGTCTACTAATCTCCGGTTCAACCTAATCTCTCTAACCCTAATTTATTTCTCTTAATCATTAAAAGTCATGTCTAGAGGTAAGATCTACATCAATGAGGATGGATCCTACCATTTTGCATCGTATTCAAGGGAATGTGGAATGGATCGTTAAGGCAAAACAAACACTAGAGGGGGGGAGGGGTAAATAGTGTTTTCAAGGAATTTAAGAAAAATCTAAAACTTATATGATCTATTATATGAATCAAACACCAAAAAAACAATCACAGACACATAATCAAACACAAAAATAAACAGAAATAAAATGCAGAAAAGGAAAGAACACATCGGATTTTATACTGGTTCGGATTACTCCTATGTCTAATCCCACGCAATGCTGGATTGCGCAGAGTTTTATTACAATATCAATATCCAAGTACAATCTCCTTGATTTCATGACCACAAGGTTACCAATGACTCCAAACTTCCTTGATCAAGTATATTTCCCTTGATTTCCCCGGCTACAAGGTTATCACCGATTCTTTTCCTTGATTTCAAGGCTACAAGGAACACACCTTTTCCCAAACACTTCCCAAACGATTACAATAGCCCTATAACTCTTCAATAGAACTTCGATCCAGAGAATAATGAGTAGAGAAGAACTTTTATATAAGTAGAATTGAATTCGGCAGAGTATAAGTGTAGAAATCATAAAAATATGAAATATTAATGGTGTAAAGAAAGGGGATGAAGATGGAGAAGAAGAATGATGAAAAATTCGAAATCAACCCTTATTTATAAGATTTGAAAGGTTGCAATGCTTCTGGAATGTTACAAATAGTGAAAAACACTTCGTTTCAAAATAAAAAATGTGACAGTTATACGTCGACATGGCCAATAATGCATGTCGACATATCACTTCATAAATTTGAATTTTTAGCATTTTTAAAGTTTTTTAGTATATATATATATATATATATATATAATTCTGGAAATTCTTGAATTAAAACATAGTGTTATAAATTAGTACTACAAAGTAGAAAATTTTATGAAATCATAAATATAAACTATATAAACATATAAGGTTTAGAACTATATAAATATAAAGTATGTAAAAGTATATAACTATATAAATATATATATAAAACTTGTAGAATTTAAAACTTGAGCTCAAAATTAATAGTAAGATAGAAAATTAATTAGAATTAGAATAGGATTTGAAAATGGAATTTGAAATTTGAAAATCAGAATAGAATTTGAATTTGAACCTGGAGTGCTATTTAGAGTCTTACATAAACTAGACTCTATTACTATATTTATCATGAACTCTTGAAATCTTAAAATCTTGGTTACTCATCATAAGTCTTGAATCTTCTCTGAATTCCGAGTCTCTAAAAGCTCTTAAACTGTACAGTCCTGTTTATAAATCCTGCATGTATGTGTGTATATATTTATATTCTAGATAAATGTGTTAGTTTATATTTTATAATCAATTAAAATTAAAATAAGGTTGTTGTCATCAAAACACCATTCTCCAACAATCTCCCCCCTTTTGATGATGACAACCTTAGTTTATAAAATATCATACCTGTAGATACTCATTGATGATGGTCCTTCTAATACTCCCCCTGTTTATATGAATCCTATATATTCTAAGTTTATATTTTATAATTTCTCCCCCTTTGGCATTATCAATTTTTTTTAAAAAAATACTCCCCCTAAATCCTATAATTATCTAAATAATTTCCCTTATTAGTCTTGAATCATCTAAGTTAATAAGCATTACGATGCCCTTTTCTCCCAAATATAAAGAAGCATTAGCCTATTTTCTTCTTATCATAATATATATCATCACATTCGTGATTTAGGGAGTAACTGATTTTGTAAGACCTTAGTTGTGTCAAGCTAAGTAAACCTTCTTCAGGTCATTTTGGAACTCCACTGTACTGTAAGCGTGATATTCACCCCTTGAGGGAAGAATAAATAATCTTCAGAACCGGGATTCCGATGCTTAAAGAAAGGTAGATTTAGCTAAGTAACACTGGTCTTCGAATATCCTTCAGTAACCCTGGATCATGACTGCATCAAATTTATTGAACACATGTCCTATATAACTTACTCTGGGTGTTGACGGAAAATAACGTTGACAATAGGTGAAAAAGTGGGCTGAGCTAGGTGCCACGTAACATGCCTATTTTGCGGAGCTCGGACACATCGAGCTCGATCCTTGGGCATAGTTGCGGCTGGTTAACCTACTCCACTGCTGAGAAATAGTATCCTCGTAAATTGTGGCTTGCGTGGCGTCCGAGACGAGGTGTCTCAAAAGGAGAGCTTTGGCCGGAAGCGTTTGACCGCCTTTAATGCCTTGAGTATCGGGCTAAGTGATGAATGACTCATCTGGGACATCTGATCGATCCGATCTTTAAGGGAACGATCGACCCGGTTGGATTGGGAGAGCGATTATGCCGGAGAGTAACATACCGCTGCTTTGAGTGAGAACGACACGAGCCAGCTCAATGCTCAGGCTTTCTGGAATAGAAGTCGTCCGCTGGGATTGGTCGACGTTGAATGATGGACCTTTTGACATTGGGCTTCTGTTCGTTGAGCCGCGACGACGTTTTCCAAAAAGTTAGTCAACAAGTTATATGTCGACATAGCAAAGTATGTATGTCGACATACTTATTTTAAGATTTTGAAAATTTTCAAATTTTGAATCTTTTTTTCTTATATTATATTATATTTAATTCTAAAGTTTTTATAGTAACTTAAAGATGATATTGACATAAATAAAACTCCATTCATTACTTCATAAAAAGCAAATACATCCAACTAATTAAGACATAATAAATACGAGATTTGAAAGCAAATATTAAAGATAAATTAAACTAGGTAGGCTAGTTTTCAGTGGATGATGAGGAAGGTGAAATTCTAAGCTTTCTTCCTATCTTGACCATGAACTTAGTCATTTTGGAAAAATTCTTTTTGAGCTTCTTTTGATTGTTGACAATCTTCACTTGGTTTTGAACAATCATCTCTCTTGAAATGGTTCTAGTGTTGATTGGACACTCAACACTTTCTAAAGTAGTTTCTTCTTCTTCTTCAACTTCCGTAGGTGCTTGTTCTTATTGCATTTGAGCTTGTTTGTTTTCGAATGTCTCATACGGTTTGAAAGTGAGAGGAATTTGCATAAGGTGTATGTTTGTGGAGTCAAACACCTTTCTTGGCACAAATTCTTCTCTGTGAAGATCAACACCAAAATATTTGAAAATGCAGGTGAGATAAACTCCATAGTAAAGAGTGTTCTCCCTTGATGAAGTTTCTATGGGCTTGAATTCTCTTAAGATCATGTCGTCCCAATTGATGTTATAGCCACCAATAATAGCAAAGAATGTATTTTAGACCTTGAGAGTTTGGTTATTAAAGTTTCCGAAACGAGGAGTGATGGTATGTTGAAGGAGAAGGTTTACGACTCTTGTTTTTGGACGGAAAAAGCGATTCTTATGAAATTCCATTTGAGCATCATTTTCAAATATGGCGTGATAAGTTTCTAAATCGGTTTCATCGATTTTGAAATCCAAAAAATCCGAGCTCTTGCTTCTACAATTTAAGATATTGCCCAAGATTTCGGAATATAAGACAATTTGCGTGCCTTTGATGCTACTCCAAATTTGGTCTTCATTGCCTTCGAAAAATATGCGATTAAGATTCGCATAAAACATCTCGACAAGCTTAGGATAACACATTTCGTCATTATCCCGAGAATCAAATAAGATTAAGACTTCATTGTGATCGAAAAGAGAGATGAGGATGGAAAGTCTCCAAAGAAGACGAAAGCACCCGTATTGACTTTAGCATTTGCTAGATAGTCGACATAGGTTTTGATAGCTTCTTTATCATTATGAAGATAACCTTTGATGGTTTTGGTTAACTTCAATTTTTGAGTTGAACTTGAGGAAGCCATTGAAGTGATTGTTTTAAAGAGTATAGATATGAAGAATATAGTTTGAATTGTGAATGAAAGGTAGAGAGAATAGATGTATATATAGAAATTGAATAGACATGAATTGAATAGGCACAACTTTTTAGAAATCAATGATACCTTTTCAGACCTTAGGAGTAGGTGAAAAGTTAGAGGGAAGTTTGAAAGTTCAAACCTTTGAAATTCAAATTTTGAATTTCAAATTACAGGTTGATATGTCGACATATGGACATATGTGTTCATTTTTAAAGGACATTTGGTTTTTGTGACTTTTGATTTAGATTATCGATTTATATTTCAGGTTTAATGATTTCCTGAAATAATTCTAATACTAGCAAACATCCAAAAAATTACTTTATTATTTTATTAATTATTATTTTATTGTTATTATTTTGAATTTCAAATTTCAAATTTGAATTTTAAATTTTAACTTTGAATTTTAAAATTTAAATTTCAAAAACAAAACAAAGCAAACAATCAAAACAACCATTCAGCCAAAGAAAATTTAAAAATTAATTAAGGCATACCCGGTTTTTAGATCCATTTCTTCAAAGTTTTCTGAATTCTGAATTGCCGTGAAGCACATATTTGAGTTTTTGGTTTCTGGCTCTTCATTACTTTATGATGAATCTAAATCATCTAATGTTGCTACGTATGCTTTCTTTCTTTTCTTTGACGAGTTTCTATTGTCCATTTGTTGAATCGATTTATCTGGATAAGGACACATTCTCTTTATATACCCTGGTTTATTACAGTTATAACATCGATCACCATTTCTTCCTTGGTTGTTATTTTGAAAATAAATTTTCCTTCTATATCTCAAAATTTTTATGAAATGTTTTGTCAGTAGGGTTGTTTCTTCATCATCTTCACTACTCGAGTCATAATCATTTGTTGTTTCTTTAAATGCTATAGATTTCTTTTCAGTTAGCTTGTTTTCCTTTATTTTCTGTAATTGGACTTTAAAAGACATCAGATTTCCAATTAACTCCTCAATCCCCATTTCATTGACATTATGAGCTTCTTCAATCACCAATGTTTTCTGATCCCATTCTGAAGTTAATGAACTCAATATTTTTCTTACTTGGCCTTCTTCAGAATAAGTTTTTCCAAGTGTTGTTAATGAATGCATTATCTCTTCAAATCTGCAACACATATTGGAGATAGATTCATTCTCGTTCATTTTGAATAACTCAAACTGATTAACTAACATGAATATATTAGTTTGTTTAACTTTACTAGTTCCTTCATGAGTAACTTATAGAGTTTTCCAAATCTCATAAGTAGTTATGCATACTGACACTCTACTAAAGTCATTCATATCTAATGAACAAAACAACATATTCATGGCTTTAGAATTGCTTTGTGCAGCAGCCTTTTGTTCATTTGTCAATTGTGAAAAATTAGTTGTGGGTTCTACATATTCAGTTTGTGTGATATTTCATGTGTCTAATCCTACTGATTTTAAACAAATTTTCATTATACATGACCAATATGAATAATTACAACCATTAAGTAGTGGTGGTCTAACAGTGGACTAACCGTTTACAAAAGAACTATTATTATTACTAGTGTTAGTTTCCATTATAACTATTTTCAAAAATCAAATTATGAACTTTTTGAAAGACCGGGCTCTGATACCAATTGTTAGGGAATGCGGAATGGATCGTTAAGGCAAACTAACACTAGAGGGGGGTGAATAGTGTTTTCAAGGAATTTAAGAAAACCTAAAACTTATATGATCTACTATATGAATCACATACCACAGAAATAATCACAGACACAAAATCAAACAAAAACACAAAAATAGTCAGAAATAAAATTCAAAAAAGGAAAGAACACACTAGATTTTATACTGGTTCAGATTACTCCTACGTCCTGTCCCACGCAATGCTGGATTGCACAGAGTTTTATTACTATATCAATATCCAATACAATATCCTTGATTTCACAACCACAAGGTTACCACCGACTCCAGATTCCCTTGATCAAGTATATTTCCCTTGATTTCCACGGCTACAAGGTTATCACTGATTCCTTTCCTTGATTTCAAGGTTACTAGAAACACACTTTTTCCCAAACACATCCCAAACGATTACAACAACATTATAACTCTTCAATAGCACTTTGATTCAGAGAGTAATGAGTAGAGAGTGAGAAGAGAAGAAGTTTTATATAAATAGAATTTAATTCGGTAGAGTATAAGTGTAGAAATCATAAAAATATGAAATATTAATGGTGTAAAGAAAGGGGATGAAGATGGAGAAGAAGAATGATGAAAAAATTCGAAATCAACCCCTATTTATAAGATTTGAAAGGTTACAATGCTTCTGGAACGTTACAAATAGTGAAAAGACACTTCCTTTCAAAATCAAAACTGTGACAGTTATATGTTGACATGGCTAATAATGTATGTCGACATATCACTTCATAAATTTGAATTTTGAGCATTTTTAAAGTGTTTTAATATATATATATATATCATTCTGGAAATTCTTTAATTAAAACATAGTGTTATAAATTAGTACTATAAAGTAGAAAATCATATGAAATCATAAATATAAACTGTATAAACATATTTATAAAATTAAAAGGTTTAGAACTATATATATATAAAAAGTATAACTATATATATATATATATAACTTATAGACTTAAAAACTTGAGTTTAAAATCAAAAGTAAGATAGAAAATTAATTAGAATTAGAATAGGATTTGAAAATGGAATTTGAAATTTGACAGTCAGAATAGAATTTGAATTTGAACCTGGAGTGCTATTTAGAGTTTTACATAAACTAGACTCTATTACTATATTTATCTTGAACTCCTGAAATCTTGATTACTCATGAGTCTTGAATCTTCTCTGAATTCTGAATCTCTAAAAGCTCTTAAACCGTATAGTTTTCAGTATTAATTCCTGTATACAAATTCTGCATATGTGTATATATATTCTATATAAAGGTGTTAGTATATATTTTATAATCAATTAATATTGAAATAAGGTTTTTGTCATCTAAACTCCATTCTCCAATAATATGTTAATTTCACCTAAAACCGGATCATGTATGTTTATTTCAGATCTAGACGTCCTAGGATAATCTAATTTAATCATATAACCAGTAAATTACTAGACCCATCATGATTTATATATGTTGAGATATGAATTGTGTTATATTTACGGTTTTTTAATGATATAATTCATGTTTGTTTACGTTCATATGATTGTTCATATTGGAAATTTGATGAATTATTGTTTGAATGATTGAATTGTACATTATAATTGGTACGACTTAGAATCGAAGAACAGAGCAAATCAGAAGTTTAGCTTATTAGATTCAGACGAAACTTTGTGGAGGAGCTCTAGAGGACATCGGGATCGCAACTAGTAATTTTCATTTGAAAATTGTCTAAGAACATGGACTGGTACAGATCCATAGCGTATGGATCAGCACCGATCCATCAGGATTGCATGTGGGAAGCCAAAACTTCGTGCGTGACTTCGAGGAGTCCTTGGCAGATCATGTGTCAATTTTAAGGTGGATCAGATAGGTCGAAGTGCAAACGCTCGAATACTCATCGATGGACCGACATACAAGACTTCAGAAAGGATTTAGGTTATGAGATTGGACTGGAGGGAAGTACTCATGGAAAGGATGGAGTGGATCTAGACACTTAATCACAAATGACTAAGTGTATGGATTGATACTGATCCATATAGGATGGATCGGTACCGATCCATCAAATGAGGGAGATAAGGGCCGAGGTGCTGGCTATGGGAAGCAGTTGTCTTCAGGAGAATAACGGTGTCTACGATGTGGAAATTATCGTTAAAGTAGTGTTGATTTTTCGATTATGAACTCAGGTAGGAGTGGTTGAAGGCGAAAGCGATAGGTAGCTCAAAGTAGAATGAGGTTATGGGATAATGTCCTGACGCAAGTGGGACTCGAGTTAAAAGATGGAGTTGTGGATAGCTCATATGATTGGAAATTCCAAGGAGTCGTTGATAGTTCAAAGGATTATAATGAAATCGAAATAGTGGTACTATGGGTATGCCTATTAGGATTTTAGAGATCGAGTACCTAGGATCGCTAGAAAGTGATCGATTGTCTTGGAAAGCCAGATGTACGGGGGATGTACGATAGTCCAAATAGAACTGTGGTTTTCTATATTCTCTTGATGGATGTCAATGACCAGTCATTCAATATCAACGTATTTAAGGCTTTAGTCGGTGATAGTTAGGTTATTGCTTGATGTTACAGTTGCTTATGTATTCTCTTCTATTTCTCTAGGTCGACTATCGCCATAGGATACTGAAGAGAAGCAGAGATTGGAAATCCTACTCTAACTCGTATTTATTTCTATGTGTTATAGTAGTATATTTAATGTGATTATTATGTGTTAACTCTTTGGTTGCAGGACAGGTTAAGTGAGACTTAAACTATCTATTATCATGTGTAGCTGTTGTTAATTGTTTATCTCTCACACCAGAATATTGTTGGACTCAAGGTTTTATGTTTCCTCTTTTTTACCTTAGGTGCTTATCGACGATGTTGATGAGTGGACAGAGTAGCAGGTGATAGGCTGGTGATAACTATGTTATGCATGATGTAACACCTCGTATTTTCTGTGAATATTAAAAGTAAAAAATTAAATAATACTTAATTTTTAAAAGAGTAATTAAGGGAAACGGGTTACGCCATTGCTTTAGTCTCGGAATTCTGCTTGAGATAGAGTCCGAGTTTGCGTGAATCGGACTCCGTACGAAGAAGTTACGGAGGTTAGAAGTTTTTAAGTTTAAATTAAAATAGTAATTAAAAGTCAGAAAAACAGTTTGAAATTCGAAATTTGGTCAGAACACTGAGCGGGAAATTTCCCGCTCATGGGTGTCGACCCTTTAGGGGGAGTCGACATAGGTGTCGACCCCCCTATAGGGGTGTCGACATAAGTGTCGACCCCCCTGTAGGGAGTCGACCATTTTGAGATCCAATTCCTATGACGAATTTTTATAGCCCTGAGCTGATGTGGCCTTCTCTGATTGGACTGATGACAAATTCTGAGGTATTAGGGCTTATGTGTCATGTTGTGGTTGGCTGGATGACACATCTCTTTGGTTTGGATGACTCTGATTTCTCCAAGGCTAATCTAAAGGCTAGAGTTAATCCTAGACATCTATATATGCATAGCTAAACCTAAACCCTCACCTCATAACCCTAAAACTATGGTGCCGTCATGCTGTTCATCTACAAGCTAGCCTAGCCTCCTTCATCTTCTCCAAACTAGAAAATCAAATCCAAACTAGAAATCGATTAGAAGAACTTCAAATCAAAAGTCTACATCAAAGGATTAGCTTAAAAAATTCAGAAATCAGATCCCATAATACAAGATCCGTCCTTTTTCTGTAAGTTCAGTTATTATTCTGATTTAAACACCTAATAGAAATCATGACTGTAATAATCAGATCTAGAACTATGCCTAATTCTAATTCATGCTTATCCTTTTGTCAAATCTGAATTGCCTATGCCTATGAGACTATTGTGATTGATGTAACGACACTTATCATGCCTATGGGACTGTTATAACTGACATAATGAAACCTACCATACCTATGAGACTGTTGCGATTGACATAATGGAACCTATCATGCCTATGAGACTGTTGTGATTGATATGACAGAACTTATCATGTTGTACATCCTATGCCTATGAGACTATTGTGATTGATATAATGGGACTTATCATGTTGTACATCAAAATTAGTGATTCTATTAAGTCCAATCCTATCTAATCTTTATACCTATGGTGTAAATTGCTTAGCTTGCCCACACTTATTATTAATGTACAACATGCCTGTTGAAACATGATTCTTGAATTGGGTATACCTTTACATGCCTATTTTTCCTTATGTCAATTCTTATGCTCCTTCTCTATTTTTCAATTTTTTTATTTTCTTTTGTGAATACTAAGTTCATTCAGAACTTAGATTGAATCTCGTCGTACGTGCGATTATAAGGCAGGAAAATTAGGTATAATTTAACTGAGTAAATTTTGGCATAGCATGTGAATAAAACTTGTACTGACTACACATGGGAAATATTGACATAAAACTTGGACACATATGACAAATATGTAAAATGGCTAAAGATGAACATGCCTAACCCGAGGTTAGATTGAGTTGCGGTGTAAGACTGCCTAGAACCACCTGGCACATCCAGCGACCGCAACAATATAGATCTAATGTGAGAGGTTAGCGTATTAAGCCCAAAAACCTGAGGTTAGATTGAGTTGCGTTGTAAGACTGCCCGGAACCGCCTGGCACATCCAGCGACCGCAGCAAAATAGATCTAATGTGAGAGGTTGGTGCTTTAATGAATGAATTAAAGCTAAGGAACAGACAGACTAAGAATGGTAGAGTTAAGTTAATTAAGGCAACACTTATCCAATATTACCTGTTAAACAGATGGGTGGGTTTAGGTAAATTTGAGAATACTTAACCGTTATAACATGTTGATTAGGAAACCTTAGTAACGGGGACCCATTTCAGCAGTAACCTACATAGATGTACCACGGTACCCTGAACTAGCAGGGTGGGGCACGATTACTGGGCTGATTATAAGCGGTCAAAATAGCGACGGGTGGTGCATCAGTGTAGATTCCGACGGAGTATGGGCGTGCACGTACTCCGGAGTGGAAAAAGCAGGCACATGGCATCAGTAGTATACATTGAGCATCTCGAATTTGTGTCAGGTTGCCTCCATAGGGATTGATACACCCTATGGCGGGACTAGCACATGTATCTACAATCAAGCGGGGCCGAATGACATAAGAAATAAATGCATGCGAGTAGAAGCCGATCAGAAAAGGGATCACTTTGTTATGAACACATGATGGCAGTTGAAACATTCGTTAGTAGGTGCAGAGAAATGAAAATGAGTGCGATAGTAAATTTAGTTTATCTTGCCTTATCTTATGTTATCTTATTGCCATGGTATTGTCCTATGTTCAGTTTATTCATGTCATGATCCTTTTACCTGTTTACATGCTGAATAATCACTGGACTTACCAGGCTTATGTCTGGCCCGTTTTATTTCACCTTCTTTTCTTCCGTTCCCCCCCAGGTCCGCAGGGAGGTAATACTTCTGCTTAGTGCAAACCTTTTCCAGCTTGAAGAGAGTAGATGTATTGCTTGGATTCTCTTTTAGTGGACTATGGCTGTGGTTACACTTTTATTGGGGATTTATGCTGTTGTTTTATGCTTCTTTATGTACTTGGAGTTTTAAATCAAGACAGATGTTTTATTGTAATAATTTAAAAGTTGGGTTTTGAGACAATGCTTGTAATGTTTTGACTGAACCACGCTATTTATGAAATGATTTCAGTTTTCCGCTATTTATATGTCTATCTTGTAAATTATCTGTGCCTTTTACCTAAAATGCTTCACCATAGTTAATGCATTCCCTTTGTGTGTGACCTTAACGGAGGTGGGGTGTTTCACTTGGTATCAGAGCGATGGTTTACCAGATTAGATAAAATATTTTGAAAACTATTTTTTTTCAAAAAAAATTTTAAAGAAGCATTTCCAAGAAAAAGTGTTGTTTTATTTTAAAGGCATAATCCCCAAAGCCATATGTACTATCTTTCTATCCTTGGTTTTGAACCTTTTCTTTTCGTTTGAGCATGTCTGGGGATCTCAATCTTCCCGAGGGCGTACCAATACCTGGCTGGTACAGAAGGTATCTGGAGGCTAGGGCTAATGGCGTAGGCCCAGCAGACGTTCCTCCTCCCCCAACTGCAGCAGTTCCTCCTCCTCGTCCATGTGTGAATGCTTTCTCGAAGATATGTAGAGACTTTCGAGCTATGGGTGGAAAGAATTTTAATGGGACTGAGTCATTTGTGGAAGCAAGAAACTGGCTCAAGGAAACATAAGATTTATTTGTTATCTTCGAAGTGGACGATAGGCATAAGATACAATTGGCTGTATGGTTGCTTAAGGACGAAGCCTCTTACTGGTCGGAAGTTACTAATGCTGAGAGACCAGTTGAAACTTGGGAGGATTTCAGAATGAGATTTGAAATGAAGTTCCTCTCGCAAGCTGAACGAAGTCTACAGATGGAGAAGTTCTTAGCACTCAAACAGGGAAGCCTATCGGTTAAGGAATACGTTAACCAATTCAATCAGCTGGTTAGATTTGGACTGGAGTTAGTAAACACTCCACATAAAAAGGCTCTCCGATTCGTTAAAGGGTTAAATGAGCCATTACACAACCTAGCTATGTCCCATATACCTATGGGTGCGACTTTTGAGAAACTAGTGGACATGGCACTGTTACAGGAGGAAGACAAGGATGGCAAGAAAGAGGCAAGGTGGAAGAACCTCTAGACAAGAAAGTGGAGGGATTGTATAATAAGAAGACAGATTCCAAGAAAGGCGGGAAGAATAACAAACCCCGTGACAAAAGGAAGTGTAAATTTTGTGGCATACCTGGACATCTAATTAAAGACTGCAGGAAGAAGAAGAGGAAGATGGGTGGTTGCTTTTAATGCGGCGAGACAGGACATATGGCTAAGGATTGCCCAAAAAGGCAAGGGCAAGGGAAGAGGACTGGATCTACTTCTGGAGGGCAGATTCACGCTCTCATTGCACCTCCGCAAGAAAGAGGTAGAAATATTTTTGTTGATAGTTTAGTTTATCTTTCTGATCATCTAGTTCGTACTCTTTTTGATTCTGGCGCATCGCACTCTTTTATATGTACCGCTTTAGTAGAATCTCTGCACCTAGATACCAGTATAGTAGAGGATCCCATGGTTGTTTCAAATCCAATTGGGGGTTCGGCCTATTTATCAATGATTTGTTTGGATTTAGAAATTTTTATACTAAGCGTTGGGTTTAGATGTAATGCTTATGTTTTGGGTTTCACGGGCTATGCATTGATTCTAGGCATGGATTGGTTATCCAGTAATGGTGCCATCCTCGATTGTGAAAAGAGAGTGGTTAGACTTATGACTCTCCTCGGTAACACTCTCGAAATCTCTTGTAATCCCATGAATTCTGTTATGCTTAGCTACCTAGAATCTCTTGATGCGTCTGTTGAAAACTTGCAATCTGTTAGAGTAGTCCGTAAATACTCGGATGTCTTTGAAGAGGTGAAGGGTTGGCCTCCAAACCAAGAGATAGACTTCCGCATATACCTTGTTGATAATGCAAAACCTGTTTCTTTACCCGTTAGACACATGGCTCCAAGGGAAAGGAAAGAGCTCAGCAATTAAAGTGTTGCTTGAAAAGGGGTTCATAAGGCGGAGTATTTCTGAATGGGGTGCTCCAGTGGTGTTTGCAACCAAAGCGGATGGTTCACTTCGCCTGTGCATGGACTATAGGGAGCTAAACAAGCTAACCGAGAAGAATAGGCACCCACTTCCTAGAATAGACGACTTATTCGACCAGCTCGTAGGTGCCTCGATTTTCTCCTAATTAGATCTGGCTATCGGATTTCATTAGCTAAGAGTGGCTGAAGACAACATAGATAAGATTGCATTCAGGACCCCAGATGGTTTCTTCGAATGGCTTTTCGTGCCTTTCGGCTTGACAAACACACCCGCCTATTTCGTAGACTAGATGAGTAGGGTGTTCAGAGAGTTCCTTAATAAATTTGTAGTGGTCTTCGTGGACGACATTTTGATTTTCTCAAAAAGTGAGGAAGAACATGCTTTGCATTTAAGGGAAGTCTTGGATTCTCTTCGTGCACATCAGCTGAAAGCAAAATTCTTTAAATGCCATTTTTGGAGAGATGAAGTAAGGTTTCTTGGACATGTGGTATCCAAAGAGGGAATACTGTGGATCCCGCAAAAGTAGTTGCGGTGCAAGATTGGAAGATTCCACGGAATGCAACCGAAGTACGAAGTTTTCTCAGGCTAGCGGGCTTTTACAGAAAGTTCATTAAGGACTTTGCGAAGATCTCATCCCCACTTACTAGGTTGACGAAGAAAAACCTAACTTTTGCCTGGGATTTGGATTGTGATGTTGCTTTCCAACGATTGAAAAGGGCTCTAACAACAGCCCCGGTTCTGACATTGCCTGATGGGAGTAAAATGTTTACAGTATACACAAACGCATGCGGTACTGGATTAGGCGCTCTCTTGATGCAAGAAGGCAAGATAATTTGTTACGAGGGAAGGCAGTTGAGAAGAACTACCAAACTCATGATCTAGAACTAGCTGCCATTGTTTACGCTCTTAAGTCATGGCGTCATTACCTACTAGGAGAAAGGTTTGAATTGTTTACTAACCATAAATCATTAAAGTACCTTTTCTCACAGAAAGATCTTAACTTAAGACAACAAAGGTGGATGGAATTTCTTGCCTCATACGATTTTGAGATTGCTTATACCCCTAGCTAGGGCAATGTGGTAGCAGACACCTTAAGTAGGAAAAAGATGACCTTAAGTCCTCTCTTTGTAGAAAGGCAAAGCTTGGAGTACATGGAAAACTTTGACTTTAGACCCTCCTTTGAATTTGTACCTGGTTTGTTAGCTTCGCTAGAGATATGGCCTACTCTTTTGGACTCAACAGGAACCGCGCAACGTGAAGACCCTCAACTAGTTGATGTGATGGATAAGCTAATTAGAGGTGAGACTTCTAGTCACCTCAATAGATACTCCATCGATGACAAGGGTTGGTTGAGATGGGATGGAAGACTATGCGTCCCACAAGCAAGGGATTTGGTGAAAACCATTCTCGAAGAAGCACACCATTCTAAGTTGACCATACACCCAGGTGGGGACAAGATGGATAAATACATAAAAATGGTTTTCTTTTGGAATGGCATGAAGAAGGATGTAGCTGAGTTTGTCTCTAAATGCTTGATATGCCAGCATGTCAAGGCAGAGCAGAAGAAGCCTGGTGGCCTACTTCATCCTCTAGAGGTCCCACAGTGGAAATGAGATAGAATTTCGATGGACTTTATTGATGGGTTGCCTAGATCAAGAAGGGGCAATACCAGTATTTGGGTAATAGTAGGCAGGCTCACTAAAAGCGCTCACTTTATACCTGTTAAGAGTAAAAGGACTGCCTCATCGTTAGCATCCATTTATCTTAAAGAGGTAGTTCGACTGCATGGAATACCCTCTAGCATAGTAAGTGATCGAGATCCTATCTTTACGAGCGAGTTTTGGAAGAGTTTGCAAGAGGCTGTAGGCACACAGCTATGCTTAAGCACTGCCTATCACGCTCAAACTGATGGTCAGACGGAAAGGGTGAACAAAGTATTAGAAGATCTCTTGAGATTGTGCATTCTTGATTTTGTTGGAACATGAGAGGATCACCTTCCTTTGGTGGAGTTCACCTACAACAATAGCTACCAAGCCACGATAGGCATGGCACCCTTTGAGGCCTTGTATAGGAGACCATGCCGATCACCAACTTGTTGGTGGGAGTCTACAGACAAGATCATACTTGGGCCTGACACGATCAGAGAAACTTCAGAGAAGGTGGACTTGATACGAAGATGAATGAAGACCGCACAAGATAAACAGAAGTCCTACGCTGATAAAAGAAGGACCAACCTTGAGTTTGAGGTTGGAGACAGGGTTTTTCTTAAAGTATCTCCTTTGAAGAATGTCGTTTGCTTTGGGTCCATAGGAAATTGGCACCAAGATTTGTAGGGCCATTTCCTATCATTGAGAGGATTGGGAAGATGGCTTATAAAGTAGAGCTGCCTGAAAGATTGGCTGGAGTACGTAATGTGTTTCATGTCTCTCATCTACGAAAGTGCTTACATGAGTCTGCGGAAGTTATGGAGCCAAGCATACTAGAGGAAATAGAAGTGGAACGAGAAGCAACGGTGAGAAGAGTTCCAACTCGTATCTTGGGTACAGAAGTTAAAAATCTACGCAATCGTGAGGTCAATCTAGCTAAAGTACAATGGAGTGATGCTGAGGAAGATGCGACTTAGGAGACTGAGGACAAGATACGCGCAACCTACCCTTATCTTTTTGAGGGTACATTCTTGATCTCTTTTTCCATAAGTTTATGCACGCTTGCATCTATCTTTTAAGTATGTCTCCTCGGTCCTATTCTTGATCCTTAGGTACAAACCAATGAATGTAAACATTTATTTGAAAACATGTTATGATTGATGGTTGCAAGTGGGTGCTAGTGGTTGCTCGTGGATGTATATACACACATGCTAGGTACTAGATCGGCTCAGTCACTTTCATATTGCATATGCATATATGTATTTATATATGGATTGAAACTTGATATGTTATCATGTGGACGTTGCATTTGTATGAATGATTGTGCACTCATGTAGAAGTTATAGAATAAAATTAGGAATAACCGCATACATGATGGACTCATTGGACCAACATGATTCGCATT
The DNA here is from genome assembly GCA_030737875.1 of Allium sativum. Classification (NCBI taxonomy): domain Eukaryota; kingdom Viridiplantae; phylum Streptophyta; class Magnoliopsida; order Asparagales; family Amaryllidaceae; genus Allium; species Allium sativum. The sequence goes on from CM060915.1 coordinate 649,248,100, forward strand.
AAGAAGGTCAACTGAATCAGTAGACCACCTGATTTTGCATTAGATAAGGACATATACACACACTATGCATATAATCATGAAAACATTAGAAATCTTTTTAAGGACAATGGATGCCTGTGATTGATGGTTGAGTAGATGGATGTTGGATGTTAGGATACATTCTTCTTAACTTAGAGATTTCGGGGATGAAATCCTTTAGGGAGGGGAGAATGTAACACCCCCTATTTTCTATGAATATTAAAAGTAACGAATTAAAGAATAGTTAATTTTTAGAAGAGGAATTAAGGGAAACGGGTTACGCCATTGCGTTCGTCTCGGAATTCTGCTTGAGATAGAGTCCGAGTTTGCGTGAATCGGACTCCGTATGAAGAAGTTATGGAGGTTAGAAGTTTTCAAGTTTAAATTAAAATAATAATTAAAAGTCAAAAAAACAGTTTGAAATTCGAAATTCGGTCAGAACAGGTGAGCGGGAAATTTCCCGCTCAGGGGTGTCGAACCCCCCAGGGGGAGTCGACATAGGTGTCGACCCCCTATAGGGGTGTCGACATAGGTGTCGACCCCCCTGTAGGGAGTCCACCCCTTTGAGATTCAATTCCTGTGACGAATTTTCATAGCCCTGAGCTGATATGGCCTTCTCTGATTGGCCTAATGACAAATTCTGAGGTATTAGGGCTTATGTGTCATGCTGTGGTTGGTTGGATGACACATCTCTTTGGTTCGGATGGCTCTGATTTCTCCTAGACTAATCTAAAGGCTAGAATTAATCCTATACATAAAACTATGGTGCCGTCATGCTGTTCATCTACAAGCTAGCCTAGCCTCCTACTTCTTCTCCAAACTAGAAAATCAAATCCAAACTAGAAATCGATTAGAAGAACTTCAAATCAAAAGTCTACATCAAAGGATTAGCTTAACAAATTCAGAAATTAGATCCCATAATACAAGATCCGTCCTTTTTCTATAAGTTCAGTTATTATTCCGATTTAAACACCTAATAGAAATCATGACTGTAATAATCAGATCTAGAACTATGCCTAATTCTAATTCATGTTTATCCTTTTGTCAAATCTGAATTGCCTATGCCTATGAGACTATTGTGATTGATGTAATGACACCTATCATGCCTATGGGACTATTGTGACTGACATAATGAAACCTATCATGCCTATGAGACTGTTGCGATTGACATAATGGAACCTATCATGCCTATGAGACTGTTGTGATTGATATGACGGAACTTATCATGTTGTACATCCTATGCCTATGAGACTACTGTGATTGATATAATAGGACTTATCATGTTGTACATCAAAATTAGTGATTCTCTTAAGTCCAATCCTATCTAATCTTTATACCTATGGTGTAAATTGCTTAGCTTGCCCACACTTATTATTAATGTACAACATGCCTGTTGAAACATGATTCTTGAATTGGGTATACCTTTACATGTCTATTTTTCCTTATGTCAATTCTTATGCTCTTTCTCTGTTTTTCCTTTTTTTATTTTCTCTTGTGAATACTAAGTTCATTCGGAACTTAGATTGAATCTCGTCGTACGTGCAATTATAACGCGGGAAAATTGGGTATAATTTAATTGAGTATGTTGACGGGAAAAAATGTCGTAAACACCAAAGATTCCTAATTACTAGGAATTATAAATATGGTCGCATAGACAAGAACATATTATAGAACATAAACAGTAAATAACACAAGAGATTTATAGTGGTTCGGCCTCAGGGAGGGCCTACATCCACTATGAAGAGTTGTAGGAATTTTATTGATCACTTGAAAGATTACATGATTAAGATCCTCTCATTACATTCATTGACTATGATATATGAAGCTACAATAGTCATATTTGCAAGAAATAGTAAAATGGACAAGTTTTCCCTTCTTCTTCCTCAAAGAGGAGATGCCATTAATGAAGCTTTATGGAGGTCTCAAAGCCCAAGAATCTCTCCCTTTTGAAGTGTGAGGTAGTGGGGTATTTATAGGAAGTGGTTAGGTAGGGGTTAAGTAGGAGTAGGTAGAAATGGGGACCATCTTCAGGAAATTCACGCCTCCAGCTGTCGGCCACGGAAAATTCATACCTGGGTGGAGGTACGAAATTTCGCACCTCCCAGGTACGAAATTTCGTACCTACTAGGTACGAAATTTTGTACCTTCAAGGTATGAAATTTCGCACCTTCAAGGTACGAAATTTCGCACCTTCAAGGTACGAAATTTCGCACCTTGGCAGGGTGCAAAGTTTGTTTGGAGGGGACGTGGCCGAGGATCGTTGGCGCGCTATGTTGGTTCTTTTGGGGCGTTGAAGCTTCTCAGCACGAAGTGAAGGAACCTATCATTTAGCTGGTCCAAAGTGAAGGAATCTGAGCTTCCGACATGGAGAAAATCAGATGAATCGGGCGGTGCCCACAGTTTCGACCTAACCGGCTAGGTCGATCGCCGTCGAGACTGTGGGCCCCCGGACCCCCACCGGTGATGCGCCCGGACCCGCTTGACGGGCCGCCTTCGGCTCGGATGCAGATGGAGGTTGCGTCCGTGGGATGCGACATCCTGCTAGTGGCCAGACTCGAGTCTTCTGATACTAGCCCCCGGATGATATTGGCGACACCCCCGGGCTGTAATATCACGCGATATGTTGAGTCGAGCGTGTCTTGAGTACTTTTGGTGACCGGACCAAAAAGCCAGTTAACATTTGCCCCCCAAAGTACGTCTTGTCTTGAGATGATGTGCTTTGGAATGAAAGTTGGGATGATAGTTGGGTTGCGGATTTATCCTGCAAGTTATAGGAAAGACATGTTAGTTAGCGGGCACGCTCGTTGGGGAATCGTGAGCGAGCCGTTGCTGGTTTGGTGTCGCACTCGCATTGCTTAGTAGTCGCATAGTGCCGTCGTCGTGCGTTTTAGGCGACTTGACACTTACGAGGGACGTGCGTACGTGGGCTCTTTGACGATTGAGCATTTGGTGAGTATGCAAGTGGTCGTTGAGTCGTGATTGTCTTGGTAGCCAGTGCTTCAAAGATAAGTGGATGTAGCTGTATTTAGGTGTACGATCTCGAATTCCGACCTTGGAACGTTCGTTTGGGGCACCCCAATCCCTTGACTGTAGTTACTTCCTTTCTCCTCTTCTCCGGATAGAAAATCACTATAGGGCATGAAGGATGCCAAAATACTTCTTTTGTACTTTGTTTGTTCGAGGTATTGTTAGGTTTTTGGGAGAGGGGAAGAGAGATATGGAAAGTAAGAGGGCTTTCGGATCCGGTACCCAAGAACGTGGAGCAGCGGATCTTGGGAAATGAGTTTAGGAATTTGGATAAAGGTTGCCAAGCATGTGTAAATACGGGATTGGGCTTTCTGTCCCAAACTCTTATTAAATCTTTCACGCTCTTTAGGAGTTCGAATCTTGGTTGAGGAGATGACAACTAAGCCGACGCGCGGGAGCATGAGACATAACTTTGCACTCCCACGACTTTGTCGAACCTTGTCTTCGATCTTGAGTTTGTAAATTTGAACCTTTGCATGGTGCCATATGAGCAGACAGTGATTAGTGATTTTTGGTCTCGCGACGTGGTCCTCAAGGAATGGACCTGCTTGGATTGTTAGCTTGAATGCTTGTGTGAGATATCGACACATGGTTAAGCGGTTAGTCTTGGGATCCGATCAATAACCTAACCATGATGCGGTCGCATCTTAACGTAGGCGTTGCACTGGCGGTTGGTGATGGTCGTGGCGTTAGTTGTTGAGGCTAAAGGCTGCTACGATGTTTCAGAGCGTCAGCTTTTTATGGAGTCCGGGTAATGATGGAAGCCGAGAAGCCTCCAGGGCCTGAACTCTGGCTCCGGATTTCCTTCGTTGCAAGGTGAAGGTGCTCTAAAGATGGTGGTTCCGTAGGACGCTGTGAAGATGATGCCAGTGCAGAGACTTTAGGGGATTTGATTGGGTCATGAGATTGCCAGGCCGGTGTGACAATCCGTAGAGGGTTGCCCCAGGCCCGGGTACCTGCTAGATTCTTCTCGACGTCAGACACGAGCTAGCAGACTCAGATCGTTGCTCAATGTTTCATGCCTGATCAGTAATTGAAGTTGAACTTAACACAATTGGTTGGTGAATGATTCTAGAAATGAACTTATTCGGACTGATTGCTCGGATACGTGCGCAAGATGCATGCATATGTTCGAGTCGTTAGTCTCCAACCCAATTATGTCGGGGTCGTTATCCGATTCGGAAAATGGTGCTGACGTTTACCGGTAACTACTGCCATAGTTATCCAAACTAGGTGTCATCACCGCGTTTCGATGCGCTTGTATGTATGCATCGAGGGGTGTGAGGTAGCTTCATGTTGCGTTTAAGTATGAGTTTACTGACAGGGCGCTGAGACCTTGCGAACCCAATGGACCGGCCATGGAAACCCAAGAACTTGCACTGAAATATGGATTTTTTAATTCGCGTCTTGAGAATTTATCTAAGTTCTCCAGTTCCTTGGGGAACTGCGATCGTATTGCTTCCTTTGCCCTTCGGTTCGGGCCTCTATGCCTGGTCTGCCTAGTACTACCGGGAGGTTAGAAGTTTCCGAGACCCAAGGTTTTGGGTTCGGGTCCTTCTCGTGGCGAGGTGTATGTTCCTCCTTAGAATGGTTTCCCCCATGGCTGTGGCGATGGAAATGCCAGCGCGAAAGCTGGAGGAGATCCTCCTCAGGTCCTGCGATGAGTAAACCAGTGTGGAGATGGGTAGGAGATTGCCCCCACTCTCGTGTACTTGCCCTTTGAGCGGAGGTGACGCCAGGCTTTGCCCCCGTATTTACTCAAGCGTTCGGGTCCCAGTTGTAGTCACAGCGGGAACAACCTGGAGAAGTAGGATAACCCATGGCTTTGGGGTCCCATATTTATATGATCCTCCTTAGAGGAGGAGAAGTTGTGGCTGGTCGAAGTGCTCATGCAACGGGCGTAGCTGGTGTAAGTGTGCGAACAATGCAAGCTACGGTGGTAGATCAGGAAGCCCGGCTGGTGGAAAATTTGGAGGAGCCGGAGGGGAAGAGGGACAGGATGAGGCTGCCATACAAGATGCACGGGCAAAGGCTAGTTAGGATGCCGAGGAGAAATCTGCCGTTGTGGTGGCGAAAAGGTAGGTCGATGCTGAGACAGAGAAAGAGAGGGCCTCTGAGTAGGCTAGGAATAAAGAGAGCCGTCGGCGATGCCCGCTAGAAGAGGGCGAGAGGTCCCTTAGCACACTTGTAGCAGATACCATTATGGGGCTCCGGGCCAGGCGCTTAGCTGATCGGAAGACTGCCAAGGATGCTGAGAAGAGAGCGGAGTTAGGCACCAAGAAGGCTTGGGGAGACACCTATGATGGATTGGTCCTTGCTTCTGACATCGTCCCTAAGCCGTTGCCATGTGTTGCTCTCGGGGAGGCTATGATGATTACAAGCGGCGAGGATGATGGCGGAAGGCGCGCATCGATGCCTCATGAATCCATTACTCTTGTGTAGAGTAGAGGAGGAGGAAGCAGTTCTGGAAGGAAAGGGCCCGTCATTGGTGGTGACCTGCCTGTATCGAACCTGTATAGACGAAAGAAAATAAAAGAAAAGGATGAGTAGCATCAGTAATTGTTAAAGGAATTAAAGATGCCATGGGTTAAGCGAACCAATAGTATATGTGAGTGCGGTCCTCGCTTTTGGTCCTTAAAGACATGGTGTGGTATTCATGAATACCCTGTCATCAGAGAGAAGAGATGTTAGACATGTAGTCTTTTTAATGTGTGCGTGTGTGTGAAATGGAATATGAATTAGTAAAGATCGCATTTCATGTTAAGTGTTCGAACGTTCTTCTCATGTTTTCCGACGTCCCGTACTTACACAAGCGTACTTGTTGTTACACCAACAAGAGTGCGATCGGAGACCGCACTCTGGGTTGATTGTTCCAGAGGGGTGTGATTGTGTGTCGCGCCCTGGGTTGTTGTTCCAGAGGGGTGACACAGAGTACCGCGCTCTAGGTTGTTGTTCCAGAGGGGTGAGACAGAGTACCGCGCTCTGGGTTGTTGTTCCAGAGGGGTGAGACAAAGTACCACGCTCTGGGTCGTTGTTCCAGAGGGGTGAGATAAAGTGCAGGCTTCTAGTAAGTTTCCTTCAGCTTAGGAAACCCGTAGTTTGTGAAGCCAGACTAGAGCGCCCGCTGTTTTTTCTTGGATTACCCGGGGTTAATCCCAAGAGTAGCGGAGGCGTATGACGTCGCGTTATGCGGTCCGTCCAGAGGGTGGCTCTCCCGTCATTCATCGGGTTCGAGCGAGTGACGACGTCGTTTATTCGCCATAGAAAAGCTCCGATCATCAGCGCGTACGGTCCGATCGTGGCCATGAGCGGCACCTAAGCCTTTAGCGCTTCGGGGAAACGATTTAACGTTGGTCTCGGTGCTGTGTCGGGATTCGACAGGTACTCGTAGCCAGGGGAAGTGTACATCGCTCCTGGCTGTATGTTGGGCGGCCCCAAGTCGCGTGGGACTTGGGCGAACGATTCAAGTCAGAGGTTATTTATACTCGGTCGCGCCGCGGGCCGGCAACTCGAGTGGCGTGGCCGGCTCCCGTGCTCGGGGCGCCGGTCGTTGCCAATGTGATTAGGCTGCGGGGTTGGTTCACGGTTGAGACGGCGGTGTCGGCCCCAATGTCAGGGACGGGTACGGTGGTCGGAAGTTTGAGTGCAAGCTGGTTGTTAGGATTAATCAAACATGTCATGCACGGAGCAAACATGGAAGGGAGACAGGAAACTAAACATCACTCCTACGGATATCTCTGGTAGTAGTAGCCTTAGCAATGCCTCGAATTGAAGGAAAGCAAAACATCGTTGAAAGGCCTGAATTGATTGTACACTAAGTCATGTAGAGTAGAGGTGAAGATGTTCGTTGTTCCATGCCATTGGGAGTTCGGCTCCGTCCGTGTTGACGGTTTGAAAGTTCCATCGCTGAGCTTCCATTGTATGACTGTGGTCCTTCCTATCGAGGGGCGTGGCCTGCTGGTGGAGGAAGGACCTGTTGTAAAACGAGGTTGCCGATGTTGAGGTCCTTATGGCGGACTCTAGAGTTGAAGTATCGGGCTACTCTTTGCTGATTAAAGCTTGATCCATGGGACCAATTCTCGGGTCGAAGATGTTGATCCAGTGTAGTGCGCTCGTTTATACGAATTAGCCGTAATGGTTGACTATAGGACAGAAGTCGTTTGGAGGGCTTACAGCACTTGAGACCTGATAACAACTAGATCGGTGCAAAAGGCGACCCACGTGAGGTGAGTTATGAGGCATGGATGCTCATTGTTGCCATAGTCCTGACGAGCCGGAGGGATGATCTTGAGGGATTTATTGTCGGTTGAGCTTTTGTTTAGTGGGAATATCTGATGAGCGTTGAGTGGCTCGGAGACCCTATGCAGTGCGAATCTCCGATGAGCGTTGAGTGGCTCGAAAGGTCCTGCGTAGTGGGAACCCCCGATGAGCGTCGAGTGGCTCGGAGATCCTATGCAATGGGAATATTTGATGAGCGTTGAGTGGCTCGGAGTTTCCATGCGGATGAGTTCCTCAATGTTACTCTGTAAGTGGCGAAACATATTTGTGTTGTATCTGCGGACGGTGTAGAACTGGCAATATCCTGGCGTGTTCGTCGGACATTTAGGTCTAGGCCTTTTGCACGGTTGGGAGTTGTAGGTTGCGAGATAGATTTTCTCGGTGGTGTTCTTGAGAGTAGTATAGATACGGAAGGACGGAGGTCGAAGACGCTTCCTCTTGCTATTGCGACTACGTTTGACGTTGTCGGCGTGAGCAAGATTGTGCAGAGCGGTGGAATCAGAGTTGTTGGAGCTCTGGGCATCATCACGAGGTAGGATGTTGAGGGTAGGAGCTTGATTCCTTTATGCTAGATTTTGGCATAGGAAGTAGTCGGCATTCGTGTGGAAGATCTTCTGAATCCTTGATTGTTTTTGATTGGTCCATGCCCCAAGTTTGGAACCAGGTGGCATGCCCTTTGTAAGCTGGATGAGCATGACTCGAGGAGTGGGTTCCTTGACTTCGGCAAAGGCGGTATTGGATTTTGCGAGGTGCCCTTTAAGAGTTCACAGATGCCTTGTTAACCATTCGAGACTAAGAAGGTGTCTCTGGGTATCACGACGTGCATCCTGGATTGCAGGACCATTCTTTTGGCGGTTTAGTCGAGAGTTAAGATAGTTCACGGTGGAAGTCGAGGGAACCATAATAGAGCCGTCTTGGATAAGGACGGGGAACTACTTGCATTTTACGGCATCGACATGTGGGAGTGCTGGCGCCACCGGCGCCATTTGGTATTATGGCTAGCCGAAGTGAATGACTTACGCCTCGTACTACTTTCGCAGACGCCGTGGGCGTACCCCTGCGATTTCCTTACAATCCCACGGATCGTGTCGGCGACAAACGGAGGTTGGGCTCCCGCTGCATTATAGAGGTCGTGATCTAGTCCAGGACTTTAGAGCCTAGCGTACCTTCTTGGCGGAAGGTCTTTGGCACTCCGTGAGTCTCTAACTTCGGTTGCATGACATTGTGGAAGTCGGTTGAAGTGAACTTGAGCCCAGTTGGATGCTAGAAGCATAGGCGATAAGTGGACTCATAGCAGCCTGAGTCCGCCTAACGGAGGCTTGAACGTCAAAGCCGGGGACGGTCGGGATGACGCGTTCTATTTCTCGTGGTGACCCTGATATTGCCGAGGTTAGAGGTCAGTCGTGCCTTCATGGAATGCCACATGTGGTGTGTTGGAGTGTCAGGGCCACTCAGCTTTGCGTGCAATCCTAGTGAATGGATAATTCCTGGAGTGTACCGACGGATGACACCTGCGATCTCTGGCCCATTTTCGATAGCAAGCAATTGATTTTGATTGCCCATAGTGGCACTGGTGCCCCTAGTGCTTACGTCCAAGTTGGGAATCGGCTGATTGAGAGGAAAGTCTTATTGGATTCCAACTGGAGGGGCCACATCGAGCGTAATTCTGACTCATGAATCCATGGGACGAGTACCATCCAAAGCTGCGCGCGTTGGTGCTTGAGCAACATTTCCAACTACAAAGCCTGACCAATCTAAGCGCATCGAGCTGGAGCGATGTCGGGATTAGGGGTGCCCCCAAGTGTAGCGGGACCGACACCATTCCGAGGAGTGACGTCGGCTAGTCGGTTAGTTTGCGGGGCTGCCCCCAAGTCCTGGGTCGATGGTGGAGGAGCATCGGTACTTGCCTCCGTAATGTATGCTTGGCTAGTCGGATCTGAAGTGCTTCTTATCTGGCGAGGAAGGTATTGAAAGCTTCCTCCTACCGCTCGAGTCAAGCTTTCAAATCGGTGACAGGATTCTTGATCATTCTTTTGATGCTCCCCTTGAGTGACGTAATTCGATGGAGGTCTAGTTTTGGTATAGCTGTTGAGTTTGGGCGAGCTAGTGTGCACCTGGATTCGGAGGTACTTTGGTCTGACGAGTTGCTGGAAGAGCGGGACTTTGGTTGCAAGCGGCGACAGTTGGGCTCTTCCGAGTAGAAGGTTGTTTACACGAACCCGGTTTGTTACCGTGTTCCTTGGCCGTAAGTGATGATTATTTGATCATCATTTCCTTTCTGTTATTGTCGCTGTCGCCATGCGAATGTTGGAGTGGATGGCGATGTTTTTAATGGGGCTGAATCTCCTTCCTCGCCGTGGGCCATTAGCTTCAAAAGAGGAAATTTCTGATGCGGTATGCCGCTAGCGGGCATGGTTCTAAGCAAGCTGATGTAAAACGACGAAGCGTTGAATTTTTTTTGAAGTTGGCGCATAAGGTTGATGTTGATCTTCAACGCCTAGCACGAGAGCTGCATTCTCATATTTCTTATTAAGCGTGTGAATCTGTGCTTGGGCCGCAAGAGCTTCGGGGTCCACAAGTGGAAGGAGATCCGTTTCCAGTGGGTCCTCCGCCACTCGGGGTGGGTGAGAGGTACCAGTGTCAATTGTGGCCAATGTTAGGTTTTGCCGGAATTCCGCTTAGTGCCGGTGAGAGACATGATGCTTTTCGGACGTACTGCTCAAGGCGCTTCTCGCTGACAAGCCATTCGATTACATCTTTGAATTGATGGCAATTATTGGTATTGTGCCCGTACATGCCGTGGTACCGACAGTACTTGTCGGTCTTCTTCTCATGATTAGTGGACTCCCTGTTGTATGGTTTCTTGTATTGAAGCGTGTTGCACGTTTGCCGGTAGATTGTTTCCAAGTCTTCATTCAGCGGGGTGTAGAACTTGTATGTCCGGTGAGAGCTGGGCTTTTCGGGTTCCGTAGAAATTTGGCCGTTGTTGCGGCTGCCTTGCCTACTGTTATTCGATCTTTGTTTGTAGGGGCCTGCCCCCGTGTCCTTATCAAAGAGATTTACTATCTGTTTCCCTTTGACGTTGTCATTTATGGCACCCGCATGTGGATTGTTGGGAAGACCAGCCCTGCGGAGTCGGTTTCGTCTCGCCTCTTCTTGACATAAGTATTGCCTAGCCTTTTCATGGAAAGCGTCGAGGCTTTTTGGCTGCTTCCGATCGATCCATGCCCCGAATTCGGAAGTAGGGAGGTCACCTTTGGCTAGTTGACAGAGTACGGTGCAAGGATCTGGATCCTTGACCTCGGCGAGCGCGACATTGAACCAGGAGAGGTAGCTTTTGAGCGACTCGGCGGGTCCTTGGCATAGGTTATACAAGGTGAGGGCATTCTTCGGAGTTGGGATGTGCACTCTGAATTGCTTGACCAATTCTGCTGCTAATTGGCTGAAGTTGTTAATGGAATCAAGTGGGAGGCGAGAGAACCATAACAAAGCGGTTCCTGATAAGAAGTCTGGGAAGCACTTGCATTTGACCGAATCATTGCCCCGGCTCGATTCCATTTTCCATTCATATTTATTTAAGAAGGTACATGGGTCGGTTGTGCCATCATAGAGCGGCATCTATGGCATGCTGAAGCGGCGTGGCCATTCAGCTTCATTTACCCTCCTGGTGAAGGGGCTGTGCCTAATGTGCGCTTCCCATGAATCATGCATAATTCCTCGCCTCTCCCTCATGACCCTTCGGACCATGTCGGGAAGGTAAGTTGGATGGGGATCAGCCATCGGGACCCATGGATTTTGGTGAGGTTTTGGAGTCATGTTGCGAGGGCGTTTCCTATGATGGACGTCCGGATTGTCTTCCTCCATGTCCTCGACATCTATAAGCGGACCTTGATGAAGAACGGATTGATGCGGATCCTGTTCTGGAAGAGCACGGTCCATTGGAATAGCGGGCCCATCATCCTGATCAGCGGTCATCGAGTTGTGTCGAGGAAGGGGTTGGTTCGTAGGATCTGGTCCGTCATTGATAATCAAGCCAGAGTGGCCTCAGTACTGTGCCCCCTCGCTATATGTGACCGTAGTTCGGTTGCCGTAGCCGCTCCCATTGCCGTTGGCGTAGCCATCTTCGAGAGTGTTGGTGCAAACGGCGACGTTGTTGATGAGACTAAACCTCCTTCTTTGATGCCGGCCCCTTGACTCGGAAGAGGAAGTTTCTGAGACCGTTGGTCGAGGTCGAGTGTTGTTCCGAGCTAGTTGAAGTCGATTGACGATGCGTTGACTTACTTGAAGTTGTCGCATAAGGTCGATGTTATTCCTTAATGTTGGGTTGAGATCGACATCCGTGTTCTCATATTTTTCATTAAGTGCGCGGATTTGAGCTTGTGTTGTGAGCGCTTTGGGGTCCACAGTAGGAGGGACGATTTCATTAGTGGCCGAGCCTCCTAGTCCTTGTGATTGATCTTCCTTGGTGGGCAAGAGTGGTCGAGGAGTTGCCGATGTTATAGCGTAGCCGAGTGAGGCGGAGTCGAGGCCGAGTGAGGCGGAGTCGAGACCGAGTGAGGCAGAGTCGAGGCCGAGTGAGGCGGGATGCGGAGTCGAGGAATCCAAAGTAGTGGAGTGGAGGCTCGAGGCCGAGGCGAGAGACTTTCGAACCTCTTGGGGTTCGAGGGTACGAACCCCGTGGGGGTTCGAGTTTTCGAGCCTCGTAGGGTTCGAGTTTCGAACTTGGTGGGGTTCAAGCTTCGAAGCCCGTGAGGTGCGAGTTTCGAACCCCGTAGGAGGCTCGGGGCCGAGGCGAGAGGCTCGAGGTCGAGGCGAGAGGTTCAGGGCTCGAGTTTGAGGTTGTTGGGATGTCCCGTCCTCGACTGCGGCTGAAGAGCCGATCTTTGCGTTCTTTGGTCGCTTTTCCATCGTGAGCGGACTCGACAACAGGTTTAGCAAGGAACCTTAAGCTCGTCGGGGGTCGAGATGACAAGGTGCGACAAAGGCGCAAAATCCGAGTTTTCCCAGTGAAAGCACCAAATGTTGACGGCAAAAATGTCGTAAACACCAAAGATTCCTAATTACTAGGAATTATAAATATGGTCGCATAGACAAGAACATATTATAGAACATAAACAGTAAATAACACAAGAGATTTATAGTGGTTCGGCCTCAGGGAGGGCCTACGTCCACTTTGAAGAGTTGTAGGAATTTTATTGATCACTTGAAAGATTACAAGGTTGAGATCCTCTCGTTACATTCATTGACTATGATATATGAAGCTACAATAGTCATATTTGCAAGAAATAGTAAAATGGACAAGTTTTCCCTTCTTCTTCCTCAAAGAGGAGATGCCATTAATGAAGCTTTATGGAGGTCTCAAAGCCCAAGAATCTATCCCTTTTGAAGTGTGAGGTAGTGGGGTATTTATAGGAAGTGGTTAGGTAGGGGTTAGGTAGGAGTAGGTAGGAGTAGGTAGAAATGAGGACTATCTTCGGGAAATTCGCGCCTCCAGCTGTCGGCCATGGAAAATTCGTACCTGGGTGGAGGTACGAAATTTCGTACCTGCTATGTACGAAATTTCGTACCTTTAATGTACGAAATTTCGCACCTTCAAGGTACGAAATTTCGTACCTGCTATGTACGAAATTTCATACCTTCAATGTACGAAATTTCGCACCTTCAAGGTACGAAATTTCGTACCTAGGAGGTATGAAATTTCGCACCTTGGCAGGGTGCGAAGTTTGTTTGGAGGGGACGTGGCCGAGGATCGTTGGCGTTGTATGTTGGTTCTTTTGGGGCATCGAAGCTCCTCAGCACGAAGTGAAGGAATCTATCATTTAGCTGGTCCGAAATGAAGGAATCTGAGCTTCCGACATGGAGAAAATCGGATGAATCGGGCGGTAAGACTAAGTTGCGGTGTAAGACTGCCCGGAACCGCCCGGCACATCCAGCGACCGCTACAATATAGATCTAATGTGAGAGGTTGGTGCTTTAATGAATTAATTAAAGCTAAGGAATAGACATGCTAAGAATGGTAGTATTAAGTTTATTAAGGCAACACTTAACCAATATAACATGTTAAACAGATGGGTGGGGTTAGGTAAATTTGAGAACACTTAACCGCTATAACATGTTGATTAGGAAACCCTAGTAACCGGGACACATTTCAGCAGTAACCCACATAGATGTATCACGGTACCCTGAACTAGGCAGTGTGGGGCACGATTACTAGACTGATTATAAGCGGTCAAAATAGCGGCGGGTGGTGCAGCAGTGTGGGTTCCGATGGAGTATGCTTGTGCACGTACTCCGTAGTGGAAAAAGCAGGCACTGGGCATCAGTAGTATACACTGTGCATCTTGAATTTGTGTTGGGTTGCCTCCATAGGGATTGATACACCCTATGGAGGGACTAGCACAGGTATCTACATTCAAGCGGGGCCGAATGACACAAGAAATAAATGCATGCGAGTAGAAGCCAATTGGAAAAGGGATCACTTTGTTATGAACACATGATGGTAGTTGAAACATTCGTTAGTAGGTGCATAGAAATGGAAATGAGTGCGATAGTATATTCAGTTTATCTTGCCTTATCTTATGTTATCTTATTGTCATGGTGTTGTCCTATGTTCAGTTTATTCATGTCATGATCCTTTTACCTGTTTACAAGCTGAATAATCACTGGACTCTCCAGGCTTATGTCTGAACCGTTTTCTTTCGCCTTCTTTTCTTCCATTCCCCCCAGGTCCGCAGGGAGGGAATACTTCAGTTTAGTGCAGACCTTTTCTAGCTTGAAGAGAGTAGATGTATTGCTTGGATTCTCTTTTCTTAGGCTATGGCTGTGGTTACACTTTTATTGGGGATTTGTGCTGCTGTTTTATGCTTCTTTATGTACTTGGAGTTTTAAATCAAGACAGATGTTTTATTGTAATAATTTAGAAGTTGGGTTTTGAGACAATGCTTGTAACGTTTTGATCGAACCACGCTATTTATGAAATGATTTCAGTTTTCCGCTATTTATATGTCTGTCTTGTAAATTATCTGTGCCATTTACCTAAAATGCTTCACCAAAGTTAATGCATTCCTTTTGTGAGTGACCTTAACGGAGGTGGGGTGTTTCACATGAGCAGGAGGCCGACGTACTACAATTCTTACTATATAGTTATTTGGATGATTTTTGTTGTTATTTCTTGTTATATACTCTGATGAGGGATGTAGTGAGGCATGATGTATTCAGATATTATTATTGGATGTATTGTACATGACATATGAGATTTTTATGGAGATGAGATTTCCTACTTTATTATGCTTCACTACTATATCATGTTGTATATTTTATTATTATATATGACCCTTACGATGTGAGTTATACAACGGGTTTTTATTCGTTTAATTTTCTTGCCTATCATCCCATATCGGCCTAGCACAATATGTAGTGTAATTTTCCTATAGTTTAGTGTAGGAGGTATGAGATGGTCGTCACACTTGGTGTCAAAGCTTTGGTTAATCAATTTTACCCAAATTTCAAAAGCATAAAAGTGCATGACAGACTACTTTTAATTTTGTTGGATGATATCTATAATATATGATATAGTATATTAGTAAGCACTTTAGCACCCTTTTGGTCTTTCTCTGATAAGGACTGATCATTCTTGTTTCATATAAAGAACGAGTCATCGAAACACGAGGAACTCTACTAGGGGTGAGCCTGCAACTAGAGGGGTAGGTGAAGGGAGTCAATTGGGAGCTACTACACTTGATTTTCCAGCTATGTTCGAGGCTATGATGACATTGATCATGAGAATCATACCCACTCCTGCGGTAGCCGTAGATGGTAGTGCTCCTATGCAGGCACCTAGGGTTGTTGATTTCACTAAGTTGTGCAAGGATTATACTTCTTTGGATAGGAAGTCGTTTGTTGGGACAGAATCCTCGATTGAAGTCCAAAATTGGTTGGATACTTGTGTTCGTGTTATCTAAGACTTGGGTATCGATGATGCAGTGAAAGGGGAGCTCGTGTCGAGGCAGCTTCAGGGTCATGCTATAGATTGGTGGAACTCTATTGCTCTTGAGACTCTGAAGGCCCAGATTACTTGGGAACAATTCATGATTAAGTTTGAGGAGAAGTTCATTTCTATAGTCTAGAAGTCGATCCTCTTGAATAGTTTTATTTAATTGAAGCAAGGTGGAAGACCTATGACTAAATATGTAGCAGAGTTTGAGGCTTTGTCTAAGTATGCCCGTTCCTATATCGAGATTTTGAATCATAAAAACAAGATGTTTATTATGCGGTTGGATCAGTATCTTGGGAAAAAAAGTGTGGATCATATTGAGGATCCATACATGAAGTTGGTCGAGAAAGCTTTAAGGCACGAGAGTTTGTTCCCGAAGAAAGATGAAGCTGTTTTCGAGATTAAGGGAGAATTGAAGCAACAACTAGGTGGAAGGAGTAATAAAAAGTGGTAAGGAAAGAGGAAGCAATAACAGCAAGTGAAGAATGACCAGAAGAAATCTAAGTGTGAGGTTACCTAGTTTAACTGTCATGAAAAGGGCCATTATTCTCAGGATTGCAACGCTTATAAGGCGGAAAGGAAGTGTGTCAACTGCAATAAGACTGGGCACTTGAAGAATAACTTCCCAGAGCCTCCAAGGGATAAGCAAGTGATGAAGATGTATTCATTGGATGTTGTGCCATCTTCCTTGAGGGCTCCGACTATAGTAGAGAAAGTATGCTTTCCGTTAAATGTGTTTCAGTTCGAGTTTTGTTTAATACTGGGGCATCATATTCTTCTATATATAATGTGCTTGTTTGCAAGTTAGGTTTATTACCTGAGATTTTTTATAGACCATTAGTTGTAACTAACCCGGTAGGTGGCTCCTCTAGTATTTGCATGCTTTGTCATGGTCTAGTTTATCGAGTCATAGTTTCTCTTTTATGCATGATTTCTTTGTTTTGAACTTCGCTTGGTTTAGGATTATTCTGGTTATGAACTGGCTCAAAAAGTACGCTTCTACAGTGAATTGAGGGAAGCTCAAGGTGACAATCGAGAATGTGGAAGGGCGAATGATTGTGACACACTTCCTACCATATGATAGGGTTCTAGTTAGGTTTTTATATTCGCTTGCGATTCCATGGGATGGATTGCCATATTTTTCGATCATTAAAGCGCTTTCCGATGTCATTGATGAGGTCAAGGGACTACCATCGTGAAAGAAAATTGAGTTTTGATCTAGGGGATGGATCCAAACCTATTATTATGCCTCTTAGGCGGATGACACCTAAGGAACAACGAGAGTACATTTCAATCCAGTCAACACCTGTTTACCTGTCACATGAAACACACACATAGAGTACATTTCAATAGAAATAAAACTGAATACATGTGAATATATATATTTTTTAAATTTTATTTGCCTCAGATTTCTGGTGTGTTTCTCATCATTTTTCTGACTCGATCTGACTTTTCCGACTGTGTCTAGACAGCTTGTGATATTCACAGTGATACACTGTAAATACCACAAGGCAGTCAGTGTATATATAAAATATTTCAGTACAGGGACAAGAAAATCAGTTTGATGGCTGCATATACACACGTGTGCACTGGCTTGCCAGTCAGCGAGCAACTGAGGAGTAGCCACGTGGACCATCTTGACTTAGTGCGTATATGGTCAAGCAAAATAAAACAAACATGACAAGTTCATGTCAACACAGAAATTCAAATCAAATAGCACAGTGGCACAAGTAAAGAAAATGAACTAAAAATGGTCGAGCTCTTAAAAGATCACAATGGTACAAAATGAACAAACACTCAAGCTTGTGTGCAAGCCAGCAATGAAATACAGGCAACATCAAGTATTGTTTCAAAAATGTCAAACCAAAGTGGTCGATCAACCAACAATCAAGATCAGCTCATTTTCAAGTAATTTGCATGGCAGATCAACACAAACAGCATGGTTGATTCATGTCATCAAAATGAGTGGTGCAACTATGTGCAAGTGAATTCAAGTCAGCACAAAGACAACATAGTACAAAACAACAATGATATGTGTCATGTAGAAGAATTTTTCAAGCAATACAAGAATGAAGCAGATGTGATCATGCAAGCAGAGCACCAGGTTAAGACGCAAAGACTAAACTAGTATGGCAGTTCTATATGTTGCATGACATATATACACAACCTCAAATACAGCAGTGAGCTCAAACAAGGTAGTTCAACTCATAAGAAAGTGTGGCAGCATGAATGGCAACATGTTCAAGACAGTTCAATTTTCATGGTGAAGGTGCATACAAAATTAAATTGGTATAGCAGTTTCATTTATACAGTGCAACAACAAGTTCATGCTCAAGGTCAATAATTACGAGGGTGCTGGTTCATGTGTGTATCTCAATTCATATGGTCGAGCTAATCAAGTTCAAGAAAGCTCATAGCCAAGGACAACTACAATGAAAAGGTTCAGTTTCAAGTGGTGCAATACTTATATCAGCTCAATCATAGTGAAAATAATTCAAGGTGTATGTGCATTAAACAGTGCAACAAAAATGCCGAACCCAAAATTCAATAGCATGCTCATGTGTACATGAAATGGGACAACCCAGATTCAATTTCAAGCATGGTGCCGAAATGCATAAAGAAAATCAATGTGATCAACACACACAGCAGTGAATGTTCAAGCATGGTAATGGTGTTTTTCATATTCATGTTCACAAGAATGTGTGGAGTAAAGAATGGACTCAAAGCAACTTTGAATTATTTCCAGAGGTTCACAATTATTTTTTGGAAAGTATTGATCATGCTTTCAACTGGAAATGGATCCATATCAACATGGAAAATAAGTATGGACATAAACTGCATGAATGCACTCTGGAAATCAAACATGTTTTTTTAATTTGCTAAAGTTCAAATTGGTTCAGATTATCATCTAGGAAATTCACACAAGCTTTTATTTTTTACAAATTCGATAAGTGTTTTTTTTGGGAACAAATCTTTCTGCTTTCGAAAATTTCCTGAAATGCTGATCAAATAATCTATTTCCCAAAATTTCCTAAATCATACTTGGCAAGCTAATAATTTTTCTAGTTTTTCAAACAATCAGAGAATTATGGAAGAACAGATATCACGCAAGGAAAACAATTATTTTGTTTCTAGTTTTTGACAAAGCAGTTTGGTATATCAAAATCACGTTAGAAAAAAAAATCAAGGCAACAATTTTAAAGAGGGCAATTTATAATTTGAGAGTCATTGCAGACCACTCAATCAAGAAATCACGCAAAACAAAGATTCAATCAAAAGAGGAAACAATACGAATCAGCCAAGTCATCAATTGGTGAAATCAAAGTTTTTAAGGTTTCAATTCTACCCTATTTAAACACCCATTACATCACTGGCATATATAGATCGAAACCAAAAACAATTCTTTCCAATCAAGGAATTAAAAACCAGAAAAACTCACATCTTTCAAATTTCGATTTGATCAGCAACAATTCCAAAATCGAAGCATCGGAGAGCATCCAGTTTTGAAGAATCAACAGCGAAGCAAATCATACAGCAATCGAATTGATTTAGGGATTGTAAAAACCCTAGCTTACTAGCCGCCACCATTTTTTATTGCAAAAGGAAAGTAATCGGGCAAGACAATGTAACGACCCAGAAAATCTGAACCAATTTAAAAATTTTAAATTGGCTAAAATTATGGATTTTAAATATTTAAAATAAATATTTTAAATAATAGCAATTAAAACTGAGTTTGAATCGACAATTGAAAATGAATATAATTAATTATAATTATAAACAAGGCCTGAAATGGCGCTGCAGTTTCAAAAATTGAATTCAAACTTTGTCGGGCTGTACCGGGTGCAAAACAAAATGGATTTTAGTGAAACCAAAAATATTTAAACCTGTTAGTGAATAACTTTCTAACGAATCTGAAAAATCGAATTTTCATAGCGGAAAGCAAAAGTTATGGCCGAATGAATTTTCAGAAAGGTCGCTATGGAATTTATATAGCCCGTGAAATTGGCCATTTTGCATATGACCTCGGAATTCGACGAAACCACTTTTGTTGGATCTGGGATGTGAAGTTATTGCTAGGTTTCAAATTTCATAATTTTTGAAGCTAGTATGTGAGCGTGGCAAAGGAAAATGTGTTTTGGTCAATTACAGTTAAATTGGATCGACCAGAAATGGGCCTTTTTGCAAACGGTCTCAGAATTCGACAAAACTAGTTTTGTTGGGACCTTATCGTCAAAACATAGCTAGATTTATTTTTCTGGAATTTTTCGAATCAGTTTGTGGCCCTGGCAAATTGAAATGTACGTTCAAATTAACTATTGAATGTTTTATATTTTAATTTGAAAGGAAACTGACTGAAACAGTCAAATGGGCCTTCGAAACATATCCCATTGTGTTCGGAATGGGGGTAAAACGCTAGGGACGGCAGTCGTTGGGTTTGATTTCGAGTTCGTCTAAGAAAACCCCAATTTTTGAATTTAATATAACCTTGGCCAATAGGAAAATTTCTTTATAAAAAAAAATTGCGTTTTCTCTCTCCCCGTAACACGATCGACGACGGAAAGGGGTTCTCCGCTTCCCCTTCATTTTCCGACCAATCCACGCGGTAATAGACCCCGACCCAGTTGAAGCTTTTGTAGTACTCGTCGAGGGCTTCAAATCTATACCTCCCACGCCACCCCTCGTCAGCTGTACCTCGAGATTCACGCCCTCGAAGTCGCCGACTTCGCGCCGCCGTACCTCGCCAGATCCGCCGCCGAGTGCCACCAAACCCCCATCGATCAGTGCGCCTCTCGGAGCACTACAAGGTGGCAGGGGCCGATCATCACCAAGCTGCGCGGATTTCGAGAAAAGATCCGACCTAGTTTTGAAGATTTCGTGGAGGTAACGGCCTATTATAATTTCAACTATATTATAGCACTTCTAAGCGCTACCGTTTGTGATTTCACTGTAAAAATCATATCTTTTTGCTGTGTTAACGAAATTCAGTGAAACAAGAGACAGTGGACTCGTGTGGACCTCTTCTACATTTTAGAAGAGACCGCATATTTTTCTGAGCCTTCTGCTATTTTTGGTGGAGTGGAACCCAATGTGAGATTTCTAATTTATAAACAATATGGAAAACGACGATGTATAAATTATATAGTCGATGTATGAGTTATATAAGCGTTGTACACCTCTTGTATAAGCGTTGTATAAGTTGTATGTTCGATGTATAAGTTATATAAGCATTGTAAAAATTATATATGTGCTGAAATAGAAGTGTATTGCTATATATATATATATATATATATATATATATATATATATATATATATATATACGCCCCTCGTCCACAAACCATGGACGATATTTATTGGTTGTGATTGGTGTGAAAATTGATTGATAGCGAATGGTTGATTGAAATTGTTTGTGGTTGATATTGGTTGATTGTGGTTGAAAAATACCCATTTGTGGTTGAGAAATATTTGGTTGAAACCACATAGGATTAGTTTGTGGAAATGAAATAAATATATACATGCCGCCTGCGTGCGAACTAGATGCATGATCCCCATTGTCAAAAACCGCGAGGTTTTAAGGTAGAGCGAGGAGCCGTACTAGGGACGGTCCCGGTTTTAACTACCCTGCCGTTATGCTGCCGAAATTTTGAATAATATTCATGTGTTTGAATTATTTTCATTTGTCGAAACTATATTTATTCGTTGAATAGAAAACCTTCATGTGTTGAATTGATATTCATTCGTTGATTAGAAATTCATGTGTTGAATTGTATTCGTGTTTTAAATATAAAAATCACATTTTTATCTATATATAGAAACTATGGAAAACCTTCATGTGTTGAATTGATATTAATTCGTTGATTAGAAATTCATGTGTTGAATGGTATTCGTGTTTTAAAATATAAAAATCACCTTTTTATCTATTTATATAAACTATAGAAAACCTTCATGTGTTGAATCGATATTCATTCGTTGATTAGAAATTCATGTGTTGAATGGTATCCATATTTTGAAAGAAATTGTTTAATAATAAAAATCCAATTTTTAACATCAATATGAAATGTATAAAATAATCTTGTTTCAAAAGAAATTGTTTTATAATAAAAATCTTATTTTTATTACCTATATAAACTATATAAAATAATAGTGTTTTGAAATGAATTGTTTTACAATAAAATCACATTTTTATTATATGCATGAATTGTAAAAAGGTAGTGAAGTGTTGAAATAGAAGACACTTAGATAAAAATATCATTTTTATCAAATGTATGAAAAGAATGTAGCTTTGAAATCAAAGAATCGATATATATATATAAATAGAATTGAAATATATCGAATAATGACGCTGCAGTTCGTATTTTGAAACCGTGATTTCAAACGATTATACCGGGAGATCCGACCATCGGATTTTTCTGAAATCGCAACCGTTGGGTTCGCCTTGGAAACATCTTTCCAACGGCACCAACTTTGTAAAGATCCAACGGTTGGATTGTCTGGAATGTTTAATTCAAATCTGAAGAAAAACAGCGCCAGAAACGATTATATTTATATATATATATAAATATAATTATATTTAATCGAAGAACGACGCTGCAGTTCGTATTTTGAAATCGAAAATTCAAACGATTGTACCGGGAGATCCGACCGTCGGATTTTCCCGAAACTGGAACCGTTGGATTCATTTTGAAAAGATCTTTCTAATGATGTAAATTTTGTAAAGATCCAACGGTTAGATTTTCAGAGATGTTTAATTCAAATTTGAAGAAAAACAGCGCCACGGCCGCGTTATGGCCCGAAGCGTCGTTTTGAATAAATTGGCTATTTTAAAATAAATAAAAATAGCGATAAATCGTTAGAAAATATCATAAACGATATGGAATGGAAATAAACTGAATTTGCTTGATTTATGTGGTATTTGATGGTTGAATGTGTTTGGTGTGAAAATTACATTAAAGAACAAAATTGGTGTTGTCGAATGATTTAACCATTGAAATAAATTGATTTGAAATTCTAAATATACGTGAATTATTTGAAAAGGCAGAGTTAATTCTCATTTCAAATAATTGACCGACGATAGAAATTCGAAGATGAAGACGGTGGTCGAAGACCGGAGATCTTCACCTCGTTTGGATGGTAACCGAGGTCCTGATTGGGAGGCATCCCGAAATATGGATAATGAGTGGTGATCGTCCAGACGTACGTGGTGATCGATGGGTTTGCGAGGTATTTAGTGCCTCCGGTTTCGTTCAGACCCAGAATGGATTTGTAAATGGACTGTGTGTCTGCATTGGATTTTATTCTGTGTTGATTGATCTCTGTTAAATATACATCTGTTTGGCGGCGGAGAATTTATTCTCTTGCTTAACGCCCTTCTCTGAAATGCACGAGCTCAGAGGTTGTATATCGATGGACATCAGTCGCACGGCATGAATTGCTAGTGTGGCATGCCTAAGTGGCAAATGATCGAGGCTTCTGTTGAAAAGCAAAGTCTTGTGGTGATGATCAAAGCACCGCCTTTGTGGCGTAGCTTTGTGTAGAATATGAATTCGCGAGCCTCGCACCCCGGTATGAACCAGAAACGGGAGAAGGACCTCAGGGAGGGCATGCGTTTCTTTCTTGCTAGGGTGGTGTCAGTGACCTACCAGCCCTGACATTTATATACTTTTCACCTATGTGGTTGTTGCTGTTGCGAGGCGCCTCGGTTTGATCGGACGATCCGGGTCCGATGGAGTCATTCGTTGGCTCGTTGACGCCCCAAAGGGCGGGGAAACGTAGAGTTCAGGCATAATAATCCACATCGTTGGACCGGCCCTGTCGCTCCAAGGGGCAGTTGCGGCTGTTCCTGAGACACGGGCTAAAGCGTCTCGAATTCGGTAAGGACTATCTTTTGCCTTGGTTCATGACGGAAATTCAATTTCCAAATACGTGACTGTGCGGTTTCGATTGTATATATATATTTGGCGACATAGTGGCATGGGACGCTCATGTCGTCTATGATTGATAGTTATGATTTGAAGTTGTTTTCAAAACATATAAACACTAGCAATAATATCAAATGCCTTTGTTTTATTCGTATCAAGCATATCTTGGCCGTTATAAGGTAAAAACTCTATCCTCCGGTTTGCGTTGCATTGTGTGATGGGAACTGAGTCTTATAATGGCTTCATTTTTATAAAATGCATTGCGTTGTACAAAAGAAAGATTTGTTTTGAAGCACTGGCAATCCAATGGAGTAAACCCGTTCCACGAAAGTGGCGTGGTCCTGTGATTAGCCAATTATATATGTGTTGAGTGAATTTCTCATACCAGTCCCATGACTGACTCGTAGTTTGTTTCACTTTCAAACTCGGGTGCCCCTTTTCCTACACGGGCAGCCTTGCATTCAGGTTTAGCTGGTTCTTTCTGGATAGCTGGAGCTGAAGATGGATTCTATTATTTATCTCTTTTTATGCTGTTCAGCTCCTATTGTACATATTTTGTTTATTTCCGCTGTAGACATTTATGTATAGCTGAAAGTAAGATCCTATATACTGTGTAACTCTGATGATTACTCTTATCCAGTATATTCTATTGTTCATTATCTGATGTATTTATTTAATTCTGTTCTGCTGTTATCTGTTTCTGTGTTATATTCCACGGATTACCCTTGCCGTCGTCAGTTCGGGGTTTGGGGTCGTCTCATTTGGTATTAGAGCTTGGGTTAAGCTTAGTTCTGGAATATAACATTTAAACGAACTCGTCAGAAATAGAACCAGTAGTGTTCTAGGACGGGCAACTCAATACAGATAGGATCAGAAATATCCTAGTATGAGTAAAGCAGAATGAAATAACGCCTCGATAGACACATTTACATTGAAGTATATGTTTCTATATTTTAAATTATCTTTTCTGTGACCTGACACTTGATCTGCCGTTTGCAGAAGTACTAGAAAATGAGTGTCAGAAACAGAAGGAATACAGAACCGGATATTGAGGCCCTATTAATCAAATATCGAAATATGGGTGGGATACCGTTCTCTGGTGAAGAATCTATTATGAAGACACAGGCTTGGATTCGTTCGGCCGAAAAGATCTTTGATGGTTTAAAGCTGAGGGATGACCAGAAAAGATTACTGGCCTCCTGGGCACTCAAAGATGAAGCTTTTTTCTGGTGGGATTCGGTTATAGAGGATAATCCAGAAGGTGATATCACCTGGGACAGATTCAAAGTGACTTTCCTAGAAAGATTTACTCCTCCAGAAGCGACTGAGCGATTATGCGATGAATTTTCTTATCTGATACAAGGTGATATGACCATCCCAGAATATCATAAGAAATTCAACGAGCTTTCTCAATTTGCTCCTCATTTGATCAAGGACCCAAAGAGGAAGAATCTTAGATTTATTCACGGACTTCAAAGAAAATATCAGAACAGTGTAATGAGGAACGTGAAGCTCCCCTTTTCTGAAATGATATATATGGCTTATCAGTATGAAGATCTCCATAAGAAAGGAATGTTATGCGACGAAGAAGAAATCAGTTCTGGTGACAAAGCAGGGTCGGAGACTGATATTCCTGAAGCTAGTACGACGTCTGAGATCAGTAAGAAGCCCAATGCCAAGAGAAAAAGGGCTGAATCTAGGAAAGAACCGGTAACGACCACAATATGCAATAACTGCCATCTGAAAGGGCATTTGTCGATAAACTGCGGACCTTTAAAGAAGCGATTAAAAGGTGGACTTCGATCCAAAGAAGGATATCAAGCGAATAGAAAATGCAATCTCTGCCATCAGGTTGGGCACGTAAAGCAAGATTGCTGGAAGATGAAGAAGCCAGAAGTAGTTCAAGTGAATGAAGTAGCAGAAACTTCTGATCCCTCAGCAAGTCAAGGAAGATCTGATGTTTTAGAAGGAACGCTTACTGTCAAAAACATTCCAGTTAAAGTACTGTTTGACACAGGCGCGTCACGAAGCTTTATTGCAAAGAGTGCAGTCAAGAAGTTAGATTTGAGGTTGAAGAATCTCAAAGAACCAATGACTGTCCAAAATCCAGTTGGGGGTTCCATCAATCTCAGTTGGATTTGTGCATTACCTGTCTCTTTTTCTTGCTATAAATTCCCTATTATCTCTATCGTCATGAATTTTAATGAATTCGATCTTATTCTGGGATTAGATTGGCTAACCAAATATGAAGCAGAGGTTAGATGCGCCGAGAGAGTTGTTAAGGCAAAGGCACAATCGGGGAATTATATAACCATACCATGTGAAGGCCCGACTTCAAATAGAAAGGACTTCTGGGCAGCTTTGGATGTTTCTCCAGCCCAAATAGAAAATATCCCTGAAGTCACGGAGAATATTCCTGACATCATTAAAGACATTCCTGTCGTTAAAAACTATGCGGATGTGTTTGAAGAAGTTGTTCGCTTACCTCCGCAAAGAGAAATAGATTTCAAAATAGCCTTAATTCCTAATGCAAGGCCGGTAGTTCACGCTATTCGAAGAATGTCCTTGAAAGAGAAAGAGGAATTAGACAATCAAACAAGACAGCTAGTATGGAAGGGTCTGATCAGGCCTAGTTTCTCTGATTGGGGAGCAGCAGTGGTGTTTGTCCCAAAATCTGACGGTACTCTACGGCTATGTGTGGATTATCGTGATTTGAACAAGCAGACCATAAAGAACAAATATCCATTGCCGCGGATTGATGATTTGTTGGATCGATTAAATGGCGCACAAGTATTTTCAAGGATGGACCTAGCTACAGGCTTCCATCAACTTCGAATCGCCGAAGAGTGTGTTCCAATGACAACATTCAGAGGTCCCGACTTATTCTACGAGTGGTTAGTAATGTCGTTCGGCTTATGTAACGCTCCTGCTTACTTCGTCGATCTGATGAATAGAGTGTTCAGAGGCGTTTTGAATAAATTTGTTCTGGTTTTTATTGACGATATTCTATTCTTCTCTAAATCAAAGGCCGAACATGAAAAGCATCTGGAACAGGTCCTAGAAATTCTGAGACGGAATGTATTAAAAGCAAAGTTTTCCAAATGTATATTCTGGCAAGATGAAGTGAAATTTTTGGGCCACGTCGTATCGAAAAAAGGAATCGCTGTGGATCCAAGTAAAATCACGGCTATTCAAAATTGGAAACAGACCAGCACCCCTACTGAAGTCCGCAGTTTTCTCGGATTGGCTAGCTATTACCCGAAGTTCGTTAAAAACTTTTCGAAGATATCCGGTCATTTAACGAAGCTTACAAAGAAGCACTCTAAATTCAAATGGACTCCAGAAAGTGAGGAGGCTTTTGAAGAGCTAAAGTTGAGATTAACAACTGCTCCAGTGTTAACCATCATCGATGGCAACCAGGATTTGAAAGTCTGGACTGATGCTTCTAGAGAAGGCCTTGGCGCAGTGTTAATGCAAAGAGGTCAAGTGATTGCTTATGCTAGCCGTCAACTGAAGCCGCACGAGAAGAACTACATAACTCATGATCTTGAGTTATTGGCTATTGTGTTCGCTTTGAAAATCTGGAGACACTATCTTCTGGGTGAGAGATTTGAACTGTTTACAGATCACCAGTCGTTAAAGTATCTGTTCACTCCGAAGGACCTGAATCTGAGGCAGCAACGTTGGCTGGAATTTCTTGCAGCATATGACTTTGAAATTATGTACACTCTAGGGAAAGCCAATGTCGTGGCGGATGCGTTAAGCCGAAAGAATGAAATGATCGCCAGTTTATCATTGCGACTTCGTTGATTGACAAGATATCGGCTCTCCAAAAAGACGACCAATTTATAAAAGGAACGAGTCAGCGAATTCGTGAAGGCAATGCTTCGGATTTCCAGCTAGAAAGTGAAGGGATTCTGAGGTTAGAAGGGCGAATATGTGTTCCAGAGATTCCTGAACTCAGGAGAGATGTGAATGATGAATGCCACAAATCTAAGCTCGGTATCCATCCGGGTGTGAGTAAAATGTATAATGATATCAAGCGCACATTCTGGTGGAAGTCGTTAAAAAGAGACATCTCGATATATGTTAGTCGATGCCCTACTTGCCAGCTAGTCAAAAGCGACCAACATAAATTGGCTGGATTGTTACAACCACTAGAAGTTCCTGGTTCGAAGTGGGAACATATTTCTATGGATTTCATTGATGGTCTGCCCAGAACCAGAAAAGGAAATGACAGTATTTGTGTGATCGTAGATCGCTTCACGAAGACCGCCCATTTCATACCTGTCAGATCAAACAGAACTGCCCAGAGTCTAGCGCAGATATATTTCAGGGGAATAGTTAGACTACATGGAGTGCCGCTCAGTATAGTCAGTGATAGAGACACAATATTCACTAGCAAATTCTGGGAGGCGTTTCAAGTCGAGCTGGGAACGAAGTTGAACTTAAGCACCGCTTATCATCCTCAGACAGATGGTCAGACTGAGAGGGTGAATCAGATTTTAGAAGATCTATTGCGGGCATGTGTTATAGATTTCGGTGGATCATGGGAAGACCACCTGCATTTGGCTGAATTCTCATATAACAACAGCTACCAGGCGAGTCTGACAATGTCGCCATTCGAAGCATTGTATGGTAGACCGTGCCGATCTCCTGCTTGTTGGGTCGAACCTGGAAATAGACTTGTGTTAGGGCCAGACATGATTCGAGAGGCTGCCGACAAAGTCGATTTTATCAAGAAGCAATTACTCGTCGCTCAAAGCCGACAAAAGAGCTATGCCGATAGAAGAAGAAGAGATATATCCTTTGCTGTTGGCGACTACGTGTATTTGAAAGTATCGCCGATGAGAGGAGTTATTCGGTTCGGTAAAACTGGAAAGTTGGCGCCCAAATTCATTGGTCCGTTTCCTATTCTGGAACGGATCGGAACTCACGCTTATAGGGTCAAATTGCCTGACTGGTTGCCTGGAGTACATGATGTATTTCACATATCTCAACTTCGAAAGCACGTTCATGATCCAGACTTGATCGTGGAAGAAGCAGCTCAGCAGGATGTTGAAATTACTCCAGAATTAGCTGTGAGATGAGAGCCGCTAAAGATCATCGACAAAGAAAGCAAAGAGCTGAGGAACAAGAAGGTTCACTTAGTCAAAGTGCAATGGAGTGGAGATCCGCGAGATTGTACTTGGGAAACTGAGGAGAGCATTCAGAAAGCCTATCCTAGATGCCGAGTAGATATCTCTGATTGACTCCGGTGCAAGGTATATTTACCATACTTTGCATTACCAATTAATTCTCTACTCTGTTGTTATTTTCTTTCCATGGATGTGCATTTTTAAAATCCTATAGTCTGAATGATTTTAAAAGGAGAATAGGAATTAATTTAAATGGTTTTGAAAAGTTAAAAACAAATTGCTTGTTGGTTGTGTTGTGTGATTGTAAATTAGATTAATTAAAATTATTGAAACGATAGTTAATTTAATCAACAATAGAATAATGTTAGAATTTATTCGATTATATCACACATTGAACTGATTAGAAAATAAATAGAAATATATATACATGTGTATTACATATGTTTGAACATGTAAATGGATTAGCTGTTGAGTAAAGATTTTATTTGCGTGCCCGACAAATAGGTAAACCTTAATGAGTTGGATGCGAAATATTATTATATCAACTCCTGTGAATGCCATTGGATGCAGAGTGCGGGTTTTTCTGTGTGAAATAATAAATGTCGCCATAGGATAGTAACAATTAATTTTGAACTACATTACATGGCATACTTCAGAAGATAGGCATACTTCATCATATACCACATAAGCATTTGGAGCTTGTGTGACGAGGTGGAAGATTTACCATACGAGCGAGAGGCTTGTATGGCGATGACTATATTTTACAGGTTGAACTGATGACTGATATGGACTATTTGAATTGTAACGATTAAATTGCCAGATTAATAAAAACCCCACACGGGTCTGGAGTTGACAATAATCACGTCTCTCTAGTTATTAGATACGGCACATGGACTATTTGTTTCCCACACGGGGCAGGGTGACGAGAATTTATTCTCTGGAGTTATTATCAATACATGCTCCCCTGTAAACACCAGAATATATCACTATAAATATGTGTATGCTTATTAGGATTTATTGGGTACCTAATACGGCCCAATAAATTTCCAAACCCCTCCCCGTACAAAGGAGATTATGGCGAAATTTTTCGAAAATTCCGGGTGTTAGCCAAATTTTTGAAGAATTTGAAAATTCTCAGAAACTGAAAAGTTGGAGAACTGAAGCCAGATCGAACGTAGAGTTGATTAATCAAACCACTTTCGACTTTGTTCCTTTTCGGGGGCGAAAAGTTTTAAGTGGGGGAGATTGTAACGACCCAAAAAATCTGAACCAATTTAAAAATTTTAAATTGGCTAAAATTATGGATTTTAAATATTTAAAATAAATATTTTAAATAATAGCAATGAAAACTGAGTTTGAATCGACAATTGAAAATGAATATAATTAATTATAATTATAAACAAGGCCAGAAATGGCGCTGTAGTTTCAAAAATTGAATTCAAACTTTGTCGGGCTGTACCGAGTGCAAAACAAAACGGATTTTAGTGAAACCAAAAATATTTAAACCTGTTAGTGAATAACTTTCTAACGAATCTGAAAAATCGAATTTTCATAGTGGAAAGCAAAAGTTATGGCCGAATGAATTTTCAGAAAGGTCGCTATGGAATTTATATAGCCCGTGAAATTGGCCATTTTGCATACGACCTCGGAATTCGACGAAACCACTTTTGTTGGATCCGGGATGTGAAGTTATTGCTAGGTTTCAAATTTCATAATTTTTGAAGCTAGTATGTGAGAGTGGCAAAGGAAAATGTGTTTTGGTCAATTACAGTTAAATTGGATCGACCAGAAATGGGCCTTTTTGCAAACGGTCTCAGAATTCGACGAAACTAGTTTTGTTGGGACCGTATCATCAAAACATAGCTAGATTTATTTTTCTGGAATTTTTCGAATCAGTTTGTGGCCCTGGCAAATTGAAATGTACGTTCAAATTAACTATTGAATGTTTTATATTTTAATTTGAAAGGAAACTGACCGAAACAGTCGAATGGGCCTTCGAAACATATCCCATTGTGTTCGGAATGGGGGTAAAACGCAGGGGACGGCAGTCGTTGGGTTTGATTTCGAGTTCATCTAAGAAAACCCCAATTTTTGAATTTAATATAACCTTGGCCAATAGGAAAATTTCTTTATATAAAAAAAATATCGCGTTTTCTCTCTCCCCGTAACACGATCGACGACGAAAAGGGGTTCTCCGCTTCCCCTTCATTTTCCGACCAATCCACGCAGTAATAGACCCCGACCCAGTTGAAGCTTTTGTAGTACTCGTCGAGGGCTTCAAATCTATACCTCCCACGCCACCCCTCGTCAGCTGTACCTCGAGATTCACGCCCTCGAAGTCGCCGACTTCGCGCCGCCGTACCTCGCCAGATCCGCCGCCGAGTGCCACCAAACCTCCATCGATCTGTGCGCCTCTCGGAGCACTACAAGGTGGCAGGGGCCGATCATCACCAAGCTGCGCGGATTTCGAGAAAAGATCCGACCTAGTTTTGAAGATTTCGTGGAGGTAACGGTCTATTATAATTTCAACTATATTATAGCACTTCTAAGCGCTACCGTTTGTGATTTCACTGTAAAAATCATATCTTTTTGCTGTGTTAACGAAATTCAGTGAAACAAGAGACAGTGGACTCGTGTGGACGTCTTCTACATTTTAGAGGAGACCGCATATTTTTCTAAGCCTTCTGCTATTTTTGGTGGAGTGGAACCCAATGTGAGATTTCTAATTTATAAACAATATGGAAAACGACGATGTATAAATTATATAGTCGATGTATGAGTTATATAAGCGTTGTACACCTCTTGTATAAGCGTTGTATAAGTTGTATGTTCGATGTATAAGTTATATATGCGTTGTAAAAATTATATATGTGTTGAAATAGAAGTGTATTGCTATATATATATATATATGTATATATATATATATATATATATACGCCCCTCGTCCACAAACCATGGACGATATTTATTGGTTGTGATTGGTGTGAAAATTGATTGATAGCGAATGGTTGATTGAAATTGTTTGTGGTTGATATTGGTTGATTGTGGTTGAAAAATACCCATTTGTGGTTGAGAAATATTTGGTTGAAACCACATAGGATTAGTTTGTGGAAATGAAATAAATATATACATGCCGCCTGCGTGCGAACTAGATGCATGATCCCCATTGTCAAAAACCGCGAGGTTTTAAGGTAGAGCGAGGAGTCGTACTAGGGACGGTCCCGGTTTTAACTACCCTGTCGTTATGCTGCCGAAATTTTGAATAATATTCATGTGTTTGAATTATTTTCATTTGTCGAAACTATATTTATTCGTTGAATAGAAAACCTTTATGTGTTGAATTGATATTCATTCGTTGATTAGAAATTCATGTGTTGAATGGTATTCGTGTTTTAAATATAAAAATCACATTTTTATCTATATATAGAAACTATGGAAAACCTTCATGTGTTGAATTGATATTCATTCATTGATTAGAAATTCATGTGTTGAATGGTATTCGTGTTTTAAAATATAAAAATCACCTTTTTATCTATTTATATAAACTATAGAAAACCTTCATGTGTTGAATCGATATTCATTCGTTGATTAGAAATTCATGTGTTGAATGGTATCCATATTTTGAAAGAAATTGTTTTATAATAAAAATCCCATTTTTAACATCAATATGAAATGTATAAAATAATCTTGTTTCGAAAGAAATTGTTTTATAATAAAAATCTTATTTTTATTACCTATATAAACTATATAAAATAATAGTGTTTTGAAATGAATTGTTTTACAATAAAAATCACATTTTTATTATATGCATGAATTGTAAAAAGGTAGTGAAGTGTTGAAATAGAAGACAGTTAGATAAAAATATTATTTTTATCAAATGTATGAAAAGAATGTAGCTTTGAAATCAAAGAATCGATATATATATATATATATATATATATATAGAATTGAAATATATCGAATAACGACGCTACAGTTCGTATTTTGAAACCGCGATTTCAAACGATTATACCGGGAGATCCTACCATCGGATTTTTCTGAAATCGCAACCGTTGGGTTCGCCTTGGAAACGTCTTTCCAACGGCACCAACTTTGTAAAGATCCAACGGTTGGATTGTCTGGAATGTTTAATTCAAATCTGAAGAAAAACAGCGCCAGAAACGATTATATTTATATATATATATATAAATATAATTATATTTAATCGAATAACAACGCTGCACTTCGTATTTTGAAATCGAAAATTCAAACGATTGTACCGGGAGATCCGACCGTCGGATTTCCCGAAACTGGAACCGTTGGATTCATTTTGAAAAGATCTTTCTAATGATGTAAATTTTGTAAAGATCCAACAGTTAGATTTTCATAGATGTTTAATTCAAATCTGTAGAAAAACAGCGCCACGGCCGCGTTATGGCCCGAAGCGTCGTTTTGAATAAATTGGCTATTTAAAAAAAAATAAAAATAGCGATAAATCGTTAGAAAATATCATAAATGATATGGAATGGAAATAAACTGAATTTGCTCGATTTATGTGGTATTTGATGATTGAATGTGTCTGGTGTAAAAATTACATTAAAGAACAAAATTGGTATTGTCGAATGATTTAACCATTGAAATAAATTGAATTGAAATTCTAAATATACGTGAATTATTTGAAAAGGCCGAGTTAATTCTCATTTCAAATAATTGACCGACGATAGAAATTCGAAGATGAAGACGGTGGTCGAAGACCGGAGATCTTCACCTCGTTTTGATGGTAACCGAGGTCCTGATTGGGAGGCATCCCAAAATATGGATAATGAGTGGTGATCGTCCAGATGTACGTGGTGATCGATGGGTTTGCGAGGTATTTAGTGCCTCCGGTTTCATTCAGACCCAGAACGGACTTGTAAATGGACTGTGTGTCTGACATTGGATTTTATTCTGTGTTGATTGATCTCTGTTAAATATACATCTGTTTGGCGGCGGAGAATTTATTCTCTTGCTTAACGCCCTTCTCTGAAACGCACGAGCTCAGAGGTTGTATATCGATGGACATCAGTCGCACGGCATGAATTGCTAGTGTGGCATGCCTAAGTGGCAAATGATCGAGGCTTCTGTTGAAAAGCAAAGTCTTGTGGTGATGATCAAAGCACCGCCTTTGTGGCGTAGCTTTGTGTAGAATGTGAATTCGCGAGCCTCGCACCCCGGTATGAACCAGAAATGGGAGAAGGACCTCAGGGAGGGCATGCGTTTCTTTCTAGCTAGGGTGGTGTCAGTGACCTACCAGCCCTGACATTTATATACTTTTCACCTATGTGGTTGTTGCTGTTGCGAGACGATCCGGGTCCGATGGAGTCATTCGTTGGCTCGTTGACGCCCCAAAGGGCGGGGAAACGTAGAGTTCAGGCATAATAATCCACATCGGTGGACCGGCTCTGTCGCTCCAAGGGGCAGTTGCAGCTGTTCCTGAGACACGGGCTAAAGCGTCTCGAATTCGGTAAGGACTATCTTTTGCCTTGGTTCATGACGGAAATCCAATTTCCAAATACGTGACTGTGCGGTTTCGATTCCATATATATATTTGGTGACATAGTGGCATGGGACGCTCATGTCGTCTATGATTGATAGTTATGATTTGAAGTTGTTTTCAAAACATATAAACACTAGCAATAATATCAAATGCCTTTGTTTTATTCGTATCAAGCATATCTTGGCCGTTATAAGGTAAAAACTCTATCCTCCGGTTTGCGTTGCATTGTGTGATGGGAACTGAGTCTTATAATGGCTTCATTTTTATAAAATGCATTGCGTTGTACAAAAGAAAGATTTGTTTTGAAGCACTGGCAATCCAATGGAGTAAACCCGTTCCACGAAAGTGGCGTGGTCCTGTGATTAGCCAATTATATATGTGTTGAGTGAATTTCTCATACAAGTCCCATGACTGACTCGTAGTTTGTTTCACTTTCAAACTCGGGTGCCCCTTTTCCTACACGGGCAGCCTTGTATTCAGGTTTAGCTGGTTCTTTCTGGATAGCTGGAGCTGAAGATGGATTCTATTATTTATCTCTTTTTATGCTGTTCAGCTCCTATTGTACATATTTTGTTTATTTCCGCTGTAGACATTTATGTATAGCTGAACTGTTTTTGTACTAAGTAAGATCCTATATACTGTGTAACTCTGATGATTACTCTTATCCAGTATATTCTATTGTTCATTATCTGATGTATTTATTTAATTCTGTTCTGCTGTTATCTGTTTCTGTGTTATATTCCACGGATTACCCTTGCCGTCGTCAGTTCGGGGTTTGGGGTCGTCTCAGACAAATATGGGTGCACCACTTTGAAGTGGCCGCCCAAGGACATATTAGAGAAAGGGGATTGTTTAAATTCCTTTTTTAAACTAGAGCTTGTTTTTATTTTATTTTGTATTGTATTTTAATTCTGTCTTCTTTGTAAACCATTCAAATAGTTTCTAGGTCTGAAAAATCTAGGAAATCAGTCAGGGTGTTGACTGACAGTTGCTAGAGTCTGTAAAATCTAGGTTACTGGTTACGGGGTCGTAATCAGGGGAAATCTGATCGAGGGGATATCGGTCAGTCTAGGGTTTTGAGCGTAGGGTTAGTACAGGAGCATGTAGTGCGAGTTTACAGTGTCTGTAAGCAGGATCTGTTATTAACACCTAGAAGAAACCTTAGGAATGCAGCAGTAGGCAAGGTTTGCCGAAGTTGGGTATCTTTGTGTGTTATTTACTTTCTGTATTTACTTACTCTTCCTTATCTGTGCTGTGATTAATTTTTAATTATTCGATAAGTAATAAACCCTATTCACCCCCTCTAGGGTTAATCTAGATCCAACAAGTGGTATCAGAGCTTGGTTTTGGTTAACCCTGGAATCATGGATCCTAGTTGTCAGTCTTTTGAGAATCAGACCAGTCGTATTCCATCTATTTTCAATGGTACAGATTTTTTAAATTAGAAATTAGAAATGGAATTATATTTAAAATCTGTTGATAATAAATGTTGGGATACTGTTATTTATGGTTATGATATGGTCAATAGGAACGATATTGGATCTAATTCTCATGCTATTCGCACTTTGTATTCTTATATTGATGATGTCCAATATAACCTTATCTCTCATTGTTTGACTGCACAGGAAATATGGAATACTCTCGATACGAAGTATGGAAAGATTGACAACAGCAACTCAAAACCCAAAATGGTCAACTCTGATTCATATCTATGCTTAGGAGAAGAAACAAATGAAAATTCAAGTAGATCAGACGATGGAGACTCAACAGACAATGAGACTGAAAGCTTCTCATATGAAGAGTTGGTTTGTATGTGCACTGATTTAGCAAAAATCGTTGATAAACTCCATTGTAAAAACAAATCTTTAAAATCTAAAAATCACGAGTTAAACAGCAAAATTAACTGCTTGGAATCAGAATTTACAAATGTCACGAAATTAGAAAATTCTGACTGTGAAAGTTGTTTGAAATTGAAAACTGACCTCGTTCATCTCAATGAAAATATTTAAAGGCTTAAAGAGAAAATTCTGATTTTAAAAGATAACAAGGTTGAGCTAAAAGATTCAAACAATTCTTTGCAAAAAGAATTAAATAATTTTAAGGCCATCAAAAATTCCACACATGAAATTGCTGAAAAAGAAAGCTTGTTGAAAAGTGATTTAATTTTAAACGAGCTTGAAAAAAAGATTGAAAATTTCAAGAAACTTGAATTTGAAAAACAAATTAAATTTGAATCTGAAATCTTTGAGTCCAAGGCCAAAATCAAACTTCTTGAAAACTAAAATTTGTTTTTGAAACAAAATGATACTGAAAGGAGAAAGATCAGCATTAATCGTTGTTCAAATCTGATTAAAGAAAATTCTGATCTTAAATCCAAAATTTAACGATTAGAATCAACTTTGGATAAATTTTCTAATGGGGAAAAATCGTTGAATATGCTGTTATAAAACCAATTTTCAGTTGGTCATAAACGAGGTTTTGGTTTTGGAAAAACAAGTGTTTTTGAAAAAGTGAATTCTTGTGATTTTAAAAATCCTTCAAACTACTTTGAAAATAATCATTTTGAAAATTTAAACTCTGATAATTTCAAAGGATTTTTAAATCATGAACGAAATAAGATTTTGTTTGATTACAATTTGTTTAATCCTTTTTGGACCCCAAAAAGAAATAAAGTGAATTCTTCTAATGTCAAACAGATATGGGTTCCTAAGGGTACAAAGGTAAATTATGATGGATTGTTATACAAACAGATTTGGGTACCAAAACGAACAAATAAAACTGTGAGTAATTTTGCAAATTTTGTTAGACCACTCGATACTCTCAACTGCTAGGTACCGGTGGAGGCTGAGGAACTGCTTCGCGAAAGAGAAACTGAATTCAAATTGCGTCATATCATAAAATTGTTCATAGTTCCTTAAGCCAAGTTTGTTGAGTTGGAGATTCTGGTTTACATGGATTTCAGGTATAATCTCTGAACTCATTTTTTGTAAATATTTTGTTTCCTTTGTTTATTTCTTCTTCTACCCCGTCTATTTTTTTTGTCACTGTCATATGATTGTAACTTCTTTTATTCTTTCTTAAATCCCAATTGCAATACTCATGATCTTCTGGAAATTCGCTTTAATTGAATAGAACTCTAATGTTTTAATTATTTCCAGATCTTGAATTTAATCTTGTAAATATCTGCAATTGTTTGAAGTTTTCTGATTATCTGAATTCATAACAGTGTTGATGTATTCTTGTCATATCTTGAAAACTGTTGATTTGAATTATAAATTTTTGAAGATCTGAAAGTTTAATGGAATTTCACACACTTCTGCTGTTTTGAGTTTCTTCTAATTCAGTTTAGAAAAGCTTGAAATATTATACTCATTACAGCACATTACTACTTTTCAGTCGTGATAATTCCATTGATTTTCAGATTGGCTTAGATATTTTGATCTGTCTTGAATCATTGCTTACACCTTGATATTTACTGTTATTCATGACCATGTGATTTAGATTTTTTGAGATCATTTGAAATATCTGATATTTTGAATCTCACACACCTCTCAGATCTAAAATAATCTATCTTGTGTGATTGATTCATTGTATCTCATGTTTTACATTTGTTCAAGTGATTTTGAATAAACCATTATTTTTGGATCATGAATTATCTTTCAAACTTGATGTAAATATTCTGAGAAATTCCTTGTGCTTGTTAGAGATACTTGTGAAAAATTGTTTGAAAATCCAGTCTTAAATCTCACTATTATTTCATGATTATTTGATTTGAATATCTTTTTGTTTAAAATCATTTGAAATTATTGATTTATTGAATCACACACACACATCTTGAATCTAAAGTTGATAATCTGGTGTGATTGATTCATTGAATCATGTGTTTTTCATATTTCCTCAAATGATTTCAAATAAACGGTATTTCTAATCTTGGATCATGAATCATATTCTGTGACCATTAGAAATGTCTTGACAAGTGTGCTTGAAACTGTTTTTGTGTTGTTCTGATACTGGTTTTGAAAATGTCCTTTGTTAACTGCTTGTTTTTGTTAACTCTGCTTGCTGCTCTGATAAATGGTTTTAAATTGTTGAGTTATCTGCTTGGACCTTGTGATTGATTTTCTGTTTGTCCGTTATACCCTGGTTTGTCTCTTGGTTCTTGTTACAATCATCATTAATAGAGACACCACAATTGATATCAGAAGTGCTGATTTTTTTTTATCCCTCTTGGCATGTACAGATCTTCATTTCCTCTTGTAATTGATTTTCAATTTTAAAATTATTTATTAATTATTCGTTTAGAAATTGAAATCATTATCCAAATTGAATTGTATTTATAATTCATCAGAATTATTATCAGAATTTGAAATTGTGATGAATTGTGACTACAGTGTATTTCACAACAAGAGGAGATTTTATTTAGATTTTTCGTGATGGTTGAACAGTTATTATAATATCTTTGAATTAGCAATTATTTCACGACCATCTTCTTTATCTACCATTATTCTGTCACTCATCATGTTTTTTATATTAATGTGGAGAGTTTAATATTTTTTTTAAAAATCTTCTTGAATAAACAGTGGAAATATTTGTGATAGAAATTGGACTATGCAATTATTCAGAATTAGTGATAGTTGAAAATTTTCAATGATCCCGGTACAGTTGGTCATATTTCATAATATTATTAATTTAGAAATTTATATCACTGTCCATTTTTGTACTTACCACATTTCTGTCGTTCATATTGGCTATATATACTGACGAGTTTTTTCTTTTGAAGCTGAAAATAATAAATATAATTAATACATAAGTGTTTCTCTAACCTCATTTAAATATCCAAGCTTTGGTCATGCATGGTTAAGAGATTACTTATATTTAAGCTGCAGCTGATCTCATTTAAAAATCCAAGCTCTGGTTATGCGTGGTCAGTGTGCTCTTAAATTAAAAGATAAAGAAAAAAAAATTGAATAAATAAACAATTAATATGAAATTCTCCTTGGTGTTTAAAAACCAGCCTATCAATCCATCTTTCTTATCTGTGAAATGTGTTGAAATCTTATGAAGTATTATGAGTTGTTGATTGATAGCTATTGGGATTTGAGATTATACGATTTTGTCATTTAAATTGAATTATTAATTATAGTCCAAATTCATCACTGTTTTTATGCTTCAATTTTATAAAATTCTTTTTGAAAATAATTGGAACTCATTTTTTTTAACTCTCTCCATTTTTTATAAAATTCATCGTAAATCCGTCATTCTCTACAATATGAAATATGCCACCTGTTCTCAATTTATTATGATTTTTGTTTGACTGATTGAGATTTATGATGACCGTTCTTCCTCTTATTCTGAAATTATATTTTTCAGTCATGTTTCATCTATATTTTAAATTATGTATCCTTTTGATGATAACAAAAGGGGGAGAATGGGTTGAGATTTTGATTTATGAGTGAATATTTTATAAATATTATTAATTTTGAAAATTTATTATTATTCATATCATTCATTTCACTCATGCACAGTCATAGGGGGAGTTGTCTGTTGTACGGGGAGCTAATAAATAGGGGGAGTTCAATATTCACCATCAAACACATTTATTGTGCACAAAATCTTTTATTTGTTTATCATCATCAAAAGGGGGAGATTGTCGTATATAACGTAGTTGTATACACAATTATATGATTTTTGTTTGATGATAACAACCAAATATATTATTATAAACGTGTTTGTTATTGTATTGTTTTATACATATAGACAGCGATATAATATTTATATTTAAATAGAATACGACTGTACAGGCATTCATATATTCATATAATATTTTGTCTAAATTTAATATTATATTTCAAACATCTAAACAGTACAAATTTATAACTCCACTATTTTGAACACATCATAGATATACATTTCAATTCACATAAGATTGTACTTGTAAAGAAGCTTAATACGATAGACAAATTTGTTTGAACACAATGAAATAATATTTTATTTCAATCAAATTTGTTTAGTGCAAATATCAGTACAATTTTTTCTTTCTATACAAAGCTCCTCACTACAACACTCACACTTGACTATACAGACACTTTGATTTTATGTACAGTTACCTTTCATATATACAGACACACACTGACACTCTGTCATCTTCAGTTTTCTGTCTTCACAGCATCTTCTCAGTCAATCTAGTCATCACCTGTTTACCTGTCACATGAAACACACACACAGTACATTGCAATAGAAATAAAACTGAATACATGTGAATATAAATATTTTTTAAAATTCTATTTGCCTCAGATTTCTGGTGTGTTTCTCAACATTTTTCTAACTCGATCTGATTTTTCTGACTGTGTGTAGATAGCTTGTGATATTCACAGTGATACACTGTAAATACCACAAGGCAGTCAGTGTATATATATATATAATATTTCAGTACAGGGACAAGAAAATCAGTCTGATGGCTGCATATACACACGTGTATAAATATACATGTGTGCACTGGCTCGCCAGTCAGCGAGCAACTGAGGAGTAGTCACGTTGACCATCTCGACTCAATGCATATATGGTCAAGCAAAATAAAACCAACATGGCAAGTTCATGTCAATGCACAAATTCAAATCAAATAGCACAGTGGCACAAGTAAAGCAAATGAACTAAAAATGGTCGAGCTCTTCAAAGATCACAATGGTACAAAATGAACAAACAATCAAGCTTGTGTAACAACCCGAAAATCTGGGCCAGTTTAAAATTTTTATTTTGGCAATTTTAGCGAATTTTGAATATTTAAAATAGATTATTTTAAATTAAATCGACGAGAAATTTATTTTGAATAGAATTAGAACGTATATATTATACGCGTCGTCGTTAGAATATAAATATTTTTATATAATTATAAATAGAATTGAAAATGGCGCGGTAGTTCGATAATTCGATTTCAAACTTCAAATGAATGTACCGGGTGCAAAATAATCCGGATTTTAATGAAACCAAAAATAATAGAATCTAATTGATGATATCTTTCCAACGAATCCGAAAAATCGAAATTTCATAGCGGGAATCAAAAGATATGTCCAGTTGAAAATTCTGAATAGTCGCTATGGAATTCGGGCCCTTAAAAATGTGAATTTTGCAAACGACCTCGGATTTCGACGAAACCACTTTTGTTGGGTCCGTGATGTAAAGTTATTGCTAGGTTTCAAATTTCATAATTTTTCGAATCAATATGTGAGCGTGGCAAAGGAAAACGCGTTTGACCGGTTTCAGTTGATTTTAATCGACTGGAAATTGGCCATTTTTCAAACGGTCTCAGAATTTGACGAAACTAGTTTTGTTAGGACCGTATCGTCAATACGAAGCTAGAAAATATTTTTCGAGAATTTTTCTAGTTAGTATGTGACCCCGGTAATTTGAAATGTACGTTTAAAATTCAATATAATGATTTAAATGTAAATTCAACGGAAACTGATTGTAACTATCGAATCAGCTTGCGATGCATATCACATTGTGTTCGGAATGGGGGTAAAACGCTATGGACCACAGGCGGTGGCCCTCGTTTAGAGGTCGTATGAAAAAGGTTGCTTTTTGAAAATAAATTAATTAAATAAATTAAAAATAAAATATCTGTTTTCTCTCCCCTCCCCCTTATTTCATTCTGCCCCACCCCTATTTCTTCGTTCAGCAGAATCAAAGAGAAAAAAACCAAAATCCAACGATGAACCACCCGAGCCCTTCCCTCCCATCGTCCACGCCTCCCCACCGCCACCAACTCCCCACACCGGCGCCGCCATACTCCCCGCCTCCCTTCTCTCCATCAGGCGCAAGATTCGAAACCGCGAGCAACCTCAGTCGCGAGCCCTCCACCGAAGATTGAAGTCATCGAGTCCCCGCAGCCGCACTGGAAGCCACCAGGGACGAACTCGAGCCACCCTCCTCCCCAGCGACTGTTCTGATCACCTGCGCACCCCCCATACCCCTGCGACCTCGATGCTGACCATTTCCGTTCCCCTTTCGCCCCCCCCCCCCTTCGAAAAAAACCGTGAGTTTTAATTTATTATTTAATATTCTTTTCAGTTTTTGTATATTTAATTATAAAGGAAAGGAATAGGTTGTTAAAAATAAAATAAATAGGATTCTTTATATGATTTTAATTATAAAGATATGATCTTTATAATATTAACACTGTGTTAAAATATATTTTTATGTCATGGAAAGGTTAAAAATATAATAGTGAATTAAAAATACGATTTTTAGTTATGTAAAAATATAGTCTTTATTCGTATAAAGCTATGATTTTTATATTATAGGAATATTAAAAAAAATCGATTTTTATATATTGAATAGCAAAGTAAAAAAAATTCGATTTTTATATATTGAATAGCAAAGTAAAAATTCGATTTTTGTATATTGAATAGCAAAGTAAAAATTCGATTTTTATATATTGAATAGCAAAGTAAAAATTCGATTTTTATATATTGAATAGCAAAGTAAAAATTCGATTTTTGTATATTGAATAGCAAAGTAAAAATTCGATTTTTATATATTGAATAGCAAAGTAAAAATTCGATTTTTGTATATTGAATAGCAAAGTAAAAATTCGATTTTTATATATTGAGCATCAAAGTAAAAATGTGATTTTTATATATTGAACATCGAAGTAAAAATGTGATTTTTATATATTGAACATCGAAGTAAAAATGTGATTTT
This sequence comes from Allium sativum, assembly GCA_030737875.1. NCBI lineage: Eukaryota > Viridiplantae > Streptophyta > Magnoliopsida > Asparagales > Amaryllidaceae > Allium > Allium sativum. Next base: position 649,290,687 of record CM060915.1, read on the forward strand.
TATATGTAGTGATAAGAGACGAGAACAGTGAAGATTTCCTGCATTAGAAGTGCCGTGGTATTGGATAGCTATTGGTGAGAATTTCTCACTCTTCAATTTCTTTTTCTAGTTAAATATATATACTAGGATGCAGACGGTGTTTAGTAGCACCCGACACAATCGTCCACAGACCATGGACTTGTTTGTTTGGTTGCATAAAATAGTTAGATGATTTGATTTGAATTTGGTTGTTTGGTAAATTTGATTGTTGTGTGAATGGCGTGGGCCTTCACTAGACCGGGGATAAGGCTAGGCCTCGTCCCGTTTCTAGTATCGTGCCGTTATGCCGCCGAAATTTTCTAAAAATAATTTAGAAAAATAAAGATAACAATTTATTTAATAAATGAACCGAATAGAAAATTCATAAGTTGAATAAAATAGTTTGATCGTTAAAAATATAATTTTTAACGTAAATGTGAATAAATAAATATTCATTTACAAACCGAATGGTTTGTTTATGTACACCTATTTGAAGGACATTGATTGGGACGATAAATTTTACACATCGCCCAACTGCACAAATAAAATCTGTGTTTGATTGCTTGAAACCCCACACGGGTATTGGGATGATATTTGACGTACACTAATCCCGATTGTTTAGTTGTATGTCGATCGATTGATGGACAGGCTGTTATAAGCGTTGAATATTTATATTTGATGCTTATACAGTGTAGAATGCACTTTGGATGATGGTTGATTATTCATCGTTGTTGATATATACATGTGTGGTAGAAAATCCATATAATTAACATTATATGGCAATTGATTGGGCCTCATTCCAGTTTTAAAATAGAAACATTTGAAAAAGAAATATTTGAAATAGAATATTTGAAAATAGGAATATATGAAGCCGTATTGATTAGATTGACGCCATTTTGATGTGAACGATATTTATATCGATTTTATTCATTTTATAATGAAACTCGAAAGTGATTTCAAAATCTAATATTTTGAAAAGAATTAAATATAAATGAATTCGAATTGAAATGGAATAGAAATGAATTCGAATTAAAATAGAATATAAATGAATTCGAATTGAAATGGAATAGAAATGAATTCGAATTAAAATAGAATATAAATGAATTCGAATTGAAATGGAATAGAAATGAATTCGAATTGAAATTGAATAGAAATGAAATCGAACTGAAATTGAATTAGAAATCAATTTGAATTGAAATTGATTTGAAATGAATTTAAAACGAATTTATATTGGAATATTCAATTTTGATTTGAAATTGAATATGAAGTTGAAACCGCTTTGAAAATGAATTGGAAACGATTTATAAAGCACGTTTTAAATTGAAATCGACGAAGTATATATTATATATATATATTATATATATAATATAATGGCCTGAATAGAACGCGCCGCGCCACGGCAGTTCGCGAATTTCGACCATTGACTTCGAACAGATATTACGGGAGATCCGACCGTCGGATTCTCCTAAAACCAGAACCGTTGGGTTCGTATCGAAAAGAGCTTTCTAACGAATATTAGAAATTAGAAATCTAATGGTTGGATTTGGAATTATGTCCAAATCAAATTTGAAAAAGGTCGCTGTAAGTGCAGTTCGATAGCCGTTGATGGAAATCGACTGTACGGGCCTTGGTAAAATTATTAAAAATAGTAATAATTTGTGTAAAATCATAAGAAATGATTTAGAAATAATTGGAATGAAAAATTCCATATTTGAAAAGATAAAAATAGATTTTTATCGAAATGAACTAGAATTATAATTCTATTTATTTTTAAATAAATAAATTGAATTTGAAATGGTTTTGAAAATAACCAGAATTTCTAATGATTGCATTGGAATGGGTTTGAATCGAAATTGTCTTCGGAATATTTCGATGTTGGATTTCGTGATTATACAGATGTTGTTATGGAAATTTGAAAGATATAGATATATATATCGTTATTTCCAATACGATATCTGTTGGTCGTAGAATTTGATATTGAATATATGCCGATATATTTTCTATTCAGAGCCTTGTATTTAATATCAAATGTGATTTGGGTTTGTCGTGAATGGTGTCTTGACTAACACCGTTCTTGAACCCAGTGGAGAAAAGATTAAATCTTTTTATTTAGATTTAATGAAGTGTAACAATTAAATGATATTTAATTGGAATTGAAGTGATATTGATTTTTGGGTTTATCGTGGACAGTGTTTTAAATAACACTCGTTCTTTAACCCAATAATTAATGGAATGTGATTTTGGGTTTATCGTGAACCGTGTTTTTAAATGACACTGATTCTTTAACCCAGTTAACGATTAAAACTAAGTGGAGTTTTAATGAATCTTTAATTAGATTGAAAAGATCGAGAACGGAGTATCGCCAGTTTTGCTCCAGGCGATAGTTAAATCTTTAATTAGATTTAAACGTGAAATGGTAACTAAATTTACCGATAAGACCGTGGTGTTAGATATGAAGTAAGACCCGTTTTACTTCATGGGATGAATAGGTTGGGATTGGGAAATTAAAACAAATGATTACTTCGGTAAGGTTCGTTAATCCCGACTAGTTTGAATTGATATTCAAAAGGAGATTAAAGAATAAATTCAAGGAATATATCTTTGATAAAATTAATGGGAACCTTTCCCTATGAATGTGAAATTTAGAAACTAACTGTCGGTTAACTAAGCAGAATGGTTTTCTGGATATTGATCTGATGTTGGTTTCGGCCTTCGGGGTTAATATTTGGGGAATTATTCTCTTGATTAATTTATGGTTAGTGACTGATGAATTGGAATGAGGCGTATGTTGTGTTTGTGTAACACTTGTTTATTATATACGCGAGTTGCTCAGAAAGACCGGGTTTATCCCATTCTGAATAACTGAATCGACGATAAGAAATCGAAGATGAAAACGGTGGTCGAAGACCGGAGATCTTCACCTCGTTTGGATGGTAACCGAGGTCCTGATTGGGAGGCATCCCGAAATATGGATAATGAGTGGTGATCGTCCAGACGTATGTGGTGATCGATGGGTTTGCGAGGTATTTAGTGCCTCCGGTTTCGTTCAGACCCAGAACGGACTTGCAAATGGAATGTGTGTCTGACATTGGAATTCATTCTGTGTGATTGATAGCCATCAGTTGCACGGCGTGAATAGTCTGTGTGGCATACTAAGATGCAATGATCAGGGCTTCTGTTGAAAAGCAAAGTCTTGTGGTGATGATCAAAGCACCTCCTGTGTGGCGTAGCTTTGTGTATAACGTGAAATCGCGAGCCTCACACCCCGGTATGAACCAGAAACGGGAGAAAGGACCTCAGGGAGGGCCTACGTTTCCTCCTAGCTAAAAGTGGCGTCAGTGGTTTTACACGCCCTGACGAGTTTGACTTATGTGGTTGTTGCTGTTGCGAGGCGCCTCGGTTAGATCGGACGATCCGGGTCCGATGGAGTCACTTGTTGGCTCGCTTACGCCCCAAAGGGCGGCGAAATGTAGTGCTCAGGCATTTTTAATCCACTCCGTGTTGACCGGCCCTGTCGCTCCAAGGGTCGATGCGTTCTGATCCTGAGACTCGGGCTAGGCAGTCTCGAATTCGGTAAGGACTATCTTTTGCCTTGGTTCATGACGGAAATCCAATTTTCAAATACGACATCGTGCGGTTTTGATTGTATATATATATGGCGACATGATATATGGTACCCATGCCGCCTATGATTGATACTTATGATTTGAAGTTGTTTTATACACTGTGCACTTATAATAGTATCAAATGATTTGTTTTAAACGTATCAAGCATTCTTTGGCTGTTATAAGGGAAAACCCTATCCCCCGGCTTGCGTTGCATTGTGTGATAGGACCTGGGTCTTATAACAGCTTCATTTTCCTTTATTTAGCATTGCGCTGTTTGTTTTATGCACCGGTATTCTTGGGAGGAAACCCGTTCCGTGTTATACGGCGTGGTCCCTTGATTTACCTAACATTAAAAATAAAGATTAACTGTTTTAGTTCTCACACCAGTCACATGACTGACCTGGGGTTTATTGTTTTGACCTAAACTCTGGGTGCCCTTATTTCGACACGGGCAGCTAGTAGTTTTGGTTTTGCAGATTATTATTCACAGGATCCTGGGTTACAACTGGAACGATATCCGGGAAGCTTTGTATCCGTATATCTCTTCTAGTTGTGTATTGTATTATTTTCCGCTGCTATGTATTTAAATGTAATTTAAATCTCTGATATTTCTGTGTAATATTTATTTGTTTATACTCTGTATATTCTTGTAATCTGATGCATTGTTGTAATATACAATGAAATGTTCTTCTGTCTGCGTTCTGATTTGTCGTGTTCTCAAAACAATTCGTTCTTTCTCTCTCTCTTCGGAGACCGGGGAAGTTCGGGTCGTTTCAGCTTGTGTGCAAGCCAGCAATGAAATACAGGCAGCATCAAGTATAGTTTCAAAAATGTCAAACCAAAGTGGTCGATCAACCAACAATCAAGATCAACTCATTTTCAAGTAATTTGAATGGTAGATCAACACAAACAACACGGTTGATTCGTGTTATCAAAATGAGTGGTGCAACTATGTGCAAGTGAATTCAAGTTAGCACAAAGATAACATAGTACAAAACAACAATGATATGTGTCATGTAGAAGAATTTGTCAAGCAATACAAGAATGATGAAGATGTGATCATGCAAGCAAAGAACCAGGTTAAGATGCAAAGACTAAACTGGTATGGCAGTTCTATATGTTGCATGACATATATACACAACCTCAAATACAGCAGTGAGCTCAAACAAGGTAGTTCAACTCATAAGCAAGTGTGGCAGCATGAATGGCAACATGTTCGAGACAGTTCAATTTTCATGGTGAAGGTGCATACAAAATGCAATTGGTACAGCAGTTTCATTTATACAGTGCAACAACAAGTTCATGCTCAAGGTCAATAATTACAAGGGTGCTGGTTCATGTGTGTATCTCAATTCATATGGTCTAGCTAATCAAGTTCAAGAAATCTCACAACCATGGACAACTACAATGAAAAGGTTCAGTTTCAAGTGGTGCAATACTTATATCAGCTCAATCGTAGTGAAAACAGTACAAGGTGTATGTACATTAAACAGTGCAACAAAAATGCCGAACCCAAAATTCAATAGCATGCTCATGTGTACATGAAATGGGACAGACCAGATTCAATTTCAAGCATGGTGCCGAAATTCATAAAGAAAATCAATGTGATCAACACACACAACAGTGAATGTTCAAGCATGGTAATGGTGTTTTTCATATTCAAGTTCACAAGAATGTGTGGAGTAAAGAATGGACTCAAAGCAACTTTAAATTGTTTCCAGAGATTCACAATTATTTTTTGGAAAGTATCGATCATGCTTTCAACTGGAAATGGATTCATATCAACATGGAAAACAAGTATGGTGAAACACCCCACCTCCGTTAGGGTCACTCTAAAATGGAATGCCCTAATTTTGGTGGAGGTTTATAAGTATAAGTCACAGATATACAAGACATATATAATAACACATATTTTTGAACAGCGGAAAACAACAACTTTTATTTCATTAAAATACGTGTTACACCAACCATACCATAATTGTCTTACAATACTTCCAAAAAATATAACATCTTCATAACTGTCTTGATTACATTATTTAAAGAAGCATAAAGAAAACATAAATAAACTGCATAAGTCCCATAATTGCTGTCTAAAGCCATAGTCCAAAACGGAAAAGATCCAAGCAATACATTCTTTCTCTTCAAGCTGGATGTGAAAGCTGATCAAGCTGCGGTATTCCCTCCCTGTGGACCTGGGGGGGGGGGGGAAACAGAAGAAAAGAAGACGAAAGAAAAGTAGAGTCAGACATAAAGCCTGAGTAAGTCTAGGACTATTCAGTCTATGAATAAATAACTGGGTATGATAAGTATAAACTAAAAATGAGAAAGCACCATAAACTTAGTTAAGTTGTCTAGGGTCGAATATACTATCGTACCCCATATTAATCTCTGTACCCATATAAACTAATTCCCAACAGGCACCCCATAATCAGGGTGAAGTGATCCATTTTATGATGATCGGCTCCTACTCGCATAGTTACATGTGTCTTACGGCCCCCATGTTGTAGTTACCTATGCTGGTCCCACCATGGGGTGTATCAAGTCCCATGGTGGCGGCCCGACACAACTCTAGAATGCACAGGTATGCTACTGGCGCGCAGTGCCTTATTTTTCTGCGCCGGAGTGTGTGCACGCCCGCACCCCGTTAGAACCTACACTGCTGCACCACCGCCGTCGATTTGACCTCTTACAGTCAGCCCAGTAATCGTGCCCCACCCTGCCTAGTTCAGGGTATCATGATACACCTTGTAGGGTTACTGCTGAAAAGGGTCCCCCGCTACTAGGTTTTCTATTTTTAGCCAACATGCTAAGTTGGTTAAGTGTTTAATAAACCTAACCCCCAATCAGTCTGTTTAGTTTAGCATGTTCCATTTTGATTAAGTATTAATATAATTTACTTAATCCTATCAATCCTGACTCAGCCTTAATTGTCTTATTAAAGCCTTGACCTCTCACATTAGACAGGTATTGTTGTGGCTGCCTGTTGCCGGTTGGGTCCGGGCAGTCTTACGCCACAACTCAGTCTAACCTCGGGTCCTTATTGGGCTCCGTGTTTAACCACCCACATTGGATAGGTATTGTTGTGACTACTGGACAGCCGGGCGGTTCCGGGCAGGTTTACATCACAACTCAATCCAACCTCGGGTTAAACACATCGTATTTTCTACATTTACATATTTTGTCTCTTTTCTTTTTATATGTAAATATTTGCGGCCCATTATTCAAATTCATCTTTATTGATTAAAATTTATTTATGCCACTTAATTGCTTTTCAAGGTTGTTGGCATGCGTTAAACATGCCAACACATATGTTTCTATATTTTAGCCCAAACGTCATTACCCCCGTTTTAAACGTTCGCTCCAATGTAAGGTGTGTTGGGTTTAATACTTAAACCCAATTTAGCCAAATGAAAAGGGGAGGCTTATAACATGGTGTTTATAAGGTAACATGAAAAAGGGGAGTGTGAACGCATGAACTTGCAACGAACGATTCAATTAACATAAAGTAGGCACATGTGAACTTGCAATTGTAACATCATATAATCGTGGCATAACATGAATCATTTTAATTCATATAATCATGGCATAAACAATACTTAAACATGAATCATTCTATTCATATAATTACGGCATAAACAATACTTAAACATGCATCGTTCTATTCATATAATCATGGCATAAATAATACATGAATCATTGTAAACTTGCAATTGGGATGTAAATCTAACTTAATTGTGTCACATATATTATGATAACAACATAAGCCTAAAAACATGTTTTCAACTAGGCATAATAACAAACATAGTTTAGTCATGTTCATAAAATTAATACAAGTTCACAAAGATGCTTGCTTTTGTCACTATCACAAAAGCATGATTTTTATACTTGAACTATGATGCCAATTCCAACATAACCTTCATATGAATCATAATACTTAAGTGGATCAAATTACACTAAAGATGACCATAAAATTATACATCATGTTGGCATAACAGTAAATCATATACTTGCATGAATCTCAAATAAACTATTACAACATATAGTTGTTACTTTCAACATGAATCATATACTTGCAATTATCAAATGGGTGTTGTAAATAACTACCACAAACATGTAGTTTTCAATATGAATCATATGCTTACATGAATCGCAATTAAAATTCCACAACATGTGGTTGTCAACATAAATCATATACTTGTATGAATCCAATCGTACACCATAGCATTGCCAAATCGTTTAGAATCAAAATAACATACAAATATAGATTATTATCGCCACAATTCCATTTCGTTGTTAACTTCCAACGCAAATCACGTACTTGCAAATATCCAATCGTATACCATAATATTCCCAAATCGTTTAGCATCAAAGCAACATACAAATATAGATTATTATCGCCACAATTCCATTTCCTACTTTACACAAATCAACACAATTATTTAATTCACATCGGAATAGCACTCTACTTACAACGTATGACGAATCTTCAATTCAGGAATCTGAATTCTGAATTTGGAGATGCTATCCTTTGTTGTAGGCGTTGCTTTGATTTGATTAACGTTGCTTTTAGCTTTGAATTATCTTCTAATTGTCTCTCTATTTCTGACGGCTATCCTCAGTCTCTCCTCAGCAGCATGACGGTCTCATCTCCATTTTAGTTTATGTGAATTAGGGTTAGTCTTAGGTCCTTTTTATAGAGTTTGTGAGTTGATTTAGACCGTCGATGAAGCTTGGTTCAATAATAGCCGTTCGTTTGAAGGAGAGACCAACCAGGAGCTGACACCTAGCCCTAGTGACAAGGCAAGGCTCAAAAAATCGACCAAACACATACTAGGCCAGCCAGGACCTGACCAGACCTGACCAGCAGGTCATTTTGACCTGGGCGCACTTGGCAGGTGCGCCAGGTCAAAAATGTACTGGCGCACTTCCCAAGTGCGCCAGTTCATTTTTGTTCTGGCGCACTTCCCAAGTGCGCCAGTGCATTCTGACCCGTTTTCTGGTTTTTCGCCCAACTTCGTTCGTCCATATCTTCTTCATACGATACCCGTTTTACGCAAACTCGGACTATATCTCAAGCAGAATTCCGAGACGAACGCAATGGCGTATCCCGTTTCCCTTAATTCTTCGATTTGAAATTAGTTATACTTTAATTTGTGAATCTCACTGTTATAGAATACACGGGGTGTTACATTCTCCCCCACTTAAAAGGATTTCGTCCCCGAAATCTTCAAGTTAGGAAGAATGTATATCCTAACATCCAATCATCCATCTACTCATCCATCAAACACGAGCATCCATTGTCCTTAAAAGACTTCTAATGCTTCATGATCATATGCGAAGTGTGTGTGTACATGTACTTATCTAATGCAAAATCAGGCGGTCTACTGATTCAGTTGACCTCCTTAATGCAAATTATGTAAGTGCCATGAATCCATTATGTATGCAAATTTTCCTATTCATGATTCTATATGAGTGTGCAATCATTCATACAAATGCAACATCCATATGACAACACATTAAAGTTCAACCATATACGAACGCAAACATATATGCATATGCAATATGAAGTGACTGAGCCGATCTACAACCTAAATTGTGTGTGTATATGCAACCACGAGCAATCACTAGCAATCACTTGCAACCACTTGCAACCATCATCCATAACATGTTTCAATTACATGTTTTCATCCAAAGAGTTTCTACCTAAAAGATAAGGTCGAGGAGATATACCTAAGAAGATAGATAAAAGCGCAACTTAAGGAAAAAGAAAGATCAAAGATGTACCCTCGAAAAGAAAAGGGTAGGCAGCGCGTATTCTAGCTTCAGTTTCCCAAGTTGCGTCTCCCTCGGCGTCGCTCCACTGAACTTTGACGAGCTTGACTTCGCGGTTGCGTAGCTTCTTCACTTCCATTCCTAATATGCGGGTCGGAACTTTCCTCACGGTTGCTTCGCGTTCCACTTCAGCTTCTTCTAGGATATTTGGCTCTACCACTTCAGCAGATTCATGTAGACATTTTCGGAGATGTGAGACATGAAAAACGTTGTGAACTCCGGCCAATTTTTCGGGTAGCTCTAATCTATAGGCCATTTTCCAATTTTCTCGATGATAGGGAATGGCCCTACGAACCTTGGTGCTAGCTTTCCTGTGGTTCCAAAACGAACAACGTTCCTTAGCGGAGATACCTTAAGAAAAACTCTGTCCCCAACCTCAAATTCAAGGTCAGTCCTCCTCTTATCGGCGTAGGACTTTTGTCTGTCTTGGGCCGTCTTCATCCTTCTTCGTATTAAGTCTACTTTCTCTGAAGTTTCTCGGATCATATCTGGTCCAAGTATGAGCTTATCAGTAGACTCCCACCAACAAGTGGGTGATTGACATGGTCTTCCATATAAAGCTTTGAAGGGCGCCATTCCGATGGTTGCTTGATAGTTGTTGTTGTAGGAAAATTCCACCAAAGGAAGATGGTCTTCCCACGTCCCTCCGAAGTCAAGGATGCACAGTCTTAAAAGGTCCTCCAAAACTCTGTTCACTCTTTCTGTTTGGCCGTCGGTTTGGGGATGATAGGCTGTGCTCAAGCATAACTGTGTTCCTACCGCTTCTTGCAGACTCCGCCAAAACTCACTGGTGAAGATAGGGTCTCGGTCACTAACGATGTTGGATGGTATTCCATGGAGTCAAACGATTTCCTTGAGGTAAAGAGATGCTAGGGATGAGGCAGTTCTTTTACTTTTGACAAGTAAAAAGTGGGCGCTTTTAGTAAGCCTATCCACTATTACCCATATGCTAGTATTGCCTCTCCGAGACCTAGGCAACCCATCGATGAAGTCCATTGAGATGCTATCCCATTTCCACTGCGGGACCTCTAGAGGATGTAGCAGACCGCCAGGCTTTTTCTGTTCTGCCTTAACCTGTTGGCACACCATACACTTAGAAACAAAATCTGCCACGTCCTTCTTCATGCCGTCCCAAAAGAAAGTTCTTTTTATGTCCTTGTACATTTTATCTCCGCCTGGGTGTATTGTCATCTTGGAGTGATGTGCTTCCTCGAGAACCGTCTTCACTAAATCCCTTGTCTGTGGGACGCATAGTCTTCCGTCTCGTCTTAGCCAACCCTTATCGTCGATGGAGTATCTGTTGAGGTGACTTGAAGTTTCACCCCTAATTAGCCTATCAATCGTTTCCACAAGCTGAGGGTCTTCGCGTTGTGCTGTCCCTATTGAGTCCACTAAAGTCGGGCGTACTTCGAGAGATGCTAGCAAGCCTGGTACAAAATCGGAGGAGGGCCTAAAGTCAAAGCTGGCTATAAACTCTAGGCTCTGTCTTTCAACAAACAGCGGGCTTAGGGTCAGTTTCTTTCGGCTCAACGCATCTGCCACTACGTTGCCTTTGCCCGGAGTATAAGAGATCTCGAAATCATACGAGGCAAGAAACTCCATCCATCTCTATTGCCTCAAGTTAAGATCTTTCTGCGAGAAAAGATATTTCAACGATTTATGGTCAGTGTAAAGTTCGAACTTCTCACCTAGGAGATAGTGTCGCCAAGACTTGAGTGCAAAGACGATGGCGGCTAATTCAAGATCGTGGGTCGGGTAGTTCTTTTCGTGCACTTTCAACTGCCTCCCGCCATAAGCTACTACCCTTCCTTCTTGCATTAAGACGGCGCCTAACCCTGTCCCACATGCATCTGTATAAACGGTGAACATCTTGCTTCCATCTGGCAACGTCAAATCTGGGGCTGTTGTAAGAGCCCTTTTCAGTCGCTGGAAAGCAAACTCGCAATCCAAGTCCCAATTGAACACTAGATTCTTCTTTGTCAACTTTGTGAGCGGAGCTGAGATTTTCGCAAAATCCCTTATGAACTTTCGATAGAAACCTGCTAGTCCTAGAAAACTTCGGACCTTAGTTGCATTCCTTGGTGTCTTCCAATCCTGTACCGCCACTACCTTAGCAGGGTCCACTGCTAACCCTTGTTTGGATACTATGTGCCCAAGGAACCTCACTTCTTCTCTCCAAAAGTGGCATTTGGAGAATTTGGCTTTTAGCTGATGGACTCGCAGAGTTTCCATGATTGCCCTTAAGTGCTGAGCATGTTCCTCTTCACTCTTTGAGAAGATAAGGATATCGTCTACGAAGACCACTACGAACTTATTGAGGAAATCTATGAATACCCTACTCATCAGGTCCACGAAGTAAGCAGGTGCATTTGTCAAGCCGAAAGGCATGACAAGCCATTCAAAGAAGCCGTCTGGGGTTCTGAATGCCGTTTTATCGATGCTATCTTCAGCCACCCTTAGCTGATGGAAACCGGTCGCTAAATCGAGTTGGGAGAAAACAGACGCCCCTACAAGCTGATCAAACAGATCGTCAATTCTGGGAAGAGGGTGCCTATTCTTTTTCGTTAGCTTGTTGAGCTCCCTATAGTCAACACATAGACGGAGCGAACCATCCGCCTTTGTAGCGAACACCACTGGAGCGCCCCATTCTGAAATGCTTCTTCTAATGAACCCCTTCTCTAGAAGCTCTTTAATTTGTTTACTGAGCTCTTTCCTTTCCCGTGGAGCCATGTGTCTAACGGGAAACGCAACGGGCTTTGCATTATCTACAAGATATATGCGGAAGTCTATCTCCCGCTTCAGAGGCAAGCCCTTCACCTCTTCAAAGACATCCGGATATTCCCGGACCACTCTAACCGATTGCAAATTTTCAACGGAAGCATCTAGCGATTCAAGATAACTAAGCATAACCGCATACGAGGGATTACAAGAAATTTCCAAAGTGTTACCGAGCTGGGTCAGGAGCCTAACAACCCTTTTCTCACAATCAAGGATGGCCCCATTACTGGATAGCCAATCCATGCCCAAAATCAAACCATATCCCGAAAAGCCCAAAACAAAGGCACTACATTTAAATTCTACGCTTAGAATAGAAATTTTCAATCCCACACAGATCATAGACAAATGAGCTGGGCCCCCAATTGGGTTTGAAACAATTAAGGGGTATTCTACCATACTAGTTTTTAGGTGCAGAGATTCTACTAAAGCAGACGAGATAAAGGAGTGTGATGCGCCAGAATCAAATAAAGTGCGAACGGGGTGATCATAAAGATAAACTATACTTTCTACAGAAGTATTTATACCTCGCTATTGCAGAGGTGGCGCCTCTAGCACATGAACCTGCACCCATGAGGTGGATCCAGCCCTCTGCCACTGTCCTCGTTTCTTTGGGCAGTCCTTAGCCATGTGGCCTGTCTCACCGCAAGAAAAGCACCCACCATTCATCTTGGCCTTTTTTTCCGGCAATCTTTCACTAAGTGCCCCACTTTGCCACAGAAATTACACTTCCTCTTCGTTCAGCAATGCCATCTGTACCAACCTTTCATATGTAGCTCCCATGGGTATATGGGTCATGGAAAAACTGTGTAATGGCTCATTCAACCCTTTGACAAAACGGAGAGCCTTCTTGTGCGGGGTGTTGACTAGGTCCAGTCCGAACCTAGCCAGCTCATCGAACTGATTAACGTACTCTTTGACTGTTTTGTTCCCTTGCTTAAGAAATAAGAAATTTTCCAACTGCAAACTCCTTTCCGCGTCTGAGAGAAATTTAGCCTCAAACCTTGCCCTAAAGTCCTCCCATGTTTCCACTGGTCTTTCTGCATTAGTGACTTCCCACCAGTAGGAAGCCTCGCCCTTTAGTAGCCACACTGCCAGTTGTACTTTCTGCCTATCTTCTACCTCAAAGATGACGAATAAGTCCTCGGTTTCTTTCAGCCAATTTCTAGCTGCCACGAAGGACTCAGTTCCATGAAAATCCTTTCCTCCCATAGCTTTAAAATCTTTACATATCTTAGCAAAAGTGTTTCCCCGCGGAGGAGGTGGAGGAAGAGGTGCTGCTGCAGCCGGGTGATTCCCTGCAGCTGGGGGAGGAGGAACGGTAGGGCCTGGCTGAGTGGCCCTTGCTTCTAAGAATCGTCTAAACCAACCAGGTATTGGTACACCTTCTGGCAAGTTAAGTTCTTCGGACATGCTGAAACAAAAAGGATAGATTCAAAACGAAGGATAAGAGATAGTACCTATGGCTTTGGGGGGGACTTTGCCTTTTAAAATAAATTATTTTATCTTTTAAAAATGCTTCTTTAAATTTCCTTTTTGAAAATAAATTTTCAAAACTTTTTATCTTATCTGGTAAACCTATGCTCTGATACCAAGTGAAACACCCCACCTCCGTTAGGGTCACTCTAAAAGGGAATGCCCTAATTTTGGTGGAGGTTTATAAGTATAAGTCACAGATATACAAGACAGATATAATAACACATATTTTTGAACAGCGGAAAACAACAACTTTTATTTCATTAAAATACGTGTTACACCAACCATACCATAATTGTCTTACAATACTTCCAAAAAACATAACATCTTCATAACTGTCTTGATTACATTATTTAAAGAAGCATAAAGAAAACATAAATAAACTGCATAAGTCCCATAATTGTTGTCCAAAGCCATAGTCCAAAACGGAAAAGATCCAAGCAATACATTCTTTCTCTTCAAGCTGGATGTGAAAGCTGGTCAAGCTGCGGTATTCCCTCCCTGTGGACCTGGGGGGGGGGAACGGAAGAAAAGAAGACGAAAGAAAAGTAGAGTCAGACATAAAGTCTGAGTAAGTCTAGGACTATTCAGTCTATGAATAAAGAACCGGGTATGATAAGTATAAACTAGAAATGAGAAAGCACCATAAACTTAGTTAAGTTGTCTAGGGTCGAATATACTATCGTACCCCATATTAATCTCTATACCCATATAAACTAGTTCCCAACAGGCACCCCATAATCAGGGTGAAGTGATCCATTTTATGATGATCGGCTCCTACTCGCATAGTTACATGTGTCTTACGGCCCCCGATGTTGTAGTTACCTATGCTAGTCCCACCATGGGGTGTATCAAGTCCCATGGTGGCGGCCCGACACAACTCTAGAATGCACAGGTATGCTACTGGCGCCCAATGCCTTATTTTTCTGCGCCGGAGTGTGTGCACGCCCGCACCCCGTTAGAACCTACACTGCTGCACCACCGCCGTCGATTTGACCTCGTACAGTCAGCCCAGTAATCGTGCCCCACCCTGCCTAGTTCAGGGTATCATGATACACCTTGTAGGGTTACTGCTGAAAAGGGTCCCCCGCTACTAGGTTTTCTATTTTTAGCCAACATGCTAAGTTGGTTAAGTGTTTAATAAACCTAACCCCCAATCAGTCTGTTTAGTTTAGCATGTTCCATTTTGATTAAGTATTAATATAATTTACTTAATCCTATCAATCCTGACTCAGCCTTAATTGTCTTATTAAAGCCTTGACCTCTCACATTAGACAGGTATTGTTGTGGCTGCCTGTTGCCGGTTGGGTCCGGGCAGTCTTACGCCACAACTCAGTCTAACCTCGGGTCCTTATTGGGCTCCGTGTTTAACCACCCACATTGGATAGGTATTGTTGTGACTACTGGACAGCCGGGCGGTTCCGGGCAGGTTTACATCACAACTCAATCCAACCTCGGGTTAAACACATCGTATTTTCTACATTTACATATTTTGTCTCTTTTCTTTTTATATGTAAATATTTGCGGCCCATTATTCAAATTCATCTTTATTGATTAAAATTTATTTATGCCACTTAATTGCTTTTCAAGGTTGTTGGCATGCGTTAAACATGCCAACACATATGTTTCTATATTTTAGCCCAAACGTCATTACCCCCGTTTTAAACGTTCGCTCCAATGTAAGGTGTGTTGGGTTTAATACTTAAACCCAATTTAGCCAAATGAAAAGGGGAGGCTTATAACATGGTGTTTATAAGGTAACATGAAAAAGGGGAGTGTGAACGCATGAACTTGCAACGAACGATTCAATTAACATAAAGTAGGCACATGTGAACTTGCAATTGTAACATCATATAATCATGGCATAACATGAATCATTTTAATTCATATAATCATGGCATAAAAAATACTTAAACATGAATCATTCTATTCATATAATTACGGCATAAACAATACTTAAACATGCATCGTTCTATTCATATAATCATGGCATAAATAATACATGAATCATTGTAAACTTGCAATTGGGATGTAAATCTAACTTAATTGTGTCACATATATTATGATAACAACATAAGCCTAAAAACATGTTTTCAACTAGGCATAATAACAAACATAGTTTAGTCATGTTCATAAAATTAATACAAGTTCACTAAGATGCTTGCTTTTGTCACTATCACAAAAGCATGATTTTTATACTTGAACTATGATGCCAATTCCAACATAACCTTCATATGAATCATAATACTTAAGTGGATCAAATTACACTAAAGATGACCATAAAATTATACATCATGTTGGCATAACAGTAAATCATATACTTGCATGAATCTCAAATAAACTATTACAACATATAGTTGTTACTTTCAACATGAATCATATACTTGCAATTATCAAATGGGTGTTGTAAATAACTACCACAAACATGTAGTTTTCAATATGAATCATATGCTTGCATGAATCCCAATTAAAATTCCACAACATGTGGTTGTCAACATAAATCATATACTTGTATGAATCCAATCGTACACCATAGCATTGCCAAATCGTTTAGAATCAAAATAACATACAAATATAGATTATTATCGCCACAATTCCATTTCGTTGTTAACTTCCAACGCAAATCACGTACTTGCAAATATCCAATCGTATACCATAATATTCCCAAATCGTTTAGCATCAAAGCAACATACAAATATAGATTATTATCGCCACAATTCCATTTCCTACTTTACACAAATCAACACAATTATTTAATTCACATCGGAATAGCACTCTACTTACAACGTATGACGAATCTTCAATTCAGGAATCTGAATTCTGAATTTGGAGATGCTATCCTTTGTTGTAGGCGTTGCTTTGATTTGATTAACGTTGCTTTTAGCTTTGAATTATCTTCTAATTGTCTCTCTATTTCTGACGGCTATCCTCAGTCTCTCCTCAGCAGCATGACGGTCTCATCTCCATTTTAGTTTATGTGAATTAGGGTTAGTCTTAGGTCCTTTTTATAGAGTTTGTGAGTTGATTTAGACCGTCGATGAAGCTTGGTTCAATAATAGTCGTTCGTTTGAAGGAGAGACCAACCAGGAGCTGACACCTAGCCTTAGTGACAAGGCAAGGCTCAAAAAATCGACCAAACACATACTAGGCCAGCCAGGACCTGACCAGACCTGACCAGCAGGTCATTTTGACCTGGGCGCACTTGGCAGGTGCGCCAGGTCAAAAATGTACTGGCGCACTTCCCAAGTGCGCCAGTTCATTTTTGTTCTGGCGCACTTCCCCAGTGCGCCAGTGCATTCTGACCCGTTTTCTGGTTTTTCGCCCAACTTCGTTCGTCCATATCTTCTTCATACGATACCCGTTTTACGCAAACTCGGACTCTATCTCAAGCAGAATTCCGAGACGAACGCAATGGCGTATCCCGTTTCCCTTAATTCTTTGATTTGAAATTAGTTATACTTTAATTTGTGAATCTCACTGTTATAGAATACACGGGGTGTTACATATGGACATAAACTGGCATGAATGCACTCTAGAAATCAAACACGTTTTTTTAATTTTCCAAAGTTCAAATTGGTTCAGATTATCATCCAGGAAATTCACATAAGCTTTTATTTTTAACAAATTCGATAATAGTTTTTTTTTGGAACAAATCTTTCTTCTTTCGAAAATTTCCTGAAATGCTGATCAAATAATTTATTTCCCATAATTTCCTAAATCATACTTGGCAAGCTAATATTTTTTCCAGTTTTTGAATCAATCAGAGAATTATGGAAGAACAGATATCACGTAAGGAAATCAATTATTTTGTTTTAAGTTTTTGACAAAGCAGTTTGGTATATCAAAATCATGCAAGAAAAAAAATCAAGGAAACAATTTTAAAGAGGACAATTTATAATTCGAGAGTCATTGCAGACCACTCAATCAAGAAATCACGCAAAACAAAGATTCGATCAAAAGAGGAAACAATACGAATCAGCCAAGTCATCAATTGGTGAAATCAGAGTTTTAAGGGTTTCGATTCTACCCTATTTAAACACCCATTACATCACTGGCATATATAGATCAAAACCAAAAACAATTCTTTCCAATCAAGGAATTAAAAACCAGAAAAACTCACATCTTTCAAATTAGGGTTTGATCAGCCGCAATTCCAAAATCGAAGCATCAGAGTGCATCCAAGTTTTGAAGAATCAACAGCGAAGCAAATCATACAGCAATCGAATTGATTTAGGGATTGTAAAAACCCTAGCTTACTAGCCGCCGCCATTTTTTACTGCAAAAGGAAAGTAATCGGGCAAGACAAATATGGGTGCATCACTTTGAAGTGGCCGGCTAAGGACATATTAGAGAAAGGGGATTGTTTAAATTCCTTTTTTAAACTAGGGCTTGTTTTTATTTTATTTTGTATTGTATTTTAATTATGTCTTCTTTGTAAACCATTCAAACAGTTTCTAGGTCTGAAAAATCTAGGAAATCAGTCAGGGTGTTGACTGACAGTTGCTAGAGTCTGTAAAATCTAGGTTACTGGTTATGGGGTCATAATCAGGGGAAATCTATCGAGGGGATATCGGCCAGTCTCGCGTTTTGAGCGTAGGGTTAGTACAGGAGCAGGGAGTGCGAGTTTACAGTGTCTGTAAGCAGGATCTGTTATTAACACCTAGTAGAAACCTTAGGAATGCAGCAGTAGGCAAGATTTGCCGAAGCTTGGTATCTCTGTGTGTTATTTACTTTCCGTATTTACTTACTCTGCCTTATCAGTGTTGTGATTAATTTTTAATTATTCGATAAACCGTAATAAAGCTTATTCACCCCCCTTTAGGGTTAATCTAGATCCAACATTAACTAGTGCATATTATTTTTTATCTTTGGATCGTGTCGGAATACTAAGCGCACGATAGTATTTTTGTTTCTTTATTTGATGTCCATATTCAAAATTAAAACTGTGTAACGAGATACCGGAAAGTTCATTATAAATAAAGTATTTGCACTTCCAAAAATTAAATCTCCCATAAGAAATTACTCTCACTATCCCATTTTCTTTGGCAAATTCTATTGCAACCCACGTTTTTAGGTAGTAGCCACCCCTCCCCCCCTAAAAAAATAAAATCATATACCCCTTGAATTAGTAAGTAGCCCCCCATCTTTTCCAAAGTTACCCTTCCCTTCACGTTGCTCTCATTTCTCAATCCAAAAAAAAAAGCCGAATAAGATTTCCACGCAAATCAACCCTAATCCATTGCAAATCATATCCTCAAAGCATTCCATCGCACTTTATTTCTAAATAACTCGATCGAATTCAACAGAGAAGAAGGGAAAGAAAGTACGAGCCATTTAAATTTTAGGGTTTTGATGTTAGGGTTTTGAGTATTGATTTGTTAAGTAGGTAATTTGATTGAAGATTGACACATTGTTGTTGATGTTTGTTGTATTTCTGATCGAAGATTGTCATTGGTTTGAACCATGATTGATTTCTCATTGGGTTGGTAGCTATTATAGAATTCGTTTTTTTATTGTTCCAGGCTACCACACATGAAAACAACGTGGAAATTTGATAAACCACGTATAAAACATACGAGGATTTCATTTTTTCCTCGATAAAGTAATGCGTGGTTATCAGACTTTCTACGTAAAAGAAATACCTGGTTAAGTAAATTTATAAGTCCACCACGTTCAAACCGTACATAGTAAAACTCCAAACCACGTTTACATGTTACGAGGAATGTCTTGTAACCCCGTATAACCCTTACGTGGTTTGTTTACGTACCACGTATGTTTGAAGCATGGGGACCTTCAATTTTGAAAAAAAATATATGTGATAATGACTTTGAACTAACACATTCCTTTTTTTTCTTCTAATTTATAGATGCCTCCACGTAGACGAATGACTACTTCTGAAAGAAAAGGAGAGCGGAGAAGGCAGCCGAAGTCACAAGTGTAGACATGACTGTGGATAGGGATGAAGAGCAACACGATAAAGCTGAGGATGATTACAGAATTCCAGTAAGGGAAAGTGAAGATCAGATAGAACTACAAGAACATCAAGATGAAGAAGAGGATGAACAACAAGTGGATGAAGAAGAGGGTGATGAAGAAGCTTTATATGAGAAAGGAGGACCAAGAATAAATGATGTAATTAGAGAGTTTGATACTCATGTTGCTTCCATGATATAGCTTGACCAGGTACGTTGCTAATAATTAATTGAATTATATTTACTTCATTTTTTAACTTACAAATATGTTTGTGTAGGACCGAGGACCGCTTATATGCGTAAATCATGCTCAAAAGGTATCAGAGTGGAAGATACCGGATAATGCTACTAGATTTAAAGTCATCGTAGAGTTGTCCGGTTTATAATCCATTGTTAGCACTTGCTACAAGAGTGTGAACAAGTATTTGATATTGGATTTTATAGAGAGATGGTATCCAAAGACTAACACTTCTCATTTTCCATTCGGTGAGATGACGATTACTTTTGATGATGTCGCATCTCTATTACACATTCCAATTGAAGGCAAACCGATACGGAGCAGGCATATGACATGGAGCAGGCGGTTACCATTGTTCACAAGTATCTTGGAATCTCAAAAGAAGTAGCTAGGATGGAAATGAATGATCGGGTTGGTTATAAGCTAAGTTTGTCTGCGTTACGTGATGTATTTGAAGATGTGAGCGATAAGTGGACCGATCGAGCTATTAGGTGTGTCGCTCGCGTGTATTTGTTGTTTTTGCTCGGTAACACGTTGTTTGCTGATAAAGGTAAGACTCATGTGCACATCTGCCTTCTAGATCCACTTAATCACTTGGATTCTGTTCGCACATACTCATGGGGTTCGACAACACTAGCTTTTCTGTACAGGTAGTCGGATTAGCAACTCGCATGGGAGTGAAACAAATTGCCGGATTTCTTTGTTTACTTGAGTCGTGGATATTCGAGAATTTTCCCTGCTTTCATCCATCAACAAATATTTACTATAAGAATGTACCACGTGCTGCTCGGTGGAATCCATCTGTAGACTGCGGCGCTTCACTAGTTGAACTTCGTATATTCCTCGATAACATTCAAGAAGGAATCCATCTGTAGATTGCGGCGCTTCACTAGTTGAACTTCGTATATTCCTCGATAACATTCAAGAAGAACAGGTAAATTACTTCATTTATCAAATAAATGCATTTTCCATGCTTTCACTAGTTGTCCATAAACAAAAAAGGAGCTTCCATCTTTTTCACATCATTTAATAAATTTTCCATTTTCTTCGCTATCCCCGCGTCTTTCTTTCCACTTATTTCAACAAGATGAAGTCTCGTCCAATGAACATCAATCATATCAAGCGATACTGCCGTACCAGGTCCACGATGAGCTAACTCATGCGCACAAGGCAATCTATGTGTTCTACGAAGAACACATCAACATAACATTTCTTAAACACCAACATCTTTTATTCTCTGAAGTTCGGAATGCAACAAATAAAGTGCCTTTAAAGAAACAAAGCCTCGTAAATTTTTGAACTCTCTTATATGGAATATGCGCTTTACTTTGGTTAGACTTTGCTCAGATGATGCTTTAACTTCAGTAAACGAGAGTTCCAATAATGAGTGCATATTCATCCAGGCTTGTTCGAAATTGCATTGGCAACTAGCTAAATGTTTCTTCAATTTTGAATGAGCAGACTCAACCCTGCATTGATACATGTATATAAGTTAGAACTAACCACAACAATTATTCTTTGAGTAATTGTTACAACAATTATTAAACAAAATTACCGATTAGAAGTGTAATTTCCAAAATGCTTGTAGTTGTCTTCCCATGCTTGCACAAATCTGTCTTTGTAAGTATCCAACCATATCTCGTGAATATACTTTAAAAGTGAAGTATGGCTTGCATACATTTCGTTCAACACTTGTAAATTCTCATTATATGCAACTATATTTTTTGAACACACTAATTCATTCCAATCAAATAAGAAAGACTTCTTCTCTCTAAGCTCCATACCTTTTACCTTCTTTTTTTCTATATGTGAGAACATTATTTTTAATATGCCACGTGCATAACATATGAGCAGACTGAGGAAACACAAATCCAATAGCATTAACTAGTGTCGTTTCTCTATCAGAAATAAAGACTGATGACATTTCCACTTCACAATCAACCAACACTGATTTTAACCTCTCTAATGCCCACATATAATTTTCCTCTATTTCAGCAACTAAATACGCAATGACAATACATAATGTATGATCTGTGCAAGTAACTCCAACAATCTCGAGTAACGACATTCTGTATCTATTGGTTTTATACATACAATCTAATATGATAATCCTTGGAAATGTACGTAGGAAATCCAAACTAATAGGATGTGCCCAAAAGATATCTTTAATAATATCAGTTCCATCTAATGTCTTACGATGCCATTCAAAGTAACCAAACTCTTTCAATTTACTGAGCAAGTATTGAACTTGTGATCGCCCTGCTCGTTCAATGGCATTCTGTGCTTTTATCACATTGTAAATTGTTTTGATTATGGTAGAATTTGAAGTATCATTTCGTTTAATGGTAGCTAAAATTTCTTTTGGCTTAACCAAATTCTTATGCATCTCTATAACTAACCTGATCTCAGCTTCGGTTAGTCGACCAATATACGAATGACTTTCTGTATTTTTCAATTCGGAATGATTGTGAACACCATTGACAACATGCAATCGCCAATCATATAAAGTTCCATGTTTCTCGCCTTTGAGTCTAAATGGCAATTGCATTTTTTGGTACCCGTAAATCGGAGATTTTTCGGCTTAAATTTTTTTTGCTTCTTATAAAAGCCACTTCGTTCACAAGCAAACATGATTCTTAGTTTCTTGACTGAAGCACCGGTATCCGATTTCAAGATTATAATAACAAAACCAAGACGCTTTCCAGTATCATGAACCCAATCAACTAATTTTTTCCGCGAACGATATATTTGCATTTAAAATGTTATATAAAATGTAAGTATTCACGATTTATTTGAGCGTTAATCAAAGAAAGCTTGCATCATAAGTCGTGAACTCATTTGAATAATACAGTTCTATCTCATCATTGGTTTCTTCATTAGTAGAGAATGCTACAATCTGCATAAAACAAATATAACAAACTTTAAGCACAAACCAGAAAAATAGTAAGTTACCCAATTCTGCAAAGTAGTGTGGTATACAAGAAGACCACATATAACACAAACGTGGTATAAAAGAAGACCATGTATAACGCAAATGTGGTTTACTAATTTTCCATGCATTATGCATACGTGGTTCAATACGTATCCCCACATTTGTATTTCTAGGCTCATATAGTTTCCTAGAATGGCGCCTACGTGGTTTTATACAAAATCACTCAAATTGTACTGCATCGGCTATACTTGAAAAGTGAAAAAAGCTCAAAATTTAAAATTTTCTTCAATTACCTGCTGTGATTACGATGAGGAATCATCTTCTCCTTCAAAATCCATTGTATTCTTGTTTGCAGATCAATTTTTCCTTGAGTGATTCGAAATCTACGGTTTTGAAGCTTAGTTGTATTAACATACAGTAAATATTACGTTGTACTGTGTTTAGATGAGAAGTTAACTCCTTAAGGGCACTTTAGTCGTCAAAATTTTAATTTTTTTAAGGGGGGCTACTAACTAAAAACATGGATTGAAATAGAATTTATCATTTTCTTTTCACGTTAAGTACAACAAAGAAGTATTACACACTTCAAATCAAAAGAAAATAAAAAGATAAAAGCAATGGTCGAACTTCTAAGTGAAAAATCATTTCCTTTACTCCTCAAAAAAAATCATGAAGGATAGCCGAATTCATACAACCGTGCTCTTCATTTCTCTACCCAAACAGTTACCCACGACTATAATTTGGGATGTCCAACATTGAGAAGAAGAACTAGGATTTTAGTTTTTAGAACATTAAATCGACGATAGGTGATTTAGAGTATCAGGTGGTGTTTGCGGTAGAGAGGAGTTCCGACGCATTGATTTTGGTAGGATTTGGTCATGAAAAATGTCGCCTGACATTTGTACAAGCGGAGCAGATCATCTAAATTGCAAAATACAATTGGTTTTACTATACAAATCAATTGTGGATGAAACCAAGTAAATTTCATTATATGGGATTTTTGGTTTTCATTGTTATCTATACGTGCTGATTGGGTAAACTCATTTACATCCTCTCATCGATGTAAATTAAACTCATACGTTTACATGAGCAAAAAAGCTCTATTGGATGCCCATAGAATTTGCTGTTTTTCTTATTTACGACTTGGTGATTTTAGAAGCAACACAACGTTAATGATTTTTGTTACAAGCAGAATCAAAATCAATGTTTAGGATTGGTCCTACAGCAGTTTATTAAGAACATGTGTACGTTTTTATGTTTTTGAGATGCAGTTTTGGAATCATTTAGAAGAATATATTATGAGGTCCGTTTTTATTAAGAACATGTGTACGTTTTTATTAATAGCATCCTTTATGTTGTATTTTAGTTCTAAGTAAGTATCTATGTTTTATGATGTCTGTTTTTAGATGTACTCGGTTTAATATATTAACCTTATTATGTAATTTTTAGTAATTAGTGAAAGTGTACCAATTTTTGAAAAATATATTATGTTGATATGATTAGATAGGCATTTAAATTGCGTTAACTTATAAATAAAATAACCTTCTCATATTAGATTCAATCGAGATGTCGTAAGTTATGTTGGAATCATATTGATGTCCACTGCGCCATAGAGTTGGATCAGTAGGATTTGGAGCTAGCAAGAATTTTTGCAAAAATTGAACGTTGTTTAATTCAAAATGGAACCATAACGTAAATGACAACTAAAACAAATGTGGGCTAAAATCTCCTTTCTAATTTAGCAGTATTTTACAAAGTGGAATAAAATATTATTACCAGTTTGATTGGGAAAACAATTGGTTGATTGGTTTGACTAAAATAATTGTAATATTGATGTCATGTTTGGATTGGTAAATTGATTAATTGTTGGATTATATCTGAAACCGCAGATGGCATCTTGAAATACTATTGGTTTGTTTGAATCAGAACTAGGATCACGATATAGTATCCCGAGTTGCTATTCGAAATTGTTCAAGTTTTATTTATATACAACTTTATTTTGAATGTCGATCGTATGTGAATTAATAACGTTGTTTTACTTTCGTTTATTATGATGTAATTAAATAAAATATATGCTAATGTTTATGTTTTAACCAAATAAACATATCATTTGATACGTTGTACGAATGCATTCGTAATGGCATATTTTAAGCAGAGCAAATCTCCCTTTGCTAGCATACTAACTTGAAATTGTTGCCAACCATAGTGATGAATTGATATTAGCTATTGATACTAATTATTTATTTTATATATCTACCTGTTATGTAAATGTCATTATTGACTGGAAATTAAATTGAATTGTGGGTAGCTTTTACAAGTACCATGGTAGGCATCGAGCCCTATTGAACAAATGTTCACAATTTATAACAGGGGTGGGCGCGGGTCGATTTGGTGTAGTTTGGAGTTTAACCCGCTTCCGCACCGTATCAAACGGTTGATCAAAACTACAAATCATTATACTACTCGTTTAAACGGTTTGGTTTCTGTTCGATTTTGATATAGTATGGTTCGATTTTGGTTCGATCCAATTTTAACCCGTATTAAATATGAAATAAGAGAATTACTTCCATCAAAAATCAATTTACAGCTGTATGACGCATTGTCACTTAAATGGTAAAACACACAATGTTACCCTAAATTGAAATATTGGTTTCTAACCGTATGTGTTCTTCACTTCTACGTTTAATGACAAGTGAGATTGTTTTAGTACATTGACAACATAAACTTTAATCAATCCATAAATATTAAGTAAGATAATTCAAATAAGATTATAATTTGCATTTATCCAAAAACTGATATAGAAACTATTATACTAAAACTATAATTTTCTTCTTTGTGATAATGATTATTATTAATATAATAATAACATACCCTAAAATGGAATGCACATCATTAAAATCAACAATTAGATAGGAATTAGCTATATTTTTATCTTAAGATTGCTAGTGCAACTATTCGGTTCAGTTCGGTCTGGTTTTAATATGGTTAAGTCAACAACTCAAACCGTAACAGGACTGTACCATTCCAAGTTGGTCCAATTTGGAGTAATTTCTTTAAAGAGAAGATCCGGTCTGGTTTTCTGCACTATTTTTACGGTTCGGGTGTAGGCGGTTTCTGTATTGTGGTGTGATTTATGCCCGCACCTAATTTATAAATTTGGCTATAGTTTCTTATGGATTCTTTGAGATAAAGGTGTAACCATCGCGTAACTACGGTCACTAACTTTATTTAAAGCATATATTTTTAAATCATTATTTATTTTAGGGATGATATTTTCAAAAGAAAATCATTATTTAATAATGTTTAATAAATAAAGTTGAGCTATTATATTTATCATGTTGGGTTTAATAATTCTTCATTTTAAGCATTTTCAATTATTTTATAATTATGTTTAAAGGAAGATTAATTATTATTTAATTTATAAGTGTTTAAAAGTTACTTATCATTATACTTATAATGTTTAAAAGAATTTAAAATTTTATAATATAAATTATTTATATTTTTTAAATATATTAATTATTATTTTTAAAATTGTTTTATATAATTTAAATTAGTTTTATTATTAATTTTAAATTGATTATTTGTTAAATCTTTGTAACAACCTAATTTTTTGACCACTTGAAGTCGACACTAAAGCAACCACAATATTCAATGTTGAACATCTAAGTGCTGAAAAACCAAATCATTAGGGGGAAAAGACAGAACATAATCTCACAGTGGAATGAATAATCTATAATATCACAATAATCTTTACAGATAAAAAGACTTTTATAAATAAAACCATTAGATATACACTAGAGTACTAACCCATAATCATTTGGTCAGTTATAATAATTTGTCCTTACAACACCGATGAAATAATAATGAATACAATGGATATAGCAATTAAATGAATACTTCTTAGCCTCTATCTCCTTGCTTGAAAGCTCCAGGAAATCTAAATTATCCTATAAATACACTCAATCGGACCTGAGCATCATAATGAAATAACACCTGGATTAGCTAGTAAACTAGAATGATAAAACTCAAGTCAAATAAAACTTTATTTTTTAAGTTATAAAACCTTTTAAATTAAGGGTATCTAGTAAGACTAGATAGGATTTGATAGTCAATTATTTAAATATCAATAGTCGGTTATTTAACTATCAACATGTAAACAACAATCATCCAAAGATTATTTCACAAAGGAATTCTCTAAGTCTTAACTAATTAATTCTTTATTGATTATTTCTTTATACTTTGAAAGCCATTTTCATATACTTATCTAAAATTTATAAGTATATTCAAAGATCATTATTTCAATACTTCAAACTAATATATACACATACTTATCATATGTTAATTGTGACACCCCGTATTTTTACATTTTAAAAATATGTAAGAAATTTACATATGTATACGATGGTACGCAAAGCATATAAACCAGTGAAGCACGAAGATAAAAATATTCTGTTTATACTTCTAGAATTAAGGTAAACGGGATTCACCATGGCGTTCGTCTCGGAAAAATACGCGAAATAGAGTCCGAGTTTTCGAGAATCGGAGTCCGTATGACCCGTTAAAGGCCCAAGGAAGATTTCTGAAAATTTGAAATTCGGAAATAGGTTTGGAAACCAGATCTGGGGCTAGGCGGGAAGTTTCCCCGCCTAGGCCATGTCGACAGGGCTGTCGACAGGCCTGTCGACTTGGGCCCAGACCAAGTCGACAGCCCCGTCGACATGCCTGTCGACAGGGGGTGGCCGGCGCAAATTGCCTGGCGCACCTGTTTGTCTCACCTGGTCCTGCTCTTGGGCTGATTCTGGAAGCTTCCGAGATCTGATGGTCCTAATCTATCCTAGGGTTAATCTAAGGGCCTAAAACTATCCTAATCTCTATAAAAACACCCCTAAGCCCCCCCTAAACCCTCATAACTCACCCTCTCCACGAAGTGCTGCCCAAATGCAAAGTGATCATGGCCTCCATCCCCCTTTCCTAAAGCCTATGCACTCAAATCAAGTTCAAATCAAAAGGTGCAAGCTTGCTACACCAAATAGAGGCCAAATCAACATTGCTAGGCGAGTTTCATGAAGGTTCTTCAACAAAGGAGGCACCTTTCTTAGCCAAAGATGATTCATGCTTCTTTCCCTAGGCCTAACTATGTAAGTTCTAGCTATTTTTAGATGGAAACGGTAGTTTTGATAATGACATGGGATAAAATGAGGCTAAACATGATTATGCGAACCTATATGAACCTTACCATGCCTCTTGTGTTCATATTTATGATCTTAGGCCATGTGAGTGACTTAATCATGCCTCTCATGCTATGCATAACCTAGTTTAACTTGCAAGTTTGGATCTTTATGCATGAAATGCTAGCATGAACCTTTAGGAACCATCTTTGCTTGTGAAACATTGGCTAAGATTAGATTTTGGGGTTTATGCATGTTTATGAACCCAAACCCCTAATGTTAACATGCAAGTTTGTGGCCAAATCCTTTATGACATTATGCATACTTATGGCCAATTCCCTTTTCTTTTATGTTATGCATGCTTGTGGCCAAACCTTTATGAACTTATGTATGTTTAAAGCCAAACCCTCATGATACTATGCATGTTTGGGGTCATTGTGTAGCATAGTATCTCTACGATGTGACTCGTCCATTCTTGCGTTGGAACACGATTTGGGTTGAGGTTAGACAAGCGTGAATATAGCATGAAAAACTTAACTTGAAGTTACATGAAAACATGATAGGCGAGCTAAACTTGACATGAACCATGATTTGGGAAATGGGTATAAACATGACAACGTGTAACGTTAAATATGACATGTGTTTATACTTGAAAACATGACTTGAATTATAACATGGAAGTTGACATGTAAGTATACATAAAAACATAAGCTTGGGAATTTACCTATTAAGTTAGGTCTACCCATTGGGAATTTACCTATTAAGTTAGGTCTACCCAATTGCTTGAAAACTTGACTATGAACATGACACTAGACTAAACATGAAAGTGGCCAACTCGAGGTTGGGTTGAGTTTGCAACGTAAAACTACCCGGAACCGACCGGCCTAACTAGTAGTTGCAAACAATAGGACTCAATGTGAGAAGCTGGTCATGTTGTGCTTGAACCCGAGGTTAGACCAAGTTGTGGTGTAAATCTACCCGGACCCGCCCGGCTTAACTAGTAACCACAACGAAGTCTAATGTGAGAGGTTGGGGTGCATTAAATAATTATTGCCACATAATAGGGTTAAGTTAATTTAATTAATGAGGCTTAACCAAATATGACATGGACAAATGGGTTAAGTAATTTGATTGGGCTAATGATACTCAACAAAACATGACAGGGTTGGGTAGGTTAAGTAACTTGATTTGCCTAACGACACTTGACCACTTTTATACGACTAATGGACGGGATTAAGTTAACTAATACTTAATCAATCCAACACGATAACTTGATAAGGTCAAGTAAACTTTCTTAAGTAACACTTAACCCATTAGACAAACCCCAATCCGGAGGATTGGGTAAATAACCATAGTTAACAAGGATTATGGAAATAGGGCTAAGTGGTAAACCTTAGTTAAGGGAAACTAAGTAATAATTCTTAGTCAAGGAAATTTGGACCATTTCTTAGATAGATTAGTAACCCGATACGTTAGGTCAACGTTTAAGTATGCGTGTAGGAGCGGGCTATCTGATTTAGATAAAGGCTCCAGCGAACTGGGTAACGAAGCAACGGCTTCGGGGAACGTGAGGATATTCTTGGTATCCCTCTGTGAGGTCGCAGATGATCATCCTGGGCTCACAAGAGGTTAAGGTCTGCGTTAGAAGAACCAAGAATATGCCTTGGTTGCTATGCAAGCGACCTAAAGACTGGGGTGGATAGCAGTGAGTCGACGAATACATAAGGTGCCCGAGATAACAAGTTCGTCGATCATCTACCATCTTGAGTCAAGCGTGTACGTACGGAAGGGCAGGGAACACCCAACAGACCATAATTGCTATCTAATTATGGGTGAGGTAGGCCGTAGGATGTGGGCTGGCCGGAGTGTAGTTCTCATGCAAGATTTTCTCTTGTGTTGCCTTTCGCTAGTTGAGGGAGGGGTCTCGTGGGACCATAGCCACGTGTAGAAAAGCAGACCTTAGTATCTGCATCGGCAGATAAATCTAAAGCTCCCGACCGAGTCCTGTATGTCTTGTTTTGCCCTGTGACAGGACTCGGATGGCACGATGTGATACATGTGCATACAGTTATAGAAAAACGATTCACGATGAATGCGTGGGAAGAAGGGCGCGGTTGAGGGTTAGCGTAATCCCTAGTGGCCTAGGTGGTTTAACCCAAACCGAAATACGAAAGCGTGCAATAGGTAAGCATAATCCCTAGTGGTGCTAGGTGGCGTAAGTCCTAGTAGTTCAAACGACGATTCATATGGAAGAGCCTAGCTAGAACAAGGGTGACAGTCCAAACGATTTCAAGGATAATACGACATGAGGAAGCCCGTACGAGGTACGGCAAAGGACTGAACTTATATACATGGAAAGAAACATATGATTTGAGTAACCTATATATATGCGATATTAGGTTGACGTGGACCATTACACGACTCTGAGCACGGGACATTCATGGTCAACACATGACGCGGGTAGGGATACTAGTACGAGAGGTGCAGAGCAAATATACATGTTAGAACTAGGAAGAATATACATAATAGATACCGTGGGATGTTAGACGGGGTAGATACCTTGGGATGATGTACTCGATAGAAATCTGACGATGTGATACCTTGACTTATCATAACATCGTAGTTTATCATGATACCTTAGTTTACCCTGCCGCAGTAGTTCAACCGGCTACCCTGGTTTATCTATCTTGTAGTTATCCTTATGTTTACTATCAGTTTATGCATGTCATGTTACCTTTACCTGTTTTTATACTGGAAGTAGATAGGACTTACTCAGTCTTTTTGACTGACCCGTTTTGTTTCGCCTCTTTTCTTCCGTTTCCCCCCCAGGTTTCAGGGAGGAAACAATGCTGTTTAGTTCGGACTTCTTCTGCTTGAAGGTCATCATGGATAGCTTGGACTTCTCTTGGCTAATGGCTACTTTACTGTTTTTACTTGGGGAATAATTTATAAAAACGTCTTTATGCTTCTTTACTATTGCAAGACAAGTTTTGTTGTACTCTGATGTAAAAGGCTTTAGACCTTATTTATTCATGTTATGAAAGTTTGATTTTACTTCCGCTATTTTATATGTTCTGTCTTGTGATATTTCTGTGCATGTTTACCAATAATGCCCCTCTAAAGCTAGTGCATTCCTTTGCGAGTGACCCTAGCGGAGGCGGGGTGTTACATGTGGTATCAGAGCAGAAGGTTACTAGACTGGGCAAAAGTTTTTAAAGATCTTCTGAAAAATTATTTGAAAAACCATTTACAAAGAAGCATTTTTCAAGGAAAACTTTGTTTTAAAAATTATTCCCCAAAAGCCATTAGCAATGTCCTTGTTTTATTAGTTGAATCCTCTTTTCCCTTCTCTCTCCCATCGATAGTCACGTTGGCTTTGGTTACAAATAGTTTTGAGTTAGGAAAGTGTTTTCTTTATGATGGGGGGGAATAGTTCTCGAGGAAATGGAGTTGAGATAGGGGGAAGTAAGATAATGGAAGAATGGCAGGGCAAGTAAAGAAAATAAAAATAAAAATGAAAAGAGGGCCAGTCGACAGGCCTGTCGACAGGGCTGTCGACAGGGTTGTCGACATACCCCCCTGTCGACAGGGCTGTCGACACGACGCGCCTGCAGATCAAAAAAAAATATAAAAGCCCGAAGGCCGAGAGCTTCAGCTCATAACCCCCAATTCTCTTCTCCTTCCCTCCCAGCCAAAACCGAAAATTCACCAACTCCACCACCTCCCATCACCTCGTTTCTCCACCGTTCTTCATAAAATTAATCTCAAATCGAAGCTAGAGACCCTCTCCATCCGGATCTATAGTCCCCCTCTTCCAATTCGTGTTTAAATCACCATGGCCAATCAACCCAATCCCTACGAGCTTTACCCTCAATTAACCGCGCAAGAGGTCGAATGGTGTGACGAGCAACCAGGGATAATTGAGCACTACATGCAGCTTGCCACTAGGAATTTGCTTCTAGGCCGACCGGTGAGGTTTGCGGATTTTGCGGGAACCGCCGTGGAAAGTTTGTTTGCTAATGCGGGTCTTATTCATATTCTGGATACGCACACAGCCGAGAGGAGAGGCTACAAGCGTATGGTAAGACTTTTTGATGCTCGTTTGCAAATTGATGTGGATGATAATGGGTTGATAACTTATGGTTCATGGGTTAAGGGTACCCATATATTTATGAACGAGGTCCAATTTGGGGAAATTTTGAATATCCGGGGTACGGGACTCGATATAAATGATCTGGAGATGGATGATTTGAATGTGTAGGGAAGGATTTTTTTTAATGGACTGGATAGGCAATGGGATAGTACGCATTTGCGCCCCCTAGCTAGGTTTGTGATCAGAATATTGCAATATAATATTGCGGGGCAGAATCATGGGTTTGACAGAGTCCCAGTAGTTGTTAAGGCCGCTACTTATGCTATTTTTGGGGGCATACAAATAAACTGGGCAAGAACCATCTTACAGCAGTACCAGATCTTTAGGGGAGCAAGACACTCCAATGTTTGTTTTGGGAACTTATGGACCATAGTTTTTCGCTGGTTCGGGGTGGATTTGCATGATGAGGATTATGTGACACTTTCTAACCATCCCTCTGTTATCATCACTGAAGCTGCACTAGGGAGGATGAATATAGATATGCAAGAGCTGCAAGGGGAGCCACAGCCTATGGAGCATGAGGAATTAGATGAGGAAGAGGATGAGGGTGACGAGGAGGAGGAGCAAGAGGAGGAGCCACATGATGATCAGTTTGGACACTTTGAGGACCCCCATCAGGCACCACAGCATGATGGTGAGCAGGCTGAGGATGGAGCCTGGGCTTACCAGGCCCCGGCACAGGGGGCTCCGGATACAGGTGCCTGGGATCCATGGGCTACTAGGGATCCAGACTGGAGGACTGAGCTGAGATATGTTTCACAGCAGCAGCCTCGCTTGATGAGGAGCCACCAGGATATTTTGAGGTCACAACAGCAGACACTGGAGTCACAGGTAGCCATGGCTCAGACACAGCAGCAGATGCTTCAGGATATGAGTTCCTCTTATGATCAGTTGGGGGCTGGGATGCAAGACCTACAGTTAGAGCTTAGGCAAGGGAACCGACGACAGGAAGAGAGGCTTGATAGCTTAGAGGAGCTCATCCGTAGCTATTTCCATCAGGATTGACCTCTATCAGTTATCCGTAGGATAGTATTTTATTTTCAGTATTGTTTAGCTATTCCTTTTGTTGTCTAGTTGTAACGATGTACTAAAACTATCTTAATAAAGTTTGTATGTTGTTTGTTTACGCAATTTGTTGTGTCTAATGTAATTATGAAATATTGAATGATAATGTCTGATAACGAAGAACAATGAAAACAACAAAACGGGATATCTCTCCGTTACATAAAAATTTAGAAAATTAGATTTTTCTAAATTAAGAATGGATGGTAGGATTTTGGATGCTCGAATTGGATGAACTTCACTCTTATTTTACAAGGGTGTGGGAAAATTTGGATGAAATTACTTTTTCAAATTTTTGCATTCATATAGAACTGCAAGTATATTTAGGATGAGAGCATCATGGTTTGAAAAAGAAATTTTAAAAAAAAAAAATTGCATTCATGTAGGTGGTACCACAAGTTAGGCATACATATTTTTCTACAATGTGATTCACTTTTGCACATGTGCACATGTTTGCAACAATTGGCTGGACACTTCTGGATGCTAATATGGGGACATAAATCCTGCTACTATTGAATTTCGGGGACGAAATTCCTTAAGGGTGGGAGAATGTGACACCCCGTATTTTTACATTTTAAAAATATGTAAGAAATTTACATATGTATACGATGGTACGCAAAGCATATAAACCAGTGAAGCACGAAGATAAAAATATTCTGTTTATACTTCTAGAATTAAGGTAAACGGGATTCACCATGGCGTTCGTCTCGGAAAAATACGCGAAATAGAGTCCGAGTTTTCGAGAATCGGAGTCCGTATGACCCGTTAAAGGCCCAAGGAAGATTTCTGAAAATTTGAAATTCGGAAATAGGTTTGGAAACCAGATCTGGGGCTAGGCGGGAAGTTTCCCCGCCTAGGCCATGTCGACAGGGCTGTCGACAGGCCTGTCGACTTGGGCCCAGACCAAGTCGACAGCCCTGTCGACATGCCTGTCGACAGGGGGTGGCCGGCGCAAATTGCCTGGCGCACCTGTTTGTCTCACCTTGTCCTGCTCTTGGGCTGATTCTGGAAGCTTCCGAGATCTGATGGTCCTAATCTATCCTAGTGTTAATCTAAGGGCCTAAAACTATCCTAATCTCTATAAAAACACCCCTAAGCCCCCCCTAAACCCTCATAACTCACCCTCTCCACGAAGTGCTGCCCAAATGCAAAGTGATCATGGCCTCCATCCCCCTTTCCTAAAGCCTATGCACTCAAATCAAGTTCAAATCAAAAGGTGCAAGCTTGCTACACCAAATAGAGGCCAAATCAACATTGCTAGGCGAGTTTCATGAAGGTTCTTCAACAAAGGAGGCACCTTTCTTAGCCAAAGATGATTCATGCTTCTTTCCCTAGGCCTAACTATGTAAGTTCTAGCTATTTTTAGATGGAAACGGTAGTTTTGATAATGACATGGGATAAAATGAGGCTAAACATGATTATGCGAACCTATATGAACCTTACCATGCCTCTTGTGTTCATATTTATGATCTTAGGCCATGTGAGTGACTTAATCATGCCTCTCATGCTATGCATAACCTAGTTTAACTTGCAAGTTTGGATCTTTATGCATGAAATGCTAGCATGAACCTTTAGGAACCATCTTTGCTTGTGAAACATTGGCTAAGATTAGATTTTGTGGTTTATGCATGTTTATGAACCCAAACCCCTAATGTTAACATGCAAGTTTGTGGCCAAATCCTTTATGACATTATGCATACTTATGGCCAATTCCCTTTTCTTTTATGTTATGCATGCTTGTGGCCAAACCTTTATGAACTTATGTATGTTTAAAGCCAAACCCTCATGATACTATGCATGTTTGGGGTCATTGTGTAGCATAGTATCTCTACGATGTGACTCGTCCATTCTTGCGTTGGAACACGATTTGGGTTGAGGTTAGACAAGCGTGAATATAGCATGAAAAACTTAACTTGAAGTTACATGAAAACATGATAGGCGAGCTAAACTTGACATGAACCATGATTTGGGAAATGGGTATAAACATGACAACGTGTAACGTTAAATATGACATGTGTTTATACTTGAAAACATGACTTGAATTATAACATGGAAGTTGACATGTAAGTATACATAAAAACATAAGCTTGGGAATTTACCTATTAAGTTAGGTCTACCCATTGGGAATTTACCTATTAAGTTAGGTCTACCCAATTGCTTGAAAACTTGACTATGAACATGACACTAGACTAAACATGAAAGTGGCCAACTCGAGGTTGGGTTGAGTTTGCAACGTAAAACTACCCGGAACCGACCGGCCTAACTAGTAGTTGCAAACAATAGGACTCAATGTGAGAAGCTGGTCATGTTGTGCTTGAACCCGAGGTTAGACCAAGTTGTGGTGTAAATCTACCCGGACCCGCCCGGCTTAACTAGTAACCACAACGAAGTCTAATGTGAGAGGTTGGGGTGCATTAAATAATTAATGCCACATAATAGGGTTAAGTTAATTTAATTAATGAGGCTTAACCAAATATGACATGGACAAATGGGTTAAGTAATTTGATTGGGCTAATGATACTCAACAAAACATGACAGGGTTGGGTAGGTTAAGTAACTTGATTTGCCTAACGACACTTGACCACTTTTATACGACTAATGGACGGGATTAAGTTAACTAATACTTAATCAATCCAACACGATAACTTGATAAGGTCAAGTAAACTTTCTTAAGTAACACTTAACCCATTAGACAAACCCCAATCCGGAGGATTGGGTAAATAACCATAGTTAACAAGGATTATGGAAATAGGGCTAAGTGGTAAACCTTAGTTAAGGGAAACTAAGTAATAATTCTTAGTCAAGGAAATTTGGACCATTTCTTAGATAGATTAGTAACCCGATACGTTAGGTCAACGTTTAAGTATGTGTGTAGGAGCGGGCTATCTGATTTAGATAAAGGCTCCAACGAACTGGGTAACGAAGCAACGGCTTCGGGGAACGTGAGGATATTCTTGGTATCCCTCTGTGAGGTCGCAGATGATCATCCTGGGCTCACAAGAGGTTAAGGTCTGCGTTAGAAGAACCAAGAATATGCCTTGGTTGCTATGCGAGCGACCTAAAGACTGGGGTGGATAGCAGTGAGTCGACGAATACATAAGGTGCCCGAGATAGCAAGTTCGTCGATCATCTACCATCTTGAGTCAAGCGTGTACGTACGGAAGGGCAGGGAACACCCAACAGACCATAATTGCTATCTAATTATGGGTGAGGTAGGCCGTAGGATGTGGGCTGGCCGGAGTGTAGTTCTCATGCAAGATTTTCTCTTGTGCTGCCTTTCGCTAGTTGAGGGAGGGGTCTCGTGGGACCATAGCCACGTGTAGAAAAGCAGACCTTAGTATCTGCATCGGCAGATAAATCTAAATCTCCCGACCGAGTCCTGTATGTCTCGTTTTGCCCTGTGACAGGACTCGGATGGCACGATGTGATACATGTGCATACAGTTATAGAAAAACGATTCACGATGAATGCGTGGGAAGAAGGGCGCGGTTGAGGGTTAGCGTAATCCCTAGTGGCCTAGGTGGTTTAACCCAAACCGAAATACGAAAGCGTGCAATAGGTAAGCATAATCCCTAGTGGTGCTAGGTGGCGTAAGTCCTAGTAGTTCAAACGACGATTCATATGGAAGAGCCTAGCTAGAACAAGGGTGACAGTCCAAACGATTTCAAGGATAATACGACATGAGGAAGCCCGTACGAGGTACGGCAAAGGACTGAACTTATATACATGGAAAGAAACATATGATTTGAGTAACCTATATATATGCGATATTAGGTTGACGTGGACCAATACACGACTCTGAGCACGGGACATTCATGGTCAACACATGACGCGGGTAGGGATACTAGTACGAGAGGTGCAGAGCAAATATACATGTTAGAACTAGGAAGAATATACATAATAGATACCGTGGGATGTTAGACGGGGTAGATACCTTGGGATGATGTACTCGATAGAAATCTGACGATGTGATACCTTGACTTATCATAACATCGTAGTTTATCATGATACCTTAGTTTACCCTGCCGCAGTAGTTCAACCGGCTACCCTGGTTTATCTATCTTGTAGTTATCCTTATGTTTACTTTCAGTTTATGCATGTCATGTTACCTTTACCTGTTTTTATACTGGAAGTAGATAGGACTTACTCAGTCTTTTTGACTGACCCGTTTTGTTTCGCCTCTTTTCTTCCGTTTCCCCCCCCCCCGGTTTCAGGGAGGAAACAATGCTGTTTAGTTCGGACTTCTTCTGCTTGAAGGTCATCATGGATAGCTTGGACTTCTCTTGGCTAATGGCTACTTTACTGTTTTTACTTGGGGAATAATTTATAAAAACGTCTTTATGCTTCTTTACTATTGCAAGACAGGTTTTGTTGTACTCTGATGTAAAAGGCTTTAGACCTTATTTATTCATGTTATGAAAGTTTGATTTTACTTCCGCTATTTTATATGTTCTGTCTTGTGATATTTCTGTGCATGTTTACCAATAATGCCCCTCTAAAGCTAGTGCATTCCTTTGCGAGTGACCCTAGCGGAGGCGGGGTGTTACATTAATAAAATATTTTTCAATATAAGAAATGTTTATATATGCGTGTCTTATCTAATACCGACCTAAGTATATGCAAAAACATTATATTCCCAATATTAAGGAAATATATCCATATACTTATCTAACACCGACCTAGGTATATTAACAAGACATGAAATTTTTATATTTGGAAATTTTCATATACCTATCCTAATGTAATATGTATATTCACAAATCAATTTGGAAAGTTATCTTTCCTTCTAAAACATTTTAAATGGGTTAAACCCGCTTAATTTTAAAATATGGACTTTTACTAAATTCTCAAATTAAATACTTATGTAAAATATTTATAAAATTCCTTTACGAAGCTTTACTTAAGCAATTTCTTTAAGAATCAATATAGTAATATCCTTTTAACACATTGATGAAATACACACTTGAATGCTTATTAAATCTTTTTAGCCAAACAAATAAATAAAATTTAACAATTGAAATAATAAAAAATTTAAAAGTATACAGCAATATAAAATTTAACCGTATAAAATAAATTTAAAAAATAACAATCTAATTAATATTAAAACAATTTAAATAATATAAAACAGCTAAACAAATAATCAATTTAATACTAATATTAAAACAATTTAACAAATAATCAATTTAATATTAATACGCAAACAATTTAAATAATATAAAATAATTTAACAAATAACAATTAATAACATAAAATCTATTTAAAATTAAA
Organism: Allium sativum; assembly: GCA_030737875.1. Taxonomy (NCBI): domain Eukaryota; kingdom Viridiplantae; phylum Streptophyta; class Magnoliopsida; order Asparagales; family Amaryllidaceae; genus Allium; species Allium sativum. Next base: position 649,329,189 of record CM060915.1, read on the forward strand.
AATAATTTATATTATAAAACTTTAAATTCTTTTAACATTATAAATACAATAAAAAATAACTTTTAAACAAATATAAATTAAATAATAAATAATCTTCCTTTAAACAAAATTACAAAATAAATGGAAATTCTTAAAATAAAGAACTATAAAACTTAAACATGTTAAATAAAATAGTTCGACTTTATTTTTAAACATGGTTAAATAATGATTTTCTTCTAAAAATACCGTCTCAAAAATAAATAATGATATAAAAGTATTTTCTTTAAATACACTTAATGAGTGCAGTTACGCGATTGTTACGTCTCTATCTCAGAGAAAACATAAGTAACTAAAGCCAAACTTATAGATTATGAACATTTGTTCAATAGGGCTTGATTCCCTCCATGGTACTTATAAAAGCTACCAGCAATTCAATTCACTTTCTAGTAAATACTGGCATTTACATAACAGGCAGATATGTAAAATAAATAATTGGTTATTTGTAACTGTGCAGTTTATTCCCCGCTATTACCCCGCCATATCCCCACTATATCGTGTAGCGGATTTCTACCACTACGTTGTTTCCAAATTGCCTCTGAAATAGCCTTTCCGCTTTAAGTCCCGCTATATTCCGATATTCCCGATATATCCCATTATTTTAACTATATTCCGCTATTTATGCTTTATCTACTATAAAAGAAATGAATTGAAAATGGACACTCTCATATTATAAAACTTATAAAATTAGTATATTGATGGAATTTTTTGACATATTTTTTAGAATAGAAACTACTACAATATTCTATTAAATCTAATAAAATTAAATAAAAATTTACATTTATTTACGTATATTTGCACATTCTTTGTAATAACCCGGAAATCTGAGCCAATTTAAAATTTTTATTTTAGCGAATTTTGGATTTTAAAATGAATTATTTTAAATAAAAACGACGAGAAATTTATTTTGAATAGAATTAGAACGTATATATTTATTTGAATCGCTGTTAGAATATAAATATTTTATTTTAATTATATAACGAGCCTCAAATGGCGTGGTAGTTTGAAAATTCGATTTCAAATTTCAAATGAATGTACAGGATTCATAATAAACCGGATTTTAGCAAAACCAAAAATATTAGAATCTATTTGTGAATATCTTTCCAACGAATGCGAAAAATTGAAATTTCATAGCGGGGATAAAAAGTTATGTCCAATTGAAAATTCAGAATAGTCGCTATGAAATTTTGAGCCCTTAAAAATGGGAATCTTACAAACGACCTCGGTTTTCGACAAGACCACTTTTGTTGGATCAGTGATGTCAAGTTATTGCTAGATTCCAAAATTCATAATTTTTCAAATCAATATGTGAGCGTGGCGAGGTAAAACGTGTTTTAACAGTTTCAGTCAATTCCGATCGACTGGAAAATGACCATTTTTCAAACGGTCTCAGAATTTGACGAAATTAGTTCTGTTAGGACCGTATCATCAATACGAAGCTAGAAATAATTTTTGGGAATTTTTAAGGCCCGTATGTGGCCCCGGTAAATTGAAATGTGCGTTCAAATTCAATATACATTGATTTATATTTTGAATTTGATGAAAGCTGTTCATAACAGCCGAACTGGCTCACGATACATATCCCATTATGTTCGGAATGGGGGTATTTAGCTAGGGACGACAGTCGTTGAGTTTGAATTGGAGTTCGTATGTGGTAAAGGGTATTTTCGGATTTAAATTAATAAAATATAATAAATTTTCTATAAAAACCCTAGGATACCCTAACCCTTTCGTGCGCCGTCACCCCCAATCATTCACGGCTGAAATTGTTCCAAACAAAACACCCTAAGATCTCTCAATTCATTGCAAATTAAAATATGAGTTCAACACGAATTAAAGAGAGGATCGAAAGCCCTTTCGATCAGTATCGGTTTGGGGGATTTTCGTTGAGTGTGGCGTTCAAATTTTCACCAGAAAGGGGGCGGTTTTCGAGCTGAATCACGGAGGACTGGGGCCGCCGGACGTCGAGGCGCTTCAGGCGCAGGTGAGTGGTGGCACGACGGAGCGACTGGCGGAGTTGGATCGGGGTCCGGTGCAACGTACGAGGTGCAGCGACGGATTTCTCTTCTGAGAGATGGGTTCAACGAGGACGATAGGAACAGGAGAAGAATTAGTTGGAGGGTAACGTTTAATTAACATTATTAAACTTAATTATTTTTAATTAATCACTTATTTAAGTATCAAACGCATTAAAATGAATATCTCTCTCATACGAGGTCGGAATCGCGCGAAACTGGATCCGTTGTGATCGTGAGGACGAGAGCTTCGCAACAAAACCGACCACGTCCAAAACAGAGCAAGTTGGAATTTCAGGCAAATTCAAACCCGAACCAAACCAGAAATTCAGATAAAACTGGCGGAGTGGAACCCAAAGGTGTGAACTCCTCACTAAAATTTTCTGTTCAGTTATTTTTTTTATAACTGCATATATAAACTGCTTCCTGTCGTCCGTAGACCATGGACGACTTGTGTGATTGTTTGTGTTATGAAATTTGACTGTTGATTGTGTCGAAATAAAATATATATTCATGTGTTGAAATAAAATATATATATATTCATGTGTTGAAATAAAATATATATTCATGTGTTCAAATAAAATATATATTCATGTGTTGAAAAAAAAAATATTCATGTGTTGAAGTAAAATAAATATTCATTTACAAATCGAACGATTTTTTTATCTACACCGATTTGATTGATATTGATTGGGACGATAAATTTTACACATCGCCTAACTGCACAAATAAAAATCTGTGTTTGTTGATTTGAAACCCCACACGGGTATTAGGATGATATTTGATGTACGTTAATCCCGATTGTTTAGTTGTATGTCAATCGATAGGTTGACAGACTGTGTAAGCGTTAATTATTTATATTTAATGCTTATGCAGTTGTGTGGTGCACTCTGGATGATGGTTGATGATTTATCGTTACTATTATATACATGTGTTGTAGGGAATCCATATAATTAACGTTATATGGTAATTGATTGGGCCTCATTCCAATTTGGAAAATAAGGAATATTATAAAATAAAATACATGTGTTGAATAAAAAGAAAATTCATGTGTTGAATAGAATAAAAATTCATGTGTTGAATAGAATAAAAATTCATGTGTTGAATAGAATAGAATACAAATTCATTTGTTGAATAGAATAACGTAGTTATTGAAATATATAAAGCCGTGTTGGTTAGATATGCGCTATTCTGACGCGAACGATATTTATATCGATTATATTCATTTTTATAATGATTATAGAAAAAGAATTGATTTCAAAATATAATATTTTGAAAATATTATTATTTGTATATCGATGATGTGGAATATTCAATTTTGATTCGAAATTGAATACGAAGTTGAAATCGTTTCGAAAAGGAATTTAAAACGATTTATAAAATACATTTTAAAAGGAAATCGAAGAAATATATATATTTTATATATTAAATGGCCTGAATAGAACGTGCCGCGCCGCGGTAGTTCGCGAATTTCGACCATTGACTTCGAATTGACGTTGCGGGAGATCCGACGTCGGATTCTCCTAAAACCGGAACCGTTGGGTTCGTATCGAAAAGAGCTTTCTAACGAATATTAGAGATTTGAAATCTAACGGTTGGATTTGGAATTATGTCCAAATCAAATTTGGAAAAGGTCGCTGTAAGTGCAGTTCGATGGCCGTTGATGGAAATCGACTGTACGAACCTTGATAAAATTATTAAAAATAGTAATAATTTGTGTAAAATCATAAGAAATTATTTGTGAAGAATTGGGATGAAAAATTCCAAATTTGAAAAGATAAAAATAGATTTTTATCGAAATGAACTAGTTTTGAACTAGAATTATAATCCCATTTATTTTTGAAATAAATAAAATGGATTTGAAATGGTTTTAAAAGTAACCAGAATTTCCAATAATTGAATTAGAATGGATTTGAATCGAAATTGTCTTTGGAATATTTCGATGTTGGATTTCGTGATTATACAGATATTGTTATCGAAATTTGAAAGATATATTAATATCGTTATTTCTAATACGATATTTGTTGGTCGTAGAATTTGATATTGAATATAAGCCGATATATTTTCTATTCAGAGCCTTGTATTTAATATCAAATGGGATTTGGGTTTATCGTGAACCGTGTTTTAGATGACACTAGTTCTTTAACCCAGTTAAAGACAGGATATTGATTTTTGGGAAGATTAAAACTAAGTGGAGTTTTAATGAATCTTTAATTAGATTGAAATGATCGAGAATGGAGTATCACCAGTTTTGCTCCAAAGCAATAGTTAAATCTTTAATTATATTTGAATGTGAAACGGTAATTGAATTTACCGATAACACCGTGGTGTTAGATATGAAGTATTACCAGTTTTACTTCATGGGATGAATAGGTTGGGATTGGGAAATTAAAACAAATGATTACTTCGGTAAGGTTCGTTAATCCCGACTAGTTTGGATAAACCATAATTTGGTTTGAATTGTTATTCGAAAGAAGATTAAAGAATAAATTTAAAGAATTTATCTTTGATAAAATTAATGGGAACCTTTCCTAAAGTATAAGAATATTTGAGTAAAATAATATTCTGAATTGAAATGAGGCGTATGTTGTGTTTGTGTAACACTTGTTTATTATATACGCAAGTTATTCAAAAAGACCGGGTTTATCCCATTCTGAATAACTGATTCGACGGTGTGTCGAGGATGAAGACGGTGGTCGAAGACCAGAGGTCTTCACATCGTTTGGATAATTACTGATGATCTTGATTGGGTTGTACACCCAAGAGGAGGGAATTAGTTGGTGATCGTCTAGACGTACTTGGAGATCGATGGATATGCGAGGTACAAGGTGCCTCCGGTTTCGTTCAGACCCAGAACGAACTTGTAAATGGACTGTGTGTCTGACATTGGATTTTATTCTGTGTGTTTGATTTCTATTAAATATATATCTGTTTGGCGGCGGAGAATTTATTCTCTTGCTTAACGCCCTTCTCTGAGACGTACAAGCTCAGGGGTTATATATTGATGGATATCAATCGCATGGAGTGAATTGCCTGTGTGGCATACCTAAGTGGCAAATGATCAAGGCTTTTGTTGAAAAGCAAAGTCTTGTGGGTGATGATCAAAGCACCGCCTGTGTTGCATAGCTTTGTGTAACGTTAATTCGCGAGCCTCACACCCCGGTTGTGAACCAGAAACGGGAGAGGACTTCAGGGAAGGCATGTGTTTCCTTCTAGCTAGGATGGTGTCAGTGACCTACCAGCCCTGACATTTATATTATTTTCATCTGTCTGGTTGTTGATGTTGCGAGGCGCCTCAGATATATCGGTGACTATGTGGAGCCAATGGAGTCATACGACTCATTTACGCCCCAAAGGGCGGGGAAACGCAGTGTTCAGGCATTTTAATCCACATCGGTAGACCGGCCCTGACGATCCAAGGGTCACTTGAGCTCTGATTTGAGGCTCGGGCTAGACAGTCTCGAATCGGTTGAGGACGATCCCTTGCCTCGGTTCACAGATGGAAACCCAACTTCCAATACGTGACATTTGCGGTTTTGATTGTAGAGCCTAGTATGGCGACATGATATATGGTACCCATGCCGTCTATGATTGATATTTATGATTGAAATTGTTTTGACACTATACACTTATAATAGTATCAAATGATTTGTTTTTAACGTACCAAGCAAGTTTGACTATTATAAGGGAAAACCCTATCCTCCGTCTTGTGTTGCATTGTGGGATGGGACCTGGGTCTTATAATAGCTTCATTTTTCCAAAAAGCATTGCGTTGTTTGTTATATGTACCGGTATTCTTGGGAGGAAACCTGTTCCGTGTTATACGGCGTGGTCCCTTGATATATTTGATTTAAAGTAAAGCTTTAAATAACTATTTTAGTTCTCACACCAGTCACATGACTGACCTGGAGTTTATTGTTTTAACCTAAACTCTGGGTGCCCTTATTTTCGACACGGGCAGCTTGTAGTTTTGGTTTTGCAGATTTATATTCATAGGATCCTGATTTACAGCTGGAATGATATCCGGAAAGCTCTGTATCCGTGTATTACTTTGAGTTGTGTTTTGTATTAATTTTCCGCTGCTATGTAATGTAATTTAAATCTCTGATATTTTTTTATGTGTAATATTTATTCATACTCTATATATTCTTGTATTCTGATGGAATTGTTGTAATTAACAATGAAATGTTCTTCTGTTTGCGTTCCAATTTGTCATGTTCTCAAAACAATCAGGGGTTTCGAACGGTCTTGGTCGGTTTAGCGATCGATTCGGATCGAGTGAAATTCCTTATCATTTCATTTGGTATCAGAGCTTTGGTTTACAGAGCTCGGAGAACAAGAAACATTAGAACCATACGAAAGAATTCATCAGAAATTGGATTAGTAATATCTAATAGGAATGACTTGTTAGAGATGGGATCAGTAGTATCCTAGAACGAGTGTGAAGAGTACATTTTTTAAAATGAAAACAAGTTTTGTTTTAAAAATTTAAATCGATTATTCGTATTTGATTATTTATTTTATATTGAATTTGGACAATCAAGAATATAAAGATTTTGCATATACGTCTGATCCGCGTGTATTTAAAGTTTTAATATATTGGATATATATAGAATCACATTCTAGACACCCAGGGATGATTCTGATGATGTGGCCACATCATCCGTATTTATGTTCAAGTGACGAAAGTGGGATTTCTATATGATTCCAATTGACTGGTGTGAGAACCAAAGCTAGATAGGGTTTATTGTTGTGATTTGGCATCAAAAATCTAATTTTTTTTGGATATGTATTAAAGTTATGTGATTGAAAAGATAATCAACTAATTGATTGCTGGTTGTGTTGTTTGATTATTGTTTGATTAACTAAATGTTGAACCTTTAGCCAAATTGAACCCAATAGTGGATTGTATTGAAAATTTATCGCATTTGCATGCTTGTACATGTACTTACATTGAATAGGTCATAGCAAGGAGGCTAGAGAAGAGGAATAAAATTGTTTGCCCGACAAATCGGTACATGTTTATTGTATTTCTTGGGTTTTTGGATGATTTTATGAGCCGATTGGCTTTTTCGTTTTCTTTTGGATTAATGAGGGCCATGAGAGGCTATTTGAAATATCCCGAAGCTCCCGGTGCAGGGGAGGTTATGGAGAAATTTTTCGGAAATTTAGGGTGTTAGCCAAATTTTTGAAAATTTTGAAAAGTTCTTAGAAACCGAAAAGTTGAAGAACTTAAGCCGTAATGAAAATAATGGGAGTTGAGTTGATTGGTTAAACAACTTTCGGCTTCGTTCCTTTTCGGGGACGAAAAGTTTTAAGTGGGGGAGATTATAATAACCCGGAAATCTGAGCCAATTTAAAATTTTTATTTTGGCAATTTTAGCGAATTTTGGATATTTAAAATGAATTATTTTAAATAAAAACGACAAGAAATTTATTTTGAATAGAATTAGAACATATATATTTATTTGAATCGTCGTTAGTATATAAATATTTTATTTTAATTATATAACGAGCCTCAAATGGCGCGGTAGTTTGAAAATTCGATTTCAAATTTCAAATGAATGTACAGGATTCAAAATAAACCGGATTTTAGAGAAACCAAAAATATTAGAATCTATTTGTGAATATCTTTCCAACGAATCCGAAAAATTGAAATTTCATAGCGGGGATAAAAAGTTATGTCCAATTGAAAATTCAAAATAGTCGCTATGAAATTTTGAGCCCTTAAAAATGGGAATCTTGCAAACGACCTCGGTTTTCGGCGAAACCACTTTTGCTGGATCCGTGATGTCAAGTTATTGCTAGTTTCCAAAATTCATGATTTTTCAAATCAATATGTGAGCGTGGCGAGGTAAAATGTGTTTTAACAATTTCAGTCAATTCCGATCGAGTGGAAAATGACCATTTTTCAAACGGTCTCAGAATTAAATTAGTTCTGTTAGGACCGTATCGTCAATACAAAGCTAGAAATAATTTTTCGGGAATTTTTAGGGTCCGTATGTGGCCCCGGTAAATTGAAATGTGCATTCAAATTCAATATACATTGATTTATATTTTTAATTTGATGAAATTTGTTCGTAACAGCTGAACTAGCTCATGATACATATCTTATTGTGTTCGGAGTGGGGGTATTTAGCTGGGGACGACAGTCGTTGAGTTTGAATTGGAGTTCGTATGTGGTAAGGGGTATTTGCGGATTTAAATTAATAAAATATAATAAATTTTCTATAAAAACCCTAGGACACCCTAACCCTAACCCTTTCGTGCGCCGTCACCCCCAGTCATTCACGGTTGAAATTGTTCCAAACAAAACCCCCTAAAATCTCTCAATTCATTGCAAATTAAAATATGAGTTCAACGCGAATTAGAGAGAGGATCGAAAGCCCTTTCGATCAGTATCGGTTTAGGGGATTTTCGTTGAGTGTGGTGTTCAAATTTTCACCAGAAAGGGGGCAGTTTTCGAGCTGAATCGCGGAGGAATGGGGCCACCGGACGTCGAGGCGCTTTAGGCGCAGGTGAGTGGTGGCACGACGAAGCGACTGACGGAGTTGGATCGGGGTCCGGTGCGACGTACGAGGTGCAGCGACAGATTTCTCTTCTGAGCGATGGGTTCAACGAGGATGATAGGAACATGAGAAGAATTAGTGGGAGGGTAACGTTTAATTAACGTTATTAAAGTTAATTATTTTTAATTAATCACTTATTTAAGTATCAAACGCATTAAAATGAATATCTCTCTCATACGAGGTCGGAATCGCGCGAAACTGGATCCATTGTGATCGTGAGGACGAGAGCTTCGCAACAAAACTGACCGCGTCCTAAACAGAGCAAGTTGGAATTTCAGGCAAATTCAAACCCGAACCAAACCAGAAATTTAGATAAAACTGGCGGAGTGGAACCCAAAGGTGAGAACTCCTCACTAAAATTTTCTGTTCAGTTATTTATTTTATAACTGCATATATAAATTGCTCCCCGTCGTCCGCAGACCATGGACGACTTGTGTGATTGTTTGTGTTGTGAAATTTGACTGTTGATTGTGTTGAAATAAAATATATATTCATGTGTTTAAATAAAATATATATATTCATGTGTTGAAATAAAATATATATTCATGTGTTGAAATAAAATATATATTCATGTGTTGAAGTAAAATAAATATTCATTTACAAATCGAACGATTTTTTTATGTACACCGATTTGACTGATATTGATTGGGACGATAAATTTTACACATCGCCCAACTGCACAAATAAAAATCTGTGTTTGTTGATTTGAAACCCCACACGGGTATTGGGATGATATTTGATGTACGCTAATCCCGATTGTTTAGTTGTATGTCAATCGATAGGTTGACAGACTGTGTAAGCGTTAATTATTTATATTTAATGCTTATGCAGTTGTGTGGTGCACTCTGGATGATGGTTGATGATTTATCGTTGCTATTATATACATGTGTTGTAGGGAATCCATATAATTAACGTTATATGGTAATTGATTGGGCCTCATTCCAATTTGGAAAATAAGGAATATTATAAAAGAAAATTCATGTGTTGAATAGAAATGTGTTGAATAGAATAAAAATTCATGTGTTGAATAGAATTAAAATTCATGTGTTGAATAGAATAAAAATTCATGTGTTGAATAGAATAAAAATTCATGTGTTGAATAGAATACAAATTCATGTATTGAATAGAAGAAAGTATTCATTTGTTGAATAGAATAACGAAGTCATTGAAATATATAAAGCCGTGTTGGTTAGATATGCGCCATTTTGACGCGAACGATATTTATATCGATTATATTCGTTTTTATAATGATTATAGAAAAAGAAGTGATTTCAAAATATAATATTTTGAAAATATTATTATTTGTATATCGATGATGTGGAATATTCAATTTTGATTCGAAATTGAATACGAAGTTGAAATCGTTTCGAAAAGGAATTTAAAACGATTTATAAAATACGTTTTAAAAGGAAATCGATGAAATATATATAATATATATATTATATATATTAAATGGCCTGAATAGAACGTGCCGCGCCGCGGAAGTTCGCGAATTTCGACCATTGACTTCGAATTGACGTTGCGGGAGATCCGACCGTCGGATTCTCCTAAAACCGGAACCATTGGGTTCGTATTGAAAAGAGCTTTCTAACGAATATTAGAGATTTGAAATCTAGTGGTTGGATTTGGAATTATGTCCAAATCGAATTTGGAAAAGGTCGGTGTAAGTGCAGTTCGATGGATGTTGATGGAAATCGACTGTACGAACCTTGATAAAATTATTAAAAATAATAATAATTTGTGTAAAATCATAAGAAATGATTTGTGAAGAATTGGGATGAAAAATTCCAAATTTGAAAAGATAAAAATAGATTTTTATCGAAATGAACTAGTTTTGAACTAGAATTATAATCCCATTTATTTTTAAAATAAATAAAGTGGATTTGAAATGGTTTTAAAAGTAACCAGAATTTCCAATAATTGAATTGGAATGGATTTGAATCGAAATTGTCTTTGGAATATTTCGATGTTGGATTTCGTGATTATACAGATATTGTTATGGAAATTTGAAAGATATATTAATATCGTTATTTCTAATACGATATTTGTTGGTCGTAGAATTTGATATTTAATATAAGCCGATATATTTTCTATTCAGAGCCTTGTATTTAATATCAAATGGGATTTGGGTTTATCGTGAACCGTGTTTTAGATGACACTGGTTCTTTAACCCGGTTAAAGACAGGATATTGATTTTTGGGAAGATTAAAACTAAGTGGAGTTTTAATGAATCTTTAATTAGATTGAAATGATCGAGAATGGAGTATCACCAGTTTTGCTCCAAAGCGATAGTTAAATCTTTAATTAGATTTGAACGTGAAACGGTAATTGAATTTACCGATAACACCGTGGTGTTAGATATGAAGTATTACCAGTTTTACTTCATGGGATGAATAGGTTGGGATTGGGAAATTAAAACAAATGATTACTTCGGTAAGGTTCGTTAATCCTGACTAGTTTGAATAAACCATAATTTGGTTTGAATTGATATTCAAAAGAAGATTAAAGAATAAATTTAAAGAATTTATCTTTGATAAAATAAATGGGAACCTTTCCCAAAGTATAAGAATATTTGAGTAAAAGAATATTCTGAATTGGAATGAGGCGTATGTTGTGTTTGTGTAACACTTGTTTATTATATACGCGACTTATTTAGAAAGACCGGGTTTATCCCATTCTGAATAACTGATTTGACGGTGTGTCGAGGATGAAGACGGTGGTCGAAGACCGGAGGTCTTCACATCGTTTGGATAATTACTGATGATCTTGATTGGGCTGTACATCCAAGAGGATGGAATCAGTTGGTGATCGTCCAAACGTACTTGGAGATCGATGGATATGCGAGGTACAAGGTGCCTCCGGTTTCGTTCAGACCCAGAACGAACTTGTAAATGGACTGTGTGTCTGACATTGGATTTTATTCTGTGTGATTGATTTCTATTAAATATATATCAGTTTGGCGGTGGAGAATTTATTCTCTTGCTTAACGCCCTTCTCTGAGACGTACGAGCTCAGGGGTTATATGTTGATGGATATCAATCGCATGGAGTGAATTGCATGTGTGGCATGCCTAAGTGGCAAATGATCAAGGCTTTTGTTGAAAAGCAAAGTCTTGTGGGTGATGATCAAAGCACCGCCTGTGTGGCATAGCTTTGTGTAACGTTAATTCGAGAGCCTCACACCCCGGTTGTGAACCAGAAATGGGAGAGGACTTCAGGGAGGGCATGTGTTTCCTTCTAGCTAGGGTGGTGTAAGTGACCTACCTTCCCTAACATTTATATTATTTTCACCTGGGTGGTTGTTGCTGTTGCAAGGCGCCTTGGATATATCGGTGACTATGTGGAGCCGATGGAGTCATAGGACTCATTTACGCCCCAAAGGGCGGGGAAACGCAGTGCTCGGGCATTTTAATCCACATCGGTGGACCGACCCTGACGATTCAAGGGTCACTCGAGCTCTGATCCTGAGGCTCGGGCTAGACAGTCTCGAATCGGTTGAGGACGATCCCTTGCCTCGGTTCACAAATGGAAACCCAACTTCCAATACGTGACATTTGCGGTTTTGATTGTAGAGCCTAGTATGGCGACATGATATATGGTACCCATGCCGTCTATGATTGATATTTATGATCGAAATTGTTTTGACACTATACACTTATAATAGTATCAAATGATTTGTTTTTAACGTACCAAGCATGTTTGGCTATTATAAGGGAAAACCCTATCCTCCGGCTTGTGTTGCATTGTGTGATGGGACCTAGGTCTTATAATAGCTTCATTTTTTCAAAAAGCATTGCGCTGTTTTGTTATATGCACTGGTATTCTTGGGAGGAAACCCGTTCCGTGTTATACGGCGTGGTCCCTTGATATATCTGATTTAAAGTAAAGCTTTAAATAACTGTTTTAGTTCTCACACCAGTCACATGACTGACCTGGAGTTTATTGTTTTAACCTAAACTCTGGGTGCCCCTATTTTCGACACGGGCAGCTTGTAGTTTTGGTTTTGCAGATTTATTTTCACATGATCCTGATTTACAGCTGGAATGATATCCGGAAAGCTCTGTATCCATGTATTACTTTCAGTTGTGTTTTGTAATATTTTCCGCTTCTATGTATTGTAATTTAAATCTTTGATATTTTCTGATGTGTAATATTTATTCATACTATGTATATTCTTTTATTCTGATGGAATTGTTGTAATTAACAATGAAATGTTCTTCTGTTTGCGTTCCAATTTGTCGTGTTCTCAAAACAATCAGGGGTTTCGAACGGTCTTGGTCGGTTTAGCGATCGATTCGGATCGAGCGAAATTCCTTATCGTTTCATTCTTTTATTTGAAATTAAGAACGTACAAATTATAATTAAATTGAATGTTAATTTTCCACTTACTTATCATTTGTATATTTGTAAAAGTATTAAATATGAGTTTTATATGCTAGTTTAGACTCATCCGCTATATCCTGCTATTTCCTTGTTTTATCCCCCCTACAACTTTTTGCACCTCCACCTCATTGGTTCCGCTGAGCGCTTTAAATGCACAGATTTGTAACAATCTAAATACCAATGGGCTCGAATTATTCGTAAAATGCTAAAATCTAAGTCCAACGAATTGCTAGTTGGTTTGTATGGTATCCCGAAGAAAGGCAAAGATAAAATATATAAGAGTTCACAATACAATATATCATAGCAAAACGAATTAAATATAATAGTAAGTAAAAACTTACCATAATAAGTGAGACAACCCAAATATGCCCGCCATCTGAACCAACTATAAACCACACAATTCTAGTTCAAAAAGTAAGCTTCATTGGAAGGTCCTGCGATAAACCAAATCTCCGACCTTCGATAGTCGATACTTAACACATCCACGTTGTTCGTGTACCACAAAATCAAATGTCGCAAACTCGATTCATCGAGATTTTATCAGAGCAAAACACAACGGAATAGAAACAAAATATAATATTCAATATAAAACTGTTCAAAGGAAGCTTATATCGTTGAGCTAAACACATTCTTACATCACCTATCCATAAACATCCAATTATAGATAGTATAATGCGTCCTACCATCAGACGAAGAACTCCAGCTTTTCAAAATCAACTGAAAACTCCTCATCTGCTCGCTTAACCTAAAACACACACTCGGATATGAACTGAGCATCAAACACTCGGGTCAAGCTTGGATTAACCAGTTTAAAACTAGATAACAAAGCATAACCCATATCATACAATCATCAACCAAGTTTCAAAACTTCGAAAATTCATGCTTTTGAAAAATGAAGCTATTATAAGACTCAAGTCCCATCACACAATGCAACACATATCAGAGGATAGGGTTTTACTTTATAATAGCCAAACATGCTTGATATTCGTAAAAACAAATAATTTGATATTATTATTAATGTCTAGATGTGGAAAACATTTTCGAAAATGAATGTGTCAATCTTACCTCGCATAATACCACATCCCATTATGTTGGCTATTAGGTTACAAATGAAAACGTAATCTCATATTGGAAGTTGGGTTTCAACAATGATCAAGGAAAAGGATCTTCCTTAACCGCATTTGAAACACCGCTAGCAAGATGTCCCAGGAGTCAACTATTGAGTCCTTCGGATCGGCAGAGCCGTTCAACAATGTACGCGGCTGATTGGAATCTTTCTTGAACATAATGTTCCCCCTGTCGCATTTAACCATCATTCGTGGTGCTTCAATTATCATCCACATAAGTAAACCTTCTTGGGCTCCATACCATGCATCACTTTTCAGCTAGAAGGAAACGTTAGTCCTTTATTTCTGCTGTCCATCATCCTATTTTTGGCCTTTCACAGGTAGTGAGGTTCTAAGGCCACGTTTCAACACAAAGCTATGCTGTATCAGCCATGTTTTGATCATCATCCACAAAGCTCTACTTTTTAACAAAAAAATTGATCAGATCCACACTTAGTCTGCCACATTGTTAATTCATGACATATAATCAGTGTTTATTAATATATAACCCTCTGAGTACATAAGTATCATAGGAGAATATTAAGGAAAAAAATAAATTCTCTGCCACCAACTGATATAACAATAATAAAAACCAATCTGTTATGTTGTAAAATACAATGTCAAACACACATCCATTTACAAATCCATTCTTGGTTTTGAACGAAACTGAAGGCACTTTATTCCACGACCCCGTCTGGGTGCGAAAGCCCTTGCAACCCGAATTTCTCCAAGTACGGTTGGATCGTCGTCACAACGTAACCTCATAATGGGGGAACAACCCGAGGCATCGACGAGAAATCCTTCCGATGTGAAGGTCTACGGTCTTCTATCATAGAAAATGTTGTTTCATTATGTCGTTTAATTATTCACAATGGGTCGAAACTTGGTCATTCTGAATAACTGTCGCTTCTTTCAAATCAATTAAGATATACAACATACTATGAGTCTTATTTCATTTTGGGAATATTCTTTTGCTCAAATCATTCTTTACATTTGGGAATTTCTCGCACAAAATCTTATCAAAGATTTTCATACTATTAACTTCTATTTAAATCTTTCATTCATCACATCTCTTGTCAAAATCGTATTTAAGGTTTCTCAATCTTATCACTGACACGAAAAACACGCTTATCTTCCACTAAGCAATTCTTAAGCTCGTTCTCATTATATTAGTTTGGGAAAAATATTTCATTCAAATCTTTATAATCAAATTAAATAAAGATTTCTTTTCAACAAATCTTGAGAAATCATCTTCTCTTTTAGCCGGGTTAAAGAACCGTGTTATTGAAGATACCATTCACGACAAACCCCAAATCAATTGATATTGAATATAAGAATTTATACAAAATTATATCAGCTTATATTCGGCACCAATTCTTGTAGTCAACAAACACTATAAATGGAATAGCGATATCAATATCTTTCAAATTCCATAAATAGCAAACGTCTACACAATAATAATTAATACCAAATATCCAAAGATTATTTCTATCCAAATCCAATTTTTATTCAAATTGGAAAACTTTTCTAAATCAAAAGATTTGTTTAAACACTTCTTTCAAAGTATGGTTTTATTTGATAAACCAAATAATTTAAGTTTATTTAACTTAAAATTTTAAAACGTCGTTTTACCGCATTTAGCCGATTAGGCTGAAAATACAAAATAGTCAAAATATTGTTTAAAGGTTCATATTTATTTCTCAAATCACTTTGAAATAATTTGTTATGATTTATAATAATTTTTCCATATTTTTAATAATTTAAAAATAACTCGTAATGTTAAAAACCATTTCCTGCTCAGTAACAACATTAGCGTTGTTTTTATTCAAAATTGATTTGACCATTGGATTTTAAAACTCCACATATCATTTTAAAGATCTTTTCATTTTGAACCTAACATTTTTTATTTAGGGAAATATGACGTTTGGATCTCCTGATCGTCAATCTAAAGTCAATAATCGAAATTCGAGAAATACCGTTGCGCGACGAGTTCTATTCTGACCAAACCTCGATTATATATTAAAATTAAAACAAATTGCTTCTAAAATAGTTTATTAGTTATATAATAACTATATAAAATTTCCAAAAACTATATATTGACGTGGAAAATCATCGTGAGCTCAACGCACGCCAACACCCAAGTGTATGTGTAGTAGAAATGCAATAATCCAAACTGGAAGTAAAGCAGGAGAACACAACTTTTTATAGTGATTAGGCATTAAAGCTGACGTCCACTTCATAGTAATCATTCGTCACTACTACAAAAGTGGGCATGTTCGACACTATTTTATTGTGTTCGTAGATCAAAAAAGCGTTGCCGTAGGCCATTTTTTCAAATAGGCAACACCAAGGGGGCGTGGCATCCGCGGTCGTTGCATTAGCCCTCTAAGGCAACGCTTTTGCCCATCTACTACCACGGAAAGAAAGTGTTGCATTATAATCGTAATGCAACACTATTTGCAGGTAATGCAACAAAACACAGCGTTGCCTTAAGCATAAGCTAGAGCCTGGCTGCCAGGTCACTATAGTGAGGTCACGTCAGCTTTCCACCTAAGCTGCCTACGTGTCACATGACACATCAGCTCTCCATGTCAGATGCACACTTGTCACATGCCACGTCAGCTGTGGAGCCCACGTGCCATGTGGAATTAATAATATTTTATTTAATGCAACACCGATGTATTATGTAACGCAACACCATTATCTTCTAATGCAACATCAGAAAAAAAAACAAATGCAACAGTAGAACAAGGCAAATGGAACATTAGAAGAAAGAAAATACAATGTTTTAATTAGAAAATTTCCAATACCAGTTTTGTACATAGATGAAGCTCATCCAAAACATTCATCATCACATCGATAAAATGAAAACATATCAAATATTACATTTCAGCAAAAAAAAAACGTGTTTATTAAAATGCTAACTGCAGATGTCCTGCTCCAAGTATCAATTTTTCTTCAGTCAGTCCAACAAACTTTAAAATTGCACCAGTTCTTTGAGAAATAAATTGCCACGGGACTATATTACTATGATGTTCTGCAAGTGTAAGTAGAATCTGAGAAAAAATGCAATTAATATGGTATGGATGAAATATAATATTACATAACACATAAAGAAATTCACATTTGGAAATAAGGGACTGATCCAAATTTCATGTATCAAACTTCGAAATAAGGGACTGATCCAAATTTCCACGAGCGCAGATATCACTTCCTTAATGTTAACCAATCAGAACATAAGAGTCACCTATTCATCGGCAGATGTGTATTTTGATTCTATATGAATGAGCGTGCAAGATGCTAGCTTCAAAACTAGTACAACCATTAGACTACAGATGATGCTAATTTTGCCGATGAAGCAAATACATGAGTCGTGACTAGTAAATGCAAGGTTGGTAAACGCAATGTTAACCAATTAAGAATTTACATAGGAACTGTTCTTGTCAGCTAAACGCAAGTTTGATAAAGTGGAGACAAATATGTAGAATCATTCCAGTGCTTGGCAAAGTAATAAAAGAAGAAAAGAAATTGCCTGTTATATGTAGAATCATTCCAGTGCTTGGCAAAGTATTGATCCTTTGTTGTGCCGCATTGCTTCTGAGTCCGTCATTAATGGTAAAATAAAAAACTTGCCTTTTCCAGTTTTGCTAATGATAGAGGCTGCAAGAACCACCTGCACAATATTATTATTTTTCATCAGCACTCCAATTCCAAGCAATTAAAAAAAATAAAACAAAAACGTGATGATATATTGAATCTTAATTTGAATTCAGGATTAAACTGAAATAAAGTTTCTTCTCCCCAGTACTTTCAAAACTGCATAACATACATTAAGATTATGTGAATAATGCAGAGCGAAGGATTCCAAACTGGAACACAATACCCAGTGCTGTCGAGATGGTTAACAATATGCACAATTGCGAAGGAGAAAATAGTATAAACAGCCACAAGTTTCACATTGATGAATATGATTTAAATCAATTTCAAACGCAGATCCAAAAATCTTACACCTACAGTAGAAACTGAGCATTAATCGACCAATTTAAGAATAAATTACATCAAATAAATTACTAATTATTTTATATATATTTTGCATGATAGGGTTACTAATTACATCAAATAAATTACTCAGTTTTACTATTTTTCCATCTTTTTTATCTGTTGTCTAACTGAAAATTAACCCAAGAACAAAATTGATTACAATAGTAATTAATGATGTACAAACAGATACTGATTTCGGGGATGCTAAGTCTATTTCTATTCATTAGTTTCCTATATGACTATTCAAAGTAAAGCAATAGAAAATCAGAAAATTACATGTATACACTATGAAAAACTTTTGGCACTATTATTTGTTGTTTAGCCTAAATTCAGCATCTTAAGTCATGGCTTAAGATTTTTATTAGTAAGCTAACTTTCATATCTAAAACTATTTGCTATGTTTCAAATAAAAAGAATTTTATAATATCTTAGATGCAATTTGTTATTTGAGTTAGATACGGAACATGCCGCCAACTATTATTTAAAGCGCAATTTGGTCATAACTTATGTTGTTATAGGTTCATCTTTCACTGTATGAACACTTAAAAAAGTGTTGTGAACTGACAAGCAATTCTGACAATTGTGTTACAAATCTTATTTTTCAAAGCTTTTAAACCCTTCCATTTCGTTTTCAGTCACTTAGAACCCAGCAACTATACTTGGTACAATAATTTAATGTTTTGAATAACAGAACCATTTGTTTTCTACATTGGCTACTTGTTATGCATTGAACACACTTAGCAACTAGCATATACAATTATGTAATTACACTGCATATCATCATATAATGAGAAGGTCAATTAAAATAAAGACGTGAGAAGATAAGTGTGGTCACTTGCTGATTCTTTAATCTAGTGTTCTCTGATTTTAAAGCTTCATAAGTTTTTCTCCTTGCCTCCATTAGCTGCTTAAATGAAAGAATTCAATTCTTTTAGTCGTTGCTTAAACCACCAAACTCGATTAATCACCCAACCAACTAATAGACTGATAAACCATTCTAATGAATGTATGTGTATTTAATAAACATATACGCCTAAGATGTGTGTAAGTATCCACATTGACAGCGCTGCTTTGATAACATAATTCAGAGTCCCAATTCAATTATTTTTGCTAGCATGTTCTGTAACATACAATGAAAATAGTATGTTAAAACAACATGTAATATATGTGCAGCTTTTCTTCGTGCTCACAAAATAGCAAGAAGAAAACTTCATGATTTTATCGGTGAAAGTGAAATAGTTGTATTGTTATCTCAGAAAGCAGAGTAGAGAAGAAGGAAGCCATTAAATTTTTGGACGAGGTTCGTGTTTCTTTTCCTCAGATTCTTCATGTTGTCAAGACTAGACAAGTAACATACTCAGTATTGAAACATCTTAGCAATTATGTGAAAGATCTTCAAAAGACTGGACTACTCGACGAAAGGGAGACTACTCATATTGATATATTCAGACCGATTTAAAAAGGCTTCTGCGAAAACCACCATTAGTTAAATTACCGAAAGCATGTGATATATTAAGAACACATCCTTTACTAGGAGCTTTGCCATCCAAGCTATACGACTCACTTGTAAATTCTATGAAGGAGACCATAGAAATATCCGAAACAACCTTATATAAAGAAGGATCCATACCTTTATATAAGAACACATTAGTTAAACCACCATTAGTTAAATTACCGAAAGCATGTGATATATTAAGAACACATCCTTTACTTGGAAGCTTTGGGAGCTTCGAATCCCATCAGAGATCAAGTGAATCAAAACCATCTCATAGTTTACCTTCCCCTAGAACACGAACACAAACACAAGACGAATGCAGTATACCTCTACGTTCAGTAAAATCTGAAGATGGAATCAGCAGTAAAGGAGTAGGACCAAAAGAGTGCATTAGATTACCATATACTCCTCCACTGCTAACCGAAGGCAAACAAATTGACGTGGTTCAAGACAACACAAATAGTGAATCGGGCAGTGAAGAAATTGTCGTAAGGGTCGATTCTCCTAGCAGCCTTTCCTTTTAGTCGTTAAGCATCATTATTGTTTTTCTAAATTTGTTGTTTGTGTGAAGTTACATTTGTTTTGGCGTAGATCGGGTTGATATACCTAAAAGACATGTGCATCTCCTTACATGTATGTGTATAATATGCTAGTTTTGATTTGCCTACAAAAGCGCTGACTATGCTTGATATGTTCATGTTTTTTTTAATATAGTATGTTAAATGAGAATGTAACTTGTAAATATTTGAACAGAAATTGGCAATTTCTCTTGTAGAACCGCAATTAATCGAAACTATGACCAGTTCAAGACATGTTATCAGAATTAGGTCAGGGAGCAGACAAAGATACCAACTAAACGAGTGAATTTATTGTACTGGAATTCAACTTGGTAAAGGAACAATCTAGTCTAGCTTTAAGTACCTAAAAAAGATCTACATCTGTTTTTATCTTAACTAAAGTTGGATGAATAATTTTCAAAGCCATATACCACCATATCCACATCTGTTTTTCATAGATTGGGTATTTTCTAGTTTTCTAACTAAGGATGTGAACGGATTTCAAAGCTCATTGACAGGCCTAACTACAAGCAAACATATTCTGTAATCCATGGACATCATGTTTTCATAAGATATAGATGAATATGATATGGTCTTGAGCTTACTGACCAAAAAAAATACAAAATTTGTTATTAGAAAACTATCCCGCACCGAGTATAGAACTCAATAATAAGTATTAAACAATGGGACAAGATACTAAAAAATAAACACGACTAAAAATGAAGTTCCAAGCTTGAACATGAAGCTAGCCATCTTCGATGATAGCGAAAGGCGAGCCCAGAAGTTGACGTGAGATCTGCTTTCTTTAATGAACCCCTGCTGCAATTGCCAAAGCTTTCGGCCATGAACAACCCTCTTAGCTGCTCCGATTGTTGGAGAATCCATTTGCAATCTCCGATCTGAGCAGCGAGTGGAGAAAAGCTTGAACCTCTTTCCATGTGAATTCAGGTTTAATTATTTGACAAGCTCCCGAACTGAAAGAAGGAATTAAATTAAAGTTATGGTCCAGGAGTAAGTCCATTTGAATTGAGGTTTAATTTTTTGTCAATAGTAAAAAAGGGAAAGAACCTTTAGATGATGGAGAAGAAGAACAAAGATTGACCAGATTATTTTTAATTATTTTGTGAAGGGGGAAAGATTGCGCCAAAATTTCACATAGCAGGTGGCTGTTGGTGATTGGATTATGGGGGTAATGTTCAGATAGGAAGCAAGAATTGATTTGAACTGTTGGATTAATCATGCATCTACGGTTGAGGTTATGTTTAAACTGATAATGCAGATAGCTGACCTGGCATGTATTTATGTAATGCAACACTTTGAACTAGTGTTGCACGTCACAGCACAAGAATTCCAACCGCAACACTGCGTTCACATCTAATGCAACAACAAATGAATGTTGTTGTAGAAGATCAAAGAATGCATAGCTTTCGCCACACTTTTCATGCAACGCACACAAATTAGTGTCGAATATGCCCACTTTTGTAGTAGTGCGTACAAAGTTTGTACAAGTTTGGACAATTTCAGTGTACAGAGTTGTATGATAGAACTACAAATTGTTTGCTAATTCTAAACTTTGTCCGAAAAGTCCTTCTACTTCTTTATTGAGTGAAAAATGGGTTTACTTGGTCAACAATGTCCGAAAAATCCAAAAATGCCAAAGTAGTCCAAAAGTAGTGTAAAGTTCCAAGAGTTGTGTATGCAACATTTTAATGGTCCATGCTATGTCCAATAGCCATGGGGAAGAAGATGGAAGCCATTGGTGGTGTAGCCCTAGGATGTCAAAAAATCCAACCCTTTTGAATGCCAAGCTTGGGGGTATTTATAGGTGAGAGTTGGTAGTGGAGTAGGTAGGATGTGGGGCCCACACAATAGAATTTCGGACCCTAAAAGAACAATAACCAGAAAATTTGTATCCCTTTGACGAGAGATACAAAATTTCGTATCCCTTAGAGGGGTACGAATTTTTGTATCCCTCTAGGGGAAACGAATTCTCGTATCCCCTAAGGCATACAAAATATCATATCCCTCTAAGTGATATGAAAAAGAGGAGGGGGAGAGGTTGGTGTGTGCCAAATCTAGGGCTTGTCGTGGTGAGTTGATTCGATGATTCTGATTGATTGACACATGTTCACAAAAATAGGCGTAAATTTCAAACCGTAAGGCCTTTTGGGCCAAACGAAAGTTGTACCTAAAACTAACTCAGAGGGCTACAAGATTTACCATGCAAAGTACCATAATTAACGTTTTTGGTCCTATAAGAGGTCATCTAAAGGGGTTTCAGGCCACTTTTATGTTTACATCGCGACTTTGACCAAATCGCTTTGTGTTTTCTGACGATGCTTTTGACGCTTAAGCGCGCTATTAACCAAACACTTGATGTGTGACAGCTTTAACAAAAAAAGTGTCAACATTGACCTCCCGAAACATATCTTGCTTGATAGGAGTAATATGTGTTTTACGAGAAGAACAGAAATCCAGAAACCAAAGCCGGGAGTAGTCCGAAGCGAACTCCTATACCCAGAAAATCGAAGGGCCACGATAACATCAAATTGTATTATATATGAACTTGGAAACCAAATATCTTGAAACCTAATGGAAGTTGATGGCCGCTAAGATCATAATAAAATAAAAAACCCATGATCACTGAGATCATAATGATAGAAGTCTGATGGCCGTTGAGACCGTGTTAGAATGGAGATCTGATTACCACTGAGATCGTATTAGGAATAGAAAGCTGACAATCGTGGAGATTGTAATAGTAGGAGTCTGATGGCCATTGAGACCGTATTAGATTGGGAATCCGATGATCGCTAGGATCATATTAGTATAGAAATCTGACGATAATTGAGATCGTATTCGGAAATGGAATGTCGAGTCCCGGAAGCTTGGGACCTAGAAAATAAGAAACTGCAGGCTTGTTGAGCCTTGCCGGAGCAAGTAGGTACGATCGAAAGAGGGCTTTGCACTTGGGGGACCAAGTTGTGTAATGTTATGTGTATGAAGGGCTAGGTTGTTAAGGTACTTACGATGAGAGGATTGCGATGAGGAACTCCCATGCCCGACAGACCAAGTCGGGTAATTCTTATGTTTGGCAATCTCATTAGAAGAATCTTAACACCCAATAAGCCCAATATTTGGAGGAAGTCGTGTACGAAAGTCAAAAGATAAGAACCGGAGTTCTAAGTTCGTTCCCGACTGATCAGGGAAGGGGAGACCAGAGTCTTATGTTTATACTGGGTGGACCCAATGGGGACTGTATTTATACTCGACTGATCCAGTGTGGACTTTATTGATATTGGACTGATCCGTTGTGGACTTTATTTATACTGGACCGATTCAGTGTGAGTCGGAGCTCGAATCATATGTATACTGGATTGGTCCGGTGTGGCCGGAGCTCAAATCATATTTATACTGGACTGGTCCAATGTGAGCCGCAGCTCGAATTGTCTTTATACTGGAATGGTCTAGTGTTAGCCGGAACTCGAATCATATTTATTAGTTCCCCATGAGTACCACGGTCATTAGTCCAACCACGAACACGACTAGAGATCACAAGCCGGTTCCGTGCGTATGGGCCTACATTGCCGCTCCGATTACATAAATAAGGAAAAAAAACCAAAGGATGAGAAGCCGCCCACAACAAAAACAACATAAGTTTCAAACAGGGATCCCGGAAAGCCATGGAGATCCGCTGAGCAGGATGAGATTATGATCATGCCTTGGGTGCGACTAGTACTACCCCTGTCCTGATATGTTGTCGGGGGCAGAGCAGGTGGTGTAGCTATTGTCACTGGATTTAGTACATACCGTTGCAGATCGTCGTGCCTTATGCAGGCTTCAACAAGATCACGGAACTGCCTACAATGGTCGGTGTCATGATCTGGCAGTTCATGGAATAAGCAGTACTTGTTGGAACTTGCCTGCTGTGACATCTGGTCTCTACTGGGAGGCTTTGGGAAAGGTGCAGTTACTTGTGTGTCGAGATAAATCCTTTTCAGGCCATGAGTGAGCTCACTGTAAGCTGGGAACTTTGACTCGAAGTGAGTCCGTGAGTTCTAGCTGTCTGGGGATTTACCCTGTCTTATGTCAAGGGTAGAGGCCCCTGAGCCTTATACAGAGTTAGTCTAATGCATGGGCTTCTCGTCATGGGAGTCCTCCTCCTTTAGAAATATTTCATCCTCGAAGTAGAATTCGGTGAGATCCCTTGGAGGTTCCCGAGGCAGTGAGACCTTGAAGTTTGTCTTGTCGATAATCTCGGAGACGACGACCATTAAGACCATAGACGGATCCAACCTATCAAAAGAGGCCACCGCCGCATTGAACCGTTCAAGAAATTCGCGAGAGTCTCGCCTGCTCTTATGACTGATGTCAGAGTCATGACGTTCCTTGGTTGAGCGATATGAACTCTGAATTGCTCAATAAATATTCCGACTAGGATGCATCAGTCAAGATGAGCGATATGAACTCATCTTGATTGATGTTAAAGTCATGACGTTCCTTGGTTGAGCGATATGAACTCTGAATTGCTCAATTAATATTCGGACTAGGATGCTCTAGTTGTTGATAGATTTTGGTTTCAACCGTCTGAACCACAAAGCAACAATGTCTATAAAATAAAGTGGGAAACACTTGGCCATGATGCCTTCCAAGGCCGAGTGTACTTCCATGTGGCGCATATGGAGCATGAGATGAAAAATAGGGTCTCTCCTACCGTCGAAAGGTTCTAACACCGACAAATTGAAGTCCGATGGGTTCTAAGAGTTCCTGATGTTTAGGATGAAAGGGCTGCGAGTAACACAGTCTCAGCTTGCATGAGGTGCCCTGCCATGGGCGTAGCGTCGGATGACATCGGCGACTTGGCTTTCGCTGCCTAAGCTAAGAAATAGGTTCAGATTGTGTAAATTGATGTTGATGCCTCCAGCGTCAAGTCCAATGTTAGCTAAAGGTCGAGCACCAAGCAAAGTATCTGGCTCGATCCTAGATTGAGGTGCCTCAGCAGGCACAAATCCAAGATTGTTGTGCGCACTGGCACTTGAGCGGCATTTCTAATGCCTGATCCTGAAGATTGATTAGTTACAACCTGAGCCGAGCCTTTGATGGGATTAGTGGTGTTTCTCCCGAGCCTAGCCGGTCCGATAGCTGTCTGTGGATTGGTGTCGACATGGGTTTATTCTTCGGGAATTTCCCCAAGTCTCGAGCTAAGCCTTGCGGGACACTAACACTGGTTCCGACAAGATTTCCTTGGCCCGACTGACTCGTAACCCTTCGAGTCGGGAGAGAAGAGTAGTCATGGTGGCCTATTGGCGACATAAATGTTCTTCTTGTTGTTCCAAGCGAGAAGTAAGATCTTTGGTCGGATCTTTGATGACTCCGTCAATGTCGTCTCAAGTGACGAAGTTAGATGGGTGGCCGGTCGAGGAGAGTTCTTGGTCCTCCTCAACACCCGTTCCTTCTGAGTGAATGATTTGCTTCCTTTTAACCATAGCAGGAAGCTACTGAAGTTTGATTTCGAGAGAAGCTTGAGGTTGAATTCAAAAATCCAAAGGCCGAAGTCGAAAGCTAAGGCTGAGAACTAAATCTGAAAACCGAAGTCGAGAACTGGGATTGAAGCTGAAACTGTGCGCCCCCTATCTGGCACGCCAAAATGTTGACATGGAAAATCATCGTGGGATCAACGCACGCCAACACCCAAGTGTATGTGTAGTAGAAGTGCAATAATCCAAAATGGATGTAAAGTAAAGAGGGAGAACACAACTTTTTATAGTGGTTCGGCACTAACGCCTATGTCCACTTCATAGAAATCATTCATCATGTACTTGACGATTACAAAATTTGTAAAAGTTTAGACAATTTTAGTGTACAAAGTTGTATGATAGAACTACAAATTGTTTGTTAATTCTAAACTTTGTCTGAAAAGTCCTTCTTCTTCTTCTTCTTTATTGAGTGAAAAATGGGTTGACTTGGTTAATAATGTTAGAGAAATCCAACAATGTCTAAAGTAGTCCAAAAGTAGTGTAAATGTCTTTGTGCATGTCCAAGAGTTGATGGAAAACGTGTATGCAACATTTTATCGGTCCATGCTATGTTCAATAGCCATGGGGAAGAAGATGGAAGCCATTAATGGTGCTTAGGAGCTCTAGGATGTCAAAAAATCCAACTCTTTTGAATGCCAAACTTGGAGGTATTTATAGGTAAAAATTCGTATTGGAGTAGGTAGGATGTGGGTCCCATGCTGTAGAATTTCGGATCCCAAAAGAGCCAAAATCCAAAATTTCGTATCCCTCCAGGGGATACGAATTCTTGTATCCCCTGAGGGATATGAGGAGGGGGAGAGGTTGGTGTATGCCGAAGCTTAGGCTTGCCGTGGTGAGTTGATCCGATGATTCTTAGTGATTGACACATGTTCACGAAAATGGGTGTAACTTTCAAATTGTAAGGCCGTTTGGGCAAAACGAAAGTTGTACCTGAAGCTAACTCAGAGGGCTACAAAAGTTATTGTGCTATGCATTGTAATTGATGTTTTCGGGCCCAGAAGAGGTCATCTTAAGGGCTTTCGGTCCACTTTAATATTTACGTCGCAAGTTCGACCAAATCGCTTTGTGTTTTCTGGCGATGCTTTTGACGCTTGAGTGCGCTGTTAACCAAAAACTTGACGTGTGACAGCTTTGACCAAAAAAAATGTCAACACTATATTTTCCATTTCCAGCTTAAAACTCAAACATTCTATTAAATGGATATTATAGTATTATTAAAATAATATTATTTTCCAAAACTTGTCTGTTTGCGTTCAAATTTTCCTAACGCCTGTTATAAAATAAATAAGGAAGATTTAAAAAGGAAATCTCGTTAAAACGTTTCCTAGATAACCTAACCGAACTTCACTTTTTTCCATTGATATTCATTTAAAAATAACAACTTGAACGGGCCTTAACTACATGAAAATTATTTCAAATCAATTTTTTCCCTTTACGAATATTCATCGTAATGACTTAAATTTTTGCATCCATTAAAAATGGAATATCAAATTCAAACTTTTATTTTTTTTTGCCCAATATTTTATTATTAAAATATTCAATAAATTCTCAAATTGGAATAAAAATCAATAAATTTTCGTATAATTTAATTTATGTGGGTTCAACATGTCAATAATATCCAAGTAAAATTTATCAATCATCAAACACGATAATATGACATCATCGGCCTAAGTATCATAATTGTCAACACTCAAACGTTGTTCCAAACTGTTTTTCAAACAAATTATTAATTTTCGTTAATAACTGACCAGCTAATATTTTTCTATTCAATCCAAATCAAAACACATCAAAATACAACAAACAAAATGGTGTTCATATGTCCTGTTTATATTGACAAAAGTTGCGTCAATATAAATCAAACTTGTTATTCATTCAATAAACTTGTTTATTCAAGTAATTGTTTCAACTGCCACAAACACTACATGTACATGTCGTTTTCAGTAAATTATCGAAACCTCATTATTAACTGTTTAATCACTTAGCAACTCAAACGTTAACTTGCAAATATTTATTTTCCAACCAACATCCATGCAACATTGCAACCAAGTTGCCAATTAATTCAACCAACCATTTATTTGCAGTTTCGACTTCTAAATTACTTACGATACCATATTAATTTCTAACCAACTTCAATAATTCATACCCAAACATCAAACTCATGCAACATAGCATATATTTACATGCATAAAATTACATGCATCATCAGCTACCATATATACAACAAATTCAAATGTGAACAATAAATTACTCACAATTGTTTTCCACTCTGTCTAACTATTAAAAGCAAGTATATTTATTGTCTTAGTGTTTTTGAATTTTTTTGCTAGCCTTCGGGCGTCACCTGATTTTTCTAAAAATAAAATGGATTGGGGTTCGACGTTGTGGGGTTTATTAAAATAGCGGCATAAAAACAGATGTATATTTTTGGTTCGAGGAGCAAACGGGGAAGGGTTTTAAGGCAAAGAGCTTGGGTTTGAGGGGGTTGAGGTCCACTGACCTGGGCTACACATGGAGGGGGCTGGGTGGGGTCCATATGTGCGGTGGTGGGTTGTGGGGGTGGAGGAGGTGGTGTTTTTCGGTGTAAATAGGTGGAGATGTGTTTTTATGGGAAACGAGGTGGCATAGAGCTTTTTAGGGGTGAAGTGGGGAAACATGGAGGTAGGACTGACATCGGCAGAGGTTGGGTGAGGGAGGAGGTGACAGTGGTGCTAGTAGGGAGGGGGAGACCAGAGGTAGGAGGATGGGACAGTGGTGCTAGTAGGGAGGGGGAGACCAGCGGTAGGAGGATGGAAGAGAAGGAGAATGGAGTGAAGGGAGTAAAATGAGAAGTGTATGCTTCCTTTTATAGGAAAATGGGAAGGGGTTTGTATTGATGAGGTGTCATTTATTTAGGGAGATGGGGTGAAAACACAAACAAACTCAATTGGGTTTCTAGGGTGGTGACACCTCGAACAAAGCACAACCTTTACGCTAATGCCTTGTTTTAGCCTATCTAACCACTTTCAACACTACTAAACGTTATATAACGACATATCAATGCCTATGGAAATAAATTAATGTTCTAAAAGCATTTACACAACATTAGACAAATATATATTATTTTTATTATATTTTTAAATATTAATTATTGGCTCCAAACTAATTAATTCAATAGCTTAAATCAATTTTCTTTGTAATCTACCTATGCGTTTCCTACTCGTCTGATCACATACTAATCCCGATTGCTATGAAATTTGAAACTCTACTATACGGTTCCAATGGGTCCAGTCTCGTCAAATTCAGAGACCATTTGCAAAGTGGTCTTTTAATATATTATTGTTTGATATTAACTGGGTTTTCCGACCCGCGTTTATATTGCACATGCTCACACACTAAATCCGATTGATTTGAAATTTGGAATTTTACCATTATTTATCATTACAGATTCGACAAAATTGGTTTCGTCAAATTATGAGATCATTTGTAAAATATCTATTTTAAGCTTTATAAAATAGTACTAAATTATCGGTTTTCAAAATATTCGTTTTGATTATCATTTTAAAAATCCGACAATCTTATTTTAACTATTATATAAGTTGTATACTATTAGAAAATCTCAAAATTTGAAATATCGGTGAGTAGTGTCAAATTTTCATTTTGAAGAAAATTGTTTAAACTGATAAGTTGATAAAACTGATTTAAATAACTTAACCGATCGTTATACTTTTTGAAATCGTATTTAAAAATGAGTGTATGTATCCAGAACCATGCACAATTATTTTAAATTTTTAAAAACTCATTATTTTAAAATATCAGAAATTCTGGGTTATTACAATGTTGACACTATCTAACTAGTGTCTCTAAGCTGTATAATCTCTGTCACCTACCCAACCTGCGGGTTTATTACAAGAAGGGGGTTAGAACAAAAGTTCTGGTGAATGGACAAATTATACTTTCTATAAATAACACTACATATACCGTTCTATTATTGGGATACTTTTATTAAGTTACTTGGGTTTATTGCACATTACACTTTTGATTTCACATATAAATCATACCCATCAACTCTTAAGTAGATTTTCCTAAAAATCATATATATATGTAGCTATATGTTCCTCATCTCTAAGGTACTCCCCATAGTACCATTCTCGAGTGGTCTCCACCGCTACACTACGAAAACGTACTAAATCACCATCGCCACGCTACGAAAGCGTAATAGACCACATTATGCAAGCATCCTAAGTCTTCAATGCTACGCTATGAAAGCGTACTAGGCCACGCCACAAAATCGTACTAAGCCTTCATCGTTGCGCTATGAGAGTGCTATAATCCTGAATTCTCTCCTACAGAACTCAGTCAGGGATTTCTCTATATGTAAAAGACAACTTCGATAGGTCCACATTAAATATATCCATAGATTTCCTGTCTATTTTCTCGGTGCCTATGTCCCCGCTCGGCCCCCCAATTAATGAAAGCCCATTTAAAGAGAGAAATGACTGTGACCCTACCAAATAATCTACACATTCAATTGGCATTGTCCCTCGTCCAATGTTTCGTTAGTGAAAAATTACTGGCCTGTTGGTATAGCTCCAGACACCTACGATGATTTGCCTCATTGGGATATTCATCCCTTCGGATTGGACCAAACACATATTGCTATTTTATTAGACTGTATGTCTAATTTACCATTATGTGTTTTACTTACTTATTTTTCATTGATTTTTAATATTCTTTAATCCACTTAATCTGAATATTCGTTATTTGTTAACCAACTTTATTAGTTAGCATATAACCATTTAATAACAATAGATTTGCCTTGTCGGAAAGCCACCATAGAATATCGCCTAATCACAAGGCCACTAAAAAATAATGCCTAATCACAAGGACACCATATAATCATGCTTGAAATCCGAATTCACACTTTTGAGTTTATACATAATAAGTCCTTTCTATTTCATTTCACTTTTAATTACAACTTTCATATTATTATCTTATCTTTACCATAGAACCATAGCCATAGAATTATACTAATATCACATAGAAATAAATTACCACAATTAAACCATTCAGAATTACCAAAATTTAATAAGAATCAAATGATATCATATACCATTATATGAAATACAATTTAAATCCACTCACATGCCGTGCGCCCTATGGTCTGGATCTGATTCAGATCTTGGTTTATTTTCTGCTCTCTTTTTTATTCGAACCTATGAATCTATTTGGGTAGGAAGTTTGGACATGTAAGCCTTGAATCCACTACTTTTGCCTCCAAATCTCGAATAAAATATCCTAAATCGAAGATATTTTATTTTTGAAGAACTTAGAGGAGAAAAGGAATGAAGAGCTACAACGCCCTCTCAGAAAATATGAGTTCAAGAGTAGGCCCTGTAGGTTTGCTTATAGATGTCTGGACTAATCATGCTCGTTGGATTTATGTTAATATAAATCCCACTGTTCAATTCAAACCTAGCTTGAAAATAATGTATATAAAAAATGTTCCCTACTAAAATGGGTTGACCCATACCCATGTCTGGGTCGACCCAGCCACTATATGGTTTGACCCAAACGATTTAAATTAAATCATTTGGTCCCCATTTTGTGCGTGATTTACTTGTTCCTTGTTTTGTTTCACTATGTATTTATTTTAAATGTTTCTTTAAATGTTATTCCTTGGTTTCCTGATTTGCTTTATTCTTTTTGTTTTTTAACAAACACCTAATTTTATTATATTCTTATTGATGTCATTAATGACGCGTATTAACTTTCAAATTCAAATGCGTGTTGCTTTTGAAACATGTACGTATATATATTTATATGAAATAAATATATATTTACACACACTTACATGCGTGTTACTATTAATTAGTTTTCTATTTCTAAACTTTAATGTTACAAACTATTTATTAATTTATAACATGCTACTAATTAATTTCCATTCGTTCTTCTGTAACGTTTCATTTTATTTAATTATATTTATAACTTTGCAACATTATGTTTGCATAATGAAAACTTTATTTAGTTCTCATTTATTCCGCACTTCCCTTTCCTTTTCAAATTCAAACACATATTATTTATGAAATTAATGTATGAATATATTTTAAAAATAAATATATTCATGCGCATTCACACAAGACTTCGAACATTAATAACTTTTCTGCACGAACTCCATTCGGAACATATTATATATGTAAATTAATCGTAAAACTGCTACGAACACAATGGTATACGTTTCATAGCCAAATTATGAAAATCCTAAAATGTATGCTTTCTATTATTAATAATTTTTGTAATTATTACTATCACTTTTATTATTAAAAATACAGGGTGCTACATTCTCCCACTCTTCAGGAAAATTCATCACCGAAAATATGCAAGGGTAAAATTATGTAATTCCTTGCATAATTTACAACCATTATTTGTACATCCAATTTTGCATCTATCCGTGTAATTGCGCAAAGTGTAACACATCATAAAAATTCATGAATACAATGAATGCCTACGCGGTACCTTCTTTATGGATGCACTTTTCTTTCAAAAATCTTTTGAAAAGATGATGCACACAACCTAAATACATTAGAAAATTCTACATGAGTGTAATAAATTTAGAAATAAAAATACCTTTTCATCCAATTTTTGCCACACCCTTGCTGAACAAAGGCATACTTCATCCAAATTTTGCATCTAAACCCTACCAACCAACTTTAAATTTGCGAATTTCAGAAAAATCTAATTTTTTGAATTTGATTTCTTATGTTATAAAACGGTAGAAAGTGGGAAATTTCGTATTTTTCACCTTACTTTTATGCACCTTTTTGTCCATGATTGGAAAATTTTATCGCTACTTACAAAAAAAAAAAAAAAAAAAACTATTCCAGGCATAATTTACATAAGTAGAATTTCTTTTTTAGTTCCCCAAACTTACTTTGGAAGAATTTATCTTCTCTTAACTTTTTTCAAAAGTTTAAAAAATGATTATGCACTTTAACATGGTAGGAACTCTTTTTTATTTTAATACACATTTTTCAACAGGAATTAATAAGATCAAGTTGTTATAAATATTTTCTAAAGAGAACTTTTGTGTTCTGTGTAAAGTAGGAGGAAACTTCATTATTTTAATATTTTTCATTTCTTTTTTGAAATAGATTATACAAAATATGGTGTTTCCCTATATTTTGTACACCTCTTTCCTTGCACCTTTCCTTGTTATTTTAACAAAACATGTTTACTTAAATTACAAACTTATTGATTCATAAAAACTTATCTTATAATTCTTCTTGTTCCAATAAGCTAAAGTGTGTCATAATTTGTCCTTTTATGGAAAACTTTTATATTTTCCTTCAGTTAAGGTCACCTATGCACTACATATGTCTAATTCATTTATATTCGCGTTTTCTCTTAACCATTTATATCACTTAACCCCACAACTTTCTTACAAACTTTATTCTTTTGAATAAAAATTTGCATAATTTTCTCAAAAATTATTTTAACGCAACTTTTAATATTACAAGCTAGAAAATTTCTAATACTGTAAGCTTTTAAACTTGAAACTTGAAAACCTTTCTAGATATCTTTTTCTATATACATAATTTTTGAAATTCTTTTTCAAGGTTTAATTGTGGGGTTAAGTACAAAGTTGTTTCTTAACTTTCATTCTCAAATCCTTTGCGCGAAAGTACTTTTCTATACCCAAATTCTCTTTCACACAAATTTCTCCAAAGATGTCTGAACTAGAATCTATGCCTAGTATCACTTTTGCACCAAATGTACATATATAAATTCCTGCTTCATTTTCCATCTTTCTCAATTCACAAGGCTTTACTACCCAATCCACTAGTCTGAAATACCAAAATTTCGAATATTAACATATGAAGTTCTTCTTTTTTTTAAACATTTTCGTGCACTTTATATTCTAGTCACTCATGGACCATCTTTCCTTATACTCCATAGCCATTTCCTAAATGAATAAAACCAATATTCCAACTTTTTCTATATATCGCTTCACTTAATTAGTGGGTTCCTTTATTGATCTAGGTATATATATATTATATTTATGTTTTAAAAAATTACTAATACATTCACTCACTATCTATATAGGGATCCTAAACCTAAGCTCCGATACCAAATGTAATGACCCAAATTCTAGCGGGTTCGAATTTTTTGCAAAATGCTGAAATCCAAGTCCACTCAAACATGAGTTGGTTTGTTTGGTATCCTGCAGAAAGGAAAAGATAAAGTATATCATAGCTCACAATAAAATATCTCACAGCGGAACGAATAAAATATAATAGTAAGTAAAAACATACCATAATATTGACACTGTCTAACAAGTGCCTCTATGCTGTATAATCTTGGTCACCTGTCTTACCTGTGCGTTTGTTATGGTGGAGGGGGTCAGAACAAAAGTACTAGTGAATGGACAAATTATACTTTCTATAAATAATACTACATATACCGTTCTATCAATTGACTACTTTATTAAGTTATTTGGGTTTATTGCACATTACACTTCTAATTTCACGTATAAATCATACCCATCTACTCCCAAATAGATTAACCAAATAAATCATATATATATATATATGTAGCTATATGCCCCTCATCTCAGGGTACTTCCCATGGTACCCTTTTCGAATGGTCTCCATCGCCGCATTGCAAAAATGTACTAAGTCTCCATTGCCACGCTACAAAAGCGTACTAGACCATGCTACGAAGGGATATTGAGTCTCCATCACTACGCTATGAAAGCGTACTATGCCATGCTATGAAAACGTATTAAGCCTCCATCGTCGCGCTACAAGTTCACTTAATTAGTAGTCCCTCTGCAAAACTCAGTAAAGGAATTTCTACATCTGTAAACGACATATTTGTTAGGCCTACAATACAGATATCCATAGATTAGTTTGTCTCTTTTCTCAATGATTATGGCCCCACTCATCCCCCCAACTAATGAAAACCATTCAAAGAGCTAAGTGATTGTACCACTACCAAACAATCTACACATCCAATTGGCATTGTCTCTCATCCAATGTCTCGATAGTGAAAGATCATTGGCCTATTGGTTTAGCACCACTTTTTCTCGTACTCACTACGACTGATGATGACAAGTATCTGACGACTTACTATCCTTATTATTCCCTGACCACAAAGCCTTCTGTAACACCCCGCATTTTTAATGAAATTAAAAATGAGCATATATGTATGAATACATGCATTAACATAGATTCATACATTAAAAGAAAAAGATTGGTTGCATGCAACATAACTATGTTGCATGCACTAATTATGCATTGATAACAAAAGGAGGTAGTTTTTGTGTGCGAATTAATGCAACATGTAAATTAAAGAAAATGGTTAATTAGCATGCAAGCGTTAAAATAGAATATATATATGTATATGTATATATAAATTTAGAGGAAAGCAACGCACAAACAAATAGATGCAATAAGAAAAGAAAGAGGAAGCATTGTAATTAATACAATTAAAAGTTTAACAATGTAATGCATGCGAAGAAAGGAGAAATAAAAGAAATCAATGCATGCAAAATAATAAAATCACATGCATAAGAACATTGAAGAGAAAAGTAAAAGGAATAAAATTGCATGAAATATTTGCAATGCAAAGTTACATAAGGATATTAAAGAGAATGTACATTTTACACATTAATGTTAAAATTTATTGCATGCATAAGAATGGTTAATATTAATATAATTGACTGCAATTAAAGAAAGGCATGCATAGATAAGGTTTAGAAAGAGAAAAGTCAATGAATTAATTGAAATATATGGAATACATACATTGAGAAGAAGATAAAATGTATTAATAAAAATGAATTAATAAATGCATGCAATAATTTGAATGTAATGTGTTAAATAAAGTAACATATCAGTGCATGCAGAATAAAAAGAGGAGGATAAATTAGATAATTATATACATATACAAACAAATTAAAATATACATATATAAATAAATAAATATTCAAAATAATTCAAAACTACAAAGAGGGAAGCCAAAATGTCGAACCGACCCTTTTGGGCTGTCTACCCGAGACCCCCTGGGTCGACACTGGGGTCGACTTATGGGTCGACCCCTGGTTCGAATTGGCTGAATGTTTCTAGACGCACGCAGTGTCCAGATTCAGGGTGCAGCGGCTATAAAAAGGAACCTAAACCTAGTTTTATTCATTTGAAAAATAATGGGGACAGCGAGGCTCTACTGCAACTTCAATTAAATTGCCAATTCTTCTCCAAAATCAAGTTTAAAAAGATTCAAGCGTTTCAACTATAGATCTGAGATTCAACACCAACAACTTCTTTTCTATATTTAAAAATCCAAGCACTGTGAGTTAGTTATTTTTAGATTTAAATAATTCAAAGTAAACGTGATATGACTGTGATTTGGATTTGTTATAAATTGTAAATCTATGACATCCTTGGATCTTAAATTTTATCATGCTAGATCTACCTTTATAGATCTAATTCGTTTGTGATTAATTTATCATGTCATGCTAGATCTACTTTTATAGATCTAATTCGCTTGTGGTTAATTTATCATGTCATGCTAGATCTACCTTTATAGATCTAATTCGCTTGTGATTAATTTATCATGTAATGCTAGATCTACTTTTATAGATCTAATCCGCTTATGGTTAATTTATCACATCATGATAGATCTGCCTTTATAGATCTAATTCGCTTATGGATAATTTATCATGTTACATTTGTGGATCTTAAACATTATCATGCTAGCTCTACCTTTACAGATCTAATTCGCTTGTGATTAATTTATCATGTTACATTTGTGGATCTTAACCTTTATCTGTGTTTGTGGCTAATTTGGATCTATCATTATTTGGACAGGTAAAACCTTGCTTAGATCTAATTCTACGTCTAGATCATCTTGTACCTATCATGTGGCGATTAATTTAAATCTATCATTAATTGGACACATGAATCCTTATTTATTCATGCCTATTATGACATCCTTAGTTTGTTAGATCTAGTTTTATTATCACATGCATACTAGACCTATTTTTATATGTCCACCTTATCACTATGCCAATTACAGGTTGATGTCACTTTTATT
The DNA here is from genome assembly GCA_030737875.1 of Allium sativum. Lineage (NCBI taxonomy): Eukaryota > Viridiplantae > Streptophyta > Magnoliopsida > Asparagales > Amaryllidaceae > Allium > Allium sativum. Next base: position 649,365,991 of record CM060915.1, read on the forward strand.
AAAATAATCACTATTGTCATCTTTCCCTTTTATTGTTTATGGCTAGGCTACTTTCTAGCCTAGACTTGACGCCAAATATATGTGAATGCGTTAGTTAGGGAACGGGTGAAAACTTTAGACTTGGCATAACTTGAATGATGAATATGAATTTGGACACATAATCCATTATGAATATAATTGCGTAAATGGGCATGAACACCTATAAAGACATAGGTATAATTAATTAGTTAATAATTAAAATGCCTAGGATTACAGTAATTAGAAAACTGTAATGACACTTATGACACGAGGTTAGATTGCATTTTTGGTGGAAGTCTGCCCGGACCCGACCGACATATCCAACAACCGCAAATGTTGAATCTAATGTGTGGGGTCTAAGTGCACAAATACGAGACAGGCTAAGACACGAGGTTAGGCCCAACTTGTGAAAGAAGTCTGCCCGTAACCGACCGACATATCCAACATCCACTAGTTGTAGGCCTAATGTGGGAAGTCTAGCCCATTATAACCATAAATGGATATGGTAATGAATTGGAGTAAACAAGGAATGATAGTAACCTATTATGATTAATTACTTTAATGAAAATGTTGTATATAATAGGTAGAGTTGTCCTAGGGACAAGTGGAAATTATAACATATGTTATAATAAAAAGGAAAGGAAGCTTATTAGAAAACCTTAGTTAAGAAAACTAAGTTAATAAGTAAACAACATCAAGTTGTAGTAATATGTTAAACAGAAAATAGGTGAACTGAGATGAAGTGTACTTAATTACAAATTAAGTAAAACATGTTAATTGTAACCATGGAATTAGACAATGAATAAAACAAAGAGGTTGGAAGATTACTTTCGTTAATTACAATCCAGGGGTGAAAGATTGTAAGATTACTTCTGTTAATTACAATCTAAAGAATAACATGTAATAAGGATTATTAATGAACTTAAATGGATTAAGTTATATTTATATGAAATTAATAAGCAAGTGGAATTTTGGCAAGTGAAAAGAAGTCAATGTGAATGGGGATAACCTGTTAGTCTGTAATACTTAATCTAATTGAATCCATATGGATTTTATGAACATGACAACTTGATTAGGGGAGTAATATTTGAATGAAATAGTGGGAGTGTTAAGTACATCTTGGGTTGGTGGGTAATTTTTGTATATATAGGCCCACAAACTTAACCTGTTGGGGTTATGTAATTAAAAACACCGTTAGGTAAACATAACCCGTGGAAAACCTTGTAGTGGGGATGCAATACAAAGGGGAGAGCTTGCATCATCTCGTGTGGGACCCGTTTCAGTCAGTAACCCGGAGTAGGTATCAAACAAAGTACTCCAAACTAGGTCGGAGAAGGGGAACGCTTACTGAACTGATTGTAAGAGATCCAAACGTGGAGGACAGTGTTGGCGGCGCAAAACTGACTAGGCTATGTGCATGCATGAGCCGGGCCTAATGGGATAAGATGATCGTGACACCTGTAGATATGGGGGCTGTGCATGTCAGCAAAGGGTTGCCACTTTAGGACATGATACATCCTACGGTGGGGCCGGTACAGAGTATCTACGCGGATTAGGGATTCGATCTATTAGGGTAGTTAGGGTACATCTAGACTCTGGTAAGTTTAGTAGTCCGTTATTGGGTCTGCCTGTGGATTGTATGGGGTTAAAACCTCTCACAAGAAGTACGCCTAAGTCTACCAACTTATACATGCTTAGGGTCGTCTCATTTTGTTTATACTAGTATTGGTGTAAAGTAATCATTAGAAGCATATACACTCTATCCTGTTTACATTGTCATACATGCCTTTTATGTATTTATCTCTCTTATCCACTTTATATGCCTATCATGCTACTTTTGCTTATTTATTTACTAAAAGTATCTGGACTCGCTAGACTTTATGTCAGACCCTTTTTGTTTCCTCTTTTTTCTTCCGTCCCCCCCCCCACCCCCGGTTCGCTGGGAGGGAATTCTCAGGCTTAGTCAAGACTCGGTTATCATTTTGATGGAACTGCTTTCAAAGTATAGCTCAAGTTCTTATCTCTACTATGACTTAGCTCTTTTATTTGGGGAATTATGTATTTTATATACTTGTGTACTCTGATGGTACAAGACAGAAGTTATGTTGTTGCAATGGTTTTTGTGATTTATGGTATTTTGGACCATGATACTATGATTTATGTTTGAAATAAAAATTTGAATTTTCGCTGCTATCTTATTTATATCTGTGTTGTAATATTCTGCGTCTGTTTACCTATAACGCTTCATGAAACTTAATGCATTCCCTTAGTAAGTGACATTAACGGATATGGGGGTGTCACACTTGGTATCAGAGCTGAAGGTTACTAGATTAGATAAAAGTTTTTGAAAAATTATTTTCAAAAAGGTTTTAAAAGAAAGCATTTTCAAAAAAGAAAAGTCTATTTTGAAAAACATTCCCCAAAAAGCCATAAGTAATAACTTTTGATCCCTTGTTTGAATCTCTTTCCTTTTCTTTTTCAGCATGTCTAGGGAACCTTATATTCCCGTGGGCGTTGAAGCACCGGATTGGTTCCGTAGGTATCTTAAAGCCATGGCACCAACCGAGAGCCAAGGAGACGTCCCTCCCCCAGCTGCAATCTTTGTTCCTCCACCATCGCGAGTAGATGATTTCTTTAAAGAGAAAGAAGCCAGTGTTGAGGAAACACAAAACAGGAAGGTATGGCCTAAGAAGGGACGACGACAACAACAACAACAACAAAAGAAAGAAGGAAGAATACTTGCTTCAGTTGTGGAGAAGTCGGACACTTTGCTAAAGAGTGCCCGAAGAGGCAAGGACAATGCCAAAGGACGGGATCCCTTGGAGGGCAGGTGTATGCTCTCGTGGCCATCATACCGGATAGAGGTAAGTAATTTTTGTTGAAGGTTTGATTTCTTCTTTCAATCAACCTGTTATAACTCTTCTCGATTCTGATGCTACGCATTCGTTTATATCTGATTTTATGGTCGAGTCTCTGCACTTAAATACTAGTATGGTAGTGGATCCCATTGTCGTCTCAAACCCCATTGGTAGTTCGACTTATTTATCTATGATTTGTCGGGGTTTAAGAATATCAATGTGAGGCATCGAATTCGAACACGATGCGTATGTGCTTGGGTTCATGGGCTATGGGTTGGTTCTAGGGATGGATTGGGTAGCCATGTATGGTGCCATTATGGATTGTGATAGGAGGGTCGTTAGACTGTTGACTTGCCAAGGGAGGACCTTCGAGATTTCTTGTGACCTGCAAGGGTCTGTCATGCTTAGCTTCCTAGAGTCACTTGACACATCTATCGATGATCTACGATCTGTAGTGGTAGTCCGTGAGTATCCATATGTATTTGAGGAGGTTCGGGATTTATCTCCAAGGCACGAGATCAATTTTCGTATATATTTGGTAGACAATGCAAAGCCAGTTGCATTACCCGTATGCCATATGGCTCCACGAGAAAGGAGGGAGCTTAGCAAGCAAGTAGAGAAGATGCTTGAGAAAGGGTTTATTAGGCGAAGCATATCTGAATGGGGTGCTCCGGTTCGCAACTAAGGCATACGGATTGCTTCGCATATGTGTGGATATTCATGATGTTTTTCCTCGTTTCTTATTTATCGAAGTGTCTACACGATACAGCAGAGGTAGTTGAGCTGAACATGCGTGATGAAATAGAGGTAGAATGGGAGGCGACAATTAGACGAGTTCCTACCTGTATACTTGGATCAGAGGTTAAGAAACTGCGCAATAGAGAGGCTAGGTTAATAAAAGTGCGATGGGGAGAAGACAGTGAGGATGCAACTTGGGAGACTAAAGACAAAGATCACGCTTCATACCCTTTCCATTTTGAGGCTATGTTCTTAACTTCTTTTTCCGAAACTTTAATTCGTACTTGCTTCTATCATCTGAGTATGTCCTATCGATCTAATCTTCGACCTTTAGGTAAGAAATCCCATGATTGTAAAAATGTGTTTGAGACATGTTATGTTTGAAGGATGCAAGTGGATGCAAGTGGTTGCTAGTGGTTGCTCGTGGATGCATATACACGCACATTAAGCACTAGATCGGCTCAATCACTCATACTGCATATGGATGTTTGTGCATTTTCCTTTCTTTAATGGATGAAAATGGATGTATCATCATATGGATGTTGCATTTGGACGAATGATTGTGCACACATATAGAACTTACATGTTGTAATAGGATTGTTTGCATACATGTTGGATTCATGACACTAACAAACACTGCATTAAGGAGGTCAACTGAATCATTGGACCGTCTGATTTTTCGCATTAGTATTGGGACATATACACACACCTTTGCATATGTTCATATAAGCATTAGAAAATTTTAAGGACAATGGATGCTTGTTATTGGTATGAGTAGATGGATGATGGATGGCAGGATACATTCTTCTCAACTTGGAGATTTTGAGGACGAAATCCTTTGAGTAGGGGAGAATGTAACACCCTGCATTTTTAATGAAATTAAAAATGTGCATATATGTATGAATATATGCATGAACATAGATTCATACATTAAAAGAAAAGGACTGGTTGCATGCAACATAACTATGTTGCATGCACTAATTATGCTGAGACGACCCCAAACCCCGTACTGACGGTGGCAAGGGTAATCCGTGGAATATAACACAGAAATAGATAATAGCAGAACAGAATTAAATAAATACACCAGATAATGAACAATAGAATATACTGGATAAAAGTAATCATCAGAGTTACACAGTATGCAGGATCATACTTGGTACCAATACAGTTCAACTATACATATATGTCTACAGTGGAAAACAAACATAATGTACAATAGGAGCTGAACAGCATAAAAAGAGATAAATGATAGAATCCATCTTCAGCTCCAGCTATCCAGAAAGAACCAGCTAAACCTGAATACAAGGCTGCCCGTGTAGAAAAAGGGGCACCCGAGTTTGAAAGTGAAACAAACTACGAGTCAGTCTTGGGACTGGTATGAGAAATCTACTCAACACATTTATAATATGGCTAATCACAGGACCACGCCACTTTCGTGGAACGGGTTTACTCCATTGGATTGCCAGTGCTTAAAAAAAAATCTTTCTTTTAAACATCGCAATGCTTTTTATAAAAATGAAGCCATTATAAGACTCAGTTCCCATCACACAACGCAACGCAAACCGGAGGATAGAGTTTTACCTTATAATGGAGAAAATATGATTGATACGAATAAAACAAAAGCAATTGATATTATTACTAGTGCTTACATGTTTCAAAACAACTTCGAATCATAACTATCAATCATAGACGGCATGGGTACCATATATCATGTCGCCATATGTATATACAATCAAAACCGCACAGTCACGTAATTGGAAATTGGATTTCCGTCATGAACCAAGCCAAAAGATAGTCCTTACCGAATTCGAGACTGCCTAGCCCGAGTCTCAGGATCAGAACGCATCGACCCTTGGATCGTCAGGGCCGGTCCACACGGAGTGGATTGAAATGCCTGAACACTACGTTTCCCCGCCCTTTGGGGGCGTAAGCGAGCCAACGAATGACTCCATCGGACCCGGATCGTCCGATCTAACTGAGGCGCCTCGCAACAGCAACAACCACATAAGTCAAACTTGTCAGGGCGTGTAAACCCACTGATGCCACTTCTAGCTAGGAGGAAACACAGGCCCTCCCTGAGGTCCTTTCTCCCGTTTCTGGTTCATACCGGGGTGTGAGGCTCGCGAATTTACGTTATACACAAAGCTACGCCACACGGGCGGGGCTTTGATCATCACCACAAGACTTTGCTTTTTAACAGAAGCCCTGATCACTACATCTTAGCATGCCACACAGGCAATTCACACCGTGCAACTGATGGCTATCAATCACACCGAATAAATTCCAATGTCACACACACTTTCCATTTGCAAGTCCGTTCTGGGTCTGAACGAAACCGGAGGCACTAAATACCTCGCAAACCCATCGATCACCACGTACGTCTGGACGATCACCACTCATTATCCATATTTCGGGATGTCTCCCAATCAGGACCTCGGTTACCATCCAAACGAGGTGAAGATCTCCGGTCTTCGACCACCGTCTTCATCTTCGATTTCTTATCGTCGATTTAGTTATTCAGAATGGGATAAACCCGGTCTTTCTGAGCAACTCGTGTATATAATAAACAAGTGCAACACTAACATATACACGCATCATTTTAATTCATTAGTCACTAACCGTCAATCAGTAAGAGAACGATTTCCCAAATATTAACCCCGAAGACCGAAACCAACATCAGATCAACACCCGAGAAACCATTCGACTTAGCCAACCTTCAGTTAATTTCTAAATCACATCCATATCGTTTATAATATTTTATAACGATTTATCGCTATTTTTATTTATTTTAAAATAGCCAATTTATTCAAAACTACGCTTTGGGCCATAAAGCGGCCGTGGCGCTGTTTTTCTTCAGATTTGATTTACACATATCTGAAAATCTAACCGTTGGATCTTCACAAAATTTACATCATTAGAAAGATCTTTTCAAAACGAATCCAACGGTTCCAATTTCGGGAAAATCCTACAGTCGGATCTCCCGATACAATCGTTTGAAGTTTCGATTTCAAAATACGAACTGCAGCGTCGTTATTCGATTAATTATAATTATATTTATATATATAAAAATATAATCATTTCTGGCGCTGTTTTTCTTCAGATTTGAATTAAACATTCCAGACAATCCAACCGTTGGATTTTTACAAAGTTGGTGCCGTTGGAAAGATATTTCCAAGGCGAACCCAACGGTTGCGATTTCAGGAAAATCCGATGGTCGGATCTCCCGGTATAATCGTTTGAAATCACGGTTTCAAAATACGAACTGCAGCGTCGTTATTCGATATATTTTAATTCTATTTATATATATATATATATCGATTCTTTGATTTCAAAGCTACATTCTTTTCATACATTTGATAAAAATGATATTTTTATCTAACTGTCTTCTATTTCAACACTTCACTATATTTAACAATTCATGTATATAATAAAAATGTGATTTTTATTGTAAAACAATTCATTTCAAAACACTATTATTTTATATAGTTTATATAGGTAATAAAAATAGGATTTTTATTATAAAACAATTTATTTCAAAACACGACTATTTTATACATTTCATATTGATGTTAAAAATGGGATTTTTATTATAGAACAATTTCTTTCAAAATATAAATACCATTCAACACATGAATTTCAATTCAACGAATGAATATCGATTCAACACATGAAGGTTTTCTATAGTTTATATAAATAGATAAAAAGGTGATTTTTATATTTAAAACACAAATACCATTCAACACATGAATTTCAATTCAACGAATTAATATCGATTCAACACATGAAGGTTTTCTATAGTTTATATATATAGATAAAAATGTGATTTTTATATTTAAAACACGAATACCATTCAACACATGAATTTCAATTCAACGAATGAATATCGATTCAACACATGAAGGTTTTCTATAGTTTATATATATATAGATAAAAATATGATTTTTATATTTAAAACACGAATACCATTCAACACATGAATTTCAATTCAACGAATGAATATCGATTTAACACATGAAGGTTTTCTATTCAACGACTAAATATAGTTTCAGCAAATGAAAATAATTCAAACACATGAATATTATTCAAAATTTCGGCAGCATAACGGCAGGGTAGTTAAAACCGGGACCGTCCCTAATACGGCTCCTCGCTCTACCTTAAAACCTCGCGGTTTTTGACAATGGGGATCATGCATCTAGTTCGCACGCAAGCGGCATGTATATATTTATTTCATTTCCACAAACTAATCCTATGTGGTTTCAACCAAATATTTCTCAACCACAAATGGGTATTTTTCAACCACAATCAATCAATATCAACCACAAACAATTTCAATCAACCATTCTCTATCAATCAATTCTCACACCAATCACAACCAATAAATATCGTCCATGGTTTGTGGACGAGGGGCGTATATATATATATATATATATAGCAATTCACTTCTATTTCAACACATATATAATTTTTACAACGCATATATAACTTATACATCGAACGTACAACTTATACAATGCTTATACAAGAGGTGTACAACGCTTATATCACTCATACATCGACTATATAATTTATACATCGTCGTTTTCCATATCGTTTATAAATTAGAAATCTCACATTGTGTTCCACTCGACCAAAAATAGCAGAAGGCTCATAATAATATGCGGTCTCTTCTCGAAGGTAGAAGACGTCCACACGAGTCCACTGTCTCTTGTTTCACTGAATTTCGTCAACACAACAAAAAGATATGATTTTTCAAAGTTTGCAATGGTTTAAAGGTGTTAAAACAGTTGAAAATAAAACAAGCCGTATACCTTTCTGAAACGTTCAAAACTAGGTCACACGATTTCGTGAAATCCGTGAATCGATAGAACGATCGGGCTATGCAGTGTCGAAGGGGGAGGAGAGGCGCTCAGGCGCCGGGGGAGTTGGCCAGTTCGACGCTGGCAGGAGGCGGCGACGGCGGTTGGAAGTCGCCAACTTCCAGGCGTCGACCCAGGCGCTACAGGCCACGAAAAAATCCAATCTTTATATGGATGTGAAGATCGTGAGGAACTCTACAAAATCTTCAACTGGAGGAGGGGCTAATTTTGCGTGGATTGATCATAAAGTGGACGGGAAGATTTCGAGCGGTTTCCGCCTTCGATCGGGGAGAGAGAAAAAAGGATTTTTCTTTTTTTTTATTTTAAAAAAATATGATTGGCCGGGGGAGTTTTAAAGGGGTTTTCTGACACGACCACCAATCTAAACCCAACGACTGTCGTCCCTAGCGTTTTACCCCCATTCCGAACACAATGGGATATGTTTCGTAGGCCCATTCGACTGTTTCAGTCAGTTTCCATTCAAATTAAAATATAAAACATTCAATATTCAATTTGAACGTACATTTCAAATTGCCAGGGCCACAAACTGATTCAAAAAATTCCAGAAAAATAAATCTGGCTATGTTTTGACGATACGGTCCCAACAAAACTAGTTTCGTCGAATTCTGAGACCGTTTGCAAAAAGGCCCATTTCTGGTCGATCCAATTTAACTATAATTGACCAAAACACGTTTTCCTTTGCCACGCTCACATACTAGCTTCAAAAATTATGAAATTTGAAACCTAGCAATAACTTCACATCCCGGATCCAACAAAAGTGGTTTCGTCGCATTCTGAGGTCGTATGCAAAATGTCCAATTTCACGGGCTATATAAATTCCATAGTGACCTTTCTGAAAATTCATTTGGCCATAACTTTTGCTTTCCGCTATGAAAATTTGATTTTTCAGATTCGTTAGAAAGGTATTCACTAACATATTTAAATATTTTTTGTTTCACTCAAATCCGTTTTGTTTTGCACCCGGTACAGTCCGACAAAGTTTGAATTCAATTTTTGAAACTGCAGCGCCATTTCAGGCCTTGTTTATAATTAGAATTAATTATATTCGTTTTCAAACTTCGATTCAAACTCACTTTTCATTGCTATAATTTAAAATATTTATTTAAAATATTTAAAATCCATTATTTTAGCCAATTTAAAAAATTTAAATATGTTCAAATTTTCTGGGTCGTTACATATGCACTGATAACAAAAAGACGTAGTTTGTGTGTGTGAATTAATGCGACATGTAAATTAAAGAAAATGGTTAATTAGCATGCAAGCATTAAAATAGAATTCACACACACACACACACACACATATATATATATATATATAAATTTAGAGTAAAGCAACGCACACACAAATAGATGCAATAAGAAAAGAAAGAGGAAGGATTGTAATTAATACAATTAAAAGTTTAACAATGTAATGCATGCGAAGAAAGAAGAAATAAAAGAAATAAATGCATGCAGAATAATAAAGTCACATGCATAAGAACATTGAAGAGAGAAGTAAAAGGAATAAAGTTGCATGAAATATTTGCAATGCAAAGTTACATAAGGATATTAAAGAGAATGTACGTTTGATACATTAAAGTTAAAATTTATTGGATGCATATGAATCGTTAATATTAATATAATTGACTCCATTTAAAGAAAGGCGTGCATAGATAAGGTTTAAAAAGAGAAAAGTTAACGAATTAATTGAAATATATGGAATACATACATTGATAAAAAGAAAAAATGTATTAATAAAAATGAATTAATAAATGCATGCAATAATTTGAATGTACTGTGTAAAATAAAGTAACATATCAGTGCATGCAAAATAAAAAGAGGAGGATAAATTAGAGAATTATATATATATATATATACAAACAAATTAAAATATACATATATAAATAAATAAATATTCAAAAAAAAAATCAAAATGACAAAGCGAGAAGCCAAAACCCCGAACCTACCCTTTTGGGGTGTCGACCCGAGAGCCGCTGTGTCGACCCGAGTCCCGCTAGGTCGACACCGGGGTCGACTCAGGGATTATGGGTCGACCTATGGGTCGACCCCTGGATCGAATTGGCTGAATGTTTCTAGACGCACACAGTGTCCAGATTTAGGGTGTAGCAGCTATAAAAAGGACCCTAATCCTAGTTTTATTCATCTGAAAAATAATAGTGACGGCGAGGCTCTGTTGCAACCTTAATTAAATTGCCTATTCTTCTCTAAAATCAAGTTTAAAAAGATTCAAGTGTTTCAACTATAGATCTGAGATTCAACACCAATAAAAAATTTTCTATCTTCAAAAATCCAAACACTGTGATTTAGTTACTTTTAGATTTAAATGATTAAAAGTAAACGTGATATGACTGTGATTTGGATTTGTTATAAATTGTAAATCTATGACATCCTTGGATCTTAAATATTATCATGCTAGATCTACCTTTATAGATCTAATTCACTTGTGATTAATTTATCATGTCATGCTAGATCTACTTTTATAGATCTAATTCGCTTGTGGTTAATTTATCATGTCATGTTAGATCTATCTTTATAGATCTAATTCGCTTGTGATTAATTTATCATGTCATGTAAGATCTACTTTTATAGATCTAGTTCGCTTGTGGCTAATTTATCACGTCATGATAGATCTGCCTTTATAAACCTAATTCGCTTATGGTTAATTTATCATGTTACATTTGTGGATCTTAAACATTATCATGCTAGTTCTACCTTTACAGATCTAATTCGCTTATGGTTAATTTATCATGTTACATTTGTGGATCATAACCTTTATCTATGTTTGTGACTAATTTGGATCTGTCATTATTTGGACAGTTAAAACCTTGCTTAGATCTAATTATACATCAAGATCATATTGTACCTATCATGTGGCGATTAATTTAAATCTATCATTAATTGGACACATGAATCCTTATTTATTCATGCCTATTATGACATCCTTAGTATGTTAGATCTAGTTTTATTATCACATGCTCACTAGACCTATTTTTATATGTCCACCCTATCACTATGCCAATTACATGTTGATGTCACTTTTGTTAAAATAATCACTATTGTCATCTTTCCCTTTTATTGTTTATGGCTAGGCTACTTTCTAGGCTAGGCATGACGCCAAATATATGCAAATGTGTTAATTAAGGAACGGGGGAAAACATTAGAATTGGCATAACTTGAATGATGAATATGAATTTGGGCATATAATCCATATGAATATAATTGGGTAAATGGGCATGAACACCTATAAAGACATAGGTATAATTAGTTGGTTAATAATTAAAATGCCTACGATTACAGTGATTAGAAAACTGTAATGACACTTATGACACGACGTTAGATTGCATTTGTGTTGGAAGTCTGCCCAGACCCGACCGGCATATCCAGCAACCGCAAATGTTGAATCTAATGTGAGGGGTCTAAGTGCACAAATACGAGACGGGCTAAGACACGAGGCCTAACTTGTGGAAGAAGTCTGCCCGGACCCGACTGGCATATCTAGCATCCACAAGTTGTAGGCCTAATATGGAAGGTCTAGCCCATTATAACCATGAATGGACATGGTAATGAATTGGAGTAAAGAAGGAATGATAGTAACCTATTATGATTAATTACTTTAATGAAAATGTTGTATATAATAGGTAGACTTGTCCTAGGGACAAGTGGAAATTATAACATATGTTATAATAAAAAGGAAAGGAAGCTTATTAGAAAACCTTAGTTAAGAAAGCTAAATTAATAAGTAAACAACGCCAAGTTGTAGTAATAGGTTAAACAGAAAATAGGTGAACTGAGATGAAGTATACTTAATTATAAATTAAGTAATACATGTTATTGTAACCATGGAATCAGATATTGAATAAAACAAAGAGGTTGGAAGATTACTTTCGTTAATTACAATCCAGGGGTGAAAGATTGTAAGATTACTTCTGTTAATTACAATCTAAAGAATAACATGTAATGGGGCTTATTAATAAACCAAAATGGATTAAGTTATATTTATATGAAATTAATAAGAAAGTGGAATTTTGGCAAGTGAAAAGAAGTCAATTGGAATGGGGATAACTTGTTAGTCTGTAATACTTAATCTAATTGAATCGATAGGAATTGTATGAACATGACAACTTGATTAGGGTAGTAATATTTGAATGAAACAGTGGGAGGGTTAAGTACATCATGGGTTGGTGGGTAATATTTGTATATATAGGCCCACAAACTTAACCTGTTGGGGTAATATAATTAAAAACACCGTTAGGTAAACATAACTAGTGGAAAACCTAGTAGTGGGGATGCAAGACAAAGGGGAGAGCTTGCATCATCTTGTGTGGGACCCGTTTCAGTCAGTAACCCAGAGTAGGTATCAAACAAAGTACTCCGAACTAGGTCGGAGAAGGGGCACGCTTACTGAACTGATTGTAAGAGATCCAAACGTGGAGGAAGGTGTTGGCGGCGCAAACCAACCGGGCCATGTACGTGCATGAGCCGGCCGAAGGGATAAGACGACCGTGACACCTGTAGATATGGGGCTGTGCATATTAGCGAAGGGTTGCCAATTTAGGACTTGATACGTCCTACAGTGGGGACGACACAAAGTATCTACGTGGATTAGGGAGCCAATCGATTTGGGTAGTTAGGGTACATTTAGATTCTGGTAAGTTTATGAGTCCGTTATTGGGGTTGCTTGTGGATTGTATGGGGTTAAAACCTCCCACATGAAGTACGCCTAAGTCTACCAACTTATACATGTTAAGGGATCATCTCATTTTGTTTATACTAGTATTGGTGCAGAGTTATCTTTAGAAGCATATACACATATCATGTTTACCTTGTTATACCTGCCTTTTATGTAGTTATCTTTTATCCACTTTATATTCATGTCATGCTACTTTTTCTTATTTACTCACTAAAAGTAACTAGAATCGCCGGACTTTATGTCTGACCCTTTTTGTTTCCTCTTCTTTCTTCCATTCCCCCCTTCCCCAGGTTCGCAGGGAGGGAATTCTCAGGCTTAGCTCAAGACTCAGTTATCATCTTGTTGGAGCTGCTTTCAAAGTAGAGCTCAAATTCTTATCTCTACTATGGCTTAAATCTTTTATTTGGGGAATTATGCATTTTATATACTTATGTACTCTGATGGTACAAGACAAAAGTTATGTTGTTGTAATGGTTTTTGTGACTTGTTGTATTTTGGACCACGGTACTATGATTTATGTTTGAAATAAAAATTTGAATTTCCGCAGCTATCTTATTTATATCTGCCTTGTAATATTCTATGTCTGTTTACCTATAACGCTTCACGAAACTTAATCCATTCCCTTAGTGAGTGACATTAATGGACGTGGGGTGTCACACCTTCTTTCAGAGTTGAAGCAACCGTCGAATCCAAAAAAATCATCCCATCACCCCTTTTGGAAGCCATCGATATTAATGTAGCCAAGACGTACACTATTTATGGAACCAAACAGACCTACCTATAGGGTACAACTTCGCTAGGCCTACCCCAGAGTGTCATCTCAGATTATCCTCACGTCCCGTAGAAATATCACACTTCCTTTCTGTCTCGCCGAATAATAAGTTGGATATTTTCCAACCGTATCTCTAAACACCTACTATGATTTTCCCCATTGGGCTTTCATCCCTTTGGATTGGGCTAAATGCATATCGCTATTTTATTAGACCCTATGTCTAATTTACCATTACGTGTTTTACTTAATTTTCCTTTTGTTGATTTTAAATATTCCTTAATCCATTTAATCCGAATATTCATTATTTGTAAATCAACGTTATTAGTTATCATATAATCATTTAACAACCATAAAACGGCCTAGTCGCAAGGCCAGAATATTGCCTAATCACAAGGCCACTATAGAGTAACGCTGGACTATAAGGCTACCATAGAATTTTGCTTATAAAACTTAATTCACGTTTTTAAGTTTATTTATAATAAGCCTTTCTTATTTCATTTTACTTTTATAACAACTTTCAGGTTATTGTCTTACCTTTAACATAGAACCATAGCCATAGAATTATACTCAGATCACGTAGGGAATACATTACCATAATTAAACCATTCATGATTACCCATATTTAACAGGAATCAAACGATAACATGTACAATTATACAAAATATAATTTAAATCCACTCATATGACGTGCGTTCTAAGGTCTGAATTTGATTCGGATCTTGGTTTATTTTTCGTTCTCTTTTCAGTTAGAATTTTTGAATCTATTTGGGCAGGAAATTTGGACATCTAAGCTTGAATCCACTGCCTTTTCCTTCAATACTCGAAAAATATATCCTAAATTTAATATATTTTATTTTTAAAGAATTTCGAGGAGAAAAGGAATGGCAGAGCTACAATGCCTTCTCAAAAAATATGAGTTCAAGAGCTAGGCCATATAGGTTTATCTATAGATGTCTGTACTGCTCGTCGGATTTATGTTAATATAAATCCTGTCGTTCAATTCAAACATAGCTCAAAAACACCGTATATAAAAAAACGTTACCTACTAACATTGGTCGACCCTTAAACATGCCTGGGTCGACACATGGGTCGACCCAAATGAATTAAATTAAATCGTTCGATGCCCCATTTGTGCATGATTTATTTATTGCTTGTTTTGTTCCTCTACATATTTAATTTAAATGTTTCTTTCAACGTTATTCCTTAGTTTCCTAATTTACTTTATTCTCTTCCATTTTTAACGTGCACCTAATGTTATTATGTTTTTATTAATGTCATTAATGAACGCAATAACTTTCAAATTCAAATGCGCTTTTCTTTTGAAACTTATAGGCTTATATATTTATATGAAATAAATATATATTTAAAGACTCTTACATGCGTGGTACTATTAGTTAGTTTTTCATTTTTAAACTTTCACTTTACATTCTATTTATTAATTTATGTCATGTTATTAATTAACTTCCATTCATTCTTCAATAACATTTCATTATATTTAATTCTATTTATAATTTTGCAACATTATGTTTGCATAACGACAACTTTTTATTTAGTTCTCATTTATTTTGCACTTCCTTTTTTCAAATTCAAACACATACCATTTACGAAATTTATATACGCATATATTTTCAAAATAAATATATTCACGCGCATTTACATACGACTTTGAACATTAATAATTTTTCTATATGAAATTTGTTCGGAACATACTATATATGTAAATTAATTAGAAAAATTGCTACGACCGCAATAGTATAAGTTCATAGACAAATTCTAAAAATACCAAAATGACATTTTTTTTCATTATTAATTATTATAATCACTTTTATAATTAAAAATGCGGGGTGTTACACTATTAGTGGCTAATATTAATTCATCACTGTAGATAGTAACGATTCCAATTTAGTCTGCTAGTAGCGGGGGATTTACTCTGATCAAAATCTTCCATTACGAAAGAATTTTTCCAATTTATTAAATGGTGTTTATTTGGATAAAACATAGACATCAGCGTATATTTTATTTAACTACATTATAACAAACGTTAGTAAAACATCGTTATCAATTCACACATGATCAACATTCAAGATAAATTTTAAATAAAATAAAATTAGAACAATTTCTAGTAGCAATTTAAGATGTTATATCATGATCCTCCTCGGATTCAAATAAACTAATAGTATTTCAAGATGATATCTCATGATCCTATATTTGATTCAATAATAAGTCAATTTATCAATCCAAACATGAAATCAATAATACGATTATTTTAATCAAACCAGTCAACTAATAATTTCCTCAATCAGGCAGATAATAATAATTTAATCTACTTGTATAATACAGGTAAATCAGAAAGGTGAGTTTTACTCATGTTTGTTTCAATTGTCGCTAACATTCTGGTTTCATTTTGAATTGAACGTGTTTGATTTTGGATAAAATTCTCGCTAGCTCCAAATCCTACCAGTCCAATTCTAGTGGACATCGATACGAGTCTAACATAACTGATGGCATCTCGGTCGGGTCTAATATAAGAAAGTTATTTCAATTATAAGTTAACGCAATTTAAAAACCTAACAATCATATAAACATCATATATGTAACAACCCGCATTTTACGTATCAGAGGATCGTAAAATATTTTTATTTCATTCCCTGACAAGTCAGCCTTTTTATCGGATAACTACGTCCTCGAGCTCTAAAATGGATTGGTTATCCAAAAATATGAAGAAAGCGTCGATTTTGGCTTCTTGCTCTAGCAGAAAGACTTGTCGGAAATCGCCGGTTGGGTTGGTCCAACCAAAAAAGGCATGGGAGTAGAGAGGCGTTGCTTGGGCTAAGTAAAGCTTGGCAAGTAACCCAATGGTGTTGTAAAGACTAGGCTAGGCATGTTTGATTTGAGTAAGGTGCGGAGCATAACCAAATGATTGTTGGGGGACTTTCCCTAAGAATTGGGTATGTAAAATGGAAAGATCGGAACATGGGAATAAATCTTATACCAATACTGACTACCCATTTCCAGTGTTGTGCTTTCTAAAATTGCATACCTTTACACGGGTTCAAGTTTCGATCGATATTTGCGGAGTTGATCATCCCTCTCGAAAACGAAGATTTGAAGTAGTCCATAATTTACTGAGTACTCGGTATAACTCACGCATTCGTGTACAAACAAGTGCAGACGAAGTAACATGAATATCTCCGGTAGTCAGTCTATTTCCATCAGCCGGCCGGTGGGAGAGATAAGTATGGGATATGTTTGGTGTTTCTTCCATCAATCATCCGGATTTACGCCGTATATCAACAGATCATGGTTTCGAGGAACATTCTCATCTTTTAGTATGTTGCTTATGGGGATATGAGACATGTCCATAATTTTACCGATTTTGTTTATGACCGTTTTGCCCCTATCAGCCTTGTACAGGGCATAACTTTTGACTCAGGTCGAATCAGATGGTGAGACCTGTGCCATTGGAAAGAAATTGATGTTTGCCTTTCCGTGGAGTGGTTACATTAAGGATTTGGCTCAGCGATTTGGGAGAAATCGTTGTTTTAAGGTTTTTCAGTTGGTTGTCTAGGTTTGGGAGCCTAATGGGCTGATTTGGGGAAGGCCCATTAGTGGGCTGGTGAAAAATATAAATAGGGGGTAAGGGATATGGGAAATGGTTTTGGTTTTCCTTTTTCCCATTTGGTGCCTTGAGCTCCTCCTTCCTCTAACACCTTTCCACCATTAAAAATCATAATCTAAGGAGGGAAATTGAAGATCTACACCATTGGAGGCTCGATCTACGTCAATTGAAGCAAGGATTCATCAGATCAAGGTGTTTGGTGTGAGGTGCTTACTGTCCAGATTCCTATTTCATTGATTTTTTTGTTTAGGAGAATCAATGAGTGGTTTACATCTCTCAAATGGATTCAATGAAGTGTATGAGTAATTAATCATGTTTTTCATTAAATTCAAGTGTTTTCTCATAGATCTATGCATTGGTAAGTCCATTTTTATATTAATCATCCTATGATCCGATCTAGCAAGTTTAGACAGGTAATTTATATATTTCATGTGAATGTGCAAGTTAGATCCATGGTTTTGTTCATATGTACATTTATGGTGATTTTGGTAAATTTTACATTATTATTGACAGAATTGTCATATTGGTGATATTATTGATGTCATATCATGCTTGTGTTCATATTGGATGAGTTAGTTTCGTCGAACAAATCGTTTTGGCGAAATTTTGGTCGAAATTGGAGTTGCATTGGAGGATGCACATTTTGGGTCGTGCAAGCCAGGGTCGGTCGAACATGGTGGGTCGGTCGAACATGGTGGGTCGGTCGAACATGGTAGGTCGAGCATGGTGGGTCGCTCGAGCCTAAACCATGTCTTGGAGAACAAGTCAGAACTATGTCCTGGTCGGTCTATCTAATCTGGGTCGAGTCAGTCACGATGGGTCTAGTCGGTCTTGGTGTGACGATCGCCCCAGCACTAAACAAGAGGAAAAGTGCACTGAAAGGTGTGACAGGCAGCTATGGACAATCATCAAAGTATGGTAACACAAGCGGAACCTATCGTAAATCTCACAGCGCAAGGGTAAAATACAATAAAACATATACAACTGGTGATATTAGTGAAGCATATTTGGGTAGAAATATCAAATTTCCAAAACAACTAGGAAGTATATCCATACACCAGGATTGCAACATATGTCTGTACAAATTTGCCTCACTACAGCACTCAAAGTAGAATAAATAACAGCAGAAACCCCAAATACTATATAGTAAGAGAAATAGTATGCTAGCCCCCCGTTCGCCTCCGTACTGCTACATCGTCTTTACTAAGCTATCACCTGCCACTTAGTCTGCCCATCCAAAATCGAATGAACAGCCCAAGGTAACAAGAGGGAAACATAAAATCTTGAGTCAGACAATAGTCTTAGTGAGCGATAAAACAACTAACAAACTTCATCAATAAAGTGTATGAAAATGGATAGATAAACATACTAATATACCCACAACACCAGAGAAGAACTCAACCCTATCTTCCCTACATCAGATAGTGACAGCCTTTACAATCCATAACATCCAAGGTAACAACAATTCATCCATGGCAATCAGAACAACCATTAATAACACTCGTAGCATCCAGATTACTTAGGTCTCACGTAGACAATCCTAATTGAGTTTAATATCCCTAAAGCACTCTCCCCAGAGGCCTAAACCAATATCAGTCAAGCACTCAAGGAACATCTCCCCCGACCTTTGGTAATCCACGTGAGATGGTACAAACAGAACAACAAATTATCCATGACTGACTCTGGATATCACTGCCAATCATGCTCTGAAACCATCGTAATCGTATGACTGGCCCGTACTGCCATCCGTTAAGGGCTAATGGTAACCACGATCCTAGCAAAACCCTGTATGCATTTGCATCGATATGTACCTAGGCCTTTTCAACGATACCCATGGTACTCGACCTACATCCCATCTTTTAGGTGCCCTTGTTATACCCTTACTTTGAACCCGCTAGAACCTACGACAATGATAATTCCTACGCCTTCAATATCTCTAGTCATCTTCACTTGCGACTATCGATAACCTCAAAACACTTTAGAGCAACCATTACTTCACACAAGCTCAATACATCCTTGAGTCGTTCTTTCACATGAACTCAATACATCCTTGAGTCATTTCCACATTCGTTGTATACAACAAACAACGAACAAATCTCATCACTTCGAACATCCTCATCTGCACTCTCGTCGAAGCCACTATCACCATCGAACCAAACAACTTTATAAGGTTCAATATAGTCTATAGCATTATCACCCTCACTCAGGACACCTTTGAGTTGTCATACCATTCATTGTTTTACACCGATCAACAAGCACATTCAAAACTTCGAATATCCCTACTTGAGTTTATTTCGAAGTCACACCATCACAGAGCTAAATTACGTCATTGTTCTGCTCGACCAGACCGCACCATGCTAGACCGACCCAATTTGTGCTCGACCCAAAGGGTACTCGACCCAAGCCATGACCACACCAAATTGTTCGGTCGTACCCTGCTCGACCAACCTAGTACCTAAGTACGATCGACCCCATGCTCGAGTCTTGGCTCTCTCGATCGATCCACTCCTGCACGACTAAAGAGGACCGACCGACCCAACTTCATCTCGTGACCGACCCAGCCATTCAGGAGCGACCAGCCCTGAAGTGCTTGACCGACCCAACCCATTTCTTTTCCTCCAAGAAAACCTCCCCATAGTTCTACCGGCCCACCATGTTCGACCCAAAACCTGCATCCTCTAATGTAACTCCAATTTCGATCAAAACTTCACCAAAACGATCCGTTCGACGAAACCAACTCATCTGATTCATCTAATATGACCAAAAGCATGTTATGAAATCAACAATAACACCAATATGGCAATTCAATCAAATAATCATTTAAAAATTCACGAAAATCACCATAAATGTACATATGAACAAAATCATGGATTTAACTTGCACATACATATGCAAAATCATAGAAATTGCTTATCTAAACTTGCTAAATCAGATTGTAGGGTGATTTATATGAAAATGGACTTACCAATGCATTGATCTATGGAAAGATACTTGAATTTTGATGAAAAACATGGACAAACACTCATATATTTCACTAAATCTATGTGAGAGATGTAAATCACTCACCAATTCTCCAAAACAAGCTAAAATTGATGAAATAAGAATCCAGGAGTAAGCACCTCACACCAAACACCTTAATCCGATGAATCCTTGCCTCAATTGATGTAGATCTGGCCTCCAATGGTGTAGATCTATGATTTCCCTCCTTGGATTATGATTTCTAATGGTGGAAAGGTGTTAGAGGAAGGAGGAGTACAAGGCACCAAATGGGGGAATGAGAAACTAAACTATTTCCCATATCCCTCACCCTCTATTTGTACCCTTCCATCAGCCCACTAACGGGCCTTCCCCAAATCAGCCCATTAGACTCCCAAAACCTAGACAACCAACTGAAAAACCTTAAAACAGCGATTTCTCCCAAACCGCTAAGCCAAAATTTTAATGTAACCACTCTACGGAAAGGCATATGTCTCATCCTCTGATTCAACTTGAGTCAGAAGATATTCCGTGTACAAGACTGACAGGGGCAAAATGGTCTCAAACAAAATTGGTAAAAATAAGGGACATGTTTCACATCCTCATAAGCAACATATTAAATGATGAGAATGATCCTACCTTCAGGGAATAAACTAAAAATATTTTACGATCTTCCGATACTTAAAATGCGGGTTGATACACTTGGTGTGGGTCGGTCAAGTAGGTCTGCGAGTTTTGGTTTTGGAGGAAGTTTGGGTTGGTCGTATTCAGGGAGTTTGGGTCGATCGTGAAGCCTAGAGTAGTGGAACGATGGGTCGGTCGGTCTCCACGATTGAAAGTGGGTCGGTCGAGCAGGGTGGATGATCCGGTCTGGATGTGGGTCGGGTCAAGTAATATCTGGGGTCGAGCAAGCTAGGTACCAGGTTGGGTCGGTCGATCCTGCGATAGCTTAGGGTCGGTCGGTCAGTAAATTGAAGGGGTTGTTAGCAACACTTTTTAACGCCAAGGTGAATGACATAAGTGTTGTGGTTTGTTTCCTTTAGCAAATTGATGTGATGCTATCGATTGTTTCAGACCTTATGATTGATGTTTTTCTTTGGTTTGAAAGTGGTGATAACTTCGAAGTGAATTCCATGGAGGAATGACGAAGTGAGGTGAATTGTTCGTCGGATGTGACGGATGTGGAAACGACTCAAGGATGTATTGAGTTCTTGTGAGGTGATTGCTCTAAAGTGTTCTGAGCTGATTAACGACTAGAGAAGCAAAGGCCGAGGAATTGTCGTTGTCGTAGGTTTTAGCAGACTCAAAGCAGAGGTACATTTGAAGACCAATTGTAGGTGGAGTGCCCTGGGCATCGTGTATGGCCTAGACACGTGTTGAGTATAGAATATGGGGTTTTTCTAGAACCGTGGCATCGTGTATGGTCCTTAACAATTAACGGCAAGTTGTTAGCCAGTCATACGATAATGAGGGTTCCAAAGCAAGGTTGGCGATGATAGCCAGAGTCAGTCGTGGACGTTTGAATGCATGTTGTGATCATGATTGAGTTACTTTGCCATATATGAATGGATGTTATAATTGCCATGACTGAATTGTTATTCCTTTGAACTTATGGATTGTAAAGGCTATCACTGTCAGGTGTGGGGAAGGTAGGTGTAAGTTCTTCTCTGGAGCTGGGTAGATTAGTACGTTTATTTACCTATTCTCATATACTTTATTGATGAAGTTTGTTAGTTGTTTTATCACTCACTAAGACTGTTGTTTGACTCAAGGTTTTATGTTTCCCTCTTATTACCTTGGGTTGTTCATCCAGTTGTGGATGGGCAGACTGAGTAGCAGGTGACAGGTGATTCTTTAATGAGGACGATGATGCTGACTGATGGCAAGCATGAGGCTCACGTACCTGTTTTACTACTACTAGTATTTGTTTCTGCTGTTTGATAATTCTCTGAGTGTTGTAGTGAGGCAAATTGTACAAACACTATTGTTGTTATCCACGTGTATGGGAAATACTTTCTAGTTGTTATGAAAGTTTAGTGTTTTCTGCTTCACTATTACTACCTGTTATGTATGTTCTATTATATTCTATTCTTGCGTTGTGAGTTTACGACAGGTTTCGCTTATGTATCATACCTTGATGATCGTCCATAGCTGCCTAACACACCTTTCAGCGCATTATTCCTCTTGTACAGTGCGGGGGCTGCGGGCGGTCGTCACATTTGGTATCAGAGCTCTGGTTAACGATTTTAGCCAAAGTTCAAGGACATAATCACGTATGAGAGACATACTTGTAGATTTCAGTTGGACGTATACTATATGATACTATGTAGTACAGTAGAGTTTGTACTTCTTTAGTAGTTCATCTTGTTAGTGGCTAATCATTCTCACTTGCAGATTTAGAATGAGTCGACGTTATACAAGACATACTACCGGGGAAGAAGCTGTAAATGGAGGGGGTAATGGCAGGGCAGTTGACTACGCGGCCATGTTTGAAGCTATGATGGAAGCATTCCTTCGAAGGAACCCCGCTTCAGCGGCAGCTATGGTTGATGTTGGAGTCCAAATGCCTAGAGCCATATAATTTGCGAAGCTATGCAAAAAATTTGCCTCGTTGGGAGGGAAACAGTTCAAGGGTACTGGACCAGTTGAAAAGTCTCAAAGGTGGTTGGATACTTATGTTCGAATCTTCAAGGACTTGGGTATTGATGATGCAACAAAGTGGAAACTTGCATCAAGGCAGTTAGTGGGCAAAGCAATGGATTAATGGAACTCTATCACACTTGAGACCCCTGGAGAGGATATTTCATGGGAGTTGTTCCAAGCTAAGTTTGAAGCAAAATTTATCTCCACCGTGCAAAATTCAATTCTGTTTAAGAGATTCGTGGAGCTTAAACAGAATGGCCGCCCAGTTCTTGACTATATTTCGGACTTCGAGGCTTTGTCGAATTATGGTCGTTCATATGTGGATACTCCTTATCAAAAGAACGAGAAGTTTGTCTTAGGATTGGATGAATATCTCGGGAATCAACTTATATATCACCTCGATGATAGCTTTAAGAAGATCATCGAAAAGGCTTTGAGGCATGAAAGTCTATTTCCTAAGAAGATGTCTGTTGTTGCACCTAAGGAAGAACAGAAGCTACAACAGGGTGGTAATAATAAAAAAAGGAAGCAACAACAATAGAAAGGGAAGGATGACCAAAAGAAGCAGAAGGGAGAAGTGACTTGCTTCAATTGTTGGCAGAATGGCCCTTTTGCTAGTGAATGCAAGAATCCTAAAGCTAAAAAGAAGTTCTTTAAGTGTGGAAGCTGGGACATGAGAAGAAAGATTGTCCAGAATCAGCTCAAGGGAAGCAAGTGGTTAAGGCTTATGTTTTGGGGGTTGTGCCATCTTCTTCAAAAGCTCCTACTGCTGAGGAGAAGGGAAAGGGTGTCATGGTGCAAGGTACTCTTTCTATTCATAGTGTTTCAGTTCAAGTTTTGTTTAATACTGGAGCATCGCATTCACTCATTTGCAATGAGCTTGTATGTCGCTTGGGTTTGGAACCCAAGATTTGTGATAGACCATTGATCGTGACTAATCCAGTTGAGGGTTCGTCCAGTTTGTGCATGATTTTCCATGGTCTAGTATTGTCGAGTCATGGTTGTTCTTTTGTGTGTGATTGCTTTGTTCTTAACTTCGCTAGGTTTTGGGACCATCTTGGGCATGGATTGGCTCAAGAGGTATGCGGCAAGGGTGAATTACGAGAAGCTAGAAGTGAGAATCGAGGATGTGGAAGGGCGAAAGGTGTTGAAAAAGTGTAAGCGCGAAAAGGGTGTCTTCGTTAGCTATCTATAATCGCTTATGATTCCACAAGAAGACTTGTCATCTGTGTTGTCACTAATGAGTATGAGGATCTCTTTGACGAGGTCAAAGGGTTGTCGCCGCATCATGAGATCGAGTTTAGGATCGATTTGTTTGAGGGTGTTAGACTAATCGTTATGCCTCTTAGGCAGATGGCACCTAAGGAACAGCAAGAGTTGGAGGTGCAAGTTCGAGACCTTCTTAGGAAGGGAATCATTCGGAGAAGTGTTTCCGAATAGGGTGCACCGGTCATGTTTGCAACCAAGGCAGATGGCTCGTTAAGACCGTGTGTAGACTATCATAAGCTGAACAAGGTGACTAAGAAGAACAAGTATTCGTTGCCAAGGATTGAAGACTTGTTTGATAGCTTCATGAAGCCAAAATGTTTTCTCAGATGGACTTGGCAATGGGATTTCACCAATTGAGGGTGGCTAAGGATAGTGTGCCAAAGACTACTTTTAGGACACAATCCAGTTTCTTCGAGTGGTTGATGATGCCATTCGGGTGGACTAACATGCCAGCGTATTTTGTGGATCTTATGAATAGGGTGTTCAGAGACCAGCTGAACAAGTCCGTACTTGTGTTCATGGATGATATTCTGGTTTACTCCAGGAATGAGGAAGAACACAAGACACACTTGAGAGTTGTGTTAGAGATCTTGCGAAAGCATCAGTTAAAGGCTAAGTTCTCCAAGTGTCAATTCTGGAAGAACGAAGTGAGATTCTTAGGCCATGTTGTTTCTGGAAATAGGATAGCGGTTGACCCAGCTAAAGTAGCAGCAATCCGGGACTGGGGTAGGCCTAAGAATGCGACGGATGTTCATAGTTTCCATGGGTTGGCAGGATATTACCAACGATTTATAAAGGATTTCTCCAAGATAGCAGCACCATTAACAGGATTAACGAAGAAGAACCAAGTGTTCACAGGGATGCAAAGTGTGAACAAGCGTTCGGAATCCTGAAGGAGAGATTGACGAGTGCACCTGTGTTGACCATTCCGAGTGGGAATGAAGAGATGGTGGTATACACCAATCCATGTGGTACTGGACCTGGAGCAGTGCTAATGCAGAAGGATAAGGTTGTGGCCTACGTGAGTTGACATCTAAAGCCTCATGAGAGGAATTACCCAACTCATGATTTGGATTTGGCGGCGATTGTTTGCTCTGAAGATGTGGAGACATTACCTGTTGGGAGTTCGGTTCGAGTTGTTTACGGACCACAAGTCATTGAAGTATCATTTCTCCCAAAAGGATTTGAACCTTCGGCAGCAACGATGGTTAGAGTTTTGGGCATCGTATGATTTTGGTATAGCCTATACTCCTGGCAAAGGCAACGCAATTGCAGATGCGTTAAGTAGAAGACATGCAAGTTTGGGAACGATGTTTTCAGAATGGAAGAGCCTCGAGTATTTGGAAATGTTTGATTTCAGGCCAATGTGTGAATTGGAACCTGAAATATTGGCAAGCTTATCGATAAGACCTACTCTCATCGAAAGGATTGGCTAGAGCCAAAAGCGAGATGTGAAGTTTGTTGAATTTATCCCGGGACTGGTACCAGAGAATAAAGAGCTCGAAGTCGATTGAGAAGGTTGGCTTCGAAAGCAAGGACGATTAGTTGTTCCTGATTTTGATGGATTGAGAGATGAGGTTCTGAGAGAATGCCATCACTCAAAGTTGACAATTTATCCTGGTGGTAATAAGATGTATCAGGACATGAAGCGAGTTTACTATTGGGGAGGGATGAAGCGAGATATTGGAAAGTTCATTTCCAAGTGTATGAACTGTCTGTTGGTGAAAGCTGAATAGAAGAAGTCGAGTGGGTTGCTTCAGCCATTGGAAGTTCCTACGTGGAAGTGGGAGTAAGTATCGATGGATTTTATCAATGGACTATCTAGAACTAGGGCAGGAAATGAAGGATTTGGGTCATTGTGGATCGCTTGACCAAGAGCGCGAGGTTCATTCCTGTTAAGTCGACAAGGATGACGTCAAAATTGGCTGAACTTTATATGAAATGGATAGTTCGATTCCATGGTGTCCCAAAGATTATAGTAAGTGACCGAGATCCATTGTTTACAAGTGGATTTTGGAAAAGTTTGCAAGAGGCTTTGGGAACCGGGTTGTGCTTGAGTACAGCATATCATCCCCAAACTAATGGTCAGACTGAGAGAGTCAATCGAGTTTTGGAGGATCTCCTCAGAGTTTATGTGTTGGATTTTGGGGGATCAGGGGAGGAACACTTAAATCTGGTTGAGTTTGCGTATAATAAATGCTACCAGTCGAGTATTGGGATGGCACCATACGAGGCGTTGTATGGGAGGCCGTGCAACTCTCTAGCTTGTTGGTTAGAAACTATAGATGAGTTGATACTTGGGCCTCAGATGATTAGAGAGACCTCAGATTGTATTGAGATCGTTCGACAACGAATGAAGGCAGCCCAAGATCGTCAGAAAAGATACGTTGATAAAAACCGTAAGGATTTGGAATTTGACGTTGGCGAAATGGTTTTCGTGAAGATTTCTCCATTGAAGCATGTGGTTTGATTCGGGAGTAAAGGAAAATTAGCTCCAAGGTTTGTTGGACCATTTCTGATAGTCAAATGAATCGAAAAGCTCGCGTATAGATTGGAGTAGCCCGAGAAGATGTCGAGGGTGCATAATGTTTTCCATGTGTCGTTTCTACGGAAGTTTGTGCATGACTCAAATGTAGTGGTATCTCCAGAGCAGTATGAAGATTTCGAAGTAGAAACTGTAGTTGAGAGATCTTGTAAGCCGCTTTGGGTTGTGGAAAATGACACAAAACAGCCTAGGAGAAAGACATTTAAGCTGGTCAAGGTACAGTGGAGTGAAAATGGTGATGATTGTACGTGGGAGACAGAAGAGAGCATGAGGGCGACTCATCCAGAACTCTTCGTCGGTAGGACCCTTTAACATCGCATCTTCGTTATATCGTTGTATCTTGTTGTTGTTTGATAGAATTCCGAGCGCTAGGATAAGGCTATGGATGCATGGCTTGATGGTTGCTAGTTTGGATGATAGAATTGGCTTCTCATGGATGATAGGCATACAGAATTCTTGTGATTGCTTGGAATTTAAGGGGCGAAATTCTTAAGGGGGAAAAATGTAACAGCTCGCATTTTACGTATCGGAGGATCGTAAAATATTTTTATTTCGTTCCCTGAGGGTTGGATCATTCTCATCTTTTAATATGTTTCTTATGGGGACATGAGACATGTCCATAATTTTTACCGAATTTGTTTGTGACCATTTTGCCCCTATCAGCCTTGTACCGGGCATAACTTTTGACTCAGGTCGAATCAGAGGGTGAGACTTGTGCCATTGGAAAGAAATTGATGTTTGCCTTTCCGTAGAGTGGTTAGATTAAGGATTTGGCTCAGCGGTTTGGGAGAAATCGTTATTTCAAGGTTTTTCAGTTGACTGTCTAGGTTTTGGGAGCCTAATAGGCTGATTTGGGGGAGGCCCATTAGTGGGCTGGTGGAAACTATAAATAGGAGGTAAGGGATATGGGAAATGGTTTTAGTTTTCCATTCTCTCATTTGGTGCCTTGAGCTCCTCCTTCCTCTAACACCTTTCCACCATTAAAAATCATAATCCAAAGAGGGAAATTGAAGATCTACACCATTGGAGGCTAGATCTACGTCAATTGAAGCAAGGATTCATCGGATCAAGGTGTTTGATGTGAGGTGCTTGCTGTCTGAATTCCTATTTCTTTGATTTTTGCTTGTTTGGGAGAATCGGTGAGTGGTTTATATCTCTCACATGGATTCAGTGAAGTGTATGAGTAGTTGATCTTGTTTTTCATTAAATTCAAGTGTTTTCTCATAGATCTATGCTTTGGTAAGTCCATTTTTATATTAATCATCCTATGATCTGATCTAGCAAGTTTAGTTAGGTAATTTCTATGATATTTCATGTGAATATGCAAGTTAGAGCCATGGTTTTGTTCATATGTAAATTTATGGTGATTTTGGTGAATTTTACATTATTATTGATGGAATTGTTATATTGTTGGTATTATTGATTTCATATCATGCTTGTGGTCATGTTGGATGAATTGGTTTCGTCGAACGAATCGTTT
Organism: Allium sativum; assembly: GCA_030737875.1. Taxonomy (NCBI): domain Eukaryota; kingdom Viridiplantae; phylum Streptophyta; class Magnoliopsida; order Asparagales; family Amaryllidaceae; genus Allium; species Allium sativum. Next base: position 649,394,475 of record CM060915.1, read on the forward strand.
TGGCGAAGTTTTGGTCGAAATTGGAGTTGCATTGGAGGATGCAGGTTTTGGGTCGTGCAAGCCAGGGTCGGTCGAACATGATGGGTCGAGCATGATAGGTCGGTCGAGCCTAAACCATGTCTTGGAGAACAAGTCAGAACTATTTCCTAGTCAGTCGGTCTTATTTGGGTTGGGTCGGTCTTGGTGTGGGTCGGTTAAGCAGGTCCGAGAGTTCTAGTTTTGGAGGAAGTTTGGGTCGGTCGTACTCAGGGAGTTTGGATCGGTCGTGAAGCCTGGAGTGATGGAACGATGGATTGGTCGGTCTCCACGATTGAAAGTCGGTTGGTTGATCAGGGTGGATGATCCGGTCTGGATGTGGGTCGGGTCGAGCAGTATCTGGGGTCGAGCAAACCAGGTACCAAATTGGGTCGGTCAATCCTGCGAGGGCTCAGGGTCGGTCGGTCAGTAAATTGAAGGGGTTATTAGCAACACTTTTTAACGCCAACGTGAGTGACCTAAGTGTTGTGGTTTTTTTCCTTTAGAAAATTGATGTGATGCTATGGATTGTTTCGGACCTTATGATTGATGTTTTTCTTTGGTTCGAAAGTGGTGATAACTTCGAAGTCAATTCCATGGTGGAATGATGAAGTGAGGTGAATTGTTCGTCGGATGGGACGGATGTGGAAATGACTCAAGGATGTATTGAGTTCTTGTGAGGTGATTGCTCCAAAGTGTTCTGAACTGATTAATAGTCATAATTGATAACGACTGGAGATGCAAAGGCCGAGGAATTGTCATTGTCGTAGGTTCTAGCGGACTCAAAGCAGAGGTACAATTGAAGACCAATTATAGGTCGAGTGCCATGGACGTCGTGTATGGCCTAGACACGTGTTGAGTATAGCGTGTGGGTTGCTAGAACTGGGGCGTCGTGTATGATCCTTGACAATTGACGGCAAGTTGTTAGCCAGTCGTACGATAACGAGGGTTCCAAAGCAAGGTTGGCGGTGATAGCCAGAGTCAGTCATGGACGTTTGAATGCATGTTGTGGTCATGATTGAGTTGCTTTGCCATATATGAATGGATGCTTTAATTGCCGTGACTGATTTGAACTTATGGATTGTAAAGGCTATCACTGTCAGGTGTGGGGAAGGTAGATGTAAGTTCTTCTCTGGAGCTGGGTAGATTAGTTCGTTTATTTACCCATTCTCATATACTTTATTGATGAAGTTCGTTAGCTGTTTTATCGCTCACTAAGACTGTTGTCTGACTCAAGGTTTTATGTTTCCCTCTTATTAACTTGGGTTGTTCATCCGGCTGTGGATAAGCGGACTGAGTAGTAGGTGACAGGTGATGCTTTAGTGAGGACGATGATGCTGATCGATGGTGAGTAGGAGGCTCACGTACCAGTTTTACCACTATCTAGTATTTTTTTCCACTGTTTGATAATTCTCCGAGTGTTGTAGTGAGGCAAATTGCACAAACATTATTGTTGTTTTCCATGTGTATAGGAAATACTTTCTAGTTGTTATGAAAGTTTAGTATTTTCTGCTTCACTATCACTACCTGTTGCATATGTTATATTATATTTTATCCTTGTGCTGTGAGTTTACGACAGGTTTTGCTTATGTATCATACCTTGATGATCATACATAGCTGCCTAGCACACCTTTCAGTGCATTATTTCTCTTGTATAGTGCGGGTGCTATGGGCAGTCGTCACAATATATATATATGTGTGTGTATATATATGTATGTACATATCTGTATATATATATATATGTGTGTGTGTATATGTATATATATATATAAATATATATTACCCTCATAATAACCCATGTCGATCCAATTTCTTACCGGTCCCAACATTATAAACCCACTCCATCTTCTCCTTTATTCTAAAATATCTACCTCCTATAACTACTAAACCCATATTTGCTAACAGCTTTGGTGACTACATTCTCTTTCGTCACTAGCTGGAATCCATCACCACAACCTCCTATGAACTCTTGCACGTGTCAGCTTCCTATTCCACCCACTCAAACAATGTCAAGTCCACCACTCCTTGCCAATACCTAGATGATCCCCTCTACCTACAGAAATGTCGAGCGACATTTTCATGACTAAATTTTACCAAAATTGATGCGTTAGAGCTCCTTTCCATCGCAAATACCACCTATATTCTATATCACCAATCTTCGATTTAATGTTCTAAAAACTAAAACCCTAGTTCTTCTTCTCAATGTCGAACATCACAAATTATGGTCTAAGTATCTGCTTAGATAGAGAAATGAAGGGAAGCAGACTCGTACAAATTCAACTACCCAGATTTTCATGATTTTTAAATGAGTAAGGGAAATGATTTTTCACTTAGGAGATCGACCATTGTTTTTATCCTTTTTTTCTTTTGATTTGAAGTGTATAATATCTCTTTGTTGGTACTTAACGTGAAAATAAAGGATGGGAGAAGGAGAGTACTTTCTTATAGTGAGTTATCAAATTTTTGGAGGTGGAAGTACTTGATTTATAATAAACTTTCTGGCACTTTATTACACAATTTTAATTTTGAACATGGACTCCAAATGATGAGACAAAAATACTACTGTGCTATGTATTCCGGCATGATCCAAAAATAAAAGTAATATGCATTGGTTATGTGATTTTTAAAAGTCACAAAAACACTGCTACTTCGTTATAAAAATCAATATACAATACTAAAATTTCATGTGTTAAACGATACATATTTTTATCATGCACAATCACCAATAAGTCAGGTCATCACAAACTTGACATCTTAAAATAGTTTATTTTTTCGAATCCAATGAATTTGGTTTCATTGAAATACGAGATATTTTGGAAAAAGTCTATATTCACACGTTAATTAAAATGACTTATTACTAAATAACATTAATCATTTAATTTCAGCGATCGTAATTTCTTATTATCATTTTATTCCACTTTAAATTTAACTTAATCTTTTAAAACCATTTAAAATCATATTAGATTCCAAATCCATTCACAAAGTTTCAAAACTGTAATTATTGTTTTGCTATTCAAATCGATTAATTAACTAAATATACTAGAATTCAAGTTATTTAATTTGCCTAATCAATATTTAAATAAATTAAATTTTCAACCACTAATAATATGGGTTATTACAGCTAAGCATTGGAGCAAGCCGATGCCGACGCAGTTTCATGTTTTCCTATTAGAGGATGGGACAACTACATTATAGACCAAACAAAGTTGTCCTTTGCATATATAGTTGCAGAACTCTCTCATAATGAGGCGATAGAGTCCTATCGAAGTGGATACAGAGGGTACTATGAGTTGAATAAGGACCGAGGCGGTCCATGGGAGTGTAGCTATATATATATATTAACTATTAAGTTTGGTCTTCTTAGCAGTAGATGGGTACGATATGCTCACGAAGGTGAGAGTATTATAGCCTAAATAAACCTAACAGAACTAAAATGGAAACATAACGGTATACGTAGCGTTAAGCTTAAAGGTATAAAAAAATATAATTTAGTAAAATTGACCACCTCATCATAACAATCCATTGGTTAGATGGAAGCCATAGATTATTCAACTTAAATACACTTGTTTACGAAGTGCTAATATCTGGGAAAGTATTTACCTATAATTATATTTGAATGATTTCCATCATGTGTAATTTATTTAAGCTATGATATACTTATCTTTTCCTAATTGCAGGATACCAGATACCCAAAGGGAGCTTCAATGAACTTGGATTTTAGCATTTTACAAAAAATTTGTGCCAGTTGGGGTCTAGGTTGTTGCAAGTTTTGACCAAAAGGATCGCTTCTAAACAGAGAGAAAATCCATTTTTAGTTAAAAGGATCAAGAGACACCAAGTTTGAGTAGAGATTAATGATCTGAAAGATTTCGTTAAGAAAGAAGGGACAATTATATGTCCCAAATGTAGAGGATATAAGAAAGGAAGTCCCTAGAGAGTGTTGTTGATCTAAGTTCAATACTCATCCTAGAGCTCCCAAGATGTATCAAGTCATGAAGAGAAATTTCTTCTGAGAAGGAATTAAGAGAGATATTGACTTATTAGTGAAACAATGTATGAACTTTCAGCAGCAAAAGCCGAACATCAAAAGCCTAATGGCTTGCTTCAATAATTAGATATTCTTGTTTAAGAACGAGATTCCAAATTCATTGACTTCAGTGGTGGGTTTTTGAGGTCAAACAGAGGGAACTATAGTATTTGTGTCATAGTAGATAGATTGACTAAGAGTTCCCATTTTATTACCATTAAGTCTATCAGGATGGCACCAGTGTTCACTAAGTTATTCATGAATAACATAATAAGACTTCATTGGATTCTAGTAATATAGTTAGTGACAGAGATTCATTATTCAGTAGTTAATTCTGAAAGAGTCTGCATAAGATTTTTGGTGCTAAGCTTAAGATGAGTACCACTTATCATCCATAAGTGGTTGGGCAGGCAGTGAGAGTCAACAATATAATTGAAGATTTGCTGAGAGCTTGTATTCTAGATCTTAAGGGATCATGGAAGACCATTTGCATTTAGTCTATTTTTCCTATAATAATAGCTATCATACTAGTATATGAATGACAACACTTGAGGCATTATACAAAAGGCCGTGTAAATCCCAAGCTTGTTAGTTAGAGACCGGAGACAGATTAGTCCTAGGTCTAGATTTAGTGAAAGAAGTATTATACAAGATTAAGCTGATTTGATGTCATATAAAGGAAGCTCAGTCGAAGCAAAAAGTGTTACGCAGATATAAGGCGTAAAGATCTTAAGTTTTCTGTTGGAGACTTTGTTTTCATGAAGATGTCATCATGAATGGAGTGCTGATGTTCAGGTAGTCAGGGAAACTAGCATAAGTGTTTGTTAGACCCTTTCCTATATTAGAAAGGATAAGAAAGCTTGCTTATCAAGTGGAGTTGCCAAATAGTTTGTAAGAGTCACAATATTTTTCATGTTTCTCATCTACACAAGTGTGCGCATGATCCAGAGGCTACTATAGATCCAATTATATTTGAAGGCCGGTAGAACCAAGTTGACTATTATGAAACAATTAGTTCGAGTTATAGGCAAAGATAAGAAAACGCTAAGGTACAAGGTAATCAAAGTGGTGAAATTAAAATGGGGTGATAACAAAAAGGACTGTACTTGGGAGACCTAAGATATGACTAAGGATACTTTATATTAATTTCTCCATAGTATATTCTATATTGTTTATATACTAGATATCTAGTGGAACCACTAGTAGTGAAGGCTGTTCGTCGCTATAGAAATTTCTATCGAATTAGAAATCCATTGCGCGAATTATTGAAATAATATAACCGTAAGCGCACGACATACGATTGTAGTACGTGGCAAATACAGGTTGATCCACAGGGAAAAAATTAATTCTAATTCTACGCAATCAAATCAAACCAAACCAAAGTCGAGTGAAAGTTTTAACTAACTAAAATTCGCAAAATCTAAAAAACTAATAACTACAAAAGTTCAAAGAAAACTATGAGATTAAATGACAACTTAGGAATAAATCCACTCTCTAGATCACTTGAATCAACATAAAATGAAACCATGATCTTTTTTGTCATTAGTTAGTTTAATTGTTGTAATTATCATAAGCATGGTTTATTTGTGCTATTAATTAGCACATAATTAATAAACCATCAAACTATAACATACCCACTAAACCACTTTACTAGTTCTCATGAAAGATGACAACAAGTTGAAAGTGCAATGTACTTTAAGCATGGCCTATTAACTATTAAATAGAAATATAGACCATCAAAATTTGATTTCAACCTTCAATCACCATCATCATATTTAGATAAAAAGGTAATTGGTCAGCAAATGACTAAGCGTAGCTATAACAACCCGGAAAATCTGAACCAATTTAAAATTTTTAATTTGGCTATTTTGGTGGATTTTGAATATTTAAAATAAATTATTTTAAATAATGACGACCAAAAGTTTATTAGAATCGAGGCTGGAAAATAAATATATTTATTTTAATTATAAAACAAGGCCTGAAATGGCGTGGCAGTTTGAAAATTTGGATTCGAACTTTGACTGACTGTACCGGGTGCAAAATAAAATGGATTTTAGTGAAACCAAAAATATTTAAATCTGTTTATGAATATCTTTCGAACGAATCTGAAAAATCAAAATTTCATAGCGGGAATCAAAAGTAATGGCCAAATGAATTTTCAGAAAGGTCGCTATGGAGTTAATATAGCCCTGAAAAGAGTCATTTTGCAAACGACCACCGTTTTCGATGAAACCACTTTTGTTGGATCCGGGATGTCGAATTATTACTAGGTTTCAAATTCCATAATTTTTGGAGTTAATATGTGAGCGTGGAAAAGGAAAATGTGTTTGGTTAATTTCAGTCAATTTGGATCGACCAGAAAATGGCCATTTTTCAAACGGTCTCCAAATTCGACGAAACTAGTTTTGTTGGGACTGTATCGTCAAAACATAGCTAGATTTATTTTTTTGGAATTTTTGGGGTCAGTATGTGGCCCCGACAAATTGAAATGTACGTTCAAATCAAATACTGAATGTTTTATATTTTAATTTGAAGAAAAACTGGCTGAAACAGTCGAACGGGCTTACGAAACATATCCCATTGTGTTCAGAATGGGGGTATTTAGCTAGAAACGACGGTCGTTGGGTTTGGATTGGAGTTCGTATGAGAAAAGGGTATTTTTGGAAATAATTAAATTAAAAATTAAAATAAAAACCATTGGCCAATCATTTTCTTCCATCATATCTTCTCTCTCGCCGATGCTCTTCAACCTGACGATGGAAACATACCAGCCCCTTCTCTCTTCGAATTCTCCTCATCCACTCCTTAAAATCACTCCACCCAGTTGAGATTTTTGTAGAGCTCGATGAGAGCTTCAAATCCATACCAACTGCAGAATTTATCATTGCGTATTGAGGCCGGATCGACCTCCTAAAGTAGACGACTTCGACGCCGCCGTGCTACCTCCTCCCGCGATCTATCTGGGCAACTCCACCAGGTTTCGGCGTGCGATTCCTTGCTCTACGACGTAGCGAAGATCGATTTTCCTCTCGTGCTTCCGTTTGTGCGAAAATTCAGACCTTAGTTTTGAATTAAACTAGAGAGGTATCGGCCTTGTTTATTTTAAACTGTTTTAACACCTTAAAACCGTCGCGGATTATGATTAACTTCTAAAAATCATATCCTTTTGCTATGTTGTCGAAATCCAGTGAAACAAGAGACACTGGGACCGTGTGGACATCTTCTGCATTCTAGAAGAGATCGGATATTTTTCTGAGCTTCCAACGATTTTTGGAGGAGTAGAACCCAATGTGAGATTTCTGAATTATAAACGATATGGAATGACGATGTATAAATTATACGGTCGATGTATGAGTTATATAAGCATTGTACACCTCATGTATAAGCGTTGTATAAGTTGTATGTGCGATGTATAAGTTATATATGTGTTGTAAAAATCATATATGCGTTGATTGGAATTGAAATAAAATGAAATCAAAATATATTTATATACGTATATATATGTGTATATATATACACACTCCCCTCATCCACAAACCATGGACGATATATATTGGTTGTGATTGTTTGGATTTTGTTTGATGTGAAATTTGGTGAATAATACGAATGGTTGATATGATTGATTGTGGTTGAAATCCCAATAGGATTAGTATATGGGAAAATTCGTCTGCGTACGAACTAGATATTGAAATCCCTATTGTCAAAAGCTACGAGGCTTTAAGGTAGAGCGAGGAGCCGTACTAGGGACGGTGCCGGTTTAACTACCCTGCCGTTATGCTGCCGAAATTTTCTGAAATATTCCTTTGTTTGATTTATATTCATGTATTGAAATATATTCATTTGTTGGAAAAATTGAAATAAAAATGGTTTTAATGATAAAAATCACATTTTTATCGAATGTATGAAATAAAAACGGTTTGAATGATAAAAATAACATTTTTATCGAATGTATGAAATAAAATAGTTTGAGCAATAAAAAATAACATTTTTATTGTATATACGAAGTATATAAAATAATCATGTTTGAAATAAATTGTTTTGACAATAAAAATCACATTTTTACTATATATATGAATTGTTAAAAATAGTCATGTGTTGAAATAAATATCTATAGGATAAAAATATCATTTTTATCACCTATATGAGTTGAAATGGTTTTTGAAATCGAAGAATGGATTATATATATATATATATAATTAAAATAAATCGAATAACGAAGCTGCAGTTCGTATTTTGAAACCGTGATTTCAAACGATTGTACCGGGAGATCCGGCCATCGGATTTTCCCGAAACCAAAACCATTGGGTTCGCTTTGGAAATATCTTCCCAACGATACCAACTTCACAAAGATCCAACGGCTGGATTGTCTGGAAGGTTTAATTCAAATCTGAATGAAAACAACGCCAGAATGGATTATATATATATATAATTAAAATAAATCAAATAACGATGCTGCAGTTCGTATTTTGAAATCGTAACTTCAAACGATTGTACCGAGAGATCCGACCATCGGATTTTCCCAAAACAGGAACCTAGGGTCCGCATTGAAAAGATCTTTCTAATGATATAAAATTTGTAAAGATCCAACGGTTAGATTTTCAAATATGTGTAAATCAAATCTAGAAAAAAACAGCGCCATGGCCGCGTTATGGCCTGAAGCGTCGTTTGAATAAATTGGCTATATTTAAATAAATAAATATAGCGATAAATCGTTATAAAATAATATAAACGATATGGAATGGAAATAAACTGAATTTACTCAGTTTATAGGATATTTGATGGTTGCATGTGTTTGACGTGAAAATTACATTAATGAACTGAATTATGGATGTCAGATAATTTAACCATTGAAATGAACTGATTTGAAGTTCTAAATATACGTAAATTATTTGAAAAGGCCGAGTTAATTCTCATTTCAAATAATTGGTCAACGGTTAGAAGTCGAAGATATGAAGACGGTGCAAGACTGAGGATCTTCACATCGAATGGATGGCTACTGATGCCTTTGATGGGAGTTGCTGCCCTGAAGGGGTTACAGTGGTGGTCGTCCGGACGTACTTGTTGATCGTTCGGATGTGCGAGGGCCTCTCTCCTGTATTGGACATACGGGAGAGGAATAAGGTGCCTCAGGTTTCGTTCAGACCCAGAACGGACTCGTAAATGGATGTATGTCTGACGTTGTAGTTTGACAACGTGGCATACAGAGTTGCTGTGATCAAAGCTTTTTTTGAAAAGCAAAGCTTTGTGGTTGATGATCAAAGTAGGGATTTAAATAGCTAGCTTTGTGTTTAGCGTTGATTCGCGAGCCTCGCACCTCGGTATGGACCAGAAACGGGAGAGGACTGCAGGGAGAGCATGCGTTTCTTTCTAGCTAGGAGTGGTGTTTTGGGTTTGACACGGCCGAACATTTTACTTATGTGGATGATGGATAGTGAGGCGCCTCGGTTAGTTCGGTTTCTTCAGAGCCGATGGTTTGGTCGGATATGACCAGTTTACGCCCCAGGGCGGGGAAACGCATTGTTCAGGCATTATAATCCACTATGTATGGACTAGCCCTGAAGATCTAGGGGGCAGTTGCGGTTGTTCCTGAGGCTCGGACTAGAGAGTCTCAAAGCGGTAAGGACGATCCCTTGACTTGGTTCATGACGGAAATCCAATTTCCAAATACGACATCGTGCAGTTTTGATTGTATATCTATATATGGCGACATGATATATGGTACCCATACCGTCTATGATTGATACTTATGATTGAAATTGTTTTTGAAACATATAAACACTAGTAATAATATCAAATGCTTTTGTTTTATTCGTATCAAGCATATTTTGGCCATTATAAGGTAAAACTCTATTCTCCGGTTTGCGTTGCATTGTGTGATGGGAACTGAGTCTTATAATGACTTCATTTTTGTAAAAGGCATTGCAATGTTTAAAAGATTTACTTGTTTTTAAAGCACTGGCAATCCAATGGAGTAAACCTGTTTTGCGTTAGCGGCGTGGTCCTGTGATTGGCCTTATTATAAAATAAGTTAAGTAGATTTCTTATACCAGTCCATGACTGACTCGTAGTTTGTTTCACTTGCAAACTCGGGTGCCCCTATTTCTACGCGGGTAGCCTTGTATTCAAGTTCTAGCGGGCTCTTTCTGGATAGCTATGGAGCTGAAGATGGATTCTATCATTTCTTTCTTTTTATGCTGTTCAGCTCTTGTTGTACATATTATGTTTTGATTCCGCTGTAGGCATTTTACGTAAAGCTGAACTGTATTTTGTACTAAGTTTGATCCTGTATACTGTGTAACTCTGATGATTATGTTTATCCAGTGTATTCTACTGTAAATTATCTGGTGTATTTGTTTATTTTCATTCTTCTGTTATTTGTTTATGTGTTATATTCCAAAGATTACCCTTGCCGCCGTGGAACGGGGTTTGGGGTCGTCACAGTAGCCTATTTGGTGTAAACAACATAGGCTATTAAACTCAATAATGAACGCATAAATACCATAAACATCAACATGACATGAACCGCAAAAGGAGAGAATGAATAAGCAATGAAGCTACATGATTAAAGAGAGCTTCATTATCCCTAAATTTAGGTATTTAGCCTCTCATTAGTGTTATCATTTCAACACAAATAGATTTTGACATGAAAATAATAAAAAAAGTAGAAACAAAGCAATGAAAAAGAGGGATTAACTACTAAGGTAATTGCATAAAAATAAAGCTACCCTACTAGCATGAAAGTAAATATAATCTACTAATAATAAAAAGAAAGCATGTAAAAAAACATGAACACAAAAGAAAAGAAAGCATGTAAAAAAACATGAACATAAAAGAAAAGAAATCATGTAAAGAGAAAGAGAGACTTAGGAATCCATTTTTATTTCTTTTTACCTTTTGTGTAACATAATGAGATAAAAAAGATACATGTAACAAAATAGGTACTTATACATGATCGAAACCATAATCTCCTTTTTTGGGAACTACCCAAAATGCCTCTTAATATGAAGAAGTTTCTTGTCAGTAGCTCCTAATTCTTCATTCAAAAGTATGAAGATCTTTTGTCTCTTTAACTAGTGAATTATCCCCTATATTGTAGCCTTAAGGAAGGTATGTTAGGTGGGGTCCCCCCTTATCTATGAGATGAATTATTTCCTTCTTCTTCTTGTAAATGAGCATGCATATCTTCATGTATGCATTTCATAAAAGCGTTTTGCCACTTAATTCCTATCACAAAACCAATTAAAATGCACAAGTAAATTTTATCAAAAATTAACACATAAATAACCGTTTTACTCCTCAAATGAGTGATGAAATGAGAACATTTAAATCATAATTTAATCATGGGAAAATACTCTAATATGTTTATTTGTTTAAAAACAAAATAAAATATGTGAGTAAAAATGTGCACATTTACGTGCACATCAAACACACCCAAACTTATCTTTTTATTCGTTCTCTAATAAAGCAAAAACATTAAGATAAATCAACTTTCGTTGGAAGCACGATTGCGTTGAGTGTATGCAATAAGCCGTTAAACCTCTCGGCGTGACGAGTGTTGTCTCATAAGGGTTTTCTACTGATACTACCCACCGAATATGAATGTAGTTCGAAAACTTCATAAATGCAAGTTTATTTATAAGATGAGTGCAAGTTTCTAAAAAGTATTTACTAGTGGAGAAATTACTTTTAAATTTGATACGAGTACGTTGGATACAAGTTTGGGTCATCACCATGAAATTTCAGTCATTTACTAGTCTAAAGTTCAAACAAAAGCTAGGTTATCATTACAATTTCCTTTAGCTTGGCTAGTTGTTTCGGAAGAAAACATAATGCAATTATGAAATGAATTCTCAACTTTTGCGAAGTGGCATTTTTATTTCTTTTCGAATAATAAGTTCGATAAAATAAGGGAAGATGATGCTTCGATTACAACTACTTAATCTCTCTTATTATTAAATTATTAATATTTACACTATATACCCAAGCCCAGCTCAGGTAAACCAAGGAAATTGTCTAGTATTTCTAACCATGCATAAATGTGTGGAATTTTAAATGAGATTGGAAGAATACTTATACTTTTGTTCTTCTCTTATATGACTCTCATCCATGCATAACCGTGTGGACTTTTAAATGGGAATGAAAACACATATAAGAGAGGTTAATGTTATACACCCATTCATAACTGTGAGGAATTTTAAATGAGAGTGAAAACATAACCATAAGGACTCCAGGCTTTATTACTTTCAAAATCGTATATACATATATACAAAAAAAATTGGGTGAAAGAGAGAGTTAAGCGAGAATATCATAACACCATTTTAACTTAGAAAAAATAGGTAATGTTATTGCAAGTATTTTAAATCAACCCACTCATTTAAATGGAGATTTAGAATTAGAATAAACTTCATAACCATCAGCTATGAATCATCCTATAGACTAGTTTCACTAAAGTCGATTATAACCCAAACTTTTCCACTTGTTATTCATTAAGATAAGTAATTGCTTTAAAATTTCAATTTAACGACCAAAAATTGAATATTCACTTCATCGTGCCCATTTGATGGTAAATTAAAATACAATTTTTAATCCTTTTTTAGAATGAAAAAGAAAATAAAAATTCATGTAAAACCAAAATAAATAAAGAACACCTAACACTTGATTTTGACTGTAACAGCCAACCCAAGTAAAGGAGAAAACGAAAAGAAAATTTTAAAAATATGACCTATTTTTACACGAAATAAAAAGAATTGATAAGAAGTAAACGAAATGGTTTTCTAAAGAAAGATTCATTTGTCTATTCAAGTATGAAGGACATAGCCTAAGCACGAAAAAACAAAGATTTCGAAGTTAAATGTTGGTTTAGAAAAACAAATGTCGTTTTATTAAATAACGGACGAGTTATTATATTTTCAATGACTTTTGGGGTAGATAGAATAACTGGGTGAAGTTCATGTTTATTTTCACCAATTTGAATTTCAGAAATATCATTGAAAAATTCTTTAGAATTATTGGTTTTGAAATCAAAATAGTGATTCAAATCTATCCCTTTAGAATTCTACTCATTTTTGAAAAGTCCAAACTATTCGTGTTCATCAAATTCGTCTTCCTTTAGTGAATTGTCAACAACTTCAGTGCATGTATCATTTTCAAAGTCTAAAATTGTTGTATTTAATTTTTCAAGCGTGGACAAAGGAAGATCAAATTCTAAAATTTGATTCCACACACTCAAACGAATTAAAATCTAACTCAATTACCGTATTTTTAACGACTTCATTAAAATTGTCATTTTCCATTTCGAAAGTTTTTATTTGAAAATTGGCGATTATGGTAAAAGGTGGATTATTATTTGACTCGTTATACATTCGGATTTGATTTTGTCATTCACATTGTTTCAAGTAGGTTTCAAATAACAAATCTGTATGATTATCGTAAATTTCGTCCATTTGTTCAACGAAATCAAATTCATAATTATTAATTTGAGAATTTGCAATTGCTGAGAACAAAGATTTTCAGTTGTACCATTATTTAAATTATTCTCATTACCAAAATCATTTGAAAAATGATTTACAATTCCATTTTGAATTCAAATTCATTTCAGAATTCGAAATTGGATTGGCTAAGTTATAATCAAAATCATTTGAATTTAGAAGTGAACTCAAATTTTGATTATTTTGAAAACTTTGACTTGAAATGTTAAACAAGTATGAATTACACCATTAATTTATTCTTTGATTTTGTTGTGTGCTCATTTCAAGTAAAGAATCAATACTTGTTTCAAGATTTGAGGGCTGATCGTTATTTTAAAAATTTCATGGTGCAAAATCTGAATTGTTTGCACAATTGCTTATTAAAATATCCATAAGAATTTGGTGAGAAATTATATGGATTATATTGATTTTCACAACTATCATAAAATAGTGACGAGTAAGGAAATCCAGAAATTTTCAAGAAAATTGTTTTTGAAATTTTGTTTTTTAGAAGAGAAATGGAAATAAATATTTACTAAAGAGAAAGCTTTTTTTAAATGGATTTTTTTAAAAGAAAATACTCAAATAAAAATGGAAAGAGAATATTTACAAATGAAAATTTTTCTTTGAATTTCTTTTGAGAAAAAAAGTAAAGTTTACAAAAAAGTTTTTTTTTTACATTTTATATTTTTTGGTTTTTTATATATGCATGAAACTAATGTAATTATATGAATTCAAATGACTTATTTACAATTTTTCTAAAATTATATAGTGGTGTTTTGATCAATTTCGACTAAATATTTCTCAGCTAGGTAATAGAAAAGGGGTTATCGGTGCACGAGGAATCACCCTAGCAATGCAGCCGAAGGTTTAAGTACCTTCAGAGAAATCGCTGTAATATTTATGAATCACTGTAATATTTATAAACGATTATTGCTCTGCAGTAGTCTAGACACCGAGAAATAATTCACTAAAAACAAATAAATGTGTCAAAATATAATGATCTCCTTAGAAAATAAAAACAAAATGAGATGGATGCAAAACAGAAAATAAACGTGAAATACAATGCAACTACGAATGAATTTTTAAATTGTTTTTGGATTTTGAACTTTTTTTGGATGCAAATGTATGCAATCAACAATGCAAAGAAAATAAAAACAGGGTTACGAGAGCATAATACTAGAGCATACAGATTATTGGCAATTTTTATAGCGGTAATTTATTTATTAGCAAGCAGAGCAAGGTAAAACAGATCTAAGTAAGCTACTCTTCGCTTATTCTACTTGGGCGACCTAAAAAATGATTTCAAACAAGATTTCTTTTGAAAGAGCAGGGAAAGCTAAATGAAACCAAACTTAAAAGCAAACACTTCAACCTTAAAACATTCCGAACTTAAAAATCATCACAAAAGATTTTTTTATGCTAGAAATCAACACAACAGACATTAGCTCAAATATGCTAAAAACAAATATGCTAACCTAAATAGGACATAAAAAATAACTCAAATTAGCCTAATCGGCCCACTATGCTCCTTAAACTAAATCCACCATACACGTATTAAAATAAACCGACTGCAACCACCCAAGTAATTCGACGTTTGAATTTCAACAATAATACATAAACCAACATTACCGTCAAAATCCAAGTAATGATATCACTAGATAGTTAATAGAAACAAGTTAGAGGGTAAGATAAAGAAGAAAGTAAGTTTAGAATAGAAGAAAAGAAGAAAACCAACAAATCAACACAACACAGAGTCTCACATCGCAGCAGAACGAAATATAATATAGAAATAAATCTTTTATTGAGAGCTTAAAATAATACTTACAATCATTAAAGTATAACATACAACCAATGCACTTGGACAATTATAATAATTTGTCCTCATATACAACACACAACGGAATATATAATAATACGTCTGAATCCTCCAGCGTATGTTCTGAATCTGTAGCACCCTAAGCCGAAACTGTAAAACTCGGTCTGACCCGAGAATTGCAAACGCAATAATCAGTCTGGTGAACCCGCATGAGAAAACCCACTAAGTTTATAAATAACATCCAACTTGATTTTAGTTTTAAAAACATTTTTCTTTAAAAGAAAAAGATAATTGTAAGACCGATCCACACATAAACACAGGTGGTTTTTACCTTACGATAACCCAAAGCAATTCTTGATATCAAATTATTCTGATATTATAATAGTGTCTAAATCAAATAAATAATCATCTAGCAGAACGCTTGCATCTCATGCTATACATACATAGTATACAATAAAAAACAATGGCTGCTTATTGGGGATTCGATTTCCAACTATGAAATAGATCGACCTTCCGATAGTGTATCTCTAAATAGGAATACACTAAGTTCAACAAGAACATCTTGCAACCCGACCACACGTGGCCGACCACTCATTTACTCTAAGTGTACCGAGTATCTTATCACCAACGGTTGGCGCCATCATAACCGTTCCCGGGAGATACAGAAGCGATAAAAGGAATAAATATTTTTTCTCTAGATGGTGATAATACACCCAATGGGATTGACCCACATAGCCATGCTGCGTGCCCGATTTTTGTCATTTCTCAGTTATGAGGCATGAGGTTACTATTACCTTTTAGAACATATCACGTCTTCATTCACTTTGAATGCAAAAAATCACTAATTGAATTCCATGAAAAAAATCTGGATGTTATGCTAAGAGAAGTTGCATCCTCTGCCACCAACAGAAATACGTTTGAGGAAATCAACGTACGTGACCCTTTTTAAAATACTCTATCAGACATCCATCCATACAAGTCATCCAGGTACAGGATTAACCGAAGGCACTCTCCTACCACATCCTAGGAATCACCCTATGGATCAGCAGCAAGAAGTCCTTGCAAATCCGAGGAATTCTATCACGCTAGAATCACCGCCGAAATATTGGGAGCAAGTCAGAAAAATCAAACAAGTAATACTTCCGCTCACGAAGATCCATGGTCTTTAACTGTTCCATCTTCAATCAACATCTTCTACGTACTCGCTGGTTCGGAATGGTTTTCGAATATAAATTCGATCCCAGTCTTTTCGTACCAACAATCGTATAGGCCAAATTTGATAGTCGGTTATTAAAATATCAAATAGACAACTATTCATCCATAAAAAATGAAATCATTGATTCAATAGCCAACATCATTTATCCTCCTTACTTAACCAGTCGTTAATTAAAATATCTAAAACTTCCAACTTCCAATATTGGGAAAACATTTCATTTTACTTCAAAAAAATAAGAATATTCAATTATCGTTTCACTTCTACTTCACTAACTTCCCATTGTAAATTGGTAAGTGAATAAATCTCTAAGTATATAACCCCGAAGGCCGAAACCAACATCAGATTGACACCTCGAAAGTTACTCGACTCAACCAACGTACAACAAAAGTTCCAATTTCTTAAAACCATATCGTATTCATTCGAAAATAATTTCTTATAACAACAGTGTTACGGTCTATGAATTCCTTATTATATACAAAGCAATAATCTTTATTATTAAAAATTTTGTTTACCAATAACTTAGCCATTTTAGGTTTATTTCTCAAAACCCACTTAATTTCCTTTATAATATCATTAGTCGTTTCTAACTTCATTTTACATATCATCATAATATTAATTAAAATAGCTGAACTTAACTTCTGTAAATAAATGTAACAGATTTCATTTCAAAAATCATTTATCCTTTTATACATCAAAACCGTTAACCTTTCCATTTCAATATACTCAACCTTTCTTTTCAATATGCTTCATATTACAACTTGCTTTATTATAGAAAACCAAACACTTTCATCGTATAACTCAATTTATATACGCATTCCCATTTAAAACTCCTTTTGGCAAATCTTGATTTGAAAACTTAATTGTTAAGTATTTTCATGAGACGACCCCAAACCCCGTACGGACGGTGGCAAGGGTAATCCTTGGAATATAACACATAAACAGATAATAGCAGAACATAATTAAATAAATACACCCGATAATGCACAATAGAATATACTGGATAAGAGTAATCATCAGAGTTACACAGTATACAGGATCATACTTAGTACAAATATAGTTCAGCTATACATAAATGTCTACAGCGGAAAACAAACATAATGTACAATAGGAGCTGAACAGCATAAAAAGAGATAAATAATAGAATCCATCTTCAGCTCCAGCTATCCAGAGAAAGCCAGCTAAAAACTAAATACAAGGCTGCCCGTGTAGAAAAAGGGGCACCCGAGTTTGAAAGTGAAACAAACTACGAGTCAGTCATGGGACTGGTATGAGAAATCTACTCAACACATTTAATATATGGCTAATCACAGGACCACGCCACTTTCGTGGAACGGGTTTACTCCATTGGATTGCCGGTGCTTTAAAAACAAATCTTTCTTTTAAACCTCGCAATGCTTTTTATAAAAAATGAAGCCATTATAAGAATCAGTTCCCATCACACAATGCAATGCAAACCGGAAGATAGAGTTTTTACCTTATAATGGCCAAGATATGCTTGATACGAATAAAACAAAAGCATTTGATATTACTACTAGTGTTTATATGTTTCAAAAACAATTTCAAATCATAACTATCAATCATAGACGGCATTAATGCCCCATACCACTATGTCGCCGTATATAGGTATACAATCAAAACCGCACAGTCTCGTATTTGGAAATTGGATTTCCGTCATGAACCAAGGCAAAAGATATTCCTTACCGAATTCGAGACAATCTAGCCTACCATGTCTCAGGAACAGCCGCAACTGACCCCTGGATCGTCAGGACCGGTCCACCGATGTGGATTATTATGCCTGAACAATACGTCTCCCAGCCCTATGGGGCGCAAATGAGCCAACGAATGACTCCATCGGACCCGAATCGTCCGATCTAATCGAGGCGCCTCGCAACAGTAACAACCACATAAGTAAAATGTCAGGCCGTGTAAAAACACTGACACAACTCCTAGCTAGAAAGAAACGCATGCCCTCCCTAAGGTCCTTCTCCCGTTTCTGGTTCATACCGGGGGGTGAGGCTCGCGAATTTACTTTATACACAAAGCTACGCCACACATGCGGTGCTTTGATCATCTCCACAAGACTTTGCTTTTCAACAGAAGCCCAGATCATTTGCCACTTAGGCATGCCACACTAGCAATTCATGCCATGCGACTGATGTCCATCGATATACAACCTCTGAGCTCGTGCGTTTCAGAGAAGGGCGTTAAGCTAAAGAATAAATTCTCCGCCGCCAAACAGATGTATATTTAATAGAGATCAACCAACACAGAATAAAATCCAATGTCAGACACACGGTCCATTTACAAATCCGTTCTGGGTCTGAACGAAACCGGAGGCACTATATGCCTCGCAAACCCATCGACCAATACGTACGTCTGGACGATCACCACTCATTATCCATATTTCGGGATGCCTCCCAATCAGGACCTCGGTTACCATCCAAACGAGGTGAAGATCTCCGGTCTTCGACCACCGTCTTCATCTTCGATTTCTTATCGTCGATTCAGTTATTCAGAATGGGATAAACCCGGTCTTTCTGAACAACTCGCGTATATAATAAACAAGTGCAACACTAACATACACACGCATCATTTAAATTCATTAGTCACCAACCGTCAATCAGTAAGAGAACGATTTCCCAAATATTAACCCCGAAGGCCGAAACCAACATCAGATCAACACCCAGGAAACCATTCGACTTAGCCAACCTTCACTTAATTTCTAAATCACATCCATATCGTTTATAATATTTTATAATGATTTATCGCTATTTTTATTTATTTTAAAATAGCCAATTTATTCAAAACTACGCTTCGGGCCATAACGCGGCCATGGCGCTGTTTTTCTTCAGATTTGATTTACACATATCTGAAAATCTAACCATTGGATCTTCACAAAATTTACATCATTAGAAAGATCTTTTCAAAACGAATCCAACGGTTCCAGTTTCGGGAAAATCCGACGGTCGGATCCCCCGGAATAATCGTTTGAAGTTTCGATTTCAAAATACGAACTGCAACGTCGTTATTCGATTAAAAATATTATATTATATATATATATAATCGATTCTGGCGCTGTTTTTCTTCAGATTTGAATTAAACATTCCAGACAATCCAACCGTTGGATTTTTACAAAGTTGGTGCCGTTGGAGAGATATTTCCAAAGCGAACCCAACGGTTGCGATTTCAGGAAAATCCGATGGTCGGATCTCCCGGTATAATCGTTTGAAAATCACGGTTTCAAAATACGAACTGCAGCGTCGTTATTCGATATATTTCAATTTTATTTATATATATCGATTCTTCGATTTCAAAGCTATATTCTTTTCATATGTTTGATAAAAATTATATTTTTATCTAACTGACTTCTATTTCAACACTTCACTATATTTAACAATTCATATATATAATAAAAATGTGATTTTTATTGTAAAACAATTCATTTCAAAACACTACTATTTTATATAGTTCATATAGGTAATAAAAATAGGATTTTTATTATAAAACAATTTCTTTCAAAACAATATTATTTTATATAGTTCATATAGATGATAAAAATGTGATTTTTATATAAAACAATTTATTTCAAAATATGAATACCATTTAATACATGAATTTCAATTCAATGAATAAATATCGATTCAACACATGAGGGTTTTCTATAGTTTATATATATCGATAAAAATGTGATTTACATATTTAAAACACGAATATCATTCAACACATGAATTTCTATCCAACGAATGAATATCGACTCAACACATGAAGGCTTTCTATTCAACGAATAAATATAGTTTCAGCAAATGAAAATAATTCAAACACATGAATATTATTCAAAATTTCGGCAGCATAACGGCAGGGTAGTTAAAACCGGGACCGTCCCTAGTACGGCTCCTCGCTCTACCTTAAAACCTCGCGGTTTTTGACAATGGGGAATCATGCATCTAGTTCGCACGCAGGCGGCATGTATATATTTTTCATTTCCACAAGCTAATCCTATGTGGTTTCAACCAAATATTTCTCAACCACAAATGGGTATTTTTCAACCACAATCAATCAATATCAACCACAAACAATTCCAATCAACCATTTGCTATCAATCAATTTTCACACCAATCACTACCAATAAATATCGTCCATGGTTTGTGGACGAGGGGCGTTTATATATATATATATATATATATATATATATATATATATAGCAATTCACTTCTATTTCAACACATATATAATTTTTACAACGCGTATATAACTTATACATCGAACGTACAACTTATACAATGCTTATACAAGAGGTGTACAACGCTTATATAACTCATACATCGATTATATAATTTATACATCGTCGTTTTCCATATCGTTTATAAATTAGAAATCTCACATTGGGTTCCACTCCACCAAAAATAGCAAAAGGCTCAGAAAAATATGCGGTCTCTTCTAGAATGTAGAAGACGCCCACACGGTCACGATGTTTCCTGTTTCATCGAATTTCGTCAAGAAACGAAAAAGATATGATTTTTC
This sequence comes from Allium sativum, assembly GCA_030737875.1. Classification (NCBI taxonomy): domain Eukaryota; kingdom Viridiplantae; phylum Streptophyta; class Magnoliopsida; order Asparagales; family Amaryllidaceae; genus Allium; species Allium sativum. The sequence goes on from CM060915.1 coordinate 649,415,540, forward strand.
AAAGTTCAGATGTAATAAAGGACCCACCTTTCACGATGGTTCAAAACTAGGTTTTGATCTTTCGATCAAACTGTTGCGCGATATGGGAATCGGCTCACACAGCGTCGAAGAGCTTCGAACCACCTTCCCGACGCCGGTGGTCTCGCTCAGTTCGGTGGGCCCATGGAGGCTCGGCGGCGCTCCGAAGTCACTGACTTTGAGGACTCGTATCCCCCCTCCTCACTTGATGATAACTAACAAACCTTAGATGGATTTAAAGAGGAGACGAAGAGCTTTGAAATGAATCAAGAATCACTCGATTTCATTGTGAAATGGGGGAGAAATCGAAGAGAGAAGGTGGCGACATGCTTTCCATCGCGCGTAGTTCCAATCGGGGAGAGAGATGATTATGTGGCCCAATGAATTTTTTTATTTTATTTTATAATTTTTAAAATCTCCAAAATACCCTTGTCCCACACGAACACCAATTCGAACCCAACGACTGTCGTCCCTAGCGTTTTACCCCCATTCCGAACACAATGGGATATGTTTCGAAGGCCCATTCGACTGTTTCAATCAGTTTCCATTCAAATTAAAATATATAACATTCAATATTCGATTTGAACGTACATTTCAACTTGCCAGGGCCACAAACTAATTCGAAAAATCCCAGAAAAATAAATCTGGCTATGTTTTGATGATACGGTCCCAACAAAACTAGTTTCGTCGAATTCTGAGACCGTTTGCAAAAAGGCCCATTTCTGGTCGATCCAATTTAACTATAATTGACCAAAACACATTTTCCTTTGCCACACTCACATATTAACTTCAAAAATTATGAAATTTGAAACCTAGCAATAACTTCACATCCCGGATCTAACAAAAGTGGTTTCGTCGAATTCCGAGGTCGTATGCAAAATGGCCAATTTCACGGGCTATATAAATTCCATAGCGACCTTTCTGAAAATTCATTTGGCCATAACTTTTTCTTTCCACTATGAAACTTCGATTTTTCAGATTCGTTAGAAATGTATTCACTAACAGATTTAAATATTTTTGGTTTCACTCAAATCCGTTTTGTTTTGCACCCGGTACAGTCCGACAAAGTTTGAATTCAATTTTTGAAACTACAGCGCCATTTCAGGCCTTGTTTATAATTAGAATTAATTATATTCGTTTTCAAACGTCGATTCAAACTCACCTTTCATTGCTATTATTTAAAATATTTATTTTAAATATTTAAAATCCATTATTTTAGCCAATTTAAAAAAAAAATTGGTTCAGATTTTCCAGGTCGTTACAATCTCCCCCACTTAAAACTTTTCGTCCCCGAAAAGGAACAAAGTCGAAAGTGGTTTGATTAATCAACTCTACGTCCAATCTGGATTCAATTCTCCAACTTTTCAGTTTCTGAGAATTTTCAAATTCTTCAAAAATTTGGCTAACACCCGGAATTTTCGAAAAATTTCGCCATAACCTCCTTTGTACGGGGAGAGGTTTGGAAATATATTGGGCCGTATTAGGTACCCAATAAATCCTAATAAGCATACACATATTTATAGTGATATATTCTGGTGTTTACAGGGGAGCGTGTATAGATAATAACTCCAGAGAATAAATTCTCGTCACCCTGTCAAAGCCTGAGGGAGTGTGTATTTTAAATGCTCTAGTGGATAAATCCTCATCACCTCGTCCCGTGTGGGAAATAAATAGTCCATGTGTTGTATCTAATAACTAGAGAGACGTGATTATTGTCAACTCCAGACCCGTGTTTTTTTTTATTAATCTGGCAATTTTATCGTTACAATTTAAATAGTCCATATCAGTCATCAGTTCAACCTGTAAAATATAGTCATCGCCATACAAGCCTCTCCCTCGTATGGTAAATCTTCCACCTTGTCACACAAGCTCCAAATGCTTATGTGGTATATGATGAAGTATGCCTATCTTCCAGAAGTATGCCATGTAATGTAGTTCAAAATTAATTGTTACTATCATATGGCGATGTTTATTATTTCACACAGAATAACCAGCACTCCGCATCCAATGGCATTCAAAGGAGTTGATATAATAATATTTCGCATCCAACTCATTAAGGTTTACCTATTTGTCGGGAACGCAAATAAAATCTTTACTCAACAGCTATCCATTTACCTGTTCAAACATATATATGCACATGTATATATTTCTATCTATTTCTAAATCAGTTCAATGTGTGATTCAATCGAATAAATTCTACCATTCATTCTATTATTGATTAAACTAACTATCGTTTCAATAATTTAATTAATCTAATTTACTATAACACAACACAAACAGCAATCAAATCGTTTTTAACTTTTCAAAATCATACAAATCAATTTATATATTCTTTTAAAATCATTCAGACTATAGAATTAAAAGTGTACATCCATGGAAAGAAAATAATAACAGAGTAGAGAATTAAATGGTAATGCAAAGTATGGTAAATGTACCTTGCACCGGAGTCAATCAGAGATATCCACTCGGCATCTAGGATAGGCTTTATGAATGCTCTCCTCAGTTTCCCAAGTACAATCTCGTGGATCTCTACTCCATTGCACTTTGACTAAGCGAACCTTCTTGTTCCTCAGTTCTTTGGTTTCTTTGTCGATAATCTTTAGCGGCTCTCTCCTCACAGCTAATTCAGGGGTAATTTCAATATCCTGTTGAGCTGCTTCTTCCACGATCAAGTCTGGATCATGAACGTGCTTTCGAAGTTGAGATATGTGAAATACATCATGAACTCCAGGCAACCAATCCGGCAGTTTAACCCTATAAGCGAGAGTTCCGATCCGTTCCAGAATAGGAAATGGACCAATGAATTTGGGCGCCAACTTTCCAGTTTTACCGAACCGGATAACTCCTCTCATCGGCGATACTTTCAAATATACATAGTCGCCAATAGCAAATGATATATCCCTTCTTCGCCTATCGGCGTAACTCTTTTGTCGGCTTTGAGCGGCCAGTAATCGCTTCTTAATAAAATCGACTTTGTCGGCAGCTTCTCGAATCATGTCTGGCCCCAACACAAGTCTATTACCGGGTTCGATCCAACAAGCAGGAGATCGGCACGGTCTACCATACAATGCTTCGAATGGAGACATTGTCAGATTCGCCTAGTAGCTGTTGTTATATGAGAATTCAGCCAAATGCAGATGGTCTTCCCATGATCCACCGAAATCTAGAACATAAGCTCGCAATATATCTTCTAAAATACGATTCACCCTCTCGGTCTGACCATCAGTCTGAGGATGATAAGCGGTGCTTAGATTCAGCTTTGTTCCCAGTTCTACTTGAAACGCCTTCCAGAATTTACTAGTAAATATTGTATCTCTGTCACTGACTATACTGAGCGGCACTCCATGTAGTCTAACAATTTCCTTGAAATATATTTGCGCCAGACTCTGAGCAGTTCTGTTTGATCTGACAGGTATGAAATGGGCGGTCTTCGTGAAGCGATCTACGATCACCCAAATACTGTCATTTCCTTTTCTGGTTCTGGGCAGACCATCATTGAAATCCATAGAAATATGTTCCCACTTCCAACCTGGAACGTCTAGCGGTTGTAACAATCCAGCCAGCTTCTGTTGGTCGCTCTTAACTAGTTAGCAAGTAGGGCATCGGCTAACATATATTGAAACGTCCCTTTTCATAGCCTTCCACCAGAATGTTCGCTTGAGATCGTTATACATTTTGGCTACACCAGGATGGATACTCAGCTTGGACTTGTGACACTCGTCTAACACTTCCCTTTTGAGCTCGGGGATGCCAGGAACACAAATCCTTTCTTTCAATCTCAGGATTCCATCGTTATCTATTTAAAAACACGAGGGTTCGCCTTTCTGAATCCTTTTGATCATATCCTTAATAAAGTTATCAGCCGTCTGAAGAATGGATATTTTGTCAATCAAGGAAGTCGTAATAACAAAGTTGGCGATCATTTCATTCTTTCGGCTTAATGCATCGGCCACGACATTGTCTTTCCCTGGAGTGTATATAATCTCAAAATCGTACGCTGCAAGGAACTCTAGCCAACGTTGCTGCCTCAGATTCAAGTCCTTCTGGGTGAACAGATACTTTAGCGACTGGTGATCTGTAAACAGTTCAAATCTCTCACCCAGAAGATAGTGTCTCCAGATTTTCAAAGCGAATACTATCGCCAATAACTCAAGATCATGAGTGACGTAGTTTTTCTCGTGCGGCTTCAGCTGACGGCTAGCATAAGCAATCACTTTACCCCTTTGCATTAACTCTGCGCCAAGGCCTTCTCTAGAAGCATCAGTCCAGACTTTTAAATCCTGATTACCATCGATGATGGTTAACACTGGAGATGTCGTTAATCTTAACTTTAGCTCTTCAAAAGCCTCTTTACTTTCTGGAGTCCATTTGAATTTAGAGTGCTTCTTTATAAGCTTCGTTAAGTGACCAGATATCTTCGAAAAGTTTTTAACGAACTTCCGGTAATAACTAGCCAATCCGAGAAAACTACGGACTTCTGTAGGAGTACTGGGCTGTTTCCAATTCTGAATAGCCGTGATTTTACTTGGATCCACAGCAATTCCTTCTTTCGATACAACGTGGCCCAGAAATTTGACTTCTTCTTGCCAGAATATACATTTGGAAAACTTTGCTTTCAACACATTCTTTCTGAGAATTTCTAACACTTGTTCCAAATGTTTTTCATGTTCGGCCTTTGATTTAGAGAAGATTAGAATATCATCAATAAAAACCAGAACAAATTTATTCAAAACTCCCCTGAACACTCTATTCATCAAATCGACGAAGTATGCTGGAGCGTTACATAAGACGAACGACATTACTAACCACTCATAGAATAATTCGGGACCTCTGAATGCTGTCATTGGAACACACTCTTCGGCAATTCGAAGTTGATGGAAGCCTGTAGCTAGGTCCATTCTTGAGAATACTTGTGCTCCATTCAGACGATCCAATAAATCATCAATTCGCGCCAATGGATACTTGTTCTTTATTGTCTGCTTGTTCATATCACGATAATCCACACATAGCCGTACAGTACCGTCAGATTTTGGGACAAACACCACTGCTGCACCCCCAATCAGAGAAACTAGGCCTGATCAGACCCTTCCATACGAGCTATCGTGTTTGATTGTCTAATTCCTCTTTCTCTTTCAAGGACATTCTTCGAATAGCGTGAACTACCGGCCTTACATTTGGAATTAAAGCAATTTTGAAATCTATTTCCCTTTGCGGAGGTAAGCGAACAACTTCCTCGAACACATTCGCATAGTTCTTGATGACAGGAATGTCTTTGATGAGGTCAGGAATATTCTCTGTAACTTCAGGGATATTTTCTATTTGAGCTGGAGAAACATCCAAAGCTGCCCAGAAGTCCCTTTTATTAGCATTCTGACCTTCACAGGGGATGGTTGTATAATCACCTGATTTAATCTTCGCCTTAACGACTCTGTCGGCGCATTTAACCTCAGCTTCATACTTGGTCAACCAATCTAACCCCAAGATAAGATCAAACTCTGTAAAATTCATGACGGCTGCGATGGTAGGGAACCGATAACGAGAAAAGGAAACCGGCACTCCACAAACCCAACTGAGATCAATGGAACTCCCAACCGGATTCTGGACAGTCATTGGTTCCTTGAGCGTTTTCAAATTCAAATCCAGCTTCTTAGCTGCATTCTTTGCAACAAAGCTTCGCGACGCGCCGGTGTCAAACAGTACTTTAACTGGGATATCTTTGACCGTGAGTGTGCCTTCTAAAACATCTGGCCTTTCCGGAGTAGATGAAGATGCAGGCCCTTCTGCCACTTCATTTACCTGAGCCTCTTTGGTCTTTTTCAATAGCCAGCAATCCTGCTTTACATGACCATTCTGTTGGCATTGACCGCACTTTCTATTCTCTTGAAAATTCATCCCGGATTTAGACCCATCACCCTTTCGTCTGTTCGAAGATCTACAGTTTCTCATCGAATGCCCTTGCTGATCGTACTTTAGACATACGACTGTCTTTACCTTTTTCTGATTGATCTTTGGCCTCTTTTTGACTTCGGCCTTCGTACTGGCCTCAGGCTGCACACTTGTCTCTGGACTATCAGCTTCAAATTTTCTTTTGCTGCTAGAACTGATTTCTTCTTCGTCTCGCAACATGCCTTTCTAGTCGAGATCCTCCTATTGGTAAGCCATGTATATCATTTCAGAAAAGGGGTGCTTCACGTTCCTCATTACACTGTTCTGATATTTTCTTTGAAGCCCATTGATAAATCTCAAATTCTTCCTCTTCGGATTTTGAATTAGATGAGGAGCAAAGTGAGAAATCCTGCTTTACATGACCATCCTGTTGGCATTGACTGCACTTTCTATTCTCTTGAAAATTCATCCCGGATTTAGACCCATCACCCTTTCGTCTGTTCGAAGATCTACAGTTTCTCATCGAATGCCCTTGCTGATCGTACTTTAGACATACGACTGTCTTTACCTTTTTCTGATTGATCTTTGGCCTCTTTTTGACTTCAGCCTTCGTACTGGCCTCAGGCTGCACACTTGTCTCTGGGCTATCAGCTTCAAATTTTCTTTTGCTGCTAGAACTGATTTCTTCTTCGTCTCGCAACATGCCTTTCTTGTCGAGATCCTCGTATTGGTAAGCCATGTATATCGTTTCAGAAAAGGGGTGCTTCACGTTCCTCATTACACTGTTCTGATATTTTCTTTGAAGCCCATTGATAAATCTCAAATTCTTCCTCTTCGGATTTTGAATTAGATGAGGAGCAAAGTGAGAAAGTTCGTTGAATTTCTTATGATATTCTGGGATGGTCATATCACCTTGTATCAGATAAGAAAATTCATCACATAATCGCTCAGTTGCTTCGGGAGGAGTAAATCTTTCTAGGAAAATCACTTTGAATCTGTCCCAGGTGATATCACCTTCTGGATTATTCTCTATAACCGAATCCCACCAGAACAAAGCTTCATCTTTGAGTGCCCAGGATGCCAGTAATCTTTTCTGGTCATCCCTCAGCTTTAAACCATCAAAGATCTTTTCAGCAGAACGAATCCAAGCCTGTGTCTTCATAATAGATTCTTCACCAGAGAACGGTATTCCACCCATATTTCGATATTTGATTAATAGGGCCTCAATATCCGGTTCTGCATTCCTTCTATTTCTGACACTCATTTTCTAGTACTTCTACAAATAGCAAATCAAGTGTCAGGTCAATAGAAAAGATATTTCAAAATATAGAGACAAATACTTGAATGTAAATGCGTCTATCGAGGTGTTATTTCATTCTGCTACTCATACTAGGATATCACTGATCCTATCTGTATTGAGTTGCCCGTCCTAGAACACTACTGGTTCTATTTCTGACGAGTTCGTTAATATGTTATATTCCAGAACTAAGCTTAACCAAAGCTCTGATACCAAATGAGACGACCCCAAACCCCGTACGGACGGTGGCAAGGGTAATCCTTGGAATATAACACATAAACAGATAATAGCAGAACAGAATTAAATAAATACACCCGATAATGCACAATAGAATATACTGGATAAGAGTAATCATCAGAGTTACACAGTATACAGGATCATACTTAGTACAAATACAGTTCAGCTATACATAAATGTCTACAGCGAAAAACAAACATAATGTACAATAGGAGCTGAACAGCATAAAAAGAGATAAATAATAGAATCCATCTTCAGCTCCAGCTATCCAGAGAAAGCCAGCTAAAACCTGAATACAAGACTGCCCGTGTAGAAAAAGGGGCACCCGAGTTTGAAAGTGAAACAAACTACGAGTCAGTCATGGGACTGGTATGAGAAATCTACTCAACACATTTAATATATGGCTAATCACAGGACCACGCCACTTTCAGGGAACGGGTTTACTCAATTGGATTGCCAGTGCTTTAAAAAAAAATCTTTCTTTTAAACCTCGCAATGCTTTTTATAAAAAATGAAGCCATTATAAGACTCATTTCCCATCACACAATGCAACGCAAACCGGAGGATAGAGTTTTTACCTTATAATGACCAAGATATGCTTGATACGAATAAAACAAAAGCATTTGATATTACTGCTAGTGTTTATATGTTTCAAAAACAATTTCAAATCATAACTATCAATCATAGACGACATTAATGCCCCATACCACTATGTCGCCATATATGGGTATACAATCAAAACCGCACAGTCTCGTATTTGGAAATTGGATTTCCGTCATGAACCAAGGCAAAAGATAGTCCTTACCGAATTCGAGACAATCTAGCCTACCATGTCTCAGGAACAGCCGCAACTGCCCCCTGGATCGTTTGGGCCGGTCCACCGATGTGGATTATTATGCCTGAACAATACGTCTCCCCGCCCTATGGGGCGCAAATGAGCCAACGAATGACTCCATCGGACCCGGATCGTCCGATCTAATCGAGGCGCCTCGCAACAGTAACAACAACATAAGTAAAATGTCAGGCCGTGTAAAAACACTGACACAACTCCTAGCTAGAAAGAAACGCATGCCCTCCCTGAGGTCCTTCTCCCGTTTCTGGTTCATACCGGGGTGTGAGGCTCGCGAATTTACTTTATACACAAATCTACGCCACATAGGCGGTGCTTTGATCATCTCCACAAGACTTTGCTTTTCAACAGAAGCCCTGATCATTTGCCACTTAGGCATGCCACACTAGCATTTCATGCCATGCGACTGATGTCCATCGATATACAACCTCTGAGCTCGTGCATTTCAGAGAAGGGCGTTAAGCTAAAGAATAAATTCTCCGCCGCCAAACAGATGTATATTTAATAGAGATCAATCAACATAGAATAAAATCCAATGTCAGACACACAGTCCATTTACAAGTCCGTTCTGGGTCTGAACGAAACCGGAGGCACTATATGCCTCGCAAACCCATCGACCACCACGTACGTCTGGACGATCACTACTCATTATCCATATTTTGGGATGCCTCCCAATCAGGACCTCGGTTACCATCCAAACGAGGTGAAGATCTCCGGTCTTCGACCACCGTCTTCATCTTCGATTTCTTATCGTCGATTCAGTTATTCAGAATGGGATAAACCCTGTCTTTCTGAACAACTCGCGTATATAATAAACAAGTGCAACACTAACATACACACACATCATTTCAATTCATTAGTCACCAACCGTCAATCAGTAAGAGAACGATTTCCCAAATATTAACCCCGAAGGCCGAAACCAACATCAGATCAACAGCCAGGAAACCATTCGACTTAGCCAACCTTCAGTTAATTTCTAAATTACATCCATATCGTTTATAATATTTTATAACGATTTATCGCTATTTTTATTTATTTTAAAATAGCCAATTTATTCAAAACTACGCTTTGGGCCATAACGCGGCCGTGGCGCTGTTTTTCTTCAGATTTGATTTACACATATCTGAAAATCTAACCGTTGGATCTTCACAAAATTTACATCATTAGAAAGATCTTTTCAAAACGAATCCAACGGTTCCAGTTTCGGGAAAATCCGACAGTCGGATCTCCCGGTATAATCGTTTGAAGTTTCGATTTCAAAATACGAACTGCAGCGTCGTTATTCGATTAAAAATATATTTATATTTATATATATATATATATAATCGATTCTGGCGCTGTTTTTCTTTAGATTTGAATTAAACATTCCAGACAATCCAACCGTTGGATTTTTACAAAGTTGGTGTCGTTGGAGAGATATTTCCAAAGCGAACCCAACGGTTGCGATTTCAGGAAAATCCGATGGTCGGATCTCCCGGTATAATCGTTTGAAAATCGCAGTTTCAAAATACGAACTGCAGCGTCGTTATTCGATATATTTCAATTTTAAATATATATATATATATATATATATCGATTCTTCAATTTCAAAGCTATATTCTTTTCATACGTTTGATAAAAATTATATTTTTATCTAACTGACTTCTATTTCAACACTTCACTATATTTAACAATTCATGTATATAATAAAAATGTGATTTTTATTGTAAAACAATTCATTTCAAAACACTATTATTTTATATAGTTCATATAGGTAATAAAAATAGGATTTTTATTATAAAACAATTTCTTTCAAAACAATATTATTATATATAGTTCATATAGATGATAAAAATGTGATTTTTATATAAAACAATTTATTTCAAAATATGAATATCATTCAACACATGAATTTCTATCCAACGAATGAATATCGACTCAACACATGAAGGCTTTCTATTCAACAAATAAATATAGTTTCAGCAAATGAAAATATTTCAAACACATGAATATTATTCAAAATTTCGGCAGCATAACGGCAGGGTAGTTAAAACCGGGACCGTCCCTAGTACGGCTCCTCGCTCTACCTTAAAACCTTGCGGTTTTTGACAATGGGGAATCATGCATCTAGTTCGCATGCAGGCGGCATGTATATATTTTTCATTTCCACAAACTAATCCTATGTGGTTTCAACCAAATATTTCTCAACCACAAATGGGTATTTTTCAACCACAATCAATCAATATCAACCACAAACAATTCCAATCAACCATTCGCTATCAATCAATTTTCACACCAATCACAACCAATAAATATCGTCCATGGTTTGTGGACGAGGGACGTATATATATATTTATATATAGTAATTCACTTCTATTTCAACACATATATAATTTTTGCAAGGCATATATAACTTATACATCGAACGTACAACTTATACAAGGCTTATACAAGAGGTGTACAACGCTTATATAACTCATACATCGATTATATAATTTATACATTGTCGTTTTCCATATCGTTTATAAATTAGAAATCTCACATTGGGTTCCACTCCACCAAAAATAGCAGAAGGCTCAGAAAAATATGCGGTCTCTTCTAGAATGTAGAAGACGTCCACACGGTCACGATGTTTCCTGTTTCATCGAATTTCGTCAAGAAACGAAAAAGATATGATTTTTCAAAGTTCAGATGTAATAAAGGACCCACCTTTCACGATGGTTCAAAACTAGGTTTTGATCTTTTGATCAAACTGTTGCGCGATAGGAGAATCGGCTCACACAAAGTTGAAGAGCTTCGAACCACCTTCCCGGCGCCGGTGGTCTCGCTCAGTTCGGTGGCGCCATGGAGGCTCGGCGGCGCTCCGAAGTCACTGACTTTGAGGACTCGTATCTCCCTCCTCACTTGATGATAACTAACAAACCATAGATGGATTTAAAGAGGAGATGAAGAGCTTTGAAATGAATCAAGAATCACTCGATTTCATTGTGAAACGGGGGAAAAATCGAAGAGAGAAGGTGGCGACATGATTTCCGTCGCGTGCAGTTCCAATCGGGGAGAGAGATGATTATGTGGCCCAATGAGATTTTTTTATTTTATAATTTTTAAAATATCCAAAATACCCCTGTCCATCACGAACACCAATTCGAACCCAACGACTATCGTCCCTAGCGTTTTACCCCCATTCCGAACACAATGGGATATATTTCGAAGGCCCATTCGACTGTTTCAGTCAGTTTCCATTCAAATTAAAATATATAACATTCAATATTCGATTTGAACATACATTTCAACTTGCCAGGGCCACAAACTAATTCGAAAAATCCCAGAAAAATAAATCTGGCTATGTTTTGACGATACGGTCCCAACAAAACTAGTTTCGTCGAATTCTGAGACCGTTTGCAAAAAGGCCCATTTCTGGTCGATCCAATTTAACTGTAATTGACCAAAACACATTTTCCTTTGCCACGCTCACATATTAACTTCAAAAATTATGAAATTTGAAACCTAGCAATAACTTCACATCCCGGATCTAACAAAATTGGTTTCGCGAATTCCGAGGTCGTATGCAAATTGGCCAATTTCACGGGCTATATAAATTCCATAGCGACCTTTCTGAAAATTCATTTGGCCATAACTTTTGCTTTCCGCTATGAAACTTCGATTTTTCAGATTCATTAGAAAGGTATTCACTAACAGATTTAAATATTTTTGGTTTCACTCAAATCCGTTTTGTTTTGCACCCGGTACAGTCCGACAAAGTTTGAATTCAATTTTTGAAACTACAGCGCCATTTCAGGCCTTGTTTATAATTAGAATTAATTATATTCGTTTTCAAACGTCGATTCAAACTCACCTTTCATTGCTATTATTTAAAATATTTATTTTAAATATTTAAAATCTATTATTTTAGCCAATTTAAAAAAAAAAAAAAATTGGTTCAGATTTTCCGGGTCGTCACATTTCCCAAATCTAGTTACACTCCAAATCAATATCCCATCCTCAATTATATTTATTCTCTAATCTCAATCATGAGATGTTATTTAATCACATTTCGTGTATTTATAAACAACATTGTAAAAACATTAATTAGTCACAAAAATATTCACTTTTCAACTCCTCTAAATCAATTCATGTACGCTTATTCCTTTAACCCATCCTCATATTTTAAAATCTTATAAATTCCATTTACGACATTTTAATTCCCTTAACACGACCATTATACTTAAATTTATTGGTATAACCAATTATATTACATTTAACCATTTACTTAATAATATCATAGAATTTTCATTATTTATAATTCAAATGATTATAAAAATGTAAATAAAACATCGACGTTTATTATTAAACTAAACTTCATATTTTAAATATATCTAAATATAACTTTGTAAACATTCAAAATCAATTTAACATCGATTCCAAAAATATTTTATTTTATCGATGGTCCTAAAGAGGCAAATGTCTACTAAAGTACCAGACCGTGAAATATCAACCAATTTCACATTAAATCAACATATCTAATCACATTAATAAATGTTATCAGTATCAGTGAGGATTCCAATTGGATTCCTCAAACCTGTCATTTCCTGCATCACAAATCCGTATTTCAATACATATGATAATATATAAAATTTAACTACGGGTGAGAAATCCAATTGGATCTCTCCACCTTGTTATTTCCTACATCCAAATGGGTCACCTCAAATAAACCAATTCAGTAGAATATCAAATTAAACTGATGATTTCAATAAGTAGCTAATAATAAAAATTTAACATCAACCAATTTATTTAACACGTTTATATAAATATAAATGTGACCAACGAGGTAATTCACCTTATTTGGCTCCAATCGTTAAAATAATGATTTGGTTTATTTAAATTAAACTAACGTATAATTCAGCCAATCAATCCAATATATACATATATAAACATTCAGCATACAACAAACAATTATCGACCATAGCACACAAAAAAAATCAGACTTATATCGAATATAAGTTGGTCAAAACTGAGTGAGTTATACTCACTTTGCTTTCATATATCATTGAGGCTGTTCAGTTACAGTTAAATTGAACAGTCACTTAATTTAATTGTAAATTCTATTTTTCTCCATTTCTGTCCAAATAAGTTCCATGGCGTAGTGCTTGTCAATACGGTTCTAATGTATCTTCGAAGCAGGTTCCTGCCACGTCGATGCCCTAAAACTGATCACCACTGGTTTGCTTCGCCATCTCGTCGGAGTCGACCCTTCTCTAGATGGACATTTTAGTATATGTGAAGGGATAAGCAGTTAATCAAAGAGGAAGGTTGGAAAACACGGATCGTTCTTTGGTAATGGAGTGGAGACAGAAATTATTTGGTCTGTTGACCACGCAAGTGACTTTGACAAAAATTAGGGTTACAGTAGGAGTAGGCTATTATAGTTAGAGGTTGGAATATTATAATATTTTATTAAACTTTGCCATGAAGTAATGCACGAAAACAACTACATACATCATCCGATTGGGATGAAAATTGAAATCCTAACATAAAACAATATTCCGGACATGATGGAAAAGGTTCTTTGAATTCTGAGATTGTTTGTAAAAATTCCTTTATAATTCAAAATGTGAATCGATACACGTTTAAATTGTGCATAATCACAAAATAAATCAAATTAACTTAAAAATTAAAATACTACAATAATTAATCACTATGGATTTAATAAAATTAATTTCGTTGGAAACCGAGTTCGTTAGAAAATTTGTTATCTTTAATTTCCATATTAATTCAATAAAACGAACAAATAAAAATCTAGGTGTTTACTATCCACACGATAAAATGGTAAGTTCAATCGATACAAAAATCAAAATACTACAATAACTTACTAATACAGTTCCAACGACACAAGTTTCGTCCCATTCTGAGACTGTTTTCTCAGAATGATATTTTACACACAAAACACAGCTATTTTGGACACCAAATTATCCGGTCTTCTGAAATAACAAACTATCTACCTATCCTGACTCTAAACGTCAGTACGAATTCAATGGAAATGGTTTGGTACCTTAATTCGATCGTTTGCTCAAGTTATACACAAATACTCATTCAATTAAATTAAATTAATTTATTTAATTACGCGCTATACAAAACGACTGAGTGTTTTTTGCAACTGTTGTTACATGCGACATCAGATTGCCACAAAATTTGTTTTTGTACAACAATTTAACGTTATGGTTCTAATGAAACTAATTTCATCGAAAACCGAGACTGTTTGCAAAATGGCTATTCTTAAGGGTTGTATAATATAAATAAATTTGCAAAATAATCCAATTAAATAATAATAAATTATTTGTTATCATATATATCCAAATAGAATATCACGTAGCTTCAAATATAAACCAATATGGATTTAAACTAAATATTACAAATTTTGAGTTAACGATATTCAAATTATAAAGAAATTCCTTTTAAATATATTAAATAAATATTGTAGTTTATAAAAGATTTCATAGCGACTATTTGAAAATTTGATTTGGACATAACTTACAATATATAATATGAAGTCCAAATTTTTCTCTTTCAATTGAAAATTATAATCAAATAGATTCAAATGTTTCTTGTTTCATAGAATTTTGACTTGTATCGGATCCTGTATACTCAATTAAAGTTCAAAACTCAATATTATGAACTACCACAACATCACGAGCTCATTTTAAATTACATATAAATTATATATTCAAAATTCGTTTTATTAATGAATTCTATTTAAAAATCCATTAATATTTCTAATATAACATTTAAAAAGATTTAAATATTCAAATTCAAATGACCGAAAAATCGTGGTTGTTATACTGACCCTTTTCCCTTTGAACAGAACATACGTATTAAGAAAAAAAATAAACACATGTATTACAAAATCAAAAGCTAAGATTAACCATTGCGTAATTGGGGAAGTAGATGGTCATGATTGGGTAAGGGGTTAGAGCGTGGATGCTTGCTTCCAGTGGTAGCGATTTGGTGGTGGCGATTTGGTGATGATGGGGGTTTAATTGAGGAATTTTCAATTTGATGTGGTTCGGATGTGGAGGGGATTGGACAAGGTTTGAGTTTTCGGAGTTTGCAAGGGCCAGATATCGGTCGAGATTAGTAGATGTTTTGCGATTGGGGTCAGTCGATTGTTAGTTTTGGATGAAGGGGTCTGATGACTTAGTTGTGAGGGTCAGAAGTGATTTGAACTTGTGGCAGAGGGATTTGGGTGGTGTTAGGGTGTTCGGGAGGTGATTTGTTTTTCGACTGACTTGTGGTCGAGGGAGGCAGTGGCGGTTGCGTGGCTGGTTCGATTGTTGAAAGTATGGAATTAAAGGTTGATGAGTAGAAGTGTAGAAGGTTGGTTGTCGAGGCAATGGTAACTCAGTGATGATTGTTGGGTTGTTTTAGAGTTGTGGAGTTGTGTATGCTGGGATGATGGGGAAAATTAGGATGGGAACTTGGGTATTGTGGTCATAAAGGATGGTGAAACGGGAGTTTGCTATGAAATGGTTGTTGACAAGGAGTTGGTTTGTGATACAAAGAAGGTTTAAACGATTGGTTGCTGAAACAGAGTGTACTTACTAAAGGTGTTGTTGGTGATTAAAGGCAAAAGTTGGAATTGTTGAAGTGGGAAGTGGTATGGAATTTTGAGGGATATGTGGTGTGATGTAGAAAGTTTGGGTGATTGTCTTGTTAAGTGGCTGCTTAGGGTGGTTTGTTTGTATGAGATTGTTTCTGCGTACTTTGAATGGTGTTAGATTAACTTGTGTGAAGTTGTGGATGCATTCAGATGGTGCATGCTACTTTTAATTGTTCCATAAGTGCAGTATTGAATGGAGATGGAGGATGAGGCTGTTAACAAGTGATGAAATGATGGAATGAGCTTGTGTTGAAGATGGTCGGTTGTTGCTTTCAAGTTGAAGGAGAAGTGAGGCAATGAGGTAGTTGTTAAGGTGTGGTGGAGTTTGTGGTGCTAATGATGAGTTTGTGGTTGTTGTAGTTGGTTTTACGAGATGAATGGTAGTGGGCTTTCTGACAGATTCTGGCAGAATGGTGAAAGTGAATTTTTGTTGAAGGAGGAAGAAGGGAGCATCGGCGGTAGTAGTTGATATTTAGGGTGGTGAAGATGTGAACTATAGCAGAAGGCAGGAAGTGTTGAAGTTTGGGTTATGAAAAGGAAAAAGAAGAAGAAATTTTTTTGTTTAGATTTATAAATGTAATGTACCAGGTGATGAAATGCAATGTGGCAATTCTGTTTGCAAATGAAGTGCAAAAAGTGTTTGGTCAGATCTTTTAAAAAAAATTAGAAAAGAGAAAGGCAGAGACACAAGAATAAATGGTGAAGGAAAGTGAAACCAAAATCAAACAACAATGGCAAGTAAAACCGCACAAACAAATAGTAAAAAGAATGCACAAAACCAACAGAACAGACATTGAAACAACAACAAAAACACAGGATTTTTTAAGAGAGAAGTTCAACAAAAGAAACAAGAATAACATTAAAGAAAAACACAATCAAGATGAACAAACAAACTAATACAATCGAAAAACAAATTTAAAAGGATTCTTTTTAAATAACACAAAGTAAACAAAATACCGCAAACAAAAAGAAACACAAGATCTAAACAAAATACTAAAACAAATGCAATAACACATACATATAAACAAGACAACAAATAAACACAAAAATAGAAGCAACACACCATTTTTTTTTTTGGAAACAAACTAGAACAAAGAAAAATGAAACAAGCCCTTTCTTTGGAATTAAGCCTAATGCAAGACAAAGACACAAATAACAGCACAGTCAAATCTGCCTTGTTGGCAAGCTCGATTTTCAATGGAGGAATGGCGTCTTTCCCCTTCTCTCCTTTCTACACTTTCTCCTTATTTGTTTTCGCCTTCTCTTCCTCTTTACAACTAATCAATCTTCCCTTGTTCTCCTTCTCACATTTGCCTTGTATGCGCTAGCGTTGTTGAATCCCAGCCATTCCTTATAAGATCTTGTTCAGATCTGAAAACCCTTTATCCTCCAGTTCTCCCTCTTCATTTCGGATCCAACTCCCGTACACCACTCCTTGCGCCATTTCCTCATGTTACCCCAGCCCTGCTCAGTGTGGTATCCCTCCTAAGCCTTTTTTATTCCACGTCGTTGCTTATGCAATTTTGTTTTCCCTATAACCCAACCTCCGTTCTCCTATAATTTGCAGTGCCAGGGAACCTAGCGAGTTTATCCAAATTTATTAGTTGGTGAATTTTTGTCCAATATTGTTTGGCTTTTGTCAAGTAGTTTAGGGTGCTGGTGTTTGTTGGGGAAATTCTATGTAGGTTTCAATTATGGAGTTTGTGAATTGTCTGGTTATGGTTCGACTAGCTAGCTGGTGGTTGATTTCATCTCCAACATGGAGTTCCTAGTGAACTTTGTTTGGTCGAGACGAATGATTTGCTTCGCGACCGTGCTTCCCACCTTATCTGGCAAACCCAGAGTATAATTTCACTATATATCAAGTAAGATTAGGGGTGGTTGATCTTTGTCTCTAGCTTGGTGAACAAATTGATATTTTCTTGGTTTGTCTGACTTGTTGAAGGTGGTCTCTTTTGGTGCTACTATGGTGTCAGACTAATTTTGTTCATTGGTGTATCGTCTTGTCGGGCTTGAGTTGGTGGCTGTGAGTTTGGTTTGGATGAAAGGTTGTGCTGTGGTCTGTTTGTATCATTTATGGGATTATGGAGTTTGGGATGGACTTCATGATGGTTTTTGTTATTTTGTGGTGGTTCCATGTTGTCTGCACAGAGTTGTAACAATCCTTCTACTGTGGTAGGAGCCAGTGCACAAGCTAGTTATTATGTGTTGTTGTTTGAAATCTGCTGATGTATGCTCATGAGTTTACAGAGCTGATGTGAATCTGTAGTTCAGTTGTTGTAGTATATGTAACTTGTCTATGTTTCCTTTTTCATGAAACTTGTAACCTCTACGTGGGTATGTAATAGTAGTTTAGTCACTTTGACTAACTCATGTTCCATTAGCTAAGCTAGTAGCAGTGGTAGTTCCACTTTAGTAACGTCTATGATGGACAGTCTACCTTAAAAATCATATTTGTAGTAGGTTGGTAACCTGCTAATCTCCTGAAACTTTTGTAATTATTATTTGTTATAATAACAAGTTTTTACAGTCACATAAAAACCGGTTGGGTTTGCCAAAAAAATAACACATTCAAATGCACAAGCAAACAAAATTGAACTCAACAAGCTAACAAACAAAAAAATGAAACAATTTTTTTTCAGAAAAAAAAGAGAACTAACACAAAAACAAACTAGACACGGATGCAAAGAGTGAACAAACATGAAGAAACAATGAAAGAACAACCTAAATTTAACGCTGTTTTTCTAAAAGAAAACAATAAAAAAAATTAACCCAAAGGGTAAAATCAAAATTAATAAACTATCCCCGGCAACGGCACCAAAACCTTTTTTGTCGCTATGGAAATTTGTATCGAATTAGAAATCCATCGCGCGAATTATAGAAATAATATGACCATAAGTGCATAGCATACAATCGTAGTACGTGGCAAATATGGGTCGATCTACAGGAAAATAATTAACTCTAATTTTGCTCAATCAAATTAAACCAAATTCGAGTGAAAGTTTTAACTATCTAAAAATTGCAAAATCTAACAAACTAATAACTACAAAAATTGAATGAAAACTATGAGATTAAATTACAATTGATGAATAAATCTTCTCTCTAGATCATGTGAATCAACACAAAATGAAACCATGGTGTCTCTTTTTTGGTCATTAGTTGGTTTAATCTATGTGATTATCATAAGCATGGTTTATTTGTGCTATTAATTAGCACAAAATAAACCATCAAACCATAACATACCCACTATACTACTTCTCATGAAAAATGACAACAAGTTGAAAGTGAAATGTACTTTAAGCATGGCCTCTTAACTACTGATTAGTAATATAGACCATCAAATTTTGATTTCAACCTTTACTTATTCTTCATCATGTAGATGAAGAATCAATTGGTGAGCTTATGACTAAGCATAGCCTATTTGGTGTAAACAACATAGGCTATCAAACTCAATAATGAACACATAAAACCATAAGCATCAACATGACCTAAAGCACAAAAACAAAGCATGTGTAATGGCCTGCAAATTCGTACTATCGAAGTTGACTACATACATCACACGTCCAACCCAAATATCACAGAAATACGAATCATTTTTTTAGAAGAAAAAGTAGAAGAAGAATATAAATAACAACACAGAATCTCACAAAACAGCGGAACAAAATATAATATATCATAACTTTTGAAATACGAAATTTTAACTATATAACATACACTTATCAGAGTACAACATTTACAACACAGCGGAATAAAAATACTATATATCTAAAACTGAAGCCTCCTGCTCCAAGCTCCTTTAGGTAAATCTGTATAATCCTGAACTACTGACTGCCCGCACAAATTTGGTCACCCAAGAGTTTAGGTAAAGCAAAACAAAATAAACTTTGTGTCAGTCATGGGGCTGGTATGAGTAAACAATTTAAAACAATTTGAGAAAGTAAATGATATCTCATAAGACCACGCCATATAACACGAAACGGGTTTTCCCTTATGAGAATCCAAAACACTTGATTTAACTTTCAAAATCCTTTTGAAAGAATTGATAATATTTATATCAAAACTCTTTTGATATTATAATAATGTCTAAATCAAATAAATAGAAATCTAGTGGAATGATTTCATCTCACGCTCCACATATATAATATACAATCAAAACCGCGAGCACTTATTTGGTAATGAATTTCCACTATGACAAGGTATGGAACCACCTTCCGATAGTGTATCTCTAGAGAATAATACGTTGGGTTCAACAAGAACATCCTATAACCCGGCCACACATGACTGACCACTCATTTCGCTTGAGTGTATCAAATGTATTTCACCAACAGATGGGATCATCAACCGTTTTCCCAAATGGGATAGCATCGAATAGAATAAAGAATAAAATGAATTTATCTAGATAGGTGATAATACACCCTAATTGGGAGCTACCCACTTAGCCATGTTGCCTGCCCGATTTTTGTCATTTCCCGGTTGTTGAGGCCGAAGGCTACGATTACTTACCATTCATTGATAGCACAATCACTTTGAATGTCACATTGTCAGATCCGTTAATCATTAATTGATTTGCACAAATATAATATGGATATTATGCTAAGAGAATAAATTCTCCGCCACCATATATATCCATACAGACCAACATATTCGATCATTGGAAATACTCTGTCAGACACTCGTCTATGCACGTTCGTTCTGGGACTGAACGAAACCGAAGGCACAATTTCCATTAATAGAAAAATCCCTTGCACTTTACTCCGTCTTCGATCATCTTCATATAATCTGATTCGCAATGCTACTGCCAATACGGAGTGGTTCTCGGATAATAATCCAACTGGTCTCTCCATATTAACAACAATATTGGCAAACACTTCGATAGTCGGTTTTTTAACTATCGAAGAAAAACAAACATTCATTCAAAGCATCAAACAAATCACTGGGCCTTTTAATTAATATTTCTTAAATTAAAACACTTCTCCATTTCCTTATCCATATTCGTTAACACGAAATTTTCGATAATCATCTCGGCTTCTTACGCTATTTGGAAAACATTTTCATATATCGCCTTCTTTTATTTTCTATAATTAGAAAACATATTCTATTTATAATTGGAAAACATTCCAATTACTTATCCCTCTCATGACCATTCATTTACTTTAATACTAAGGAAATATTTATCTTTATATTTCCCGAAATTTCACTTACTTGGGTTAAATCGACTGTTATGTGAAACATCATTACAAACAACCCAAAATACTGCATTCAACTAACTCTTATTCAAACATTTCTCTTCAAGACTGGATCTTGCTATTTATCGGTTAAAAATGAAATCAATCAAGTTGGGGTGTAACTACCTCTCAGACCTTGACTGAAAACATCTTTAACTTCAAAACCGACAAGGCCACTTACCTGAAATAATCAACATCATAAAAACCCATTTATTCATTTTTAAACCTGTATATGTTTCTCTTTCTAATTTTATTAGATTTAATTATAGATTTCCTTTTTGTTTATAATATTATATTTTTAAGTTCGTTTCCTTATCGAATTCTGTGTATATCGATACATTGATTTCTAGTCCTCCAATTTTCTTAAAAATATTCTAACTCCTTAAATTTTCGGAAAATTTCGCCATAACCTCCTTTGTACGGGTCACTTGATACAACTACAAAACGCCTCTCTGGGCCCTTTCCATTCAAAAAGAAAATCAAAAAGCCAAGTGGCTTGCCGATACAGCGCATAAAACCTCATATGGAATTTAAACATGTACCTTTTTGTCGGGCACTAAATTTATAAACTTCATACACTTCATTCCATACCTGTCTAACCCATATGCATCCATTCTCAATTTATAAAAACTCAATCTGGTTATTTTAACTCAATTCGCTAATTTATTCTCTAATTAGCTCTTTTGCCTATTTCATAATTTTATTTGAACATATCACGTTCATATATTGTTTTTAATTTGGTTATAAACCAATCGAATTCCATTTTTCAACTCGAGTGTAATAACCCGGAAATTTGAGCCAATTTAAAAATTTTATTTTGGCAATTTTAGTGAATTTTGAATACTTAAAATGATTTATTTTAAATAATAATGACGAGAAATTAATTTTTGAAAAGAATTAGAACGTATATATTTATATAGATCATCGTTAGAATATAAATATTTATTTTTAATTATAAATGGAATTGAAAATGGCGCGGTAGTTCAAAAATTCGATTTCAAATTTCAAATGAATGTACAGGATTCAAAATAAACTGAATTTTAGCGAAACCAAAAATATTTGAATCTAATTGAGAATATCTTTCCAATGAATCCCAAAAATTGAAATTTCATAGCGGGGATAAAAATTTATGCCCAGTTGAAAATTCAGAATAGTCGCTATGTAATTCTGGCCTTTAGAATGGAAATTTTGCAAACGACCTCGGTTTTCGATGACACCATTTTTGTTGGATCCGGGAAGTCAAATTATTGCTAGATTCCAAAATTCGTAATTTTTCGAATCAATATGTGGGCATGGCAAAGGAAAACGCGTTTGACCAATTTCAGTTGATTTTAATCGACTGGAAAATGGCCATTTTTCAAACATTCTCAGAATTTAACGAAATTAATTTTTTTAGGACCGTATTGCCAATACGAAGCTAGAAATAATTTTTCTAGAATTTTTAGGGTCCGTATGTGACCCCAGTAAATTAAAATGTACGTTTAAAATTCAATATAATGATTTATATTTAATTTTGATGAAAACTGATCGTAACGGCCGAATTGGCTTATGAAACATATCCCATTGTGTTCGAAATGAGGGTATTTAGCTAGGGGAGACAGACGTTAGGTTCAGATTGGAGTTAGCATGAACGAATAAAGAATTTTCAAACTAAAAGAACTTTAAAAATAAAATAATAATAAAATATATATTATATATAAAGAGATTTTCTGTCAAACCTTTATTCCACTTTTCCCCAAAGACAAACCCGATTCTTCTGAGCCCCCTCGTCATCGATTCCGTCGCCCGCCAGGAAAGCGCCACCGCGCTGGAGGCACGTGCCCCAAGGCCGCCGCCCGCCGTCGAGGCCTCTCCCTCCCCCTCCTCGTTTCCGCCTCCAAAATTCTTTCCCCCTTTGTAGAATCGCGAGCTCAAATCGGAGGAGCCAACTCTCTGAGCCACCATCAGCAGTCGCCATTGCCACCTCCTCCGCCGCCACTGCGGGCCAAACTCCTCCTCCAGCTGTCAGGCGCAGCGAACCCCACCCCCCTCTCTCGCTAAAACAAAATACTGTAAGTCTTCTTCTTATTTTATTTATTTATTTAAACATTATTTAAATCAGTTTTTAAAATTAAAACCAGTGTATTTAAATTTAGCTTTTTTATATAACTTAGTTAAAAATCAATTTATAGATATATATAAATTGCAAATGAAAGATTTGATTTTTACATATGTAAAAGATTTGATTTTTACATATGTAAAGGATTTGGGTTTTATCGCATGAAAGATTTGAGTTTTAACACATTAAAGACCAGATTTTTATTTCGTGTAAAGATCGGGTTTTTAATTATATGAAGAAGGAATGATTTTATATATAATAAAAATATGATTTTTTATAAAGTAGAGATAATAAAAATATGATTTTTTTATAAAGTAGAGATAATAAAAATATGATTTTTTATAAAGTAAAGATAATAAAAATAAGATTTTTAATAAAGTAGAGATAATAGAAATATGATTTATATATATATATATATGGCAGCTAAATAAAAATGTGATTTTTATATGAATAGCATTAAAATAAAAATGTGATCTTTATCTATATAGAGTTGAAATAAAGACGTGATTTTTATTATGAGCAGCGTGAAAGGATTGAATTAGAATGTGGGATAAATCCAAACCATCGTCCGCTAAAGACTGACGGAGTGGAACCCCAAGGTGAGAACTCCTCACTTTTATTTTAATTTCTAGTTTGAAATATATACTAGGATGCAGACGGTACTTAGCAGCACCCGACACCCGTCGTCCACAGACCATGGATGACTTGTTTGTTTGATTGCTGTGTTGTGAAATTTGATTGTGTGACGTGGAATGAAATAAAATATAGTGGAAAATATTTTATAGTTAAAAATATGATTTTTAACGTGTATATAAAATAAATAGTAATAAACAAATCGGACGATTTGTTTATATAAACTGATTTGACTGATATTGATTTGGACGATAAATTTTACACATCCTCCAACTGCACAAATAAAAATCTGTGTTTGTTGATTTGAAACCCCACAAGGGTGTTGGGATGATATTTGACGTACACTAATCCCAATTATTTAGTGGTATGTCGAACGTTTGATTGACAGACTGTATGAGCGTTAATTAGTTATATTTAATGCTTATGCAGTTGTGTGGTGCACTTTGGATGATGGTTGATTATTTATCGTTGCTATTATATACATGTGTTGTATGGAATCCATATAATTAACATTGTATGGTAATTGATTGGCCCTCATTCCAATTGGGAAAATAAAGAATATTATAAAAGAATATTCATGTGTTGAATAAAATATATATTCATGTGTTGAATAGAATAAAGAATATTCATGTGTTGAATAAAATATATATTCATGTGTTGAATAAAAATATATATTCGTGTGTTGAGTAAAATATTTTAAACAATAAAATTTACATCTTTATCATAATTTTATAAAATATATTAAATAACAAAAATAGTCATGTGTTGACGATACTCATGTGTTGAGAATATTCATGTGTTGAAAGAAATATAGATTTATGTGTTGAATAGAATAAATATTCATTTGTTGAATAGAATAACGAAGTTATTGAAATATATAAAGCCGTGTTGATTAGAGATGCGCCATTTTGACGCGAACGATATTTATATCGATTAAATTCGTTTTTAAAATGAATATAAAAAAGGAAGTGATTTCAAAATATAACGTTTTGAAAATATTATCATTTGTATATCGATGATGTGAAATATTCAATTTTGATTCGAAATTGAATATGAAGTTGAAATCGTTTCGAAAACGAATTTAAAATGACTTATAAAATACGTTTTAAAAGGAAATCGACGAAATATATAATATATATATATATATTATATATAATGGCCTGAATAGAACGCGCCGCGCTGCGGCAGTTCGTGGATTTCGACCATTGACTTCGAACGAATGTTACGGGAGATCCGACAGTCGGATTCTCCTAAAACCGGAACCGTTGGGTTCGTATCGAAAAGAGCTTTCTAACGAATATTAGAGATTTGAAATCTAAGGGTTGGATTTGGAATTATGTCCAAATCAAATTTGGAAAAGGTCGCTGTAAGTGCAGTTCGATGGCCGTTGATGGAATTCGACTGTACGGGCCTTGATAAAATTATCAAAAATAGTAATAATTCGTGTAAAATCATAAGAAATGATTTGTGAAGAATTGAGATGAAAAATTCCAAATTTGAAAAGATAAAAATAGATTTTTATCGAAATGAACTAGTTTTGAACTAGAATTATAATCCATTTATTTTTGAAATAAATAAATTGGATTTGAAAGGGGTTTTAAAAGTAACCAGAAATTCCAATAATTGAATTGGAATGGATTTGAATCGAAATTGTCTTTGGAATATTTCGATGTTGGATTTCGAGATTATACAGATATTGTTATGGAAATTTGAAAGATATATTTATATCGTTATTTCCGGTACGATATTTGTTGGTCGTAGAATTTGATATTGAATATAAGCCGATATATTTTCTATTCAGAGCCTGGTATTCAATATCAAATGGGAATTGGGTTTGTTGTGAACTGTGTTTTAACGACATTCGTACTTTAACCCGATTTACAGTGAAATGTTGTAACAACCCGAAAATCTGGGCCAGTTTAAAAATTTTATTTTGGCAATTTTAGCGAATTTTGAATATTTAAAATAGATTATTTTAAATAATATCGACGAGAAATCTGTTTTGAATATAATTCGAACGTATATATTTATACGCGTCGTCGTTAGAATATAAATAATTATATATAATTATAAAAGGAATTGAAAATGGCGCGGTAGTTCGAAAATTCGATTTCTAATTTCAAATGAATATACAGAATTCAATATAAGTCAGAATTGAACGAAACAAGAAATATTTGAATCTGTATAACTATATCTTTGTAATGAAGTTAACAAACTGGGATTTCATCTTAGAAATGATAAGATATGTCCAGTTAAAAATTAGAAATAGTCGCTGTGGAATTTATATATATTTTTATATATATAAGGCCCTTAAAAATAGCAATTTTGCAAACGACCTTGGATTACGACGAAACCAGTTTTGTTGGGTCCGTGATGTCGAGTTATTGCTAGATTCCAAATTTCATAATTTTTCGAATCAATATGTGAGCGTGGCAAAGGAAAATGCGTTTGACCATTTTCAGTTGATTTTAATCGACTGGAAATTGGCCATTTTTCAAACGGTCTCGGAATTCGACGAAACTAGTTTTGTTAGGACCGCATCGTCAATACGAAGCTAGAAAATATTTTTCTGGAATTTTTCTAGTTAGTATGTGACCCCGGTAATTAGAAATGTACGTTTAAAATTCAATATAATGATTTAAATGTAAATTCAACAGAAACTGATCAAAGCGATCAGATCAGCTTACGTTACATATCCCATTGTGTTCGGAATGGGGGTAATTAGCTAGGGGCGACAGTCGGTGGGCTTGATTTCGAGTTAAAACGAAAAGTCAACTTTAAATTGAATTAAATAACTAAATTAAAATAAAAAAAAATATAAAATATACCCCTTCCCCTTAAAAACCCGCTGGCCCCCCCCTTTTGTTTTTTTCTCAAATCGATTTCAAATAAAAAAAAAAAAAAAAGAGAAAGGCGACGGGGTGGGGGGCGAATCGCGCCGCCGCGGCCAGCGAGGCCGCCGCGCCTCAGGCGCCGCCTCCCAGGAGGACCACCGCCCTCCTCCGCTTCAAACCCGACCCTCTGCCCTCTCCTCTCCCTCCTCCCAACTCACGAAGCTCAAAACCCCACCGCGAAGACCACCACGCTCCCCTCGAAGACCGCCACCGATGAACACCGCAACCACCATCTTCGCCTCCGCCCAGTCAACCCCGCATCCCCTCCGAGCCGTCGACGAGTCCCCCCTGTAAGTCGTTTTTCAATTTATTTGTTTTCTTTTTTTTTTATATTAATAGAAGTTTAAAAAAACTGGATTTTTAAAAGTTTAAAAACTGGATTTTTAAAAGTTTAAAAACTGGATTTTTAGAAGTTAAAAAAAACTGGATTTATAGAAGTTTAAAAACTGGTTTTAAAAGTTAAAAAAAACTGGATTTTTAGAAGTTTAAAAAAAACTGGATTTTAAAAGTTTAAAAAAAACTGAATTTTAAGAGTTTAAAAACTGATTTGAAAAGGATAAAGGAAAAAAAAAAAAAACTGCATTTTTAAAAAGGCAAAACTGCATTTTAAAAACAAAAACTGTTTTGAAAAACTGTTTTGAAAAACTGTTTTGAAAAGAAAATAAAAACTGATTTGAAAAGGAAAAGAAAACTGATTTTATTTTAAACTTTGAGATAGAGAAAAAAAGGGGTTTGATCTCTTAATAGAAAAAGATTTGAACTTGAAAATAAAGATCATATTTTTAAAAACAGAAAAGATGGAATTTTTGTTAAGTAGAAATAGTAAGGTATGATTCTTATATTTTTAAAGCAATAAAAATATAATTGTTACATCATAAGAATAGTAAAAATATAATCTTTGCATAGTAGGAACTATAAAAATCAAATCTTTGTTTTTGAAAAAGGTGAAATCTTTAAATTTAAAAAAAGGTGAAATCTTTAAATTTAAAAAGGCGAAATCTTTAAATTTAAAAAGGCGAAATCTTCATATAGAAAATAGCGTGATAAAAATATAATTTTTATCTATATAACATAGTAGAAAAAACTTCGATTTTTATATATTGAATAGCAAAGTAAAAATTCGATTTTTACATATTGAATAGCGAAGTAAAAATGTGATTTTTACGTATGTAGTGAAAGCAGCAACGAAGGTGACAAAAAGGCGAAACGACGAAGACTTCTGCAAAAGAAGAGTCGAGATGGTTGGATAGCTAAAGGTGAGAATTTCTCACCTTTCTATTTTATTTCTAGTTATATATATATACTAGGATGCAGACGGTGCTTAGTAGCACCCGACACAATCGTCCACAGACCATGGACTTGTTTGTTTGACTGTTTGGTGATTGATTGCGATATTGGTTTGAATGTGGTTTGTGGTGTGAAAAATCGAATCGATAAATTGGTTAGGATTAGACGTGCGCCGTTATAAGGCGAAGGAGTAAGGCTAGGTTAGACCCTTACTCCAAAGTTTGTGGTTTGCATAACGAATTGATTTGATTGATGTGTGAATGGCGTGGGCCTTCACTAGACCGGGGATAAGGCTAGGCCTTGTCCCGTTTCTAGTATCGTGCCGTTATGCCGCCGAAATTTTCTAAAATATGTTAGAAAAATAAAAATATCATTTTATTTGTGTAAATGAAGAATAGAAATTCATATGTCAAAATAAAATGTGTTATCGTTAAAAATATAATTTTTAACGTGAATGTGAATAAATAAATATTCATTTACAAACCAGACGGTTTGTTTATGTACACCTATTTGAATGACGTTGATTGGGTCGATAAATTTTACACATCGCCTAACTGCACAAATAAAATATGTGTTTGATTGTTTGAAACCCCACACGGGTGTTAGGATGAAATTTGAAGTTCACTCATCCTGATTGATTAAATATGTCGATCGATTGATTGACAGGCTGTTATAAGCGTTGAATATCTATATTTGATGCTTATACAGTGTAGTGCACTTTGGTTGATGGTTGATTATTTTCAATGCTATTATATACATGTGTTGTATGAAAATCCATATAATTAATTTTATATGGTAATTGATTGGGCCTCATTCCAGTTTTGAAAAAGAAATATTTGAAAAAGAAATATTTGAAATAGAATATTTGAAAATAAAGGAATATATGAAGCCGTGTTGATTAGATTGACGCCATTTTGACGTGAACGATATTTATATCGATTTTAAAAACGAATTTGAATTGAATTGAAAACGATTTCGAAATGAATTGAATTGAAAACGATTTCGAAATGAATTGAATTGAAAACGATTTCGAAATGAATTGAATTGAAAACGATTTCGAAATGAATTGAATTGAAAATGAATTCGAATTGAATTGAAAACGATTTCGAAATGAATTGAATTGAAAACGATTTCGAAATGAATTGAATTGAAAATGAATTCGAATTGAATTGAAAACGATTTCGAAATGAATTGAATTGAAAACGATTTCGAAATGAATTGAATTGAAAACGAATTCGAATTGAATTGAAAACGATTTCGAAATGAATTGAATTGAAAACGAATTCGAATTGAATTAAAAGCGAATTGAAATGAATTCAAATTGAATTGAAATTCGAATTGAATAGAAATGAATTTTGAAACGAATTTATAAAGAAGAATTCAATTTTGATTTGAATTGAAAAGGAAGTTGAGATTGCTTTTGAAACGAATTTTAAAACTATTTATATAATTCGTTTTAAATAGAAATCGACGAAGTATATATTATATATATATTATATATATAATATAATGGCCTGAATAGAACGCGCCGCGCCGCGGCAGTTCGCGAATTTCGACCATTTATTTCAAACGGACATTACGGGAGATCCGACCGTCGGATTCTCCTAAAACCGGAACCGTTGGGTTCGTATCGAAAAGAGCTTTCTAATGAATGTTAGAAATTTGAAATCTAACGGTTGGATTTGGAATTATGTCCAAATCAAATTCGAAAAAGGTCGCTATAAGTGCAGTTCGATGGCCATTGATGGAAATCGACTGTACGGGCCTTGATAAAATTATTAAAAATAGTAATAATTTGTGTAAAATCATAAGAAATGATTTAGAAAGAATTGGGATGAAAAATTCCATATTAGAAAAGATAAAAATAGATTTTTATCGAAATGAACTAGTTTTGAACTAGAATTATAATTCTATTTATTTTTAAATAAATAAATTGAATTCGAAAAGGGTTTTAAAAGTAACCAAAATTCCAATGATTACACTGGAGTGGATTTGAATCGAAATTGTCTTCGGAATATTTCGATGTTGGAATTCATGATTATACAGGTGTTGTTATGGAAATTTGAAAGATATATATGTATATCGTTATTTCCAATACGACATTTGTTAGTCGTAGAATTCGATATTGAATATAAGCCGATATATTTTCTATTCAGAGCCTTGTATTGAATATCGAATGTGATTTGGGTTTGTCGTGAATGGTGTCTTCACTAACACTGTTCTTGAACCCAGCTGAGAAAAGATTAAATCTTTTTATTTAGATTTAATGAAGTGTACCAATTAAATAACATTTAATTGGAATTGAATTGATATTGATTTTTGGGTTTATCGTGAACAGTGTTTTAAATAACACTCGTTCTTTAACCCGATAATTAATGAATGTGATTTGGGTTCGTCGTGAATGGTGTCTTCACTAACACTGTTCTTGAACCCAGCTGAGAAAAGATTAAATCTTTTGATTTAGATTTAATGAAGTGTACCAATTAAATAACATTTAATTGGAATTGAATTGATATTGATTTTTGGGTTTATCGTGAACAGTGTTTTAAATAACACTCGTTCTTTAACCCGATAATTAATGAATGTGATTTGGGTTCGTCGTGAATGGTGTCTTCACTAACACTGTTCTTGAACCCAGTTGAGAAATGATTAAATCTTTTTATTTAGATTTAATGAAGTGTACCAATTAAATAACATTTAATTGGAATTGAATCGATATTGATTTTTGGGTTTATCGTGGACAGTGTTTTTAAATAACACTCGTTCTTTAACCCGACGATTAATGAATGTGATTTTGGGTTTATCGTGAACCGTGTTTTTAAATGACACTGATTCTTTAACCCAGTCAAAAGATTAAAACTAAGTGGAGTTTTAATGAATCTTTAATTAGATTGAAAAGATCGAGAATGGAGTATCACCAGTTTTGCTCCAGGCGATAGTTAAATCTTTAATTAGATTTGAACGTGAAATTTAGAAACTAACTGTCGGTTAGCCAAGCAGAATGGTTTTCTGGATATTGATCTGATGTTGGTTTCGGCCTTCGGGGTTAATATTTGGGGAATTATTCTCTTGATTAATTTACGGTTAGTGACTAATGAATTGGAATGAGGCGTATGTTGTGTTTGTGTAACACTTATTTAAAATATACGCGAGTTATTCGGAAAGACCGGGTTTATCCCATTCTGAATAACTGATACGACGATAAGTCGAAGATGAAGACGATGGTCGAAGACCGGAGGTCTTCACGTCGTTTGGGTGATAACTGATGATCTTGATTGGGCTGTACACCCAAGAAGATGGAAACAGTTAGTGATCGTCCAGACGTACTTGGAGATCGATGGATATGCGAGGTACTAGGTGCCTCCGGTTTCGTTCAGACCCAGAACGGACTTGTAAATGGACTGTGTGTCTGACATCGGATTTCATTCTGTGTGACTGATATCGGTTGCATAGGATGGTTTGCCTGTGTGGCATGCTAAGATGCAAATGATCAAGGCTTCTGTTGAAAAGCAAAGTCTTGTGGTGATGATCAAAGCACGGCCTTTGTGGCGTAGCTTTGTGTAACGTTTACCTCGCGTGTTTCACACCAGGTATGAACCAAAAACGGGAGACGGACCTCAGGGAGGACTTGCGTTTCTTTCTAGTTAGAAGTGGCGTCAGTGGTTTTACACGCCCTGACGAGTTTGACTTATGTGGTTGTTGCTGTTGCGAGGCGCCTCGGTTATATCGGTTTCGGCCGATGCATTCTGGTCGGCTGACGGACCAGACTTACACCCCATAGGGTGGGGAAACGTAGTGTTCAGGCATTTTAATCCACATCGGTGGACCGGCCCTGTCGCTCCAAGGTCACTCGAGCTCTGACCTGTGGCTCGGGCTAGAGAGTCACGAATCGGTTGAGGACTATCTTTTGCCTCGGTTCATAGACGGAAATCCAATTTCCAAATACGTGACATTTGCGGTTTTATTTGTAAACCTATATATGGTGACATAGTGGGATGGGGCGCTCATGCCGCCTATGATTGATACTTATGATTTGAAGTGTTTTATACACTATGCACTTATAATAGTATCAAATGATTTGTTTTAAACGTATCAAGCATTCTTTGGCTGTTATAAGGGAAAACCCTATCCCCCGGCTTGCGTTGCATTGTGTGATAGGACCTGGGTCTTATAACAGCTTCATCTTTCTTTATTTAGCATTGCGCTGTTGGTTTTATGCACTGGTATTCTTGGGAGGAAACCCGTTCCGTGTTATACGGCGTGGTCCCTTGATTTACCTAACTTTAAAAACAAAGATTAACAACTGTTTTAGTTCTCACACCAGTCACATGACTGACCTGGAGTTTATTGTTTTAACCTAAACTCTGGGTGCCCTTATTTCGACACGGGCAGCTAGTAGTTTTGGTTTTGCAGATTTATATTCACAGGATTTTGGTTTACAGCTGGAACGATATCCGGAAAGCTTTGTATCCGTATATCTTCTTCTAGTTGTGTATTGTATTATTTTCCGCTGCTATGTATTTAAATGTAATTTAAATCTCTGATATTTCTGTGTAATATTCATTCATACTCTGTATATTCTTGTAATCTGATGCATTGTTGTTATATACAATGAAATGTTCTTCTGTATGCGTTCTATTGTGGTTTGTTCTCGAACTATCCGACGCTTTCCTTTACGGGGAAGTTGCGGGTCTTTACATTTGGTATCAGAGCTTTGGTTTACAAAGCAGAGAACAAGACACATTAGAACCGTACGAAAGAATTCATCAGAAATTGGATTAGTAATATCCAACGAGAATGACTCATTAGAGATGCGATCAGTAGTATCCTAGAACGAGTGTGAAGAGTATATTTTTGAAAATGAAAACAAATTTTTGTTTTGAAAATTTAATCAATTATTCGTATTTGATTATCTATTTAAATTGATGTGGACAATCCAGTATATATAGATTTTGCGTATACGTCTGATCCGCGTGTATTCGAAGTTTTAATATATTGGATAGATATAGAGTCGCACTCTAGTCGCCCGGACATGGTCCTGATGATGAAGTATACCATCACCAGCATTTATTTTCGAGTAACGAAAGTATGATATCTATATATTTCCATTAGGCTGGTGTGAGAACCAAATCTTATATAGCTAGAACACTTTGTTGTGAATTGGCATCAAAAACAAGATTTTCAGTATATATATCAAAATTATGAATTTGAAACGTTAAATTCACTAATTGATTGATGTTTGTGTTGTTTGTTCATTTGTTTGCTAATTTTAAACCATTTAGCCTAATTGAATCAAATATTGGATTATATTGAAAATTGGTCGCATTTGCTTGCATATACATATACTTATATTGAGCAGGTCATAGCAAGGAGGCTAGAGCCAGAGAATAAAATTTGTTTGCCCGACAAATAGGTACATGTTTACTACATAATTTACTGTTTTGTTTGGGTGATGATGATTTTGTGAGCCTATTGGCTAGCCGCTTGGCTTTTTCTTTTTCTTTTTGAGATCTGAAGGACCGGGGAAGCTATTTGAAATTCCCCGATGCTCCCGGTGCAGGGGAGGTTATGGCGAAATTTTTCGAAAATTTAGGGTGTTAGCCAAATTTTTGAAATTTTGAAAATTCTCAGAAACTAAAGAGTTGGAGAATGGAAGCCTGATCGATCGTAGAGCTGAATAATCAAACCACTTTCGACTTTGTTCCTTTTCGGGGACGAAAAGTTTTAAGTGGGGGAGATTGTAACAACCCGAAAATCTGGGCCAGTTTAAAAATTTTATTTTGGCAATTTTAGCGAATTTTGAATATTTAAAATAGATTATTTTAAATAATATCGACGAGAAATCTGTTTTGAATATAATTCGAACGTATATATTTATACGCGTCGTCGTTAGAATATAAATAATTATATATAATTATAAAAGGAATTGAAAATGGCGCGGTAGTTCGAAAATTCGATTTCTAATTTCAAATGAATATACAGAATTCAATATAAGTCAGAATTGAACGAAACAAGAAATATTTGAATCTGTATAACTATATCTTTGTAATGAAGTTAACAAACTGGGATTTCATCTTAGAAATGATAAGATATGTCCAGTTAAAAATTAGAAATAGTCGCTGTGGAATTTATATATATTTTTATATATATAAGGCCCTTAAAAATAGCAATTTTGCAAACGACCTTGGATTACGACGAAACCAGTTTTGTTGGGTCCGTGATGTCGAGTTATTGCTAGATTCCAAATTTCATAATTTTTCGAATCAATATGTGAGCGTGGCAAAGGAAAATGCGTTTGACCATTTTCAGTTGATTTTAATCGACTGGAAATTGGCCATTTTTCAAACGGTCTCGGAATTCGACGAAACTAGTTTTGTTAGGACCGCATCGTCAATACGAAGCTAGAAAATATTTTTCTGGAATTTTTCTAGTTAGTATGTGACCCCGGTAATTAGAAATGTACGTTTAAAATTCAATATAATGATTTAAATGTAAATTCAACAGAAACTGATCAAAGCGATCAGATCAGCTTACGTTACATATCCCATTGTGTTCGGAATGGGGGTAATTAGCTAGGGGCGACAGTCGGTGGGCTTGATTTCGAGTTAAAACGAAAAGTCAACTTTAAATTGAATTAAATAACTAAATTAAAATAAAAAAAAATATAAAATATACCCCTTCCCCTTAAAAACCCGCTGGCCCCCCCCTTTTGTTTTTTTCTCAAATCGATTTCAAATAAAAAAAAAAAAAAAAGAGAAAGGCGACGGGGTGGGGGGCGAATCGCGCCGCCGCGGCCAGCGAGGCCGCCGCGCCTCAGGCGCCGCCTCCCAGGAGGACCACCGCCCTCCTCCGCTTCAAACCCGACCCTCTGCCCTCTCCTCTCCCTCCTCCCAACTCACGAAGCTCAAAACCCCACCGCGAAGACCACCACGCTCCCCTCGAAGACCGCCACCGATGAACACCGCAACCACCATCTTCGCCTCCGCCCAGTCAACCCCGCATCCCCTCCGAGCCGTCGACGAGTCCCCCCTGTAAGTCGTTTTTCAATTTATTTGTTTTCTTTTTTTTTTATATTAATAGAAGTTTAAAAAAACTGGATTTTTAAAAGTTTAAAAACTGGATTTTTAAAAGTTTAAAAACTGGATTTTTAGAAGTTAAAAAAAACTGGATTTATAGAAGTTTAAAAACTGGTTTTAAAAGTTAAAAAAAACTGGATTTTTAGAAGTTTAAAAAAAACTGGATTTTAAAAGTTTAAAAAAAACTGAATTTTAAGAGTTTAAAAACTGATTTGAAAAGGATAAAGGAAAAAAAAAAAAAACTGCATTTTTAAAAAGGCAAAACTGCATTTTAAAAACAAAAACTGTTTTGAAAAACTGTTTTGAAAAACTGTTTTGAAAAGAAAATAAAAACTGATTTGAAAAGGAAAAGAAAACTGATTTTATTTTAAACTTTGAGATAGAGAAAAAAAGGGGTTTGATCTCTTAATAGAAAAAGATTTGAACTTGAAAATAAAGATCATATTTTTAAAAACAGAAAAGATGGAATTTTTGTTAAGTAGAAATAGTAAGGTATGATTCTTATATTTTTAAAGCAATAAAAATATAATTGTTACATCATAAGAATAGTAAAAATATAATCTTTGCATAGTAGGAACTATAAAAATCAAATCTTTGTTTTTGAAAAAGGTGAAATCTTTAAATTTAAAAAAAGGTGAAATCTTTAAATTTAAAAAGGCGAAATCTTTAAATTTAAAAAGGCGAAATCTTCATATAGAAAATAGCGTGATAAAAATATAATTTTTATCTATATAACATAGTAGAAAAAAACTTCGATTTTTATATATTGAATAGCAAAGTAAAAATTCGATTTTTACATATTGAATAGCGAAGTAAAAATGTGATTTTTACGTATGTAGTGAAAGCAGCAACGAAGGTGACAAAAAGGCGAAACGACGAAGACTTCTGCAAAAGAAGAGTCGAGATGGTTGGATAGCTAAAGGTGAGAATTTCTCACCTTTCTATTTTATTTCTAGTTATATATATATACTAGGATGCAGACGGTGCTTAGTAGCACCCGACACAATCGTCCACAGACCATGGACTTGTTTGTTTGACTGTTTGGTGATTGATTGCGATATTGGTTTGAATGTGGTTTGTGGTGTGAAAAATCGAATCGATAAATTGGTTAGGATTAGACGTGCGCCGTTATAAGGCGAAGGAGTAAGGCTAGGTTAGACCCTTACTCCAAAGTTTGTGGTTTGCATAACGAATTGATTTGATTGATGTGTGAATGGCGTGGGCCTTCACTAGACCGGGGATAAGGCTAGGCCTTGTCCCGTTTCTAGTATCGTGCCGTTATGCCGCCGAAATTTTCTAAAATATGTTAGAAAAATAAAAATATCATTTTATTTGTGTAAATGAAGAATAGAAATTCATATGTCAAAATAAAATGTGTTATCGTTAAAAATATAATTTTTAACGTGAATGTGAATAAATAAATATTCATTTACAAACCAGACGGTTTGTTTATGTACACCTATTTGAATGACGTTGATTGGGTCGATAAATTTTACACATCGCCTAACTGCACAAATAAAATATGTGTTTGATTGTTTGAAACCCCACACGGGTGTTAGGATGAAATTTGAAGTTCACTCATCCTGATTGATTAAATATGTCGATCGATTGATTGACAGGCTGTTATAAGCGTTGAATATCTATATTTGATGCTTATACAGTGTAGTGCACTTTGGTTGATGGTTGATTATTTTCAATGCTATTATATACATGTGTTGTATGAAAATCCATATAATTAATTTTATATGGTAATTGATTGGGCCTCATTCCAGTTTTGAAAAAGAAATATTTGAAAAAGAAATATTTGAAATAGAATATTTGAAAATAAAGGAATATATGAAGCCGTGTTGATTAGATTGACGCCATTTTGACGTGAACGATATTTATATCGATTTTAAAAACGAATTTGAATTGAATTGAAAACGATTTCGAAATGAATTGAATTGAAAACGATTTCGAAATGAATTGAATTGAAAACGATTTCGAAATGAATTGAATTGAAAACGATTTCGAAATGAATTGAATTGAAAATGAATTCGAATTGAATTGAAAACGATTTCGAAATGAATTGAATTGAAAACGATTTCGAAATGAATTGAATTGAAAATGAATTCGAATTGAATTGAAAACGATTTCGAAATGAATTGAATTGAAAACGATTTCGAAATGAATTGAATTGAAAACGAATTCGAATTGAATTGAAAACGATTTCGAAATGAATTGAATTGAAAACGAATTCGAATTGAATTAAAAGCGAATTGAAATGAATTCAAATTGAATTGAAATTCGAATTGAATAGAAATGAATTTTGAAACGAATTTATAAAGAAGAATTCAATTTTGATTTGAATTGAAAAGGAAGTTGAGATTGCTTTTGAAACGAATTTTAAAACTATTTATATAATTCGTTTTAAATAGAAATCGACGAAGTATATATTATATATATATTATATATATAATATAATGGCCTGAATAGAACGCGCCGCGCCGCGGCAGTTCGCGAATTTCGACCATTTATTTCAAACGGACATTACGGGAGATCCGACCGTCGGATTCTCCTAAAACCGGAACCGTTGGGTTCGTATCGAAAAGAGCTTTCTAATGAATGTTAGAAATTTGAAATCTAACGGTTGGATTTGGAATTATGTCCAAATCAAATTCGAAAAAGGTCGCTATAAGTGCAGTTCGATGGCCATTGATGGAAATCGACTGTACGGGCCTTGATAAAATTATTAAAAATAGTAATAATTTGTGTAAAATCATAAGAAATGATTTAGAAAGAATTGGGATGAAAAATTCCATATTAGAAAAGATAAAAATAGATTTTTATCGAAATGAACTAGTTTTGAACTAGAATTATAATTCTATTTATTTTTAAATAAATAAATTGAATTCGAAAAGGGTTTTAAAAGTAACCAAAATTCCAATGATTACACTGGAGTGGATTTGAATCGAAATTGTCTTCGGAATATTTCGATGTTGGAATTCATGATTATACAGGTGTTGTTATGGAAATTTGAAAGATATATATGTATATCGTTATTTCCAATACGACATTTGTTAGTCGTAGAATTCGATATTGAATATAAGCCGATATATTTTCTATTCAGAGCCTTGTATTGAATATCGAATGTGATTTGGGTTTGTCGTGAATGGTGTCTTCACTAACACTGTTCTTGAACCCAGCTGAGAAAAGATTAAATCTTTTTATTTAGATTTAATGAAGTGTACCAATTAAATAACATTTAATTGGAATTGAATTGATATTGATTTTTGGGTTTATCGTGAACAGTGTTTTAAATAACACTCGTTCTTTAACCCGATAATTAATGAATGTGATTTGGGTTCGTCGTGAATGGTGTCTTCACTAACACTGTTCTTGAACCCAGCTGAGAAAAGATTAAATCTTTTGATTTAGATTTAATGAAGTGTACCAATTAAATAACATTTAATTGGAATTGAATTGATATTGATTTTTGGGTTTATCGTGAACAGTGTTTTAAATAACACTCGTTCTTTAACCCGATAATTAATGAATGTGATTTGGGTTCGTCGTGAATGGTGTCTTCACTAACACTGTTCTTGAACCCAGTTGAGAAATGATTAAATCTTTTTATTTAGATTTAATGAAGTGTACCAATTAAATAACATTTAATTGGAATTGAATCGATATTGATTTTTGGGTTTATCGTGGACAGTGTTTTTAAATAACACTCGTTCTTTAACCCGACGATTAATGAATGTGATTTTGGGTTTATCGTGAACCGTGTTTTTAAATGACACTGATTCTTTAACCCAGTCAAAAGATTAAAACTAAGTGGAGTTTTAATGAATCTTTAATTAGATTGAAAAGATCGAGAATGGAGTATCACCAGTTTTGCTCCAGGCGATAGTTAAATCTTTAATTAGATTTGAACGTGAAATTTAGAAACTAACTGTCGGTTAGCCAAGCAGAATGGTTTTCTGGATATTGATCTGATGTTGGTTTCGGCCTTCGGGGTTAATATTTGGGGAATTATTCTCTTGATTAATTTACGGTTAGTGACTAATGAATTGGAATGAGGCGTATGTTGTGTTTGTGTAACACTTATTTAAAATATACGCGAGTTATTCGGAAAGACCGGGTTTATCCCATTCTGAATAACTGATACGACGATAAGTCGAAGATGAAGACGATGGTCGAAGACCGGAGGTCTTCACGTCGTTTGGGTGATAACTGATGATCTTGATTGGGCTGTACACCCAAGAAGATGGAAACAGTTAGTGATCGTCCAGACGTACTTGGAGATCGATGGATATGCGAGGTACTAGGTGCCTCCGGTTTCGTTCAGACCCAGAACGGACTTGTAAATGGACTGTGTGTCTGACATCGGATTTCATTCTGTGTGACTGATATCGGTTGCATAGGATGGTTTGCCTGTGTGGCATGCTAAGATGCAAATGATCAAGGCTTCTGTTGAAAAGCAAAGTCTTGTGGTGATGATCAAAGCACGGCCTTTGTGGCGTAGCTTTGTGTAACGTTTACCTCGCGTGTTTCACACCAGGTATGAACCAAAAACGGGAGACGGACCTCAGGGAGGACTTGCGTTTCTTTCTAGTTAGAAGTGGCGTCAGTGGTTTTACACGCCCTGACGAGTTTGACTTATGTGGTTGTTGCTGTTGCGAGGCGCCTCGGTTATATCGGTTTCGGCCGATGCATTCTGGTCGGCTGACGGACCAGACTTACACCCCATAGGGTGGGGAAACGTAGTGTTCAGGCATTTTAATCCACATCGGTGGACCGGCCCTGTCGCTCCAAGGTCACTCGAGCTCTGACCTGTGGCTCGGGCTAGAGAGTCACGAATCGGTTGAGGACTATCTTTTGCCTCGGTTCATAGACGGAAATCCAATTTCCAAATACGTGACATTTGCGGTTTTATTTGTAAACCTATATATGGTGACATAGTGGGATGGGGCGCTCATGCCGCCTATGATTGATACTTATGATTTGAAGTGTTTTATACACTATGCACTTATAATAGTATCAAATGATTTGTTTTAAACGTATCAAGCATTCTTTGGCTGTTATAAGGGAAAACCCTATCCCCCGGCTTGCGTTGCATTGTGTGATAGGACCTGGGTCTTATAACAGCTTCATCTTTCTTTATTTAGCATTGCGCTGTTGGTTTTATGCACTGGTATTCTTGGGAGGAAACCCGTTCCGTGTTATACGGCGTGGTCCCTTGATTTACCTAACTTTAAAAACAAAGATTAACAACTGTTTTAGTTCTCACACCAGTCACATGACTGACCTGGAGTTTATTGTTTTAACCTAAACTCTGGGTGCCCTTATTTCGACACGGGCAGCTAGTAGTTTTGGTTTTGCAGATTTATATTCACAGGATTTTGGTTTACAGCTGGAACGATATCCGGAAAGCTTTGTATCCGTATATCTTCTTCTAGTTGTGTATTGTATTATTTTCCGCTGCTATGTATTTAAATGTAATTTAAATCTCTGATATTTCTGTGTAATATTCATTCATACTCTGTATATTCTTGTAATCTGATGCATTGTTGTTATATACAATGAAATGTTCTTCTGTATGCGTTCTATTGTGGTTTGTTCTCGAACTATCCGACGCTTTCCTTTACGGGGAAGTTGCGGGTCTTTACAAATGTGATTTTGGGTTTATAGTGAACCGTGTTTTAAATGACATTGGTTCTTTAACCCAGTTAAAGACAGGATATGATTTCCCAAGTTAAACAATCATTAATATTGATTTTTGGGAAGATTAAAACCAAGTGGAGTTTTAATGAATCTTTAATTAGATTGAAATGATCGGGAATGGAGTATCACCAGTTTTGCTCCAAGCGATAGTTAAATCTTTAATTAGATTTGAACGTGAAATGGTAGTTGAATTTACCGATAACACTGTGGTGTTAGATATGAAGTATTACCAGTTTTACTTTAAGGAATGAATAGGTTGGGATTGGGAAATTAAAATAAATGATTACTTCGGTAAGGTTCGTTAATCCCGACTAGTTTGGATAAACTATAATTTGGTTTGAATTGATATTCAAAAAAAGATTAAAGAATAAATTTAAGGAATTTATCTTTGATAAAATTAATGGGAACCTCTCCCTAAGAATGTGAAATTTAGCAACTAACTGAAGATTAGTTAAGATGAATGGTTTCCTGGGTATTGATCTGATGTTGGTTTCGGCCTTCGGGGTTAATATTTGGGGAATTGTTCTCTTACTAATTTACTGTTAGCGACTGATGAATTGGAATGAGGCGTATGTTGTGTAACACTTGTTTATAAAATACGCGAGTTATTCAGAAAGACTGGGTTTATCCCATTCTGAATAACTGATACGACGATTAGTCGAAGATGAAGACGGTAGTTGAAGACCGGAGGTCTTCACGTCGTTTGGATAATTACTGATGATCTTGATTGGGCCGTACACCAAAGAGGAGGGATCAGTTAGTGATCATCCAGACGTACTAGGAGATCGATGGATATGCGAGGTACAAGGTGCCT
The DNA here is from genome assembly GCA_030737875.1 of Allium sativum. NCBI lineage: Eukaryota > Viridiplantae > Streptophyta > Magnoliopsida > Asparagales > Amaryllidaceae > Allium > Allium sativum. The sequence goes on from CM060915.1 coordinate 649,457,194, forward strand.
CCGGTTTCGTTCAGACCCAAAACGGACTTGTAAATGGACTGTGTGTCTGACATTGGATATCATTCTGTGTGATTGATGGATATTGGTTGCATGGAGTGGTTTGCCTGTGTGGCACGTTAAGATGCAAATGATCAAGGCTTCTGTTGAAAAGCAGAGTCTTGTGGTTGATGATCAAAGCACCGCCTGTGTGGCACATCTTTGTGTAGCGTTGATTCGCGAGCCTCACACCCCGGATGTGAACTAGAAACGGGAGAAGGACCTCAGGGAGGACATGCGTTTCTTTCTAGCTAGAAGTGGCGTCAGTGGTTTTACACGCCGAAGAGTTTGACTTATGTGGTTGTTGGATTGCGAGGCGCCTTGGATATATCGGTGACTGTGTGGAGCCGATGGAGTCATTTGGCTCATTGACACCCCACGGGGTGGGGAAACGCAGTGTTCAGGCATTTTAATCCACATCGGTGGACCGGCCCTGACGTTCCAAGGGACGATGCGTTCTGTTAATGAGACACGGGCTAGAGCGTCTCGAATTCGGTAAGGACGATCCCTTGCCTTGGTTCACAGATGGAAATCCAACTTCATTGCGGTTTTGATTGTAGAGCCTAGTATGGCGACATAGTGGGATGGGGCACTTATGCCGTCTATGATTGATACTTATGATTGAAATTATTTTGACACTATACACTTATAGTAATAATAAAAGATGAAATTTAGCGTATCAAGCATTCTTGGCTATTATAAGGTAAAAACCCTATCCTTCGGCTTGTGTTGCATTGTGTGATGGGGCCTGGGTCTTATAATAGCTTCATTGTTCTTTATTTAGCATTGCGCTGTTGTTTTATGCACGGGTATTCTTGGGAGGAAACCCGTTCCGTGTTATACAGCGTTGTCCCTTGATTTACCTAACTTTAAAATAAAGATTAATAACTGTTTTAGTTCTCACACCAGTCACATGACTGACCTGGAGTTTATTGTTTTAACCTAAACTCTGGGTGCCCCTATTTTCCGCACGGGCAGCTAGTAGTTTTGGTTTTGCAAATTTATATTCACAGGATTCTGGTTTACAGCTGGAGTGATATCCGGAAAGCTCTGTATCCGTATATCTCTTTCAGTTGTGTTTTGTAATATTTTCTGCTGCTATGTAATTTATTGTAATCTTTGATATTTATCAAATGTATTTTATTTGTTTATACTCTGTATATTCTTGTATTCTGATGGAATTGTTGTAATAAGCAATGAAATGTTCTTCTGTCTGTGTTCTGATTTGTCTTGTTCTCAAAGTATCCGCTCTTTCCTTACCGGGGAAGTTACGGGTCCTTATATCGAGTTTCATATTCGATTTCGAATATAAATTTACAAACCCAATTTACTTATCCAAATCCCAATTTCAATTCAAATCTCGTTAACTAATTATTCTAAACTAGTTAATTCTATTCAATAATTAACAGCTTCTGATTTTTGTTTCAAAAATCATTTCATTACTCCACTTGAGTTCAGATATATTTTATAACTCAAATCTGAAATTTTTCTAATGAAGATTCTGATTTTATTTGCTTAAAATCATTTTATAAATTTAAATAAACCATTATGGTTTTAAAATGGTTATGGCGCTGTTTTTCTAAAAATTTGATTTTGACATAACTCAAAATCTAAAAGACAAAATCCAGATTTTTCTCTTCCATTAGAAAACTATTATTTAATCGGTCCTGACGATTCTTGTTTCAAAGGATTCTGACTAAAATTGAGTTCTATATACTCAATTGAAGTTCGAAACACCAATTTACGAACTGCCGTGCTGCGGCAAGTTCGTTTTAATTATATTTATATATAAGCGTTTAAACTTCATTTATAATAAATTTCAATTCCATTCTAATATATTTTAATATATATATATATATATATATATTAATCCAATTTTCCCACTCTAACATAAATACTCCGATTATCCCCAGTCGTCGATTATTGCAGCACTTAATCATAAATTCAATCACAACTCCATTTTAATATTAATTTCCAATTCCTTTAGGAATGAATTACTTTATAAAATTCGATGAAATCGAATTTCCAATGTAATTTCTTAAACTTATCTCAATTCATTTTTATATTCCGAATATCGAAATACAACCCGTCGTTCCTTTTCTGAAACGATTTCCAATTCACGGTTAAATTCATATTTAAATTTAAATTTCTAAATTATCAAATGATAATTTATTTTCCTTAATTCATAAAGGTTATTTATAATTTAATTTCCTTGTTTTATAGTTTAAAACAAATTTCCATTTTGATTCCATTTCAAATTCTATTTTCAAATTCATACTTGAATTTAAACCTTTAAATTATCTAATGATAATTTATTTTACTAGATTTATAAATATCGTTTATAAATCCAACTTCCTTGTTTCATATATTAAAACAATTTCCATTTCAAATCTACTTAAACTCGATTCATTTTATATTCCGAATCCTGGAATAAAGTTGTCATTTCTTTTTCAAAATGATTTCAAATTATATTTTAATTTCATACTTGAATTTAAAATTATAGATTATCTCCAGATAATTAATAAATTCCAACAAGTTCCATTTCGAAATCTATTTAAAACCAAAATCTTATTTTGGAATATTCAATTTATTTTAACTTATCAATATATAACATAGAATTTATTTTAATATTAAATTTAACTTCTATTTAATATAATCCTAATATTTTTTCTATACATATTTTATTTGAATAAATCCGAACTAATCGAATTCAAATCATAAATCCTTACGGATTTATTTTAGTTCACTTTATATTCTGAATATCAGAATAAATTTCATCGTTTAGTTCTTTAAACGATTCCCCATTTCTATTTTTAAATTCACATTTGAATTTAAATATTCAATTTATCAAGTGATAATTTTTCCACTTCATTTATAAACACCATTTATAAATTGATTTCAATTCCCAAATTATCCAATGAAAGTTATTACATTTTATTTATAAACACCGTTTATAAATTTACTTCAATGTCCTGTATTATTTAATTCATAAACGTCGTTTATAAATTTCTTCAATTCCCACATTATTTAATTTACAAACATCGTTTATAAATTTCTTTACTTGTTTTTATTATTCAAACATGTTAATATTTCTCAGTCCATTCGAAATTCGAATTCTATTTTTAGAAAAATAGATTTCACCTTTTTATCTCAAAAATCCCCTTTCACGGTATTTTTTATAAATCAACATTTAGGATCAATGATATTTTAAACACCCAAAACAACCAATTATAAATGACAGGTTTTCTAACACATCATATATGATAATATATATGAATAACAAACAAATAATAATATTTTTGAGGAATCCAGTTGGATCCCTCCAACCTGTTTTCCTGCATCTACAGACATTAGCCAAAATAAATGATACCCATCCTGCTTCGAGGCAAGATATCGCGGTATAGAAGGTCATCCACTATCATAGCGTGGGGCGTATAGGGTCATTCGCTAATGATACTGCAGGCATCCACTAATGATACTGCGGGAATCCAACCACCAATATATATATTAACCACAAACACCAATCCTATATAACTAATATATATTTAATAATAACCAAAGTTATATTTTAATGCAACCAAACAACCATCAATTATTTTTAACGATTAAAAATAATTCTAAGTAATAAATTTATGGAGATTTACTCACCGTTATTTTTAATTGCACTCTGGTCCAGTTTTAAATTTATCTAGCTTTAGAAGATTTCCAAATCCCCTCCAGCTAGTCTACATCCCTTGTTACGAGTCTACATGACAAATTTCTTGAATATGGACCTCGTATACACATTTAATAACTAAACTAAAAATAATTACCTTAATTCACGTTAAAAATCCTTCTTCTCCATTCTGTTCCAAAAATACAGTTTCCTCCTTCACCTTAATACTTCAATCTAATAGCACTTTCTTTTTTTCAAAATGATTTCAATCACGCGAGCACAAACCGAACTCCAAACATACCTAACTCACACTCTTCTGCCAAACTCCAATACATTTACGAAATCGAAAACAAAAAGGCCCCAAAATCCCTTGCTCGACTCACTGCTTCCCAGTTCTCATTGCCACGCTTGCTGCTTTCATATTTATCACGACAGACTACAGGTGGAATAAATTCCATACCGATGTTCACCAATTCTTGCTCACACATGCCTTACGCAACTCACACCCGAATACACCACCCACCTTATCTTCCAAAACTCTTCACTCTATCACGCACTGTCCAGACAACTCAAAATAAGAACAGATCGAACGCTCCCAAAAATCTAGTTCGAACTCCAACAGACCTTGCACCCGTTCAACCACCAAAAAGTCAAACTCCACTATCAACGTTCATCTTCACAGCACCCCCAGTCACCCTCTTCAGGGTTGCATCTGTCCAGAACCACAAATCTGCATCCAGTTCATACTAGTACCTCCATCAACACTTCACACCCTCAACCACAGAATTTACACCAGACTCCAGTATCAATTTTGACCGCTACCACATCGTTTCCAGTGCCTCCGTTCCTTACACCTAACATCGTGACTTCGACTATGGCTTGCTCACGCTCGTCGACGTCAACCCTGCCTCAACATCCTCACTATCGATCTCCAAAAAAATGGCGATCTCCATTGGCATGTACCAAACAACGAAACATATTTCTTCCACCGAACCACACCTGGGTTTGCCAATTGTCCGTTCTTCGAGGCCTTAATCCATTGCCAACCCCCGAATCGTGTCAACGCCCCTCCATCAGTAGCCACAAATCTTGAAATCCCTTCTGTAAAACCTACAACTGCATCCCCATACACTCCTATCCTTCTACCTGTTGTCGCAAGTGCATTCAGCTTTACGTCGATCTTCAGAGAAGCGTTAGGGATCTCGCGATGGAATCGCAATTTGATTCTACTTGCGTGATTTCGATTTTGAATAATGAGGAAGAAGCAACCAGCTTCGAATTCTTTGAGGAATGGGGAAAAATGGAAAATGAAATTTTGGTGGATAGTCGCGATATTTTAATTTGATACTATAGTGGATTAAAAACCAAGAACAAAGGAGGACAGGCATTATTTTCTCTGAGGAACAACATGGAAAAATATACAGAGTGTTCGCGTATTTAAAAAGACTAAGGCTTAGGCATTAAGGAATAGGTAGCTAAAGGTACATAAAAATTAATTTCGATTTGATTTGTATTAAATACGAGTAGACTCAAAGGGATTTTTATTCTTTTTAAATAGATACCGATTTGATTTCGATCCTATCCACTAAAAATATATCGGGGTTCATAACTCGACATCACGAACCGCTCTTTTAACCTACCGACCGACGTTTCAACGTAATTACACTATTCTAAACTCAATAGAATAGACTATAAAATTTAATTCGAACATATATATAAAATAACCACATTAAATAGATATAACATAATTTAAATTCAAGACAGATAAATTCTTCAATAATAAATTATTATTATTATCGTCGTCTATATTCAAATAGAATATATATTGATCCTCCAAACTATTTTGATTCAATTTTAAAATTTATGAATTCAAATAATTTCATTTTCGTATTATGATAGTTATATATATATTCGAAATAAATCGTATTTCGATTATTAAATCGATAACTCAATATAAAAATTCATTTATATTCTCAATAAAATATTTTAAAATCATATTAAATATTTAAAATAAATTGTTCGAAAATCCGAGTCATTACAGCATGAATATGCAAATTATGTTGAAGCTACATGCATAAGCTTCATTATCCATAAATTGTAGGGATTTAGCCTCTCATTAATGTTATCATTTCAACACAAAAAGATTTCAACATGAAAACAACAAAAGAAGTAGAAACAAAGCAATGAAGAAAAGAGATTAACTACGAAATTAATTGCACAAAAATGAAGCTACACTACTTGCATGAAAGTAAATCTAATCTTGTAACATCCCATATTTTCTGTATATTTAAAATTTCGATTTAATATAAATAAAGTGGAATAACATTAGGAAAAATCAAATTTTGCTGATTATAGTGATAATGATTGTTTGAATTGAGTATGAATAGATTTAAAATTTAGCTTTGTTTAGAAATGTTGTAATTTGGTGTTTCATATTTAAATGATTAAATAAAATATAAGTTATTGAGTTAAATTTGAAATTCAAAATTTAAATTCAAATAATCAAATTTGAGAGTTTAAAATTTGTGAAATCGTATTATAAAATTTATTTAAGTTAAAATTTGATTTAAAATGGAATTTAAATGAATATTTAAAGTGAATTAAAATAGTTAATCGAATAATTGAATATTTTATTTATTTAATTTACTATGAAATTTAATTGTTTTGGCGTCTGCCTCGGAATTCGACGAAACTGGCGCCATTGGATCTGTAACGATGAATTATGGTAGGATTTCAATTTGCATCACAAACAGACTTGTCGTTTGACTATACGAGAGAAATTGTGAAAGGATACAACGTAATAAGATAATTGGTTGTTTCTTATGTTAGACCTTCCATGCTTTATAAATAAATTCCTTTAATCCCATCAGCCCATTTCTCATTCATGTATACTTTTTCCATTTGCTTTCTCTAATGGCAGAACAGATTTCAAACCTTAGAAACAAAATTTCAAACTTGAAAATCAAACCTCTTCAAAACCATGGCTTATTATATATCAAACTGAAGCTCTTGAAATTACGAAGCTACTAGTACCAATTACTCCAACATGTAGTGCTTCGTTTGGCCGAAATTTGCAGTTAAAGTTCGCTGATTTCGAAACCCTAGGCGTCGATTTAGGGGTTTTTGATTTAAGGCTTGATTGAAGAATCAGGGATATGGGTTTTGAAGAGGAGGAGCGTACGAGTTCAGCGGTGGTGTTCATGTGATTTATTGTGGAGTAAAGCGTCGGGAATCCGCGAATTAGGGTTGGAATTGGCAGTTTTGGTGCTTGTCAGAGACAGCTCTATGGACCACCAGAGGTGGTGGCACCACCTGGGTTGCATGCGCCTCAGTCAGGCGAGAAGGATGGAGGTGGGCTCGAAGCTAACGGTGGCCGGAGTGCACCGCGATTAGTGGTCAAAGTTCCACCTGCGAATGGGTTCTTCCCGCCGAATATCACTGTAGCGGAGAAAAAGTAAGCGGGAAGAAAGGTTGGGACCTGCTGACATGGCAACACGTGATTTGGTGAGAGTTTTATTTTAATAAATTTTATATATTTCAAATTCAAATAGAAAAACGCTGATAACTTTCTCGTTTTAACTCGGATTTGGACGCGGTTGGGTGTGTTGGAATTGTGGCGAGATTTCGGACCTTCTGGTGCTAGTTTGGTTGCATTTGGAGACTGTCAAATTTTGGGCTTTGGTTGGACGTTTGATCCACTAGAGACCCAAAGGTGAGTGATTTTATCTCTCATAATGAACTGAATTATTCCCATATTTATTGAATTAAATTATGAAATAAGTTGGGTTGCATGATTGTGATTGGCTGTTGAATTGGTTGCTTAAATTTGATATACAAGTGTGTTAACATGCAAATTAGATCAATAATTAGTAATTTAATTTAATTGGATTTCTAATTGGAAATTATGATCCTTGATAATCTGTGGAACAGTTTAATACTGATTAATTGGATGGAATGCTTATGATGGATTTTTGGTTGAAATTTATTACTAAATTGATGTTGACACTGCTAATGCTCCATATTCAATATATTGTATTGCATGTTTATTGTGGCAATTAATTCCATTTACCCTTGATGTTACGGGCATCGAATGAACCCAGGATTAATCGAGTTAAATAAATTAAGAACATAGAGTGAAATAATAAATCTCTGTGACCCTGATTTGGATTGAAATGATAGATCCATCCCTGAATATCGAGAAATTAAATTTAAAATCACTTGGCTATAGGGTAGCAAATTATATATGAACATCGGTTGGTTAAATGATTTAAATATTTGAAATTCTATTTGAGGGAAAATTCATTTAAAGGAAATGTGTCAATTTCGATAAATTTTTATTCTTCCTTTAAAAGATCTGAATCTTGAATGTTATTTGAAATGATTAAGAAAATTTTCCCAAAGTGAATTTAAAGTTTAAAGATTCAAAATTAATATGATTTGGAATTTTCAAGGATTGGGTAGACTCGAATTTAATAAATTCTTATTGAATTTAATATTGGAATAAAGATAATAGAGGATACTTGGAGTGTTTTAAACTTAATACGAGTATGGTTTTGAATCCTTGAATTTGAAATGGGTTTGGAATGGGGTTTAGGACAAGTCATTGGGCTAGGCAAACTCCATTGAGACTGGAGTTTAGATTCAAGTATTGAAGTTCGGAAGAAAGGAATGATTTTTAGTTAAAGAATTTTATTATATATAGATTTACGCTGTTGATTTCAAATAACTATTCCTTTCCTTAAAAAAATTATTTATTTAAACTTTTTACCTATAACTATTTTTGTTGTAACTAAATTTTCCTTGTATTTTTTTATTTAAACTATATAGTAAACTTTTAATTTATATATATATATATATATATATAGTTTTAAAACTTATCTTATCCTATTCTAACCATTTTATTCTATATATATATATATATATTATATATAAAGGGTTTCCTTCATAAGTATCTGTTTTCATAACTGTATTTTTACAAAATGTAAATATCTTACGAATGGAAAGTGTTGGATCTAAACCGTTTTTCAAATGGAGTTGAGAATTTTTTATCCTATTTGAATATGAATCGATTCCTAAACCAATTTTTGACATGGAAATGTGAATTATATGCTACTCGAATATAAATTTATCTCCTAAGGGATTGCAAATAAGTTATGGAAGTATATATTCTATTTGAATATGAATATATTTCAAACATAAGCGATTTGGAATAATTTGAAACCTTTGGTATGAAAATATAATCTATTTGAATAGAAGTTGATTTGGAATATTATATGGTTATAATATAAGGATATGGAAATATATTCAAATTTAGAATATAATCGGTTTGGTATGATTTATGATATTTTGATATGAAATAATATTCTATTTGAATATAAATGTGGTTCGAAACTGAATATGATATTTTGATATAGAAGCGAACCTTTGTGAGATATAAAAGAACCAACCGATGTGGAAAATGTAAGCGTTGGTTGTTAAAGAGACCGGAGTCGACAAGTGGCATACTCTTTGTCAGTGTCAATACCACTTTAACAACTGTGAACATTTTGATGTATCCAGAATGGAAGATGATGACTTGGAGGCGATTATTGAATCGAAGAAGATGAACGATGACGAAATAGCCCTGACCTTCGAGTCAGAATTGAAATGACTAAAACAGGAGCTATACCGTGACTAATTGAGGTAGCACCTTTGATCGGACACACTTCTTCGATACTACTTCTATGACTATGATGATGATGATGATTTGGGCCCTTTTAATTTGGGAGCGTGATCCGAGGTGGCGGTAGTGGCTGCCATGCGTTACCACCATTCCGGAGTGCAATTGGTAGAATCCTACCCTGGGCATTGCCTCGAGTGCCTTGTCATATTTATCCATATAGAGCCCCATACGATTTTAATTTAGCATTGCCTTCTATGGAATGCCCTCTGATAACACCAGTACGGTGAATTTACGGTACTGTATAGACTGTTGATGCCTGTAAACGGCGTAAGGGTAATATGGTAATCCCGCTTATGCTATTTTTATGATATTTACTTTACTGGATAGACACTATCATAATAGTGTATTGTACTATGTATGTATTAGTTTAACGGGTCCTTGAGAGATGGAAAAATCCCGTAACATCTCTTGAGTTACAACACCCATGACACTCAAGTTATTTCATGTTTTAATTTGACTAATATGAGAATGATTTAGTGCTGATCCGAGTGTTTATTGTGTGTTATTTTTATGCAATACGCTCGGGTCAGCAGATGTTGCAGTTAGTGAAGATTTCCATAGCTTGGAGGATGGAGACGAAGATTTGGTATATATTTATTATATATATGTATTTCCGCTGCACTGTGTTTCCGCTGTCTTGTTATATCTATAAATGTGTAACTCTGATAATCGCTGTATGTTCTAGCCAAATGTGTATATTTCAACTGGTTTAAACTGATAGTTATTTATTATATCTTGTCCTTCCGCTGTGAGAACTCTGTTATTGTTTTTCTCTCCTTTCTTTTTCTTCTTTTCCCAATAACTACTGCATTTGCGATTTGTTTGGGTGAACATGTGTGGTTCATTGTCGATTTGAACGGTCATGGGTCGTTACAATTTGGTACCAGAGCGTATGGTTCGCGACAACCTTGGCTCTGTTTGGGAATAAACTCATTAGAGATGGGGTTAGCAATGCCCTAGAATGAGTTTGAGAGTATATATGAGAGAGCGTACTTGAATTTTTGATATAAAATGGTTTTAATTGTGCTGACTTGTTCTGTTGAATATTCATGGATTCTAGTCGATATATGGGACGCCATACAATCGATAGGAATTTCTAAATAATCGAACATAATGATCGACATAATATGGTTTTCGAATATATTATAAGTATAACGTATATATTATTGGTTTTAAGAGTATAAGCATTGGTCGCTGGTAGGTAATAATATTAAGTTATTATCTAGTAAGGTTGATTTAAATGATAAATCAAAAAAAAAAATGGCTTAAAGAAATTTGAAAATGAAATGAAATCTTTAAGTGTAACGGGTTGCCTAATATATTTTGCAAATAAAATAGAATTTAACTTGAGAACTCGATTCTGGGTCTTTTGGAAATAATTTGCCAAAGCTTTGAAATAATACCGTCTTATAGAGATAGTTCTGGAAATAGTTTCAAAAGGATTTTCAAATAAAATGAGTGTCATCCCTTCTTGGACCTTAAGATAACTTCGGTAATGAGTGCACGCATTATCGGTGTTTATTTTGAAAAGTCTAAGTAGGGGAGAGACCACTCAATGATTATTATAATTGGATTTGACAAAGTATTTTGGGTTTAACTTCCTATGTTATAAATTTTATGTATGGGTATTAGTATATGTTATCTAGACTTGAATTTAATTTAACCGGAATAGAAGTCCCTATGTTCTTTGATTTAAGAGTTTGGATTAAGTTTTATATGGAATGATTTTTGTAAAATGGTATAAATATCTTATTATTCCAAACTTAATTTGAAAACCCAGAATTGAAGTTCCTAAGTTAATCGTAAATAATGATTTAATTTATGGAATTAAGTAACTCGATTCATTAGAAATTCTTAAAATTGGAACATGGAATAAGGATAAAAACCTTGTGCGAATGTGAAAAGGTTTAATCTAGGTTCTTTGTTAAATTAAAGATTTGGTCGAGTAATAAAGGTGAAAACTCGTGATTTGGAATGATTAATAAGGATATTAAGTTAATTCGAGAAGGAGTTTAAAGAAATTTGTGTTTGGCGATAAAATCTGAATTTTCGATAAATAAAAATGAAGGAATTAAATGATGAATTAGTATACATGTGAAATGGATACATTATGTCAAATGTAAATCTGGATTTGAATAATGAAATGAATGGAACATAAACATTGCGTCGAATGAAATATAACTTAACTTGAGTAAAGGAATCAAGTTAAGTAAAGATTTAACTTAAGAAATTGGATAATAATGATTGAGAACTAAGTATAAACTTGAGTAGTGAATAGCCTTAATTCAATTCATGATTTGTAAGTCAACCAATAAATTTGGGTTAATGGGATAAGTTGATTTAAAATAAAATGAAATAAAGGAATAAGAAAATTGGCTAGAGGAATGAATAGAAGCACCAAAACAAGAGAAAATATAGAATGGTTTATATAAAAACCATAACTGACCTTAACCGTGGATATAGATTCGAAGTTGATTAAGTAGAAAGAAGAGATGAAATAAATTGAAATTCGAATATGGACTAAGGTATGAGAAATATAAAACCGAAGTCTAAATTATTAAATTAGAATGTTGGGAAAATTTGGAACTAAGTCGATTCAAATAAGTAAAGCAAATTAGAGTTAATGTGGGTAAATCCGAGGAAATCTGAATTGGCCGATTTAGAACCAATTTAAATGAATATAAAAAGGGCCGAATGAATAATGACTTAACATGTATAAAATGAAACTAGCATTTGAAATCATGGAATGGGGCTAAATTTAGTCTAGTCAAGTGAATTGACTCGATGAGGGTTAACTTAGAAGACCGTATCAAGATCGATGGAGAACTGAGTACTTAGAAAATGAATGAGTTATAAATTCGGCAATAGATTAATAGTAATGAATTAAAAGATCTAATAGGATCCGGGTAGTTGGAAAGTTTAGAATGAATCTAATTTTTATTCAAAATTTAATACTTGAAATGAAGTGTGAAAACGAATAGAAAATATTCTGGAATAATGTAAGCAATTCAATATGAACCTATTGCTCGGATAATGAAATAAATGCAAATGATACAATGGACTTAAATCAAATGAATGATAATGAAATATGAAAAATGGTATGGAACTTATTTAATGAACGAATAAGAACAACTGCAATGAATCAGTTGGAATTGAACATGGGTATACTTAAGCGATAAGGGGTAAACCATATTTTGAACATAATGGATCGATAACCATTTTAGATGGCTAAACTTGGCTTAAGTTTTGGAATCGAAAGATTTAAACTTCAAGTAAAATAAATCGGTGTTATGCAAAAATCCGAAATAATCGATAAGCTGAAACTAAAATGACCATTATTTTTGATGGGAAAATCGAAATTCGATGATTCCGGACTTTTCGGAAACCTTAGAATCTAAACTAAAACTTTTGCTTATAGGCCCTTGCCTAATTTCTATGATTATTAGGTTGAAATCCAAGCGTTAATTGTAGTTCAGCGCACAGAAGATTAAAAACCTGAAGCGTATATCGATATTGTTTTGACCATAACTTCCTAACGGATCGGCAAATCTTAATGTGCGAGTACAATTCGAAAAGCCGAGGATCTGAACTAAAACTTTTCCTTAATTTGCTGGGTAAAATTTTGTTGTTTAAAGGGTTAAAAAACTGGGTTGAACAACTCAGATCTGCATTTTTCAGTGTACGGTCTGAGGTGTTTGCCTTCACTAAAACAGTCATAACTTTCAAACGGATTATCCGAATTCAACGAATCCGGACAATTCGGAAAACCTGAAACGATTAGAACAATTTTTGCCTAGTGTGCTATGGTCCAATCCCATCATGTATAGGGTGATAATCGATGATTTGTTCACTGGTCTATTGCTAACATGTTGGTTTTGTAGTTGAAATGATCGATATATGTGGTGTAAGTTGTAGACATTTGCTATGTATTATGTATATGTTAAATTCTTATGCATATTTGAGTATTTTAGTAGGTGCAAGGAATGGTGTTACGCTTGGAGCTCGCTTGCGCTAAATACTAAGTGCTAAAGATAAATTAAATTGCATACAAACGCTAAAGAAAGGTACGTATTTGAGTTACAAGTTTGGTGGTTTTATATATGTGTTTTCCCCATATTTTTTGGGATGCCTCATCGTAGGATGATATGTATAAGTGAGTTTTATATGTATGTGATTTCTCCGGACCTCTCCGTACGAAGGAGATGCTGCCGAAATTTTCCGTGATTTCGGGAGTTAGAAAAATTTATGAGATTTTTTTTCAACTATATAACTTATTTTATAAATACTATTTTATAAGTATGGATTTGAAAGTATGACTTGTTTAATACCTTATCTCATTCTCTTTTCGAGGACGAAAAGATTTTAAGTGGGGGAGAATGTAACATCCCATATTTTCTATATATTTAAAATTTCGATCTAAGATAAATAAAGTGGAATAACATTGGGAAAAATCAAATTTTGCTGATTATAGTGATAATGATTGTTTGAATTGAGTATGAACAGATTTCAAATTTAGCTTTATTTAGAAATGTTGTATTTTGGGGTTTCATATTTAAATGATTAAATAAAATTTAAGTTGTTGAGTTAAATTTGAAATTCAAAATTTAAATTCAAATAATCAAATTTGAGAGTTTAGAATTTGTGAAATCGTATTATAAAATTTATTTAAGTTAAAATTTGATTTAAAATGGAATTTAAATGAATATTTAAAGTGAATTAAAACAGTTAATCGAATAATTGAATATTTTATTTATTTAATTAACTGTGAAATTTAATTGTTTTGGCGACTGCCTCGGAATTCGACGAAACTGGCGCCATTGGATCCGTAACGATGAATTATGGTAGGATTTCAATTTGCGTCACAAACGGACTTGTCGTTTGACTGTACGAGAGAAAGTGTGAAAGGAAACAATGTAATAAGATAATCGGTTGTTTCTTATATTAGACCTTCCATACTTTATAAATAAATTCCTTTAATCCCATCAGCCCATTTCTCATTCACGTATACTTTCTCCATCTGCTTTCTCTAATGGCAGAATAGATTTCAAACCCTAGAAACAAAAATTCAAACTTGAAAAATCAAACCTCTTCAAAACCATAGCTTATTATATATCAAACTTAAGCTCTTGAAGATAAGCAGCTATTGGTACCAATTATTCCGACATGCAGTGCTTCGTTTGGCCGGAATTTGTAGTCAAAGTCCACTGATTTCGAAACCCTAGGCGTCGATTTAGGGGTTTTTGATTTAAGGCTTGATTGAAGAATCAGGGATATGGGTTTTGAAGAGGAGGAGCGTACGAGTTCAACGATGGTGTTCATGCGATTTATTGTGGAGTAGAGCGTCGGGAATCCGCGATTTATTGTGGGTTTCGAAATCTTATTCTAACCATTTTATTCTATATATATATATATATATATATATATATTATTTTATATAAAGGGTTTCCTTCATAAGTATCTGTTTTCATAACTATATTTTTACAAAGTGTAAATATCTTCCAAATGGAAAGTGTTGGATCTAAACCGTTTTTCAAATGGAGTTGAGAAATTTTTTATCTTATTTGAATATGAATCGATTCCTAAACCGATATTTGACATGGAAATGTGAATTATATGCTACTCGAATATAAATTTATCTCCTGAGGGATTGAAAATAAGTTATGGAAGTATATATTCTATTTGAATATGAATATATTTCAAACATAAGCGATTTGGAATAATTTGAAACCTTTGGGATGAAAAAATAATTTATTTGAATAGAAGTCGATTTGGAATATTATATGGTTATAATATAAGGATATGGAAATATATTCGAATTTAGAATATAATCGGTTTGGTATGATTTATGATATTTTGATATGAAAATATATTCTATTTGAATATAAATGTGGTTCGAAACTGAATATGATATTTTGATATGGAAGCGAACCTTTGTGAGATATAAAAGAACCAACCGATGTGGAAAATGTAAGCGTTGGTTGTTAAAGAGACCGGAGTCGACAAGTGGCATACTCTCTGTCAGTGTCGATATCACTTTAACCATTGTGAACGTTTTGATGTATCCAGAATGGAAGATGATGACTTGGAGGCGATTATTAAATCGAAGAAGATGAACGATGACGAAATAGCCCTGACCTTTGAGTCAGAATTGAAATGACTAAAACAGGAGCTATACCGTGACTAATTGAGGTAGCACCTTTGATCGGACACACTTCTTCGATACTACTTCTATGACTATGATGATGATGATGATGATGATGATGATGATTTGGGCCTTTTAATTTGGGAGTGTGATCCGAGGTGGCGGTAGTAGCTGCTATGCATTACCACCGGTCCGGAGTGTAATTGGTAGAATCCTACCCTGGGCATTGCCTCGAGTGCCTTGTCATATTTATCCATATCGAGCCCCATACGATTTTGATTTAGCATTGCCTTCTATGGAGTGCCCTCTGATAACACCAGTACGGTGAATTTATGGTACTGTATAGACTGTTGATGCCTGTAAACGGCGTAAGGGTAATATGGTAATCCCGCTTATGCTATTTTTATGATATTTACTTTACTGGATAGACACTATCATAATATTGTATTATACTATGTATGTATTAGTTTAACGGATCCTTGAGAGATGGAAAAATCCTGTAACATCTCTTGAGTTACTACACCCATGACACTCAAGTTATTTCATGTTTTAATTTGACTAATATGAGAATGATTTAGTGCTGATCCGAGTGTTTGTTGTGTTTTATTTGTATGCAATACACTCGGGTCAGCAGATGTTGCAGTTAGCGAAGATTTCCATAGCTTGGAGGATGGAGATGAAGATTTGGTATATATTTATTTATATATGTATTTCCGCTGCACTGTGTTTCCGCTGTCTTGTTATGTATATCTGTAAATGTGTAACTCTGATAATCGCTGTATATTCTAGCCAAATATATATATTTCAACTGGTTTAAACAGATAGTTATTTATTATATGTTGTCCTTCCGCTGTGAGAACTCTGTTATTGTTTTTCTCTCCTTTCTTTTTCTTCTTTTCCCAATAACTACCTGCATTTGCGATTTGTTTGGGTCGACATGTGTGGTTCATTGTCGATTTGAATGGTCAAAAATTATGGGTCGTTACAAATCTACTAACAATAACAAGAAAGCATGTAAATAGACATGAACACAAAAGAAAAGAAAGCATGTAAAGAGAAAGAGATTCTTATGAAGATATTTCTATTTCTTTTGATCTTTTGTGTTACATAATGAGATATAAAAAATAAATACATGAAACATAAGGGGTACTTATACATGATCAAAACCCTAATCTCTTTTTTTGGAACTAACCAAAATGCCCTCTTCATGTGTAGAAGCTTCTTGTCATTATCTCTTAATACTTCATTCAAAATGTATGAAGCTCTTTTGTCTCTTTAACTAGTGAATTATCCCTTAATTTATAGCCTTAAGGAATGTGAGTTAGGTAGGGTCCTCCATTTTTCATGAGATGAATTATTTCCCTCTTCTTCTTGTAATTGAGCATGCATATCTTCATGTTTGCATTTCATGAAAGCCTTTTTCTCCTTAATTCCTATCACAAAAATATTTAAAATACACAAGTAAATTTTATCAAAAATTAACACATGCACAAATGACTATTTTACCCCCTAGATGAGTGACGAATTGAAAACATTTAAATCATGGTTTAATCATGGAAAATACCCTAATATGTTCATTTATTTAATTAAAATAAGGTAAAATATATGAGTAAAAATGTGCATATTTACATGCACATCAAAGGCATTGTTCGCGTGATTGATATGCTTTTTTTAGTCCCATACTAAATTTTGAGGAAAAAAGAACCTTTTAAGGAGGGGAGGATGTAATAAAGCTACTTATAAGGGAACATTAGTTGGGATATTTAATTGGATAAGTTAAATAAGAATAACCTAGAAGGATGTTGAGATGTGATTTGTAATTAATAAAATAGTTTTTCTTTAGTAATTATTCAATGTTATAAGAAATAAGAAGGTTTATAGGAAGATAACATAAGAAATACATATCCTCATATATAAACATAGTCTTCAAGTCTTTTATCTGTTTACCTTCCACTTCCCAAAATCCTAAATAAAAGCTAGGAGACCGGCCATTATAATTAAGAAAGAAGAAGGAAAGTTAGGAAGAGCTAAGGTAAATCATGCTTAGGATTCTACATCCACAAATCTCAACTCTTTTATCTAAAACAAAAATGAATAATGACTCTATCTTATGTTTTGACTTAGTTATGGCTAATACACGGTTATTGTACATTTTCATCAATGTTTTTAAGATAGATCTAATGTTGTTATGTTATTTAGATATAACAATATCGCTTTTTGCTTATTTTCATATGTTTGGTTAGGTTTTGGTTAAAACCTGTAGCTTTTCATCTCCATACGATTCAAATCAATGTTATGTTCATTACATGTTTTTCGATGTGTTTTGTGTTTCACAATTTTCTAAACATTTAGGAATTTTTTAATGAATTTTAGTTATTAAAAATAATTAGAATATGATTTTTAATCAAAAACTTTTGCAAAAGGTAGGGGTTACCTTCGGTCTCTTGTGCCAATTCGGGAATTTTTTGTAACGACCTGCATTCTATGTATCGGAGGATCGTAGAATATTTATTTTATGTTCATATGAAGTCATATGGTCGTGTAACTTTGGGGAACGACTATTAGGGTCATTTCCTATGTTCACGATTTTTTCCGAAATATAAATGACTGTTTTGCCCCTGGCGAATCTTGTTTCATCTATAAATTTTGATTGGTAAGGAGTATTGACCTGAAACCACTTCTATTGGATTCGAACAATGGTTTACCTTTCCGTAGAGTGGCCACATTAATCAAACGGACTTACTGTTTGGGAGATATGACTGAAATAAGGTTTGGAAGATGAAAAATAGCTTAATCGGGCTTAATAAGGTGATTAACAGCTAGGCCCATAACCCATTTCGGGATTAGAGTTATGGTAGGGCTGAAAGGAGTTAGAGAATGATTCCTTTTCATTTTCTCTAGCCTCCACAAACATTTCTCTAACCCTAACAATGGCCTCCACCTTCTAAATTCATCTTTAATCACTTTTTATCAATAATTAAGCAAATCTACATCAAATCAAGTCAAATTAGCATCAAATATTCAGAGATAGAGTTGCTGCTATACATTAAGATCCATGCCAAATCAGTTAGAGTTTCTGATCTGAAATTCATTTGTGGCTAAGGTGAGTGGCTAGCATGTTTATTCATTAATTACGGCTAATTATGGTTGATTAATGATAATTAACGAAACTATGACTCAGAAAAATATGGAAGAATATGTATAAATTCTAAAATATTATTTTATGTTACTGATATAAATTTGGGTTAATTTGGATTAAGTTTGCTAATCCTATAGTTAAACATGGTTAAGGGGATTAAGGGGAAAATCATGGATTTGGGTATGTTTGATCCTAAATAACACATGTGATTGCATTTTAATGTTTTTGGTTAATTCCATATGTTGTTACCGCTGTTTGGTATGATCTATGGTTGCATAGGAAAGTTAGAATGGTCGAAAACGTCGTCGAAAGGCGAAAATGGGTTGTTGGAAATTGGTGTAGGTTATGGGTCGAGCGACCGACCCTTATGAACATGTTTGACTGACCCTTATGAACATGTTCGACCGAACCTTATGAGCATGTTCGATCGACCATTATATACATGTCTGACCCGACCCTATATGTATACGTGTTCGACCGGCTCTACGTAATGATGTTCGACCGACCAAAGGTGCGTGTTCTATCGACCAAGATGCATGTTCGACCAGCCAAAGATGCATGTTCGGCCAACTAGAGATGCATGTTCGACCGATCCACCATGTGATGTTCGACCGACCCAGAGGAGCTTCTACTACGCATCGACGATCGTGAACTCTTTTGAAGATCAATTCCAATCCGACCAAAACCCGAGATGCAAAGGAAGTTCAAATGAAAAGTGATGGCTTGAGATCCAAATGGGGGTCGATAGGTTAACTTCTAAAGTTTGGCTTTGCTGCGGGATCTGTGCAAAGGAGTTATCGATATCTATAACTTTGGTTCACTGTTGAGAGAGGGGGCATGTAGACGAACCAGAGCAAGAGGGTGTATGGACTGGTTAGCCTGTACCCCAGAGCCAGGGAAGTTTGGACTGGGAAGGGTTATTGGTTATAGACCAGAAGGGCATGGTCATAACAATAGTTCTACGGAGTCCAGAAGGGCATGGAGGTGTCATGGCCCCAATGGATGTGGTGATCAGAGCGGTGGATATCGTATACTTTACGCACTGAGTGAGAGATGTGAGGATGATTACTATGTTTGATGTTTGCTATCACCATGACACACACACACTTCCATTTTACACTCTATGTTAGTGTTTACCGTAGAGTACTGTACATCTTTTGTGCTAACTCTTTGGTTGCAGGTCCAGGTTCAGGTATGATTATTTATACCTGTTATTGCTTTATTTTGCTGCTATCGCTCATACCAGACTTTTATCTGACCCAGATTTTTATGTCTCTTCTTATTACTCTGGGTGCTCCTAAACAAGCAGACTAGAGACAGGTTAGATGGTTATGCATGAGTAGTTGTCCGGAGACAAGCAGGAGGCTTCCACGTACTATTTACATATATTCTCTCTATGTTGTTACTAGTCACTGCTTTGGGAATTAGTAGTGTACCTTTTCTATTTTTCTTTAGAGACAATATTTTGAAGTTGTAATATTGATGGTTTGGATCATTAGCTGTATTTTGGATTTCGCTGCTATAATGGTTTAGTTTTCAGCTTATGCAATGTCTCGCCTGTTTTATATCAAGTTATGTTACTATTATATTTTATTGCATGCGCTGTGAGATATACTACAGGTTCTTGATGATTCATAGTTCCAAATCACTTTATCTTGATGACCGCCCTATGCTAGTTGGACATTGGCACAACGCATTTCATAGAAATGTCGGCTGGTGCGGGGCGGGCCGTCACACTAGGTGTCAGAGCCTAGGTTGCGTAGTTTAACGTAGGGAAAGACATTAGGGAGAGATAGTATACGTATATGAGAGCGCGTATTTGTGATATTTTGGTTTTCAAAAACTATATATATACTATTAATATATCTAAGGATGAAGTCACACTACACCGAAACCTCTAAGAAGAAGGCAAATCGTTTTCTCTTTACAGATTGAACGATGAGCCGAAATACGAGGAGTACGAGTTCAGGGGCCAACAATGGGGATGTCCCTGACATAAGGATGATGTTTACTGTCTTCATGCGAGAGATGCTTAGGGATGCTCAGGGAGCAGTTCCTAATGTTGCTAACGGTGATGGTGCGGTGGTGCAGGCGTCTAGAGCCGATTTCGCCAAGCTTAGCAAGGATTATACTAGTCTTGGTGGGAAGTCGTTCCATGGAATGGAGTCGGCTACGGAAGTTCAAGATTGGCTTGATAGTTGTGAGCGTATCTTCAAGGATTAGGGGATCGATGATGCAATGAAAAGAAAGTTAGCATTGCGTGAACTTCAAGGATGACTTATGAATTGGTGGAATGCTATTAAAGCAGCTACTCCTGAGGATCAAGTTACTTGGAATCAGTTTAAGGCTCGCTTCAGTGACAAGTCTATTCCAACTGCTCAGAAATCTGAATTGTTTAGGAAGTATTTGGAGCTTAAGCAGAAGGGTAGGGTAGTCTCGGAGTATATTGTTGAATTCGATACCTTATCGAAATATGGATTATCTATTATCGATACTGTCGAGAAGAAGAATGAGAAGTTCATAACTGGCTTGGATGAGTACTAAGGGGAAAGAACTATGAACCACATCGACGAGACTTTCGAGTCTATTGTGGAAAGGCATTGAGAACCGAGAGCCTTTACCCTATGTTGAAGACCGAGGTTGCTATTGCATATGCAGAGGAGCCAAAGCCGCAGGCGAGCGGTGGAGGCAAGAATAATTCCCAGAATAAGAGGAAACAAGACCAAACCAAGGATGGTCAGAAAAAGAAGAATAAGAAAGAAGACCAGTGCTTTGGTTGCGGCAAGAAGGTTCGCTATATCAAAGATTGTCGAGCAAAGCCAACGGAAAGAAAGTGCTTCAACTTTGACCAAGTGGGACACTTCAAGGATAAATGTCCACAACCCCCTAAGGAGAAACAGACCGTGAAAGCCTATGCTGTCAGTGTTGTTCCTTCTTTGTCGAATGCCCTAACTGCGGCGCAGAAGGGAAAGGGTGTAGTTATTCAAGGTATGCTTTCTATTTATGATGTTCCTGTTCGAGTATTGTTTGATATCGGGGCTTCCCATTCCTTCGTATCAAGTGACCTGGTAGATAGGTTGGGATTAGAACCTGGGATTATCGATAGACCTTTAGTAGTGATGAACCCGATCTGTGACGATCCCAAAACCCCGTGACACGGTGTTAAGGATAATCATTGGAATATAACACATTAATCATCATTAGCAGATCACAGATAATAGCATAAACAGAAAATAGAATAATTTACACACATATGACAGCGGAATCATATAGATAACATCACATCAGAGAAGCACAGTACAGAATACAACTTAGTGCATAATGATACATAATCAGTCACCATCGCCTGAGGCGGAATCATACATAAAGAGTACACAAAAGGAATATCAGTCTACATCGCCAGTGGCGGAATCATAATATAGATACAATAATGGCGGAGAAAATCCAAGTCAGCACGGTGCAGTCAAGCCTCGCCATGAGCCAAAAGGTGCGTCAGAAACCTGTAACTAGGCTGCCCGTGTGAAAATAAGGGCACCCGAGTTTGCAAGGTGAAACAAACTACGAGTCAGTCATGGGACTGGTATGAGAAATCTATTCAACTTATTAACAACAACAATAAGGCAAATCAAAGGACCACGCCACTTTCGCGGAACGGGTTTACTCCAATGAGTGCTAGTGCATGAAATAAAACAAACGATTAAATCAACGCAATGCTTTTTCTAAAATGAAGCCATTATAAGACTCAGGTCCCATCACACAATGCAACGCAAGCCGGAGGATAGAGTTTTTACCTTATAATGGCCAAAGATGCTTCATACGAATAAACAAAGGTGTTTGATATTATTACTAGTGCATATATGTTTCAAAAGCAGATTCAATCATAAATATCAATCCTAGGCGGCATAGCTACCATCTACTATGTCGCCGTACTAGTAATACAATCACAACCGCACATATCGTATTGGAAATTGGATTCCTTCATGAGTCGAGGCAAGGGGCAAGCTCCTCTCCGATTCGAGACACTCTAGCAAATGTCCCAGGACCCCACTATGATCCTTGGATCTTCAGGGTCGGTCCTCTCTTACTTTTGAGGATTGGCAATTCCTGAACACACGTTTCCCGGTCCTTACAGACCTATATCGAGGCGCCTCGCATTCCAACAACCACACAGGTGAAAAGTATATATAATGTCAGGGCTGGTAGGTCACTGACACCACCTTAGCTAGAAAGAAACGTCGTGCTCTCCCTGCAGTCACTCTCCCGTTTTTGACTCATACCGAGGTGTGAGGCTCGCGAATTCACGTTATACACAAAGATAGTCACACAGACCATGCTTTGATCATCAACCACAAGACTTTGCTTTGCAACAGAAGCCTTGATCATATGCCACTTAGGCGTGCCACACAGGCAATCCACTCCATGCGACTGATTTCTGTCAATACATAACCTCTAAGCTCGTACGTCTCAGAGAAGGGCGTTAAGCAAGAGAATAAATTCTCCGCCGCCAAACAGGTATATATTTAACAGAGATCAATCAACACAGAACAAAATCCAATGTCAGACACACAGTCCATTTACAAGTCCGTTCTGGGTCTGAACGAAACCAGAGGCACCAATTCCTCGCATATCCGTACAATCAACACTATGTTTGGACGGCTACTACTTCAATTCCTTCATGGTAGCTACTCCAATCACGAGCATCAGTAGCGCCCATCCATCCAACGTGGAGATCGTCGGTCTTCAGTCGTCTTCGACTCTTCGACTTCTCAACGTCGATCGATTATTTGAAATGAGATAAACTCGGCCTTTTCAAATAACCCACGTATATTTAGATTTTCAAACCAATTAATCACAAGGTTGAACTATTCAACATTCACATTTCAGTTGTTTAGTTATAATTTTCACGTCAAATACATTCAACCATCACATATCAAGCAAACACAACAAAATTGGTTTATTTTCACTCTATATCGTCTATAGCACTTAATAACGATATATCGCCATTTTTATTTAATTTAAAACGGCCATAATTAATTAAACGACGTTTCAGGTCGTGGCGATGCACTGGCGCTGCTTTCCACTAATTTTGTTTTACACATATCTGAAAATCTAACCGTTGGATCTTCACAAATTTTACATCATTAGGAAGGTCTTTTCAAAACGAACCCAACGGTTCCAGTTTTGGGAAAATCCGACGGTCGGATCTTCCACACTAACCATTTGAAGTTACGATTTCAATTTACGAACTGCAGCGTCCTTATTCGATTTAATTTAATTATATTTATATATATATATAAATATAATCGTTTCTGGCGCTGTTTTTCCTTAATTTTGAATTAAACATTCCAGACAATCCAACCGTCGGATCTTCACAAAGTTGGTGCCGTTGGAAAGATATTTCCAAGGCGAACCCAACGGTTGAGGTTTCGGGAAAATCCAGTGGTCGGATCTTCCGCACTAATCATTTGAAATCACGGTTTCAAAATATGAACTGCACGGCCACGTTTCGTTTTAATTATATTTATATTTATATATAAATATAAATATAGTCCATTCAATAATTTCTATATCGTTTTCACTTCAAATATTTTTCTAACACCTTAAAATTTTGGAAAATTTCGCCATAACCTCCCCTGTACCGGGGGCATCGGGAAATCGCAAATAGCGTTCCCGGTCCTTCTAATCTCAAAAAGAAAAAGAAAAAGCCAAGCGGCTAGCCAATAGGCTCATAAAATCATCACCCAAACAAATCAGTAAATGTGTACCTATTTGTCGGGCACAAAATTTTATTCCTCTTCTTTAGCCCCTTTTTGCTTTAACCTGTTCAATAGATATGCATGCACATATACACAATTTCTAACACTTATCATTTTCTATTCAACTTCATATTTGACTTGCTTTGGTCTAAAAATACCATTCATTCTAATGTCGCATGCATAGGCTAAAATCATATCATTAGCTAGTTAATGTATATTTCAACTCATGCACGCTTATTTGAACAAGTGGATATTTTTAACACTTCATATTTCAAAGATGATAATTTTGGCGAACTAAAATAGATTTCAACACATGACTATTTTATTTAGTTCCTATGCATGTTAGAAATAATATTTCTATCACAAATATTTGTTTCATCGTCTGCATATCTTTAGCATATCACACATATGATAAAAATGATATTTTTATCATTTAAAATATTTATTCAACCAACGTATGGTTTCAACACTTCATAGTTTCAACAAAAATGTAATTTTTATCGTTCAATCTTTTTATTCAACACATGCACCTTTCCACTACACACATTTCTCAACAGATGAGTATTTCCACACATGGACAATTTATTTATGTTGTTCATATTAGAAAGATGAAATTTTGATTGTTGAAACTATTTATATAAGGCGAATATTTTTCATACTTCATATATATATAAAAATGTGATTTTTATTGTTTATACACTTCATTCATTCACAAATGAATTTTATTTTCACACAACACTTTTCAACACATGAATATTTCCACACATGGACATAGTTTCAATATATGGCTTTAATTTCTATGCATGCAAATAATTTCAACACATGAAAATAATTCTAACACACAAAGATTATTCAAAATTTCGGCAGCATAACGGCAGGGTAGTTAAACCGGCACCGTCCCTAGTACGGCTCCTCGCTCTACCTTAAAACCTCGCGGTTTTTGACAATGGGGATCATGCATCTAATTCACACGCAGGCGGCATGTTTATATTTATTTCATTACCGCAAACTAATCCTATGTGGTTTCAACCAAATATTTTCCAATCACAAACGGGTATTTTTCAACCACAATCAATTCAATATCAACCACAAAACTATCCCAAACAACAATTTGCCGTCAACCAATTTTCACAACAATTTCAACCAATAAATATCGTCCATGGTTTGTGGACGAGGGGGCGTATATATATATATATATATATATAAATTTATATATAGCAATTCACTTTTATTTCCACACATATATATATATATAAATGAAATTGAAGAGTGAGAAATTCTCACCAGTAGCTATCCAATAACACGACTCTTCCTTTTCTAGAAATCTTCGCCTGTTTCGTCTTCTTGTCGCTTTCGTTTTCCGTATTCTCTACATAAGTAAAAATCGAATTTTTACTATGTTATTCAATATATAAAGATCATATTTTAAAAACAAAGATTATATTTTTATTGCTTTAAAAATATAAGAATCATATCTTACTTCTTCTACTTAACAAAAATTCCGTCTTCTCTCTTTTTAAAAATATGATCTTTATTTTTGCAAGTTCAAATCTTTTTCTACTAAAAGATTAAACCTTTTTTTCTATTTCAAAGTTTAAACCTTAAAATAAAATCAGTTTATAATATTCTTTTTAAATCAGTTTTTATAACTTAAACAAAATCAAACATTTTTTACATTCTTATAAAATCAGTTTTTGCCTTTTATAAAATCAGTTTTTATCTTTTTAAAAATTCAGTTTATAAAACTAAAAAAAAACAGTTTTCAAATCTTTTAAAAAAAATACAGTAATTAGTTTTAAATCGGTTTTATAAATCAAAAATAAAAATAAAATAACTTAAATTGCTTACCGAGGTATGCGAAGGGGAGGAGGGAAGAAGAAGAGGGCGGCTTGTTGGTGGCGGCGCTCGGTGGTGTCGCGGCAGGGTGGTGGGGTGTTGCTTCGGGGTGTCGGCGACTTCGAGATGTGCTCGATGGTGTCGGCGATGTCTGGAGGGAGGAGGTCTGACGGAGGGGTGCGGCGAAGGGTTCGTCGGCGGGTTCGAGGGTCAGGGGGGCGGCGCGATTTAGAATTAGGTTTTTTTTTTTTTTTCTGGTAAATGATAGGGGGGGGGGCAATGAAGAAGAAAAAGGGGGGAAATATTTTTTTATTTTATTTTATTTTATTATTTAATTATTTAAATTTGCACAAGGGTTGACTTCTATATCCGACCTCGAAACGAGGCCCACCGCCTGTCGTCCATAGCGTTTTACCCCCATTCCGAACACAATGGGATATGTATCGTAAGCTGGTTTGATCGTTACAATCAGTTTCCGTTGAATTTACATTTTAAATCCTTATATTGAATTTTAAACGTACATTTCAAATTACCGGGGTCACATACTAACTAGAAAAATTCCAGAAAAATATTTTCTAGTTTCGTATTGACGATACGGTCCTAACAAAACTAATTTCGTCGAATTCTGAGACCGTTTGAAAAATGGCCAATTTCCAGTCGATTAAATTCAACAGAAACTGGTCAAACGCGTTTTCTTTTGCCACGCTCACATATTGATTCGAAAAATTATGAAATTTGAAACCTAGCAATACTTTGACATCCCGGACCCGACAAAAGTGGTTTCGTCGAATTCCGAGGCCATATGCAAAATATCAATTTTCCAGGCCTATATATTCTATATACTGACTTACTATTCTTAACTTACTATTTTATTGAAATATTCTATTTCAATGGTTCAAATTGCTTTGAAATAATCAATTTAAAAATTTTAAATTGGCTCGTATTTTCCGGGTTATTACAATCTCCCCTACTTAAAACTTTTCGTCCTCGAAAAGGAAACAACAGTAAAGTAGGAAATAAAATGTAAATGCAAAGTATGGTAAAGGTACCTTGCACCGGAGTTAGTCAGAGATATCCACTTTGCATTTGGGGTAAGCTTGTTTAATGCTTTCCTCAGTTTCCCAAGTACAGTCTCTAGGATCACTGCTCCACTGCACTTTAACTAAATGAACCTTTTTGCTTCTGAGTTCTCTAGTTTCTTTGCCAACAATTTTTAATGGCTCTCTTCTAAGTGCTAATTCTGGAGTTATCTCCACATCCTGTTGCGCTGCTTCTTCTACAACAAGATCCGGATCATGCACATGTCTTCTAAGTTGAGATATGTGAAATACATTGTGCACTCCAGGCAACCAATCTGGCAATTGAACCCTATAAGCAAGAGTTCCAATTCGCTCAAGTATAGGAAAGGGACCAATAAATCTCGGTGCCAACTTCCCAGTCTTTCCAAATCTGATTACTCCTCTCATCGGAGAAACTCTTAAATAAACATGATCACCAACAGCAAATGTCAAATCTCTCCTTCTAGAGTCTGCATAACTTTTCTGTCGGCTTTGGGCGGTTTTCAATCGCTTCTTGATGAAGTCCACTTTATCAGATGCTTCCCTAATCATATCGGGTCCTAGTACAAGTCTGTTGCCAGGTTCTACCCAACATGCTGGAGATCTGCAGGGTCTGCCATATAATGCTTCAAATGGTGACATCTTCAAACTTGCTTGATAGCTATTGTTATATGAGAACTCCGCCAAATGCAAATGATCTTCCCATGACCCACCAAAATCGATTATACAAGCCCGCAATAAATCTTCTAGGATCCTATTCACCCGCTCAGTTTGGCCATCTGTTTGAGGGTGATAAGCGGTGCTCATATTCAGTTTCGTCCCCAATTCTGTCTGGAAAGCCTCCCAGAATTTGCTAGTAAATAGGGGATCTCTATCACTGACGATGCTGATGGGAATTCCATGCAGCTTAACAATTTCTTTGAAATATATCTGTGCTAGACTTTGGGCAGTTCTATTGGACCTGACAGGTATAAAATGGGCAGTCTTCGTGAAGCGATCTACGATTACCCAAATATTGTCATTACCTTTCTTGGTTCGCGGCAAACCATCTATGAAACCCATGGAAATCTGCTCCCATTTCCAGCCTGGGACTTCCAACGGTTGCAACAGTCCAGCTAGCTTTTGTTGGTCACTCTTGACCAATTGACAAGTAGGGCATCTGCTAACATACAAAGAAATATCTCTTTTCATTGCCTTCCACCAGAAAGTGCGTTTGATATCGTTGTACATTTTACTCACCCCAGGGTGGATGCAAAATTTGGATTTATGGCATTCATCTAGCACTTCTCTTCGAAGGCCTGGAATATTTGGGATGCAAATTCTGTTATTTAACCTGAGAACCCCCTTATTGTCAATACGGAAACTCGTGTTTTCACCTTCCTGGATTCTCTTGCTGATTCTCTGAATGAATTCATCTTCTTTCTGAAGGGCTGAAATCCTATCAATCAATCCAGGTGTAATTATAAGATGGGCAACAATTGCGGTTTTTCTACTAAGTGCATCCGCTACTACGTTAGCTTTTCCCGGCGTATACAAGATATCTAGGTCATACGCCGCAAGAAATTCTAGCCAACGCTGTTGTCTCAGATTCAGATCTTTCTGGGTATATAAATACTTCAATGATTGGTGATCTGTGTACAATATAAATTTCTCGCCCAATAAGTAATGCCTCCAGATTTTCAAGGCAAATACGATGGCTAGCAACTCAAGATCATGAGTCACATAATTCTTCTCATGCGGTTTCAATTGGCGGCTTGCATAAGCGACTACTTGGCCTCTCTGCATTAACACTGCACCAAGACCTCTAATAGAAGCATCTGTCCAAACCGTTAAATCTTGATTGCCATCAATAATAGTTAACACTGGAGCGGTGGTCAGCTTCGATTTCAATTCCTGGAAGGCTTCTTCACAGTCGGAAGTCCACTTAAACTTCTCATGTTTCTTTGTGAGCTTTGTTAACGGACCGGATATCTTCGAAAAATCCTTAACGAACTTTCGATAATAACTAGCCAATCCCATAAAACTTCTAACTTCTGTGGGAGTAGTGGGTTGTTTCCAGTCTTGAATCGCTATTATTTTGCTTGGGTCAACAGAAATTCCTTTCCCTGACACGACATGGCCAAGAAATTTAACTTCTTCTTGCCAGAAGACACATTTAGAGAATTTGGCTTTGAAGACGTTCTTCCTTAGAATCTCCAATACTTGTTCTAAGTGTTTTTCATGCTCGGGTTTTGATTTGGAGTAGATTAAAATATCATCGATGAATACGAGGACAAATTTATTCAGAACTCCCCTGAACACTCTATTCATTAGATCGACAAAGTATGCTGGAGCGTTACATAGGCCAAACGGCATTACTAACCATTCATAAAATATGTCTGGGCCTCTGAAAGCGGTTAAAGGAACACACTCTTCTGCTATTCTCAATTGATGAAAACCTGTAGCTAGGTCCATTCGGGAAAATACTTTCGCCCCATTCAATTGGTCTAGCAAATCATCAATGCGGGGTAATGGATATTTATTTTTAAGCGTCTGTTTGTTGAGGTCTCGGTAATCAACACATAATCTAAGAGTACCGTCTGACTTCGGGACAAACACAACAGCTGCACCCCAATTAGAAAAGCTCGGTCTGATTAGACCCTTCCATAACAGTTGACGAGTTTGATCGCCTAATTCTTCTTTTTCTTTCGGAGTCATTCTACGAATTGGATGTACCACGGGTCTGGCATTAGGAATTAGATCGATTCGGAATTCTATTTCTCTCTGCGGAGGTAAGTTTTCAACTTCTTCAAACACATCCGCATAGTTGCTAACAATCGGAATCTTTTCTATGGAAGTGGGGATAAGTTCTAATGCTGACCAAAATTCTTCTCTATTCGGATTTGAACCATGACAGGGAACTGTGATATATCCAAGCTTCGTTCGAATTTTAACGATTCTTTCCGCACAATTCACTTTAGCTTCATATTTCGTTAACCAATCTAGCCCGAGAATAATATCGAATTCGGGAAAATCCATAACGATTAAATCAAAAGAAAATCTGTAGGAAGAATAAGAGATCGGCACTCTACAATATGAACCGAGAGTAATAGGACCCCCTATCGGGTTATGAACTTCAACCGATTCTTTAAGCTTTCGCTGTTTTAACTTTAGTTTGTGCACTGTGTTTTTAGCAATAAAACTACGCGATGCACCTATGTCAAATAATACAGAAACAGGAATATTTTTAATTGTAAGGGTACCTCCCAAAACATCGGGTTTACCTGCTCCATCGGAAGCAGCTGGCGGGCTAGACCCGTCATAGACATGAGCTACAGTAGCTTTCTTCAGCAAAGGACAGTCTCTGACCAGATGGTCGGTCTTGCGACAGTTGAAGCACGAGCGAGGGTTCTGAGAGCCTTGGCTCGAGCCTTGAGAATTTGTTCTCTGCCTCTTCGGAGCTGTGCAGACATTTGAGTAGTGCCCCGGCTTACCACAATTAAAGCAATTTCCTCGTGGCGGATTGCCAGTCTGAGGCTTGGAAGATGCTGCTTGGCTTGACTCGCCTTGATTTACAGTAGGCTTGCGCTTGTTTCCTGCTTGGCTTCTAGCGCGATCCTGATCCAGATGCCTTTGATCAAGATCTTCATAGTTGCATGTCATCTCCACTAGCTCGTTGAAATCTAGCTTGACATGGGCCATGGCCCTATCATGATATTGTCGTTTTAGTCCAAAGATAAACCTCTTATTTTTGGATTTCGCGGTAGCAACGAGTTCTGGAGCATAGGGCGACAGCATTGTGAATTTGTTCAGATAATCCTGCACGGAAAGATCCCCCTGCTGGAGATTGGCGAAGTCATCGTGCATTCTTTCTAGAGCTTGTTCTGGGACATATTTCTCCTTGAAGAGTTCTTTGAATCCATCCCATGTTCTTCTGGCTTCTCTATTCCCGGCGGTAAGAGATTCCCACCATAATTCGGCTTGTTCCTGCATAAGCCAGGCGCCCATAATAGCTTTGTCTTCGTTTCCTAGCCTTAGGCCTTCAAGAATTTTCTCGCATGTTTTGAGCCATGCAAGGGCCTCTATTACGGTGCCAGTTCCCGAGAAGGTCTTGCCTCCTAAGTTCTTATATCTCTTAGCTACACGGTCAAGCTCGAAGTATTGAGCTGCCGGAGGTTGTATCAAAGGTCCTTCTTGAGCTGGGATTTCTCCCCTTCCTCGGCCTCGGCCGGCACGGCCTCCTCTAGCAGCGGCTCCTCTGGTAGCCATTTGTCAAATTCTGTATAAGTAACGAAAAAGTCAGTTAACAGAAATGATAGTCTATTGCATAGTTAAGCAGAAACTCCTACGGAAAGATAACGATGGACTGATCAATTGTTTTTGCTATTCTGCTCAGCTCATTCTAGGACTTTACTAGTCCTATCTCTAATGAGCGACTCGCCTTAGAATACTACTGATTCTATCTTGACGAAGTGTTTAATGTGTTAGACTCCAGAACTAAGGTTAACCAAAGCTCTGATACCAGCTGTGACGATCCCAAAACCCCGTGACACGGTGTTAAGGATAATCATTGGAATATAACACATTAATCATCATTAGCAGATCACAGATAATAGCATAAACAGAAAATAGAATAATTTACACACATATGACAGCGGAATCATATAGATAACATCACATCAGAGAAGCACAGTACAGGATACAACTTAGTGCATAATGATACATAATCAGTCACCATCGCCTGAGGCGGAATCATACATAAAGAGTACACAAAAGGAATATCAGTCTACATCGCCAGTGGCGGAATCATAATATAGATACAATAATGGCGGAGAAAATCCAAGTCAGCACGGTGCAGTCAAGCCTCGCCATGAGCCAAAAGGTGCGTCAGAAACCTGTAACTAGGCTGCCCGTGTGAAAATAAGGGCACCCGAGTTTGCAAGGTGAAACAAACTACGAGTCAGTCATGGGACTGGTATGAGAAATCTATTCAACTTATTAACAACAACAATAAGGCAAATCAAAGGACCACGCCACTTTCGCGGAACGGGTTTACTCCAATGAGTGCTAGTGCATGAAATAAAACAAACGATTAAATCAACGCAATGCTTTTTCTAAAATGAAGCCATTATAAGACTCAGGTCCCATCACACAATGCAACGCAAGCCGGAGGATAGAGTTTTTACCTTATAATGGCCAAAGATGCTTCATACGAATAAACAAAGGTGTTTGATATTATTACTAGTGCATATATGTTTCAAAAGCAGATTCAATCATAAATATCAATCCTAGGCGGCATAGCTACCATCTACTATGTCGCCGTACTAGTAATACAATCACAACCGCACATATCGTATTGGAAATTGGATTCCTTCATGAGTCGAGGCAAGGGGCAAGCTCCTCTCCGATTCGAGACACTCTAGCAAATGTCCCAGGACCCCACTATGATCCTTGGATCTTCAGGGTCGGTCCTCTCTTACTTTTGAGGATTGGCAATTCCTGAACACACGTTTCCCGGTCCTTACAGACCTATATCGAGGCGCCTCGCATTCCAACAACCACACAGGTGAAAAGTATATATAATGTCAGGGCTGGTAGGTCACTGACACCACCTTAGCTAGAAAGAAACGTCGTGCTCTCCCTGCAGTCACTCTCCCGTTTTTGACTCATACCGAGGTGTGAGGCTCGCGAATTCACGTTATACACAAAGATAGTCACACAGACCATGCTTTGATCATCAACCACAAGACTTTGCTTTGCAACAGAAGCCTTGATCATATGCCACTTAGGCGTGCCACACAGGCAATCCACTCCATGCGACTGATTTCTGTCAATACATAACCTCTAAGCTCGTACGTCTCAGAGAAGGGCGTTAAGCAAGAGAATAAATTCTCCGCCGCCAAACAGGTATATATTTAACAGAGATCAATCAACACAGAACAAAATCCAATGTCAGACACACAGTCCATTTACAAGTCCGTTCTGGGTCTGAACGAAACCGGAGGCACCAATTCCTCGCATATCCGTACAATCAACACTATGTTTGGACGGCTACTACTTCAATTCCTTCATGGTAGCTACTCCAATCACGAGCATCAGTAGCGCCCATCCATCCAACGTGGAGATCGTCGGTCTTCAGTCGTCTTCGACTCTTCGACTTCTCAACGTCGATCGATTATTTGAAATGAGATAAACTCGGCCTTTTCAAATAACCCACGTATATTTAGATTTTCAAACCAATTAATCACAAGGTTGAACTATTCAACATTCACATTTCAGTTGTTTAGTTATAATTTTCACGTCAAATACATTCAACCATCACATATCAAGCAAACACAACAAAATTGGTTTATTTTCACTATATATCGTCTATAGCACTTAATAACGATATATCGCCATTTTTATTTAATTTAAAACGGCCATAATTAATTAAACGACGTTTCAGGTCGTGGCGATGCACTGGCGCTGCTTTCCACTAATTTTGTTTTACACATATCTGAAAATCTAACCGTTGGATCTTCACAAATTTTACATCATTAGGAAGGTCTTTTCAAAACGAACCCAACGGTTCCAGTTTTGGGAAAATCCGACGGTCGGATCTTCCACACTAACCATTTGAAGTTACGATTTCAATTTACGAACTGCAGCGTCCTTATTCGATTTAATTTAATTATATTTATATATATATATAAATATAATCGTTTCTGGCGCTGTTTTTCCTTAATTTTGAATTAAACATTCCAGACAATCCAACCGTCGGATCTTCACAAAGTTGGTGCCGTTGGAAAGATATTTCCAAGGCGAACCCAACGGTTGAGGTTTCGGGAAAATCCAATGGTCGGATCTTCCGCACTAATCATTTGAAATCACGGTTTCAAAATATGAACTGCACGGCCACGTTTCGTTTTAATTATATTTATATTTATATATAAATATAAATATAGTCCATTCAATAATTTCTATATCGTTTTCACTTCAAATATTTTTCTAACACCTTAAAATTTTGGAAAATTTCGCCATAACCTCCCCTGTACCGGAGGCATCGGGAAATCGCAAATAGCGTTCCCGGTCCTTCTAATCTCAAAAAGAAAAAGAAAAAGCCAAGCGGCTAGCCAATAGGCTCATAAAATCATCACCCAAACAAATCAGTAAATGTGTACCTATTTGTCGGGCACAAAATTTTATTCCTCTTCTTTAGCCCCTTTTTGCTTTAACCTGTTCAATAGATATGCATGCACATATACACAATTTCTAACATTTATCATTTTCTATTCAACTTCATATTTGACTTGCTTTGGTCTAAAAATACCATTCATTCTAATGTCGCATGCATAGGCTAAAATCATATCATTAGCTAGTTAATGTATATTTCAACTCATGCACGCTTATTTGAACAAGTGGATATTTTTAACACTTCATATTTCAAAGATGATAATTTTGGCGAACTAAAATAGATTTCAACACATGACTATTTTATTTAGTTCCTATGCATGTTAGAAATAATATTTCTATCATAAATATTTGTTTCATCGTCTGCATATCTTTAGCATATCACACATATGATAAAAATGATATTTTTATCATTTAAAATATTTATTCAACCAACGTATGGTTTCAACACTTCATAGTTTAAAAAAAAATGTAATTTTTATCGTTCAATCTTTTTATTCAACACATGCACCTTTCCACTACACACATTTCTCAACAGATGAGTATTTCCACACATGGACAATTTATTTATGTTGTTCATATTAGAAAGATGAAATTTTGATTGTTGAAACTATTTATATAAGGCGAATATTTTTCATACTTCATATATATATAAAAATGTGATTTTTATTGTTTATACACTTCATTCATTCACAAATGAATTTTATTTTCACACAACACTTTTCAACACATGAATATTTCCACACATGGACATAGTTTCAATATATGGCTTTAATTTCTATGCATGCAAATAATTTCAACACATGAAAATAATTCTAACACACAAAGATTATTCAAAATTTCGGCAGCATAACGGCAGGGTAGTTAAACCGGCACCGTCCCTAGTACGGCTCCTCGCTCTATCTTAAAACCTCGCGGTTTTTGACAATGGGGATCATGCATCTAATTCGCACGCAGGCGGCATGTTTATATTTATTCCATTACCGCAAACTAATCCTATGTGGTTTCAACCAAATATTTTCCAATCACAAACGGGTATTTTTCAACCACAATCAATTCAATATCAACCACAAAACTATCCCAAACAACAATTTGCCGTCAACCAATTTTCACAACAATTTCAACCAATAAATATCGTCCATGGTTTGTGGACGAGGGGGCGTATATATATATATATATATAAATATTTATATATAGCAATTCACTTTTATTTCCACACACACACACATATATATATATATATAAATGAAATTGAAGAGTGAGAAATTCTCACCAGTAGCTATCCAATAACACGACTCTTCCTTTTCTAGAAATCTTCGCCTGTTTCGTCTTCTTGTCGCTTTCGTTTCCCGTATTCTCTACATAAGTAAAAATCGAATTTTTACTATGTTATTCAATATATAAAGATCATATTTTAAAAACAAAGATTATATTTTTATTGCTTTAAAAATATAAGAATCATATCTTACTTCTTCTACTTAACAAAAATTCCGTCTTCTCTCTTTTTAAAAATATGATCTTTATTTTTGCAAGTTCAAATCTTTTTCTACTAAAAGATTAAACCTTTTTTTCTATTTCTGTAACACCCCGAAAATTCTATAACTGTGAAATTAGTAAATTAAAGTATAATTAATTTGAAATCAAAGAACTAAGGGAAACGGGATACGCCATTGCGTTCGTCTCGGAAAAATACGCAAAATAGAGTCCGAGTTTTCGAAAAACGGAGTCCGTATGAAGAAGATATGGCCTTCGGAAGTTTTTTAAATTAAGTTTAAAAATTCAAACAGAATTAAATAATTAAATATTCCGAAGTGGGGCCCAACGGGCCAAGGTGGAAGAACACCCGCCTGGGCCACCCAGGTCGACTGGGCTGTCGACCTGGGCTACCCATGTCGACAGGGCTGTCGACAGCCCTGTCGACAGGGGTGTCGACCTGGTCGAGCCCAGTCAACCTGGCTGGCCAGGTCTGTGTTTGGTCGAATTTCTGTGGTCTGCTTTGTCATTAGGGCTAGGTGGCGGGTTCTAATTGGTCTCTCTATCTAATGAATGGCTACGATCTAACCTAGCAACATCAATGGTCCTAATCAATTCCTAACCTCTATATAAACAACCCTAGACTAAACCCTAATCTATTCATTCAAATTAAGAATATAGCCGCCATGTTGCTGAGGAACGACTAGGAGTAGCCGCCAACTAGAGAGAGGATT
The DNA here is from genome assembly GCA_030737875.1 of Allium sativum. Lineage (NCBI taxonomy): Eukaryota > Viridiplantae > Streptophyta > Magnoliopsida > Asparagales > Amaryllidaceae > Allium > Allium sativum. Next base: position 649,493,894 of record CM060915.1, read on the forward strand.
AGGAGGAAAGTTCTAAAGCCTAAAGCAATTCAAGCAACCTAAAGCCAATCAATTCAACAAAGGAATCATATCTCTTAATTAGAGAATTCGCCGCAACCATTGTAAGTAGAGTATTACTTTGGTATGAATAAACAACTGTATTGATTTGTATGCTTGAATTGGGATAATAAAGTAGTTCATATTTGTGCAAAATTATGTTATTCATTATAAAGAACTACATGCGGTAGTTCTATGCAAGTATACGTTTGGAATATTGCGCAAATTATGTAATCTATGTTGAAGCTACATGTATGTAGTTGATTGAAATTCATGCAAGTTTGGGGCTTTGTTATTATGTCGTCATTTTTGTGCATAAATCATTTTGTAAGTAATTGGAACAAGTTTGGTTATTATCCATATGAAATTATGTTGAGAATTTGGCATCATGTATTAAGCCATGCTTTTGTACTAGAAAAACCTATTTGCAAACTTATGAATATGGCTAGGCTATGAATGATATTTGGCATAATTGAAATCCATGATTAAGTCTATCTTGTTTACAAGAATTATATGATGACATATGTGGTACATAGTTAGGATTAGATTCAAAATCCCTTTTTGCAAGTTTACATGACTAAAGTAAGAATCATGATTTCATGTTAGAAATATTTATGCCATGAACAAATTTAACTATACTTATGCCATGCTTATGTTTGACATTATGCCATGTTTATGCTAGAAGTATTTATGCCATGCTTATGTTTGACATTATGCTATGCTTATGCTAGAAATATTTATGCCATGCTTATGTTTGACATTATGCCTAAATAAAAATATAGGTTCATGTGTCAATAATGATATCTCAATTACAAGTTCACATGCTTTGATTCATGTCACCTATGTTTTATGACCAAAGTATATGTCACTACTATGCAAGTACACCAGTTTCTATTTTGTATTCCCAACGTCATATTGCAAGTTCATACGCTCACCTTCCCCTTTTTGTGTATGTAATCACGCCATAAGCCTCCCCTTTTCGCATGGCTAAATTGGGCTTTAAAAGGCTAAGCCCAATATATATAAACGGACGTGTAAAACGGAGGAAAATAACGTTGGGTTAAAATTAATTAATGAATGAAAATATAAAATAGAAGGGCCCAAATTCAAGTATGGGTTGGGCCCGTGATTGGTGTAACCTTTACACCATTAACTTAATAATGGGCCGCAAATATTTACATATAAGAAATAAAGAAGAATGACAAAATATGTAAATGTAGAACATACGATGTGTTTAACCCGAGGTTGGATTGAGTTGTGATGTAAACCTGCCCGGAACCGCCCGGCTGTCCAGTAGTCACAACAATACCTATCCAATGTGAGAGGTTAAACATGGAGCCCAATAAGGACCCGAGGTTAGACTGAGTTGTGGCGTAAGACTGCCCGGAACCAACCGGCAACAGGCAGCCACAACAATACCTGTCTAATGTGAGAGGTCAGGGCCTTAATAAGACAATTAAGGCTGAGTCAGGATTGTTAGGATTAAGTGAACTAAAGACTTAATCAAAATGGAACATGCTAAACTAAACGGACTGGTGGGGGTTAGGTTAGGAAACACTTAACCAACTTAGCATGTTGGCTAGAGATAGAAAACCTAGTAACGGGGGACCCTTTTCAGCAGTAACCCTAGAAGGTGTATCAGGAAACCCTGAAACTAGGCAGGGTGGGGCACGATTACTGGGCTGATTGTAAGAGGTCAAATCGACGGCGGTGGTGTAGCAGTGTAGGTTCTAACGGGGTGCGGGCGTGCACACACTCCGGCGCAGAAAAATAAAGCACTGGGCACCAGTAGCATACCTGTGCATTCTAAGGTTGTGTCGGGTTGCCACTATGGGACTTGATACACCCCATGGTGGGACCAGCATAGGTAACTACAGACATCGGGGGCCGTAAGACACATGTAACTATGCGAGTAGGAGCCGATCATCATAGAATGGATCACATCTCCCTGATTATGGGGTGCAAATTGGAAACTAGTTTATATGGGTTCAGAGATTATCATGGGGTACGATAGTATATTCGACCCTAGACAACTTAACCAAGTTTATAGTGCATGCCCACTTCTGGTTTATACTTATCATACCCAGTTCTTTATTCATAGACAAAATAGTACTAGACTTACTCAGGCTTTATGTCTGACTCTACTTTTCTTTCGTCTTCTTTCTTCCGTTTCCCCCCCCCCCAGGTCCTCAGGGAGGGAACACAGCAGCTTGACCTACCTCAACATCCAGCTTGAAGAAGAGAAATGTATTGCTTGGACTTTCCTGTTTTGAACTATGGCTTTGGACAATCCACTATGGGGCTTTTGCAGTTTATCTATGTTTTATTTATGCTTCTTTAAATAATGTACTCAAGACAGATTATGAAAGTGTTATGTTATGTTTTTGGAAAGGATGTTGTTGTAACACGTATTTGACTTTATGAAATAAAAGTTTGTTGTTCTTCCGCTGTTTACAAATATGTGTTCTTATATCTGTCTTGTATATCTGTGACTTGTACTTATAAACCTCCACCAAAATTAGGGCATTCCCTTTGAGAGAGTGACCCTAACGGAGGTGGGGTGTTTCACTTTCAAAGTTTAAACCTTAAAATAAAATCAGTTAATAATATTCTTTTTAAATCAGTTTTTATAACTTAAACAAAATCAAACAGTTTTTACATTCTTATAAAATCAGTTTTTGCCTTTTATAAAATCAGTTTTTATCTTTTTAAAAATTCAGTTTATAAAACTAAAAAAAAACAGTTTTCAAATCTTTTAAAAAAAAAATACAGTAATTAGTTTTAAATCGGTTTTATAAATCAAAAATAAAAATAAAATAACTTAAATTGCTTACCGAGGTATGCGAAGGGGAGGAGGGAAGAAGAAGAGGGCGGCTTGTTGGTGGCGGCGCTCGGTGGTGTCGCGGCAGGGTGGTGGGGTGTTGCTTCGGGGTGTCGGCGACTTCGAGATGTGCTCGATGGTGTCGGCGATGTCTGGAGGGAGGAGGTCTGACGGAGGGGTGCGGCGAAGGGTTCGTCGGCGGGTTCGAGGGTCAGGGGGGCGGCGCGATTTAGAATTAGGTTTTCTTCTTCTTTTTTTTTATTTTGTTTTCTGGTAAATGATCGGAGGGGGGGGGGGCAATGAAGAAGAAAAAGGGGGGAAATATTTTTTTTTATTATTTTTTATTATTTAATTATTTAAATTTGCACAAGGGTTGACTTCTATATCCGACCTCGAAACGAGGCCCACCGCCTGTCGTCCATAGCGTTTTACCCCCATTCCGAACACAATGGGATATGTATCGTAAGCTGGTTTGATCGTTACAATCAGTTTCCGTTTAATTTACATTTTAAATCCTTATATTGAATTTTAAACGTACATTTCAAATTACCGGGGTCACATACTAACTAGAAAAATTCCAGAAAAATATTTTCTAGTTTCGTATTGACGATACGGTCCTAACAAAACTAATTTCGTCGAATTCTGAGACCGTTTGAAAAATGGCCAATTTCCAGTCGATTAAATTCAACAGAAACTGGTCAAACGCGTTTTCTTTTGCCACGCTCACATATTGATTCGAAAAATTATGAAATTTGAAACCTAGCAATACTTTGACATCCCGGACCCGACAAAAGTGGTTTCGTCGAATTCCGAGGCCATATGCAAAATATCAATTTTCCAGGCCTATATATTCTATATACTGACTTACTATTCTTAACTTACTATTTTATTGAAATATTCTATTTCAATGGTTCAAATTGCTTTGAAATAATCAATTTAAAAATTTTAAATTGGCTCGTATTTTCCGGGTTATTACACGATCGGTGGTTCGACTAGCCTTAGTATGATTTTTCGTAATTTGGTCTTATCGAGTCATAGATGCATGTTTGTTTGTGATTGCTTTGTTTTGGGCTTTACTGGGTTTGACATTATTTTTGGAGTCGATTGGCTCCAAAGGTATGGGGTGGTGGTGGACTGTGAGGGGTCTTCGGTGACCATTAGAGCGGATGAAGGGCGGAGGGTACTGTTTGGTTGCCTACTTAGTGATAGGTGATGGCTAGTTTTCTAAATTCCCTCGACATCCCGCATGATGAGTTGTCAAATGTGCCTATTACTGGCGAGTATCAGGACATCTTCGGGGAAGTGACTATACTTCCACCACACAGAGAGATCGAGTTTCGGATTGATTTAGTGAAAGGTGCCAGACCTATAGTGATGCCACTTCGTCGTATGGTGCCAAGGGAGCAGCGAGAGCTCGAGGTGCAAGTAAGCAATTTTTTGAAGAAGGGATTTATCCGAAGAAGTGTTTCCGGGTGGGGAGCACCAGTTGTATTTGCTACCAAGGCCGATGGTTCCCTTCGCTTATGTGTAGACTACCGTGAGTTGAACAAGGTGTCCAGGAAGAATAAGTATTCTCTTCCACGGATAGATGATTTTTTTGATCAACTGAATGGAGCAAGAGTAATCTCTCAGTTGGATCTCGCGACAGGATTACATCAGCTCCGAGTAGCAGCTGAGAGTAATCCTAAAACGGCATTTTGGATGCCGTCTGGATTCTATGAGTGGTTGGTCATGTCATTCGGGTTGACCAGTGCACCCGCATATTTCGTTGATCTTATGAATAGGGTTTTCAGGGATCAATTAAATAAGTTTGTTCTTGTGTTCGTGGACGATATCTTGGTTTACTCGGGGATGGAGGAGGAACACAAGGAACATTTGAGGACAGTGATGGAGGTGTTGTGGAAACACCAATTAAAAGTGAAATTTTCCAAGGGTCACTTCTGGAGGAGGGAAGTGAAATTCTTAGGTCATGTTATTTCAGAGAATGGTATTGCCGCGGACCCTGCAAAGGTGGCTACGGTGCAAGATTGGTCTACGCCCAAGAATGCAATGAAGGTGAGAAGTTTCTTGGGTTTAGTTGGATATTATCGTAAGTTTATTCAAAACTTCTCCAAAATAGCGGCACCGTTAACTCAGTTGACCAAGAAGAATCAACCTTTCGTCTGGGAAGAGAGGTGTGAGAATTCATTTAAGAGTCTAAAGGAAAAGTTAACCTATGAACCAGTGTTAGTTATTCCTAAGAGGAACAAAGAGATGAAGGTATACACAGATGCCTGTGCTACCGGACTAGGTGTTGTACTAATGTAAGGAGGTAGGGTTGTAGATTATGTTAGTCGGCAACTGAAATTGCATGAGAAAAGATATCCTACCCATGATTTGGAATAGGCAGCGATCATGTTCGCATGAATATGTGGAGACACTATCTCTTAGGAGAAAGATTTGAGTTGTTTACCGATCATAAATCATTAAAGTATATTTTCTCTCAAAAGGATTTAAATCTTCGTCAGCAAATATGCTAAGAATTCTTGGCTTCATATGATTTCAATATCGCATACACACCTAGGAAAGGTAATGCGGTAGCTGATGCATTGAGTAGGAGACATGCCAGTTTAGGGGCTATGTTTCTGGAATGGAAACAACTGGAGTATATCGCGGGATATGATTTCAGATCTAAGTGTGAATTAGATCCAGAAATATTAGCAAGTTTGTCGATCAGACCGACTTTGATTGGGCGGATCAGCTCCAGTCAGAGGGACGATCCTAACCTACTGGAAATCATCTCCAAGGTAGAGATAGGTATCGACGGTGAGGAAATGAACAAGTATGGACTTGATCGAGAGGGATGGCTTCGAAAGGATGAGAGACTAGTTGTACCTAATGTTAATGGATTGAGAGATGAAGTGCTTAGAGATTGTCATCACTCGAAACTAACTATACATCCTGGTGGTAACAAGATGTATCGAGACATGAAGTAGACCTACTACTGGGAAGGGATGAAGAGAGACATTGGGAAGTTTATATCCAAGTGCATGAACTGCCAGCTAATTAAAGCCGAACAAAAGAAGCCTAGGGGTTTGTTACAACCACTGGAAATTCCCGAATGGAAATGGGAACATGTCTCAATGGATTTCTTTGATGTTTTACCAAGGACTAGATCAGGTCACGATAGTATTTGGGTGATTTTGGATCGATTGACCAAAAGTGCAAAGTTTATACCGGTCAAGTCGAATAGAACGACAGCTAAGTTAGCGGAACTGTATATGAAATGGATTGTGAGATTTCATGGAGTACCTAAAGGTAATTTGAGTGACCGAGATCCATTATTTACTAGTGGGTTTTGGAAGAGCTTACAAGAGGCTTTAGGGTCCTACATCTCAGTACCGCGTACCACCTGCAAACCGCTGGTCAAACATAGAGGGTGAATCGTGTATTAGAGGATCTATTGAGAGCTTGTATATTGGATTTTGAAGGATCATGGGATGACCATTTGCATCTGGTTGAGTTCGCATATAGCAATAGTTACCAGTCCAGTATTAATATGGCTTTATTTGAAGCTTCGTACGGAAGACTGTGCAACTCACCATCATGTTGGTTAGAAACCGGTGAGAAATTTGTGCTTGGGCCAGATGTAATAAGAGAGACTTCTGATAAAATCAAGGTTATCCAATAGTGAATGAAGGCTGCCCAAGATAGGCGGAAGAGTTACGTTGATAAAAGACGAAGAGATTTGAAATTCTCCGTTGGTGACTTGGTATTCGTCAAGATTTATCCATTAAAGAATGTGATTCAATTTGGTAGGAGGGTAAATTAGCACCAAGGTTTGTTGGTCCATCCCCAGTTCTCGAACAAGTTGGGAATTTAGCGTATAAAGTTGAGTTACCTGACAAGATGACGGGAGTTAACTACGTATTTCATGTTTCCCTGTTAAGGAAGTTCGTGCAGGATTCTGATATGACTATTTCACAAGATCGGTTGGATGATATTGGGGTAGAATCTGAGGTAGTTGGGAGCCATAGGACGATTCGTATTGTCGGACACGATACAAAACCACTTCGAAGGAAGGCGGTGGAACTAGTCAAGGTCCAGTGGGGCGATAATGAGAATGACTGTACTTGGGAAACAAAGGAGAGCATAAGGAAGTCGTATCCAGAATCCTTGCCTGGTAAGATTTTAATCGCGATATAGTTATTCCCTTGTTAGTAAACCGCATGTTAGGATAAGCTTGTTGTGTATGTTTGATTGTATGTAAATGGTTGATAGGCATGCGGGACACCATTGTATGTTTCTTGGTTAAGGAATTTCTAAGGTGAAATTTCTTAAGGGGGGAGAGTGTAACGACCCGCATTCTATGTATTGGAGGATCGTATAATATATATTTTATTTTCATATGAATTCATATGTCGTGTAACTTTGGGCAACGACTATTGGGGTCATTTCCCATGTTCACGATTTTCGCCAAATTTTAAATGACCGTTTTGCCCGTGGCGAATCTTGTTTCACCTATAAATTTTTATTGGTAAGGAGTTTTGACTTGAAACCATTTCCATTGGATTCATATGATGGTTTACCTTTCCGTAGAGTAGTCACATTAATCAAACGGACTTACTGTTTGGGAGATATGGCTGAAATAAGGTTTGGAAGATGAACAACCGCTTAATCGGGCTTAATAGGGTGATTAGCAGCTAGGCCCATAACCCATTTCGGGATTAGGATTATGGGAGGGCTGAAAGGAGTCAGAGAATGATTCCTTTTCATTTTCTCTAGCCTCCACAAACATTTCTCTAACCCTAGCAATGGCCTTCACCTTCGACATTCATCTTTAATCACTTTTTATCACTAATTAGGCAAATCTACATCAAATCCAGTCAAATTAGCATCAAATAAGAGATAGAGCTGCTGCTATACATTGGGATCTATGCCAAATCAGTTAGAGTTTCAGATCTGAAATTCATTTGTGGCTAAGGTGAGTGATTAGCATGCTTATTCACTAATTATGGCTAACTAGGGGTGATTAGTGATAATTAGCGAAACTATGACTCAGAAAATATGAAAAAATATGCATAAATTCTAAAATATTATTTTATGTTACAGATATAAATTTGGTTTAATTGGATTATGTTTTCTAATCCTATAGTTAAACATGGTTAAGGGGTTAAGGGGAAAATCATGGATTTCGGTATGTTTGATCCTAAATAACACGTGTGATTGATATTTTAATGTTTTTGATTTATTCCATATGTTGTTACTGCTGTTTGGTATGATCTATGGTTGCATAGGAAAGTTAGAATGATCGAAAATGCCATCGAGAGGTGAAAATGGGTTGCTGGAAATTGGTGCAGGTTATGGGTCGAGCGACCGACCCTTATGAACATGTTCGACTGACCCTTATGAACATGTTCGACCGACCCTTATGAGCATGTTCAACCGACCCTTATATACATGTCCGACCGGACCCTATATGTATACGTGTTCGACTGACCAGAGATGCATGTTCGACCGACCAGAGATGCATGTTCGACCGACTAGAGATGCATGTTCGACAGACCAGAGATGCATGTTCGACTGATCCACTATGTCATGTTCGACCGACCCAGAGGAGCTTCTACTACGCATCGGCGATCGTGAACTTTTTTGAAGATAAATTCCAATCCGACCAAAATTCGAGATGCAAAGGAAATTTAGATGAGAAGTGATGGCTCAAGATCCAAATGGGGATCGACGGGTTAGCTTCCAAAGTTAGGCTTTGCTATGGGACGTGTGCAAAGGAGTTATCGATATCTATAACTTTGGTTCACCGTTGAGAGAGGGGGCATGTAGACGAACCAGAGCCAGAGGATGTATGGACGGGTTGGCCTGTACCCCAGAGCCAGGGAAGTTTGGACAGGGAAGGGTTATTGGCTATAGACCAGAAGGGCATGGTCATAACAATAGTTCTACGGAGTCCAGAATGGCATGGAACCGTAATGGCCCCAATGGATGTGGTGATCAAAGCGGTGGATATCGTACACTTTACGCACTGAGTGAGAGATGTGAGGATGATTGCTATGTTTGATGTATGCTATCACCATGACACGCACACTCCCATTTTACACTCTATGTTAGTGTTTACCTTAGAGTATTAAACATCTTGTTGTGCTAACTCTTTGGTTGCAGGTCCAGGTTCAGGTATGATTATTTATACCTGTTATTGCTTTATTTTGCTGCTATTGCTCATAGCAGACTTTTGTATAACCCAGAGTTTTATGTCTCTTCTTATTACTCTGGGTGCTCCTAAACGAGCAGACTAGAGATCTGTTAGGTGGTTATGCACGAGTAGTTGTCCGGAGACGAGCAGGAGGCTTCAACGTATTATTTTCATATATTCTCCCTGTGTTGTTATGGTGACTGCTTTGGGCATTAGTAGTGTACCTTTTCTATTTTGCTTTAGAGACAGTATTTTGAAGTTGTAATAATGATGGTTTGGATCATAAGCTGTATTTTGGATTACGCTGCTATGTTGGTTTAGTTTTCAGCTTAAGCACTTTCTCTCCTGTTTTATACCAAGTTATGTTACTATTATATTTTATTACATGCACTGTGAGATATACTACAGGTTCTTGATGATTCATAGTTTCAAATTTCTTTCTTTTGACGACCGTCCCATGCTAGTTGGACATTGGCACAACACATTTCGTAGAAATGCCGACTGGTGCGGGGTAGGCTGTCACATTTTCCCCCCATGTTTTAATAATTTACTATGAATTTCTTAACTTGGTTAAACTTAGAAAAATAAACACAAAAAGGGTAAATAACGTATTGTTAACGTTTTGAAGCTGAAAAGTTTAAGTTTTGCTGAGAAAAACTTTTTATTAGCCTACGACGCTTTAACATATATGGTGGTGTAGGTGAATTTTTTTCTAAAACAAGAAATAAAACAATTTTCATGTTATTTACGGGTCAGTTCTACCGATTTAATCAATAAGGTCTGACCACCGTAGCCGATAAAGCATGTCGCTATTGACGTTGTCGATAGGCTTTGGGTACTTGGAATATCAAGTTACTTGGTATATAAGGTATTAGAGATTATTGTTTCATCCTTATCGCTTATCGAATGGCTCTTGTCACCTAAGTCCTTTTGTTTTAAAAACCTTTTCTCTGCACTAAGGCCTATCACCTTCGTACATATGTGATAAACTTATCGCTAGAGTGCATGGGAAATAAGATAATTTCATGCATTTAGCTTTGAGTCTCATCGCCTCTGTAATTTACCGACTATATCATCAAGGCCTATAAATGTTTTCAATGAACTTAAAGCACATTCCCTTTATCCTTGTGGGTATCAACTTGGTCAATAAGGGATGATTTTAGCTTTAATTATAGAAACTTAGAGCTATCTCCTCTAAAACCCTTGGTGTCATCGTAAGTGTCGATAAGCTAGTCTTTAGTCTTTTTTTGAAATTGCTTTGTGGTTATCACCTCATTACCTTGTTGAGCCGGTCTTGTTTTATGTTATGTATTAGTGTCATTCATTTTAATTGTGTTTTCAAATCATTCAATAAAAATATTGCATATTTATAACTATAGTGGCTAGCTATATCATTATTTTATTATATACATGTTGTTGCTTATGATTAACAAAAACTTAGGGAAAACAATAGGAAATCTAACAATCATTTTTATATTGGGGATACCAATGAGAGGGGAAAATAAGGGTTACCAATATGGTTAAATATTCCTAAGTTAGAAGGGTAAGTATATTTATGAGGTTCATAGCCATCCCACTGGTAAAATTATGATATGTGTGTGATGATTAATTCACATATGATAATGTGTTTTAGAGTAGGCCAACGAATAATGCTATGAGGTGTGTGTGATAACTCATGTCCAATGGAGGGTTACTCTATAAAATTTTATTTTTATATATATTCAGAAGGTTGGTTAACCCAAATAGTAAAGGATGGGTAATCCTAATTTATATTATTAAATGGGTAATCCAAAACTAATAAACAAGTGGTTAACCTATAGACAAATAGGTAACTTATAATATAATGACTAATCATAAAACCGTTAAGACAGTTAGCTGGAAGAGTGTGGGATGGGTAATCCACATTATGTTCCACGTTTTCACATTGTTATTAATCATTGCCCTTGGCGTGACGCCCCATTTCTATACTCGCATTAGATAATGCCAATACAAAGTATTGGTGTCAAATAGCATAAAGAATAAGGATGTTATGGATGGACCATCTGTATAATAGGATTGAACGAGTGTTAAACATGTCGGATAGTGTGGTATTACTTTTTCTTTCAAGAGGAAAACCCAATACATCTAATGCAAGTTAAAAATAAATACACAGTGGCTATATATAATTTGGAAATCAATATAAAATAACTCAATGATATAATTAGAGTCAGACACAAATATTCACATCACAAAGGTGGAAATTGATACGAATATATCATATAAGTGTGTACACAAAGATAGTGGTTGTACTTGATCCACTATACAACAAAAGAATAGTTATATGGGTTACACAAAATGGTATGTATACATAAGGAATCTCTATCTCATGTACATCTAACCAAAAGCTACAACACTAGAATTATTTACCAAAAGTCAGGAGATGGTCCTTGCTAGAAATCATGCAAAAGCAGCTGCCATGCCTCGGTCTGACCTGAGTACTATTTATAAGAAAATAAATAATAAAAAGATCAGTCTAGCTGTACTTATCACAATAAACCGAGATACAATAAGGGATATAAATAGAAAAGGGCATATATGTAATAATGATATAGTTCACATGTAAAAGTAAAGCCCAGAAATATGTTCACACAATATATTAAAGAAATACCGGTGTTATAAAAGATTATCTCATTCTAAATTTATATAACTGCTCACATGAAATGATAACACATATCAAATCAATAGCAAATTGAGAACACATTATCAAAAGCCCACAAAATGATATCACATTTCAAAATGATCCGAAGATCGTGGAATACACAATTCCATAAGATGAACCAAATTGCCACCAGAAGATCTAAGGGAATACACAATTCCACTGGGATTACATAATTCCACACAATGAACCAAAGGTCAACAAGGTGATCTGAAGATATTGGAATACACAATTCCATACGATGAACCGAAGCTCCACTAGAAGTTACGAAGATCATGGAATACACAATTCCACGCGATGAACCGAAGTTCCACAAGGTAATCCAAAGATCGTGGAATACACAATTCCACCGAATGAACCAAAGTATCACAAGATGATCCGATTATCGTCAAAATGATCTGAAGATCCCTAAAATGTAAAATAAATTCCACGACATAGAGACGTCGCATAAACTAGTCCAAATCTTGAAAGATCACAGTTGATAAAAGAAAGTGTAAATTTAAATGAAGAAATCGATTTGCAAAGCTTCTTCTCAGTTAGGGTGACTGTCAATGGTGACAAGGGATTTTAAATTTTCACTCTCCGTCCTTTATCTCTTCGTTTCAAATCCATATTATCCTCTCAATCAATCCTCCTCTACCATTATCCATTGCTTTTGTCAAGCGACCCTATTGAGAATCGCAATCTATGTCAAATCTAAGCTCTAGCTCTGTTTTACCCTAATTGATTCAATCCTTTCTTTTACAACCAATTCCTACTTGAACCCTCAACAGATTTCTCTTCCAATCACTGGCCGGTTGCCTTTTCAGGATACTACCTACCTGCTGCTCTCTCTGTTTTGTCTGTTTTAGTGTATACCTACTAGTCCCTTCTAATAATAGTTGCATGTGGTATTCAGGAGATTTCGTGCCTCGTTGCTAGGTGATTAACGACCCGCGTAAGTCTGACTGAGTTAGGTGGTTGGTGGCGACTGAGTGTTCGCTGAATATACGGTCCAAGGGATAGTTTGCTTGTTCTTCAACTGGGGGTATCGACTTGTAGTCTTTTGGAAGAATGCAGCTTTCGTGGAGTGTCTCTATTACACAGCAACGCCTATCATTATGAGTAGACTTGCATCTCATCATTCAATGACTGGTGTGTTAAGTTCAATTATTATTGAGTACTTTGTGACACTCCCCTAGCTAGGTGGGTAACTGTACAATGACTTGGCATCCAATTTTCGGTTTGATTGTGATAGTTTTATCTGTGATTTTGGGTATTCAATGGGCGTAGAGATTTTGTCTTCTTAGATGTATCTTGCTGTCTGTCTTGTGGTATGGATTTGAGTTGTGTTTTCTGGTTATTTTGGATTGTATTCACTAGTCAAATGGAGCTCGTAATACACCATGTTATGTTGGATTGAAATTCGGTGGTTCAATTTGGGTTTGAGTGAGTTCTGGCATGTTGATTTACCTCTATTTCATCGGAAATGACAACAACACAGGTGAAGCATTTTTGCTCTCGACATTGCTAAAATTTTTGGTGAACTTCGTTGCCTCCCTATCTCATGTTACTCGCATTATTTGCCCACAAGATGGACTGTTCAGGCACCTTGCCTGGCTGCCAGTCATGGAAGCTTCTTTGATGCAACTATTCGTAGCTATATGTTGTTTGGTGTGGAGCTCAAGAAATTTAATGCTATCAACTGTGTGTTCCTTTCCTGTGATGCTACTCTGTAGCTACCAAGTCTTTGCTCTATCCTAGTTGCTTTTCTTCGGTTATTCTTCCATGGAACTTTATATGCAAACCTATGCCTATTGTTACACTGTTTGGGCCTTGATGTTTTTATGGTGTAGTGATGTGTATTGAAATGTAATTCACTTCTTTTTGAAGTATGTAATGTGTTAAATCATATTATCCCTGCGTGGAGAGTTTGTGGTAGTATAGTATTTTAACTAGCTCCTGTACTATAATCATGAATAGATAGAGTGAACGACCCACTATAAATGTTGTATGTAGTGGATGAACCACTTTAAAAGTCGAAATAGTAGTCCGGCAATTTTCCAAACTCCTGTAACTATTGTAATGATTATTTGTCATAATAATAAGTGTTACGGATCACTATAAAATCCGGTCGGCTCTACCAAAAAAAAGAAGAAGTGTAAATAACTCCAATGTAGCAAATATAAGAGTTGATCTACATGTTCCATAACCACTTTCTCTACTCGAATATTTACGAACAAGTTGTATATTCCATTAGAAACACGAAACGATCATTGCCATAGTTTTCAATCGAACAAGTTCAAGAATTAACAGTCGAAGAAAAAGCAAGTGCTTCATATCACTCGTTTTACTAAGGCATTTAATTGAATTTCTCATACGAGTGAGGAAAGAGTTTATAATATACGTATTAGTAGATTGGAAGACAAATTTGTAAAACAGCTTTATATGATGAAAGTAGTGTTAGAAATCATTGTGGTAAAAGATTTGGTATCTACTGATAATAAAAAAAATTATAGTTTGAAGTGGCAAGTCTCATAAAATATCAATTGTAACAACAATCGATCCTAAAATTCACGTTTTAATAACATAAATCAAATCTCATAAATATCGATTACAAATTCGTTTAAAAACGAATAAGTCAAAAGATCATTAAAGGTCGATATAATCTAGCTGCTTAAATTCATGAATCAGAGCAAATGAGAAAACAAAAGAGAAGAACAAACGAGCCAAAAATTGGCTGGGAAAAAGCCTGGAACAACCTAAACTATTGACCGTGGTCTCCATTGGTCAAAACAGAAAAAGAGGCCTCAGACGCCTAAACCCTATGGTCAGACATCTGTCCAAGTCTCCATCTTTTTTATACTTCAACTCAGCACAGGTGTCTGAGGACAAGCTCGGACGTCTGAGATGAAGCCAGGGTTATGGTTTGCCTTGGCAATGAACACCCAATCAGTTTTAGACAAGCTCAGACGTAGGATGAAGGCTTATAACATTTTCTAAGTGAAAATGAAGCTTTTAGAGCTCGCCTAAACAACTCAAAAACAAAAACTTAATTTCCTACAAAGATTTACACTTTGAATTCATATAAACGAATACAAACACTCAAAAATCGGAAAGTTCACGCATAACAAACCAATCAACCAATTGCAGACACAACAAAGAAGTGCCAAGGGCACATATGCTAAGCTTATTAGCTTGATTACATAGATATGAGTTCCCAAGAACTCATATTTGATTATTAAAAGCAAGGAGAGGCTCTAAAACCAAGCAAGATCAACTTCTCTTTAAACAATACTCTAAAATTTCCACTCTAAACACGTATACACAAGAATTCTAAGAGTTAGATATTAGGAAATCACATGAACTAAAGAGAAATCAAGTTGGAGATGATAGAGATTTGGCTTACCTAATCTTCTCTTTAAATTCACACTTGATTCCTACAGGAATAGGAGTTTCTAAGATCAACTAGGCGTAGGAATTTTAATTTCTCATTCCCCTCCTCATTTATATTTTTGTTAAGTGTTGGGAAAGAATGAGGAGAAAAGGGAGGTTAAGGGGTTATAAGGGGAAAAAGGGGCTGATGGGTTATGTTCACAAACCTAAGCCTATCCGGAGTCCCAAATTTCAATAACTCTAAACATATCAATGTTTACAGTTTTAAATATTGTAAATAACATTTTGAATTCAATAGAAGTGGTCTCAAGTCCAAATTCTTCCATTTATAAAAAAATCACAAATTTCGGGTTTAAAACGAATACATGATATGATATTTAAATAAATCCCTTAATTAAACTATCGTAAATTATGCGGGTTGTTACACTAGACGTTGTGAGTGCAGGTGCATAATATTGGTTATTACATTGCTTGTTATTAGTGAGAGGGAAACTCGTTTCTCTAAATGGAGTGGTCTCACTAGACTTCTATTGGTTTTGGGATGACAGTTATTATTTACACATGTCTATTGACTGACCTGAAGTTTTTGTTTCCCTTTTAACTCATGGGTACTCATTTGAGTCTACTGAGAGTTAGGATTTTCAGGTTCTTTTTTAAATGATCTTACGGAGACGTGTAGCAGGCAGTTAGCTATTTACAAGCTTCCACTATGTGTTATTTCATATGTTTAGATGCATGTAAAGAAAAAATTGTTTATTGCCTATAACTAACTCTGATCAACCAGGATGACATCTTCATACGTCGCTTTCGTAGTATTATTTTGTAATAAATACATTTTGGTCTGAACGTGGATATTATATCGGGAATCACTGTAAATTATTATTGAAAATTGTATTTTGAAATCCATCCATACTCACATGTTCTCTGATGTTATATTGAATTAAAATATCCATCATCTATTACAGAAAGGTAATACTTTAGATGATTGCAGATGGTGCTTAGCTTTAGGCCTTAGAGAATGAGATGTTACACTAACCGAAACATTGAAACAGATTGTCCGCTCTTCATATCCCACCCTCCACGATGGAAGCAAATAATTAGATATCCCCATAAATCTTAAAGGGAACACATAAGGTAACATCATTATAATGGTGTAATGTAAATTCAAAACATGTTCTATCTCATCATCTTTCACCCTATGTACAAGTTTAGTTTTATAATTTCTCAATTAAATTGCCTTACTAATGCCATATGTTTTTAACATATTACCTTTTAACAAACATATTTATGGTTTATCACTAAATATTTTACCATTTTCTCAATAGAATATATTTCAATTTAGTTCTCTTTTTACACTAAAAATTTCCAACTACTTTTTTTTAAACATCATTTATAAAGGAATATCCTATAAATGAAAACATTTGCATCTAAAGACAGATTTACAAAAAAGTTGCTAAAATCAATTATATCCTTTGATAAGACAATTATACCTAATGATTGCCTTATCACATTCTTTGCTCAAGAAGAGTCTTCTTAAATGAAACATACTTCCACCGTTGTTTAGGATGGTTTCTCAAAAATTATATTATTTATGTGTACTTCTTTCTAGAGAATTGTTATTTTTAAAATAAAGCTTCTTTTGTAGGAACAATTTTTCTGTAGAGTATTCTTTGTAAAGAATGTTTCAATAAAATATCATTTTTGTAAATAAATATTTTCAATAGATTTTCCAAATCAAGTTATATTCTTGGCAAAAACATTGTAAATTCTGTACAACTATCAACATAGTTTTAAAATGAGTACCCTTGCATTCATGCTGTAAATCCTATAAAATACCTCTTTTAATGGAATTACATCTATGTCAAAGATATTTTCTTTAAAATAAACAAAATTTTCTTCGTTGCTCCATATTGAATTTAACTTACAAGTCTATATAAGCTAAAAAAAATCTTATTAAAATGTCAACAAATATAAAAAATGATTGTTTGTCCCCTTAATGAAATAACTTTAAAGTTAGATTGGATAGTTTACAATTTGCTAAATAAATATCATTCTCTTAAAAATTGAAAATAATTGAATCTTATTAAGGTCATGTTTTAATCATAATCTAACATCGTATGTGTATGTTACTCAAGTTATAACAAAAAACTTAACTCCTCCTAAAAGTGTTCATATTGCGTTAAATATTATTTTATCCATCTTCCACACATTGGTACTTATAATTAAACATTGCTTAAGGGTATGGTAATAATGATCAAAGACAAACAGTACATGCACATAAAGTATAAAGTCACAAATAAGAAATGCTCCATATTTCTATATTCTAATCCATCCTAAAATGCAAATCACTATGACCTAATGGTCAAACTTATCTAAGCCTCACTTAATCTCTAAACCTAAGCTATATATCAAGTGAGACGATCCACTATTTTTAAACATCTAGATTTAATTACAAATAACATCAAATCATGCTTATAACTAAATTCAGATGTCAAAAAGTGTGGATCGTGAGTATATAAAATTAAAAAATGCTAGAAACAACCAATAACAAGAAAAGCCTCACAACGGAATAAAGAATATAAGTTAAACAAATCATCATAATCCACTTTATGCGCTTAGCACCAATAAAGCAATACAACACTAATACACAAGAAATAATAAATTTGATGATGCAGAAATGAAGCCCCTTCTTCCTACTTCTCCCTTCCTTTTTGTTCCTTTTCGCAAACTTTGCAAATCTATACATAGAAAAAAGAGTTTCAACTATACACGGATTGTGCCTAACCTTATACACCCTAACCCAACCTAAATATAACATTTGAGATTTTTGACCATTCAAATCGATAATGTTCCTCAATGTCGACATAAACAAACCAAAAATACGGATAGTTATTGGGATTTATATAAGAAAAAGAAGAGAAGAAGAATAACAAACAAAGTATCTCGCAGCGAAAGGACAAAATATAATAAATAAATAACAACTATCAGAGTTAACTATCATAAACATACCAATGTTTGCAGTGAAATAAATAGTAAAAAATACATCTATTGAGCTCCATCTTCATCTCCATAATGGTATCTTCAATAACTGAAAATCTCAGGTTGACCCAAGCATAAACTAAAAGAAAAAACACTCGGATCAGAACTAAAATATTCTCATGTCAGTTAAATCAATTTCATGTGATAATATGAGCACAATAACTCAAGAGATGTTACGGGAAATTCCATCTCCTAAGGATTTGTCAAACCAGATACGATATAATATAATACGCTATTATAATAGTGTCTATGGTTAAATATAAAATACTAAAATAATGTAAGCGGGATTACCATTATTACCCTTACACTGTTTATACCGTTGTCATACAGTTTGCATATAACAAACCAGTACGTCGGCGGACAGGGATGCACCGTGATATGACAACGTTAAATCAAAATCGTAGGAGGCTCAATTAGGATAATATGACAAGGCACATGAGGAATGCCCAGAGTATGAATATACTAGTAGCACGCCCGGACTGGTGGTAACGCATTGCCCCGACTACCGCCCACCTCGGACAACACTCCCAAATCACGGATGCGCATCAAATCAAATCAATCAAACCGAGGGATTATAGTAATAAAGGAAGAAGTGTTGCTGATGGAGGTAGTTAACCTCACTTGGTCTTGGTATAGCCCTGTTTTAGTCATTATAATTATGACCAAAAGGTCAAGGATATCCATCATCGTTCCCTTTCTTCAAATCCAGTAATCGCCTCCGAATCAACCTACTTCATTCTGGAACTCCACCGCATACACAGTTTTTAAAGTGTTTTTGGGTATTGGCAGAGAGTATGACAATATCCGATCCCGGTATCTTTAACAACTAATTGCTTACCTTTTTCACACTGGTCAGTTATTTTACATTTCAAAGGGATTCGTACTTTATACCAAAATCAGATTTTCTTAAAATCATTTCAATAGTCAAAATAGAATATTTCATAATAAAATCTCCATTTAAAACCAAACTTGAATCTTGAAAAAAATTCCAACTTTTAAAATAATTCAAATATTAAAAAATATATATATATTTAAATAATTTAGATATATAATTGAAATAGTTTGAAAATAAATCAATTGTATTTAAAATAGAATTTCATATTGAGTAAAATCTATAGGTAAAATATTAAAATAGTTTATAAAATAAATAGTTAAGTATTAAAATAGTTGATTTAAAATAAATAATAAAATAAAATAATTATAAGGTAAATAGTTTATAAATTAAATTATTATTATAAAAACAAAATAGTTTATAAAATGGTTTAAAAATATTATAGTTGGAATTAGAATCATATCTTCAAAATTCAACCAAACAAGAAATCATATTTCAGTTTCAAATCAATCGACTAAATTTCGGTATCTTAATTCAAAAGGATTTGACTTCCCATTTATATTTCAATTCAATTCAACAGTTCGATTTCAAACAATTCGATTTAATAATTAAATTTCAATTATAATTCTTACTTTGAATTATTCATTTATAAAAATCTCGAGTTCATAGTTCAATTATTGTTATAAATCAGGTTAATTTAAAGTAATATCAAAGATGGATAAACAATTCAATTTTTTGATAAATTTAATTCATATTTTATTCAGTTTAACTTCAGTTATCCACATTTACGAATTCCATTAAAATTGAAAATTTTAATTCAAAGCTCGAAGTCCAAATTTAAAGAAAATCAATTAATAATGTCATTTATTTTGTCTTTAAAATAATATTCCAAAATTCAATTTTAAAAACAATTTTTATTTAACCAAACGGTGTCCGTATATAATTTTCTATCCTATGGCCAAGTAATACTTAAAATTCAATTTTAGTATTTTAGGAAAGGATATATATCATTTCAATCCAAATCAGTGTCATAGGTATTTATCATTTTAACCTACATTCTTAATTCATTTTAATGATTAATCCCGGGTTTATTTGATGACTGTAACATCGAGGGTAATGGTTAGGATTAATCAACAAAAATCAATAACATATATAAACAATGTCGATAACAAGATGGATTACATATTAGCACATTAAATATATAAATTCAAGGCATACATCAAAATCAACACATCTAAGCAGTTCAATAATATCAGCTACTAGTCATCAAGTATGAGTTTTTTTATTTTTTATTTTTTTATTAAACTAGAAATTAATCTATAACGGTACAATCTATATAACAGTTAAATTAAATTATACAATCTACTTTGAGGTGTTTGCGGTCACCTAAAAAACCGGTTAGCCTTGCAAAAAATAATTATACAGTCTACGCAGATTTAACATACATATGTAATTTAAACAATCAAACAACAAGCAATACAATCATATCATGACATGGATTTAATTTAACCAACAATTAAATATTTTATCTAGATGTGCGTGTGTTTAGTCACTGACCTTTGGTTTCAAACGAGTTGAGATCCAAAATAAGCCCCAAAATTCAACTATTTCAAAATCCATCCACGATAACACCATATTATCGGAATTTCGATAAGAAACTAGCTAAACAAACCGTGAGTAAATCCGAATTCGTATGAGAAAGTTATAAACATTTTTAGGTTTGGAATTTTAAATTAAAACAAACATAAACAAAACAACTCACCCCTTTTCATTGCCACGTCAACACTATTCCACGTCAGCCGGCCACTCCTTCTTCCACAATACTCAATGCACGCTGCAGAAAAAACAACCCATTCATGGCCTTAAAACCGCACCTTCCATCCTCTCCTTCTCCTTGTTTTCTCGACTAAATGCTAAACCGATTTTACCATTTTTCCTCTCTTCAAAAACGTCATGACTCCTTCACTACCTCATCGAACTTGACATCACGAACTGAATTGCGACCTGCTGATGCATCTACTCGGCTTGTGAAAACATCAACACCCTTAAGTGTTGACTTCTCTCAAAACTCGGCGAATATTGCTTGCCGACACCACGAGTCCAAATCCAAACCTGAAAATGCTTAGCACCCCTTCCTTAAATCGAAAAGTTGAACCCTAGATTTGGACCAGCGACATGAATCGCGACCGACCGTGATGAAATTCATATGGGCACGGAGAGAATCGAATAATAGAAATTTAGAAGATGGTTTCACGATTTTAGGATGAGCGGATTTGTGGCAATGAATTTTTGAAGGAAAAAATCAACGGACGACCATTGTTTTTTTGGTGAGAGCAGGTTACGCAGTAGAAGCCAATGAACAATAGTCGGCTAATGGAAAATTTAGGTTTAGATAATAGGATATTATATATTGTTGTTTTTTCTTATTTTGATTCAAAATTAAACTTTACAAATTTAATCCAAATTCAAAGTAGGGCTTTTAATTGTCATATGAATCAATTACACACCATATAAATCCCAAATTCTATTATTAAACAATTTCAATTAACATTTTAAATTTCAGAGTAATCAATTCATTTTAAGTCTTAACAATTCACGATAAATTCCCCATTTCAATACTAAACATTCTAAACCACTTTTCTTCGAGTCAAGTATTCAAATTTTAAATTCAATTCAAAACTTGTTAATTTTATCCAAATCAAAAGTAGAATTCAAACTAACTTTGTAATTCAGTTCCATTTAAATAAAACTCCAATTTTGATTATTAACCAAATTCAAATTGGAATTCAATTATAAATAAATCAAATCAATTTAATTACGTTTACATCAAAAAATCACGCAAGTAAATCATTAAATTTCATTTATAACCGTACAGTATTCAAAGATTATATTAAATTCAAAATTTTAAATAATCGGAAAATACGGGTTGTTATACTCTCCCCCACTTAAAACTTTCGTTGTAACGACCCAGAAATTACGACTACTGAAATGTGGGGATTAGTTTGAGATTCAATTACTAATGATCAATTTTATATTGGTACTTGAGTTAGAAATTTAAAATCGAATGTATGAATTGGACTCAATATTGAATTCAGAACGGTTGATTGGAAATCAAATAGTTATTGTTGGATGTTTGGATTGAATTTGGTTGCATACTTGAATTGGATTTGAAATTCGATTGAAAATATAAATATTTAATTTAAAAATAAAAAAATTTAACGTTAAACAAATCGGTAATTTTATTCGTTTAAATATATGGAAATTTTATTGGAAATGAAGTTGAACGTATAAACATATATAATTAAAACGTAGCGATAATTTGCTGTAGGATTAGATTTGATGGGGTACAAACAAATAAACATCTCCTCTGTATGTTACCTCCCCAAATATTACCTTCCTCAGTTAAAATTACGTATCGTTGCCTTGGATCCCAAGATTACTTGGACGCCACACCTCTTTCCTCTATTTAATCGAGGGTTTTCTCCCAATTCGTTAAAAAAAAATCGTTTCTTCTTTTTTCAGTTTTAATGGCAAAAGCACCAAACCGTTCGCCCTTTTTATTTTTACAACCGGGAGTAATTTCAAACCAACCCTAAATTGAACTCATCCAAAACCCTAACGGTTGACACCGTTTCTCTAATCGATCTCAACCGAATCTGCCACCATGAAGTTCGCCCTCCTCCTCGAACTGCAATCGATCGCCGCCTCCTTCATACAATTCCACATATCAAAGCTGAAATCGAAGTCCTACTTCGGGAATCAAAGCTGTCAGCATCGAAGCGCCTCTTTTTTCCCAAAGTCGAATCTTGTGTTGCTTCGAGCTCTGAAACTCTACTGCTATGCGCCTTGGTCCGACCAATTGAAGTTGTTGCGCCATTCTAAGGTGAGTATTGCTCACTCATAGATTAATTATTGATTCAAGTATTAACTTCAGTAATTTGTTTAAGTACAACAGTTAAATTAGGTTGATTCAAGATTTTTAACTCGTTCTTAGTTACTGATCTAAAAAGTGCTAGAATAATCTCGAGTCTATACTGGTTGATGAATTGGTATAATGGATCAAAGAACAAATTACAACGTTAAAAGAACAAGAGAAAATAGTTATGAATCGATATACAAATCTTATGATGTATGCAAAATTGTATAAACAGACAATAATCAACTTTTGATACTTGACATAATTTTGTATTGAGAAGAAACTAAAGTCTACAAGAGTCTTTGTCATATTTTAAATGGAGTAAACCCATACATGGAAATTCTTAATTTTATGAAATCTTACGATTTCATGTAAATTATTGCATAACTGGCATATAACACAGTCTAACCAAAACAGTCGAAGTCCAGAAGAGAAAAAAAACATACAAAGTGGCGAATATATTCCAACTAGTAGTGAACCACTTCATTTTTCCGCATATATTAAAACTGTTTATAGTCAAAGGATTCAATAGAACTGTTTACAAATCTTGCAAGTATATGTATATATATATATATACATATATATATACAGACACACATGTCAAACAGCATAATAGTTATGTTTGAGAGTTTACTGTGGATTAACGTGTTTGTGTTTTATCGCCTCATGCTTGCATGTTGCATCATACTCTCTAGTTTTATGTAGTGTTTGATTCATTGATTTTGCCGGTTTGTAACTTGCGTTTTTATATATATCAAAACAAACATTATCTAATTTCCAAAGCATATTTACTTTGTTCTTTGGTCATGGCCTGGTAATTATGGGTTTCCTGAGAATGTTGACACCCTTCATATCTTGTATTTGTTCATTACTGCTACTGTTATTGTTTTTGTTCACTTTGTTAACCCCATTTATTGTCTAACGTGGATTATATTGGGACACCTCCATATACCTGGACTCAATGAAATGTTTCCCTGTTGCATGCCATGTATGAGTTAACACCATCTGTTATTATAATAGATGTAACAACCCGTATTTTTGAATAACATGTTATAACATAAATGGAGGCAGAATTAAACTGTAAAATCTGAATCAAGGGAAACAGGCTATGCCATTGTGTTCGTCTCGGAAAAATACGCGAAATAGAGTCCGAGTTTTCGAAAATCGGAGTCCGTATGACCAAGATATGGCCTCGCGAAGTTTCACGAAAAATTCCCAAATTAAAGTATACTTAATTAAGTGAAATGGGTTGCGCAGAGAAATATATATATATTGATATATATATATATATATATAATTGAAAATTAAATAAATAAATATGCAAAAATGTTCAAAACAGCGAATTGGGAGAGGGGAATAACCGAACCGGCCGATTTTTGAGGTCGACCCGAGCCCGCTGGGTCCACTAGGGGTTAATCCAGGGTGTTTGGCTGTCAACCCATGGGCCGATTCGCTCAAATGCAGATTTTGCATTTGAATGGTTCTCATGGTCCATCTTTAATCTAAAGGCCCTAGATGGTTCCTACACTTGACTTCTTCCCCAAGACATGCTTTGATGGCTTGGATTGAATCTAGGGTTAATCCTATGGCCTAAAACACTTGCCTAATCTATAAATAAGACCCTAACCTACCCTAAATCATCATTATTCATTCATACAACTAAACTATGGCAAAATCAATCCTCTCATGGCCTCCACTCTCTTCATAAAATTCCTAAATAAATTCCTAAGTGATTTTCCATGCATACAAGTGTTTTCAAACTTGTATGAGCATCATTAGCTTGCATTCAAGTCAAGTTTATATATTTGCATCATAAAGAAAGAGTCTTGATCATTTTGGCTCAAGGGTTTTGCTTGCATTTTGGGTTTAATTGATTTCATAAGGGCTTTGTCATATTTTTGTGACTTCTTAAGCATTGTAAGCCCTATTCTACTTTCATACTTAAACTCTAAAGTTAAATGTATGATATGCAAGTTTATATGCAAGTTTATCATGTTGTGATATGCAAGTTTATATGCAAGTTTATCATGTTGTGATATGCAAGTTTATCATGTTGTGATATGCAAGTTTATATGCAAGTATGCCAAGTTATGTTATGCAAGTTTGGGTTGAACATTTTGTTCATGCTATCATGTTATGCAAGCTTATTTTGGGTTTATGAACATAAAGCCTTAAGCTTTATGCCAAAGGTTGCATTTTAGCAACATGTAAGTTATCATATCTCTTATGATAACTTGCATGTGAGGCTAAATGCGAACTTATGGCCATCTCTACATGTCATTTAGCACCATGTATCACCAATATGCTAAGTTTGGTTTTATGCATGCTTTTGAGGCCTAAAAATGTAATATGCAAGTGTATGAACATATGAACATTTCATATGCCACCATGTTAAGCTTGTGGCTTCAATACCTTTATGTCATGATTATGCCAAGTTCCCTCTTTCTATCCTTTATGCGCTATTGCGATATGTAAGCGATGGGATTGCGTTTGGGGTTGGGTAAACTTAAAAGACATAAAACATAAGCTTGGGAATTTACCTATTAAGTTAGGTCTACCCATTGGGAATTTACCTATTAAGTTAGGTCTACCCAATTGCTTGAAAACTTGTAACATGTTTTGGAAACATGATGGACATGACACTTAGAAAAGATAAGTGTGGCCAACTCGAGGTTGGGTTGAGTTTGTAGCGTAAACCTACCCGGAACCGACCGGCTTAACTAGTTGCTACAAACAATAGGACCCAATGTGAGAAGTTGGTCATGTTGTACCTTGAACCCGAGGTTAGACCAAGTTGTGGTGTAAAGCTACCCGGACCCGCCCGGCTTAACTAGTAACCACAACAAGGTCTAATGTGAGAGGTTAAGGCGCATTAAATTAATTAATGCCTCGTGATTAGGGTTAAGTCATGGTCCACTTAATACTTAACCAATTTGGGCTTGGTAGATTAATCGGGGTTAAGTCGTGAACTCATCGTTACACTTAACCAAGTTAATCCAGGATTAGCAAGAGGGTTAAACCGTACTTAACCCACTAGAAAAATCCTAGCAATGGGGGCCCACTCCAGCAATATTCCCAAGTTAGTATCATCATGACACTAGGGACTAGGCTAGGGTGGGGGCACGATTACTGGACTGGAGGTAAGTGACCAAAAGCGACGGCAGAGGGTACGCCGGTGTAGTTCCGGGCGGACTCTGGTCGTGCACATAGTCCGTAGCCGGAGAAAACATGCACGGGTACCAGTAGATCGGGACTGTGCACTCATGTTCATGGAGTCCAGGGGTTGACACCCTAGGGCTTGATACACCCGAAGGGTGGACCCGGCACAGTTCGACTACAATTATGATTGGGCCGTATTGACACCAACACGTGACGAGTTAGGCTTAGGGAGCCGATCGACTAGACCGTTTGGTTGGACCTTGTATTAGGGTCATTTCATGTTATTGGGCCAAAGCTTGGGCCAAGGGAGCAATACTTGTTTATTCAAGTCATGTTAGTTTGCTAGTACACCTGTGGTGCAAAACCTTAATCCTGATTATGCGATGACACCTTTATCTACCTTGTTAGTTAATCATCATGCTAGTATATTGTTATCCTTATGTTCATCCCTGCTGCTCATGCCAGTTAACTTTATCAGTTTACATTGATTGTAGTAGGGCTTACTCAGTCTTTTTGACTGACCTGTTTTCTTTCGCCTCTTTTCTTCCGTCCCCCCCCCCCCCCAGGTTCTCAGGGAGGGAATACTGGAGCTTAGCTTGGATTTCGGATTGCTTGCTTGTGGGATTTCAGCTCATGTACGGTTTCGACATGAAGCTAGCTATGGTTACCACTTAATTGGGGATAGCACTTATTTATTTCAGTTTTTCAGTTGATGTTGTTTTATCTAGACTTGTTTATTTGGAAAGCTATGTTGTACCAGACTTGTTTTGAAATGTTTTGAAATTTTCCACTGTTTTATCTATGTTATTTACTCTGTTTACATATATACATATGTTCTTGTTCTGCCTTGATATATCATTATGCATGTTTACCTGATTCAAACGCCCCTCCAAAGTCAGAGTGCTTGCAAGTGCCACCCTGGTGGAGGTGGGGTGTTACATTTGGTATCAGAGCAAGGTTACGAGAAGGAACAAAAAAAAAGCTTTTAGAAAACTTTTGGAAAACTATTTTCAAAACCAAGTATAAAGTATTTTCCAAAGAAAAGTCTAGTTTATTTTAAAGGCTATTCCCCAAAAAGCCATTAGCAAAATTCCTTCGTTTTTCTCCATTCTGAATCTGTCTTTTTCTTCGTTTTCAGTATGGCCGATAACTTTGCTATTCCGGAGGGAGTACACGTACCTGTTTGGTATAGGAGACTTTTGGAGGCTAGGGCGACCGAAGCCGGCCCCGCAGATGTTCCTCCTCCTCCTCCTCCGGTAGTTAATGTTCCTCCTCCTCCTCCTCCGGTGGTTAATGTTCCTCCTCCTCCTGTCGCTGAGGTTCCTCTTCCTCCTCCCCCTCAGCATCCTCAAGTGGACTTCGCAAAGACTTGCAAAGATTTCAAAGCAATGGGTGGCAAGAACTTTCAAGGCACTGAGACTTTTGTAGAGGCCAGAAATTGGTTGAAAGAGACCGAGGATTTGTTTGCTATCTTTGGGTTAGACGATCAGAGGAAGCTCTTGTTGGCGGTTTGGCTTATGAAGGATGAAGCCGCTTATTGGTGGGAAGTCACCAATGGTACTAGGCCTGTTGAGACTTGGGCCGATTTCAGGGCAAGGTTCATGCTTAAGTTTCTATCTTCTGCTGAGGAGAATCTGCAAATGGAGAGGTTCATAACTTTGAAACAAGGAGATATGTCTGTCAAAGAATATGTGAACAAGTTCAATCAGTTAGCTCGTTTTGGCTTGGATATGGTGAATACTCCTCAGAAGAAGGCTCTTCGTTTTGCTAGAGGATTGAATGAGCCGTTGCAGGGATTGGCTATGTCACATATTCCCCATGGGGCCACGTTTGAGAGTTTGGTTGATATGGCGTTACTTCAGGGAGATGTCAAGAAAGAAACCAAGATGAATGATACTCAAGCCAAGAAGACTGATTCCCAGGGAAAAGGAAATCAGGGTAATCCAAGTGGTCAGAGCAGTCAAGGCAATCAGAACAAGAACAAGAGTCAAGGCAACAAGGGGAACAACAACAAGGGCAATAACAACAAGGGCAAGAACAACAAGGGGAAGTGCCATTATTGCGGTTCAGTTGGGCATCTTATTAAGGATTGTAAGAAGAGGAAAAGGAAGAATGGTGAATGCTTTTTCTGCGGTGAGACTGGACATTTCAGTAAGGATTGCCCGAGGAAGCAAGGGCAAGGCCAGGGTCAGACTCAGCGTGCTGGACCTTCAGGAGGGCAAGTTCATGCTCTCAATGTCGCTCCAGTTCCCGATCGAGGTAGTATTTCTGTTGAGAGCCTTGTATATATTTCTGATTTTCCAGTTCGTACCTTGTTTGATTCTGGTGCATCGCATAGCTTTATCTCATCTGATCTTGTTGATAGTTTGCACCTTAGTACTAGCTTGGTAGATGATCCCGTCTGTGTATCAAATCCTATTGGGGGTTCCGCCCATTTGTCTATGATATGTGGGGATTTGAGGATCTCTATACTGAGTGTAGAGTTCTTGTGCAGTGCTTATGTTCTTGGTTTTAGGGGATACGGATTGATATTGGGCATGGATTGGCTGTCCAGATATGGAGCCATTCTTGATTGTGAGCATAGGGTTGTGAGGCTCGTGACTCGCCTCGGAAACACCCTAGAGATTTCTTGTGATCCAAGAGGTCCCGTCATGTTGTGCTATCTGGAATCACTCGACTCGTCAATGGAAACTCTTCAGTCTGTGAGAGTGGTTCGAGAGTATCCAGATGTTTTCGATGAAGTTAGGGGGTTGCCCCCTAAGCGAGAGATTGATTTCCGCATTTATCTGGTGGATAATGCAAAGCCTGTTTCTTTGCCCGTTCGGCACATGGCTCCGCGTGAAAGGCGGGAGCTAAGTAAGCAAGTGAAAGAGTTGCTTGAGAAGAACTTCATTAGACGAAGTATATCTGAATGGGGAGCGCCTGTGGTATTTGCTACCAAGGCGGATGGTTCTCTTCGACTTTGCGTTGACTATCGAGAGTTGAATAAGCTGACTAAGAAGAACAGACACCCGTTACCGAGGATTGATGATCTCTTTGACCAGCTTGTCGGTGCTTCTGTTTTCTCTTAGCTTGATCTTGCTACGGGGTTCCATCAGCTCAGGGTAGCTGAAGATAGTATAGACAAGACTGCGTTCAGAACTCCAGATGGATTCTTCGAATGGCTTGTCATGCCGTTCGGCTTGACTAATGCACCCGCATATTTTGTGGACTTGATGAGTAGGGTGTTCAGGGAGTTCTTGAACAAGTTTGTCGTGGTCTTCGTAGATGATATTCTGATCTTCTCTAAGGATGAGGAAGAGCACGCAAGGCATCTCATGGAGGTGATGGATACGCTTAGAGCGCATCAGTTGAAGGCTAAGTTCTCCAAGTGTCACTTTTGGAGAAGGGAAGTTAGATTCCTTGGGCATATAGTATCTAAGCAAGGCTTAGCGGTGGATCCCGCTAAGGTAGTGGCAGTTCAGGATTGGAAGACTCCAAGGAATGCAACCGAAGTGAGAAGTTTTCTAGGTCTTGCGGGTTTTTACCGGAAGTTCATCAAGGACTTCGCAAAGATATCCACTCCTCTCACTAAATTGACGAAGAAGAATTTAGTTTTTTCTTGGAGCATAGAATGCGAGCTTGCTTTTCAGAAGCTCAAGAGAGCCCTCACATCAGCACCTGTTCTAGCTTTGCCCGATGGAGGGAAGTTATTTACCGTATACACCGATGCATGTGGCACGGGGTTAGGAGCTGTTCTTATGCAAGAAGGAAGAGTGATATGCTTTGGCGGTAGACAACTCAAAGTGCATGAGAAGAATTATCCCACTCATGACTTAGAGTTGGCAGCAATAGTATATGCACTCAAGGCTTGGCGCCATTATCTTCTGGGAGAAAGATTTGAGCTTTATACCGATCACAAGTCATTGAAGTATCTCTTTTCTCAGAAGGATCTGAATCTGAGGCAACAAAGATGGATGGAATTCTTGGTGTCCTACGATTTTGAGATAGCTTATACCCCTGGCAAGGGGAATGTGGTAGCAGATGGATTGAGTAGAAGAAGGTTGACCCTAAGTCCTCTATTCGTTGAGATGAAGAATTTAGAGTATGTGGCAACCTTTGATTTCTCTTTGGCGATTGAGTCGATGACCGGTTCTTTAGCATCTCTGGAACTCAGACCTACCCTTCTTGATCAAGTTGGGGCTTCGCAGAGAGAAGACCCTCAGATAGTTGAGATTATGGATAAGCTAATTCGAGGAGAGACGTCTAGTCATCTCGCTCGATATTCTATTGATGACAAGGGTTGGCTGAGGAGAGACGGAAGGTTATGTGTTCCAATGGTAGAAGATCTAGTAAGAAGAGTTCTTGAGGAAGCGCATCGCTCTAAGTTGACTATACATCCGGGCGGAGATAAGATGTATAAAGATATGAAGCGCATTTTCTTTTGGCCTGGGATGAAGAAGGATGTGGCAGAATTTGTCTCTAGATGTATCATTTGCCAGCAAGTTAAGGCCGAGTCGAAGAAGCCCAGTGGGCTATTGCATCCTCTAGACGTTCCACTATGGAAGTGGGAGAGTATTTCCATGGATTTTATCGATGGGCTACCAAGGTCAAGGAAAGGGAATACGAGCATTTGGGTTATTGTGGATAGACTTACGAAGAGTGCTCATTTCATTCCGGTGAAGAGCAAGAGGACCGCATCTTGGCTAGCGTCTGTATATCTTCGTGAGATTGTGAGACTACATGGAGTCCCTTCTAGTATAGTCAGTGACCGTGACCCAATCTTTACAAGTCAATTCTGGAATAGCTTGCAAGAAGCTATGGGCACAAGGTTGAATCTAAGTACGGCTTATCACCCACAGACGGACGGTCAAACCGAAAGGGTGAATAGGGTACTCGAGGATCTATTGAGGCTTTGTATTCTGGATTTTGGTGGTACTTGGGAAGACCATCTTCCTCTTGTTGAGTTTGCATATAATAACAGTTATCAGGCAAGCATAGGGATGGCACCATTTGAAGCTTTATATGGGAGGCCGTGCAAGTCGCCTACATGTTGGTGGGAGACTACAGATGAGCTTATACTTGGGCCTGATATGATCAGAGATACATCCGAGAAGATCGAGTTGATTCGGAGACGGATGAAAGCGGCCCAAGACCGACAGAAATCCTATGCTGATAAGCGAAGAACAGATTTGGAGTTTGATGTTGGGGATATGGTTTTCGTGAAGGTTTCTCCTTTGCGGAATGTGGTCCGATTTGGAGCTGTTGGGAAGTTGGCACCGAGGTTTGTTGGACCATTCCCTATTATAGAGAGGATCAGGCAGATGGCTTATAGAGTGAAGTTGCCCGAGAAGCTTGCTGGAGTACACGATGTTTTTCATGTCTCGCATCTCCGGAAGTGTTTACATGAATCGGCAGAGGTTGTTGAGCCAAGTGTTCTAAAAGATGTAGAAGTGGAGAAAGAGGCTACCTTGAGGAGAGCTCCGATTCGTATCTTGGGGACGGAGACCAAGAAGCTAAGGAATCGAGAGGTCAAATTGGTGAAGGTTCAATGGGGTGAAGCCGAAGAAGACGCAACTTGGGAAACCGAGGAGAAGATGCGTGTGCTTTATCCATCCGTTTTTGAGGGTACACTCTCAATCTCTTTTCTTTGTTAGCATATCTTTCTCTTTGCTATCCATGTTTATCTAGTTTATCGTGTTAATCTTGTCATGAGAACCTTAGGTAGAAACCCTTTGGATGAAACATGTGTTTGAAACATGTTATGCTTGATGGTTGCAAGTGGTTGCAAGTGTTTGCAAGTGGATACTCGTGGATGCATAATACACGTTAGGCACTAAGATCGGCTCACACACTTTCATACCGCATATGCATGAGTGTTTATGCTTATTCATGGATGAAAACTTGTTATGCTATCACGTGGATGTTGCATATGGATGAATGTTATGTGCACTCATGTAGAGATTATAAATTATGTTAGGAATTTGCATACATATGGACTCATTTCACTAACATATTTTGCATTAAGGGGGTTTACTGAATCAGTAACCTCCTGATTTTCGCATTAGATAAGTACATATACACACACCTTTGCATATGATCATACAGCATTTAGAACCTTTTAAGGACAATGATTGCTCGTGGATGATGTTTTGAGTAGATGGATGATGGATGGTAGGATACGTTCTTCCTAACTTGGAGATTTCGGGGTCGAAATCCTTTAAGGAGGGAAGAATGTAACAACCCGTACTTTTGAATAACATGTTATAACATAAATGGAGGCAGAATTAAACTGTAAAATCTGAATCAAGGGAAACGGGCTATGCCATTGCGTTCGTCTCGGAAAAATACGCGAAATAGAGTCCGAGTTTTCGAAAATCGGAGTCCGTATGACCAAGATATGGCCTCGCGAAGTTTCACGAAAAATTCCCAAATTAAAGTATACTTAATTAAGTGAAATGGGTTGCGCAGAGAAATATATATATATATTGATATATATATATATATAATTGAAAATTAAATAAATAAATATGCAAAAATGTTCAAAACAGCGAATTGGGAGAGGGGAATAACCGAACCGGCCGATTTTTGAGGTCGACCCGAGCCCGCTGGGTCCACTAGGGGTTAATCCAGGGTGTTTGGCTGTCAACCCGTGGGCCGATTCGCTCAAATGCAGATTTTGCATTTGAATGGTTCTCATGGTCCATCTTTAATCTAAAGGCCCTAGATGGTTCCTACACTTGACTTCTTCCCCAAGACATGCTTTGATGGCTTGGATTGAATCTAGGGTTAATCCTATGGCCTAAAACACTTGCCTAATCTATAAATAAGACCCTAACCTACCCTAAATCATCATTATTCATTCATACAACTAAACTATGGCAAAATCAATCCTCTCATGGCCTCCACTCTCTTCATAAAATTCCTAAATAAATTCCTAAGTGATTTTCCATGCATACAAGTGTTTTCAAACTTGTATGAGCATCATTAGCTTGCATTCAAGTCAAGTTTATATATTTGCATCATAAAGAAAGAGTCTTGATCATTTTGGCTCAAGGGTTTTGCTTGCATTTTGGGTTTAATTGATTTCATAAGGGCTTTGTCATATTTTTGTGACTTCTTAAGCATTGTAAGCCCTATTCTACTTTCATACTTAAACTCTAAAGTTAAATGTATGATATGCAAGTTTATATGCAAGTTTATCATGTTGTGATATGCAAGTTTATATGCAAGTTTATCATGTTGTGATATGCAAGTTTATATGCAAGTTTATCATGTTGTGATATGCAAGTTTATATGCAAGTATGCCAAGTTATGTTATGCAAGTTTGGGTTGAACATTTTGTTCATGCTATCATGTTATGCAAGCTTATTTTGGGTTTATGAACATAAAGCCTTAAGCTTTATGCCAAAGGTTGCATTTTAGCAACATGTAAGTTATCATATCTCTTATGATAACTTGCATGTGAGGCTAAATGCGAACTTATGGCCATCTCTACATGTCATTTAGCACCATGTATCACCAATATGCTAAGTTTGGTTTTATGCATGCTTTTGAGGCCTAAAAATGTAATATGCAAGTGTATGAACATATGAACATTTCATATGCCACCATGTTAAGCTTGTGGCTTCAATACCTTTATGTCATGATTATGCCAAGTTCCCTCTTTCTATCCTTTATGCGCTATTGCGATATGTAAGCGATGGGATTGCGTTTGGGGTTGGGTAAACTTAAAAGACATAAAACATAAGCTTGGGAATTTACCTATTAAGTTAGGTCTACCCATTGGGAATTTACCTATTAAGTTAGGTCTACCCAATTGCTTGAAAACTTGTAACATGTTTTGGAAACATGATGGACATGACACTTAGAAAAGATAAGTGTGGCCAACTCGAGGTTGGGTTGAGTTTGTAGCGTAAACCTACCCGGAACCGACCGGCTTAACTAGTTGCTACAAACAATAGGACCCAATGTGAGAAGTTGGTCATGTTGTACCTTGAACCCGAGGTTAGACCAAGTTGTGGTGTAAAGCTACCCGGACCCGCCCGGCTTAACTAGTAACCACAACAAGGTCTAATGTGAGAGGTTAAGGCGCATTAAATTAATTAATGCCTCGTGATTAGGGTTAAGTCATGGTCCACTTAATACTTAACCAATTTGGGCTTGGTAGATTAATCGGGGTTAAGTCGTGAACTCATCGTTACACTTAACCAAGTTAATCCAGGATTAGCAAGAGGGTTAAACCGTACTTAACCCACTAGAAAAATCCTAGCAATGGGGGCCCACTCCAGCAGTAATCCCAAGTTAGTATCATCATGACCCTAGGGACTAGGCTAGGGTGGGGGCACGATTACTGGACTGGAGGTAAGTGACCAAAAGCGACGACAGAGGGTACGCCGGTGTAGTTCCGGGCGGACTCTGGTCGTGCACATAGTCCGTAGCCGGAGAAAACATGCACGGGTACCAGTAGATCGGGACTGTACACTCATGTTCATGGTGTCCAGGGGTTGACACCCTAGGGCTTGATACACCCGAAGGGTGGACCCGGCACAGTTCGACTACAATTATGATTGGGCCGTATTGACACCAACACGTGACGAGTTAGGCTTAGGGAGCCGATCGACTAGACCGTTTGGTTGGACCTTGTATTAGGGTCATTTCATGTTATTGGGCCAAAGCTTGGGCCAAGGGAGCAATACTTGTTTATTCAAGTCATGTTAGTTTGCTAGTACACCTGTGGTGCAAAACCTTAATCCTGATTATGCGATGACACCTTTATCTACCTTGTTAGTTAATCATCATGCTAGTATATTGTTATCCTTATGTTCATCCCTGCTGCTCATGCCAGTTAACTTTATCAGTTTACATTGATTGTAGTAGGGCTTACTCAGTCTTTTTGACTGACCTGTTTTCTTTCGCCTCTTTTCTTCCGTTCCCCCCCCCCCCCCAGGTTCTCAGGGAGGGAATACTGGAGCTTAGCTTGGATTTCGGATTGCTTGCTTGTGGGATTTCAGCTCATGTACGGTTTCGACATGAAGCTAGCTATGGTTACCACTTAATTGGGGATAGCACTTATTTATTTCAGTTTTTCAGTTGATGTTGTTTTATCTAGACTTGTTTATTTGGAAAGCTATGTTGTACCAGACTTGTTTTGAAATCTTCCGCTGTTTTATCTATGTTATTTACTCTGTTTACATATATACATATGTTCTTGTTCTGCCTTGATATATCATTATGCATGTTTACCTGATTCAAACGCCCCTCCAAAGTCAGAGTGCTTGCAAGAGCCACCCTGGTGGAGGTGGGGTGTTACAATAGATCCATAGAAGCATGTATGTAATTACATCCCATTCATCCTACTAATAGATTGGTGAAACCTAGTATTAATTTAAAATGGATTATTCTGTATGAATCAGAGACTACCTTGCATTTTATATTATGTACCCATTTTTACTTCTCGTTGAAATGTCCATGTTTAGCTCAAATTGTTTCTCCTTGTCTGCTTATACAATAATACAAGGGAATGCATTGTTGTAAGTTAATATTTAAAAGCATGCTAACATATATGGTTCAACAACTTATCTGATATTTCATAGATTGTAAGAAGTTACGTTGGCCTACTGACTAAAGGTGATTAGTTGTCAAAATTGTTTAGACTTTGGATTTAATTAGTTGTCAAGATTGTAAGAAGAACTCATCTGATATTTCATCTGATATATCCTATTTTTCCTGAGAGCACTAACGTAGATGCTAAATTCACTTACCTTAAACTGTATGCTCCGGCATTCGTTCCAGTCTTGGGTGTTTACCTCTGAATCATGTTCAGATTAGGCTGCTCATTAAGTTGTTTCATATATACTGATGTTTCCATACACACTAGTGTTCACTTTTAATTTATATACTGCTCTCTTGCTGCTTTGCCTGTAGCATGAGTTAGGCAATGGGTATTTGCTTATTTTTTTCTATGGCAAGGTTACTCTGGCTCTTGAAAATTGTATACTTGGTGTCATGCATGCGTGAGTGGGAACCTTTACATGTACAACTGTGTTTCTTTGAGTAAGCACCAGCCTGACTTGAGTCTAAAATATATATTTTTGGCCTTCGTAAATTGCTCATAAACTCTTGATGGTTGAGTATACCTGTGTATTTACCAAAACATATGCTGCCATGTATTCCCATACTCGCTTTTGTTATATCTTGCTTCCAGAACGAGGCCGTGCACACGTGTACATGTACACGTGTGTACATGCAGACTTCTGTAATCGTTTGTCCCTAAAATAAAAACCGATGAACTCAAATATTATACTTTGAACTGATGCTACCCTAGGTTGTACCGAGTTAAACTAAATTGAAACGATTATGTAATTTAAGCTGATATAGATAGATACTGCACAACTGTTATGTTGATGTAGTTAAACTAGTATATTTAAATTTACATTGAAGATAATTTACTTGAACTATGATTAATCCTGACCCGAGTGTTTTTATGTTTTGGCATGGAACGCTCGGCTCAGATCCGAGCATTTCAGATTTTAAATATTTCAGTCAGGATTCGAAGATCGGCGAAGCTGGGGATTCCAGAAGATGGCGCACTCTGATGTTTTAAAAACAGTAATATTTTCTTGTATTCAATTTTCGTTTTAAATCGCTGTATGGAAAATATTGTATCAAAGATTCTAGTTATATAATAAAGTGTGTTTTGCTGTTCAAGGTTATGTTATTTATTTATTCTGCGTTGATTCTACTTTTAAACTCTGTAAGCTAAATAACGATCCGTCGATTTGAATGTTTTAAGTTGGTTTAAATACCAATCTGAAGCAGTCAAAAAAGGTGGGACGTTAAAGTTGGTATCAGAGCTTTGGTTTATTCAAAGCTTAGCTTATTGAGTTAAAAGCGGATCTAGGAAATAAAAGGATTTGAAGTATGAACTTCTGAAAGTATAAATGATAGTTAAGTAAATTTTTAAAATTTAATTATTTTTGAAAATATCAAGTATTTTGAAATTAATAGAGCGGAAAAATATTTTTGAGATTTAAGATTTCTTTTGGAATCCCCGGTCTTTGAATCCAGGCTTGCGAGAGCAAATCGTCGGTAAGGTCCTATTAGATTTGAATTTAGAATCCATCATCAAGTGATCTCAAAGAAAAATAAGTATATGAGAATCGACGAATCATTTTCTCTAATCGTATATTTTAGAAATCAAAAGACAGTTGAAATTGATTAGAAATAAGAATTCTAATTGGAATTTGAATGAAAAAGGGGAAGTTTGAAATCGTTTCAAGAAAGAAGCGTTGAATTTATATCGATATTTGGAATCTAAATTAATGGAAATAAAATCAAAAGGGTTACAATTGGAATTTAATTTTGTCAAAGTTGTATTACAAAATTATTTGGAGTATTCAGAACTTGGTAAGGTAAATTACAATGGGTTTCAAACTAATAATGTATAATCGAATATGTGAATTCGATAATAAGTATAAACTTGTTAATTAAGTGACAAGCAGTGAATTGTTAATGAGAATTATAAGGGAGGAGAGATATAAATTGAAGATTTTAAAGAGATTTGAACCAATGTTCGAATGAAGTCAAAATTAATTTGATGTGATGAGTTTAGATTCCTATAAGAGGAATAATATTCACTCGTTAGAAATAAATAACAGTGGAAAGAAAAATAAAAATGGGTGAATATATGAAAATATTTTCCAATGTTAATAAATGGTTTTCTAAAAATAGAGAAAATGAATATAATAATTGGAAATGTTTTCAAAGGATAGTGAGAGGCTAACATAAATCAGAATGGAAAGAACTGAAAAACAAAGAGCCGAACGATGAGGACGAAGAGCGGTAGAACATAAGAGAAGTAGATTCGTAAATTGAATTCGATAATTGCATAAGAAATGATTTGATGAAAATAATAAGAAATGAAGTTAAGAAATTAAGGATCTGACTGAAGATTAGTAAGTTGAATAACTTTCTGAGTGTTGATCTGATGTTGGTTTCGGCCTTCGGGATTTATATTTAAGAAGTTGTTCGCTTGCTAATTTATGGTCAAAGGATGTAAATATGAAACCATGATAATGCATGAATGAGAATTTGGTATAAGAATGGAAAGTCCTGGAATTTTGGAGAGCATAAAGATTTGAATTAAGTGAGGAAGTAGATAATTGAAATTTGAAAGAATTTTGGTTTAAAATTCATATATTTGAGATTGAAGAGATATCAAATCGCTGGACTGATTAAAAGATCAAAACTGAAAATTTTAAATTGGAATGGAATTTGAAGATATGCGATTTTAAATATTGAATATAGAAGTTCTCGAAACTTTTATGAGAGATAAAAGAATATGGTGAATTTGAAACCATTGGATTGGAAGGTAAGCGAATTGAAATGAAATCTTATATAACAGAATTTATATAAGAAGGAGATGTTTGGAAATATGTTTTGGAAATTAAATCTTATGTAACTTCACATAAGTATGATTTATGAGAATTTTGAAATGTACTATATGTGTATAGTATTATATGTTTTCAAAGCAAAATA
Source organism: Allium sativum (assembly GCA_030737875.1). Classification (NCBI taxonomy): domain Eukaryota; kingdom Viridiplantae; phylum Streptophyta; class Magnoliopsida; order Asparagales; family Amaryllidaceae; genus Allium; species Allium sativum. The sequence goes on from CM060915.1 coordinate 649,532,470, forward strand.
AGGGAAGTACCATCCTTCTCCTTTGAATTTCGAGCTTAGCTGAAATATACTGCTGGTGGAAGTAGGTTATCCGGACATAAAACTCATGAGTTACCATTGAGCACGACTGCTAGCGTAATTCGCAGGACTGCAGATAGCCTATGGCGGTCAGATGTTTCCTGAGGGAATCAGGCGTAACCATTGTGATCGCTGCGATCTAGAGTCGTTGGAATTCGACCGTGTAGCGAAATTCGCAGGGCTGCAGATAGCCTACGGCGGACGGATGTTTCTTGGGGGAACTAAGCATAACCATTGTGACTGCTGCGATCTACAGTCGATTTGTAAGGGCGTAATCCGCAGAGCTGTGAAAGTTTACGGGTATGGATGTTTCCGGGGGGACCCAGGCGAAACCATTGTGTACCTGCGGTCCACTGAGATATCTTAGTGATAGTGAGCCACCTGTTTGATGCAGCAGTTAGTCTTCATGACTTGATTGGTCTTCGTGACCTGATTTGTCTTTGGGACTTGTTTGTTCTCGTGACTTGAAGTATCTTCAAAATTCCTTGATTTGTTTCCGTGATTCTGAGACAAAGAAATCAACGCTCAGTGACCTCAGAATGTCTTTTGATTCTTAAAATATCTTCCGTTGATCTGTCCATGACGAAATTCGCAGGGAAGTGATTTCCTACGGATACGGATGTTTTCTGGGGGATCCAGACGAAACCATTGTGTATCTGCGATTCATGAACAATCAACAGATCAATATCACAATGGTACTTTCCGTATCAGTTTTCAAAAGAACTTTTGAAATATTTTCACTGGCAGTTGAAGCAAGGATATTTAGTACTTGAAGATTTTAGTCGTGCGCCTGGCCAGCGTATGCCTAACATCTATAAGAACGACAATATACTTGTCAAACTTCGAGTTATCAAGTATTTTCGAAACAAAAATTTAAATAAGTTAAGAAGAGAGGTTTTCGAATTATTTTCAATTATATACAAATATTTTCTACATGAAATTCGTATTATAAAAGATTTTTGATCTTGGAAAATTTTCAAGTAGACAATTGGTAACTTGAAGAAGAAATGATAATTACACTCTTTAATGAGTGTTGGGGGAGATTAAATGGATTGAATATCTGATGTTATGGTTGAACTTGTGGAACAATTGATAGGTAAATATGGACAGATGAATAAAGAAATTTAGAATGATTGGAGATGCGTAAATCCAACGTGTGCGGAATTTGAAATTTTGGGAAATAGGTTCAATAAGAAATTTGGTTTTCCGGAGTTAATTGAATATGACAGATAACAAAGAGGATTGATGACTTAAATATCGATATTTAAATTAGTTATGGAAGGATTTCACATAAATATGAACATTTGAAATATACAATGGTATAACTCTAACAATTTTTCCTTTTCGAGGACGAAAAGTTTTAAAGGGGGGAAGAATGTAACGACCCAGAAATTTTGACTACTGAAATGTGGGGATTAGTTTGAGATTCAATTACTAATGATCAATTTTATATTGGTACTTGAGTTATAAATTTAAAATCGAATGTATGAATTGGACTCAATATTGAATTCAGAACGGTTGATTGGAAATCGAATAGTTATTGCTGGATGTTTGGATTGAATTTGGTTGCATACTTGAATTGGATTTGAAATTCGATTGAAAATTTAAATAGTTTAATTTAAAAATAAACATTTTTAATGTTAAACAAATCGGTAATTTTATTCGTTTAAATATATGGAAATTTTATTAGAAATGAAGTTGAACGTATAAACATATATAATTAAAACGTAGCGATAATTTGTGGTAGGATTAGATTTTACGGGGTACAAACAAATAAACATCTCCTCTGTATGTTACCTACCCAAATATTACCTTCCTCGATTAAAATTACGTATCGTTGCCTTGGCTCCCACGATTACTTGGATGCCACACCTCTTTCCTCTATTTAATCGAGGGTTTTCTCCCAATTCCTTCAAAAAAAATCGTTTCTTCTCTTTTCAGTTTTAATGGCAAAAGCACCAAACCGTTCGCCCTTTTTATTTTTACAACCGGGAGTAATTTCAAACCAACCCTAAATTGAACTCGTCCAGAACCCTAATGGTTGACACCGTTTCTCTAATCGATCTCAACCGGATCTGCCACCGTGAAGTTCACCCTCCTCCTCGAACTGCAATCGACCGCCGCCTCCTTCATACAATTCCACATATCGAAGCTGAAATCGAAGTCCTACTTCGGGAATCAAAGTTGTCAGCATCGAAGCGCCCCTTTTTTCCCAAAGTCGAATCTTGCGCTGCCTCGAGCTCTGAAACTCTGCTGCTATGCGCCTTGGTCCGACCAATTGAAGTTGTTGCGCCATTCTAAGGTGAGTATTGCTCACTCACAGATTAATTATTGATTCAAGTATTAACTTCAGTAATTTGTTTAAGTACAACAGTTAAATAAGGTTGATTCAAGATTTTTAACTCGTTCTTAGTTACTGATCTAAAAAGTGCTAGAATAATCTCGAGTCTATACAGGTTGATGAATTGGTATAATGGATCAAAGAACAAATTACAACGTTAAAAGAACAAGAAAAAATAGTTATGAATCGATGTACAAATCTTATGATGTATGCAAAATTGTATAAACAGACAATAATCAACTTTTGATACTTGACATAATTTTGTATTGAGAAGAAACTAAAGTTTACAAGAGTCTTTGTCATATTTTAAATGGAGTAAACCCATACGTGGAAATTCTTAATTTTATGAAATCTTACGATTTCATGTAAATTATTGCATAACTGGCATATAACACAGTCTAACCAAAACAGTCGAAGTCCAGAAGAGAAAAAAAAACATACAAAGTGGCGAATATATTCCAACTAGTAGTGAACCACTTCATTTTTCCTCATATATTAAAACTGTTTACAGTCAAAGGATTCAATAGAACTGTTTACAAATCTTGCAAGTATATGTGTGTGTGTGTGTATATATATATATATATATATATATATAGACACACATGTCAAATAACATAATAGTTATGTTTGAGAGTTTACTTTGGATTAACGTGTTTGTGGTTTATCGCCTCATGCTTACATGTTGCATCATACTTTCTAGTTTTATGTAGTGTTTGATTCATTGATTTTGCCCATTTGTAACTTGCGTTTTTATATATATCAAAACAAACATTATCTGATTTCCAAAGCATATTTACTTTGTTCTTTGGTCCAAGCCTGGTAATTATGGGTTTCCTGATAATGTTGACACCCTTCATATCCTGTATTTGTTCATTACTGCTACTGTTATTGTTTTTGTTCACTTTGTTAACCCCATCTGTTGTCTAACGTGGATTATATTGGGACACCTCCATATACCTGGACTCAATGAAATATTGCCCTGTTGCATGCCATGTATGAGTTAACACCATCTGTTATTATAATAGATCCATAGAAGCATGTATGTAATTACATCCCATTCATCCTACTAATAGATTGGTGAAACCTGGTATTAATTTAAAATGGATTATTCTGTATGAATCAGAGACTACCTTGCATTTTATATTATGTACCCATTTTTACTTCTCATTGAAATGTCCATGTTTAGCTTAAATTGTTTCTCCTTGTCTGCTTATACAATAATACAAGGGAATGCATTGTTGTAAGTTAATATTTAAAAGCATGCTAACATATATGGTTCAACAACTTATCTGATATTTCATAGATTGTAAGAAGTTACGTTGGCCTACTGACTAAAGGTGATTAGTTGTCAAAATTGTTTAGACTTTGGATTTAATTAGTTGTCAAGATTGTAAGAAGAACTCATCTGATATTTCATCTAATATATCCTATTTTTCCTAAGTGCACTAACGTAGATGCTAAATTCACTTACCTTAAACTGGATGCTCCGGCATTCGTTCCAGTCTTGGGTGTTTACCTCTGAATCATGTTCAGATTAGGCTGCTCATAAAGTTGTTTCATATATACTGATGTTGCCATACACACTAGTGTTCACTTTTAATTTATATATTGTTCTCTTGCTGCTTTGCTTGTAGCATGGGTTAGGCAATGGGTATTTGCTTATTTTTTTCTGTGGCAAGGTTAATCTGGCTCTTGAAAATTGTATACTTGGTGTCATGCATGCGTGAGTGGGAACCTTTACATGTACAACTGTGTTTCTTTGAGCAAGCACCAGCCTGACTTGAGTCTAAAATATATATTTTTGGCCTTCGTAAATTGCTCATACACTCTTGATGGTTGAGTATACCTGTGTATTTGCCGAAACATATGCTGTCATTTATTCCCATACTCGCTTTTGTTATATCTTGGTTCCGGAACGAGGCAGTGCACACGTGTACATGTACACGTGTGTACATGCAGACTTCTGTAACCGTTTGTCCCTAAAATAAAAACTGATTAACTCAAATATTATACTTTGAACTGATGCTACCCTAGGTTGTACTGAGTTAAACTAAATTGAAACGATGCTGTAATTTTAGCTGATATAGATAGATACTGCACAAGTGTTATGTTGATGTAGTTAAACTAGTATATTTAAGTTTACATTGAAGTTAATTTACTTGAACTATGATTAATCCTGACCCGAGTGTTTTTATGTTTTTGTATGGAACGCTCGGGTCAGATCCGAGCATTTCAGATTTTAAAGATTTCAGTCAGGATTCGAAGATCGGCGAAGCTGGGGATTCCAGAAGACGACGCACTCTGATGTTTTAAAAACAGTAATATTTTCTTGTATTCAATTTTCGTTTAAAATCGCTATATGGAAAATATTGTATCAAAGATTCTAGTTATATGATAATGTGTGTTTTACTGTTCAAGGTTATGTTATTTATTTATTCTGTGTTGATTCTACTTTTAAACTCTGTAAGCTAAATAACGATCTATCGATTTGAACGTTTTAAGTTGGTTTAAATACCAATTTGAAGCGGTCAAAAAAGGTGGGACGTTACATTCGTCCTCGAAAAGGACATACTAAGGAAGTTGTCAATTTTTATATGTTTCGCCATATAGTTTCTTATTTAACTTGTCTTGTTTTTTAGTTTACATAACCAATTTCATAATATTTTATTTTAGAATCGTGAATTACCAAACCGTGATTTTTTTGAAAATTTGATTTACACATATCTTAAAATCTACAAGTCAAAATCTAAAATTTTATCTTTCATTAGAAAACTATATTCAAATAGATCCAAAGGATTCTTGTATCAAAGAATTCCGACTTATTTTGGATCCTAACATCCATTTAAACTTTAATTCAGAAAATTACGAACTGCAGCTTCGCAACGAGCTCATTTTAATTAAATTTAATTAATTAGTTCAATCTTCAATTAAATTTATAATTTATAAACCAATTCACTTTTACTTTCGTAAAACGAGTTAAACATTTATTTTCGACTAGGAAATATCGATTATCTTAAGTCATCGAATATCTAACCGTCAATAGCAATACAATTTAATTCATAACCAATTAATTTATTTTACTAGTTTATTTCATTGATTTGGTTTATCTTCATTACTTAATAGAATTCAATTTCAAACATAACCAAGTATATATTGTTCATTCCATAACATGTTAACTCTTGATTTACTGGTAAGTTATATATATGCTATGGAAATGTTCGATTTTTATACCAGTTCAATAGTTTAAGTTTATTTTGAATTCAATGTTTAACCTACAAAGAGTTTTATTCTAATTATAACTCTCTTGGATTCATATAATTCAGAAATTTCCATAATTTCAATAATTTTAGTTCATTTCAACAATTTGAAATTCATTAACTATTCAAGAACTTAAAATTTTCAACTTCGGGTTCATTTCCAAATCAACTTTAAAATAATATATATACATATATATTATCTTTTATATCAAACCATAATTTAAAGGATTTTAAATGGAATCCAAATTTCCAAACAAAGTATAAAAATTCCAAGTGGTCTCCCCCACTTAGTTTCTAGAAAATAATGTCGATAATGCGTGCACTCATCACCGAAATCATTTTCCAAAGGAAAAGGGGAAGTATACACTTATTTCAAAATTCATTTGAAAACAATTTCTATACGAAACAACTTTTAAAATATAATTATATTAATTCAAACCATTTGCAAAACAATATTACTAAACCACCCAAAATTAAATTTTCAAATTCAAATTTAATTTATTCTTATTTCATTAACAATTATATTTTCAACATTTTATTATCAATTTATTTTCAATATTTATTTCTTAAACCATTCAATAACCAATAGTTTTAATTATTGATTAATCGAATAATAAATGATGAAATTCTAATATTATCATCAACAAAAAAAATCAATATTCATAGATTTTCAGATAATTCTTCATATATATAAAATATAATTCAAAACAATATTATGCCAATCAGCCCTATTCGAGTGTTTAGAAATCCCTATCGATGCCTTGGTGTCCCAAGTACCGACCAAAATTCATAAAAACTTAACAGAACAAACCAACATAATCCAAAATCATTTTATATTGAAATTACAAGTACGCTCTCTCATATACACTCAAACTCATTCTAGGGTATTATCACCCTATCTTTAATGAGTTAATCCCAAATAGAGCTAAGGTTTTCGCTAAACCTGGCTCTGATACCAAATGTAACGACGCTAGGCTTTGCAACCATCAGGCAGTGGGATAACCTCCTACTGTAACATATAGTGATACCTCGGAACTGATTTTACGGCTAGCCTCTCGACTGCAACAACCAACCTAATCTTCCCATTGGGACGTGTAGGGGTAAGAGTCTCCTACTCGCCACCAAACAGCCAAGCGAGAACCCCCTATCACGTTCTCTAACCAACTCTGATACCTAATGTAACATCCAAGATTTTTGACCGTTCAAATCGACAATGATCCTCAATGTCGACATAAACAAACCCAAAATACGGATAGTTATTGGGATTAATATAAGAAAAATAAGATAAGAAGAATAACAAACAAAGAATCTCGCAGTGGAAGGACAAAATATAATAAATAAATAACAACTATCAAAGTTAACTATCATAAACATACCAATATTTGCAGCGGAATAAATAGTAATAAATACATCTGTTGAGCTCCATCTTCATCTCCATAATGGTATCTTCAATAACTAAAAAACTCAAGTTGACCTGAGCATAAATGAAAAGAAAAAAAACACTCGGATCAGAACTAAAATATTCTCATGTCAGTTAAATAAATTTCATGTGATAATATGAGTATAATAACTTAAGAGATGTTACGGGAAATTCCATCTCTTAAGGATCCGTCAAACTAGACACTATATAATATAATACACTATTATAATAGTGTATATGGTTAAATATAAAATAGTGTAAACGGGATTACCGTTATTACCCTTACACCGTTTATACCATTGTCGTACAGTTTGCATATAACACACCAGTACGTCGGCGGATAGGGATGTGCCGTGATACGACAACCTTAAATCAAAATTGTAGGGGGCTCGATCAGGATGATATGACAAGGCACACGAGGAATGCCCAGAGTATGAATATACTAGTTGCACGCCTGGATTGGTGGTAACACATAGCCGCGACTACCGCTCACCTCGTACAACACTCCCAAATCACGGATGCGCATCAAATCAAATCAATCAAACTAAGGGACTATAGTAATAAAGGAAGAAGTGTTGCCAATGGAGGTAGCTAACCCCACTAGGTCACGGTATAGCCCTGTTTTAGTCATTTTAATTATGACTCGAAGGTCAAGGATATCTATCATCGTTCTCTTTCTTCAAATCCAGTAATCACCTTTGAATCAACCTACTTCATTCTAGAACTCCACTGCGTACACAGTTGTTAAAGTGGTTTTCGGTATTGGCAGAGGGTATGACAATATCTGATCTCAATCTCCTTAACAACTAATCGTTTACCTTTTTCATACCGGTCAGTTCTTTTACATTTCACAGGGATTCGTACTTTATATCAAAATCAGATTTTCTTAAAATCATTTCAATAGTCAAAATAGAATATTTCATAATAAAATCTTCATTTAAAACCAAACTAAAATCTTGAAAAAATTCCAACTTTTAAAATAATTTGAATATTAAAATAGTTAAAAATATATATATATATTTAAATAGTTTAGATATATAATTGAAATAGTTTGAAAATAAATTAATTGTATTTGAAATAGAATTTCATATTTAGTAAAATCTATCGGTAAAATATTAAAATAGTTTATTAAATAAATAGTTAAATATTAAAATAGTTGATTTAAAATAAATAATAAAATAAAATAGTTATAAGGCAAATAGTTTATAAAGGAAATTATTATTATAAAAATAAAATAGTTTATAAAATGGTTTAAAAATATTATAGTTAGAATTAGAATCATATCTTCAAAATTCAGCCAAACAAGAAATCATATTTCAGTTTCAAATCAATCGACTAAATTTCGATATCTTAATTCAAAAGGATTTGTCTTCCCATTTATATTTCAATTCAATTCAACAGTTCGATTTCAAACAATTCGATTTAATAATTCGATTAAATAATTAAATTTCAATTATAATTCTCACTTTGAATTATTCGTGTATAAAAATCTCGAGTTCACAGTTCAATTATTACTATAAATCAGGTTAATTTAAAGAAATATCAAAGATGGATAAAAAATTCAATTTTTTGATAAATTTAATTCATATTTAATTCAGTTTAACTTCAGCTATCCACATTTACGAATTCTATTAAAATTGAAAATTTCATTTCAAAGCTCAAAGTCCAAATTTAAAAGAAAATAGATAAAAATGTCATTTATTTTGTCTTTAAAATAATATTCCAAAATTCAAGATTAAAAACAATTTTTATTTAACCAACGGTGTCCGTATATAATTTTCTATTCTATGGCCAAGTAATACTTAAAATTTAATTTTAGTATTTTGGAAAATGATATATATAATTTCAATCCAAATTAGTGTCATAGTATTTATTATTTCAACCAACATTCTTAGTTCATTCTAATGATTAATCCCGGGTTTATTTGATGCTCGTAACATCAAGGGTAATGGTTGGGATTAATCAACAAAAATCAATAACATATATAAACAATGTCGATAACAAGATGGATTACATATTAACACATTAAATATATAAATTCAAGGCATACATCAAAATCAACACATCTAAACAGTTCAATAATATCAGTTATTAGTCATCAGGTATGAGTTTTTTTATTATTAAACTATAAATTAATCTATAATAGTTCAATCTATATAATAGTTAAATTAAACTATACAGTCTACGCAGATTTAACATAGATATGCAATTTAAACAATCAAACAATACAATCATATCATGACATGAATTTAATTTAACCAACAATCAAATATTTTAGTTAGATGTGAGTGTGTTTAATCACTCACATTTGGTTTCAAATGAGTTGAGATCCAAAATAAGCACCAAAATTCAACTGTTTCAGAATCCGTCCATGACAGCTCCATATTGTCCGGAATTTTGATACGAACCTAGCCGAAAAAACCGCGAGTAAATCCAAATTCGTATGAGAAAGTTATAAACATTTTTAGATTTGGAATTTAAATTAAAACAAACATAAACAAAACAACTTACCCCTTTTCATTGCCACGTCAGCACCATTCCACCTCAGCCGGCCACTCCTTCTACAATACTCAACGCACGCTACAGAAAAAAACAACAACCCATTCATGGCCTTAAAACCGCACCTTCCATCCTCTCCCTCTCCTTGTATTCTCGACAAAATGCTAAACCGATTTTACCATTTTTCCTCTCTTCAAAAAATTCACGACTCCTTCACTACCTCATCGAACTCGAGATCACGAACTGAATTGCGACCTGCTGATGCGTCTACTCGGCTTGTGAAAACATCGACACCCTTCAGTGTCGACTTCCCTCAAAACTCGGCGAATGGTGCTTGCCGACACCACGAGTCAATCCAAAGCTGAAAATGCTTAGCACCCCATCCTTAAATCGAAAAGTTGAACCCTAGATTTGGAACAACAATGTAACAACCCGGATTTTCAGAACCAATTTAAAATTTTTATTTTAGCTATTTTAATGGATTTTGAATATTTAAAATGATTTATTTTAAATAATAATGATTTAAAATTTATTTAAAACGAAGTTAGAATGTATAAATTTATTTTAATTATATAACGATCCTGAAATGGCGCGGTAGTTTGAAATTTTGATTTTAAATTTCAAATGAATGTACAGAATTCAATATAAATTGGAATTGGACGAAAAAAGAAATATTTGAATTTATTCAACTATATCTTTCTAACGAGTGTAAGAGACTGAGATTTCATTTTATAAATTGAATGTTATGTCCAGTTTAAAATTCAGAATAGTCGCTATGGAATATATATATATATATTAATATAATATATGACCCTTAAAAATAGCCATTTTGCAAACGACCTCCGTTTTCGATAAAACCACTTTTGTTGGATCTGGAATGTCAAATTATTGGTATATTCCATAATTTTTGAAATCTATATGTGAGCGTGGTGAATTCAAACGTGTTTGGTAATTTTAGTTTGAATTTAATCGACTGGAAAATGAACATTTTTCAAAAGGTCTCCAAATTCGACGAAATTAGTTTTGTAAGGGCTGTATCGTCATAACATAGCTAGAAATAAATTTTCTGTAATTTTTGGAGTAAGTATGTAGCCCCGGTAAATTAAAATGTACGTTAAAATCAATATTGAACGCTATATTAATTTATATTTTAATTTTGGCAAATTCTGATCGAAATAGCCGAATTGGCTTACGAAACATATCCCATTGTGTCCGAAATAGGGGTATTTAGCTAGGAGCGACAGTCGTTGGGTTCGATTTGGAGTTAGAATGGAAAAGTAACTTTTAGAAAAATTAAAATAATTATATATATATATATTGTGCTAAAACCCTAACTCCCTTTCCCCGTTCATTTTCGAGCCGCAAGAAAAAGAAAAAGAAAAAAAATACCAATCGACGTTGCCCCTCCAGGCCACCTCGCCACCGCCAGAGGAACCTCACCGTGTCGCCCCAGTCCGCCGCCCTCCCCTCCGACCCTCCTCCTCCCTCCGTCGCTCATATCCTCTCTCCCCCTCTATTTCAGGCCAAACCGCCACCACCTGAGCCACCCCAACAGCGACGCCGCCGTCACCACCTCAGCCTCCATCGCCGACCATGGACCCCCTCCCTTTAAAATTCAAATTTTTATAATTTTCTGTATTGACGTTTAACCCCTTGACCTTTCCGTTCCCATATCTTTCAAACCGAGCCCTTATGGCCAAAACTCCACAATGCCAAAATTGAAGAGCACGATTTTCTCTTCGATTTGAATATAAGGAATCCTTATTTTGGATTGCGGAGTTGTTCAGAAAACGCGTCCAAAGTCTGCTGTCAAATACTATCTTTTCGCAAATTCTGGCGAATTGGAGCATTTTCGGAAGAAAGGCCAATAGGAGAAAGTTGTCCGGAATGGCGCGTTTAAGCTAAGAAAAAAGATCGTGTGAAGATTGGAGCTTGTTTGCAAATTATGGAACCAGATCAGCAAATCAGAGCACCAGAAAACAACGGCAGAGTGGATCCCAATGTGAGAACATATTTTCACTCAAATTATTTTACAGTTAAATATATCCTTGGATGCAGACGGGGATTAGTAGCCCCTGACACTATTTATTGTACAAACTATGGTAGTTTGTTTGGATTGTATTATGGGAAAATTGACTGTATTGTGGTTATTGATTGTATTATAGTTTTGTTGATTGGATTGATTATTGTATATGGCGCTAGCTAGTATCAGGAGATGGGTAATGCTAGACATTACTCTGCTTCTAATATCGCGCTGTTATAATGCCGAATTTTTCTGAAACTGAAATGTATATGAAATTTTCTGAAATAAACTATATAAAATATTCATGTGTTGAATAAAATGTTTGAACAATAAAAATATTATTTTTATTGAATGTATGAACTATATAAAATAGTCAAGTGTTGAAATAAATATTTTATCGTTAAAAATATAATTTTTAACATTGTGAACGACATAAAATCCTCCTGAAATAAAAATAAATATTCATTTATAAATCGGACGATTTGTTTATGTACACCCATTTAACTAACATCGATTGGGACGATAAATTTTACACATAGCAAACTGCATAAATAATATTCAATATTTGTTGGTTGAAATCCCTCATGGGTATTGGGATGATATTTGATGTACACTAATCCCAATTGTTTAGTTGTAAGTCAATCGATTGGTTGACTAACTGTTGTAAGCGTTAATTATTTATATTTAATGCTTATGTAGTTGTGTAATGCACTCTGGATAATGGATGATTGGTTAGCATTGTAGTTGTGTACATGTAATGTATGAAATCCATATAAATAAAATATATGGTAATTGACTGAGTCTGATTCTAATTCAGAAATAAAGACTATTTTAAAATAATATTCAGTAAAGGATAAAAATGTGAATTTGATGTCCGATTTTGGATGGACACGAAAATATTGAAGTATGAGAAGGCGTGTTAATTAGATATGCGCCATTTTAACGAGAACGATATTTATATCAATTTTATAATGAATATCGAAAAGGAAATGATTTCAAAATCTGATATATTGAAAATATTATCATTTAAATATTATAATGATATGGAGTATTTAATTTGGATTAAAAATTGAAATGAAAGTGGGAAACGTTTTTAAAACGAATTTATAAAATACTTTTTGAACGAAATATGTATTATATATATATATATATATTAATGGCTTGAATAGAACGCGCCGCATCGCGACCGTTCGCGAATTTCGACCATTGACTTCGAATTGACATTACAGGAGATCCGACCGTCGGATTCTCCTAAAACCGAAGCCGTTAGATTTCTATCGAAATGAGCTTTCCATGAATATAAGAGATTTAAATTTGAATGGTTGGATTTGGAATTATGTCCAAATCAGATTTGGAAAAGGTCGTTATGGATGCAGTTCGGTGGCCGTTATTGGAAACCGACTGTACGGGTCTTGATAAAATTATTAAAAATATAAATGATTTGTGTAAAATCATAATAAATGATTTGGATGTAAAATTCCACGTTTGTAAAGATAAAATATATTTTTATCAAAATGAACTAGTTATTAACTATAAGGACAATCCAACGTTTTTAAATAAATAAATTGGATTTGTGAATGGTTTTAATCTAACTAGAATTTTCCAATGTATGAATTGGAATGGATTTGAATAGAATTCATCTTCGGGATATTTCGATATTGGATTCTGTGACTGTACGGATATTGTGGAGGAATTTGGAAGATAGATATATATAGTTATTCCCCATACGATATGTGTTGGTTTCAGAATTTGATATTGAACATAAGCCTATATAATTTCTGTTTAGAGCCTTGTATTTAATATCAAATTGGATTTTGGGTTTATCGTGAATGGTGTCTTCAGTAACACTGTTCTTAAACCCTGTTGTGAAAAGAATAAATCTTTTAATCAAGATTATTAGAGTTTCCAATTATAATTAGTAATTGGAATAAAATGGAATATGAATTGAGTTTATTGTGAACTGTTTTTTACGACATTCGTTCTTTAACCCTATTAACAGTGAAATGTGATTTGGAATATTCAAATATTTTATTAAGAGCTAATGGAAATTTTCCAAAGTAAAGTTTTCCAATTTTTTAATAAATTGGAAAGGAATGGAATTCGATTTAGTAATAATCAAAGTGAGCTTCTGTGGAGGAAGACTGTTACTATATATGGAATTTATAAGGCATTGCCATTATTCCATTTATTTTATTTGTTGGATACAGAAATTAATATCGATTATATATATTGATATGTTTTCCGTGAAGATTCCTTAATATATGGAATGTGATTTTGGGTTTATCGTGAACTGTATTTTAAATGACATTGGTTCTTTAACCCAATTAAAGACAGGATTACATGTCTAACATTGTATTTCAAATTGTATTGTTGATCTCTACTAAATATGGTTTTGTTTGGTGGTGGAGAATTTATTCTCTTGCTTAACACCCTTCTCTGAGACGCATGAGCTTAGAGGTTATATATTGGCAGAAATCAATGGTACGGTGTAGATTGTCGATGCGGCATGTTTGATTTCCAAAAGTTAAATAATCATTAATAATGATTGTTGGAAGATTAAAACTAAGTGGATTTTTGATGAATCTTTAATTAGATTGAAATGTGAATGTGATAATTTAAATTATCAAAGTTGGGAAATGATCGAGAATGGGGTACCACCAGTTTTACTCTAGGCGATAGTTAAATCTTTAATTAGATTTTAACGTGAAATGGTAATTAAATTTACCGATAACACCGTGAGTGTTAGATGTGGAGCACTACCAGTTTTACTCCATGGGATGGATAGGTTGGGATTGGGTTAAAATAAATAAATGATTACTTCGGTAAGGCTCGATAATCCCGACTAGTTGATAAATCTTAATTTGGTTTTGAATTGATATCCAAACGAAGATTAAAAAATAAATTAAAAAGAATTCATCTTTAATAAAATTAATGGGAACCTTTCTCTAATGATGTGAATAGTTGAATAAAATAATATTCTGAATTGTAATGAGGCGTATGATGTGTTTTTATAGCACTTGATTATAAAATACGAAAGTTATTTGGAAAGACCGGGTTTATCCCATTCTGAATAACTGATACGATGACTATAAGTCGACGATGAAAACGGTGGTTGAAGACCGGAGATCTTCATATCGTTTGGATGATTACTGATGTCCTGATTGGGTCGTACACCCAAAACAAGGTAATAAGTGGTGATCGTCTAGAGGTACTTGGAGATCGACCGGATATGCGAGGACCTCTCTCCTGTATTGGACATATCAGACGAGGAATAAGGTGCCTCCGATTTCGTTCAGACGCAGAACGAACTTGTAAGTGGATGTGTGTCTGACATTAGATTTTATTCTATGTGATTGATTTCTATTAAATATATATCTATTTGGTGGCGGAGAATTTATTCTCTTGCTTAACACCCTTCTCTGAGACGTATGAGCTTAGAGGTTATATATTGATGGATATCAGTTGCATGGCATGAATTGTCAGTGTGGTATGCTGAGATGCAAATGATCAAGGCTTTTGTTGAAAATAGAGTGTTATGGTTGACGATCAAAGCACGGCTTTAAATAGCATAGCTTTGTGTATAGCATTAATTCGCGAGTCTCACACCCCGGTATGAGTCTAAAATGGGATCCGGGATGCAGGGAGAACATGACGTTTCTTTCTAGCTAGAGGCGGTGTCATTGTATGGAGCCTAGACATTTATATTTTTATCTATGTAAATGATGGATAGCGAGGTGCATCGGATATATCGGTCACTACGGGGCCGATGGATAGGTCTGATAGGACCAGGAAACGTGTGTTCATAAGTAACTAATCCACTAACGTAAGTGTGGACCTGCCCTACAGGAACCAAGGGTCCACTGCGGGGGTTCCTAAGGCATTTGCTAGAGTGTCTCGAATCGAAAGGAGCCATTGCTAGCCATGACTCATGATGGAATCCAATTTCCAATACGTGACATTTCAGTTTTAGTTATAGAACCTAGTATGGCGACATGATATATGGTACCCATGCCGTCTATGATTGATACATTTATATTTGAAGTTATTTTTGATACTATACTCTTATAATAATATCAAAATGATTTGTTTTTAAAATGTACCAAGCATGTTTGGCTATTATAAGGTAAAACTCTATCCTCCAGCTTGCGTCGCATTGTGTGGTGGGACCTGAGTCTTATAATAGCTTCGTTTTTCCAAAAAGCATTGCGCTGTTTGTTTTGTGCACTGGTATTCTTGGGAGGAAACCCGTTCCGTGTTATACGGCATGGTCCCTTGATTTACTTTATTTTTAAAGTAAAGTTTTAAATAACTATTTTAGTTCTCACACTAGTCCTATGACTGATCTGGAGTTTATTATTTTAACCTAAACTCTGGGTGCCCCTATTTTCCACATGGATAGCTAATAGTTTTTGTTTTTGCAAATATTTCTTTTCCAGGATCCTGGATTTACAGCTAAAGCTATATTCGGAAAGCTTTGTATCCGTTTATCTCTTTCAGTTGTGTTATGTATGATTTTTCCGCTGCTTTGTAATTTAAATCTCTGGTATTTGTCTGATATATATTATTTATTCATACTCTGTTATATTCTTGTACTCTGATGTAATTATTGTATTAAGCAATGAAATGTTCTATTGTTTGTGTTCTGATTTGTCATGTTCTCAACTCAATCCGGGCTTTCCCGAATGGGAGAGTTTGGGTCGTTTCATCATGGTATCAGAGCTTTGGTTTGCAAACCTCGAGAACAAGGCACGTTTGAACTAAACGAAAGATGAGGAACTAAACGAAAGAATTCATCAGAGACTGGATTAGTAATACCCAGTAAGAATGACTCGTTAGAGATAGGAGCAGTAGTATCCTGGAATGAGTTGGAAGAGTATTATTTATTAAAAATAAAAATGAAAATGACTTTAATTTTGAAAATTATATTAGGTTATATGTATTTGAATATTTTATTTTAAATTGATTTGGACTATCGGGTATATGGAGATTT
This sequence comes from Allium sativum, assembly GCA_030737875.1. Classification (NCBI taxonomy): domain Eukaryota; kingdom Viridiplantae; phylum Streptophyta; class Magnoliopsida; order Asparagales; family Amaryllidaceae; genus Allium; species Allium sativum. The sequence continues at coordinate 649,549,057 of CM060915.1, forward strand.
TGAGTATACGTTTGATCCACGTGTATACGAAGCCCTAAATATACTGGATAGATATAGAATCACACTCTAATCGCCCGAACATGATTCTGATGATGATCATGACATCATCAGCATTTATGTCCCAGTTTCGAAAGTAGGATGTCTATATATTTCCAATTGACTTGTGTGAGAACCAAAACTAGATAGGGTTTATTGTTGTGATTTGACACTAAAAATATGATTTTTGAATATATTAAAGATATATGATTGAAAAGTTATTCAACTAACTGATTGCTGGTTGTGTTGTATAATAATTAGTTGGACTAATTAAAATGTTGTAACAATAAAACCAATATGTAAATGAAGGGTAAATTTAGCTGAATTGAATCAAATATTGAACTGAATTGAAAATTGATTGGAATCGCATATATGTACATGTATATACATTGAACATGTCATAACATGGAAGATAAGAAGAGGAATAAAGTTGCATGCCCGACAAATATGTACATTTTTACTATTTTCTTGGGTTTTGATGATTTTATGAGCCAATTGGCTAGCCGCTTAGCCTTTTCTTTTTCTTTTTGGATGATGAGGGCCTTGTGAGGCAAGTTGAGGTTTTAAAGGTCTCCCCGTACAAAGGAGGTTATGGCAAAAAAAATCGAAAATTCAGGGTGTTAGCCAAATTTTTGGGAAATTAGAATTCTTAAAAACTGAAAAGTTGAAGAATGAAAGGCAGAATGAAAGTTGAGTTGGTTAGTTAAACAACTTTTAGCTCCATTCCTTTTTTAGGACAAAAAGATTTTAAGTGGGGGAGATTGTAACAACCCGGATTTTCAGTACCAATTTAAATTTTTTATTTTAGCTACTTTAATGGATTTTGAATATTTAAAATGATTTATTTTAAATGATAACAATTTAAAATTTATTTAAATCGAAGTTAGAACATAAAATTTTATTTTAATTATAAAACGAGCCTAAAATGGCATAGTAGTTTGAAAATTCGATTTTAAATTTCAAACGAATGTACGGAATTCAATATAAATCAGAATTGGACGAAACAAGAAATATTTGAATCTTTTCAACTATAACTTTCTAACGAGTGTAAGAGACTGAGATTTCACTTTATAAATTGAATGTTATGTCCAGTTTAAAATTCAGAATAGTCGCTATGCAATTTATATATAGGGTGCATTTTTATAGGTCCCTATTAAGGTTTTAAATTAGGCTCAGGTCCGGTCATAAACTTATTGTAAATTTAGTCCCTATTTTTTGAATATTCACAAATTTTTTTTTAAAAAAAAACGTAAATTCATATTTAAATTAAACATGCACTTGACAAAAAATTCAGATAAAAAAACTATCAAACAAGACATCAAAAACGAAAAAAAAAACAGCGAAACAGTGAAACAACATTTAAATGCATAATATTATGCATATATTTGAATTTTCCTTCATACATCTGTGCAAGTATTCTATTCATGCGTCATTTGTTTTTGTTACATACATCTGCGAAAGTATTGCATAAAAGTGTGCAATAAATCCGTAGGCTAAATTTCACTTGAGTTTTCTTCGTGCAATACATGCATACATGTGTGCAAGTATTTCAAATAGTTGCACACATGTATGCAAGTTTCGGTCCAGATTTTCAAGCCAAAACAGCTTATGCAACAGTTGCACACATGTATGCAACTACTGGTAATAGTTGCATACATGTATGCAACTTTTTTTTAAATTACGTGGACTTTGGAGAATATTTCCAGAATTTAGAATCTTTATATTTTTTTTATATCAGCGCCTTTTTTGGCAAAAAAACGAAAAAGGCAGAAATTCAAAATTAGGGGGAGAGTTTGAATGAAAACTTAGGGAGGGATGTTAGCCTAATTAAGTTTGGTTTTAGGGATGTATGCCTAATTTTCACTTATATATATATATATATATTAATATAATATATGACCCTTAAAAATAGCCATTTTGCAAACAACCTCCGTTTTCAATGAAACCACTTTTATTGGATCCGAAATGTCAATTTATTACTAGATTCCAATTTTCATAATTTTTGAAATCAATATGTGAGCGTGTTGAATTCAAACGTGTTTGATAATTTCAGTTTGAATTTAATCGATTGGAAAATGATCATTTTTCAAATGGTTTCCAAATTCGATGAAATTAGTTTTGTTAGGGCCGTATCATCATAACATAGCTAGAAATAAATTTTCTGTAATTTTTGAAGTCAGTATGAGGCCCCGGTAAATCAAAATGTACGTTAAAATCAATATTGAACGCTATATTAATTTACATTTTGATTTTGGCAAAAACTGGTCGAAAAAGACGAATTGGCTTACGAAACATATGTCATTGTGTTCAGAATGGGGGTATTGGGCTAAGGGCGACAGTCGTTGGGTTCAATTTGGAGTTAGAATGGAAAAGTAACTTTTTGGAAAATTAAAATAATTAAATATATAAATATATATATTGGGCTAAAACCCAAACTCCCTCTCCCCGTTCATTTTTGAGCCGCCAGAAAAAGAAAAAAACGATTGATGTCGCCCCTCTAGGCCACTGCGCCACCGCGTCTCCCCAGTCTGCCGCCCTCCCCTCCGACCCTCCTCCTCCCTCCGCCGCCCCTATCCTCTCTCCCCCTCTTTTTTAGGCCAAACCGCCACCACAGAGACCCCTAGCCCCACCGCCGGCCACATGAGCCACCCCCACCCCACCCGCGACGCAGCCGCCGCTACCTCCTCAGCCTCCACTGCCGACCATGGACCCCCCCTCCCTCTAAAAATCAAAATTTTATAATTTTCTGTATTGACATTTAACCCCCTGACCTTCCCGAGCCCATATCTTTCAAACCGAGCCCCTATGGCCAAAACTCCACAGTGCCAAAATCGAAGAGCACGATTTTCTCTTCAATTTGAATATATGGAAGACATATTTTGGATTGCGGAGTTGTTCAGAAAACGCGTCCAAAGTCTGCTGTCAAATATTGTCTTTTAGCAAATTCTGGCGAATTGGAGCATTTTTGGAAGAAAGGCCATTAGGCGAAAGTTGTCCGGAATGGCGAGTTTAAGCTTAAAAAAAAGATCGTTGAAGATTGGAGCTCGTTTGCAAATTCTGGAGCCAGAACAGCAAATCAGAGCGTCAGAAAACAACGGCGGAGTGGATCCAATGTGAGAACATCTTCTTACTCAAATTATTTTATAGTTAAATATATCCTAGTTTGCAGACAGGGCTTAGTAGCCCCTGACACTATTTATTGTACAAACCATGGTTGTTCCTTTGGATTGTATTATAGGAAAATTTACTGTATTGTGGTTTTGTTGATTGAACTAATTATTGTGTATGGCGAGCCAATACCAGGAGAGGGGTAATGCTAGACATTACTCCGGTTCTAATATCGCGCTGTTATAATGTCGATATTTTTTTAAATGTATATGAAATTTTCTGAAATAAACTATATAAAATATTCATGTGTTGAATAAAATGTTTGAACAATAAAAATATTATTTTTATTGAATGTATGAACTATATTGTAATAACCCGGAAATTCTGAGCCAGTTTAAAATTTTTATTTTGGCTATTTTAGCGAATTTTGAATATTTAAAATAGATTATTTTAAATAATATCGATGAGAAATTTATTTTGAATATAATTAGAACGTATATATTATATACGCCGTCGTTAGAATATAAATATTTATATATAATTATAAATAGAATTGAAAATGGCGCGGTAGTTCGATAAATCGATTTCAAACTTCAATTGAATGTACCGGGTGCAAAACAATCCGGATTTTTGTGAAACCAAAAACATTAGGATCTAATTGATGATATCTTTCCAACGAATCCGAAAAATCAAGATTTCATAGCGGGAATCAAAAGATATGTCCAGTTGAAAATTCTGAATAGTCGCTATGGAATTCAGGCCCTTAAAAATGAGAATTTTGCAAATGACCTCGGATTTCGACGAAACCAGTTTTGTTGGATCCGCAGTGTCAAGTTATTGCTAGATTCCAAATTTCATAATTTTTCGAATCAATATGTGAGCGTGGCAAAGGAAAACGCGTTTGACCAGTTTCAGTTGATTTTAATCGACTGGGAATTGGCCATATTTCATACGGTCTCAGAATTCGACGAAACTAGTTTTGTTAGGACCGTATCGGCAATACGAAGCTAGAAAATATTTTTCGGGAATTTTTCTAGTTAGTATGTGACCCCGGTAATTTGAAATGTACGTTTAAAATTCAATATAGTGATTTAAATGTAAATTTAACGGAAACTGATTATAACGATCGAATCAGCTTGCGATACATATCCCATTGTGTTCGGAATGGGGGTGAAACGCTATGGACGACAGGCGGTGGGCCTTGTTTCGAGGTCGATAGAAAAAGTTGCTTTATGTGAATAAAAATTAAAAAAAAAAAATCCTTCTCCCCCTTTATTCGTTCTGCCCCCCCCCCCTGATTCATCATTTCCACAGAGGAAAAAAAAAATCGATTCGCCCCCGTCGATCTCGAAGCCGCCCGCCACCACGTCGATCACCACCCCACTAGCCGCCGCTCCCTCTCCTTCTTCCTCTCCTCCTCTCGATCCTCCCTCCAGTCTTCTCTCGCCTCCATACTCCCTCCCTCCTGTAACCCGAAGACCCCCAAACCTCGAGCCCTAGCTGCGCCCCCCCAACCCGCATCGCGCCTATCCCCTCCGTCCGACACTGCACCACCGCCTGGGTCAACTTCCGACGCCCCCTCTTTCTCCAGGCCGGCGCACTGAACCCCCCCCCCCCTCCAAAAATCAAGGTGAGTTTCTAATTTTCTTTTATGTTTTATTTTATTTTATTTAACATTTAAAACTGGTTTTAGTTATAAAACTATTTATTTAAATGTTAGGATTTTGTTTTATGAAAGGATTTTTAAGATAATAAAGATAAGATTTTTAAATAAATGAAAGGTGGAATTTTTATATAATGGCGATAATAAAAATAGGATTTTTATAGGAGAAAAATATAATTTTTATTATATAGAAAGGTTAAAAATATAATTTTTATCGTATGTAAAGGTTGAAAATTTAATTTTCATATTATATAGATAATAAAAATACAATCTTTTATATTGTAGAAATATAAAAATATGATTTTCATATAGGTAAGATAGTGAAAATATCACCTTTATATAGGTAGTAAAATAGAAAAGTTGAAATCTTTAAAATAGAAAAGTTGAAATCTTTAAAATAGAAAAGTTGAAATCTTTAAAATAGAAAAGTTGAAATCTTTAAAATGGAAAAGTTGAAATCTTTAAAATGGAAAAGGCGAAATTTTTAGATGTAAAAATGCGAAATCTATATTTTTGAAATGGAATTTTATCTATATGATAGCGAAGTAAAAATTCGATTTTTATATATTGAATAGCATAGTAAAAATATGATTTTTAAATTGAAAGTGAACAAATAAAAATGTGATTTTTACATATGTAGTGAAAGCGGACAACGAAAGCGACAAAATGCGAGAATGGCGAAGATTTCTATCAAAGAAGAGTCAAGATGATTGGATAGCTATCTGTGAGAATTTCTCACCTTTCAATTTCTTTTTCTATTTATACATATATACTAGGATGCAGACGGTGTTTAGTAGCACCCGACACAATCGTCCACAGACCATGGACTTGTTTGTTTGGTTGCATAGATTAGTTAGATGATCTGATTTGAATTTGGTTGTTTGGTGATTTTGATTGATGTGTGAATGGCGTGGGCCTTCACTAGACCGGGGATAAGGCTAGGCCTTGTCCCGTTTCTAGTATCGTGCCGTTATGCCGCCGAAATTTTCTAAAATATGTTAGAAAAATAAAAATATCATTTTATTTAAAGAATGAACTGAATAGAAATTCATATGTTGGAATAAAATGTTTTATCATTAAAAATATAATTTTTAACGTGAATGTGAATAAATAAATATTCATTTACAAACCAGACGGTTTGTTTATGTACACCTATTTGAAGGACATTGATTGGGTCGATAAATTTTACACATCGCCCAACTGCACGAATAAAATATTTGTTTGATTGTTTGAAACCCCACACGGGTGTTGGGATGAAATATGAAGTTCACTCATCCTGATTGATTAAATATGTCGATCGATTGATTGACAGGCTGTTATAAGCGTTAGATATCTATATTTGATGCTTATACAGTGTAGTGCACTTTGGTTGATGGTTGATTATTTTTCAATGCTATTATATACATGTGTTGTATGAAAATCCATATAATTAACTTTATATGGTAATTGATTGGGCCTCCTTCCAATTTAGAAAATAAAGAATTTTATAAAATAAAAGTTCATGTGTTGACTGTGCTCATCCGTTGAGATTAGTCATGTGTTGAACGAAATATTTTAACAATAAAATTTATACCTTTGTCACTATAAAATAAAAGTTCATGTGTTGACCGTACTCATCCATTGAGATTAGTCATGTGTTGAACGAAATAATTTAACAAAAATAGTCACACGTGGACAGTACTCATTCGTTGAGATTAGTCGTGTGTTGACAAAAATAAATATTCATTTGTTGAATAGAATATGTGAAAATAGAAATGTATGAAGCCGTGTTGGTTAGATTGACGCCATTTTGACGTGAACGATATTTATACCGATTATTCATTTCGAAATGAATATTGAAAAACGATTTCGAAATGAATATTGAAAAACGATTTCGAAATGAATTGAATTGAAAACGATTTCGAAATGAATTGAATTGAAAACGATTTCGAAATGAATTGAATTGAAAACGATTTCGAAATGAATTGAATTGAAAATGATTTCGAAATGAATTGAATTGAAAACAATTTCGAAATGAATTGAATTGAAAACGATTTCGAAATGAATTGAATTGAAAACGATTTCGAAATGAATTGAATTGAATTGAAAACGATTTCGAAATGAATTGAATAGAAAACGAATTTGATTTCAATTGAATGTATAACGAATTTGAATCGAATAGAAAACCACTTTGAATTGAATCGAATTGAAAATGAATTCGAATTGATTTGAAAACGAATTGAAATGAATTCAAATTGATTTGAAATTTGAATTAAATAGAAATGAATTTTAAAAACGAATTTATAGGGAAAATTCAATTTTGATTCGAATTGAAATGGAAGTTGAAAATGTTTTTGAAACGAAATTAAAACGATTTATAAAATTCGTTTTAAATAGAAATCGACGAAATATATATTATATATATAATATAATGGCCTGAATAGAAAGCGCCGCGCCGCGGCAGTTCGAAAATTTCGACCATTTATTTCAAACGGAGATTACGGGAGATCCGACCGTCGGATTCTCCTAAAACCGGAACCGTTGGGTTCGTATCGAAAAGAGCTTTCTAATGAATATTAGAAATTAGAAATCTAACGGTTGGATTTGGAATTATGTCCAAATCAAATTTGGAAAAGGTCGCTGTAAGTGCAGTTCGATGGCCGTTGATGGAAATCGACCGTACGGGCCTTGATAAAATTATTAAAAATAGTAATAATTTGTGTAAAATCATAAGAAATGATTTAGAAAGAATTGGGATGAAAAACTCCATATTTGAAAAGATAAAAATAGATTTTTATCGAAATGAACTAGTTTTGAACTAGAATTATAATTCTATTTATTTTTAAATAAATAAATTGAATTTGAAATGGTTTTGAAAATAACCAAAATTTCCAATGATTGCATTGGAATGGATTTGAATCGAAATTGTCTTCGGAATATTTCGATGTTGGATTTCGTGATTATACAGATGTTGTTATGGAAATTTGAAAGATATAGATATATATATATATCGTTATTTCCAATACGATATCTGTTGGTCGTAGAATTTGATACTGAATATAAGCCGATATATTTTCTATTCAGAGTCTTGTATTTAATATCAAGTGTGATTTGGGTTTGTCGTGAATGGTGTCTTCACTAACACTGTTCTTGAACCCAGCTGAGAAAAGATTAAATCTTTTTATTTAGATTTAATGAAGTATGCCAATTAAATAATATTTAATTGGAATTGAATTGATATTGATTTTTGGGTTTATCGTGGACAGTGTTTTAAATAACACTCGTTCTTTAACCCGATAATTAATGGAATGTGATTTTGGGTTTATCGTGAACTGTGTTTTAAATGACACTGATTCTTTAACCCAGTTAGCGATTAAAACTAAGTGGAGTTTTAATGAATCTTTAATTAGATGGAAATGATCGAGAATGGAGTATCACCAGTTTTGCTCCAGGCGATGGTTAAATCTTTAATTAGATTTGAACGTGAAATGGTAATTGAATTTACCGATAACACCGTGGTGTTAGATATGAAGTATTACCAGTTTTACTTCATGGGATGAATAGGTTGGGATTGGGAAATTAAAACAAATGATTACTTCGGTAAAGTTCGTTAATCCCGACTAGTTTGAATTGATATTCAAAAGTAGATTAAAGAATAAATTCAAGGAATTTATCTTGGATAAAATTAATGGGAACCTTTCCCTATGAATGTGAAATTTAGAAACTAACTGTCGGTTAGCTAAGCAGAACGGTTTTCTGGATATTGATCTGATGTTGGTTTCGGCCTTCGGGGTTAATATTTGGGGAATTATTCTCTTGATTAATTAACGGTTAGTGACTGATGAATTGGAATGAGGCGTATGTCGTGTTTGTGTAACACTTATTTAAAATATACGCGAGTTATTCGGAAAGACTGGGTTTATCCCATTCTGAATAACTGATACGACGATAAGTCGAAGATGAAGACGATGGTCGAAGACCGGAAGTCTTCACGTCGTTTGGGTGATTGCTGATGATCTTGATTGGGCTGTACACCCAAGAAGATGGAAACAGTTGGTGATCGTCCAGACGTGCTTGGAGATCGATGGATATGCGGGGTACTAGGTGCCTCCGGTTTCGTTCAGACCCAGAACGGACTTGTAAATGGACTGTGTGTCTGACATTGGATTTTAGTCCGTGTGATTGATCTCTATTAAATATATATCTGTTTGGCGGCGGAGAATTTATTCTCTTGCTTAACGCCCTTCTCTGAGACGTACGAGCTCAGGGGTTATATATTGATGGATATCAAACGCATTGAGTGAATTGCCTGTGTGGCATGCCTAAGTGGCAATTGATCGAGGCTTCTGTTGAAAATCAAAGTCTTGTGGTGATGATCAAAGCACGGCCTTTGTGGCGTAGCTTTGTGTAACGTTTACTTCGCGAGTTTCACACCCGGTATGAACCAAAAAGGGAGACGGACCTCAGGGAGGGCATGCGTTTCTTTCTAGTTAGAAGTGGCGTCAGTGGTTTTACACGCCCTGACGAGTTTGACTTATGTGGTTGTTGCTGTTGCGAGGCGCCTCGGTTTGATCGGACGATCCGGGTCCGATGGAGTCATTCGTTGGCTCATTTACGCCCCATAGGGCGGGGGAACGCATGTTCAGGGTTTAAGTTTAATCCATATCGGTGGACCGGCCCTGTCGCTCCAAGGGACCACCTGAGTCTGGGTCCTGAGGCTCGGGCTAGAGAGTCTCGAATCGGTTGAGGACTATCTTTTGCCTCGGTTCATGGATGGAAATCCAATTTCCAAATACGTGACTTTGCGGTTTTATTTGTAAACCTATATATGGCGACATGATATATGGTACCCATGCCGCCTATGATTGATACTTATGATTTGAAGTTGTTTTATACACTATGCACTTATAATAGTATCAAATGATTTATTTTAAACGTATCAAGCATTCTTGGCTATTATAAGGTAAAAACCCTATCCCCCGGCTTGCGTTGCATTGTGTGATAGGACCTGGGTCTTATAATAGCTTCATTTTTCTTTACTTAGCATTGCGCTGTTGTTTTATGCACTGGTATTCTTGGGAGGAAGCCCGTTCCGTGTTATACGGCGTGGTCCCTTGATTTACCAAACTTTAAAAATAAAGATTAACTGTTTTAGTTCTCACACCAGTCACATGACTGACCTGGAGTTTATTGTTTTAACCTAAACTCTGGGTGCCCCTATTTTGACACGGGCAGCTAGTAGTTTTGGTTTTGCAGATTTATATTCACAGGATCCTGGTTTACAGCTGGAACGATATCCGGAAAGCTTTGTATCCGTATATCTCCTTCAGTTGTGTATTGTATTATTTTCCGCTGTTATGTATTTAAATGTAATTTAAATCTCTGATATTTCTGTGTAATATTTATTCATTTATACTCTGTATATTCTTAAAATCATAAGAAAGGAAATGTTCTTTTGTATGTGTTCTGTTGTGGCTTGTTCTCGAACTATCCGACACTTTCCTTTACGGGGAAGTTACGGGTTTTTACAGTTGGTATCAGAGCTTTGGTTTACAGAGCTCGAGAACAAGACACATTAGAACCATACGAAAGAACTCATCAGATATTGGATTAGTAATATCCAATTAAAAAGACTCGTTAGAGATGGGATCAGTAGTATCCTAGAACGAGTGTGAAGAGTATATTTTTAAAGTGAAAACAAATTTTGTTTTGAAAATTTAAATCAACTATTCGTATTTGATTATTTGTTTATATTGATTTTGGACAATTCAGTATATAAAGAATTTGCATATACGCCTTGCAAACGTATATTCAAAGTTTTAATATATTGGATAGATATAGCATCACACTCTAGTCGCCCGGAGATGATATTGATGATAGCGATCGCATCATCAACATTTATGTTCGAGTTTCGAAAGTGGGATTTCTATATATTTCCAACTGACTGGTGTGAGAACCGAAACTAGATAGGGTTTATTGTTGTGATTTGGCATCAAAAACATGATTTTTGTATATGTATCAAAATTATGAATTTGAAACTCTAATTCACTAATTGATTGATGTTTGGGTTGTTTGTTTATTTGTTTGCTAATTCTTAGCCATTTAGCCTAATTGAATCACATATTGAATTATATTGAAAATTGGTTGCGTTTGCTTGCATATACTTGCACTTGCATTGAACAGGTCATAGCAAGGAGGCTAGAGCAAAGAATAAAATTTGTTTGCCCGACAAATAGGTACATGTTTACTACATAATTTACTGTTTTGTTTGGGTGATGATGATTTTATGAGCCTATTGGCTAGCCGCTTGGCTTTTTCTTTTTATTTTTGAGATTAGAAGGACCGGGGAAGCTATTTGAAATTCCCCGATGCTCCCGGTGCAGGGGAGGTTATGGCGAAATTTTTCGAAAATTTAGGGTGTTAGCCAAATTTTTGAAAATTTGGAAATTCTCAGAAACTGAAAAGTTGGAGAATGGAAGCCAGATCGAACGTAGAGTTGAATAATCAAACCACTTTCGACTTTGTTCCTTTTCGGGGACGAAAAGTTTTAAGTGGAGGAGATTGTAATAACCCGGAAATTCTGAGCCAGTTTAAATTTTTTATTTTGGCTATTTTAGCGAATTTTGAATATTTAAAATAGATTATTTTAAATAATGTCGATGAGAAATTTATTTTGAATATAATTAGAACGTATATATTATATACGCCGTCGTTAGAATATAAATATTTATATATAATTATAAATAGAATTGAAAATGGCGCGGTAGTTCGATAAATCGATTTCAAACTTCAATTGAATGTACCGGGTGCAAAACAATCCGGATTTTTGTGAAACCAAAAACATTAGGATCTAATTGATGATATCTTTCCAACGAATCCAAAAAATCAAGATTTCATAGCGGGAATCAAAAGATATGTCCAGTTGAAAATTCTGAATAGTCGCTATGGAATTCAGGCCCTTAAAAATGGGAATTTTGCAAATGACCTCGGATTTCGACGAAACCAGTTTTGTTGGATCCGCAGTGTCAAGTTATTGCTAGATTCCAAATTTCATAATTTTTCGAATCAATATGTGAGCGTGGCAAAGGAAAACGCGTTTGACCAGTTTAAGTTGATTTTAATCGACTGGGAATTGGCCATATTTCATACGGTCTCAGAATTCGACGAAACTAGTTTTGTTAGGACCGTATCGGCAATACGAAGCTAGAAAATATTTTTCGGGAATTTTTCTAGTTAGTATGTGACCCCGGTAATTTGAAATGTACGTTTAAAATTCAATATAGTGATTTAAATGTAAATTTAACGGAAACTGATTGTAACGATCGAATCAGCTTGCGATACATATCCCATTGTGTTCGGAATGGGGGTGAAACGCTATGGACGACAGGCGGTGGGCCTTGTTTCGAGGTCGATAGAAAAAGTTGCTTTATGTGAATAAAAATTAAAAATAAATAAATAAATAAAAAATCCTTCTCCCCCTTTATTCGTTCTGCCCCCCCCCCCCGATTCATCATTTCCACAGAGGGAAAAAAAAAATCGATTCGCCCCCGTCGATCTCGAAGCCGCCCGCCACCACGTCGATCACCACCCCACTAGCCGCCGCTCCCTCTCCTTCTTCCTCTCCTCCTCTCGATCCTCCCTCCAGTCTTCCCTCGCCTCCATACTCCCTCCCTCCTGTAACCCGAAGACCCCCAAACCTCGAGCCCTAGCTGCGCCCCCCCCAACCCGCATCGCCCCTATCCCCTCCGTCCGACACTGCACCACCGCCTGGGTCAACTTCCGACGCCCCCTCTTTCTCCAGGCCGGCGCACTGAACCCCCCCCCCCCCCCTCCAAAAATCAAGGTGAGTTTCTAATTTTCTTTTATGTTTTATTTTATTTTATTTAACATTTAAAACTGCTTTTAGTTATAAAACTATTTATTTAAAAGTTAGGATTTTGTTTTATGAAAGGATTTTTAAGATAATAAAGATAAGATTTTTAAATAAATGAAAGGTGGAATTTTTATATAATGGCGATAATAAAAATAGGATTTTTATAGGAGAAAAATATAATTTTTATTATATAGAAAGGTTAAAAATATAATTTTTATCGTATGTAAAGGTTGAAAATTTAATTTTCATATTATATAGATAATAAAAATACAATCTTTTATATTGTAGAAATATAAAAATATGATTTTCATATAGGTAAGATAGTGAAAATATCACCTTTATATAGGTAGTAAAATAGAAAAGTTGAAATCTTTAAAATAGAAAAGTTGAAATCTTTAAAATAGAAAAGTTGAAATCTTTAAAATAGAAAAGTTGAAATTTTTAAAATAGAAAAGTTGAAATCTTTAAAATAGAAAAGTTGAAATCTTTAAAATAGAAAAGTCGAAATCTTTAAAATGGAAAAGTTGAAATCTTTAAAATGTAAAAGGCGAAATTTTTAGATGTAAAAATGCGAAATCTATATTTTTGAAATGGAATTTTATCTATATGATAGCGAAGTAAAAATTCGATTTTTATATATTGAATAGCATAGTAAAAATATGATTTTTAAATTGAAAGTGAACAAATAAAAATGTGATTTTTACATATGTAGTGAAAGCGGACAACAAAAGCGACAAAATGCGAGAATGGCGAAGATTTCTATCAAAGAAGAGTCAAGATGATTGGATAGCTATCTGTGAGAATTTCTCACCTTTCAATTTCTTTTTCTATTTATACATATATACTAGGATGCAGACGGTGTTTAGTAGCACCCGACACAATCGTCCACAGACCATGGACTTGTTTGTTTGGTTGCATAGATTAGTTAGATGATCTGATTTGAATTTGGTTGTTTGGTGATTTTGATTTATGTGTGAATGGCGTGGGCCTTCACTAGACCGGGGATAAGGCTAGGCCTTGTCCCGTTTCTAGTATCGTGCCGTTATGCCGCCGAAATTTTCTAAAATATGTTAGAAAAATAAAAATATCATTTTATTTAAAGAATGAACTGAATAGAAATTCATATGTTGGAATAAAATGTTTTATCGTTAAAAATATAATTTTTAACGTGAATGTGAATAAATAAATATTCATTTACAAACCAGACGGTTTGTTTATGTACACCTATTTGAAGGACATTGATTGGGTCGATAAATTTTACACATCGTCCAACTGCACGAATAAAATATTTGTTTGATTGTTTGAAACCCCACACGGGTGTTGGGATGAAATATGAAGTTCACTCATCCTGATTGATTAAATATGTCGATCGATTGATTGACAGGCTGTTATAAGCGTTAGATATCTATATTTGATGCTTATACAGTGTAGTGCACTTTGGTTGATGGTTGATTATTTTTCAATGCTATTATATACATGTGTTGTATGAAAATCCATATAATTAACTTTATATGGTAATTGATTGGGCCTCATTCCAATTTAGAAAATAAAGAATTTTATAAAATAAAAGTTCATGTGTTGAATGTGCTCATCCGTTGAGATTAGTCATGTGTTGAACGAAATATTTTAACAATAAAATTTATACCTTTGTCACTATAAAATAAAAGTTTATGTGTTGACCGTACTCATCCGTTGAGATTAGTCATGTGTTGAACGAAATAATTTAACAAAAATAGTCACACGTGGACAGTACTCATTCGTTGAGATTAGTCGTGTGTTGACAAAAATAAATATTCATTTGTTGAATAGAATATGTGAAAATAGAAATGTATGAAGCCGTGTTGGTTAGATTGACGCCATTTTGACGTGAACGATATTTATACCGATTATTCATTTCGAAATGAATATTGAAAAACGATTTCGAAATGAATTGAATTGAAAACGATTTCGAAATGAATTGAATTGAAAACGATTTCGAAATGAATTGAATTGAAAACGATTTCGAAATGAATTGAATTGAAAACGATTTCGAAATGAATTGAATTGAAAACGATTTCGAAATGAATTGAATTGAAAACGATTTCGAAATGAATTGAATTGAAAACGATTTCGAAATGAATTGAATTGAAAACGATTTCGAAATGAATTGAATAGAAAACGAATTTGATTTCAATTGAATGTATAACGAATTTGAATCGAATAGAAAAACACTTTGAATTGAATCGACTTGAAAACGAATTCGAATTGATTTGAAAACGAATTGAAATGAATTCAAATTGAATTGAAATTTGAATTAAATAGAAATGAATTTTAAAAACGAATTTATAGGGAAAATTCAATTTTGATTCGAATTGAAATGGAAGTTGAAAATGTTTTTGAAACGAAATTAAAACGATTTATAAAATTCGTTTTAAATAGAAATCGACGAAATATATATTATATATATAATATAATGGCCTGAATAGAACGCGCCGCGGCAGTTCGAAAATTTCGACCATTTATTTCAAACGGAGATTACGGGAGATCCGACCGTCGGATTCTCCTAAAACCGGAACCGTTGGGTTCGTATCGAAAAGAGCTTTCTAATGAATATTAGAAATTAGAAATCTAACGGTTGGATTTGGAATTATGTCCAAATCAAATTTGGAAAAGGTCGCTGTAAGTGCAGTTCGATGGCCGTTGATGGAAATCGACCGTACGGGCCTTGATAAAATTATTAAAAATAGTAATAATTTGTGTAAAATCATAAGAAATGATTTAGAAAGAATTGGGATGAAAAACTCCATATTTGAAAAGATAAAAATAGATTTTTATCGAAATGAACTAGTTTTGAACTAGAATTATAATTCTATTTATTTTTAAATAAATAAATTGAATTTGAAATGGTTTTGAAAATAACCAAAATTTCCAATGATTGCATTGGAATGGATTTGAATCGAAATTGTCTTCGGAATATTTCGATGTTGGATTTCGTGATTATACAGATGTTGTTATGGAAATTTGAAAGATATAGATATATATATATATATATATATCGTTATTTCCAATACGATATCTGTTGGTCGTAGAATTTGATACTGAATATAAGCCGATATATTTTCTATTCAGAGCCTTGTATTTAATATCAAGTGTGATTTGAGTTTGTCGTGAATGGTGTCTTCACTAACACCGTTCTTGAACCCATCTGAGAAAAGATTAAATCTTTTTATTTAGATTTAATGAAGTATGCCAATTAAATAATATTTAATTGGAATTGAATTGATATTGATTTTTGGGTTTATCGTGGACAGTGTTTTAAATAACACTCGTTCTTTAACCCGATAATTAATGGAATGTGATTTTGGGTTTATCGTGAACTGTGTTTTAAATGACACTGATTCTTTAACCCAGTTAGCGATTAAAACTAAGTGGAGTTTTAATGAATCTTTAATTAGATGGAAATGATCGAGAATGGAGTATCACCAGTTTTGCTCCAGGCGATAGTTAAATCTTTAATTAGATTTGAACGTGAAATGGTAATTGAATTTACCGATAACACCGTGGTGTTAGATATGAAGTATTACCAGTTTTACTTCATGGGATGAATAGGTTGGGATTGAGAAATTAAAACAAATGATTACTTCGGTAAAGTTCGTTAATCCCGACTAGTTTGAATTGATATTCAAAAGTAGATTAAAGAATAAATTCAAGGAATTTATCTTGGATAAAATTAATGGGAACCTTTCCCTATGAATGTGAAATTTAGAAACTAACTGTCGGTTAGCTAAGCAGAATGGTTTTCTGGATATTGATCTGATGTTGGTTTCGGCCTTCGGGGTTAATATTTGGGGAATTATTCTCTTGATTAATTAACGGTTAGTGACTGATGAATTGGAATGAGGCGTATGTCGTGTTTGTGTAACACTTATTTAAAATATACGCGAGTTATTCGGAAAGACTGGGTTTATCCCATTCTGAATAACTGATACGACGATAAGTCGAAGATGAAGACGATGGTCGAAGACCGGAAGTCTTCACGTCGTTTGGGTGATTGCTGATGATCTTGATTGGGCTGTACACCCAAGAAGATGGAAACAGTTGGTGATCGTCCAGACGTGCTTGGAGATCGATGGATATGCGGGGTACTAGGTGCCTCCGGTTTCGTTCAGACCCAGAACGGACTTGTAAATGGACTGTGTGTCTGACATTGGATTTTAGTCCGTGTGATTGATCTCTATTAAATATATATCTGTTTGGCGGCAGAGAATTTATTCTCTTGCTTAACGCCCTTCTCTGAGACGTACGAGCTCAGGGGTTATATATTGATGGATATCAAACGCATGGAGTGAATTGCCTGTGTGGCATGCCTAAGTGGCAATTGATCGAGGCTTCTGTTGAAAAGCAAAGTCTTGTGGTGATGATCAAAGCACGGCCTTTGTGGCGTAGCTTTGTGTAACGTTTACTTCGCGAGTTTCACACCCGGTATGAACCAAAAACGGGAGACGGACCTCAGGGAGGGCATGCGTTTCTTTCTAGTTAGAAGTGGCGTCAGTGGTTTTACACGCCCTGACGAGTTTGACTTATGTGGTTGTTGCTGTTGCGAGGCGCCTCGGTTTGATCGGACGATCCGGGTCCGATGGAGTCATTCGTTGGCTCATTTACGCCCCATAGGGCGGGGGAACGCATGTTCAGGGTTTAAGTTTAATCCACATCGGTGGACCGGCCCTGTCGCTCCAAGGGCCCACCTGAGTCTGGGTCCTGAGGCTCGGGCTAGAGAGTCTCGAATCGGTTGAGGACTATCTTTTGCCTCGGTTCATGGATGGAAATCCAATTTCCAAATACATGACTTTGCGGTTTTATTTGTAAACCTATATATGGCGACATGATATATGGTACCCATGCCGCCTATGATTGATACTTATGATTTGAAGTTGTTTTATACACTATGCACTTATAATAGTATCAAATGATTTGTTTTAAACGTATCAAGCATTCTTGGCTATTATAAGGTAAAAACCCTATCCCCCGGCTTGCGTTGCATTGTGTGATAGGACCTGGGTCTTATAATAGCTTCATTTTTCTTTACTTAGCATTGCGCTGTTGTTTTATGCACTGGTATTCTTGGGAGGAAGCCCGTTCCGTGTTATACGGGGTGGTCCCTTGATTTACCAAACTTTAAAAATAAAGATTAACTGTTTTAGTTCTCACACCAGTCACATGACTGACCTGGAGTTTATTGTTTTAACCTAAACTCTGGGTGCCCCTATTTTGACACGGGCAGCTAGTAGTTTTGGTTTTGCAGATTTATATTCACAGGATCCAGGTTTACAGCTGGAACGATATCCGGAAAGCTTTGTATCCGTATATCTCCTTCAGTTGTGTATTGTATTATTTTCCGCTGCTATGTATTTAAATGTAATTTATATCTCTGATATTTCTATGTAATATTTATTCATTTATACTCTGTATATTCTTAAAATCATAAGAAAGGAAATGTTCTTTTGTATGCGTTCTGTTGTGGCTTGTTCTCGAACTATCCGACACTTTACTTTACGGGGAAGTTACGGGTTTTTACAGTATATAAAATAGTCAAGTGTTGAAATAAACATTTTATAGTTAAAAATATAATTTTTAACGTATATGTGAACGACATAAAATTCTCCTGAAATAAAAATAAATATTCATCTACAAATCAGACGATTTGTTTATGTACACCCATTAACTGACATCGATTGGGACGATAAATTTTACACATCGCCCAACTACACAAATAATATTCAGTATTTGTTGGTTGAAACCCCACACAGGTATTGGGATGATATTTGACGTACACTAATCCCAATTGTTTAGTTGTATGTCAATTGATTGGTTGACAAACTGTTGTAAGCGTTAATTATTTATATTTAATGCTTATGCAGTTGTGTAATGCACTCTGGATGATGCATGATTGGTTAGCATTGTTGTTGTGTGCATGTGATGTATGAAATCCATATAAATAAAATATATGGTAATTGACTGAGTCTGATTCCAATTCATAAATAAAGAATATTTTAAAATAATATTCAGTAAAGGATAAAAATATGAATTTGATGTCCGCTTCTGGATGGACACGAAAATATTGAAGTATGTGAAGCCGTGTTGATTAGAAATGCTCCATTTTAATGCGAACGATATCTATATCGATTTTATTCCTTTTTATAATGAATATCGAAAAGGAAATGATTTCAAAATCCGATATTTTGAAAATATTATCATTTAAATATTATAATGATAAGGAGTATTTAATTTGGATTTAAAATTTAAATGAAAGTGGGAATCATTTTTAAAACGAATTTATAAAATACGCTTTGAACGAAATATATTATAAATATATATATATTAATGGCTTGAATAGAACGCGCCGCGTCGCGACCGTTCGCGAATTTCGACTATTAACTTCAAATTGGCATCACGGGAGATCCAACCATCGGATTCTCCTAAAACCGGAACCGTTGGGTTCGTATCGAAAAGAGCTTTCCAATATATATCAGAGAATTGAATTTGAATGGATGGATTAGGAATTATGTCCAAATCAGATTTGGAAAAGGTCGCTATGGATGCAGTTCAGTGGCCGTTATTGGAAACCGACTATACAGGCCTTGATAAAATAATTAAAATATTAATAATTTGTTTAAAATCATAATAAATTATTTGGATGAAAAATTCTACGTTTGTAAAGATAAAATATATTTTTATCAAAATGAACTAGTTATTAACTAGAAGGACAATCCAACGTTTTAAATAAATAAATTAGATTTGTGAATGGTTTTAATCTAACTAGAATTTTCCAATGTATGAATTGGAATGGATTTGAATAGAAATCATCTTCGGGATATTTCGATATTGGATTCCGTGACTATACGGATATTGTGGAGGAATTCGGAAGATAGATATATATCATTATTCCCCATTAGATATGTGTTGGTTTAAGAATTTGATATTGAATATAAGCCGATATAATTTTTGTTTCGAGCCTTTTATTTAATATCAAATTGGATTTTGGGTTTTTCGTGAATGGTGTCTTCAGTAACACTGTTCTCAAACCCCGTTGTGAAAAGAATAAATCTTCCAATTATATTTAGTAATTTGAATAAAATGGAATGTGAATTGAGTTTATTGCAAACTGTGTTTTTAACAATATTCGTTCTTTAACCCGATTAACAGTGAAATGTGATTTGGAATATATAAATCTTTTATTAAGATTTAATGGAAATTTTCCAAAGTAAAGTTTTTCAATTTAATAAAATAAATTGGAAAGGAATGGAATTCGATTTGGTAATAATCGAAGTGAGCTTCTGTGGAGGAAGACTTTACTATATATGGAATTTGAAAGGCTTTACCGTTATTCCATTTATATTATTGGTTGGATACAGAAATTAATATCGATTATATATATTGATCTGTTTTCCGTGAAGATTTCATAATATATGGAATGTGATTTTGGGTTTATCATG
This sequence comes from Allium sativum, assembly GCA_030737875.1. Classification (NCBI taxonomy): domain Eukaryota; kingdom Viridiplantae; phylum Streptophyta; class Magnoliopsida; order Asparagales; family Amaryllidaceae; genus Allium; species Allium sativum. The sequence continues at coordinate 649,569,188 of CM060915.1, forward strand.
AACTATGTTTTAAATGACATTGGTTCTTTAACCCAGTTTAAGACAGGATTACATGTCCAACATTGTATTTCGAATTAAATTTTTGATCTCTGCTAAATATATTTCTGTTTGGTAGTGGAGAATTTATTCTCTTGCTTAACACCCTTCTCTGAGTCGTATGAGCTTAGAGGTTATATATTGGCAGAAATCGATGGTACGGTGTAGATTGTCGATGCGGCATGTTTGATTTCCCAAAGTTAAATAATCATTAATAATGATTGTTGGAAGATTAAAACTAAGTGAAGTTTAAATGAATCTTTAATTAGATTGAAATGTGAATGTGATAATTTAAATTATCAAAGTTGGAAAATAATCAAGAATGGAGTACCACCAGTTTTACTCCAGGTGAAAGTTAAATCTTTGATTAGATTTGAATGTGAAATGGTAATTAAATTTACCGATAATACCGTGGGTGTTAGATGTGGAGTACTACCAGTTTTGCTCCATGGGATGGATAGGTTGGGATTGGGTTAAAATAAATAAATGATTACTTCGGTAAGGCTCGATAATCCCGACTAGTTGATAAACCTTAATTTGGTTTTGAATTGATATCCAAAGGAAGATTAAAGAATAAATTTAAAAGAATTTATCTTTGATAAAATTAATGGGAACCTTTCCCTAATGATGTGAATATTTGAATAAAATAATATTCTAAATTGGAATGAGGCATATGATGTGTTTTTATGGCACTTGATTATAAAATATGAAAATTATTTAGAAAGATCGGGTTTATCCCATTCTGAATAATTGATACGACGACTATAAATCGACGATGAAGATGGTGGTTGAAGACCGGAGATCTTCACATCGTTTGGATGATTACTGATGTCTTGATTGGGTCATACACCCAAGACAAGGTAATAAGTGGTGATCGTCCAGTCGTACTTGGAGATCGACCGGATATGCGAGGACCTCTCTCCTATATTGGACATATGGAATGAGGAATAAGGTGCCTCCGGTTTCGTCCAAACCCAGAACGAACTTGTAAATGGATATGTGTCTGACATTGGATTTTATTATATGTGATTGATTTCTATTAAATATATATCTGTTTGATGGCGGAGAATTTATTTTCTTGCCTAACACCCTTCTCTGAGACGTATAATCTTAAAGGTTATATATTGATGGATATCAGTCGCATGGCATGAATTGTCGGTATGGCATGCTGAGATGTAAATGATCAAGGCTTTTGTTGAAAAGCAGATTCTTGTGGTTGATGATCAAAGTACGGTTTAAATAGCGTAGCTTTGTGTATAGCATTAATTCGCGAGCCTCACACCCCGGTATGAGTCTAAAACGGGATCAGGGACGTAAGGAGAACACGACGTTTCTTTCTAACTAGAGGTGGTGTCATGGTATGGAGCCCAGACATTTATATTTTTACCTATGTGGATGATGGATAGCGAGGTGCCTCGGATATATCGGTTACTACGAGGCCGATGGATGGGTCCGATAGGAGCAGGAAACGTGTGTTCAGGAGTAATTAATCCACTAACGTAAGTGTGGACCAGCCCGGCAAGAACCAAGGGTCCACTGCGGGGGATCCTGAGGCATTGGCTAGAGTGTCTCAAATCGGAAGGAGCCATCGCTAGCCTTGACTCATGATGGAATCCAATTTCCAATACGTGACATTTCGGTTTTAGTTGTAGAACCTAGTATGGCGACATGATATATGGTACCCATGCCGTCTATGATTGATACATTTATATTTGAAGTTGTTTTTGACACTATACACTTATAGTAATATCAAAATGATTTGCTTTTAAAATGTGCCAAGCATGTTTGGCTATTATAAGGTAAAACTCTATCCTCCGGCTTACGTTGCATTGTGTGATGGGACCTGAGTCTTATAATAGCTTCATTTTTCCAAAAAGCATTGCGCTGTTTGTTTTGTGCACCGGTATTCTTGGGAGGAAACCCGTTCCATGTTATACGGCGTGGTCCATTGATTTACTTTATTTTTAAAGTTAAGTTTTAAATAACTGTTTTAGTTCTCACACCCGTCCCATGACTGACCTGAAGTTTATTGTTTTAACCTAAACTCTGGGTGCCCTTATTTTCCACACGGGCAGCTAGTAGTTTTGGTTTTTGCAGATATTTCTTTTCCAAGATCCTGTATTTATAGCTGGAGCTATATTCGAAAAGCTTTGTATCCGTGTATCTCTTTCAGTTGTGTTATGTATGATTTTTCCGCTGCTTTTATATTTAAATCTCTGATATTTTTCTGATGTATATTATTTATTCATACTCTGTTATATTCTTGTACTCTGATGTAATTATTGTAATAAGCAATGAAATGATCTTTTGTTTGTGTTCTGATTTGTCATGTTCTCAACTCAGTCCGGGCTTTCCCGAAGGGGAGAGTTTGGTCGTTTCAAGCGACATGAATCGCGACCGACAGTGATGAAATTCATATGTGCACAGAGAGAATCGAATAATAGAAATTTGGAAGATGGTTTCACGATTTTAGGATGAGAGGATTTGTGGCAATGAATTTTTGAAGAAAAAAAATCAATAGATGACCATTGTTTTTTTGGTGAAAGAAGGTTACGTAGTAGAGGCCAATGAACAATAGTCGGCTAATGGAAAATTTAGGTTTAGATAATATGATATTATATACCGTTGCTTTTTCTTATTTTGATTCAAAATTGAACTTTACAAATTTAATCTAAATTCAATGTAAGGCTTTTAATAGTCATATGAATCAATTACACACTATATAAATCCCAAATTCTATTATTAAACAATTTCAGTTAACATTTTAAATTTCAAAGTAATCAATTCGTTTTAAGTCTTAACAATTTACGATAAATTCCCCATTTCAATACTAAACATTCTAAACCACTTTTCTTCGAGTCAAGTATTCAAATTTTAAATTCAATTCAAAACTTGATAATTTTATCCAAATAAAAAGTAGAATTCAAACTAACTTTGTAATTCAATTCCATTTATATAAATTCCAATTTTGATTATTAACCAAATTGGAATTCAATTATAAATAAATCAAATCAATTTCATTACGGTTACATCATAAAATCACGCAAGTAAATCATTAAATTTCATTTATAACCATATAGTATTCAAAGATTATATAAAATTCAAAAATTTAAATAATCGGAAAATACGGTTGTTACACTAAGGGATCTGGTGGCTAGTGCATAGGGGAATACGACCTATGTACCCCCTTTAGGGGGGATCAACCCATTTTGTTCTATTTCCTATTATTTTTCCGCACCACAATATTATTAATACGTTACAACCACTACATCGATTCAACTATTGCAATGAATGTAATTTGATACAATGAATTCATTATTGAATACATTGCACTTAATATACATAATGCAATCACTACACTAATACAATTAATAAAAGTAGAAAATAATATTCATATACATCTAGTGCAATAAATCATCGTATCAGGTAAGTATAATGACAGTAATAAACTTTAATGACAAACCCAAATAATAAATAAGAAAGTCAAAACATAAATTTGATTACACGCTTTATCAGTTATCTACAAAAATACATCATCAATGATAGTATAGTCATCTAGTGTATACTAGTCATTTCAAAATAGTAACACATATGTGTATTAATCCAATCCATATAAGTAGAGCAATGTCCACCATCAAATAACCATAATTAGATACAATAGTAGCAATGGTGAACATTGCATAACCATCTTTAATGTGATCCATCATCATAACATAACACATATAATAAATAAGGTCAATTATAATTATATGTTTCAACTGTTCAATTATATCTAAAATATTCATTGACTTCAACCATAATTTTTAGGATAAATTGACAGGAATAATCCGAAGTTTGACGTGTCTTCCTATATTAATCCGAAGTTTGGATTATTTTTAATTAATCCCAAGTTTGGGGGGTCCCTTCCCATATTGATCCCGATGACTTATTAACTTGTTATAGTCGGTTATCAAACTTAAATTCGTCTTCCCCAAACTAGTTTCCCACTCCAGAAAAATCATTTGGGGAAGACGAATTTAAGTTTGATAACCGGATACAACAAGTTAATAAGTCATCGGGATCAATATGGGAAGAGACCCCCTAAACTTGGGATTATTTAAAAATAATCCAAACTTCGGATTAATATAGGGAGACACGTCAAACTTCGGATTTTCTTGTCAATTAATCCTAATTTTTACTCAGTTTCTTATCTCTTTCTCTTGCCTGTTACTTAAGTTTTCTTTCCATTACTTTCCATTCATTTGGCTATTTCATTTCATTTATATTAAGGCCCGTTTTTGGGATCTACTACACTTTAATATGCTACAATTTTCACTTCACATATGTCGATATAATAAATTTTCACATTTTATCAAAAGAAGGGTTTGTGTGGTGTTTTTAATTACAAGGATCTGCCTTTCTCTTTTGGTTTCTTTTTTTATCTTTGAAAAGATAGAACAAAACATAGAAACTCTCCCTTGTTTTATACATCTCTTTCTCTTTTTACTTTTATATATGCATTTCTTATTATTCTAATCATTACATTTTGGTTTGTTTTCAATTTGATAATATGCGAAAATTTATTTATAACATTTCAAGTTCTAATATTTTAAATATAACAAAAATCCTGAAGATCTACATAAATTTTCATTTCCATTAATTAATTTCAGATTTTAACTCCTTATATGTAAAATACAAACATTCAGTCATGTAATCACGGATCAATTTATCACATAATATGCTCATAATCCAACCTAACATTAATTTTAGTAATCATACTTTAATACAACGTAGTTAAATCATTTTAGATCAGTTTAGATCCGTTTTTATTTTAGATTTAGTTTTAAAACAGTGACAACACATAACTTTAACATTAGAAATGGCTTCAAAACATACAAAAACCTATAAATACATATGCCTAGAGATGATAACTCAATCACTAACCAAACAAAAATGGGCAAAAAGCATGCAAATTGAGGCAAATTCGAAAATTAGAACAAATACCCAATTTATAAATCATTCATTTGAGTTTGAGATTATTATATATATATATACACACACACACACACAAACACACATTCTTTGAAAAAATAAATAAATTACTATATCTGTATCTATGAACTCCCGAAACATCATTTTTACAAACGTGATCCAAATCATTTCAAACTCACATGTGTATATTGAATCAATTAAGCATGATTTATAACTACTTTTAAAGATTTTTTAAGAAGTGGTTTATGGGTCTGATACATCCTTGTTAGTAGGTGAGGATAAATATCACTCACTTTAGCCTAACCAAGCTTTGCAGATTCAAGCAAATCTTCATATCTATGCAGGAATAACAATTTGAATGAATTCATACACTTAAACAGTAGCAAATCTTCTATTTTAGGCCAGATCTCACAAATAATCTTCTATTTTTGGCTAGATCTCACAATTTTTCTTTTTATTTAATGATTAATTAAGAAATTATGATTTTATGTTAGATTTTAGAAGAAGAAATGAAAAAATAAACGTATAATGAAGGTTTGAAATGTTTTTAGAAGAAGTAGAAAAACGAGAAAATTGGTGGTGACGATAGAACATACAACGGTTGTGGTGACGAAAAGACTATGATTTGGAAAAACCCTCCTCGTTTATGGCGACCGTGAGCAATCCTCTCTCCCGTTCCATCTCTGCCTTCGACGCCGCCTTCCCACCCCTTCCATCTTCTTCTCCGTTTATTCCCCCCGATCCTCCACCTGTTGTTGTTCATACCTCCTCTGATAATCCTTCTGAAGCCAATCTTGGAGCAAATTCTTCACTTCCAGATCCAAAAAATCTTCCTTCCCGATTCGATATTCCTATTTTCACAGCATCACGAGCATCTTTCCCATCTTTCACGAAGATGGATTATGAATCTCTCTTTAATTCGCATCCAAGAAATCCTGGAGTTTATGAACCTCTGCATTTTGACATTCCGAGGAATGGCGTGTCTCCAAAGATACTAGATCTGATCAAAAATAAAGGTATGAAGTTTTGGGGTAATCACTTAGTAGGATTTTACTTGGACGGCACTATTTCCTCTCCTACTGTAGTCAATTCTTTATTGAAAATTTGGAAATTAGAAGGGGAAGTAGATATTAAGTATGATAGAGCTCAGTTTTATTTTAATTTCTCAAATGATTTGGACAGAATTAAGATTCTCAAATTGGATCCAATCTTCATTAGAGGGAGTATGTTCATTACTACTGTATGGGATTCTTCAATTGGCCATCCTAAATCTCAAATTAAAAAGGTTCCTGTGTGGGTTCATCTTTATCGAATTCCACTTTACTATGTACTCTTTTCGATATCAATTAGTTAGTTGTCATATAGGGAAATTAATTTGTTTCGATACTAGTACTGAAAGGTTGCAGCGTTTTCGTTATGTAAGGCTTTGGTTGAGATTTCTGCAGATTTTGATTTACCAGAGCAGATTGTAGTTCCTGAATTAGGTAAGAATTTTCCTTCGATTCAGATTAAATATGATTGGAGTCCTAGTATCTGTTTTATATGTAAGATGTTCGGACATGAAACTTTTCATTTTGAATTTAATTCTAATTTCAAGGAGGTTAACGATGAGCGTGTAGTAAATAACTGCGAGGAGATTCTAGGTCGAGGCAATGTAGTTGGCCACCAACATTCCATAAAGAATTTTTCTTAGGTTAAATCTGATAATTGGAATATTGTTAAACATAAGAAATATTGGAAGAGGAAGGGTGAATTTGATAGAAAACATACAGACGTTGACAAATCAGTAGATGTTAATGCTGAGGATGGTATAGAAGGAACTGCAGTGGATAAAAATTTATATGAGGAGGTTATTACAGTGAATAAAGAACAAGGACTTAGTACGGAAGATTTAGTGAATTCTACTAATGGAATTAATGTGCAAGTCAATGGAGTTAGTGACATTAATCAGCTTCAAGATGCACATGTTTGTGATGAAGACATTCTTGAAGTTGGTAAGGACTCAGGATGTAATATTGGATCAGATTTAGTTGATCATTCAGATTTTGGTCTTGACAACTTGTTTAATGGAGGAAATGACTCTGGTTGCTTCATAATGTTTCTGCTGATAAGGAGAAACAATTGCTTCATAATGTTTCTGGTTGCGGATTGACTTTTCCGATCATTAAAACTGCTTCTGCAAATTCTGGATTAGTTAATTTGGTTGCCTCGAGTTCTTCTGTAATCAGTTTTGGTATCTCTTCTAGCTGTTTTGGTAATTCTACATCTTTGAGTTCTTCTATCACTTCTCGTAAAACAAATAATGTATCGGCCACTTCCTCTTTGAGTGATCCATCTGTATTGGCAGGTGCATCTACGACAAACTTTATCCATTCCAAGACTGAGAGGATTAAAGGGAAATTTTGGGTTGATTGTGAAAGGTTAAATGATGATAATGGTGTTAAAGTTGCTTTTGGTACGACTAATTCACCACCTTACGCTCATTTAACCCTTCCGGACCACATTATATTACCTCCTCCATCTATTCCTTCTAATGATGTAAGTGGTGTTACCACTGTTTCTGCTCAAGTTGAGAATGAGTCAACCCCATCGAATTCTGGTCCATTAAAAGTTGCTCTGAAAAATGCTAAGAGGAGGGCTATGAAGAAAAAAGCATCGGAAAATAAGGATGATATAGATGATAGAGTTGATCAAGGACTAAAGGACTTTCTGCCATCAAACTATCTTAAGAAATCATCAACTAGACCCACTAGAAGCAATCCAGTCTAGTTATATGGTGGCTCTGTGTTTTGTTGTTGGTTGCATTGGGGTTCTACTTCAGTGGATGTTGTACAACATGTTATTTGGAAATTCTGTTTTGGTGAGTGCAGTTTTCTTTTGCAATTCAAGTTTGGATTTTTCAATACTGTGGGATTTGGGTAATTCAATTTTGGTGATACAGGTGGCTCTGTCTGGTGATCTAAGCAGTGGGTAAATGCTTGTTTTCGGAAGATGATGCAGTTCGATATGTCATAGTTGATGCTTTTTGATGGAGTGTGATTAGGTTAAATGTTAATTCCTTTTGTAGATAGCAGGTTTGAGTTTTTTCCAAGCTTCTATTGTAATACTGTAAATTCTTCTTTTTTTCTCAAATCTGCATGTATGTGTGAATTGTACAATTTGTAAATCTTGTTATTGACTATATTGTGAATTAATAAAACTGCCTTTCAAAAGAAAAACGTAAAAATTACCGACAAATTAAATTCTTGGAAAAACAAGCTATTATCTTAGGCTGACTATCATCAAGTCTATTATTATCCCCATGCAAGTATACCATCCTCGAATTCTAGTTCTTCCAAAAAAAGCCACTTTTGCAAATTACAAAAGCTTGTAGTCACTTCCTATGGACTGATAACCCATACCCTAAAGAGCCAACGCCTATTGCCAATTACAAGATACAAGCTTCTCTAAAGCAAGGTAGCCTGGGAGTAGCAGTGTCAAATGGGGTGGGTTGGGTTTAAATGGGTAGTGTAACGACCCGTATTTTCAGCGATGTATAGTTTATTTATTTAATTATTTAAATAATGATTCAGAAAATTTAAATGGTCGTTGAATTAAATAATGTTGAATATTTAATTAAAATAAATAATAGAATAATATATTTAATTTCCGAGATAGTTAGAAATAATGAATTGACAATATAATGTGAACTGGACTATTTAAAATATATAATTTAGTTTAGAGTTGAATTATATTAACAAATATATTTAAATAATGATGTTTGAGCATATAATTATAATATAATTATAATCGAGCTCAAAATGGCACGGCAGTTCGCTATTTGGCGATTCGAACTTTAAATGAATATACAGAATCCGTTTTAAATCGGGTTTCCATGAAACAAGAAACGTTCGGAGCTGGTGAATTATATTTTTCTAATGGAAGAGAAAAATCGGGATTTCATTGTTTAGATTTTGATTTATGTCCAAATCAAATTTTAGAAAAGTCGCTATGGAATTCCTTTGAAATTTATAAAGATATATTTATATTATAAAAGGATTTTATATATAAATCGAATATCGATATAACTGGGAATTTTGAAATATTGAGTTATAAATCCAATTGGAGCTGTATGGTGTTCTAGTGTGAATATATACGATAATATTTATTTTTAAATATTTAATTTAATTATTTTTAAATATATTTATATATTTAAAAGGGTTATTTAGAGCTTTAAAAATAGTCAGTTTTGCAAATAAAGTCGAAATTCGACGACACTAATTTTGTTGGATCCGCAATATTAAATTATTGCTAGATTTCAATTTTCATGATTTTTGAAGTCAGTATGTAGCCGTACGGGATTTAAATGTGAAAAACAGTCAATTATTTGACTTTAAAAATACGTTGTATTAGCAAATGAAATCGGAATTCGACGAAACCAGTTTCGTTGGGTCCGTAAGGGCGAACTGTAGTTGCATGCCCATTTTCATGATTTTTGGGTATCGTGTGTGATTATACATATTTTTAAAGGACGAATGTAAACAACGATAGCTTAAAATTTAATATAAAATCGAATATAAAAATATAAAATTATCCTATATATTTTCATTAACTCTCTCAAACCCTTACAACTATTCCTTCGGTCAATGGCAATGTTGAGCCGCCGTCAAGAGGAAAAAGATCATTACTTCAAAAATACGTAGAAAGTCCCAGAAAAATCTTTAAATGCCAAAACTCCTATCCTCGAAATCGTCACATCTTGCTTATCCTTCCTGTCTCAAAATGGTTGGGTGCGATTCACGTTGAAACTATGGGTTCATTTACTGTCGATGCTAGAGCTGGGATTTTGGAGCCTATAGGATTTCGAGTTACACAACTCTCCAGGAGACGGGTCGGCTGGGGGGCAGCGTTCGAACGGAGGGGAGGTGATGAACTCTGATGGCATCAGGTAGGCGCAGCAGAGGAGAGAGAAAAGGGAGCTGGTTTCACAGTTTAAACAAACAAGAAGAAGAGCAGTGATATGGGCTTGAAATTTCTAGAAGGACGTTGCAGTGAGGAAGCGAATGGTTTGATCGATTGTGGAACGTATTGTTGCTGGAAGGAGAACACGGTGTGGAAATGACCGGTTGTGAATGGTCAGTGGTGAGGGATGGGTTTACGCATGTAGAAAGTCAGGTTTTTGTGGAGTTTGACACTGTAAACATTCATCCGATTTCTGTGCTGAGGCCAAAAGGGTGGAGAACAGAATCAGTAGGTGGAGTTCGAATTTTACAAGGAGGGGATGGCAAGGTAGTGTTCAAGTTAAGGAGTTGAACCGTGGGTTTGGGTTGGGGAACCGTGGGTTTGGGTTGGGGAAAGTAGAGCATATCGATGTGGCGACAGTATGGAAATGGCAGAGGGGTTGTTTGCATTTCGAAGGAGCACTGAAGGGGTGTTTTCTGAGGTAAAGTATAAGGTGCAGTTTGGACGTGTTCTGTTTTAATGCGAAGTGAAGGCTGTGTGTTAAATTATTGTAAAGGAGGAAGAGTAGTGGTGAACTTTGGGTCAGCAACGTTTAAAACTGTGGAAGTGAACTAGAAGAAGTTGGTTTTGTTTCAATTGTTTCATAGAAGAAAGCGACTGTGTTGGAATTGTTTTGTGTAGAGTTGGTACATGGGGAATGGACTTGAAGAAGGTGGTGTACTGTCCTTCGGAAATCAGTACTTCTAGGTTGACCCTGAGAATTTTGCATAATAAGGTTTAAAACAACAGTGAATTGGATGCAAAGATGGAGCGGAATGTAATGACGGGAGGAAGAACATGGTAGTACGCGAGTGATTGTGAATGGGCCAACAAAGAAAAGGTTAAGCCCACATTTTTAAATTGTTTTAAGTTTAGATAAATTTCAAATTTAAATAATTGTATTAATTGTAAATTAAATAACTATCTCATACGTGATCGAAATTCAGTGAAACAAGATCCAAATTGGGATCGTAGGGACGGTGGCTCAACAATGGAATTGACTGGGAGTGAATCAGAGCTCATTACAATTTATAGAAAAATAAATTGTCCGTCTGAATCAAGCGATGGTTATCGTTATTAACGATGATCGTCCAATGTGAGTAAATCTCACTAACTCTGATCAGTTTATTTTTTTAAATATAATCTAGTATTGATAAATGATGATTGATTGCTTTGTGTTGATTGTTTGGTTGAATTGCTGATGTATTGGTTGAATTTGTAGATAACGATATATATATAAATCGTTAGTCAAATATTGATTCTGTTTATCAGAATATTTCATATTGAAATGAAATTGATGTTATTTATATTGTTTAACATCTGTGGATGCAAGGAAACTAGTCGGAGGAATCCAACTAGATTCCTCAACATTTATTTTACTGTTTTTCATATATTGTGTTATATGATGTGATATGAAATCTGTTGTTGATTTTGTTGTTGGGATGATACCGATCATTGTTATATCGTACATTAAATACCATAAGGAATACTGGAATGTTAAAAGGAAATTTTCAATGTTATATTGAAAAAGAAATATTTATAAAATCAAAAGATTTTATAAAAAGGAATAATATTTATGAAAACAAATAGATTAAAAAGGAATAATATTTGTGAAAATAAAATAGAAAGAGGAATATTTGTAAACCATTTAAAAATAAAATATAAAGGGGAAATATTTGTAAAACATTTACAAATAGAATTGAAAGGGAAATATTTATTTGTTGAATAAATAAGATATAAAAGGAAATATTTATAAAATGAATAGAAATTTTATAAAAAGAGAATTTTTACAATAAGAAAGTTTAGACCCGTGCTTCGCACACGGTTATAACGTGATAAGAATTTAAAGTAAATATTTAACAGAAATCTGTTTTAACAGTTAAACGAAGAAGATTAATTTATAAATAATGTTTTATAAATTAAATAAAATATTTATCATGTGATAAATGGAATATATAAGTCAAAACTTATATAGAGAAGTAGAATCGGTTTCAACACCGATATTTAAAATGGAATGTGAACTCAGCATTTATAAAGGGAATTATAAATGCGATTTAAGTGTTAGAAATAAAAAGGAGATTTCATATGAATAATTCTATAAATAGAAGTATATATAGAATTTGGAAATGGAATATTATTTTAAAATACGAAATCAAACTAAATGGATTATATAAAAGAGTTAGTCGATTAGAGTTAATCGAGTTAGAGTTAATTGATTAGAGTTAATCGAGTTAGAGTTAATCGAGTTAGAGTTAATCGATTAGAGTTAATCGAGTTAGGGTTAAAAGAAAAAGGAGTTAATCAAAATGTGTTAATCAAAATGAGTTAGAGGAGTAAATCGAATATAGTTTATTCGAAAGGAGTTAAATCGAATATAGTTTATTCAAAGGAGTTAATCGAATATAGTTTATTCGAAAGGAGTTAAATCGAATATAGTTTATTCGAAAAGAAGTAAATCGAATATAGTTTATTCGAAAGGAGTTAAATCGAATATAGTTTATTCGAAAGGAGTTAATCGAATATAGTTTATGCGAAAGGAGTAAGTTGATAGGAGTTAATTGACAAGAGTTAATCGATAGAGTTAATCAAATAGAGCTAACTGATAAGAGTAAATCGATTAGAGTTAATCGAATAGAGTTAATAGAATAGAGTTAATCGAATAGAGTTAATCGAATAGTGCTAATTGAATAGAGTTAATTGTAACGGCGCGATTTTCGATACCTTGAAAACCGTGTCATTATTGAAAGAATTAAGAGGGTGAGAAAGAAAAGATAGAACTAATAGAATAGAAGAAGAAGAAGAAGATCACAACTGAACAACATCAGAGTAAATACGAAACTCACAGCGGAATGAATAAATGGTATTATCACATAACTTTAAAATACAAAATATGAATTTGCACTTACATATCATATCAGAGTATAACTCATATACATCACAGCGGAAATAATCTCTAAATACTAAGGGTGAGCCTTCTGCTTCGAGCTCCTCCAAGTGAAATCTGCAAAGCCTGAAACACTTGACTGTCCATACAAATTTGGGCACCCAAGAGTTTAGGGAAAACAAAACAAAATAAACTCTGGGTCAGTCATGGGACTGGTGTGAGTAAATTCTAACCATACGGTTTTACTTTGAAGAAAATCCTTTTGAAACAAAGGGATAATAGTAAGACCAGCCCACACATAAACATGGACGGCTTTTACCTTACTATGACCCAAATTACTTTGATATCAAAAACAGTGATATTATGATAATGTCTAAACAAATAATTATCCAAGTAGCAGAACGCTTGCATCTCACGTTCCACATATATATAGTATAAAATCATAAACCGCAGGGCGCTTATCGGAGAATGGTTTTCAACAGACAAGGTATGGGAGCACCTTCTGATCAGTGTACTCTAGAGGGGATACACTCAGGGTTCAACAAGAACGTCTTGTAACCCGGCCATACATGACCGCTCACTCATTTAGCTTGAGTGTCGCGAATATATTGTCACCACGGTTGTAGGCCATCCAACCGTCATCCGAAGATACAGAATCGAAAAGAAGTATAAATATGAATTTTCTCTAGATCGATGATAATACACCCTGCTTGGGGATGACCCAACTAGCCATGCTGCCTAGCCCAACTTCTGTCATTCCTGGTTGTGAGGCTAGAGGCTACGTCTATCTTCAGAACATCTGATCACCATTCACTTTGAATGTCACATCGTCAAATCCGTAATCACACATCGATTACACAAATGCACACTGGGTGTAGAATAAAGAGAAATTATCTTCTCCCCACCAACTTGGTATATTCGTAAAATCAACGGCATGACCGTTGGAAATACTCTGTCAGACACTCGTCCATACAAGTTGTCCTAGGACTGGACAAACAAAAACACACCATTCTATAACTGGACGATCCTTGCATTTAACTCTGTCTTCAATTATCTTCAGCATATCTAATTCGCAACGATTATGCCTATACGGAGTGGTTTTCGGATAATAACCCAACCAGTCTCTCCGTATTGACAACGACGGTCAAACACTTCGATAGTCGGTTATTTAACTATCGGAGTTAAAACAACATCCATTCTAATGTATAACTAAACATCATACAATCATAGGCGCTTTTTATTTAACATTCGTTATATTTTCAAATTCCCATATCTCACTAGATATTTCTCAAACTCTGTTTTTGCCTTTAACACTTTTGGAAAACATTTCCAATTATTATAAACTTTTATTCTTTCATGTTCCAAAAATATCCGTTATTAACGTTCGAACTATTTCCCACTAATTTCACATTCTTTATTCCTGTACTTGGGTAATCTACCTTATTTACACTGGAAAATATTTCCAAATTCATCTTAACCTTTTAATCGGCCCAACGTTCACTTTTAAAACATTATTCCCTTTGAAATGGGAATACCATCCCTTCTTATAGAAATCTAAACACCTTGATCATATAACTCTTTATTTACGCAATAATCTCCCTTATCTTATTTACCGAAATCTCTTTCATACTTTTTCACTCCTATTCCATTTTATAAACTCTGTCTCTAAGTCAACTTCTTATCTAATTGATATCAAGCTTATAACTAAATACTGACTCCTATCCTGTTAACATTTATTTGTTTAAAACTAAATGTTAGTTATTCTATCAGATTATAATCCCTAAAAATAGTTACTTTTAATACATTCGACATCGTCGAATTCTAGTTCCAAACCCTAACGGTTTAATTCTAATCACATTTCGAACATCGAAATGCTGTCATCAGTTCCTAATACGATTCCCCAATTCTTTTTCTAAACTCTTTCTTATATTTCTTTGAACAAACGTCGTTACTTATTACTCTAGAATAAGTGGATTTCAAACCAAACTGTTACATTTCCTAGGAAGTGCTGCAATATATAAAAGTCACGCTTAAGTCTAATCAACAGCGGTTAATTTGTCGCTATAGTTCTAAACTTGTCATACGCTGTAATATTCTCCTTATAACTAATTACAGTCACACTTACCTTATCAACAGCGTTATTTTATTGCTACAGTTCAACTTGTCATACGCTGTAATATCCTTTGTTATAACTAATCTTGACATAACAGTCACACTTATCTTATCAACAGCGTTATTTTATCGCTATAATTCTAAGACTGGCAATATGCTGCCGTATTCCTTTTATACACATCTTGACATCTCTTTCCGTTACAAACTGTTATCGTTCCTCGATAATAGTGAAGCCGTTCAACTTGGGGTATTCTATTTACCTCTCAGACCTTGATCGACAACGTTCTTATCTTAGAACAGATACACGTTCGTAACTCTAAACTCCTTATTTCTTATAATCTACATCAAATTGTATCTCCTTGTTTTATTTTGGAATATGGTTTTATAATACCACATCTTTATTTTGAACTCGGTTGTTTTACGATTATTTATATTCCACATTAACTTTTCGCTTTCTCTATTCCACAGTTCTATTGATAACTTCTTAAATTAAAAGGTAATTAAATCTCATTTATCTCTAAACTGTTTTCATTAGATTAATTTAAGGCCAATTAATCTAATAATCATTTTCCAAATAACAGTTGATTAAATCAACTTCATTTCATCAGTAAATTCGTTAATTGATCTTAATTACTTCTCATTAGATTAATATAATTAATCTAATAATATTTCTAAAATTTGTTTATCTTAAATATAATTATCCAAATACTTAATCATCGGATAATTTCTGCTTTATAAACTCATTTACATGTCAACAATCGTTTTTATTTATTTTATAAAAACGAACTCTAAAATACTGGTTTATAATAGAACTTCTATTATAATTTAAAACTTTGCTA
Organism: Allium sativum; assembly: GCA_030737875.1. Lineage (NCBI taxonomy): Eukaryota > Viridiplantae > Streptophyta > Magnoliopsida > Asparagales > Amaryllidaceae > Allium > Allium sativum. The sequence continues at coordinate 649,585,010 of CM060915.1, forward strand.
TAATTATAAAATATAATTTTTATAATTATCTTCACTGATTTGCCTGACGGCCAATCACTTCTTAATAAAACGAGGGTTTTACGGTCGGATGTTATCATTTTCTAAATCAAAATCGTTTATTGATTTATCGAAACAAATGTTGAATCTTTTTTCGACATCAAAACTGATACGGGGTTTTAAATATAATTCGGGTTCAAACAGTGCATACAAAACAAACAGTTCATATAAATATCGAGGAATCCAGTCAGATTCCTCCAACCGGTTTCCTCCATCCACAGATGTTAGTCATCACAATTTACACTAACTCTATACTAGGGAATATTATAATCGATGAGATAAATGTCCAACTGATGATGTGTACATATGTAACGATATATATATTTCACTAATTTAATTGAAATCTACTTATACGACCATCACACATCATTCAAGCAACATTAAAATATAATTAAAATATTTTAAAAAGATCAGAGTTAGTGATTTTACTCACATTGGCGCGTTAACCGTTAAATAACGATTTGCGTTAACTCTAATCAAAGCATCTTTACTTTAGAGCGCTCGTCGTACGGTCTGGATGCTTCTCGGTTCGTTCCTCATTTCCATACAGTCCAGGCTGCATACATCGTCTGTTTTCCACAATGTCCATTTTCACTCGTCATCCGTTGTCTCTTCACTTTGTAACTTCTTACGTTTCTCTTCGTACAACTTTTGATGAGACAACGCCATCAACTTCTCTTCACTGTTTTATAAATTCCGTTGTCCCCTCACGTTAATTTCACCTCCCGTTCACCTTTATCATCTTCTGCTTCATATTATTTAGGCGCAACCTCTTGTACACGTAATTCCATCCTTGCCGAGCTCATGCACGTACGCATTTCCTTGCACACCCTAAACTGATTCAGCGCCAAGCCTTGCTCCTCCACTCGTTTATGGTTCCGCCATCATGAGTGCACTACAGCACCTATGTGCGTTCGTTTATGTGCCACATACACTTCCACCAACTTACCAAACAGTCTACTGCTATAGTCATGTACAGGCAGAGTACCTGTTCCCATTTTATTCACCAATATCACAACTCACCCTCACGCTGCATCTGGAAGACCTCCCGGTAGTAGTGCCCCCTTACCTCATACACGTTAAAACCCTGTTATGCATGGTTCCACAAAGAATACTATAACCATACTTAACGCCTTTTGTATCCCTTCAATTTCTCTACCCAAAATAATAAAGAATTATCAAAACCTTGTTCGCTCTTCTTCTTTGAATAAGAAATTGACCTGCTACTCTAAAACGTTCAAATGGCCAAACATTTAGCCATTTATATTTCACTGTTTTAAAAGCCTGCCACCATCCTGTTATCAAGCACCTTTCCACGCAAGTCTTCCTCCACTTAATCGGCCAACCTTTCCATCAACACTCGCCCTTCAACGTCCCCCCTTGACCTTGCAACAGCACCACCATTCGATGAACTCAGCTCATCAAACTTCATACCCTTCTTCTCCAGTCTCCTGTGTCCTCCTTTCTTCACTTCATCATACGTCATGTTTCATGCCTCCCAGATATGAACAGTCCCCTTCATCACATAGGACAGCATCGCCCCCCTCCATATATACATCATTATACCCCAAACGCAGGTACACAGTAAATCATGCACCTTAAACTCACTTCCCGGTAACATCTAGCGTCCTCTCCTCATAAAGAAATGAAAACTTCTGTACTGATATACGCATGTCGGTCCCCTGCTTCATGAATCACGTGAACTTGCATCTTCACTTCGTTCTTCACAGTCCTCATATTTACTCTACAGACCGCATACTTCTCCACATGCTTCACGTTACCATATGCTTGAAAATATCAGCTCCTTCATGTTGTATTCGCTCCTTCTTTGTAAATGGCCACAGCTCCTCTTCGGACACCACTACTTTATCACTGTCGTTTGCCCGGACCACTCAGCGTTTAGATGTTTTTGTTTGCATTTAACATGGAGTTTGTGTTTTGTATTCGGTGGAGATAATATTTCATTTTGTTCTTGGTTTCCTGCTGAGTTTTTGGATCTGGCGTTTTATATAGAAGAGGTTACTTCAGTGTTAAGGAGTAGAGGTATAGGTAGTTTATATTTCCCATGTATAGGCTGATGGTGTATGGTGAGATGATAGGGTATGGACTGGTCTCTAGGGGGATGGGTTTTATACGGCAGCGTATGGGGTTGGCAGGCTTCAGCATGTAGCTTGCGTGTTGGGGTAGAGAATAGGGTATGCATACTTTTAAACATAGGTCAGTAGTGTTGTTTTTCTTTAGTGTTAAGTAATACACGTATATATATTAGAGTAGAGGGGAGGGACGTGTTGTTTCCACTAGGTTCATGGGTTCTCATTAATGTGATAAGGCCTTGCCCATGCGTGATTTAAGGGACTAGTTGTCTTTAGGTAGCTGATGTACCAAAAAGAGAAGTATATTATGGTTTATTTTAATACAAAATATCTTTCTTTTATTTACCAACTTGCGTGGAACGTTTATCGTAGAGCCATCTTGATTGTATATTTTAGATGGATAGAGTAGCCCGTCATGTATACATTCATATATTCGGTTTCATGTTGTTAAAGTTAGCGTACCCTGTCACGTAAACTCCAAGCTGTTACAGACAGATATAAGAATACGATCGTGTCCAGTGAGGTGCCACGGTCTCAAAAATATAATAATACCGGTAGTTTGACTTATATTTTGAAATCCCGAAATACCGATACAGGGTGCACAATACTCCAAATAAAAAGCTGCATATTTAATTAATTAAAAATTACAGTAAAATTCTAAAAATTAAATTATCGCTGCGCCTCAAAAGAACCTCGTCCCGATTTGCAACCGATATCAAGTTATATTTAAATAACCATTACGGTCGATATAAGATTTCACAGCGACTTTTTGAATATTTGATTTGGACATATCTTGCAGTCCGTATGACAAAATCTTGATTTTTCACTTCTGTTTGAGAAATACAGTTCAGCAGATTCCAAAGCTTCTCGTTTCGAAGAAATCCGATTCAAAATGAGTCCGGTACACTCAGTTGAAGTTCAGAACGTTAAATTACGAACTGCAGCGTCGTTATGGGCTCGATTATAATTAATATATATCTTTATACGTTCAACTTCGTTTTAGTTAATATATAAATCCACTTATATTACAAATTCAATATTTAAACTGATTTAAATATTCAAATACCCACCGACAAAAATGCGGGACGTTACAGACCTTCCCCCTTAAAATAATTTCGTCCTCGAAATTGCTAAGATAGGGAAAATGCTACAATCTCTGTTATAACATGGTTAAAAATCCTTTTGGTTTACTTCATAATTCCAGTTTCCACTGAACTGATTATTTCAAATTAAAATATTAATTCTCTTTTTACTAACGAATATTTCCAATAACTCTGAAAATTTTCTAACATTTTAAACTCCCGTGATATTCCGTCCGCATCTACTCTTCATAGCTCAACTGGCACTACTACACTTTGCCCTCTCTCGGCATTCTCCAATTCATAAGAAAATAAAACTGCCAAGCGGCTTGCCAACAGACTCATAAAAACTCATGCTCATATATAAACATGTACCTTTTGTTGGGCATTTAACTCTGCCACTTCCATTTGCTGTCCAATCAGCATCTACCCGTGCATTCCAATATTGATTTCCAATCAACTTATCATCAACTCCAATCATTCGCTTATAGACAAGCCCAAATCCATTTCAAAATTAAAGTTCCATTCTCGATTCCAACCTCTTACCCCCAATCCAATTCCATTCCAGATTATTTCTGGTCCAATCCAATTTTATTTCCATATTATTTTTCAATCAATTCAATTTCCACTTAGCTGGTTTCAGTTAAATTCCTTTTTGCTTTCACAATCTTTATTTAACCTATTTTAGTTAAATTTTGAATTATTTATTTACACTTACCAGTTTAATTTATTTAAATTACAGAATTTAAATCCTTGGGTTTTTATTTCCAATCAGTTTGAAATAATATATAATTCAAAACATTTGAATTTCTAACATCTTGTTTCTCAAAACAACACAAACAAAATCCTTGGTAGTAATCCGTCACTTACAGACTCGAAAATGAACACCGATAATGTCGCGATCATCATCGGAATTTATTTTCCAACCATCGAAGTGAGTTCAATACTGTGTTACTTTCAAAACTCATTTTAAACACTTTATTTTGAAATTTCATCAAAATATTCTTTTCGAAATGCTTGGAAAAACATCTTTGAATTCACCCAGGATCTTAAAATTTCCATATAATTCATCCAAATATTATTTCCAGCCCTTTTCCAAGTTTCCAGTGTTTTAATTTAATTTTGGTTTTTAAATTCAGATTCAGTTCATCTGATTTTCCATATTATACTTATATAATATTTCGATTGGTTATTTATATAACCAACTCAATTATAATCTTGTTCGATCATAATAATGATCACACATCCAATATATTATAATTATATCAAGATATATACTTCTTTTTATATCAAAATATAATTTGGGTAAAATTATTTCATTTACCCTCTTTTCAAAACATATTGTGTCGAATTACTCTGTTCAAGAGTTTAGAAACACCTATCGACACAGCGTGCATTACTGTTTCGACCAGAATTTATAAACTACTTGACTGACCAGTCAACACAATATAAAACGGTTTTTATATTGGTTACAAATACGCGCTCATATATATACACTCATACTCAATCTAGGGTATTACTAACCCCATCTCTATTGAGTTACGCCACAGAGCCAAGGTAATCACTTAACCTTCAGCTCTGATACCAACTGTAACGGCGCGATTTTCGATACCTTGAAAACCGTGTCATTATTGAAAGAATTAAGAGGGTGAGAAAGAAAAGATAGAACTAATAGAATAGAAGAAGAAGAAGAAGATCACAACTGAACAACATCAGAGTAAATACGAAACTCACAGCGGAATGAATAAATGGTATTATCACATAACTTTAAAATACAAAATATGAATTTGCACTTACATATCATATCAGAGTATAACTCATATACATCACAGCGGAAATAATCTCTAAATACTAAGGGTGAGCCTTCTGCTTCGAGCTCCTCCAAGTGAAATCTGCAAAGCCTGAAACACTTGACTGCCCGTACAAATTTGGGCACCCAAGAGTTTAGGGAAAACAAAACAAAATAAACTCTGGGTCAGTCATGGGACTGGTGTGAGTAAATTCTAACCATACGGTTTTACTTTGAAGAAAATCCTTTTGAAACAAAGGGATAATAGTAAGACCAGCCCACACATAAACATGGACGGCTTTTACCTTACTATGACCCAAATTACTTTGATATCAAAAACAGTGATATTATGATAATGTCTAAACAAATAATTATCCAAGTAGCAGAACGCTTGCATCTCACGTTCCACATATATATAGTATAAAATCATAAACCGCAGGACGCTTATCGGAGAATGGTTTTCAACAGACAAGGTATGGGAGCATCTTCTGATCAGTGTACTCTAGAGGGGATACACTCAGGGTTCAACAAGAACGTCTTGTAACCCGGCCACACATGACCGCTCACTCATTTAGCTTGAGTGTCGCGAATATATTGTCACCACGGTTGTAGGCCATCCAACCGTCATCCGAAGATACAGAATCGAAAAGAAGTATAAATATGAATTTTCTCTAGATCAGTGACAATACACCCTGCTTGGGGATGACCCAACTAGCCATGCTGCCTAGCCCAACTTCTGTCATTCCTGGTTGTGAGGCTAGAGGCTACGTCTATCTTCAGAACATCTGATCACCATTCACTTTGAATGTCACATCGTCAAATCCGTAATCACACATCGATTACACAAATGCACACTGGGTGTAGAATAAAGAGAAATTATCTTCTCCCCACCAACTTGGTATATTCGTAAAATCAACGGCATGACCGTTGGAAATACTCTGTCAGACACTCGTCCATACAAGTTGTCCTAGGACTGGACAAACAAAAACACACCATTCTATAACTGGACGATCCTTGCATTTAACTCCGTCTTCAATTATCTTCAGCATATCTAATTCGCAACGATTATGCCTATACGGAGTGGTTTTCGGATAATAACCCAACCGGTCTCTCCGTATTGACAACGACGGTCAAACACTTCGATAGTCGGTTATTTAACTATCGGAGTTAAAACAACATCCATTCTAATGTATAACTAAACATCATACAATCACAGGCGCTTTTTATTTAACATTCGTTATATTTTCAAATTCCCATATCTCACTAGATATTTCTCAAACTCTGTTTTTGCCTTTAACACTTTTGGAAAACATTTCCAATTATTATAAACTTTTATTCTTTCATGTTCCAAAAATATCCGTTATTAACGTTCGAACTATTTCCCACTAATTTCACATTCTTTATTCCTGTACTTGGGTAATCTACCTTATTTACACTGGAAAATATTTCCAAATTCATCTTAACCTTTTAATCGGCCCAACGTTCACTTTTAAAACATTATTCCCTTTGAAATGGGAATACCATCCCTTCTTATAGAAATCTAAACACCTTGATCATATAACTCTTTATTTACGCAATAATCTCCCTTTTCTTATTTACCGAAATCTCTTTCATACTTTTTCACTCCTATTCCATTTTATAAACTCTGTCTCTAAGTCAACTTCTTATCTAATTGATATCAAGCTTATAACTAAATACTGACTCCTATCCTGTTAACATTTATTTGTTTAAAACTAAATGTTAGTTATTCTATCAGATTATAATCCCTAAAAATAGTTACTTTTAATACATTCGACATCGTCGAATTCTAGTTCCAAACCCTAACGGTTTAATTCTGATCACATTTCGAACATCGAAATGCTGTCATCAGTTCCTAATACGATTCCCCAATTCTTTTTCTAAACTCTTTCTTATATTTCTTTGAACAAACGTCGTTACTTATTACTCTAGAATAAGTGGATTTCAAACCAAACTGTTACATTTCCTAGGAAGTGCTGCAATATATAAAAGTCACGCTTAAGTCTAATCAACAGCGGTTAATTTGTCGCTATAGTTCTAAACTTGTCATACGCTGTAATATTCTCCTTATAACTAATTACAGTCACACTTACCTTATCAACAGCGTTATTTTATTGCTACAGTTCAACTTGTCATACGCTGTAATATCCTTTGTTATAACTAATCTTGACATAACAGTCACACTTATCTTATCAACAGCGTTATTTTATCGCTATAATTCTAAGACTGGCAATATGCTGCCGTATTCCTTTTATACACATCTTGACATCTCTTTCCGTTACAAACTGTTATCGTTCCTCGATAATAGTGAAGCCGTTCAACTTGGGGTATTCTATTTACCTCTCAGACCTTGATCGACAACGTTCTTATCTTAGAACAGATACACGTTCGTAACTCTAAACTCCTTATTTCTTATAATCTACATCAAATTGTATCTCCTTGTTTTATTTTGGAATATGGTTTTATAATACCACATCTTTATTTTGAACTCGGTTGTTTTACGATTATTTATATTCCACATTAACTTTTCGCTTTCTCTATTCCACAGTTCTATTGATAACTTCTTAAATTAAAAGGTAATTAAATCTCATTTATCTCTAAACTGTTTTCATTAGATTAATTTAAGGCCAATTAATCTAATAATCATTTTCCAAATAACAGTTGATTAAATCAACTTCATTTCATCAGTAAATTCGTTAATTGATCTTAATTACTTCTCATTAGATTAATATAATTAATCTAATAATATTTCTAAAATTTGTTTATCTTAAATATAATTATCCAAATACTTAATCATCGGATAATTTCTGCTTTATAAACTCATTTACATGTCAACAATCGTTTTTATTTATTTTATAAAAACGAACTCTAAAGTACTGGTTTATAATAGAACTTCTATTATAATTTAAAACTTTGCTATAATTATAAAATATAATTTTTATAATTATCTTCACTGATTTGCCTGACGGCCAATCACTTCTTAATAAAACGAGGGTTTTACGGTCGGATGTTATCATTTTCTAAATCAAAATCGTTTATTGATTTATCGAAACAAATGTTGAATCTTTTTTCGACATCAAAACTGATACAGGGTTTTTAATATAATTCGGGTTCAAACAGTGCATACAAAACAAACAGTTCATATAAATATCGAGGAATCCAGTCAGATTCCTCCAACCGGTTTCCTCCATCCACAGATGTTAGTCATCACAATTTACACTAACTCTATACTAGGGAATATTATAATCGATGAGATAAATGTCCAACTGATGATGTGTACATATGTAACGATATATATATTTCACTAATTTAATTGAAATCTACTTATACGACCATCACACATCATTCAAGCAACATTAAAATATAATTAAAATATTTTAAAAAGATCAGAGTTAGTGATTTTACTCACATTGGCGCGTTAACCGTTAAATAACGATTTGCGTTAACTCTAATCAAAGCATCTTTACTTTAGAGCGCTCGTCGTACGGTCTGGATGCTTCTCGGTTCGTTCCTCATTTCCATACAGTCCAGGCTGCATACATCGTCTGTTTTCCACAATGTCCATTTTCACTCGTCATCCGTTGTCTCTTCACTTTGTAACTTCTTACGTTTCTCTTCGTACAACTTTTGATGAGACAACGCCATCAACTTCTCTTCACTGTTTTATAAATTCCGTTGTCCCCTCACGTTAATTTCACCTCCCGTTCACCTTTATCATCTTCTGCTTCATATTATTTAGGCGCAACCTCTTGTACACGTAATTCCATCCTTGCCGAGCTCATGCACGTACGCATTTCCTTGCACACCCTAAACTGATTCAGCGCCAAGCCTTGCTCCTCCACTCGTTTATGGTTCCGCCATCATGAGTGCACTACAGCACCTATGTGCATTCGTTTATGTGCCACATACACTTCCACCAACTTACCAAACAGTCTACTGCTATAGTCATGTACAGGCAGAGTACCTGTTCCCATTTTATTCACCAATATCACAACTCACCCTCACGCTGCATCTGGAAGACCTCCCGGTAGCAGTGCCCCCTTACCTCATACACGTTAAAACCCTGTTATGCATGGTTCCACAAAGAATACTATAACCATACTTAACGCCTTTTGTATCCCTTCAATTTCTCTACCCAAAATAATAAAGAATTATCAAAACCTTGTTCGCTCTTCTTCTTTGAATAAGAAATTGACCTGCTACTCTAAAACGTTCAAATGGCCAAACATTTAGCCATTTATATTTCACTGTTTTAAAAGCCTGCCACCATCCTGTTATCAAGCACCTTTCCACGCAAGTCTTCCTCCACTTAATCGGCCAACCTTTCCATCAACACTCGCCCTTCAACGTCCCCCCTTGACCTTGCAACAGCACCACCATTCGATGAACTCAGCTCATCAAACTTCATACCCTTCTTCTCCAGTCTCCTGTGTCCTCCTTTCTTCACTTCATCATACGTCATGTTTCATGCCTCCCAGATATGAACAGTCCCCTTCATCACATAGGACAGCATCGCCCCCCTCCATATATACATCATTATACCCCAAACGCAGGTACACAGTAAATCATGCACCTTAAACTCACTTCCCAGTAACATCTAGCGTCCTCTCCTCATAAAGAAATGAAAACTTCTGTACTGATATACGCATGTCGGTCCCCTGCTTCATGAATCACGTGAACTTGCATCTTCACTTCGTTCTTCACAGTCCTCATATTTACTCTACAGACCGCATACTTCTCCACATGCTTCACGTTACCATATGCTTGAAAATATCAGCTCCTTCATGTTGTATTCGCTCCTTCTTTGTAAATGGCCACAGCTCCTCTTCGGACACCACTACTTTATCACTGTCGTTTGCCCGGACCACTCAACGTTTAGATGTTTTTGTTTGCATTTAACATGGAGTTTGTGTTTTGTATTCGGTGGAGATAATATTTCATTTTGTTCTTGGTTTCCTGCTGAGTTTTTGGATCTGGCGTTTTATATAGAAGAGGTTACTTCAGTGTTAAGGAGTAGAGGTATAGGTAGTTTATATTTCCCATGTATAGGCTGATGGTGTATGGTGAGATGATAGGGTATGGACTGGTCTCTAGGGGGATGGGTTTTATACGGCAGCGTATGGGGTTGGCAGGCTTCAGCATGTAGCTTGCGTGTTGGGGTAGAGAATAGGGTATGCATACTTTTAAACATAGGTCAGTAGTGTTGTTTTTCTTTGGTGTTAAGTAATACACGTATATATATTAGAGTAGAGGGGAGGGACGTGTTGTTTCCACTAGGTTCATGGGTTCTCATTAATGTGATAAGGCCTTGCCCATGCGTGATTTAAGGGACTAGTTGTCTTTAGGTAGCTGATGTACCAAAAAGAGAAGTATATTATGGTTTATTTTAATACAAAATATCTTTCTTTTATTTACCAACTTGCGTGGAACGTTTATCGTAGGGCCATTTTGATTGTATATTTTAGATGGATAGAGTAGCCCGTCATGTATACATTCATATATTCGGTTTCATGTTGTTAAAGTTAGCGTACCCTGTCACGTAAACTCCAAGCTGTTACAGACAGATATAAGAATACGATCGTGTCCAGTGAGGTGCCACGGTCTCAAAAATATAATAATACCGGTAGTTTGACTTATATTTTGAAATCCCGAAATACCGATACAGGGTGCACAATACTCCAAATAAAAAGCTGCATATTTAATTAATTAAAAATTACAGTAAAATCCTAAAAATTAAATTATCGCTGCGCCTCAAAAGAACCTCGTCCCGATTTGCAACCGATATCAAGTTATATTTAAATAACCATTACGGTCGATATAAGATTTCACAGCGACTTTTTGAATATTTGATTTGGACATATCTTGCAGTCTGTATGACAAAATCTTGATTTTTCACTTCTGTTTGAGAAATACAGTTCAGCAAATTCCAACGCTTCTCGTTTCGAAGAAATCCGATTCAAAATGAGTCCGGTACACTCAGTTGAAGTTCAGAACGTTAAATTACGAACTGCAGCATCGTTATGGGCTCGATTATAATTAATATATATCTTTATACGTTCAACTTCATTTTAGTTAATATATAAATCCACTTATATTACAAATTCAATATTTAAACTGATTTAAATATTCAAATACCCACCGACAAAAATGCGGGACGTTACATTAATCGAATATAGTTTATTCGAAGAGAGATTATCGAATATAGTTTATTCGAAGGAAAGAGTTATCGAATAGAGATTTATTCGAAAGAGAGTTACGTAAGGAAGTTTGTTAAAGGTTTAAAAGGTGAACCTTGTCTGTTTTGAAGTTAGAAATGTTGTTCAGTTAAGGTCTGAGAGGTAGTTATACCCCAACTTGATTGACTTCATTTTTAACTAAGGAATGGTTAATGTTCGACAGTGAAGATTGGTTAAGTGAATTTAGTTAACAAGTATAATGGTTTGAGTTGGCATAGCGATGTTTGATTTAAACATCTGTTTAGGTCTAATGTAGGAGTTTTGGAAAAGTTTACCAAATAAATATCAGAAATGTTTTCTAATATAAAATAACGTATATTTTCTAAAATTAGAAAATAAGAATCTGATGAATATATGGAAACGAGAAAAGGAGTTAAATGAATAAATGTTGATTGATGGTTGATCGATAGAATTTCCATCAGGAAATAATATCGTTCGTTTCCGTTGTCAATACGGAGAGACCGGGATCAAATTCAATATCTGAAAACCACTCTGTATGGGCGTTAGCGTTGCAATCAAATATGATGAAGATAATTGAAGACGGAGTTATGCAAGGGTTGTCCTGTTTACATAATAGTGCATTCGGTTTGTCCAGTCCCAGGACGACCTGTATGGGAGAATGCCTGACAAAGTATATTCAATAGATCGCGTAAGTTGATCTCTTCAAACGTATTTACGTTTGGTGGCGGAGGAATTCGTTTCTCTTAGCTGTATACCCATTGTGATTTTTGGGAAATCAATTTGTGATTTGGCGGGTATGACGATGTGACATTCAAAGTGAATAAATGTGTGATCTGTCAGAGATAAACATGGCCTCTAGCCTCACAACCGGGAAATGACAAAAATCGGGCAGACAGCATGGCTAAGTGGTTGGCTGCCAATTAGGGTGTATTATCACCTATCTAGAGATATTCATTTCATTCTATAATCTATTGTCGATGCTGTCCCATTCGGGAAATGGTTGTTGATCCCAACGGTTGGCGATATACATTCGATACACTCAAGCGAAATGAGTGGTCGGTCATGTGTGGCCGGGTTGCAAGATGTTCTTGTTGAACCCAGTGTATTCCTCTCTAGAGGTACACTATCGGAAGGTGGTTCCATACCTTGTCATAGTTGGAAATCCATTACCCAATAAGTGCTCGCGGATTTGATTGTATAATATATATGTGGAACGTGAGATGAAAGCGTTCTGCAAGATGATTATTATATTGTGGTTGATAGACACTATCATAATATCAAAAGAGTTTTGATATAAAGGTTATCATTTCTTTCAAAATGATTTGAAAGTTAAATCAAATTGATTTGGATTCTCATAAGGGAAAAATCCGTTCCGTTATACGGCGTGGTCTTATGAGATATCGTTATTTTTCCAAACTGTTTAAAATTGTTTACTCATACCAGTCCCATGATTGACCTGGAGTTTGTTTTGTTTTCCCTAAACTCTTGGGTGCTCAAATTTGTACGAGCAGTCAAGTAGTCAGGATTTACAGATGCACTAGAAGGAGCTGGAGCAGGAGGCTTCAGCAGCGTTTTTATAGCTATTGTTTATTTTCCGCTGTGTTGTAAGTGCTGTACTTTGATAATGATATGTATATTCAAGTACAATCTTTTATTTCAAAGTTATGTTATATTTTATTCGTTCCGCTGTGAAATTCGTGTTACTTTGATGTTGTGTGTTCTTCTTCTTCTATTCTAAGTTTCTATCTTATCTATTCTCACCCTCTAATTTCTTTCATTAACTACCGTTATTTTCGATGTTTGGATAATCGACGTGGGTTTTATGTCAATGACCAAAGATCGCAAATTTCCAGGACGATACAGTTGGTATCAGAGCTTAAGGTTAAGAGAATTACCTTGGCTCTATGGCGTGACTCAGTAGAGATGGGGTTATCAATACCCTTGATTGAGTTGAGTGTATATATATTAGTGCGTATTTGTTATTCAATATAAATGATTTTATATTGTGGAGATTTATTGGTTGAGTTGTTTATAAGTTCTGGTCGATCAGTTTGATCCACTGTATCGGTAGGGATTTATAAATACTCGAATACGATGAACCGACACTATATGTTTTGAAAAGAGGGTAAATAAATAATTTTACCCAAATTATATTTTGATATAAAGGATTTATGTTGGAATTATTATAATATATTGGATATATTGGTTGTGATTATAATCGAATAAGATTATAAAATGTGAAATGGTTATATAAATAGTCAATCAGAATTCATATAAGTGAACTACGTGAAATCAGATGAATTAAATCTGAATTTAAATCTTAATTGGAATTAAAACCCTGGAAGGTTATAAAAGTGTTTGTAAATGAATCTGGTTTAAATATTTGTGAATTTTAAAATCTTGGGAGATTTTAAATTTGTTACAAGCATTGAAAGGGATATTTTGAAATGGATTTCAAAATGAAAGTGTTTAGAAATGATTTTGAAAGTAATATAGTATTGAACTAACTTCGATAGCTAGAAAATAGATTCCGAAGATGATCATGACATCATCGGTGTTCATTTTCGAGTTGTAAGTGACGGATTACTACCAAAGTTTTGTTTTTGAATTGTTTTGAGAAAACAAGTTGTTTTGATATTCCAAATGAATATTTTGATTTTTGGAAAAGGCTAAGCTGTTTAAAGACTCCCAAAAACATATTATTTGATTAAAACAAATTAAAGTAGAATTTGTAAAAGCCAATAGAAATTGAAAATTTAATTAAAGCTAGTTAAGTGACAATTGAATTGGAAAATAGTACATCAAGTAGAATCAAATTTTGGATTTGTGAGATAGGAACCTGAAATGGTATTGGATTGGTGTGTTAGAGTTTGGAATCGAGAATGCAACTCGAATTTGAAAAGGAATTTGACTTCGATATATGTAAATGATTGGTTTGAGAATAAAAACTGATTGGAATTTGATTGGGATGACATTGGTATATGCAGAATTAGTAACACATGGAAAGGATATATTGATATGCCCGACAAAAAGGTACACATTTATATTTATATGGGTTTGGTGATTTATGAGCCGATTTGGCAAGCCACTTGGCTGTTTGATTTTCTTTTGGGTTGGAGAGGGCCTAGAGAGGCGAGTTGGAGTTTGACCTATTGACCAGTACAAAGGAGGTGCTGGCGAAAATTTTCGAAAAGTTAAGGTGTTAGAAAATTTTCAGGATTTTTGAAAATTTTCATTGATAGGAATAAATTAATATTTTAATTAAAGTTTAATTGGTACAGTTGAAACTGAAGTTAAGAAGTGAACAAATAAGTTCTAACCAGTTATAGGGTTTATTTTCTATCTTAGCAATTTCGAGAACAAAAATATTTTAAGGAGGCAAGAATGTAACGACCCGTATTTTCAGCGATGTGTAATTTATTTATTTAATTATTTAAATAGTGATTCAGAGAATTTAAATGGTCGTTGAACTAAATAATATCGAATATTTAATTAAAATAAATAATAGAATAATATATTTAATTTCCGAGATAGTCAGAAATAGTGAATTGACAATATAATGTGAACTGGACTATTTAAAATATATAATTTAGTTTAGAGTTGAATTATATTAACAAATATATTTAAATAACGATGTTCGAGCGTATAATTATAATATAATTATAATCAAGCTCAAAATGGCGCGGTAGTTCGCTATTTGGCGATTCGAACTTTAAATGAATATATAGAATCCGTTTTAAATCGGATTTCCGTGAAACAAGAAACGTTCGGAGCTGGTGAAGTATATTTTTCTAATGGAAGAGAAAAATCGGGATTTCACTGGGTAGATTTTGATTTATGTCCAAATCAAATTTTAGAAAAGTCGCTATGGAATTCCTTTGAAATTTATAAATATATATTTATGTTATAAAAGGATTTTATATATAAATCGAATATCGATATAACTGGGAATTTTGAAATATCGAGATATAAATCCAATTGGAGCTGTATGGTGTTCTAGTGTGAATATATACGATAATATTTATTTTTAAATATTTAATTTAATTATTTTTAAATATATTTATATATTTAAAAGGGTTATTTAAAGCTTTAAAAATAGCCAGTTTTGCAAATAAAGTCGAAATTCGACGACACTAATTTTGTTGGATCCGCAATATTAAATTATTGCTATATTTCAATTTTCGTGATTTTTGAAGTCAGTTTGGCCTTACGGGGTTTTAATGTGAAAAACAGTCAATTATTTGACTTTAAAAATACGCTGTGTTAGCAAATGAAGTCGGAATTTGACGAAACCAGTTTCGTTGGGTCCGTAAGGGCGAACTGTAGCTGCATGCCCATTTTCATAATTTTTGAGTATCGTGTGTGATTATACATATTTTCAAAGGACGAATGTAAACAACGATAGCTTAAAATTTAATATAAAATCGAATATAAAAATATAAAATTTATCCTATATATTATCATTAATTATCTCAAACCCTCACAACCTATTCCTTCGGTCAATGGCAATGTTGAGCCGCCGTCAAGAGGAAAAAGATCACTACTTCAAAAATACGTAGAAAGTCCCAGAAAAATCCTTAAATGCCAAAACTCCTATCCTCGAAATCGTCACATCTTGCTTATCCTTCCTGTCTCAAAATGGTTGGGTGCGATTCAAGTTGAAACTACGGGTTCATTTACTGTCGACGCTAGAGTTGGGATCTTGGAGCCTACAGGATTTCGAGTTACACGACTCTCCAGGAGAAGGGTCGGCTGGGGAGCAACGTTCGAACGGAAGGGAGGTGATGAACTCCGATGGCATCAGGTAGGCGCAGTAGAGGAGAGAGAAAAGGGAGCTGGTTTCACAGTTTAAACGAACAAGAAGAAGAGCAGTGATATGGGCTCGAAATTTCTTAAAGGGCATTGCGGTGGGGAAGTGAATGGTTTGATCGATTATGGAATATATTGTTGTTGGAAGGAGAACACGGTGAGAAATGACCGGTTGTGAATGGTCAGTGGTGAGGGATGGGTTTACGCAGGAAGAAAGTCAGGTTTTTGTGGAGTTTGACACTGTAAACATTCATCCGATTTCTGTGCTAAGGCCAAAAGGGTGGAGAACAGAATCAATAGGTGGAGTTCGAATTTTACGAGGAGGGGATGGCAAGGTAATGTTCAAGTTGAGGAGTTGAACTTTGGGTTTGGGTTGGGGAACCGTGGAGTAATATTGGTGAAAGTGGAGCATATCAATGTGGCGATAGTATGGAAATGGCGGAGGGGTTGTTTGCATTTCAAAGGAGCACTGAAGGGGTGTTGTCTGAAGTAAAGTATAAGGTGCAGTTTGGACGTGTTCTGTTTTAATGCAAAGTGAAGGCTGTGTGTTAAATTATTGTAAAGGAGGAAGAGTAGTGGTGAACTTTGGGTCAGTAGCGTTTAAACCTGTGGAAGTGAACTAGAAGAAGTTGGTTTTGTTTCAATTGTTTCATGAAAGAATGCGACTGTGTTGGAATTGTTTTGTGAAGAGTTGGTATATGAGGAATGGACTTGAAGAAGGTGGTGTACTGTCCTTCGGAAATCAGTGCTTCTAGGTTGATCCTGAGAATTTTGCATAATAAGGTTTAAAACAATAGTGAATTGGATGCAAAGATGGAGCGGAATGTAATGACGGGAGGAAGAACATGGTAGTACGCGAGTGATTGTGAATGGGCCGACAAAGAACACATTTTTAAATTGTTTTAATTTTAGATAAATTTCAAATTTAAATAATCGTATTAATTGTAAATTAAATAACTATCTCATACGTGATCGAAATTAAGTGAAACAAGATCCGTTGGGATCGTACGGACGGTGGCTCCACAATGGAACTGACTGGGAGTGAATCAGAGCTCGTTACAATTTATAGCAAAATAAATTGTCCATCTGAATCAAGCGATGGTTATCGTTATTAACGATGATCGTCCAATGTGAGTAAATCTCACTAACTCTGATCAGTTTATATTTTTAAATATAATCTAGTATTGATAAATGATGATTGATTGCTTTGTGTTGATTGTTTGGTTGAATTGCTGATGTATTGGTTGAATTTGTAGATAACGATATATATATCGTTAGTCAAATATTGATTCTGTTTATCAGAATATTTCATATTGAAATGAAATCGATGTTATTTATATTGCTTAACATCTGTGGATGCAGTGGATTCCTCAACATTTATTTTACTTTTTCATATATTGTGCTATATGATGTGATATGAAATCTGTTGTTGATTTTGTATGTTGGGATGATACCGATCATTGTTATATGGTACATTAAATACCATAAGGAATACTGGAATGTTAAAAGGAAAATTTCAAAGTTATATTGAAAAAGAAATATTTATAAAATCAAAAGATTTTATAAAAAGGAATAATATTTGTGAAAACAAATAGATTAAAAAGGAATAATATTTGTGAAATAAAATAGAAAGAGGAATATTTGTAAACCATTTACAAATAAAATAGAAAGGGGAAATATTTGTAAAACATTTACAAATAAAATTGAAAGGGAGATATTTATTTGTTGAATAAATTAGATATAAAAGGAAATATTTGTGAAACAAATATAAAAGGAAATATTTATGAAACGAATAGAAATTTTATAAAAAGAGATTTTTTACAATAAGAAAGTTTAGACCCGTGCTTCGCACACGGTTATAACGTGATAAAAATTTAAAGTAAATATTTAACAGAAATTGTTTTAACAGTTAAACGAAGAAGATTAATTTATGAATAATGTTTTATAAATTAAATAAAACATTTATCATGTGATAAATGGAATATGTAAGTCAGAACTTATATAGAGAAGTAGAATCGGTTTCAACACCGATATTTAAAATGGAATGTGAACTCAACATTTATAAAGGGAATTATAAATGCGATTTAAGTGTTAGAAATAAAAAGGATATTTCATATGAATAATTCTATAAATAGAAGTATATACAGAATTTGGAAATGGAATATTATTTTAAACTACGAAATCAAACTAAATGGATCATATAAAAGAGTTAATCGATTAGAGTTAATCGAGTTAGAGTTAATTGATTAGAGTTAATTGATTAGAGTTAATCGATTAGAGTTAATCGAGTTAGGGTTAAAATAAAAAGGAGTTAATCAAAATGTGTTAATCAAAATGAGTTAGAGGAGTAAATCGAATATAGTTTATTCGAAAGGAGTTAAATCGAATATAGTTTATTCAAAGGAGTTAATCGAATATAGTTTATTCGAAAGGAGTTAAATCGAATATAGTTTATTCAAAAAGAAGTAAATCGAATATAGTTTATTCGAAAGGAGTTAAATTGAATATAGTTTATTCGAAAGGAGTTAATCGAATATAGTTTATTAGAAAGGAGTAAGTTGATAGGAGTTAATTGATAAGAGTTAATCGATAGAGTTAATCAAATAGAGCTAACTGATAAGAGTAAATCGATTAGAGTTAATCGAATAGAGTTAATAGAATAGAGTTAATCGAATAGAGTTAATCGAACAGTGTTAATTGAATAGAGTTAATCGAATATAGTTTATTCGAAGAGAGATTATCGAATATAGTTTATTCGAAGGAAAGAGTTACCGAATAGAGATTTATTCGAAAGAGAGTTACGTAAGGAAGTTTGTTAAAGGTTTAAAAGGTGGACCTTGTCTGTTTCGAAGTTAGAAATGTTGTTCAGTTAAGATCTGAGAGGTAGTTATACCCCAACTTGATTGGCTTCGTTTTTAACTAAGGAATAGTTAAGGTTCGATAGTGAAGATTGGTTAAGTGAATTTACTTAACAAGTATAATGGTTTGAGTTGGCATAGCGATGTTTGATTTAAACACCTGTTTAAATCCAATGTAGGAGTTTTGGAAATGTTTTCCAAATAAATATCAGAAATGTTTTCTAATATGAAATAACGTATATTTTCTAAAATTAGAAAATAAGGATCTGATAAATATATGGAAACAAGAAAAGGAGTTAAATGAATAAATGTTGATTGATGGTTGATCGATAGAATTTCCATCAAGAAATAATATCGTTGCTTGCACACGTGTTTTCTTTGATAGTTAACTCACCGACTATCAAAGTTCATGACCATTTTTCCGTCGTCAATACGGAGAGACCGGGATCAGATTCATTATCTGAAAACCACTTTGTATGGGCGTTAGCGTTGCGATCAAATATAATGAAGATATGCAAGGGTTGTCCGGTTTACAGAATAGTGCCTTCGGTTTGTCTAGTCCCAGGACGACCTGTATGGAAGAATGTCTGATAGAGTATATTTAACAGATCGCGTAAGTTGATCTCTTCAAACGTATTTATGTTTGGTGGCGGAGGAATTCGTTTCTCTTAGCTGTATACCCATTGTATTTTTTGGGAAATCAATTTGTGATTTGGTGGGTATGACGATGCGACATTCTAAGTGAATAAATGTGTGATCTGTCAGAGATAAGCATGGCCTCTAGCCTCACAACTGGTAAATGACAAAAATCGGACAGGCAGCATGGCTAAGTGGTTGGCTGCCAATTAGGGTGTATTATCACCTATCTAGAGATATTCATTTCATTCTATAATCTATTGTTGATGTTGTCCCATTCGGGAAATGGTTGCTGATCCCAACCGTTGGTGATATACATTCGATACACTCAAGCAAAATGAGTGGTCGGTCATGTGTGGCCGGTTGCAAGATGTTCTTGTTGAACCCTGTGTATTCCTCTCTAGAGGTACACTATCGGAAGGTGGTTCCATACCTTGTCATAGTTGGAAATCCATTACCCAATAAGTGCTCGCGGTTTTGATTTTATACTATATATGTGGAACGTGAGATGAAAGCGTTCTACAAGATGATTATTATATTGTGGTTGATTGACACTATCATAATATCAAAAGAGTTTTGATATAAAGTTTATCGTTTCTTTCAAAATGATTTGAAAGTTAAATCAAATTGATTTGGATTCTCATAAGGGAAAAACCCGTTCCGTTATACGACGCTGTCTTATAAGATATCGTTATTTTTCCAAACTGTTTAAAATTGTTTACTCATACCAGTCCCATGACTGACCCGGAGTTTGTTTTGTTTTCCCTAAACTCTTGGGTGCTCAAATTTGTACGAGCAGTCAAGTAGTCGGGATTTACAGATGCACTAGGAGCTGGAGCAGGAGGCTTCAACAGCGTTTTTATAGCTATTGTTTATTTTCCGTTGTGTTGTAAGTGTTGTACTTTGATAATGATATGTATATTCAAGTACAATCTTTTATTTCAAAGTTGTGTTATATTTTATTCGTTCCGCTACGAGGTTCGTGTTACTCTGATGTTGTGTGTTCTTCTTCTTTTTCTATTCTAAGTTTCTATCTTATCTATTCTCACCCTCTGAATTCTTTCATTAACTACCGTTATTTTCGATGTTGGGATAATCGACGTGGGTTTTATGTCGATGATCAAAGATCGCAAATTTCCGAGACGGTACAGGTAGGGTTGAGTTGTAACAACCTGAATTCCGATAGACCATTTTTTTTTCAAAATTCTAATCCATCGAAACCCATGTTGTTTGCTTTGGTATCCTGTAGAAAAGACAGAGATATAAAATATATCAGATTTCAGAAAATATCTCATAGCGGAATGGATAAAGTATAATATAATCAGAGTATAGCCTTACCGTAGTAATAATACTGCCTAACCAATATCCAAAGCTATCATATCTCTTCCACAAATCTAAGTTGTGAGTATGTTAGAGGAGGGGGTTAGAACACAAGTTCTGGTGACTGGATTTAAACTATACACTTCGGATAATCCTACATATACCGTTCAATCATATTTTCTTATTTATTAGGTAACTTGGATTAACAGCACTCAAGGCTTTCACACACGTCGTACCTATTTACTTCCCAGTGGATTAACCTAATACAGTATATGCGTAGCTACCCCTCAATATTGAGGTACACCCCATGGTACCCCACTCGCGGGGTCTCCACCGTAATGCCATAGAAATGAATGCAGTCCCTCATCCTACGCCGGAGTGATGTACGTATTTCTACATAACAATGTTATGTTCCGTTTATATCCGTCATTACTATGTTACATAAGTGTACGGACTGCCATCTTCGATCGAATCAGATTCCATACCAGAGTAATGCCCTAAAGTCTACGATACACCACCCAGAGTAGACATTCATGTAGCTATACTTTCCCATGTACGTATCGTCAATCGTATTCGATACCTTAACCGCACATAATGTGCACCGAGTTACGTGGCAGGGCTATACAAGAAACACAGAACTCGGTCGGGGGCTTTTCCATATCTGTATAGGCCCACCTTTAAGGGAATCAAAATACAGATATCCCTCGGGTCTGTTTTTCATGGTGGCCATGGCCCTACCTCGGCCCCTCCCTCAACTAGTAAAGACAACAAGAGCTAAGCGACTTGCCCCTAACAAACAATCTAAACATCAAGTTGGAATCTCCCGTCAACCACCGTACCTCGATAGTGAAAGGTGAATGGTCAATTGGGTTTAGCTCTAGTCTTTTCGCATCCCATTGGCTGCCGATGACGGGTACCTGACGATCTACTATCCTTGTTGGTCCTGACCTCGCCTCCCGTTGAGGCGATCGCCGAATCACCCTAGTGTCGCCTCGTCAAAGCATTCTGACCACAAGGCTACTTTTGCAGTCAAGGCCCACCCACTTGGCAGTAACGCGCAGACCCAACCTCTGCGAGCACAACCTAAACATCTACCATCGCAAAGAGGACTACCATGAGCTCCTTACGTATCTTAGGAAGCTGTGTGCTTCCCCTTCCAATCCTTCGAAGCCGACAAAATAATCAGACGAACATGTGCTCCCCTCGTGCCTCATGACACCATGATGATCTACCCCGTTGGGTTATTCACCCTCAAACGTGCGGACTGGTCCAAGCGCCTCATTTTAATATGTTATTAGACCCTATGTCTAATCATTCTTTTATGCGCTTGCTTTACCTCATCAGGTTTCCATTTAACTTAGTTATTCCCGTTCACATTGACTTCTTATTCAAGTTACCAAGTTCCTCCTACTTATTAATTTCAGTCATATAACTTAACACATTTAAGTTTATTAATAAGTCCACAACATGTTATTTCCTAGATTCTGATCCAAGGTCTGTAATCCACAATCCCTTTATATTCTTGTTTGATTTCAAGGTTGCAATAATATGTTCTAATTAATACATAATTAAGTATATCTCAATTCACATATTTTCTATTTAACATGTCAGCCATTATTTATGATTAAATATAACTTATTTCATTTCATAAGTTTGCCCCACTCTTTCCTATTTAATCATAAGTCCATCTTACATTGTCACTACAATTTTTTTTGAAAACAAAAATATGTGATCTTCTAAAAGAAGAGAGCACACATATATAATATAAAACAAAAAGGCTATAATATCCGACAACAGATCCAAAATGAGACAAAATCAATACAAAACACGACTATATGAATGTAAAGGAAAGTAGGTAGATGAGCTCCGGATAAACCACCGCCCATCATACTTCAATATCGAATTCCGGCAAAGCCCCCGCCCAATATTGAAGTATATCTACTCTAATACAAAAACTAGTCATTCCAAGCTAAATACAACAAAAAGAAAACAGAACTCCCCAAAAACTCTCCTACACCGTACACAAAATAGATCCAACGTAAATAACAACCACCAATCCAGACAGCTATCTACAAAGCTCCTCGGCTATATCAACAACCTGAAATCTGAAAGAAACTGGGCAAACTATTAGTAATCATCACACACACACACACATATATATATATATATATATGAGTATATGTGTATACATATATATCTAAGTATATATATATATACATACATATATGTGAAGAAGAAAAAAAGAAAGAGAGATGATCAAGCAATAACAAGAACCAGAAATTAACAACAAAGGCGAGATCTATTACAACTAAAATATCTATTGATTATAATAAATAAACTCAAATTAAATCTAACCTTAATAAAAAAACTCTCAAAACTCGATTCACCAAAAAACATATAGTGCTAGTTAAACATCCAATCCAGACAGAAATTAACTATCCTAATGATTAATTCATCAGCGGAAACTGAAATAGAATGAAAAAATCTTTGATTCCTCTCCAACCAAATGAACCAACTAATGATAGTAACTAAAGAATCCAACACATATTTCTGCCTTGAATTATAAACAAATCTACGACAATCCCAATATTCAACACTGCTACTAAAAGAATTAAAACAACCAAAAACAAAAATCCTTAAAACCGTATTAAAAATAAAACTGGTTATATTACAAGAGAAAAATAAATGATCAACATCTTCATCCAAAAGACTACAAAAACAACACTTAACATCAAAAATAATATTCTTCTTCTTTAAAAGCTCAACCGTATTAAGCTTCTTATGAATAATCAACCACATAAGAAACTTAGCTTTAGAAGGAGAATTAGACTTCCAAAGAAACTTAAAAGGGAGCGATGAAACACCAGAAAAATTAATAAAATTATACATAGAATTAACAGAGTAAACTAAACTCTTATCCAAACCCCAACTAATAGAATCTCCATTCTCATCCAAATGATACAAAGCTAACTTTGCTTTTAGTAAGGCTAATTGCCTTAACATTCCCCTTTCTAAAATATTATCAAAGGAAAACTCCTATGGGGGATCTAAATCCCCTCTATAAACATCTGTAATCAAAGAATTCTTAAAGCCGCTATTATTAAAAAGATGACAAAATTCAATTTTAAGCGGTACACGATAAATCCAAGCATCATGCCAAAAGTAAGTAAGATTTCCCGAATGAACAGTCACCTTGCAACCTAACTTAAAAAAATCAAAATAATTCAAAACAGACTTCAAAAAATAAGATAATCTATTAGTCCAACTAAAACTAGAACCAACAATAAACTCACCCCCAGAATAATAAAATTTGGAAACAATAATCTTCCAAGTAGCCGACACATCAGGGCACATAAGTCTCCATAACCATTTGGCTTACAAGGAAGAATTAAAATTATATAAATTAATGATCCTCGGTCCCCCATCTTTCTTGGGCTTACAACACATCTCCTAGTTGACTAAACATTTATATCCTCTACAAATAAGAACACCACTCCAAAGATAATTTCGCCTAATTCTGTCAATTTTCTCAATAACCCATTGAGTAAATCGATGAACGTCCATCCAATAAGTAGGAATAGCAGATAATACCGAATTAACAAGTACTAATCTACCTGCTCTAGATAGAAATATGTTATTCCAACTCGATAATCTATTATTAATCTTATCTATAATAACTAACCAATCATTCTTCTTAAGCTTCGAAGGTCTAATCTTAAAACCCAAATAATCAAAAGGAAATTTCATGACAAAACAGTTCAAGGTGCTAGCAACCAAAGACTCAACATTGTCAAAATCATTAAGGACCCCGATAGCACTCTTATCAAAATTGATTCTGAGTCCAGATAGCATCGTTGTTTACTTATTGACTTAATTCTCTTAACTAAGGTTTACTAATAAGTTCCCTATCCATTTATTATAAACTATGTTATAATTTCCTCTTGTCCCTAGGACAAGCCTAAACATGTGATCTTATCAGCAGATTTCAGATTTTCAAGTTTACAAATTGCTTAATTTATAATTAAGTACAACTTCTCACATTTCATAAATTTTCCACCTTTTCTCTACTTATTACAAACAACTGGTTTCAGGTTTCCCTGTTTACTGATTACTTAATTTACAATTAAGTGCCACTTGTCTCATTTCCCCAGTTATATCATTTCCTTACCAGTTTATTATAACCTAAGTTATAATCTCCCTTTGTCCCTAGGACAAGTCTACCTATTATATAACATTCTCATTAATGTAATTAATTTATAATAGGTTATTATCATTCCCCGTTCATTCCCTTCCTTTAACTGTTGTATCTTCTATTGAATTCCATTTATTTCCATTAATTACAATTAATGTTGTGTTTATCGGTCCTGCTATTTACATATATTTATATATATATATGTATGTATATATTTACGCACTAGACCTCTCACATTAAGCATACACATGTGGATGTTGGATTTGTCTGACGGTTTCGGGCAGACTTCTATCACAAGTTGACTTAACCTCGTGTCTTAGCACCACTACATGTTTTATTTATGCACTTAGACCGCTCACATTAGATTTACCACTTGTGGATGCTGGATATGCCGGGCGGTTCAGGCAGAATTCTACCACAAGTGCAATCTAACCTCGTGTCTAAGCGCGGTTACAGTTTCCTATTTACTGTAAATTTCCTATATTTTACATGTCATCATATTAAGCCCATTTTATGTCGCATGTTCTTTCCAACATACAATAAATTCTATTCTAACATGTAATCGTTTAATCATGTAATTGTTCAAATCAAACAAATTAACATGTAATTTTCTCAATTTCTACCATTAATGGTCCAAGTACATAAATGTCACAAGTTGACATGGAATTGAAACAACAGTAATTGCTACACATATTTTGACAAGTTCATATTTCAACATATAAACATTTTAGCACATTAAACATTTCAACATATGAATTTTCACAACATATTAATATTCTAACATGTCATATTAGCATTTCTTCACTTTAATCATTATAACATATGTTTAAACATTTCAACATATCATATTTCAACAAGTCATATATAACATTTCAATGCTTTTTAATTATTCTAGCAAATTCACATCGTATAATAACGGGGAATGTTAAACGATAATATATCATTATCAAAAATGATATAACTTAAATCCACTCACCTCATTTGCTTTTTGAATCCTGGATCTGGTCCAGATCTAGCGTTCCATGGTTTTTTCCATACTTGGATTCGAAAACTAACAACCATGGATTCATAATTTTTACTAAAAGAAAAAGGGAAGAAAGAGGAAGAAAATTGAATAGAACAGATCTAGAAAATTACCTTACTTCGCATATGATTCTGAACACCTTTTTATTAACCTCAATTCTTTTCCTCTAGATCTTGATTTAGAATTATTCCTAAACTACAAATCTTAATTTTCTAAAGAGATTTGAGGAGGAAGAAGAATGGCAGAGCTTCTGCCTTGTCTAAAAAATATGAGATTTAGGGTAGGCTCTACAGACTTATTTATAGGTGCTTAGCAACGAATTTAGACCAAAAAATAGTCCACGTTCACGCAGAAGAATATTCCCAGATCTGCAGTGGAGTCGACCCCCCTTTGGGTGGGTTAACCCATGGGTCGACCCCCTTGTTGGTGGGTCGACCCCTAGGTAGACCCCCAACAGTATAATTTCCCGCTCACTTTCCCACTGCGTAAATTTGACTTTCTGGATTAATTTATTTAAGTGGAAATTTGCATGATGGGTTTACTAGTCTGGTCCAATTTGTTTTAAGGACGCGGCTTCGTCGGAATTAGTTTTAAGGACAAAAATTGATGCGTTGCTTATTTCACAAACCCGTTTACCCCTTTCCTAAATTGAAAAATCAATCTTCATTAAACAGAAGATTTCTCAAATTGAAAATTTGCTCAAAAAATTCGTTTTCCCCAATTTTATCAGGCCGCGATTTCTAAATTCGATCTCTCAAATTTGTCAAAATGTTTAGGCGATTTTCGATTTCGTGCTACGGTTGTTAATTTTACCAGGTGAGGTTTATCTTTTTCTTTTTTATTGCTATTCTGAAATTTGAAATCAATCTAATACCTTCATGAGATTAAAGAGGCGATTTTTTTGTTTTTTGTTTAATTTTATCAGGCAGTTTTCATCATTTTGAATTGAATCTTCGATTATAATTCTATCAGGTTATTTTTAGTTTTTAGTTGAAACCTAAGTTGTCATATAATACATCATTACCTCATTTTTTGTTCTTAATTTTTTTTGTATCGTGTAGTTCAATCAAAGCAAGACGAAATTCAAAGTTCAAGTAGTCATTTACAGTATTGAGTTGTTGAAAGGTACGGTGTTTTCTCATTAAATATTGTGCATTTGTTAATTTATAGAATGCATGGTAACTCATATATATATGACATTGGATTTTTGAATTCAACATGGATGACTGGAAAAAATTATGATGGAAATGTATTATGGAAAAGATAAATGGGTCTACTGTTTTTATTCGAATAACATAACGGATGTTATAGGACTAAAAAAGATAATTGGTTTTATCTATTTTAAACTGTGTGATAAATGGAAATGTACTATGGAAAAGTATTATAATGTTCATTTAAATAACATAACAGATTTTATAGGAATAAAAAAGATAATTGCTTTTATCTTATTAAATTGTAATAAAACATTATAAAGCATTGGTCTACTGTTATAGAGTACTGCTTCAAATATAGTGCATATATGATTTAGAAGTTCTTACATGAGGTATACAAATGATTTAAACAACATATAGAAAAGATAAAAGCATATATGTTTTAGAAGTTCGAACATAAGTCTTTGTATTGTATGCATGAATTGTGTTTCTACTGCTTTTTAAGTTAATATTTTTTATCTTTTAGAAGTTCTTACATAAGATAAAAGCATATATGTTTTATGTTAATATTTTTATGCATGAATTATGAACATAAGTCATTTTATGTTTTAAAAGTTCGAACATATATGTTTTAGAAGTTCGAACATATGGTTCTACTGCTTTTTGAAGAAAGATAAATCATTTTATCTTTTATTGATAATATTTTTAATTTACGTGAATTTACTGATGATTTTTTAATGGCTGATGTTGAAACTTTAATGATGAATTTGATACCGAATTTCTAATGGCTGATGATGTTATTCAGATGACTGAGCATGATTTGTAATCTGTAATATGGTTCTACTGCTTTTTGAAGAAAGATAAATCATTGTATCTTTTACTGATAATATTTTTAAGGTTGTGATATAATTTGTTATTAACAATATAATGTCTCTAATAGATAATTTGTTATGCATTTGTTTTATGTTTCAAATTTTATTGTTTTTTCATCTAATAGACAATTTCTAGTCTGAATGTAATTTGTTCATATAAAAAGTTTTGGTACTAAAAAGATAAATATGTTTCTCTTTTTTATTAAATGTGATGCTTTTATAAAGAAAATACAAAATATTATATTTCTAATTAAAAATATATTTATCTATTAGTTTTTAACTTAAAAATAGTGTTAAGATATAATGATATACATGTTTTAAAAATAATTATTTCATGCTAGAATTTAAGTAGTTTAAAAAGATAAACAAGTTTATCTTTTAAAAAAAATACAAAAATGCATGTTACATGATAACACACACACTAATAATTTAGGTACTACATTGATTGATATGCTTTAGTTAGTTCTGACCGGTGTTGTTATTGAATTTTCATTTTGATGTTATAGCTATTGGATCAGCCTGCCGTATACATGCTGAACCGTCTGAATAAAAAAAAGAATACAAAATTATATCGCATGCAAAATAGCATTAGCATGAAGTTGCAACACAAAAATTAAGCTACAACTGTATCCCCAAAATGAGTGGAATGCTTTGAATTATTCTGGAATTTGTGATTTGGCAGCCATGATGCTACTTTATTTAGTTTTCGTTTGCTGTATTTGGTTCTTATCTATTGTGTTAATTGTTTTATAGGCTGAGATTGTGGTGGTCTAGTTGTTTTATAGGCAAGAAGCAACATAATATGATTGTTGTAGTTAGCTATTGCTAAACATGATTGAAGCTATGTGTATTGAAATAATGTTGTTTTGAAGCATTGTGTTTATTTGAAGTTTCTTATTTTTTGCTTGTACTTGGAAAGTGCTTTAGTTATCTATGTGTGGTTGTGATCCACATCAACAATTTATACTTCCTACTTGCAGTATCATTTTGTCCAGACTGAAAAAAAGATATATGCATTTATCTTTTTCACAAAATAGATAGCTATATATATATATATATATATATAGGTGAACGTTCAATGACACCTTAAATAGTGCAGCACCCCTAAATGCCCCCTGATTTCAACCACACATTTCGTTTCTCTCTCCCTCCACTACTTCTAACTCCTTCCACTAGCATAATTTATAATAAATGAAAGGTGGAGAGTGGGGGGAAATTGGGGTGCTCACTATTTGGTGTGTCATTGAACGCTCCTCATATATATATATATATATATATATATATATATATATATATATTGTTATATTATATTCACAAAAGAAACACCAATATATATTGGAATCTAATAATATATTACACTTACACAAATAGTACGAGATTTATACCAACAATAATTTGGTGATATATCATTTGTGTTGGCAAAAAAAACGTAATTAAGCATTCACAAGAAATAAATTTAAGAAAGATAAATACATTTATCTTTTCATTAGTATCTCATTTTATTAGCAAGCCTAAAGCTCCCAAATAGCTTCCAAACAGCTTCGAAAGCAACATACACTATAAAAGTGCCTATATATACAACTTAGCATGAATCTACACTTATAGTGAAAAGATACAATTTGTTATGGAAACCCTTTTGTTTATTTAGACTCCGCCGTGCAATCTGTTGCTGAAGGGGGCAGTGTTATGTTGAGACAATGGAGAAGTTTGCTACACCAAGTATGTCTCGTATCATGTCAAAGGAAAGTACTGTCGATGGCCCTTGGAATTGTCCTTGCATGCATCAAGAGTCATGCAAATCGGTAAAAGCAGTACATTGTTCAAGTCCCTCCTGGTACATATGGACTTTTTTGCATTGGTATAAGAAGTACATTTGAAGTGAACCTGCTACATTCATATTCCTTTTTGCATTGGTTTTCTGTAATAATCATGCAGAAAACTGGGTAGTTCATAATAATGTATCAGTAAAAAAATAGCAAAGAGACACTAAATGCACGAACTGAACTGTAATTGAAATCATCTCACTGCAATGGTGCTTGTAATTGAACTGATGTTTAAAACTGTTATCTAATATAAAGAAAAAGATAAATGTTTTTATCTTTTTAGTTGTTTAAGAACAAATTATCATATAAATTTCCAATTAGTCCATACGCCAACAAAAACTGGTAATTAATTTCACGCACCAATAAAATGGAAGCAGAAACAAATGTTATAAGGTAGAATAAACATTCAGTTTGTTGTATGTACTAACTTTAAGTTTGTTTGGCCTTATCTTATATCTTTTAGCAAAAGATAGATGCAATTATATTTTTTATCTTTTAGTAAAACCAAAATTATAAATAAACATTTAAATAAAAGATAAAACCAAAATTTCACGCAAATCTGCTGCTAAATTATATGTAATGTTTAAGTAATAAACATTCAGTTGGCCTTATCATTTATCTTTTATCTTTTAATAAAAGATAGATGCAATTATATTTTTGATTGGTCTTATCTTTTATCTTTTATCTTTTAGTAAAAGATAGATAGCAGTAGATTTTTGAAAGTAACGTTTAAGTAATAAACATTTAGTTGGCCTTATCTTTTATCTTTTAGTAAAAGATAGATACAACTATATTTTTTATTGGCCTTATCTTTTATCTTTTATGTTTTAGTAAAAGATAGATATCAGCAAATTTTTGAAAGTAATATTTATGTAATAAACATTCAGTTGGCCTTATCTTTTATTAAAAGATAGATGCAATTATATTAAAAAAAATTTGAAAAGATAGCTGCAATTATCTTTTTTAAATCTGAAATAAAATAAGATATTCTACTGAACATTTAAAATTTGTTAATTACAAAAATGTATTATCTTTTTTAAATCATCACACATGTACAAAATAAAAGCAGCGATTAGTTCAGTTTTATCTTTTCTACATCTTAAATAAAATAAGATATTATATATAAGAAATAAACATGTTAATATTTATCATTTAGTAAAAGATAAAATAAGATATTCTACGTAACTTATCTTTTATCTTTCAGTAAAAGATAGATGCAATTATCTTTTTCCTAGCAAAAGAAATAGAAGCATCCACTAAAAAACGAGCACTAAAACAATTGTTATTGGAATCAGACACACCTATAACAAATGAATCACACCTGCAAAAAAATGTAAACAAATAAATATCTATATAAAACTTATCTTATTTAGAATCTAATAGCATAAAATACTACATAAGAAATCATTTTTTGTCCCACTTTCTGAAAAAAGATAAAATCAATTATCTTTTACAGATAAAACACACATAACGCATGACCATCCATTGCATTCATCACCTATACATAATAGAAAATTTACTTAGTTGTACGTTTAAAAGTTAAACATGGAGGCAAATTACCATATATGCATATTAGAAAAACACTTTCATACCAAAACATAAAGATAAAATTATTTATCTTTTTGTTTAAAAGCTGTATTTATCATTTCAAACAATGTACTTGTTTTCACACAATATTTTATACATATTATATGTATTAATATCATTATGAGTAAGTGAATTTATCATATGTTGCAACTAAGAAACTCAGACAATCATATGGTTTGCATATGTTTATTATTTTAAAAAGATAAATACATTTATCTTTTTACAGAAGTTATATGTTTTCATGTAATATAATATACAAGTTTTATCATTTAGTAAAAGATAACTACAAATATGGTGTTGATAATGTCATTCGGAAATTTTAGCAACAACTTTACCTGCATGAATGGAGTTCAAGTCTAATAAAACAAAATAAAAAGACAGCTTAATATCAGTACTCAGTGAATACAAACAATTGATGAACAACTTCAATCAGCAATCATTAAATAAAAATTGCAAACTAAAGCAACTGATAAACAACAAAATGTAATCGGCAAAGGAGTATTTACTTGTTCAGCAATCGGCAGATCCAAATCATTGCAAATCGTCAACGTGAATTGTCTGTGTATCGAAAGGTGAGACGATCTGATTTCTTCAACAAATATTCAAATTCGGCTACACGATTTTACACGATTGTGATTTTGTACACAAATCGGCTTTAAAAAACCTACTTTTTTTTTTTTTTTTGAAACTTTGAATTTGAGTACCGACAGTGATTTATCGGCCGATAGTGATTTAGGAAACTTTGCCTGGAAAATAATTAATTGGAACACGTGTCCTTAAGATTAATTGGTTGAGGGAAGTAATCCCTTATTGTAAAATTCTCCTTTATTTAATATATGTACATATAAGTTTCTTATACGTATACAAACTTCCAACGCTCATAGCTTCTTCATACGTTATCCGTTTTTCGCAAACTTGGGGTCTATCTGAACCAGAATTCCGAGACGAACGCAATGGTGACACCGGTTTCGCTTAATTCTGAATGTTTGATTAAGTTATTCACATTTTATTATCTTAAAAAATGCGGGGTGTTACATTCTCACACCCTTAGGAAATTTCATCCTCGAAATTTAATAAGGGTAAAATTCAAAAAATCCCCTCGCATAGCATCCATCATGTGTGCATCCAATTACTGCAAACATTATGCACTTGTGTAAAGTGAAATACAACATAATAATGCATGTATGCCTAACCGGTACCTCCTATGTGCATGCAATTTTTTTCAAAAATCCTTTTAAAATATGATGCTTATATCCTAAATATACTGGCAGTTCTACATGAATGCAATATTTTAAAAATCAAAATATATTTTCATTCAAATTTCCCACATTCTTGCAGGGCAAGAACATAGTTTATCCAATTGTTGCATCCAAAATCCTACCAACCAACTTTACTTTTTCGAATTTCAGAAAAATCTAATTTTCTAAATTCGATTTCTTATGTTACAAAAAGGCAGAAAACGGAAAACTTCACATCTCCCATTTTTCTTTTTCGGCCTTTTTCCAATCGTACTTGGATTTTATGAAACTATTTATAAAGAATCCCCTATTTTCCTATCCATGCACAGCCCACATAAGAAAATTTTCTCTGTTGTAGCCTTTCTTTTTCGTCTTATCTTGGAAATTTTACTCTTATTCATCCTTTCTCATAATTTGTCAAGTTTGTCGCTTTACTGAATTTGTTGTTTCCTTTTTAGTTATGCCTTAACTCTTCTCTTAGCTTATTTAATCATTTGATCTAAGTTTAGTTTTCAAATAAGCCTTCTAGTCTTTCAACTAAAATAGGAAACAGACTCTCTACACAGCTACTACTAAGGGCCAAGAATCTCCGGACTATACCCCCTTCAGACAGAAAAGTCCAAACCATGAGATCCACGACAGGTTTAGGTGTTACCCTAACTACCCAGCAGGAACAAAATAACAGAACGATCCCACAAAAGTGCAATAACGGGTTGTACTCCTACATAAAAATTAGCAACAAGATCAAATACTTACGTGCCCTTTACTATCTAGTAGTCACCACTAGTCCTAGCTGTGTACCAATAATTATTTCAAGCAACACCCTAGGATTTTCAATGCTTACGCATTCTATGGGAACTTACCATTATTCCAAGATAATTCTCGCTACTTACTTCATAGCCTCAAAACGTTTCCCGTCTTCCCTAGGCACTAATCCTTTCCTACTCCATACTTTTTAAAACATGGTTTGGCATTTTCATTTCACTTTTCTTTCAAAAGTTAAAAAGTATTAAAACTTATTTTCCTCATCAAAACTTACTTTTGCCAAACCATAAAAACATGTCATCTTAATAAAATGTAAATCATTTTTTTTTTCAAATCACAAAAATTGGAGTAGATAAGGACAACTATTTCTCAATCGGGTTTATAACTTGTTATTACCTATAAGGTCGGTTCAGTCTCTTACTACGAGGAGCAACCATCTAATTTATTCTTCATTTCTACAACTTATTTTGTCCATCCACAAAATTCTCTTGTTAAAACAATTTATCAAAAATGATTGTCAAAAGAATAGAGACTTCAAAACTTTCTTTATTAAAAATTCTTTTATGCAATAAAATAAGAAAACTAGCAAGCTATACATGCTCTATAATATGCACCTTTTACCGAGAGAATTTAATTTTAAACAAAAATTTCGCAAGAAATCACTATTTACTAAATACACCCCATTTTACTTCAAAACCCAATATGTACTTCTCTACATATTTTAAAACTATAACTTTTAAGATTAAAACTTGAAAACACCATAAACCATCTCCCAAAAGCTTTTATAATTTCAAGTTCTTAAAGGTTAACAATGGGGTTAGACTCAAAGCGGGTTTCCAATTTTCTAGGCATTCCTAGACACTCTCCAAGATCAATTCTCTCAACTATATATATATATATATATATATATATATATATATATTCCTAATCCATTTTTCTCTTTTTAACCTTTTCCAATTTATAAGGTTTTACCGTCAAGCCCACTAATCTGAAATACTAACATATGGGATCCTCCTTTCTCTATTTCAAAATATATTGCACACTTCCCACCCAAATTTCCTAAGGGTCTCAAATTTCTATATTTATTCCTTTAGTGTACAAAACAAACATCTCATTTCTTATCATATTGTACTCTTTCTATTTAGTGGGTTCCTCTTTGGATCTAGGTATGTGTATGTATATATATATATATATACATATATATATAATATATATTTATATTTTCAAAAATACAAATACGTTCACTCACTATTTATATAGGAATCCTAAACCTAAGCTCTGATACTAGATGTAACAACACGAATTCCGACAGACCGATTTTTTTTTCAAAATTCTAATCCATCAAAACCCATGTTGGTTACTTTGATATCTTGCAGAAAAGACAGAGATATAAAATATATCATAGCTCAGAAAATATCTCACAGCGGAATGGATAAAGTATAATATAATCAAAGTATAACCTTACCGTAGTAATAATACTGCCTAACCAATATCCAAAGCTATCATATCTCTGCCACAAATCTAACCTGCGAGTATGTTAGAGGAGGGGGTCAGAACACAAGTTCCGGTGACTGGATTTAAACTATACACTTTGGATAATCCTACATATACCGTTCAATCATATTTTCTTATTTATTAGGCTACTTGGATTAACAACACTCAAGGCTTACACACA
The DNA here is from genome assembly GCA_030737875.1 of Allium sativum. NCBI lineage: Eukaryota > Viridiplantae > Streptophyta > Magnoliopsida > Asparagales > Amaryllidaceae > Allium > Allium sativum. The sequence goes on from CM060915.1 coordinate 649,620,193, forward strand.
CGTCGTACCTATTTACTTCTCAGTGGATTAACCTAATATAGTATATATGTAGCTACCCCTCATGATTGAGGTACACCCCATGGTACCTCATTCGCACGGTCTCCACCATAATGCCACAAAAATGAATGTAGTCCCTCATCCTACGCCGGACTGACATACGGATCTCTACATAACAATGTTACGTTCTACATATATCTGTCATTACTATGCTACGTAAGTGTAAGGACTACCACCTTCAATCAAATCAGATTCCATACCAGAGTAATGCCCTTAAGTCTACGATACACCACCCAGAGCAGACATGCATGTGTCTAGACTTTCCCACGTACGTATCGTCAATCGTATTCGATGCCTTGACCGCACATAATGTGCACTGAGTTCCGTGGCAGGGGTATACAAGAAACACGGAATTCAGTCGGGAGCTTTTTCCATATCTGTACAGGCCCTCCTTTAAGGGCCTCAAAATACAGATATCCCTCGGGTCTGTTTTTCATGGTGGCTATGGCCTCACCTCAACCCTTCCCTCAACTAGTAAAGACTACAAGAGATAAGCGACTTGCCCCTAACAAACAATCTAAACATCCAGTTGGCGTCTCCCCACAACCACCGTACCTCGATAGTGAAAGGTGAATAGTCTATTGGGTTTAGCTCTAGTCTATTCGCATCCCACTGGCTGTCGATGACGGGCACCTGACGATCTACTATCTTTGTTGGTCCTGACCTCGCCTCCCATTGAGGCGATCGCCGAATTACCCTAGTGTCACCTCGTCACAGCATTCTTACTGCAAGGCTACTTTTGCAGCCAAGGCCCACCCACCTAACAGTAACGCACAGACCCAACCTCTGCGAGCACAGCCTAAACATATTCCACCGCACAGAGGACTACCATGAGCTCCTTACATATCTTAGGAAGTTGCGTGCTTCCCCTTCCAATCCTTTGGAGCCGACAAAATAATCAGACGAAGGTGCGCTCCCCTCGTGCCTCATGACACCACGATGATCAACCCTGTTGGGTTATTCACCCTCAAACGTGCGGACTGGTCCAAGCGCCTCATTTTAATATGTTATTATACCCTATGTCTAATCATTCTTTTATGTGCTTGCTTTACCTCATCAGGTTTCCATTTAACTTTGTTATTCCCATTCACGTTGACTTCTTATTCAAGTTACCAAGTTCCTCCTGCTTATTAATTTCAGTCATATAACTTTACCCATTTAAGTTTATTAATAAGCCCACAACAAGTTATTTCCTAGATTGTGATCCAAGGTCTGTAATCCACAATCACTTTATATTCTTGTTTGATTTCAAGGTTACAATAACATGTTCTACTTAATACATAATTTAGTATATCTCAATTCACATTTTTCTGTTTAACATGTCAGTCATTATTTATAATTAAATATAACTTATTTCATTTCATAAGTTTGCCTCACTCTTTCCTATTTAATCATAATTCCATCTTACATTGTCATTACAATTTATTGTTGTTTACTTATTAACCTAGTTCTCTTAACTAAGGTTTACTAATAAGTTCTCTTTCCATTTATTATAACCAATGTTATAATTTCCTCTTGTCCTAGGACAAGCCTAAACATGTTATCTTATCAGCATATTTTAGACTTCCAAGTTTACAAATTACTTAATTTATAATTAAGTACAACTTCTCACATTTCATAAATTTTCCCCCTTTTCTCTACTTATTACAAACAACTGGTTTCAGGTTTCCCTGCTTACTGATTACTTAATTTACAATTAAGTGCCACTTGTCTCATTTCCCCAGTTATCTCATTTCCTTACTAGTTTATTATAACCTAAGTTATAATCTCCACTTGTCCCTAGGACAAGTCTACCTATTATATAACATTCTCATTAATGTAATTAATTTATAATAGGTTATTATCATTCCCCGTTCATTCTCTTCCTTTTACTGTTGTATCTTCTATTGAATTCCATTTATTTCCATTAATTACAATTAATGTTGTGTTTATCAGTCCTGCTATTTACATATATTTATATATATGTATATATTTATGCACTAGACCTCTCACATAAAGCCTACACTTGTGGATGTTGGATTTGTCGGACGGTTCGGGAAGACTTCTACCACAAGTTGACTTAGCCTCGTGTCTTAGCACCACTACATGTTTTATTTATGCACTTAGGCTCCTCACATTAGTTTACCACTTGTGGATGTTGGATATGTCGGCGGTTCCGGGTAGAATTCTACTACAAGTGCAATCTAACCCCGTGTCTAAGCGTGGTTACAGTTTCCTATTTACTGTAAATTTCATATATTTTACATGTCATCATATTAAGCCCATTTTATGTCGCATGTTCTTTCTAACATACAATAAATTCTATTCTAACATGTAATCGTTTAATCATGTAATTGTTCAAATCAAACAAATTAACATGTAATTTTCTCAATTTCTACAGTTAATGGTCCAGGTACATAAATGTCACAAGTTAACATGCAAATGAAACAACAGTAATTGCTACACATATTTTGACAAGTTTATATTTCAACATATGAACATTTAGCACATTAAACATTTCAACATATGAATTTTCCCAACATATTAATATTCCAACATGTCATATTAGCATTTTGTCACTTTAATCATTCTAACATATGTTTAGACATTTCAGCATATCGTATTTCAACATGTCATATATAACATTTCAATGCTTTTTTATTATTCTAGCAAATTCACATCGTACAATAACGGGGAATGTTAAACGATAATATATCATTATCAAAAATGATATAACTTAAATCCACTCTCGTCATTTGCTTTCTGAATCCTGGATCTGGTCCAGATCTAGCGTTTCATGGTTTTTTTTCCCTAATTGGATTCAGAACCTAACAACCAAGGATTCATAATTTTTACTAAAAGAAAAAGGGAAGAAAGAGGAAGAAAATTGAATAGACCAAATCTAGAAAATTACCTCACTTTGCATATGATTTTGAACACCTTTTTATTAACGTCAATTCTTTTCTTCCAGGTCTTGATTAAGAATTTTTCCTAAACTAATAATCTTAATTTTCTAAAAAGGTTTGGGAAGGAAGAAGAATGGCAGAGCTTCTGTGTTGTCTCAGAAATATGAGATTTAGGGTAGGCTCTATAGACTTATTTCTAGGTGCTCGGCAACGAATTTAGACCACAAAACAATCCATGTTCACGTAGAAGAATCTGCCCAAATCTGCGGTGGGGTCGACCCCTAACGGTATACTTTCCCGCTGCGTAAATTTGACTTTCTGGATAAATTTATTTAATATGTACGTATAAGTTCCTTATATGCATATAAACTTCCAACGCTCATAACTTCTTCATACGTTATCCATTTTTCGCAAACTTAGGGTCTATCCGAACCAGAATTCCGAGACAAACGCAACGATGACACCGATTCTGCTTATTTCTGAACATTTGATTAAGTTATTCAAATTTTATTATCTTAAAAAATGCGGGGTGTTACATGAGTTTTGATCCAACCCATTTATGACCTATTCTCTTTGACCCATTTTTTACTCAACCCGCTTATAACCCAACCCTCTAATAAGTAGGTTACCCATTTGATCCACTTAAGTATCTAAATTTGAATTAGCTAATAAAAATAAATGCTAAAATTAGTTATTTTCAGAATATTCCATAAAATTTTGATTTTTCAAAATTTGAAATTCAAGTGTCGAATTCCTTATTGGATTTCAAATTTTAAAACTTCAATTTTTGAATTTGAAATTTCAGATATTTTGTACTTCAAAATTTTGAATTTCTAATTAAAAAGCTTTAAATAATAAAATTTTGGACTTTTAAATTTCAAAATTTCAAACTTTAAAATTTTAAACTTTAAATTTTTAAATCCAAAATTTAAATTTATAAAATTTCAAAAATTCAAAATTTTACATTTCATAATTCAAAATTTCAAAGTTCCAATTTTCAAAAAATCTTGAATTTTTAATTTAAAATTGAAATATAGGGGATATACCATGTAAGGTTCAAATATGACAGCCTGTTATTTTCTAAGTACAACTGTCAGTCTCCATGGGGAACTGCATTTTGCGTTCGCCAGATGAAGTATCCGAGTGTCACATATTATCCGTAATTTAGGTGGAAGTTGATCGGTCAAAGTCTCATCTGATTCCGAGTAAGTATGAAGAAGTTATCTTAGTTAGAACAAAAAATAGTGGCTTCGCCACTAGGGAGAATGCAAATATGGGATGTTACAGCTTGTTATTTTCTAAGTACTATTTCCAGTCTCCATGGAAAAGTGCATTGTCTGTTCACCTGATGAATTATCTAAGCGTCACATGTTTTCCATAATTTAGGTGGGAGTTTATCGATCGAAATTTCGTATGATTTAGAGTTAGTATGATGTAATTATCACAGTCTGAACAAAAATAAATAGCGGCTTCGCCACTAGGGAGAGTGCAAATATGAGGATATGACAGACTAATTTTCTAAGGACAAATGTCAGTCATCATGTAAAACTAAAACGTGTGTTTATAATTTAAAATTTTAAGTTTTTTTATAAATGGGTAAAATGAGTTACCCATTTATGACCTTTTTTAAAATGAGCCAACCCAACCCATTACTCATTTAATAAAAATTTATAAATGAGGTAACCCAACCCATTTATAGATAGGGTAAATAGGTTAAGTCATATTTTGACACCCCTACCTGGGAGTCATTGACATCAATCACTAAGTGGAATGAAGCAACAGTAACATCTCATCTCAACAGTATTGTCAGTGGAAAAGAATCCATTTGGATATCTTGGTGCAGAAGTCAGTATATGGGCACCAATGCTTTTGGCTCTAAGAGAAGAAGCAAAATGTCAGTTAGATTCGGAATAAGGTGTTGGATTCAAGAGAAAGATTCAAGGAACATTTACAATTAGCCATTTCAATACAGTCTCATGCCACCTTTTGGAATGCTTCATGGGTTGCAAAAAGTTTTGTTCTGACTGAAAAACTTAATTTCAATGGAATAAATTAAATTGGTATCTCTCTCAAAGCAAAAGCAGCTGATTATATCTTCAATGGCTAAGTAAAGCTTTCCCTAATAGAGTAAGCCAAGAATAAGAACTTTATGGAATAAAGTTGGAAAGTTGAAGCCCACTATAATGCATCAAGACACTCTGCTTTGGAGAGGTTAGCAAAAATACATTTAATAGCTGAGGTTACTACCGCTAAACAAAATATAAGTCTTGATAAGTCTAATTATAATTATAAATGTGTTGCATTTCCAGTTTATTTTTATTTTTAAATTAACAGAAAGCAAATTTTAAAATTAGATAGCTTATAGAATCTTCGACGTACATGCTGACATGTTCTTCATTATTGAGAAATATACAAATATTGTTCAATTATTCATCAAGTCCTAAATTTTGATCGATACGCGGGTCCAGAACCACATCTCGTGAATATCTCGTTCATCTTTGCATAACCAAATCTCATTTATGGGAAATTGGGAGCATTGATCTCTTCTTTAGCACGAGCATTTTCATTATCTTTTGGGACATTTCGTTCATTTCGACCACTGCTGCCTCACAACACTCTTCTATTTTCTCTCTTTTATTCGTAGTTTTCTTTTTTGGTGGGCGAAGTTGCTGAAGAGGGGCATGATTCGGGTGAAGGGAAAGAAGACGAAGCAAATTTGAGTAAAGGAGAAAAAGTGATCGTCAGCTTCTGCTCGCGTCCTTAACCAGTTAAATGGACGAATTGCTCTTAACCGGCTAAAAGATGACAATGTGGATTGTAATCCGCGAAATTGCTCTTGGTCGACTAAGAACAAACAAAAAGCCCTCATTGGGGCTTTGTGTTTTTCCCTATTGGAAATACTAGGGGTGAGCATTATTCGGTTAGAACTGAATTAACTGATCGAACCGATCAATTTTAGTCGGTCCATTTTGGTTTTGAACTTAATCAGCTCGAGTTCGACTTGAAAATTATTTTTTGGTTTTTGATTTAATTGAACTAACCCAAATTTCATTGTTTTATTCAATTCATAGTATTGTAATACTTTAAATAATCGATTTAATGATAAAATACAAAGTTTGCAATTAAAACTAAGTCAAATTTTATTATAAACATAAAAAATACAAAATAAATTATCTTTAAACATAAATTTATGTTTTTCTTTTAATGAATTACTCAATTGAATAATGCAATATCTTTCTAGTTCGATTAAATCGGTTACCAATCGAACTTGACTCGGTTCAGTTGGATTCAATTTTTTTTTTTTAGTTTAATTCGGTTTGATATTTTTGACCGGTTGAGGGATATCTCTGGACCATCGTCACTGGCAACAATAAATTACACTATCGTCTTCGCATGAAGTGCAACATGATCCACAGAAAATTTTTGGTAAATTCTATTTGAACCCAACTAATTGCTGAGTAGCCTCCTAAAATCATAAAAAAACAAGTAAACCCATTATTTTGCTAAGTAGCCCCTGTTTAATTAAAAAAACCAATAATACCCGTTCTCGCAGTGTCTCTACGTGGTATTCTAGAAAACCACGCACGACGTGGTTCCTAATCATACATTGTAGGAGCTCTACCGGGTATTTGATTAGGAACCTAGTAATTACCCTGCGTGGTATCCTACGATACCACATAGAACCACTACGAGGTAGATCAAAAATTAGAAAAAAAATATAACTAAAAAGGGGCAATTTTGTTATTGATAATTTTTATAAAAATGGAGGGCTACTCAGCATTTGTATATATTCGAATAGAATTTGTCAAAAAAAATATGAACAAATTGTACTGAACAGAACATGATATAAAACTCTACTTGACGAATAATTTTTAGGGATTGTTAATGACACTCCCTTTTTGGTTAAGGGGTTACACAAATTTCAGTTTTTAAAATTTTGTTAAGGGAAGTACACTACAGTCTAAATACCCATTAACAATACGCAATAATAAGACAAAATTACCCTTAATCTAAAGAAGAAGCACGACGTGGTGAAATTCGGTCGCGTGTCACCGTTTTCCGAAGCACGACGTAGATGTGAAAATACGAAAAACGGCCTGCAAACACCGAACAATCATTATAAAGATAGAAAATTATGACCGTTTTTAGTGTGCAAACACGATAGAGTATAACCGTTTCCGTTGTTTTTGTTAAGTTCGTTATAGAGATAAAAAAGATGTTCTAATGCTACCGTTTTTATTAAATAAAGTCGGTATACTCTTACCGTTTTTCCTGATTCGAGCGCGAACATTGAAATGCAGCAGGGTTATTTTTGTCCCTTAAAAGTATAACTGGTGTTGGCCCTTAACAACTTTTTTATAGACTGGTGTCCCCTTAAAATATGACATCCTTGACAACTCCCTGGTTTTTCCACAACTTACGAATCTGCACTTCAAGGCCTGCTTCGCTCAATTTCCCCATTTTTCAGTACGATTTCAGTTGAATATTCAAAACGAAAACCAAAAGATAACAGATAACTAACAAATTCAACAGATCAAACGTTTCAAAAATTACTGCACTGATAAGATTCACAACATATACAGATTCAAGTTCTATACATAAAATATCTGCCCAACATTCAACAAGCTCTCATGTGGTACATTGAAAATAACACTATTTCCCCTACATATTTTCCTAAGAAAAGCATAAATATAATCAATGGCGATCTTCTTAATAAAACCAGAATCTCTTCTAGCTCTAACTATGGTATTTCCAAGGATATGCACAACTCCCGACTGCTCGCACGTGTTCAAGAACTCTATCTCATCTCCTCCAGGCGCTGCTGAATCTATAGAATTCGATCCGTTATATGTAAACTCTTCCGAATCAGAGTAGCCTTCCATCATGCTTTCAAGTCTAACATATAATAAAATGCTATCAAATAGCATCTTCTCAAAATTTTCATCTTTTCTGTGTACATCCTTGTAGCCATACCTGTTGAAAATCAGACAAACAAATTTTACTGATTCACCTAAAATTCCATTTGTTTGTAATTTTCAGTTTTATACCACAGATTCATGTTCTACTCATAAATTTGGACAAAATCTCATGCAGGCTGTGTGTCTTAAACTTATAACAAAAACAGACTTTAGTTCCGGATGCATGTTTGTTTATAGTGTTGATTTCTTAGAACTGAATGTTGGTTGCTAAATGTTTAGTAGTAAAAATACTAAAATAGTTGTTTATTTATCTTTTTATAAGTTCTGAATAGAGACTTTCTCTTGTTAAATAAACCATGATTTGTTCGCTCTAAACCCCTATTTTAAACAAATAACATTTAAACATTTTTACTACTTATTTTTTGTTCTATTAAGACCCACTTACTGGAAACAAATTTACACTCACACATGCACGTTTACTTGTTTTTTCATACATGTGTTTTACAGAGAAAATCAAAATGGTACCTGCGTATTCGATAAGTGTATGTGCGAATTACATAAATGTGCATGTATGGTTTTCAAATTAACACATGCTAGTGTTGATTCAAGGAAGTAAAAATGATGTCGAATTTGCAATAAGTTTCTAACGAAGAATATCATGACAACTAGCTTATTTAATCTGCCTATATAAAAAGTTTACCCAGGGAACAAAAAATGATTTCATAACTTACCTTGCAACACAACGGAACATATGAAAGCTCTTAGGCCCGATCCTCTTCACTATAAACCTTTCATCTACCGGGACAGTGTACACAGGCAGATACTTCACACATACAAACACTACGACTGAGTGTATAGCAGGTAAATTCGTGATGAAGTGCGAAAAAATATGAGGAACTCCACTAGCAAGCTCAGTGTACACAAACCCAATACCTGGAACCCGCACCAGCCCTAAACTGGGCCCCAGTCCAAGAATCCAGGCCATGGAAACACGACCATGCACTTCAAATTCATACCTCTTCACAGTTCCATAATGCCACACGTACATTATAATTAAGAAGGTTCCGGCAATGACTAATGGAACCCACCCACCTTGATCTATCTTGAAAAGCACTGCCGAGAAGTATGTCAGCTCTACTACTAGGGAAAGTGCAGTGAAAAGAACTATAAGGATCCAGTGACTTCTCCAAACTAACAACATGATTGGTATCATGAGGAAGGTTGTTACTAGCATTACAATGACCACTGCAGTACCTAGTTATCATGATGAGAAGTATAGCTTATTGATGGTAAATGAATGTATATGGCTAGCGTGCAAAAAGTATATATTGAACGAAAATATGTAACTATGTAAGTATACCATACGCATTTCCGATCTGACTTTGATTCCTGAATCCAGCAGTAACAGCAATGCATAATATCATAAGGATCCAGTTGATATCTGGAATATATATTTGCCCGAGAAACTTTTTAGATGTATGAACAATTTTAACTCTTGGAAAACATCCAAGTGCAAGTGCTTGCTTGATTATAGAGAACGTGGCGGATACAGTGGCTTGACTAGCAACAATAGCTGCTGCTGTTGCTACAATGAACATTGGCCAATATATACTTTCTGCACCAAAAAGGAAATTATGCATAACATAAGACCTTCAATATATACTTATATATCTTACATATAGGTTTAAAGCTCCCTCTAAGGGATGGATGGGTCGTTGAGCACTAGATTGTAGAAATAAAGATGCAGAGTGTTACGCACAATGGTTGTATAAAACACCACTTTAAATGCCAAATAAACGTATGGCAGAAGCAGGCACACATCCCACAGATTTAAATTTGAAATAGCATGCACCCATATACCCAAAAAGTTCCAAATAAACGGTTGTTAGCTGTTACCTGGGATAGATCGATAGAAAGCATCATTTACATGTTCTAGATTTTTCATGATATATGCTGCTTGTCCAATGTACGCTAAGAGAAGGCAAGGAAACACCACAAAAGTAAATGCTATCTGCATTGAATTTATTATTGATATCTAAAATCAGCCTCAAGTTCTTTCCGAGAAACATTCATTATATATGTGGCTGCGATGGTTTAAATTTGACTAACCTGAATTGCCAAGACAGGAAAGTGACATAAATCAGCAAATAATGCTTCGGTTCCTACATAAATAATGATCCAACATAAAGTTAACTGATTTACAGCTTCAAGTTCATGATGCATATAACTGGTACTGAAAAACTCACCAGTGATACTAAGCATGATTCCACCAAGGGAAGTCCAATTGTTTTTCCCTCGTTTAAAGTAACGATAGATGTAAATGGGATTAAATGCCTTCAAAACCGATCTGTCATATTTGCATATATTGATAATACCGATAGATCCAATAAGCAAAAACCAAATAAGTACTATCGGAGCAAATAACCACCCAACTCTATCGGTGCCATAATGTTGCATGCTGAAAAAAACAACTAGTATGACAGCGGCTACAAGTATCACCACATCTGTGCCATTAGAATGTACTGTTATTAATCATACAAGAAAAAGGTTCGAAATTTCACAATATTACCTACACTGAATAGAACGGTAGTAGGAAATACAAACTAAAAAAGAAGAAAATTATAGAATTCAACTACCCAAGTAATTTTGAGTTTTTTTCTTTTCTTTTTGTATTTGCTATTGTTGTGAGGAACCAAAAATGCTACCATGACCAAAAAAAAAGTCTTTGTTAAATTGTACACCAAAGACATAATTTTAGGAGCGGCCACATATTAAATTACCATATCACCCTCTTTGATTTGTTTCAAGTTCCTCCAAATACACTGTTATGTCATTTTGACAAAAAAAAAATGTTTTTGTCATAGTAGCAAAACTCGTGGGGAATATTCAACCATCCAAGTATGTATAAAAAAATATTTAAAAAACGATAAAAAGAAGAATAAATAAATATCTAAAATAGTTCTATTAGCAAGTAAATGTTCTGCGGGCGCTTTTCATGAGTTTAACAACTCAGATATCTCAAGTGTTAAAAATATCCAAAGATGCTAACCATAATAAAACTCGAGGGTGTTCAAAAGTAGAGTAAAAATACATAATAATACGACATAACATCGAACATGTAATTACCACTGTTCAGTTTTGGATGGTCCACTTTGATTCCTCCTGCTGCAGACAGAACTTGAAAAAAAAAAGACAAGAAAGAGAAGCATAAGGTAAAGAACAAAACATATCAATGATGCTTATAGCTTTTCAATAATGCATGATAACAACAGCAATAATGGAATTTGACACCGGACAGATGCACTTAAAAATTGTCGAAACTAACATTGCCACTATGTCTTGTTTCAAATGATAATCTGCCGATAATTATGGGGGAATCAAGTGCCAATTAAAACCCTACATGTTTACAGAAGTTTTAACTTTATTAAAGTAGGGCTGTATGAATCAAGATTGCGTAGCAGTATGTATAATTTCATATTCAACATACATGTAGTAGGCACCTGAAATAGCAGGAGTAAGAATACCATCACCAATAGCCATGCAGGTTCCCACTAGAACAAGAACAAGAAGTGCATGCTTTATGTAACCTCTGGACTCAAGCCATTGTTTTACCTTTGCCGCAAGTGAATTTTCATCATATGTTTGGCGGCTATAAGTTGTTAAATTTTCATCAGTTCGATGCTGGTTTGGAATAGTATTCACTTTTGCATGCCTACAGAGTAGTGAATAAAGAGCAAATGTACCACCTGCAAAATACGGATCAGAAAGAAGTTTGATTGTAAATATGGGACATCAAAGGGAATGATTTTGGAAGTGCAAACATATGAAATTTCACTGAACCAATTATTCAATGAAAGCACATACACTAGAATCAAGTATATTTTTAGCTGAAGGTTCAAATACAATTCTTCTAATGTATACTAAGAATTCAAAATGAGCGTACCCTGTCCAGCATCATTTGCTCTCAGCACTATGAACACGTATTTAAGAAGAGGAATAAGAGTAAGAGAGTAAATTATTAATGAGAGCGCTCCAATGACGTCTTCGGAATCATCTACTCCACGAGGAAATGTGTTGTAGAAGACATATAAAGGGGATGTACCTAAATCCCCAAACACTACACCCAGGCTTTGAAATGCAAGCCGTAACAATAGTAGAGCTGAGAATTTCTGCAAAAAGATGACATGATTATGTAAGTTTGGAAAGCTTATGCATTGTTGAGCAATATTCTTTCAAATTTTCTACTTTTGATGCGTCTATCGAGATAGTCTATAGAACAACTTAAAAGTGGTTAACGGAATCTAATGATACACATGACAACTTATAATGTATATTTTATGTCTTATTTAGTTCATTTTTACATATTGCCCACAACCATGATTTTTATAATTATTTTTAGTATATAACAGTTCAAATTTCTAGCTTCTTCTCTGGTTCGTCCATTTTTTAGCATGGTAAAACTAAAAGACAACACCACTAACAGTGATAGTGGGGATAACTTCAAATTCTGATAAATAATGAACTCATGGTTGACATCATATTATCCGAAATAATAAACAAGAACTAAGATAAATATATCATGTCCGCCTACCTACAACTAAAAAACAAAACTACTTGACACCACATGATGAACACTTACACTAGTAATCAGGGCCAAGGGCCTACGAATTAAATATTCATAAAATGAATTATATATTTGAAAGAAAAAAAAAGAAGGAAGAAGAAGAAGAAAAATTAAATGCGTATCAAATGGTACCTTCTCTCTATACATAGTTCTCAGTCTACTAGCTTCTTCATCCATAGGCTGATCAATAGTCTGGTCCAATACCCACATACTTCCTTTTGTGCTCTCTCTATCCATGGACTCGGTATCCATTACTTCAAATAAAAAACAAATAAACGGCTCTAACCACTATTCAATCTGCAATTCAGTAACAAAGCGCACACATTAATCCTTGTATCAAGTAATGCATAGAATTAAACCAGTATTCAGAAGGGGAATAACCCACAGTTAGCAAAATTGAAATTGAATTTCCTTGATAAGAACTTGTATTATATTCTCTATCGTGCACAAAAATAAACCTACATGTATTATATTCTATAAAAAAGAAAGAGCATCAAACTCTCATTATTTAAGCATATACCCATTTGATCCCTAAATATTGAATGGTTTAAAAGCCATTAGTATAAAATTTACATACCCCAAACAGAAGCAGCTTCAACCACATGTGCTAAATCATAAAATATACCTAAAGTCTGAAAGTACAATAAAATCGCATCTTAAATCATAATCTTACCAGTAAAATTAAGGGAACAGAATCAATCTCAAATTTCCAACTTCAAATAATAAATGAGCCACTACAATAACCAATTTTAAATAGAACATAAGGAGGCAATTTTGCAAGTACTGTACAGTCTAGAAAGTAAATTAACATGCTTGTCTGATTAATTATTTCCTTTTTCTTCTTCAAAAAATGGATATGGCATATACCTTAGTAAACAAAACAACAGCAAGCTTAACTAAGGATTTTCAAAGTAAAGCTAACTCTACAAATAGCACAAGCTCAACAAGTGAAAAAGAAATCTATATGGATGTGAAATTCGTAGAGATAACAATGAAAACACTTCATATTCAATACCTGATTAAAAGCGATAAAGATTTACAGGTACCAGAAACTTTTACAGCTGAAAAAGAAAAAGGAAAATCTGGGAAAACAGAGAATTCAGTTCAAATGATGAAAAAGGAGAAATATTTCCTGTTATATTCAGGTTGTATAGTAAAAAGAAAAAGAATTTATGCACCTGTCCGCCGTGGTCCCTATGGAGGAGTGCAGATTAGCATCGGCCGGTAGTTGTTGCGAATCAAATGATGCAAAAGCACAGAGCTTTATGTTCAAGTTTTGAGGGAGAGGAAGGATGGGTATTCTATGTTCTGTTTAACATGTCTACTGAATCATGGGGATTATTTGGAACATGATCCCCTGCTCCAGCTGATAAACAAAGTGGTAGCCGCAATGGGATGGACCAGCTATCACCTAATAAATGCATAATTTAATCATTTACACCAGGAGGATTATAGGAGGATTACTTTAGTTGAATCAAATCTGATTGACCGTTCAAAGCTGTTTGGTTTTAAATTTTGATAAGCGATTGGATCCACTGAGATTTTAACCAAAGCAGCTGAAAGATAAAACGATGTTATGTACGGTGACTGCACTCAATACGAGTTTGTTCACTCCGCCACCTGATTGGTAGAAATCAGATAGACCCATATGAGCTCCTCTGATTTCCACCAACGAAAGACCGAAGTCATGGTGACACCGCATAAAGTGGTGTCAACAAACTCGCTCTTGACTGCCCTTGCTTGGTATATTCAAGCGAAATTGTGGTTGTGAGCACAAAAGATTTAACCCTTGATCTTTAGGGTGCAATTTGCAACAAATGAATGTACAATGGGCGGGGTATTTTAGCATGGAAGTTGAATTAATGGTGAATGCATTTGATGTTATAAAAAAAATGCATCGAAGCATAGTGAATTTAATTAATTTATAATTTATTAATGGAAAAGTTTATTTAGACATAGCATTTTTACATAATTTGTGACACAATTGATTTTAAGCATTGAATTGACCCCTGAATTCCATCCTATCATACAAGAATAAAAAGATCCAACAAGCAAGACTCTGTGTCTTTCGATTTGTGTTTAAATTTGTATATAAATTGTCTCGCCCTTTATTAATTAGTTATTTGTTTTTTTAGTAAATAGCACATAAACAATTTACAAAAATAAGTAAATTTATAATTTATAATTTTTCAAAATTAGTTCAGACAACATCATTATGTATAGTATTTTGATACGAACGTAACGCAAAAAAACCGCATTTCAAACAAATTTTCGTTTGCACAAAATTTTAATTAAATTAAAAGCACATTAACACAAAGGGACGAAATTGCAATTTGCAGAAATGACGTAGATGATGCCTTACGACTGTTTCTCATGCAATGGAAGCGTCTGACTTGACATTTGCTAACTATGAACTCACGCTTGGACTTATCTCGATAATAGTATGGTTAATTGTCAATTGAATAAAGATGAAACACCAACAAAAAGAAACATCCAAAGTTAAAGCATTCACAAGAAATGTGGTATTTACATGCATCCAAAAAAAAAGCTTCACCTTTCGGAACTAAAAGCCCACAATAATTATCCTTTTATTTCGTAAACAAAATTCGCCTATTTTTTAAAACACATTAAAATTACATAACATGTACAGGAACTCAAAATAAAAATAGAGAATTTATATTTCGACTATACTTAGGACGATTAAAAGTTAAATGAATATTTATTTGATTGGTCAAAATATGATTTGTCAAAAATTACAAGTTTTTTGGAGCGACTAGTCTATTGCCATTTCCATCTTTTCCGTAACACCCTGCGATTCTAAAAGTAAATTTTATTAATAAATTCTAAAACAATGAAAAATGAACATTTTGTGAATATTAGAATTTGGCCACGAAATGTATACCATTGTATTTTTGGCTATATTCTAATAAACTTTCATATGTAATATTTGCTGATCGAAGTTTAAATGGAAAAATTTACGATTGTTTGGAATCTTAACGTCGGAGACAATTATACATGAGTGTGTATGTGTGCGCACATATGTGTATGCGTGTGTGTGTGTGTGTGTATATAACTCTGGTAAGTTGTATACATTTGAAATTTAAAGTCAAAATGTGAATAAATGACGAACAATATGCAACAAAAGAAAATAATAAAGGAAAAGTTAAAATGGTAACACAATTAATTAATAAGAATAGTTAATGTGTAACGTATTCAATTAGCGAATGAAAGGATTTAACTAGTAGTTGACATTCAAACTCTAATGTTTGCAAAGTCAGCAAAAAATTAATTTCAATGATAGTTTATTAAGAAAATGGACAAGGATTGAAAATGAATTAATTGAAATAATTTACGCGTATGTATGTATTAGCATACGACTGAATCCATATTTGAAAATATTAGTATAATCTATTATGTATTCTTATTCTTATAATAAAGAAAACCAATCAAATAATGATTAGGAATTAATGACAATTAAAATCCATTACAATAATAATTAATATACGTTATGATGATAATTACGATATGTAACAACCCGTATTTTTATAACATGTTAAAACAAGAGATCAAGGCAGAATTAATTTTAAATTCAAAATCAGGGGAAACGGGTTACGCCATTGCGTTCGTCTCAAAATTTTACATGAAATAGAGTCCGAGTTTTCGAAAATCGGAGCCCGGATGAAGAAGTTATGGCCTGTACAAGTTTTAGCAGTTTTCAGGCAGACTGGACCAAGGGGTCGACCTACCCCCCCCCCCAGGTCGACCACAGGGTCGACCTACCCCCCAGGTCGACCATAGTGTCGACCCCCCCCACCTTACAGGTCGATCTGGTTTGACCCAAAACTCATTTTTGAAGCCTGAGACGTGTTTTGACGATCCGGATTGATTCTAGGGTTAATTTAAAGGCCTAAACTAGTTGCTACACCTATATAAACACCCTTAAACCTAACCTAATTCATATCAAATCATTCTTACACTATTATGCTGCTGAACTCCCTCTTGAACCATGGTCGCCGCCCCCCAAATTAAAGAACAAGCATTCAAACTCAATCCAATTTGAAGATTAAAGCTTGTACAATGATTCAAGATAATAAATCAACACTACTACAACATTCTATGACAATTTCAGTTCCTAATTCACTAGCCATGCTCTGTAAGTTCTAGTTGTTTTTAGATTTAAACATTTAATTATAATATGGACATGAAATAAAGTGGAATTGGATCTAAGTATGTTTATCGATTCTGATCTATTTCTGTTGCTCTTTGAATCTTCTGTTTTGGGACTTGTCTATCTTTATGTTCATGACAAGTTTATGATCTATTCAGCAATTTTCTTGATTCGTGATGACATTATCATCAAGTTGTAATATTTATGCCTGTGATGATGTTTTCCTCTGATCTTATTTTTATTCAATTTCTATCTCCCCCAATTTATTTTCTTTTCATGAACCCTGGTCAATTTCGGACCTTGGCCTAAAATCGCGATTTGCGTACGATATGTATACGGGGGAATTATGGGATTATTGCCTATATTAATATGATGTAATAATTGGCAACATGAAATTGGATATTATCATTGTATTTGCAAGTTTGGGCTTGATCTGTAAATTTTGGTATAATCTTGTTATGAACAAATTTGCATAAATATTATATACATGGAATTTGGCACAAATAGGATTTATGTAATGTAACATGAGATTTGGTATATATAACATGTATGTAATTTGGCATGTAAATTAAACCACGAGTTCGGGCCTATGTAAATTAAATCAAAAGATTTGGATTACGATTGGGCATACGTAGAATTGGGGATTTGAATATAAAAGCGATTGTAAATTTGATAATTGGCATAAATATGTATTATGAACTTGGGTAGTTGGCGTGTGTTGTAATAAAAAGATTACAATTTGGGATAACTACATCATGAATCATGATTTGGGATTATTTGGGCATGATACATGAAATTTTGGCTAGAACTCGATATGGGTGAAATAGCATAAACTTGGCATACATGGAAATAGGCAAGAATTGGACATATGTAAACTGACTAGAATTGGGTATATATATCCATATATATATATATATATATATATATATATTGACATGTAATTTTGGAACTTGGGCATATGTTTATTAATATGTAAAGTTGGGAATTTGAAACATGAAAATGATTGTGTATTGGATAATTGACTTGAACACGAACATGAACATTTCTATATGTTAAACACATGAACTGATATTGGGATTTTGGGGGAAATACGACCATCAATGAACCTTTGACACGAGGTTAGACTCGGTTTGTGGTGTAAATCTGCCCGGAACCGCCCGGCAAATCCAGTAGCCACAAAGTGTTAGTCTAATGTGAGAGGTCGAAGGCCAAATTGTAGGCAAAATCTGCCCGGAACCGCCCGACAAATCCAGTGGCCACAAAGTGCACGGTCTAATGTGAGAGGTCATGATTCGTTCGTTATAATGAATGAATTAAGGAATACTAACCATAATAAGACGTGGGTATGGTTAGAGGGTTAGGTGGGATAACATGGAAATTTGACATGTAAATGTGGACCTAACCGGTATGAGTTAAGAACATGTAAAACTTACAAGTGTAGGCTTAACCAACGTAACAGTTAATCAGACCAATGGGTGGGTTAAGTAATATGACTAGACAAATGACACTTAACCAATATAACATGACACGTGGCAGGGTTAAGTCAACTGGAACATATAGATAATACTTAACCAACTTTGCATGATACGTGGGCGGGTTAAGCCATGATTTACTTGAAATACTTAACCAATTGAACACGATGATTTGATAGGGTTAAGTTATGAACCATTTGAATATACTTAACCAATTTGACACGATGATTTGATAGGGTTAAGTCATGAACCACTTGAATGTACTTAACCAATTTGACATGATGATTTGATATGGTTAAGTCATGAACCACTTGAATATACTTAACCAATTTGACACGATAATTTGATAGGGTTAAGTCATGAACCACTTGAATATACTAACCAATTTAACACGATGACTTGATAGGGTTAAGTCCTGAACCGCTTGAATATACTTTACCAATTTAACATGATGATTTGATAGGGTTAAGTCATGAACCGCTTGAATATACTTAACCAATTTGACACGATGACTTGATAGGGTTAAGTCATGAACCGCTTGAATATACTTAACCAACTTGACACATGATTCGTAGGGCTAAGTCATGAACTTAAACGACAACACTTAGCCAATTTGACATGACATGTAGACGAGTTAAGTCACGAACTTGAATGACAACACTTAACCAACTTGACATGCTAGAACAATGGGGTTAAGTCTCGAATTTAAATGACAACACTTAACCTATTAGAAGGAAACCCTAGTTACGCGGTCCGTTTCAGCAGTGACCCACTAGATGTATCATGGTACCCTGGAACTAGGCAGGGTGGGGCACGATTACTGGGCTGATTGTAAGCAACCAGAACAACGGCTGTGTGGGTGCGCCAGTGTAGGTTCTAACGGAGTGCGGGCGTGCACACACTCCGGAGCAGAAAAAGCAGGCATTGGGCATCAGTAGGTTTATCTGTGTGTGCTTGATTCGTGTCGATGGTTGGCACCATAAGGCTTGATACACCCTATGGTGGACCTAGCACAGGTGACTACATTTCATGATTGGGCCGTGTGACACAGACACATGAACGAGCTAGGACTTGTAGGGAGCCGATCGATTAATAGATCGTTACGTGGAATTCGTTAGGTAGCATAATCCCTAGTGGTCCTAGGTGGCATAAATCCTAATCGAATCTAGAAAACGTTCAATAGGTAGCATAATCCCTAGTGGTCCTAGGTGGCATAAATCCTAGTTGAACACGCGATAGTTCATGATAAGGAAACCTAGCCAGAACAAGGGTGGCAGTCCAAACGATTTTAAGAATGGTTGTACTACGTTGAAGTAGTATAAAAATACATGATGAAACCCATACGATATACGGCAAGGGACTGTACATATACATGGAAAGGATGATACGAGTTGGGGTATTAGTACAGTTGGTGCAGAGAATATAGGAAATCAAAGAAAATAGTGGAATGGTGAAGCTTAGAAATCTTGCGATGTTATACTTAATAGAAACCTTGCAATGTTATACTTGATTGATCGTGGATGTAGCTTACCTTGTCATCATGCTTATGTTTACTTTCAGTTTATTCATGTCATGTTATCTTTACCTATTTTTATGCTGAAAGCCACTAGGACTTACTCAGTCCTTATGACTGACCCAGTTTGTTTCGCCTCTTTTTCTTCCGTTCCCCCCCCCCCCAGGTTCTCAGGGAGGAAGCACTACTACGTAGTTTGGACTTCTTTCTGCTTCAAGATCATCATATATGGCTTGGACCTTTCTTGGTTGTGGCTGCTTTACTTGGGGAATGATTTATGACTATGGTTTTATGCTTCTTTACTATTGCAAGGCAGATTTTTCGATGTAAAAGGCTTTAGAGCTTACTAGATTTTAAAGAAATGAAATTTGGTTTTTCTTCCGTTGTTTTATATATGTTCTGTCTTGTAATATTTCTGTGTATGTTTACCTAGATAATGCTCCACCAAAGCTAGTGCATTCCCTTTGTGAGTGACCCTAGCGGAGGTAGGGTGTTACATTTGGTATCAGAGCAGAAGGTTACCAGACTGGGCAAAAGTTTTTAAAACCTTCTGAAATTATTTGCAAACTCGTTTACAAAGAAGCAATTTTCAAGAAAAATCTTGTTTTATTTAAAGGCTATTCCCCAAAGCCATATGCACTATCTTTTGATTCTCTCCTTGAGTCTCTTCTTCCTTTCTTTTTCACCATAGTTTGTAGGCATGCGACACATGTCGGAGGGCAAAGTAGTGTCCAACCTCCATCAGTAGCCGCAATAGTTTTACTTGCGACCAATCTTATCTCAAGTTTTGTAGGGTTGTCGTGCGATGGAAGTAGCTTTCGAGAAACTTGTCAACAAGCTATACAAGGGTAGTAGGAATGAGGATAAATAACACAAGTCTAAGGATGAGAAACTTGTTGATATGGCTTAATCCACGAAGAGGAAAAAAAAGTAAAAGGAAAGAGGCCAAGTGAAAGAATAATAAAAACCCATGACAAGAAAGAACATCGTTGGTATGGTAAAAAGGGACATGTAATAAGTATCATAGGACAAAGACAAGGGCAAAGAACAAGATCGTCGAGAGGGAAATTGTATGCTCTCACTACTAGCATACCTAAGAGATGTGGTAATGCTTCTGTTAAAAGTTTAGCTGCTCTTTTCTATCATACCGTGGGAACTTTGTTTTTATATACATCGCATCCTTTTAATTCTGCTTCGATAGTTGAGTCTCTGCATCTTAGTACTAGCTAAGTAAAGGATCCCATTTTTGTGTCTCAAATTCTATTGGGTAATCGGCTCATTTATTCATGACTTGTTTGGATTTGAGAATGTCTAGGCTAAGCAATGCTTATGTTTTTGGGCTATGGGTTGATTCTAGGGATGGAGTGGTTGTCCAGAAATGGTACCATTCTCGAGTATGAAAAGAGGGTAGTTAGACTCTTGACTTGCCCCGGTAATGTCCTCGAAGTCTAGGGTAACCCTTAGGGTTCTTCCATGCTTAGTTACCTAGAATCTCTTGATACATCTATTGATCCCGAGTAGTGTTCGCCACTAAGGTGGATGGTTCATTTCGCTTATGCATGAGTTATAGAAAATCACCTTAGTAAGTACACTTGGCAACATGATTGGCATTTGTTTATTCTCAAGAGATAATCCATTTATGTGGAATGCCTTCTAGTAAGTGAATGAGATCCAAGATTCACTAGTGAATTTTGGAGAGCTTGCACGAAACCATGAGTACGAAGTTATGTTTGAATCGGGTATACTAGAAAGAGAATAAGCGAAAGTGAAACGAGAGGCGACAGTGGAATGAGTTCCAACTCATATTCTGGGAACAAGAATTAAGGAACTACGAAATTGTGAAGTTAAAGACGGTCAAAGCACAATGGAGTTAAGCTCAAGGAAATATGACCTAGAAGATTGAATACTAGACACGCGCATCATATCTCTTTTTAAGAGTATATCCTTGATCCCTCTTTTCCTGTAGAGCTTACTTGCATGCTATCTTTTATGTATATCCTCTCGGTCCTATTCTCAATCTTATTTCGGTTGCAAACCCCATAAGGAGTATGACTCATCTGGTTTTAATACATGTTAGGGCTTGAGGGTGTCCGTTGGGTTGACTAAACTTTTTGGGTTTTATAGGATATGGGCTGGTGCTGAGGGAGTTCTCCTCCTATTCAGTATATATGTGACGTAGATTTCCAGCTTTGACATTGCCTAATGGGCACAAGGTTTTTACTTGCTTCTATCATTCGGCTACATCTTTAGGTAGGAACAATTGGGTGAAACATGTGTTTGAGACATGTTATGATTGATGGTTGTAAATGGTTGCAAGTGGTTGCTCGTGGTTGCATAACACACATTAGGCACTAGATCGGCTCAGACACATTTTCATATTGCATATGCATGAGTGTTTATACTTGTTTATGGATGAAATTGAATGTGTTATCATGTGAATGTTGCATATGGATGGATGTTTGAGCACACATATAGTGTTTATGTGATTAGGGCTATTTGCATACATGTTGGACTCATGACACAAAACATATTTTGCATTAAGAAGATCAATCAGGCCTGATCATTTGCATTAGATAAGGAACATGTACACACACTTTCTGCATATGTTCATACAGCGTTAGAAATTTCTTAAGGACAATGGATGTCTGTGATTGATGATTGAGTAGATGGATGATTGGATGGTAGGACACATTCTTCTTAACTTGAAGATTTCGGGGACGAAATCCTTTAAGGAGGGGAGAATGTAACAACCCGTATTTTTATAACATGTTAAAACAAGAAATCAAGGAAGAATTAAATTTTAAATTCAGAATCAGGAGAAACGGGTTACGCCATTACGTTCGTCTCGAAATTTTACATGAAATAGAGTCCAAGTTTTCAAAAATCAGAGTCCGGATGAAGAAGTTATGGCCTGTACAAGTTTCAGCAGTTTTCAGGCAGACTGGACCAAGGGGTCGACCTACCCCCCCCCCCCCCTCCCAGGTCGACCATAGGGTCGACCTACCCCCTAGGTCGACCATAGTGTCGACCCCCTCACCTTACAGGTCGACCTGGTTTGACCCAGAACTAATTATTGAAGCCTGAGACGTGTTTTGACGGTCCGGCCGGATTGATTCTAGAGTTAATCTAAGGGCCTAAACTAGTTGCTACACCTATAAAAATACCCATAGACCTAACCTAATTCAGATCAAATCATTCTTACACTATTATGCTGCTGAACTCCCTCTTGAACCATGGTCGCCGCCCCCAAATTAAAGAACAAGCATTCAAACTCAATCCAATTCGAAGATTAAAGCTTGTACAATGATTCAAGACAATAAATCAACACTACTACAACATTCTATGACAATTTCAGTTCTTAATTCACTAGCCATGCTCTGTAAGTTCTAGTTGTTTTTAGATTTAAATATTTAATTATAATATGGACATGAAATAAAGTGGAATTGGATCTAAGTATGTTTATCGATTCTGATCTATTTCTGTTGCTCTTTGAATCTTCTGTTTTGGGACATGTCTATCTTTATGTTCATGACAAGTTTATGATCTATTCAGCGATTTTCTTGATTCGTGATGACATTATCATCAAGTTGTAATATTTATGCCTATGAAGATGTTTTCCTTTGATCTTATTTTTATTCAATTTCTATCTCCCCCAATTTATTTTCTTTTCATGAACCTTGGACAATTTCGGACCTTGGCCTAAAATCGCGATTTGCGTACGATATGTATACGGGGGAATTATGGGATTATTGCCTATATGAATATGATGTAATAATTGGCAACATGAAATTGGATATTATCATTGTATTTGCAAGTTTGGGCTTGATCTGTAAATTTTGGTATAATCTTGTTATGAACAAATTTGCATAAATATTATATACATGGAATTTGGCACAAATAGGATCTATGTAATGTAACATGAGATTTGGTATATATAACATGTATGTAATTTGGCATGTAAATTAAACCACGAGTTCGGGCCTATGTAAATTAAATCAAAAGATTTGGCTTACAATTGGGCATATGTAGAATTGGGGATTTGAATATAAAAGCGATTGTAAATTTGATAATTGACATAAATATGTATTATGAACTTGGGTAGTTGACGTGTGTTGTAATAAAAAGATTACAATTTGGGATAACTACATCATGAATCATGATTTGGGTTTATTTGGGCATGATACATGCAATTTTGGCTAGAACTCGATATGGGTGAAATAGCATAAACTTGGCATACATGTAAATAGGCAAGAATTGGACATATGTAAACTGACTAGAATTGGGTATATATATATATATGTATATATATATATATATATTGGCATGTAATTTTGGAACTTGGGCATATGTTTATTAATATGTAAAGTTAGGAATTTGAAACATGAAAATGACTGTGTATTGCATAATTGACTTGAACACGAACATGAACATTTCTATATGTTAAACACATGAACTGATATTGGGATATTGGGGGAAATACGACCATTAATGAACCTTTGACACAAGGTTAGACTCGGTTTGTGGTGTAAATCTGCCCGGAACCGCCCGACAAATCCAGTAGCCACAAAGTGTTAGTCTAATGTGAGAGGTCGAAGGCCAAATTGTAGGCAAAATCTGCACGGAACCGCCCGACAAATCCAATGGCCACAAAGTGCACGGTCTAATGTGAGAGGTCATGATTCGTTCGTCATAATGAATGAATTAAGGAATACTAACCATAATAAGACGTGGGTATGGTTAGAGGGTTAGGTGAGATAACATGGAAATTTGACATGTAAATGTGGACCTAACCGGTATGAGTTAAGAACATGTAAAACTTACAAGTGTAGGCTAAACCAACGTAACAGTTAATCAGACCAATGAGTGGGTTAAGTAATATGACTAGACAAATGACACTTAACCAATATAACATGACACGTGGCAGGGTTAAGTCAACTGGAACATATAGATAATACTTAACCAACTTTGCATGATACGTGGGCGGGTTAAGCCATGAATTACTTGAAATACTTAACCAATTGAACACGATGATTTGATAGAGTTAAGTCATGAACCATTTGAATATACTTAACCAATTTGACACGATGATTTGATAGGGTTAAGTCATGAACCACTTGAATATACTTATCCAATTTGACACGATGATTTGATAGGGTTAAGTCATGAACCACTTGAATATACTTAACCAATTTGACACGATAATTTGATAGGGTTAAGTCATGAACCACTTGAATATACTTAACCAATTTAACACGATGACTTGATAGGGTTAAGTCCTGAACCGCTTGAATATACTTTACCAATTTAACATGATAATTTGATAGGGTTAAGTCATGAACCGCTTGAATATACTTAACCAATTTGACACGATGACTTGATAGGGTTAAGTCATGAACCGCTTGAATATACTTAACCAACTTGACACATGATTCGTAGGGCTAAGTCATGAACTTAAACGACAACACTTAGCCAATTTGACATGACAAGTAGACGGGTTAAGTCACGAACTTGAATGACAACACTTAACCAACTTGACATGCTAGACCGATGGGGTTAAGTCTCGAATTTAAATGACAACACTTAACCTATTAGACGGAAACCCAAGTTACGCGGTCCATTTCAGCAGTAACCCACTAGATGTATCATGGTACCCTGGAACTAGGCAGGGTGGGGCACGATTACTGGGCTGATTATAAGCGACCAGAACGACGGCTGTGTGGGTGCGCCAGTGTAGGTTCTAACGGAGTGCGGGCGTGCACAAATTCCGAAGCAGAAAAAGCAGGCATTGGACATCAGTAGGTTTATCTGTGCGTGCTTGATTCGTGTGGATGGTTGGCACCATAGGGCTTGATACACCCTATGGTGGACCTAGCACAGGTGACTATATTTCATGATTGGGTCGTATGACACAGACACATGAACGAGCTAGGACTTGTAGGGAGCCGATCGATTAATAGATCGTTACGTGGAATTCGTTAGGTAGCATAATCCCTAGTGGTCCTAGGTGACATAAATCCTAATCGAATCTAGAAAACGTTCAATAGGTAGCATAATCCCTGGTGGTCCTAGGTGGCATAAATCCTAGTTGAACACGCGATAGTTCATGATAAAGAAACCTAACCAGAACAAGGGTGGCAGTCCAAACGATTTTAAGAATGGTGGTACTACGTTGAAGTAGTATAAAAATACGTGATGAAACCCATACGATATACGGCAAGGGACTGTACATATACATGGAAAGGATGATACGGGTTGGGGAACTAGTACAGTTGGTGCAGAGAATATAGGAAATCAAAGAAAATAGTGGAATGGTGAAGCTTAGAAATCTTGCGATGTTATACTAATAGAAACCTTGCAATGTTATACTTCATTGATCGTGGCTGTAGCTTACCTTGTCATCATGCTTATGTTTACCTTCAGTTTATTCATGTCATGTTATCTTTACATGTTTTTATGCTGAAAGCCACTGGGACTTACTCAGTCTTTATGACTGACCCAGTTTGTTTCGCCTCTTTTTCTTCCGTTTCCCCCCCAGGTTCTCAGGGAGGAAGCACTACTACTTAGTTTGGACTTCTTTCTGCTTCAAGATCATCATATATGGTTTGGACCTTTATTGGCTGTGGCTGCTTTACTTGGGGAATGATTTATGACTATGGTTTTATGCTTCTTTACTATTGCAAGGCAGATTTTTCGATGTAAAAGGCTTTAGAGCTTACTAGATTTTAAAGAAATGAAATTTGGTTTTTCTTCCGTTGTTTTATATATGTTCTGTCTTGTAATATTTCTGTGTATGTTTACCTAGATAATGCTCCACCAAAGCTAGTGCATTCCCTTTGTGAGTGACCCTAGCGGAGGTGGGGTGTTACACGATATGTTACAAACGTATCAAAAAGATCAACATAAATGAAAAGAAGGTAATTAAACACACACACATACACACACACACACACGCACACACGCACACACACACATATATATATATATATATTTGAAATTAACATATATATATATACATATATATATATATATATATAATTTACTAATGGAGAAGTCTATTTAGACATGGCATTTTAACATAATTTGTGACACAATTGATCTCAAGCATTGGATTGACCCATGAATTACATCCTTCCAAACACGAATAAAAAGATCTAACAACCGAGACTCTATATCTTTTAATTTGTGTTTAAATTTTGTATACAAATAGTCTCCCCCTTTATTAATTAGTTATTTGATTTTTAGTAAATAACACGTAAACAATTTACAAAAACAAGTAAATTTAAAATTTCTCAAAATTTAGTTCAGACAACATCAAGTATTTTGATACGACCGTAACGCAAAAAACTGCATCTTAGACAAATTTTCGTTTGCACAACTTATAATTTTAGAAATTTATAAAAAAATAATTTTAATCAAATTAAAAACATATTAACATGAAAGGCCAAAACCGCAAATTGTAGGAATGAGGTAGTTGATGCCTTATGACTGTTTCTCATGCGATGGAAGCGTCTGACGTGATATTTGCTGACTATGAACGCATACTTGGATTTATCCCGACAGTAGCATGGTTAGTTGTCTGTTAAATAATGGTGGAACACCAACAAAACAAAACATCCAAAGTTAAGCATTCACAAGAAATGTGGTATTTATGTGCACTCAAAAAAAAAAAAAAAAAAAAAAAAAAAAAACTTTACCTTTGAAAACTAAAAGCCCACAATAATTATCCTTTTATTTCGTAGATGAAATTCGCATATTTTTTAGCACACATTAAAAATTACATAACATGTACAAAAACTCAAAATGAAAATAGAGAATTTATATTTCGACTGTACTTAGAACGGGCTAATGTTAAATGAATATGTATGTTATTGGTAAAAATCTGATTTGTCAAAAATTGCTTGCTTTTTGGAGCGACTGATCAATTACCAATTCCACCTTTTTGTAACACCCTACGATTCTAAAAGTGATTTTTATTAATAAAATTTAAAACAATGAAAATTGGACATTTTGTGAATATTAGAATTTGGCCACGAAATGGATACCATTGTATTTTTGGCAATATTCTCTTTCACATGTAATATTTACCGATTGAAGTTTAGATGGAAAAATCATGATTGTTTGGAATCTTAATGCCGGAAACAATTATGTATGAGTGTGTATGTGTGCACACATCTGTGTATGTATGTGTGTGGGCGCGCGCGCGTGTGTTTTTGTGTGTGTGTGTGTGTGTGTGTGTATAACTCTGATAAATTGTATACATTTGAAATTTAAAGTCAAAATGTGAATAAATGATGAACAATATGCAACAAAAAATGGAAAAATTAAAATGGCAACACAATTAATTAATAAGAATAGTTAATGTGTAACGTATTCAATTAGCAAATGAAAGGATTTAGCTAGTAGTCGACATTCAAACTCTAATCTTTGCAAAGTGAGCAAAAATTTAATTTCAATGAAAGTTTATCAGGAAATGAACGAGGATTGAAAATGAATTAATTGAAATAATTTATGCGTATATATGCATTAGCATATGTTTGAATCCATATTTGGAAATATTAGTATAATCTATAATGTATTCTTGTTCTTATAAAAAGAAAACTAATCAAATAATGATTAGGAATTGATGACAATTAAAATTTATTACAATAATAACTAATATAGGTTACAATGATAATTATCGTATGTTACTAACGTAGCAAAGAGATCAACATAAAAGGAAAGAAGGTAATTAAATACACATACACATACATACATACGTGCTCGCGAGCGCACATACGCGCACCCGAACACACACACACGCACACACACACGCACACACGCACACAGATATATATATATATATATATATATATAAGACAAGCCAACATTGTATGGCATATTCAAAAGATGTGCTCCTGCCTGGTAAAAGGTCAGGAGTTCGAGTTTGATTCCTTCCTTATGTGGTCGAACCAAATTGCCATGTAGTATGCTATATACAACTTAAAATTTGTATATTAAGTATATCAAGTGCCTAATTTCAATTATATATACATGGATACAGATATACATACATGCATGCACATGTGCGCGCGCACACACACATACACATATACATATACATATACACACACATATATATATATACAGAGAGAGAGAGATAGTTGAGGAAGTAAGGTAGAAAAGACATTGAATCAGGTAAGTAAACTAAACCTAATATCCTATTGGAATTGGATGGTTGAAATAGAAACCGAATTTGCATTCTCTTTGTTGTTGTTTGATTCTATGTTCAACAACAGTGTTAAAGGTTACAACAATACATGAGATAAGTAGGGAAGGTGGGTAAAGGTATTTTAATTTATTTTTTTACATACAATCCTCACTTAGCAAATTACAAATTAGGAGGTGTCCCCTTAAAATTAACCATCCTTAACCAATATTGGAGTTCTTTTAATTATCCCCTAATTTTAGTCAAAGCAATACCATTGATATAATATATACAACAAATTATAATAAATATAGTGTGTTGCAAAAGGCATCTCTTTTTCTAATACTATTACTAAAAAATACTATAAATTTTATATTGCGCTCTTCTTAATGCCAAATTTTTTAAGGGGCTACGAAATATATTATTTTCAACTTTTTTGTACTATGAACAACTGTCATCTAACATCGTTTTCCACAGCGATTAATAACAGTATTTCAGTGATTGATGACTGTGAAAAACGGTGTTGACCAACAACTGTTTGCCATGCAAAGCTATTTTGCATGGTGGTTAATTGTCGTGTCGTTGAAGACATATGAGCTGGCACACAATTCTCATATAACAAAAGGAATCATTGTTGTTACGTGCATACCAACTCATATTTGTTTTCAACTCCTTCAGTTTATTCCATGATGTGGGACTATTAATTTCAACCTGTCATTCCTCCTTAACAACATGTGAGACAATCCTATCATTAGGAAGTACATAAAATTTATTATGCTTATTATGTTTATTCAAGATGTTACTAGAAAAAGTAAAACTGAGTGCTTTTAACATTTTACTAAATAAATAATACACAGATATCCGGATTCCCTTCTTCCTAAACTTTTCAAACTCCGTATAGTCCTCCATGAGGATCATCAAAGAAGTTAACAGATTTATTATTAAAAGGAATATCAATTCAAATATAGTTTAAACAGGAAGGATATTATTAAATAATACAGTAGGTGCCTTGACTCGTAACAATTGAATAAAACCTGGCTGCATATAAGCTACTAAGTAGCTAGCTAGTTGCAAGGTCAAACATCACTTATTTGATATCTAATGAATATTCTAAAGTAGAATAATTGTATGTTTATCAACTACAAGTTGGAAGGTTTGATGTCGAATACAAAATATAAATTTAAATAGAATAACTACTGTGAATTAAGTATGAAGAATCAAATATAGGCTTGTTCATGGCCATTAAACATCTGTCCATGTTGAGAAACTGAAGTGGTGGGTACATGTTAATGATCTTGTACTTATAAGAAAAATTAAATTAAATTGTGATGCAATGAACCGTAAGCTTAAGTAAACACAGCAAAAGGAACAATTGTTTAAGAGTAATGAAAAACTGAGTGTATATATATACGTATTTTATATGTCCCAATCAACTGATCACCAAATTGAACGAATCAAATGTGGGATGTTTATTTATGCTTAATAATGAAGACAAATGATAATCGATTCCTTTGTAAATGATTGACTATCAATTATGCAAGTCAGGTAGACAAATGCTGGTCGACTTCTCCACAAACCTAAAACCTTGTGTGGCCATATCAAGAGGCATCTCAACCTACTTGTGGTCAGTGTTGTATGTTCTTATTCATTGGAGAACCATGCACAGAATAAATGTTAAGATTATGTGGAGACTGGAGTATTTCAGGAATTGCCTTAGCCATTATTGGAGAACAAATTCATATTACTACAAGTATATGTACATTAGTTGTAGATGTTTTTCCAAAAGAACCAAACTGGGATATGATGCATGCTGCATGTTAGTATATTAAAGTGAAAGTCCTGCAGGAAGTAACTTATTTAGTAATATGCATATGAGTTAGATTCATGTATAGAAGTTAAAAAATGGAAACTTGCAGGTCAATGCAATTGTATTTCTAATTATTAGGGTTTACTAGTTACTTAGGATATATATCTACGTCAGGGCATGCATGAATGTAGATGTATATATCGCGGTGTGATGGTAGCCCGTATGTACGAGCTTTTGGATTTTTGTTTGATATTTTTGCAAAGCAGCCAAGGAGACGTGTACTTCTGAGCAGAGAATATACTAGCATATGCTTTTAGTTATTCAGAAGATTGTACATGCTTATTGAGACTAGCAGAAAAGTTACGTTTTATTTGACGTTTTGTTTACAGCAGTTAGACAATGGCAAATGACATTTTTGTCAGTTGTCACGTTAATTTTTTGCAGAACGATCTGTCCTTTAGTGGTAGTTATACATAAAAAGGCAGTGTCCTGAGAGCACAAAACAAGTTGAGGAAAAACCAGATTTGAAGACTGGTCCAGAAGAAAAAAGGATGGTACGTTTCACGAAATGAAGATTGTAACTAGTAAGCAATTTTAACGCTTATGTTTTGAACTATGTTAATCACTAATTAGTGAATAAAAAGTCATTGAATAACATGAAAATAGGTTTAACGATTAATACAAAAAAGGGTTTTAAAAAGGCTGCAAATGACAATTTTTGGTAATAATTCACCGCTAAACAACATGAAAACTTGAATGAAGCCATGAGGTGAGATGCGGACCCAACTTCAGGTTAGGCATCATTCAGAGCATATTTAACACACAAAAATTACTTGTTTGAATTCTAAATGGTAATTTTTATTCTAATACACAATTTTAATAAGTTAATCCACCATTTTACTTTAATAAGTTAACCCATAACTATTTTGTAAGTTAATCCACAAGTGGATGAAATTAAAGATTTCACTCTACTGTAAGTTTACAATCAATTTTTGTGCTTTTTTATCAAACAAAGCTAATATAACTATGAAGGAAGACATTTTGGAATCTCTTACAAATATACATCTTGGAATGTAGACCAAAAAATACGTGCAATAAAAATATTGATTTTCTGATGCGAAAGACGAACTTTCCTTGGAATTCTAAGCTTGCAATGCTCTGCTCTCACAGTAAACAGAAAGTTTGGAAGTAAACTAGCATTTTTATTTTTATTTCTAATTCCTTTGAGCTTCTCTTCTGCTGTTGAGTTGCTGATCCAGTCTTCTCCTGTGCTTTGCTGACGGATAAATCATATTGCTACTAAAGGCAAAAAACTTGCAAAGATGCGCATCCTCAAACCAAATAAATTACAAAACATGATGGTTATACTTGTTGCTATGATCCTTTCGTGAGGACAATATCTCCAAGCCCCAAAAACATGAATTACCATCTCCACAACTCTTTTCCGCATGATTTCACCATATAAAGAATAAAGTTTAGGCAAAGTAAAGCTTAAGAAAAAACCAATAATTAAAAGTCTCCATAAGGTCAGAAGATGATCATACATAAAGGCCAGCAAGATAATAGGTGTAACCTTGAGAGTCATCAGAGGCTCCCTGAAAAAAGTAATTTAACTTTTAGCAAAAATGAAGTTCCCAATTGGCAAAAATATTTGTGCTATTTGTTTTACTCTACCAAAGAAAACTGAAATGCTAAGAAGAAGAAATAAGAAATATACAACGCAATATTGAGAAGAAGAAAGACGCAGGGAGAAGAAGAAAGATGCAAATCGGAGAAGAAGAAAGATATTTCATGTTTTTGTTAGGTGAATGAACTAATTAAAATTAAAATATGATTAAAAGTCAACGATCTTATTTTATAGGGTGGATTAACTTATTAAAAATGTAGATTAGAATAAAAATTACCATTCTAAATTTGTGGAAGCTTTCGATCCAAATAGTCATTTTCTCCCTGAATATTCAAGATAAAATTCATGGATCAACTCAGAATTCTAAACTGGTATCAAACGGTAATTTAATCAGCATTCTAAGCTCTCCCCTTCCCCCTTCCTCCCTCCTTCCCCAATTCAAAACTCCAACGGTTAAAAATTGATCATATTTCACCTTCCAACGGCTATAAAACGGTCATACTCACTTCCAACATCTCTAAACTAGTCACATTATCCTCCAACGGTTATAAAATGATAATATTCCAACGGTAATATTTTCAACCATAAATTACCACATACAAAATCACACCATAATTTCTCTTCTTTCCTATCTACTCCTCTCAAAGTAAGAAAAACATAACAATGTCTTCACCTTTTGGAGAATTTTCACTTCCAACAATGTATGTAAGTGATTTTTTCGAAGACAACACCGAGAATGATCAAACCACTCTTCCGATCAAACAATCAATCCTTCAATGGACAAGTGGGGGATTACGATATATGCAGCATATATTGTCATTTTTCACTAAATTCGATTATAAGTAATGACCAATCAGGCGATAAGTTCTAGAAAAAAATAAATAAAGAATGCCTTCAAACACAAGCATCCTGAAAGCAAACAAACATTGTTGGAGATTCAGGGCCAATTCGGGAAAATAAATCGTCAAACATCGTTTTTTGAATCACAAGTTTATAAAATAAAGAATGCTAATTCTAGTGGTATGAGAGGCGAGGATCATTTAATATGTTTTCTATAATACATTTATTAGTGATTTGATAATTGTTATTTAAGAATCTATTCCATTTTTTCTAATTTGCAGAAATGAATGACAAACGAGGAGTTCACGAAGTTATTCACTAGAGAAAATGAGGCAAAAAGACCACATTATTATTAGTTTTCGAACTGTTATGAGCTGCTAAACAGTCAACCAAAATGAAACTCTGATACTTCTAATAGCCTACGCGACGTTCAAACTTCTGCAAGGAGAAAGAACAAAAGGAAACTCTGATACTTCTAATAGCCTACGCGACGTTCAAATTTCATGTTAGTCTTAGATACTTTACTATATTAAATTAATATTATTTAATCATGCGGGTGCATTAGCTAATGTATTTGGAGCAATCGTTCTTAGTGCACCTGTTGGCGTAAAGTGAGTATCCTTTTCGATGAACCACTGATTCAAAGTTTCCCCCCATTTTCTGGTAGATTGTAAAAAATTAAAGTTTTAGCATGGATGCTTATGGTCTTTAAGGATTGTTCAATTTTTAGTAGTGTTAGTTCCATTAAATTGTCTATACTAAGTGACTGGCATGTCGTAATCCAACGTGTTTACATGCTGCAAGTATTTAAGGCAGACAATATACCGGTCTCTTCTCATGTCATTGTTCACGGTTAGTAGCTCATATTTACTAAAGCTATCATTTTCTATACTATATTTGTGTATAGGCATAGAAGGCTTGCACAAGTTTACATTGGATTTCTTTAGACAATTATGCAAAGGACGACGGTTAAAACAGAGAAGAAATGAAAGGAAGAAGTATGCAAGTTTTAGTCCAAGACTACAAATACAAGCTCAACTCATTACTTTAGATATCCTTTGACATGTAAGTTGAAATTTATGTGGTGACGTAAAAGAGATGTTAAGTGTATACAACTGTTAGGACCGACTAAGACTTGAACAAGATATTAAGATAGGGAATCTATCAATAATGAAGGGCTTCTTCAAGCCTGAGATTAAGCAAGTGAAATTTGCATTTTTGCACATGATAAGCACTTATTCCTAAAATGACAGCTAACGTAAACTTTTGCGTCCTTGTAAATTCGTTTAAACAGTATAATGAATATCCATTAAAAGCCAATCATTTCCTTGTTTTTATTCCCTAACATATGTCTATCAGAGTTAGCATGGTTTACTAACATTTTCGTGAACACAGTTCTATTATCATTGTATTTACAACTTGATTTGCAGTAGTTTGATTGTCATATTATCGAGAATCTAGCTACCAAATCATATTGAATTCATATATTATTTTATGACTTTAGCTATATGTTTTTAAGCTCATTATTTCTGCCAGAAGATACTAACTGACCTGTTAATTAATCCAAAATTTATTTAGCATTTACTTGGAGTACTTCCACACTATGGATTCAAAAGAGAAGCTAAGATCGTTTTCCAGTTTGTAATAGATTCATCGCCCACTGCAACACTAATACAATTTAATTCCAAGTTTACAAGTTATATTGTTCTCCAGATTAGAAGCATGCTATATGAATAACGATAATTAACTATGATATTTCCGTAAATTCTCAGAAAAGATAAGAGAATTCAATCGTATCAATACTTAGTTCATTTTATCATTTATTTCCATACAAAGTATTAATTATATGTCATAAGCACCAGAATGTTTTTTTGGTTGTGAAAATTCACAACAGAAGGTGCTTGAATTTCATAAGGAACCACCCAGACAGGAATGTAGAGGTAAACCTTTGAAGTTGTTACAAATATTTTTTCTTAATTTTTTTAGATAAAAATAATTACTTTATTAACCACTTTTAATGCCAGTTTCAGGAGGCACCCTCAGTTTGAAAATATATGAATATTTATTGTAAGTAGTGGAACTATCTTGATGCAAACATCACGAATGAGGCACCCTCAGTTTCAGGAGGTGTTGAAATCTTGATTTGGAATACACACTGAATCTATATCATATGAAACAACATCAACACGATTAGTCTCCTAGGGAATAAGCACAAGTGTTGATAGAAAATTGCATAGCTAAGCATATGGTTATTTTTCCTATTCACTATGATATTTTTTAGATGATAAACTTCTGTGTAGGTGAAGCTAATGTGGCACTATTTGGTATTGGAGACATTTCAATGGTATAGATTTAAGCTTTGGTGATGATATTTCATGGAAATAATCTGGCCCCATCAACACCATACTAAATTGTAAGATCTTTTTTTTGGCATTGGAATAAACCATGTGAGTACTATGTGTATGTTCAGTTTTCATTAGATAAAGCGTGTGAGATTACCTATTTGTATGTTATATATAGAGATATAGTACCATCTATTTTGTTTTTCACTAAATCTGTATCTACAATATTTCTATTCATAATTCAGAAAAATATGGTTGTTGTATGCAGTATGGATTAGGCACAAGATAAATATATTGATGAAATTTCACGTGCATGATTGAAAACATAAAAATTAATTGAAGCAAGTCTATTCAATTTCAATTCGATTAGTTTTAAAAATATCTTGTGCAAAAACTAAAAAGTTTGTTGTATTACGTTCTCAACGTTTTTGTTCATACGTGTTTAATTAATATATGCAATTGTAAAAGTAGTGTTTATTTGTTAATAATATACTTGTCCCTATTCATATTTTACTCATTACCTCCTTAGAAATAAATATATCCATTCATCTTTATTCATTCATATAGTCATTACTGATCTCGCGCTTTCTTTCAACTATAATTGTAATTATCAGTGAAACTATATTATTATTATTTTTGTAATTTTTTGTTGTAAATGTAAATGTCATGTGCTTTTTTTGTTGTATTTTTTTCTTATACAATTTAACATCATATAGTTATTTAAACTATTGTGTTCTTGTCATGTACTTGTCATTTCGTTAACGTCCAAAAAAATAGATATAAAAAAGAATAGAAATAAAATATGTAGAAGTTTGATAATATATGTGTGTGTGTATATATATATATATATATATATTAGTTTTACTTTACTGAATTCTACATTGATTTGTTGCCACACGTCAATAAAAAAAACATATGTAGAAGTTTGGTATTCACTTGTACTGAAATAAAATGATAATTATGCTACAGATATATATGGTTAGTTATTTTACAACAAAATAGAACAAATATTCGATAATAACAATATTTGATATTAAGACGAATAAACATTGTTGGTTGTGGCAATGAATAAATGGTTGAATTCAATTAGCACATAGTTGTTTGCAGTGTGATTTTTCTGCAAGTTACATTACAGGTATTATTCATCTTAATTTAATTATTAGCATCAAGAACTCTGAAGAAACTCTAAAAAACTTGATTGGAATGATGATAAACAACTACTACATCTGCATGAAATCTTTATTTCTGGAAAATCGAATCTCATATACATTATATTATTCTCCTGCTCTGTCTTGAATCTCAAACAAATAGATCATTTGTAAAAACAAAGTCGTGACTCAGTTTGCAAAAACGGAGTTGAGTCAGTTTTTGCAAAAACCGAGTCATGGCTTAGTTTTTGCAAACTGAGGCGACTCAGTTTGCAAAACTGAGTCTCAACGCGGTTTGCAAACTGAGTCGAACCTCAATTTTTGCAAAACTGAGTCAAGCCTCAGTTTTTGTTATTAGAATTCAAAGAGATGAATGAAATATACTTTAGTTGCACATTGGCAAAAAGAAGACAAGATTTATGTATATATACCTATTTCTCATTCCCTATATTGGCCCTTAGGGTCAGGTAATTTTGTATGAGGGGGAGGACGTATATCACATGAACCAAGCACATGCACATGCCCCGCCCGCCCCGTCCCATACCGAACCGGGCTGGGTAGGGTTTGGGTGTAGAATGAAATCTTATTTTTGCTATGAATAACTTAACCAACTTTGGCCTTTTTTTTGGACTGGATGCGACAACGTATATAGGTGTAACCCTATAGGAATCTAACGGGTTTACAGCCCGTCAATAAATAAAGAGGAACGTGTGCGACCCATTATAATATAGATGCGACTGTTTGAATTCAAACGTCTAACAGACGCGATTGTTTAAATTATGACTGTTCGAAGATTATAAATAAGTGACGAATACTGATCACATTCCTCACGAATTTTTTCAATCTTCTTCCTCTTTCTCTGTCCAAAAATCAAAAACATCATTGCTGCCAAATCTCTACTCAGACTGATGTAATCATCACTGTCTCGTGCAATCTTCAATTCTTGTATCCTGGGAGGCTAATTAAAGGCAAGCCTCAATCAAATTTCCTTACTTACTAATCTATTATTTTTCTATTGTTGGTTGTACTGCATCCGCTTATGCAAATCTGATTGTGGTGTTATTGTTGTTTGTGTCATTGTAACACTTACACATACAGTTGTTCATTGTAACACAAACTGGTGTCGCTGATTGCATCTATTCCATTCTATTTTAAATATAAAAACTCTACATCTTAAGACTTTTTATAATTATTTTATTCGATAAAACAGAGATGGAGCAGAGCAGATGTCGATCAAGAGAGCCAACTTGAACAAACCAGACCTGTTTAAGGGAGAAGGTGATGAATTTTTGACGTGGCAAAGTGAGATGCTCTTTTATCTCACTACTCTTAGTCTGCAAAATTATCTTGAGGAAGATGAAACTAGTGCCGCCTACGTTAGGAAAAATCAAGGAGTCAAATGAGATTCCGAATATTGATGCATGGAGGCACTCAGATTTCTTGCGTAGGAATTACATCCTGAACTGTTTAGACAAAGTTTTGTACGAAGTGTATCAGCCACTCAAGACTGCAAAAGCTCTCTGGAATGCGCTTATTGAAAAGTAAAAAACATAAAACGTGAGCCTGAAGAAGTTTATAGTTGACAAGTTCATGGAATACAAAACGGTAGATACAAAACCTGTAACTATGCAACTGCATGAACTTCAAATCATCATCCATGAAATGGGAGAAAAAGGCCACGAAGTTGGTGAATCTTTCTTGGTTGGGGTAATCACTGGAAAGTTGCCACTATCTTGGAAGGACTAC
The DNA here is from genome assembly GCA_030737875.1 of Allium sativum. NCBI lineage: Eukaryota > Viridiplantae > Streptophyta > Magnoliopsida > Asparagales > Amaryllidaceae > Allium > Allium sativum. The sequence goes on from CM060915.1 coordinate 649,658,525, forward strand.
TGCAACTATTTGAAGCACAAGAAGAAGGATATATCCTTATAAGACCTAATCGTAAAACTGAAGACTGAGGCAGATAATCGTGGAGTCACTAAACCAAAAAATGAAGAGGCATTTGTTATAGAAGGGTCAAAAAAAGGACATCTTAACAAAAACAAAAAGAAAAGGAAGGCGCCAGAAAACAAGCAACATGATCAGAAGCAGTCCAAGAAATTCAATGGCGATTGCTGGGTTTGTGGCAAGAATAGTCATCAAGCAAAAGATTGCAGACACAAGAAACAGAAAAATTCGAAAGCAAATGTGGTGGATAACATGGACATCGATGGGCCTAGCTTTTATGGAGTTATGCCAGAATGCAATCTAGTCCAGAATCCTTCTCAATGGTGGTTTGATATAGGTGCTACACGACCCGTGTGTTCTGAAAGTCCATGTTCTCCACGTACAACAAATTGAAGAAAAATTGTATATAGGTAACTTCGCAGTGTCAATGATTGAGGGCATTGGGAAAGTAATCCTCAAGTTAACATCTGGTAAAATTGTTACACTAAATGATGTGCTTCATATCCCAGACATCCGAAAAAACTTGATCTCTGGACCTATACTCTCGAAGAAAGTCTTCGGAATAGTCTTTGAATCAGATAAATTTGTTCTGTCCAAGGCTGGAATCTATATAGAGAGAGAATACTTGTGTGATGGCCTATTTAAGGCTAATGTAGCCGTAATTGGCAATAATAATATGTATTGCAATTCTGAAATGAATAAAAAGGAAGTTTCTTATGTTGTCGAGTATGATGTTCTATTATGGCATGAAAGATTAGGACACATAAACTTTCTAAATATGAAAAAACTTGCAAATATGGATTTAATTCCAAAATTTCAAATAGATAAAAATACAAATGTGAGACATGTGTAGAAGAAAAAATGGTTAAGAAACCTTTCAGATTATTGAAAGAAGTATTGAACCATTACAAATGATTCATACTGACTTATGTGATTACAAAAACTTGCTGACAAGAGGTGGAAAAAGGTATTTTATCACATTTATTGATGATTATACATGATATTGCTATGTATATCTTTTAAATAGTAAAGATGAAGCAATTGCATCATTTGTAAAATATAAGGTTGAAGTAGAAAATCGGCTAAATAAAAAGATCAAGACACTAAGATCTGATCGAGGTGGAGAGTATGAATCACTATCTGAACAATTCTGTGTAGAAAAAGGCATAATTCGTCAAACAATAGCTCCATATTCACCACAAAAAAGGGCATTGCTAAGAGAAAGAACAGAACATTAAAAGACATGATTAACGCAATGCTTATAACCTCTGGTCTACCAACGAACTTGTGGGGGGGAGCCTTAAGTATGTCTAAACACATTTTAAACAAGGTTCCTCACAATAAAACAGGAGCAATTCCATATGAGTTATGGAAAGGACATAAACCAAGCTTTAAATACCTTAAAGTGTGAGGGTGCTTGGAAAAAGTTCCAGTTCCACCTCCTAAAAGAGTCAAACTTGGACCAAAAACAGTAGACTACTACTACCTAGGGCTAGCCAAAAATAGTAGCACCTACAGATTTTTTGGTATTCAAGCCTGATATAGCTGATATTCAAATAAATACAATCAAATCAAGAGATGCCTCATTCTTTGAAGATGTGTTTCCGCATGAAAGGAATGAAGGAATTTATGTCCCTAAAAGAACAAGAGAAGAATCGACCATTTCACATGAAGATGAAAATCATCGTGAAACTGAGGAAATAGAACCCAGAAGAAGTGTAAGGGCAAGAAATTCCAAGACATTTGGTATGGAGTTTTTAACATATATGTTAGAACACGAACCTCAAACGTACAAGAAATCAATGTCATCTTCTGAATCTGCATGTTGGAAAGAAGCAATCCAAAGTGAGATTGATTCAGTTCTAAGCAATAAAACTTGGGAAATTGTTGGGAATAAAACCAATTGACTGCAAATGGATTTTTTAGTAGAAAATGAAAGCAGATGGATCTATTGATAAATATAAAGCCAGATTGGTAGCCAAACGATATCGTCAAGAAGAAGTTGTGGACTTTTTTGATACGTATTCACCAGTAACATGAATAACCTCAATAAGAATGCTAATAGCAATTGCATCCATCTATAATTTAGAGATTCATCAAATGGATGTAAAGACATCATTCTTAAATGGTGATCTCGATGAGGAAATCTATATGAAGCAACCATAAGGTTTCATTTCAAAAGGAAATGAAAACAAAGTCTGTAGATTAGTAAAATCATTATATGGACTGAAACAAGCTCCAAAACAATGACACGCAAAATTTGATAATGTCATGATGAAAAATGGTTTTCGTATAAATGAATGCGATAAGTGTGTTTATTGTAAACAAGTTGGACAATCATATGTGATGATTTGTCTGTATGTAGAAGATATGCTAATCTTTAGTCCAAATACCCGAGTAATAGAGACCGTAAAGAAAATGTTAATCAACAATTTCGATAGGAAAGATTTAGGAGCTGTAGACGTTATTTTGGGAATCAAAAGAACACCTAATGGAATTAAATTGTCTCAATCACACTATGTAGACAAAGTGATTGACAAATTTAAAAATCTTGGAATTAAAGGAGCATGAATACCTTTTAGTCCATCTGAATTACTGCATAAAAACACTAATGAGAGTGTAAAGCAATTGGAATACTCTCGTGTAATAGGATGTCCCATGTATCTCATAAATTGCACAAGACCAGATATAACTTATGCAGTAAATTGATTAAGCATCTGTACAAGCAATCCAAGGAAGGAACATTGGAAAGCAATAATGAGAGTGCTAGGATATTTGAAAAATACCACAGACTATTCCTTACACTATGGAAACTATCCTGCCGTATTAGAAGGATATAGTGAAGCAAACTGGATTGCTGATTCATAGGAATCAAAATCAACCAGTGGTTATGTATTTACCCTAGTAGGAGAAGTAGTGTCATGAAAGTCTACTAAACAGACATGCGTAGCTCGATCCACTATGGAATTAGAGTTTATCGCTTTAGATAAAGCAGGCGAAGAAGCAGAATGACTTCGTCATTTTTCAGAAGATATCCCATTCTGGCCTAAATCTGTACCGACCATATGCATACACTGCTATAACCAAGCCGCGCTAAGTAGAGCGCATAATTTTGTGTATAATGGAAATTCACGACGTATTCGTAGACGCCATAACATAGTTAGGCAGTTACTCTCAAATGGAACTATTTCCATAAATTATGTGAAAACAAATGATAACCGAACGAATCCGTTTACTAAAGGTTTATCAAGGGAGAAAATTGACTGTGCATCAAGGGGAATGGGTTTAAAAACCTGAACCAACAAGAGTTACCTTATACGGAAACCTATCCTAACAACTGAAGATCCCACAGACTAGGGTCAACAGGCAAACCAGTTATGAGTAACTCAAGACGTAATGCATTTAATTGGACGTAGTCCTATTCCATTCCTATGACGCACAACATAAGTGCATGCCTATAGAAGAATTGATAGGATAAAACTATGTTTTTAATGATGGCCATATCTTGTAAATAACAAGTGGGGTATATGTAGTATACTCTTAATGGTTGTGATCACCTATGTTAGTGTGAGTTGGGTCGGCTCTATGAGAATTATAAACGGCTTGAATTCTCTATAACACTCGAAGAACCAAAAAGTTTTCAGGACCAAAATGAACACAACCAAGAGAATGGATGAGAAGGGAATAGGGATGGAAAAAAAATCCGTACCCGCGGTTATCCATGGGTAAGATCCGTCACGGATATGAAACGGATAGTTAAATGGGTATCCGTGGGTAAAATAAACAGATATTTTTAATACCCGTTAATTAATGGGGCGGGTACGAATAATAAGATATCCATGTCCGTGGGTACCCGTGCCCGTATTGAATGTGATTTATTACCAATTATCAATACAAAAAACATTGTTGTTGGTTGTTCGGTATTTTTTTGCATTCTTTTACTCAATAATTTAAAACTGGTTGTTGATATTTTGATGGATACTTCTGTTGTTGTCTTTTCTTTTCTGGATGTTGATTTAAATATTTATTGGTATTTTGAGGTTAGCATTTAAGCATTGGTCTAATTTGTTTTTTTTACCAAATGTACTTTCGAATAATTTCAATAAATGGTTAAAAAATAAATTGAATAAATATAATGGATATCCACGAATACCCACCGTTACCCGCAACTTGTTTGAAACCCGTTTAATGGGTACCCGTGCGGGTATGGGGCGGGCGCAGGGCAAAAAATTAACCAACGGGGTGGGTGATGGGGTGGTACTACCCGCGCCCGCCCCGCCGCATTGTCATCCCTAGAAGGGAATAAATGCTTCGCAAAGCTTATTGTTTGGATATACAATAAAGGCCGTCGGTTCAAGATATAAAAAAAATTCACCGATTAGCCAAGTAGATCCGATAAGTTTTAACTAGGGAAAGTTCAAGGTGAAATATCTACTTATCCATGATAAAGCATTATTCCATACGTAGCCTGAGATATTACACTTTGTGTGGGGGAAAAGTATATTATCATTCATGTGAGGATTGTTAGAATTCAAAGAGATGAATGAAATATACTTTAGTCCCACATTGGCAAAAAGAAGATAAGATTTATGTATATATACATATTTCTCATTCCTTACATTGGCCCTTAAGGTTAAGTAATTTTGTGCGAGTGGGAGGACGTATATCACATGAACCAAACACACACGCGCGCGCCACCCGCCTGTCCCGTACCGAACCGGGCCGGGTTTGGGTTTAGGTTTAGAATGAAATCTTAGTTTTGCTACGAAAAATTTGACCAATTTTGGCATTTTTTTTGATTGAATGCGGCTATGTATATGGGTGCGATGCAACAGGAATCAAACGGTTTATAGCCCGTCAACAGATGAAGAGGAATGGTTACGACCCGTTATAATATAGATGCGACTGTTTAAATTCAAACATATAACAGACGTGAGTGTTTAAATTATAACTATTCGAAGATTATTAATAAGTGACGAATCTTGATCACATTCCGCACGAATTTTTTCCATCTTCTTCCTCTTTCTTTGTCCGAAAATCAAAACAATCATTGCTGCCAAATCTCTACTCAGACTGGCGTAATCATCACTGTCTCATGTAGTCTTCGATTGCTGTATCCTGGGAGGCTAATTAAAAAAAGTCTTAAGGAAATTGTTAAGGCAAGCCTCAATCGAATTTCCTTACTTGCTAATCTATTATTTTTCAGTTGTTGACTGTACTGCATCTGTGACGGCCGCCCTGCACCAGCCAACATTTCCTCCGAAGGTACGCTGTATACATGCCCGACCAACACAGAACGGTCGCCAAAGAAAGGAAAGAAGAGAATGAACTAACTAAGAACCTGTAAAATGTCTCACAGCACATGGAATAAAATATAATAACAACATACTTGACATAAACAGGCGAGACAGTGCATAAGCTGGAAACTAAAACTAAACATCATTGCAGCGGAAATCCAAACACAGCTTATGTTTCACATCATCATTATTACAACTTTCCAACTGTCTCTAAAGCAAAGCAAAGGAAAATGTACACTACTAATGCCCAAAGTAGTGACCCGTAGCGACACAGGGAGAATATCTATATATATCATACGTGGAAGCCTCCTGCTCGTCTCCGGTACAGCTACTCGTGCTTCACCAGCTAACCTGTCTCTAATCTGCTCGTGAGAGCACCTAGAGTAATAAGAAGAGACATAATACTCTGGGTCAGACAAAAGTCTGGTATGAGCAATAAGCAGCAAAACAGAATAATAACAGGTATACTAAACCATACCTGAACCTGGACCTGCAACCAAAGAGTTAGCACTACATACTGTACAATACTCTAAGGTGCCACTAACATATGGTGTAAAGAGTACGGGTGTGAGGGCGTGCATGTCATAGTGATGGCAAACAATCAAGCATGGCAGCCATCCTCACATCTCTCACTCAGTGCGTAAAGCATACGATATCCACCACTTTGATCACTAGACCCATCAAGGTAATGACAGAGTTCGACTTGTACAACTACTGCTACCACCAAGCTTATCCCATGGGATCATGACTAAATCTTTACAAATGACCCCACTTCATTGGTTTATAGCCCCTTTTAGTCGTACCTAGGCCACTGTGGCCCTGAATCCGTTCACGTACCCCCTACACATAGTGATCCAAAGTTATAAACATCGAAAACCCTTAGCACACGTCCCGCAGCAAAACCCAATCATGAAGTTAACTCATTGGTTCCCATCTGGATCCTGAGTACAAGCTTCCCATTTGGACTACCTTTGCGTCTCGGGCTTTGGTCTTCTTCCGCGGATCGATTCAGTTCTTCCTTTTATCTTCAATTCGGTTCGGTTCCGTGCATCTTCAGTTCGTGCTCAACATCTCAGTTCGTGACAAGCTCCTTCGGGTCGGATCGGGTCGTGCTCCTTCCACCGGGTTGGGTCGTGCCACCATGCCAAGGGTGGATTGATTCGTGGCCACCATTCGAGATCTCTTGGTCGTGGGAACAAGGGCGGCTTGTGGATTGCTTAGGCGATCGACTCGTGGAACTCAACTCAAAGGGGTCGGTTCGGGTGTGCTCGATTCGTTCTCCTCCCATCGGGTCGGGTCGTGGTAACCCTTCACGAGCGGGTCGGTTCGTGGCTCCCTCCTGCGATCCGATCCGAGTCAAATTCCTGCAACTTTTCCAGCTACTGTTTTACGTCATTCGACGGCGTTTTCGACCACTCTAACTATTTTAGACAATCACAAAGCATACCATACAGTCATAGCAACAAATAGAAGTAACCATAAACACCAAAACAACAACTTGATAGGTTAAAATAGATCAAACATAGCCAAAATCTCATATTTTCATGTTTAAGCATAACTAGCATTAGGATTAGCAAAACTTAATCAAATTAACCCAAGTTTCTAACAGAGGTCTAAAACATCATTTCGAATTTTATAAATATTTTTCCAGAATTTTATCATGTCTAATTTCGTTAATCACCACTAATTACCCTTAATTAACCGTAATTAGTGCAAAATTATGCAAATCACTCACCTTTGCCACAAATAAACTTTAGATCTGAAATTATTCTCTGTTTGGGCGCGAATACCAAAGCAATATAGCAGCTCTACCTCGATCCTTGTGCTAATCCTCTTTGATTTGATATAGATTTGGCTTAATTAGCGATAGGAGGTGATTTGGGGTGTTTTAGCAAGTGGAGGCCATTGCAAGGTTGAGAGGAACGTCTTAGGCGGCTGGAAAATGAAGTAAAATTCATTTTCTAAACCCTAGCAGTCCTCTTATACTCTTAATCCCGAAATTCACCTTTGGGCCTAGCTGTTAATCACCCGGTTAAGCCCAATTAAGCTGTTTTTCACCACCTGAAACTTGTTTCAGCCATATCTCCCAAACGGTTAGTCCGTTTAGCTAATGTGACTACTCTACGGAAAGGTAAACCATCATGTGGATCTAATGGATGTGGTTTCAAGTCAAAAATCCTTTTCAATCAAAAGTTATAGCCGAAACAAGATCAGCTAGGGGCAAAACGGTAATTTAAAAATCGGCAAAAATCATGAATATGGGAAATGACCCCAATAGTCGTCTCCCAAAGTTACATGACCATACGACGCTCTATGATGATGAAATAAATATTCTATGATCCTATGATGCGTAGAATGTGGGTCGTTACAGCATCCGCTTGTGTGCAAGTCTGATTGTGGTGTTATTGTTGTTTGTGTTGTTGTAACACTTACACATATTGTTGTCATTGTAACACAAATTAGTGTCGCTAATTGCATCTATTGCATTCTATTCTAAATACAAAAACTCTACATTTGCAATGCACTTGTTATATATACACTTCTTATTTATCAGTTTTGCAACGCATTTGTAATAAATACACTCGGTTTTGTTGTTTATAAATACACTTGTTATTTATCGGTTTTGTAAGGTGTTAAGAAAGTTGTTTGGATAATAGAAGTTTTAGATCTGAAAGCACCGATTTATGATGGTCCTCAAAACAGACATTACAAGCTTTGTGAATTTTCGGATGGAGGCTTTGTGATATGGTCCATGTTTCGCCTTTGCAATATCTAAAATTCTATGTAACTTTAGTAAAACTTTGTATTACTTTTTGTAATTTGAATATGGTATTATGGTATATTGAAATTGGAAGCATGTAATAAATATTTGAGCATTATGCGAATGTGGCATTGTTGAATTTGAAATATGGAAGTATACTAAATCTTATGTTGGATTGATATGTTGAATTATAAATGTGATTGGAAATCAAAAAGACATGGTAACTCACTTTAAATGTTAGCAATTTATGTATGCCAACATTTATAAGTGTTAGTAGGATTATGATACTGACATTTATAAGTGTTACTATATCTTATGCATCCCACATTTATAAGTGTTAGCAATGAATATGTTTGTAACACTTCTAAGTGTTACCGTATCTTAGGGTTCCAACATTGTGTTACTATGTCTTATGGTTCCAATATTTATAAGTGTTAGCAATGAATATGTTTGTAACACTTATAAGTGTTACGATATCTTATAGTTCCAACATTTAAAGTGTTAGTAATTATTTTGTTTGTAACACTTATAAGTGTTACAAATTTGGCTGGCAAATTCTCCATAGGTCATTGGTAACACTTAAAACTGTTACAGAAATTATTTGTAACACTTATATTTGTTGGGAATCCCTTGTTTTGGTGTGGTGGAACTTACTTGATGATTTCAGTCAATGACAAGACGAAGATTATAGGCCAGTGGGAGTCAAAGCTGCAAACATGAATAAAAAGGTTGATGTTGTCGTGAATGCAAAAGTCAACGACACCCTTGAAATACAGGAGCATAGACATCAAAACAGAATTTTGCAAGCTCAGAAGAAAATAGAAGTAATGATCAGATTTGCTGGCCTTAAGCAGTAGAAGTTACTAAATCAAACGCAGGAGTTAGTTGTCAGACAACATCAATAGGCTATGGAATAACAAAGAGAGGAGAAAGAAATAATGGCCGAAGACTTGACTGGAATGGATGACTATGAAAAGGAATATTGGATGGGACTCTAAAAGTAAATTCTTGTGTCAAAATTTCATGAATTGTAGTTAGTTCTTTTATTTCTTTTGTAGCAGCTGGTTAATTATCAGTAGTACTAGTTGCTTATCGGTAAAAATAACAAGCTAAAACTAATAGTTTTCTCTCTTAATAAAGTACTAAATCATAAAGACTGCATAAATTCATACAACCATGAAGACAACACAAGTTTATACAAGTATACATAAACATAAAGCCATTGTAACTAATTATATCCGTAGTGGTTTCATATATGGTCAATAAGATCTTTCTATAGCTTATTATGCAGTTGTGCGTCTCTGAACGAAAGCTGGTGGTCTAAATGAATGTTGAAGTCATCTTCTGTTATATAGGTGTTGTCTCAGAATTAATCTGGTGGTTATGAAGCACCTTCGTATTTGTTGTGTCGTTGCCCTTCAATCATACCTCTTTCATCTTCAGTGATCATGTTGTGTAGTACAATGCACACAAACGTGATTGTAAACAATTATTTTTCAAGATCACATATGACATGGATTACTGATCATTGCAAATCTAGACTGGAGGATGCCAAAAACTCTTTCTACATCTTTACTTTGTCCTTCCTGCATCGTAGCAAATTTCGCTTATTTTAGTGTCAAGGGGTTTGGACAAATTTTAACAATGGTGCTCCATTTCGGATAAATACCATCACCTACGCAACTGTCATAATTGTAAGTATTTTGCCCAAGAATGAATGTTACTGGAGGTACCTGACCTTGAGCTAGATCGTTAAATCGATGAGATCTTTCAATAACATTTAATTCATATTAAAACTGGGCAATCTAAAGAAAGTATGCCAAATCCATAAATCATGCGAAGCTATGACTTTTAAATCGGCTAAAGCTGCTACGTGACCAAGTCAAATCGTACTCTTTTAGTTTGAAAATAATGTCAAATTGAAAAGATATAAAAGAAAAGCCTGAAATACAGCATCCTCCATGGCCTCGGTATCCATATGAGTTAAAATATACTTATGTAAATATGTCAGAGTAACGGCCCTAGATGAGATATGATCGGAGGCGAAATCAAACAAATACAACGAGTATGACTCAGGTGACTCAAAGCTAGAGTCAAAGGGGTATGGCACTCTATTTGCATCGCCTATCTCACTCCCCGTAAGCATATAAAAATTGGTTGGGGTAATACCAAGCTCAAAACCCAAAAAATGAAAGGTATGTGTGGTAGGCCACCATCTTTCGATCAAGGCACCTATCAATGGTCGGTTAAAGAACTAGGTGGTCTAATATCTAAGTAGTGTCCAAATGGGATAACCCATAGCCTATCACGAAAAACCGAAAAGACTACGTCCAAAAAACATGTAATACAGCTATTGTGAAGACCCGTTACTTCCCCGTGAAGGAAAGAGCGGATACTTTGAGAACAACACACAAAAGGACGCAGACGGAAGAACATTTCATTGTTATTACAATAATTCCATCAGATACAAGAATATACAGAGTATAATTGAATAAATTACATTCGATAAATATCAGAGATTACAATAAATTACATAGCCGCAGAAAATAATATAAAGTACAAACTGAAAGTAATACACGGATACAGAGCTTTCCGAGCATCGTTCCAGCTGTAAATCAGGATCATGTGAATATAAATCTGCAAAACCAAAACTACTAGCTGCCCGTGTCGAAAATAAGGGCACCCAGAGTTTAGGTTAAAACAATAAACTCCAGGTCAGTTATGTGACTGGTGTGAGAACTAAAACAGTTATTTAAACTTTACTTTAAAAGAGAGTAATTCAAGGGACCATGCTGTATAACACGGAACGGGTTTCCTCCCAAGAATACTAGTGCATCTAACAAAACAGCGCAATGCTTTTTCGAAAAATGAAGCTATTATAAGACCCAGGTCCCATCACACAATGCAACGCAAGCCGGAGGATAGGCTTTTCCCTTATAATAGCCAAACATGTTTGGTACGTTCAAAACAAATCATTTGATACTATAATAAGTGTATAGTGTCAAAACAATTTCAATCATAAATATAAATCATAGACGGCATAGCATCCCATGCTACTATGTCGCCATACTAGGCTCTACAAATAAAGCTGAAATATCTCGTATTGGAAATTGGATTCCATCATGAGTCGAGGCAAGGGGCAAGCTCCTCTCCGCTTCGAGACACTCTAGCAAATGCCTCAGGACTACACACACTGGGTAACCCCTGGGATCCTCCAAGACCGGTCCTTTCTTACGTTTGAGGATTAGTTATTCCTGAACACACGTTTCCCGGCCCTATAGGACCTATAATCGAGGCGCCTCGCATCCAAACCACAAAGGTGAAAAGTATATAAATGTCAGGGCTGGTAGGTCACTGACACCACCCATAGCTAGAAAGAAACGTCGTGCACTCCTTGGGGTCCTCATCCCGTTTTTGACTCATACCGAGGTGTGAGGCTCGCGAATCCACGCTATACACAAAGCTGCCACGTAGGCTGTGCTTTGATCATCAACCACAAGACTTTGCTTTTCAACAGAAGCCTTGATCCATGCAACTCAACGTGCCACACAGGCAATTCATGCCATGCGATTGATATCTATCGATATATAACCTCTAAGCTCGTATGTCTCAGAGAAGGGCGTTAAGAAAGAGAATAAATTCTCCGCGGCCAAACAGATATATATTTAACAGAAATCAATCAACACAGAATAAAATCCAATGTCAGACACACAATCCATTTACAAGTTCGTTCTGGGTCTGAACGAAACCGGAGGCACTTTCCTCGCATATCCATCGATCTCCAAGTACGTCTGGACAACCACCAACTGATTCCCTCATCTTGGGTGTACATCCCAATCAAGATCATCAGTAATCACCCAAACGATGTGAAGACTTCCGGTCTTCAACCACCGTCTTCATCTTCGACTTATCGTCGAATCGGTTATTCAGAATGGGTATAAACCCGGACTTTCCGAACAACCCGCGTATATTAAAAACAAATGTTACACAAATACAACATACACCTCATTCCAATTCAGTAGCTACTAACCGTAAATCAACAAGAGAACAATTTCCCAAATATTAACCCCGAAGGCCGAAACCAACATCAGATCAATACCAGGAAACCATTCTTCTTAGCTAACCTACAGCTAGTTTCTAAATTTCATATTCTTAGGGAAAGGTTCCCATTAATTTTATCCAAGATAAATTCTTTGAATTTATTCTTTAATCTTCATTTGGATGTCATTTCAAACCAAATTATGGTTTTCCAAACTAGTTGAGATTAGCAAACCACACCGAAATAATTATTTATTTTATTTCCCAATCCCAACCTATTCATCCCATGAAGCAAAACTGGTAATACTCCATATCTAACACCACGGTGCTATCGGTAAAATTAATTACCATTTCACGTTCAAATCCAATTAAAGATTTAACTATCGCTTTGGAGCAAAACTGGTGATACTCCATTCTCGCTCACTTTCTAAATTTGATAATTTAAATTATCAATTCACATTTCAATCTAATTGCGGATTCATTAAAACTCCTTTTATTGGGTTAAAGAACTAATGTCATTTAAAACACAGTTCACGATAAACCCAAATCATATTCTATTTATTACAATAAACCCACAAATCAATTCTATTTAAAACCCGTTTCAAATCCAATTTATTTATTAAAAATAAATGGGTTTAATTTTAGTTCAAAACTAGTTCATTTCGATAAAAATCTATTTTTATCTTTTCAAATGTGGGATTTTTCATCCCAGTTCTTCACAAATCATTTCTTATGATTTTACACGAATTATTACTATTTTTAATAATTTTATCAAGGTCCGTACAGTCGATTTCCATCAACGGCCATCGAACTGCACTTACAGCGACCTTTTCCAAATTTGATTTGGACGTATCTCCAAATCCAACCGTTAGATTTCAAATTTCTAATATTCGTTAGAAAGCTCTTTTCGATACGAACCCAACGGTTCCGGTTTTAGGAGAATCCGACGGTCGGATCTCCCGTAATGTCCGTTCGAAATCAATGGTCGAAATTCGCGAACTGCCGCGGCGCGTTGCGTTCTATTCAGGCCATTATATATATAATATATATATATTCTATATATTTCGTCGATTTCCTTTTAAAACGAATTTTATAAATAGATTCAAATTTGTTTCAAAAACAATTTCAACCTTTATTTCAAATTCAAATCAAAATTGAATTTTCTATTATAAATCCTTTTTACTTTCATTCCTATTTGATTTCAATTCAAATCGATTTTAATTCGATTCGAATTCATTTTCTTTTCAATTCAATTCAATTCGAATTCGTTTTCTTCTCAAATCAAATTCAATTCGTTTTCTATTCAAATCAAATTCAATTCGTTTTCTATTCAAATCAAATTCAATTCTTATATAATCGATATACATATCGTTCGCGTCAAAATAGCGCATCTCTAATCAACACGGCTTTATATATTTCAATAACTTCGTTATTCTATTCAACAAATGAATCTATATTTTTGTCAACACATGACTAATCTCAACGAATGAGTACTGTCCACGTCTGACTATTTTTGTTATTTAATATGTTTTATAAAAATTATGGTATCTATCGTTTGATTTAAAATCAGACTCCAACCGTAAATTAGTAAGAGAACGATTCCCTGAATATTAACCCCGAAGGCCGAAACCAACATCAGATCAATATCCAGGAGACCACTCATCTTATCTATTTTCCAGTTGATCTCTAATTTCATATATGATAAAGATGTAAATTTTATCGTTAAAATATTTCTTTCAACACATGACTAATCTCAACGGATGAGTACGGTCAACACATGAACCTTTATTTTATAATGATAAAGATGTTAATTTTATTGTTAAAATATTTCGTTCAACACATGACTAATCTCAACGGATGAGTATGGTCAACACATGAACCTTTATTTTATAATATTCTTTATCTTCTAAATTGGAATGAGGCCCAATCAATCACCATATAGCGTTAACTATATGGATTCCATACAACACATGTATATAATAGCAACGACAAATAATCAACCATCATCCAAAGTGCACTACACTGTATAAGAATCAAATATAGATATCTAACGCTTATAACAGCCTGTTAATCAATCGATCGACATACAACTAATTATTGGGATCAGTGTATGCCGTATTTTATCCCAATACCCATGTGGGGTTTCAAACAATCAAACACAGATTTTATTTGTGCAGTTGGGTGATGTGTAAAATTTATCGTCCCAATCAATGTCCTTCAAATAGGTGAATATAAACAAACCGTCCGGTTTGTAAATGAATATTTATTTATTCACATTCACGTTAAAAAGTATATTTTTAACGACCAAATTATTTTATTCAACCTATGAATATTCTATTCGGTTCATTTATTAAATAAAATGATATCTTTATTTTTCTAATTTATTTTAGAAAATTTCGGCGGCATAACGACACGATACTAGAAATGGGACAAGGCCTAGCCTTATCCCCGGTCTAGTGATGACCAACGCCATACACATATCAATCAAATCCATTCCATTTCACCAAACAATCAAATTCAAATCAAATAATCTAACCAACTACACAAGCAAACAAACAAGTCCATAGTCTGTGGACGATGGTGTCGGGTGCTACTAAACACCGTCTGCATCCTAGCATATATTATAATATAACTAGAAAAATAAATTTTAAAAGGTGAGAAGTTCTCACCGACTAGCTAAACCAAACGCCACGACTCTTCTTATGTAGAAATCTTCGTCGTGCTCGCCTTTTTGCCAATTTCATTGCCCGTAGTCACTACATATATAAAAATCACATTTTTAACATCTACATTATATAAAAATCTTATATTTATATCTTCTATAAGTTAAAAATCGGATTTTTGTTCTCTCTATAATATAAAAATCATATTTTTATTTACTTCATATGTCAAAAACTGTAGAAGCTTTAAAACGGAGAAAACTCACATTTTTTCTAACGCCCGGATTCGCTGTTCTGGTTCCAGAATTTGCAAACGAGCTTCAATCTTCACAACAACTGTTTTCTAGCTTAAACGCGCCATTCCGGACAACTTTCGCCTAAGGGTCTTTTTGCAGAAAATGCTCCAATTCGCTAGAATTAGCGAAATTACACGAATTTTTCAGCTTTTGAACAGCAGACTTCGAACGCGTTTTCGGAGCAGCTCCGAACACCAAAACATGACTTCCATATAGCCAAATCGAAGAGAATTTCGTGCTCTATAACTTTGGTCTAAGGGACTTTGGCCAAAAGCGCACCGTTTGAGAGATATAGGCCAAAACAATCCGGGGTGTTTTGTGCAAAACGGGAATTTTGGTGAAAATGAGTTTTTGAGCGTAGCGGGGCCCACGGCCGGAGTTGGGTGGCTAGGGTTGGGCGCCGGACCTGATTGGGCGTGGGGAGCTCGCTGGTGGGTGGTGGCGGTGGTGGTGGGGCCCGTGGTGGTGGCGGTGGTGTTGTGAGGCTTAGGGTTCTTGAAAAGAGGGGAGAGAAGGAGGAGGAGGAGGAGGGGAGGAGGAAGAGGGGGTGCGACCGGCGGTGGAGGGGCTGGGGAGGCCGGTGGAGGTGGGGGCAGCAGCACCTAGGAGGAGGAGGCCATTTTTGAGTTTTTGTGAAGAAAGAGGAAGAGGAAGAAAGTGAAGAAGAAAAAGAAGTAAAAGTGTTTATATGCTAGTTTCTCGCGTATCGCCTGAACGCTAACGATCCCCAATCGCCGCGGATTTCGGACATGAGATAGTAGACGTGAAACGAGTCCAACGAAATAAGTTTCGTCGAATTCCGAGTTCGTTTGACCATTCAAAAAAAATCACGAAAATGTTCAGATAAACTCTAAAAATGCTAGTTTGGCGCACCTTTTCTTCTCGCACGCTCACATGCTAACTCAAAAAATCAAGCCCTCTTGGACTTAACCATTATTAGACGATACGAATCCAGAAAAAAAACGAAATCGAATTCTGAGGTCGTATCAATAATGTTCCTTTGTAAAATGACTGCTCGCTTTACCCTGAACTGTTTCAGCTCGCACGACCACATACTAACTCCGTTCGACGCGCCATTTGGAAATCAACAATGATTTGTCATTCTGAATCCATAAAAATTTATCTCGTCGAATTCTGAGCTCGTATGCAAAATTTCACTTTTTAAGGGCTATGTTTTGTTAACCGAAAAGCTTCTGTCAATTGCCACTATTCCGGATATCGGAATATATCGAAGCTTATACTTTTTGGAGTTCTAAACGGCATTTTGGACTCAATGGAAGAGGTTTCGAGTCCAAATTCATCCGTATGCAAAATTTGACTTTTTGAGCCATGTATAATTTACATAGCGACTATTCTGAATTTTCAACTGGGCATAACTTTTGATTCCCGCTATGAAATTTCGATTTTTCGGATTCGTTGGAAAGATATTTTCAACTAGATTCTAATATTTTCAGTTTCACTAAAATCCGGTATATTTTGCACTCGGTATGTTCAATTGAATTTTGAAATCGAATTATCGAACTACCGCGCCATTTTCAATTCCTTTCATAATTTAAAATAAATATTTATATTCTAACGACGATCTATATAAATATACACGTTCTAATTCTATTCAAAATAAATTTCTCGTCGTTATTATTTAAAATAATTCATTTTAAATAATCAAAATTCGCTAAAATTGCCAAAATAAAAATTTTAAACTGGCTCAGACTTTCCGGGTTATTACAATCTCCCCCACTTAAAAATTTTCGTCCCCGAAAAGGAACAAAGCCGAAAGTTGTTTAACAAATCAACTCAACTTTCTCTATTTTGATTACGGCTTAAGTTCTTCAACTTTTCAGTTTCTAAAAACTTTTCAAATTTTTCAAAAATTTGGCTAACACCCTAAATTTTCGAAAAATTTCGCCATGACCTCCCCTGCACCGGGAGCACGGGAAAATCCCGAAATTGCCATACAGGCCTTCTGATCTCAAAAAGAAAAAGAAAAAGCCAAGCGGCTAGCCAATAGGCTCATAAATCATCATCACCCAAACAAAACAGTAAATTATGATAAACATGTACCTATTTGTCGGGCAAACAAATTTTATTCTCTGCTCTAGTCTCCTTGCTATATGACCTGTTCAATGTAAGTACATGTATATGCAAGCAAATGCAACTAATTTTCAATACAATTCAATATTTGATGCAATTTGGCATAATGGTTCAAAATTTATCAAACAACTAAACAAGCAACACAAACATCAATCAATTAGTGGATTAACGTTTCAAATTCATAATTTTTTGATATATATACAAAAATCACATTTTGATGCCAAATCACAACAATGTATTCTAGCTATATTTTGGTTCTCACACCAGTCTAATGGAAATATATAGATATCATACCTTCGAAACACGAACACAAATTCTGATGATGATATATCAATGATCAGAATCATCTCCGGGTGTCTAGGATGTGATTCTATATCTATCCATTATATTAAAACTTCGAATATACGTTCATGACGCGTATATGCAAAACCCTTATATACTCGATTGTCCATATTCAAAATAAATAAATAATCAAATACGTATAAAACGATTTAAATTTCAAAATAAAATTGTTTTCATTTGAAAAATATACTCTTCACACTCGTTCTAGGATATTACTGATCCTATCTCTAACGAGTCATTCTAATTGGATATTACTAATCCAATTTCGGATGAATTCTTTCGTATGGTTCTAATGTGTCTTGTTCTCGAGCTCTGTAAACCAAAGCTCTGATACCAACTGTGAAGACCCGTTACTTCCCCGTGAAGGAAAGAGCGGATACTTTGAGAACAACACACAAAAGGACGCAGACGGAAGAACATTTCATTGTTATTACAACAATTCCATTAGATACAAGAATATACAGAGTATAATTGAATAAATTACATTCGATAAATATCATAGATTACAATAAATTACATAGCAGCGGAAAATAATATAAAGTACAAACTGAAAGTAATACACGAATACAGAGCTTTCCGAGCATCGTTCCAGCTGTAAATCAGGATCCTGTGAATATAAATCTGCAAAACCAAAACTACTAGCTGCCCGTGTCGAAAATAAGGGCACCCAAAGTTTAGGTTAAAACAATAAACTCCAGGTCAGTCATGTGACTGGTGTGAGAACTAAAACAGTTATTTAAACTTTACTTTAAAAGAGAGTAATTCAAGGGACCACGCTGTATAACACGGAATGGATTTCCTCCCAAGAATACTAGTGCATCTAACAAAACAGCGCAATGCTTTTTCGAAAAATGAAGCTATTATAAGACCCAGGTCCCATCACACAATGCAACGCAAGCCAGAGGATAGGGTTTTCCCTTATAATAGCCAAACATGTTTGGTACGTTTAAAACAAATCATTTGATACTATAATAAGTGTATAGTGTCAAAACAATTTCAATCATAAATATAAATCATAGACGGCATAGCATCCCATGCTACTATGTCGCCATACTAGGCTCTACAAATAAAGCCGAAATATCTCTTATTGGAAATTGGATTCCATCATGAGTCGAGGCAAGGGGCAAGCTCCTCTCCGCTTCGAGACACTCTAGCAAATGCCTCAGGACTACACACTCTGGGTAACCCCTGGGATCCTCCAAGACCGGTCCTTTCTTACGTTTGAGGATTAGTTATTCCTGAACACACGTTTCCCGGCCCTATAGGACCTATAATCGAGGCGCCTCGCATCCAAACCACAAAGGTGAAAAGTATATAAATGCCAGGGCTGGTAGGTCACTGACACCACCCATAGCTAGAAAGAAACGTCGTGCACTCCTTGGGGTCCTCATCCCGTTTTTGACTCATACCGAGGTGTGAGGCTCGCGAATCCACGCTATACACAAAGCTGCCACGTAGGCTGTGCTTTGATCATCAACCACAAGACTTTGCTTTTCAACAGAAGCCTTGATCCATGCAACTCAGCGTGCCACACAGGCAATTCATGCCATGCGATTGATATCTATCGATATATAACCTCTAAGCTCGTATGTCTCAAAGAAGGGCGTTAAGCAAGAGAATAAATTCTCCGCTGCCAAACAGATATATATTTAAAAGAAATCAATCAACACAGAATAAAATCCAATGTCAGACACACAATCCATTTACAAGTTCGTTCTGGGTCTGAACGAAACCGGAGGCACTTTCCTCGCATATCCATCGATCTCCAAGTACGTCTGGACGACCACCAACTGATTCCCTCATCTTGGGCGTACATCCCATTCAAGATCATCAGTAATCACCCAAACGATGTGAAGACTTCCGGTCTTCAACCACCGTCTTCATCTTCGACTTATCGTCGAATCGGTTATTCAGAATGGGTATAAACCCGGACTTTTCGAACAACCCGCGTATATTAAAAACAAATGTTACACAAACACAACATACACCTCATTCCAATTCAGTAGCTACTAACTGTAAATCAACAAGAGAACAATTTCCCAAATATTAACCCCGAAGGCCGAAACCAACATCAGATCAATACCAGGAAACCATTCTTCTTAGCTAACCTACAACTAGTTTCTAAATTTCATATTCTTAGGGAAAGGTTCCCATTAATTTTATCCAAGATAAATTCTTTGAATTTATTCTTTAATCTTCCTTTGGATGTCATTTCAAACCAAATTATGGTTTTCCAAACTAGTTGAGATTAGCAAACCACACCGAAGTAATTATTTATTTTATTTCCCAATCCCAACCTATTCATCCCATGAAGCAAAACTGGTAATACTCCATATCTAACACCACGGTGCTATCGGTAAAATTAATTACCATTTCACGTTCAAATCCAATTAAAGATTTAACTATCGCTTTGGAGCAAAACTGGCGATACTCCATTCTCGCTCACTTTCTAAATTTGATAATTTAAATTATCAATTCACATTTCAATCTAATTGCGGATTCATTAAAACTCCTTTTACTGGGTTAAAGAACTAATGTCATTTAAAACACAGTTCACGATAAACCCAAATCATATTCTATTTATTATCGGGTTAAAGAACTAGTGTTATTTAAAACACCGTTCACAATAAACCCACAAATCAATTCTATTTAAAACCTGTTTCAAATCCAATTTATTTATTAACAATAAATGGGTTTAATTTTAGTTCAAAACTAGTTCATTTCGATAAAAATCTATTTTTATCTTTTCAAATGTGGGATTTTTCATCCTAGTTCTTCACAAATCATTTCTTATGATTTTACACGAATTATTACTATTTTTAATAATTTTATCAAGGTCCGTACAGTCGATTTCCATCAACGGCCATCGAACTGCACTTACAGCGACCTTTTCCAAATTTGATTTGGACGTATCTCCAAATCCAACCGTTAGATTTCAAATTTCTAATATTCGTTAGAAAGCTCTTTTTGATATGAACCCAACGGTTCCGGTTTTAGGAGAATCCGACGGTCGGATCTCCCGTAATGTCCGTTCGAAATCAATGGTCGAAATTCGCGAACTGTCGCGGCGCGGCGCGTTCTATTCAGGCCATTATATATATAATATATATATTCTATATATTTCGTCGATTTCCTTTTAAAACGAATTTTATAAATAGATTCAAATTTGTTTCAAAAACAATTTCAACCTTTATTTCAAATTCAAATCAAAATTGAATTTTCTATTATAAATCCTTTTTACTTTCATTCCTATTTGATTTCAATTCAAATCGATTTTAATTCGATTCGAATTCATTTTCTTTTCAATTCAATTCAATTCGAATTCGTTTTCTTTTCAAATCAAATTCAATTCGTTTTCTATTCAAATCAAATTCAATTCGTTTTCTATTCAAATCAAATTCAATTCGTATACAATCGATATAAATATCGTTCGCGTCAAAATAGCGCATCTCTAATCAACACGGCTTTATATATTTCAATAACTTCGTTATTCTATTCAACAAATGAATCTATATTTTTGTCAACACATGACTAATCTCAACGAATGAGTACTGTCCACGTCTGACTATTTTTGTTATTTAATATGTTTTATAAAAATTATGGTATCTATCGTTTGATTTAAAATCGGACTCCAACCGTAAATTAGTAAGAGAACGATTCCCTGAATATTAACCTCGAAGGCCGAAACCAACATCAGATCAATATCCAGGAGACCACTCATCTTATCTATTTTCCAGTTAATTTATAATTTCATATATGATAAAGATGTAAATTTTATCGTTAAAATATTTCGTTCAACACATGACTAATTTCAACGGATGAGTACAGTCAATACATGAACCTTTATTTTATAATGATAAAGATGTTAATTTTATTGTTAAAATATTTTGTTCAACACATGACTAATCTCAACGGATGAGTACGGTCAACACATGAACCTTTATTTTATAATATTTTTTATCTTCTAAATTGGAATGAGGCCCAATCAATCACCATATAGCGTTAACTATATGGATTCCATACAACATATGTATATAATAACAACGACAAATAATCAACCATCATCCAAAGTGCACTACACTGTATAAGCATCAAATATAGATATCTAACGCTTATAACAGCCTGTCAATCAATCGATCGACAAACAACTAATTATTGGGATCAGTGTATGTCGTATTTTATCCCAATACCCGTGTGGGGTTTCAAACAATCAAACACAAATTTTATTTGTGCAGTTGGGCGATGTGTAAAATTTATCGTCCCAATCAATGTCCTTCAAATAGGTGTACATAAACAAACCGTCCGGTTTGTAAATGAATATTTATTTATTCGCATTCACATTAAAAATTATATTTTTAACGACCAAATTATTTTATTCAATCTATGAATATTCTATTCGGTTCATTTATTAAATAAAATGATATCTTTATTTTTCTAATTTATTTTAGAAAATTTCGGCGGCATAACGACACGATACTAGAAACGGGACAAGGCCTAGCCTTATCCCCGGTCTAGTGATGGCCCATGCCATACACATATCAATCAAATCCATTCCATTTCACCAAACAATCAAATTCAAATCAAATAATCTAACCAACTACACAACTAAACAAACAAGTCCATGGTCTGTGGACGATGGTGTCGGGTGCTACTAAACACCGCCTGCATCCTAGTATATATTATAGTATAACTAGAAAAAGAAATTTTAAAAGTTGAGAAGTTCTCACCGACTACCTAAACCAAACGCCACGACTCTTCTTATGTAGAAATCTTCGTCGTGCTCGCCTTTTTGCCAATTTCACTGCCCGTAGTCACTACATATATAAAAATCACATTTTTAATATCTACATTATATAAAAATTTTATCTTTATATCTTTTATAAGTTAAAAATCGGATTTTTGTTCTCTCTATAATATAAAAATCATATTTTTATTTACTTCATATGTCAAAAACTGTAGAAGCTTTAAAACGGAGAAAACTCACATTTTTTCTAACGCCCGGATTCGCTGTTCTGGTTCCAGAATTTGCAAACGAGCTTCAATCTTCACACCATCTGTTTTCTAGCTTAAACGTGTCATTCCGGACAACTTTCGCCTAAGGGTCTTTTTGCCGAAAATGCTCCAATTCGCCAGAATTCGCGAAAGTAAACGAATTTTTTAGCTTTTGAACAGCAGACTTCGAACACGTTTTCCGAGCAGCTCCGAACTCCAAAACATGACTTCCATATAGCCAAAGCGAAGAGAATTTCGTGCTCTACAACTTTGGTTTAGAGGGACTTTGGCGAAAAGCGCACCTTTGAGAGATATAGGCCAAAACAATCCGGGGTGTTTTGTGCAAAACGGGAATTTTGGTGAAAATGAGTTTTTGAGCGTAGCGGGGCCCACGGCCGGAGTTGGGTGGCTAGGGTTGGGCGCCGGACCTGATTGGGCGTGGGGAGCTCGCTGGTGGGTGGTGGCGGTGGTGGTGGGACCCGTGGTGGTGGCGGTGGTGTTGTGAGGCTTAGGGTTCTTGAAAAGAGGGGAGAGAAGGAGGAGGAGGAAGAGCAGGAGGAAGGGAGGAGGAAGAGGGGGCGCGGCCGGCGGTGGAGGGGCTGGGGAGGCCGGTGGAGGTGGGGGCAGCGACACCTAGGAGGAGGAGGCCATTTTTGAGTTTTTGTGAAGAAAGAGGAAGAGGAAGAAAGTGAAGAAGAAAAGGAAGTAAAAGTGTTTATATGCTAGTTTCTCGCGTATCGTCTGAACGCTAACGATCCCCAATCGTCGCGGATTTCGGATACGAGATAGTAGACGTGAAGACGAGTCCAACGAAACAAGTTTTGTTGAATTCCGAGTTCGTTTGACCATTCAAAAAAAATCACGAAAATGCTCAGATAAACTCTAAAAATGCTATTTTGGCGCACCTTTTCTTCTCGCACGCTCACATGCTAACTCAAAAAATCTAGCCCTCTTGGATTTAACCATTATTAGACGATACGAATCAAAAAAAAAACGAAATCGAATTCTGAGGTCGTATCAATAATGTTCCTTTGTAAAATGACTGCTCGCTTTACCCTGAACTGTTTCAGCTCGCACGGCCACATACTAACTCCGTTCGACGCGCCATTTGGAACTCAACAATGATTTGTCATTGTGAATCCATAAAAATTTATCTCGTCGAATTCTGAACTCGTATGCAAAATCTCACTTTTTAAGGGCTATGTTTTGTTAACCGAAAAGCTCCTGTCAATTGCCACTATTCCGGATATCGGAATATATCGAAGCTTATACTTTTCGGAGTTCTAAACGGCATTTTGAACTCAATGGAAGAGGTTTCGAGTCCAAGTTCATCCGTATGCAAAATTTGACTTTTTGAGCCATGTATAATTTACATAGCGACTATTCTGAATTTTCAACTGGGCATAACTTTTGATTCCCGATATGAAATTTCGATTTTTCGGATTTGTTGGAAAGATATTTTCAACTAGATTCTAATATTTTCAGTTTCACTAAAATCCGGTATACTTTGCACTCGGTATGTTCAATTGAAATTTGAAATCGAATTATCGAACTACCGCGCCATTTTCAATTCCTTTTATAATTTAAAATAAATATTTATATTCTAATGACGATCTATATAAATATACACGTTCTAATTCTATTCAAAATAAATTTCTCGTCGTTATTATTTAAAATAATTCATTTTAAATATTCAAAATTCGCTAAAATTGCCAAAATAAAAATTTTAAACTGGCTCAGATTTTCCGGGTTATTACAGCTATTCCAACTACCACGAAAGCTGAGGTAGCGAGACTAGTAAAAATACATTTGTTCCTGTTTAATATACTATAAAATAATAGCACGAACTGACTATGTAATATGGTAGATAATTAAGTTGTACACTACTAACTATATTAAATTCAGAAATCATACCTCAACTGTATCGAGAGCTGTGAATATACGGTGGGGGTACCCCTCAGGTGGATCATGGAGAATCCGTAAGTCGAATGTACGTCTCGGGTGCATGAGGAGTGTGCACAAGATCAGATGTCGCGTATGTCTGTGGTCGAATGGTCTATTTAGTGTTTTGACCACTAAAAGTTTGATTTTTTAATTCAAAATGATTTGGGAAGATAGTTTAAGTACTTACGAATAGTTTTCTTTAAGGTGGAAAACTTATTTGAAAAAAAATTCAAGTAATTAAGGTATGGCAAAAAATTGAATTTGAAAATGAATAGTAACTTTAAAAAGTGAAGTTCGGTTTGGATATATAGAAAGTGTATTAACTAGATTTTATTTTTCAAACTATCTTATTTGTTTTTATTATGGGTTTGAGGAAAGTTTGGAGTTCAAAAGATGAAGTTTGAAAACCATTATTATTTTAATGATTTAAATAATATTATAATATTTAACTAATGAAATATTTGAATTTAAAGTTAAATATTGGAAATATAGGTTCCAAAAGTCATTATATGTGTTTTATATAACTAATAAACTATTTTGGAGGCAATTCGATTCGATTTTAAATATAAGTCGAAGTTTGATCTGAATAGGACTAGTCATGCAATGGTGTTCGCAAATTTAAACCGTGGACTACAAATTGACGTACTGGGAGATCCGACCATCGGATTTTCTCGGAACGAAAAACGTTTAGTTCGAAATGAAAAGAGATTTCAAATGAAAAGGTAAGTTTTATAATTCAACAATTAGATTTTGAAATAATTTCAAACCATATTTGAGCGATAGTGTAGTTTGAGACTCGAAATTGGATTTTTATGAAATAAGCTATTTTTAAATTATTCAAAATAGAGATAAATTATGATAATTCATAATAAATGGTTTGAAAGTGATTTGGATTGAATATACTAAGTTTTGGAAAGTTAAAAGTTATTTTACGAAAATACGTTGTTTTAGCAATGTTATTTGCAACGGTTTATGGAATGGGTAGAAATAAAAAGGTTTTGATATAACCAAGGTAATCCAAAGTTTTTGCAAACATATCTAAAGAATTATAATGAGGAATTAGGATATTTTGGGAATTTTAAAAGTATGTAACAAAGTTAAGTTTTTCAATCAACGAATTAAATTGGAATTGGATAGGAATCGGTTTGGTGATAATTGTGATGAGTCTCTATGGATGAAGACCTTTACTATTTAAGGAATTTTATTCCGCTTATAGTATTAGTCCGATACAAAAATTTATATCGATTATGAGCTGATATGATTTCTGTGAAGATTTCATTTAGAATGAAAGTATGATTTTGGGTTTATCATGAACACTATCTTAAATAACGTTTATTGTTTAACCCATTTAAAGGAGAAGATGATTCCCAAGTTAAGTTGAAGTGAAATATTTATTTAATTTGACTATAAAGATTTAATGAAAGAGTTTTCCCTTAGCAAACGATTATATGAACAAAGTTTAAGGCTCACTTAAAAGAAGATAAACTTGTTTTCGTGTAAAGATAAGATTGAGTCTTAAATAATATTTTAGGATAAAGGAAGACATTAAAACTTGATTGTTTTATCATTGAGTTAGGTGATCTTATGCGTGTTTGATCTGATGTTGGTTTAGGCCTTCAGGATCATACACTTGATAAATTATTCTCTTGGCATTGTGCAATCAAGAACTAATTATGGTTAATGAATAGTTTTCCCTAACAATAAGATTAAGAAATTGTAAGTACGATTGTGGGCTGGAGATATGATCAAGGAAAGATAGAGTAATTTACTCTAATCAATCATCAATGAATGGGTTTGGGTAAATATTTTTTCCCTTAAAGATAAAAGAAATCTTTAATTGGATTTGGATTGAAAGAATGGAACTAATAAGGGTAATTTAACTTACCAAAATACGAAGGCAATTAGATATGGAGTACTGTCATTTTTGCTACATGGGATGAATAGGATGGGAATAAGATAATGATTTGAGAAATTAACCTTTTCATAAGGTTTAATAATCCCAATAAAGCGTAGAAACCTTGGTATGAGTTGAAATATGTGAAATGAGATTTTATAATCATCTGGAATGATTTCCATGGAAAGATTTGAACAAGAGTTAAATTGGATAAGATTTTAATGGTTATACCCAATATAAAAAATTATTTGAGTAAAATAATATTCCAAAATGGAATGAGACTCATGATATTTTTGTATGTCTATATTGATTTTAAAGATGCACTAGTTATTCGGAAAGGCCAAGTTTCAACCAATTGTGAATAACTATATGACGTAATAAGAGCAACTGAAAACGACAATGACTGGAGACTGGATATTTTCACATCATAATAATTGCTTATTGATGCCTCAGGTGGCCATGCAATATGAGGTTGTATTGTGATAATGATCTGACCATGCTTGAAGCGATTCAGATTGCAAGGACTTTCACACCTAGGCGGGGTCACGGAATAATGTAACAACCCGGAAAAATCAGAACCAATTTAAAATTTTTAATTTGGCTATTTTAATGAAATTAGAATATTTAAAATAATTTATTTTAAATAATAATGAATAAAAATTTATGTGAAGTTAGAACGAATAAATTAATTTTAATTATATAACGAGTTAGAAATAGCGCTGTAGTTTGAAAATTTAACTTTGAACTTTGACTGAATGTACATGATTCAAAATAAACTGGATTTTAGTAAAACTTAAAATATTTAAATTTGTTTAAAAATATCTTTATAACGAATCTGAAAATCAAAATTTCATAGCGGTAATCAAAAGTTATGGCTAGTTGAATATTCAGAATAAGTCGCTATGAAATAAATAAGGCCCTTAAAATCAACAAATCAAAAATGTTTTATATTTTAATTTGAAGAATAACCGACCGAAACAATCGAATGGGCTTACGAAACATATTCCATTGTGTTCAAAATGGGGGTATTTAGCCAGAGGCGGCAGTCATTGGGTTTGAATTGGAGTTCGTATAGACTGAGGGGTATTTTCGGATTTAATAGAATTAAAAATAAATATAAAAAAAACCCTGGCCAATCATATTTCTCCTCACTTTTCTTGTTATTCTGGAAAACCCGCTACCCCTCATTGACGAACGGCGGAAACATCTTCCGGCCTTCTCTCCAACTTTCCGGCGATTCCTCTCATTAAAATCACATGCCCCAGTTGAAGTTTTTATAGATCTCCCTTCGATCTTCAAATCCGTATAAGTCATTCCCTCCATCGTCGAGTGTACGTCGAGATCCAGCTACTCAAAGTCGAAGACTTCAACCCCCGCCACGCCGCCCCTGCTATGTCGATTTGGGCCCCACCACCAGCGACGGGAAGCGTATTCCGAGCACTTCGACGTGGCATCGTCTAATTTTGGTCTCGAGCAACGGATTGAGCATGAATTCAAAACCTAGTTTTGAACACTAAAGAGAGGCATACGGCTTTAAATAATTAAACTGATTTCCACACTTTAAAGTGCTGCAAAGTTTGAAAATCGCATAAAAATCATATCTTTTTGCCATGTGATCGAAATCCAGTGAAACAAGAGATACCGGGACCGTGAGGACGTTCTCTACATTCTAGAAGAGACCGGAGAGTTTTTAGAGCTTGCTGCAATTTTAGGCGAAGTCAAAAGCGAAGTGAGATTTCTAAATTCAATTTAATATAGAAATAAAATATATTAGGTTGTAGACGGAGTTTAGAAACTCCCGACACCCGTCGCCCATAAGCCATGGATGACTTGATTTTGATTGGTGTGAAATTTGGTTGATATTGCGAATGGTTGATTGTGGTTGAAACGAAATTGGAATTGTTTGTGGAAAAATTCAATGTGATATGAAAATAATTGAAGTGTTTAGATCATTAGAATAATCCCCTTAGGGAACGCCGTGATGCCTAAGGTAGTGCGAGGAGCCGTACTCGGGACGGTACCGGTTTTAAACCCTCTACCGTTATGCTGCCGAAATTTTCTGAAATATTCTTGTGTTTGAATTATATTTATATGTTGAAATATATTCATGATTAAAATAAATTGCTTAGATAATAAAAATCACATTTTTATTATGTATATGAAGTTCTAAAAATATTCATGTGTTGAGTAAATGGACTAAACAATAAAATTAACATTTTTATTGTGTATATGAAGTTCTTAAAATATTCACATGTTGAATAAATGGATTGAGCAATAGAGTTAACATTTTTATTGTGTATATGAAGTGCTAAAAACCTTCATGTGTTGAATAAATATTTTGAACGATAAAAATATCATTTTTATCATATATACGACTCGCTAAAAATAACCATGCATATTTGTTCGCCATAAAAACCATTTTTAACATGTTTATGAACTAAATAAAATAGTCATGAATTGAAATATATTTTTGTTCGCCAAAAATATCATTTTTATACTATGTATGAAATGTTAAAAATAACCATGTGCTGAAATAAATATTGTTTAGTTGGAATTATTATTTTTAACATGTATAGAAAGTGTTAAAAATAACGATGTATGGAAATAAATACTTGTTCGCTAAAAATATTATTTTTAGCTTAGATATGCATCTATATACACATTGTTGAACAGGTAATGGATTAGCTGTTAAGTAAAGAATTTATTTGCATGCCCGACAAATAGGTACGTTTTTATGAGCCTAAGGCTGGCCGCTTGGCATTTTTCTTTTCTTTAAATGATTTATGAGCCTAAGGCTGGCCGCTTTGCAATTTTCCTTTTCTTTAAATGATTTATGAGCCTAAGGTTGGCCGCTTAGCACTTTCTGTTCTTTTAGATGGATGAGAGCCCTACGAGGCGAGTTACAGATTTCCAAATCCCTCTCCGTACAAAGGAGGATATGGCGAAATTTTCCAAAATTTCAAGGCGTTAGCCAAAATTTTGAATTAGAAACTATTTGGAAGTCGCCAAATGAATTATATTTATATATATATATATATAAATTAAATAAAACGAATAACGACGCTTTAGTTCGCGTTTTGGAATCGTAATTTTAGGCGATTATACCGAGAAATCCGACCATCGGATTTCCCCGAAACTGAAACCGTCGGGTTCGCTTTGAAAATATCTTTCCAACGATATAGAATTTGTTGAGATCCAACGGTTAGATTGTGTGAAATGTTTAAATCAAATCTGAGGAAAAACAACGCCATAATGAATTATATATATATATATATAATTAAAATAAAACGAATAATGATGCTGTAGTTCGCGTTTTGAAATCGTAATTTTAAACGATTACTACGGGAGATCCGACCGTCGGATTTTCCCGAAAACGGAACCGTTGGGTTCGCTTTGGAAAGATCTTTCCAATGATATAAAATTTGTTAAGATCCAACGGTTAGATTTTTCGAAATTTTTAAATCAAATTTGGGCCAGAGCAGCGTCAGGGCCATCGAATGACCTGAAACATCGTTTGACGGAAATGGACTATTTTTTAATAAATAAAAATAGTGAGAAATCATTTTAAAATATTTTAAACGATATGGAATGGAGATAAACCGATTTTGCTTTGGTTTATCAGATATTTTGATGGTTGGATGTATTTGACATGAAAATTATACTAATGAACTGAAATGTGGATGTCAAATATTTTAACCATAGAAAAAATTGTTTTGAATTCAGTATATGCGTGAATTATGTGAAAAGTCCGAGTAAATTCTCATTTCAAATAATTGATTGACGAGGAAAAGTCGAAGATGTAAAGACGGTGGTTGAAGACCGGAGATCTTCACATTGTTTGGATGATTGCTGATGTCTTGATTGGGAGCCATCCCAAGACAAGGTAATAAATGGTGATCGTCCAGACATACTTGGAGATCGACCAGATATGCGAGTGCCTCTCTCCTGTATTGGACATACGGAATGAGGAATAAGGTGCCTTCGGTTTCGTTTAGACCCAGAACGGACTTGTATATGGATGTGTGTCTGACGTTGTAGATTGACAACGTGGCATGCAAAGATGCTGTGATCAAGGCTTTTGTTGAAAAGCAGAGTCTTGTGGTTGATGGTCAAAGCACATCTTTAATATAGCATAGCTTTGTGTATAGCGTCAATTCGCGAGCCTCATACCCCGGTAGGACCAGAAACGGGAGAGGACCTCAGGGAGGACATGCATTTCTTTCTACCTAGGAGTGGTGTCAGGGTTTTGCAAGCCCTGACATTTTACTTATGTGGATGATGGAAAGCGAGGCACCTCGGTTATATCGGTCTCTGCGCAGCCGATGGATGGTTTGGTCGATATATGACTAGTTTACGCCCCAAACGGCGAGGAAACATATTGTTTAGGCATTTTAATCCACTAAGTGTGGACCGGGACTGACGATCCAAGGCTTGACTGAGCACTTGCCTGAGACACGGGCTAGAGCGTCTCGAAGTCGGTAAGGATGATCCCTTGCCTTGGTTCATGATGGAAATCCAACTTCCAAATACGACATCGTGCGGTTTTGACTGTAGAACTAGTATGGCGACATAATAGTATGGGGTACTATGCCGTCTATGATTGACATATTATGATTGAAATTGTTTTTGAAACATATATGCACTAGTAATAATATCAAATGATTTTGATTTATACATATCAAGCATATTTTAGCCATTATAAGGTAAAACTCTATCCTCCGGCCTGCGTTGCATTGTGTGATGGGACCTGAGTCTTATAATGGCTTCATTTTTGTAAAAAGCATTGCGATGTTTAAATGATTTACTTGTTTTAAGCACTGACAATCCAATGGAGTAAACCCGTTCCGCGTTAGCGGCGTGGTCCTGTGATTGGCCTCATTATAAAATCAGTTAAGTAAAATTTCTCATACCAGTCCCATGACTGACTCGTAGTTTGTTTCACTTTGCAAACTCAGGTACCCCCTTATTTCTACACAGGCAGCCTTGTATTCAGGTTTTAGCAGGCTCATTCAGGATAGCTATGGAGCTGAAGGTGGATTCTATCATTTCTATTATGTTGTTATGACTTTGTTATGTATATTATGTTTGATTCCGCTGCAGACATTTTATATAAAGCTGAAACTGTATTTTGTACAAAGTATGATCCTGTTATACTGTGTAACTCTAATTATTATATTTGTTCCAGTGTAATTTATTGTTCACTATCCGGTGTAAATATATATATTTCTTTTCTACTATTATTGTTTATGTGTTATATTCCAAATATTATCCTTGCTTCCGTGGCACAGGAGTTTAGGGTCATCACATCTAGTATCAGAGCTTTGGTTAATCTTAGTTCCAGAATATAACATATTAACGTACTTGTCAGAAACAGAATCAATAGTATCCTACGACAGATAGGATCGGTAAGGTCCTAGAATGAGTGTAGCAGAATAAAATACACCCACATAGATGCATATACATTTAAATATATGTCTCTGCGCTTTACAATATCTTTTCTATTGGCCTGACACTTTGTCTTCTATTTGCAGACATAGTAGAAAATGAGTGGCAGAAGTAGAAGAAGTAATTCTATGGTCCAACAATCTAATGAGCCAATCGTGCTCCCACAGCCGGAATCTGATATAGAATCTCTATTAAAGAAGTATCAAAATCTGGGTGGAGTACCATTCTTGGGCAAAGAATCCATTATTGAAACACAAGCATGGATGTGTTCCGCCGAGAGAATTTTAGAAGGTTTAAAGATGAGGGATGATCAGAAAAGATTACTGGCGTCTTGGGCACTCAAAGATGAAGCTTTAATCTGGTGGGGAACTGTTATTATGGATAATCTAGAAGGTAATATTACCTGGGATAAATTTAAAGAAATTTTCAATGAAAGATTTATTCCTCCAAAAGCAACTGATCGGCTATACGATGAGTTCTACTATCTAAAACAAGGAGATATGACCATTCAGGAGTATCAGGATAAATTCAACAAACTTTCTCATTTTGCCCCGAAGCTAATTGAAGATCCAAAGAGGAAGAATCTGAGGTTTATTAATGGGCTTCAAAGGAGGTACAAAAATTTCGTAACTGCACATGTGAAACTTCCTTTTTCTGAAATGATATGCATGGCTTATCAGCATGAAGATCTTGATAAGTAAGGTCTTTTGGAGGACGAAGAGGAAGTCAGTTCTAGCAACAAAAGGAAGTCTGAAACCGATATCCCTGAGGCAAGCATGACGCCTGAGGTCGGTAAGAATTCTAAAGTCAATAGGAAAAGGGATAAATCTGAGAAAGAACCAATAACGGCTGCCACATGCTCTAACTGCAACCAGCAAGGACATTTGGTGATAAATTGCGGATGCTTAAAGAAACGAAGAAAGAATGGATCTAAACCGAATAAGAAGCAAAAGAAATCTCATGGTACAAGGGAATGCTATAAGTGTCACCAAATAGGTCATCTTGCAAGGGATTGCCGGCTATTAGAGAAATCTGAAGTAGTACAGGTAAATGAAGTGGCAGAATTTCCTACACCGTCAGCCAGTCAAGTAAGGCCAGATGTTTTGGAAGGCAGACTTACTGTCAAATATATTCCAGTTAAAGTACTATTTGATACAGGCACGTCATGAAGCTTTATTGCAAGTAATGTGGTTAAGAAATTGGATTTGAAACTGAAAAAGCTCAAACAACCCATGACTGTCCATAATCCGGTTGGGGTTCCCTCAATCTTAGTTGGATTTGTGGGGGTGCCTGTCTCTTTTTTCCGTTATTGGTACCCTACCATTTACCGAATTCGGTCTTATTTAGGATTGGATTGGTTAACCAAATATGAAGTTGAGGTTAAATGCGCTGAGAGAGTTGTTAAGACAAAGATCAAATCAGGGGACTATATAACCATACCATGTGAAGGTCCAAATTCCGATAGAAAAGACTTTTGGTCAGCTCTTGATGTTTCTCCTGCTCAAATAGAAAATACTCCTGTCGTCAAAAATTATGCGAATGTGTTTGAAGAAGTGGATAGCTTACCTCCGTGTAGAGAAATAGATTTCAGAATCGATTTAATGCCGAATGCAAGGCCAGTAGTGCACTCTATTCGGAGAATGACTTTAAAGGAGAAAGAAGAATTGGGGGACCAGACTTGACAATTATTATGGAAAGGTCTGATCATGCCTAGTTTTTATAACTGTGGAGCAGCAGTGGTGTTTGTCCCATAGTCAAACGGTACTCTCAGACTATGCGTGGATTATCGTGACTTGAATAAGCAGACATTGAAGAATAAATATCCATTGCCGTGAATTGATGATTTGTTGGATCAATTGAGTGGAGCGCAAGTATTTTCCAGAATGGACCTAGCTACAAGTTTCCATCAACTTTGTATTGCCAAAGAATGTGTTCCTTTGATAGCTGTAACAACCCGGAAATTCTGAACCAATTTTAAAATTTTATTTTAGAAATTTTAATGGAGTTTAAATATTTAAAATGATTTATTTTAAATAATAACGTATCTTGGTCATACGAATTCAGAATTCGAAAATTCAGAATGCGTTGGAATCCTTGTGATGAGATCTAGACTATGGAACTGACCAGGATCAAAACTGAGCATGTAGGAAATTCAGATAAAAATCATGGTGAGAATTCTGATTTAATAATTAAATTAAATTTTAATTATTTTTCTTGCTTTGAAAAATCATTGTATGTATGTTGATAATTCATATCTGCAATGTTTGTGATTTAGAATGTATTTATTTTTGTTTGTGGTGTACTCTGATGTTCATAATTTGCTAGAATCAACAAATGAAATTTTCCTTTTTTGTTGAATCAGAATCAACAAATTAAATTGTCCCTTTTTGTTGAATTAGAATCAACAAATAAAATTGTCCCTCTTTGTTGAATTAGGTTCAGCAAATAAAATTTGTCCTTTTTGTTGTATTACAATCAGCAAAGTAAAAATGTCAAATTTGTGGTATTAGAAATGTAGAATATAAAATATTATTTTGGCCATTTTTATTGAATTGAATTAGTTTGTCAATCCAATATAAAATAAACACCATAGAAAAAGATCACATTTTTATTTGCATATTTAGATGCAAATAAATACCGTAGAGAAAGATTACATTTTTATTTGCATATTTAAATGCAAATAAACACCGTAGAAAAAGATCACATTTTTATTTGCATATTTAGATGCAAATAAACACCATAGACAAAGTTTACATTTTTATTTGCATATTTAGATGCAAATAAACACCGTAGAAAAAGATCATATTTTTATTTGCATATTTAGATGCAAATAAACACCGTAGAAAAAGATTACATTTTTTGTTTGCATCTTAGATGCAAACATAAAACATGAAATAAAAATTACATTTTTATTTGCATTCTTTGATGCAAATAAAACATGGAATTAAAAGTTGAATTTTTATTTGCATTCTTTGATGCAAATAAAACATGAATTAAAAAGGTTACCTTTTTGTTTGCATTTTAGATGCAGATAAAAGCCTAGTTTAAGAAGTTACATTTTTCACTTACATTTTTGATACAAATAAAAGAATAGAAGAAAGGTTATATTTTTCACTTACATTTTTGATGCAAAAGAAAGAATAATATAAAATATGCATTAGAAATAAAATAGCATTTTTGTTATAAAATATGCATTAGAAATAAAATAGCATTTTTGTTTAAAATTGTGACATTGGAGAAAATAACATTTTGTGATAAAATGGGACATTAGTTGAAAATAAAATTTTTGTTAAGAAAGATTAAAATAACATTTTTGTTAAGAAAAGTTCATTAGAATAAATATGGCATGTTAGTTAAAAATGATTTATTAGAATAAAAATGTCACATTTTGCTAGAAATGTTACATTAGAATAAATATGTCATTTTAATTAAAAATGTTATATTAGAATTAAATTGTCATATATTTAGATATGTACATATTACATTAATCAGTTCATGTTAATATAAAAAATATCCTCTTTACTTAGAATCATGTCATGTAGATAAAGATAGCATTTTGTTTAGAATCATGATATGTAAATAAAAAGAACATTCATTTAGAAATGTCATTTATTTAGAAACGTCATTTATTTACAAATGTCATTTATTTATAAACGTCATTTATTTAGAAATGTCATTCATTTAGAAATGTCACTTATTTAGAAATGTCATGTTAAAATAATAATGTCATCTTGTTAGACAAGAATAAAAATAATTACTTCTTAAGATATATGTTTTGTTGAAATTAAATTGTTACCATCCATTTATAGTTTAAGCAGTGAAAATTTGTCAAATAGGAAATAATTCAAATAGAATTATAATTGGTTAAATTTATTAACCAATAATCTATTTAGATGAACTGCTGTTGTTTGAAAACCCCACACGGATGTTGGGATGACAAACACTAGTCCCAATATTTAGCTGTATGTCAATCGATGGATTGACAGTTTGTGTTGGGTGTTATTTATTTATTTATTTTAACGCTCACACAATTATAAATTTCACTTTGGTTGTGAATGGATTGCTTAGTAATTATGTATCATTATTGTTATATATATACATGCGATGTATGAAATCCATACAACTGAAATTGTATGGTAACTGTTTGAGTCGCATTCCGATTCACAATATCTTTTGATATAAAGGATATTTTAAAATGAAGAATGTTTTAAAGAGATCTTTTAAATAAAGAATATTTTTCAATAATGAATATTTTTATATAAATTTAATGAAGATTAAAATTACGATTTTTATGCCCATTTTTGGATGGACACAAAATACTGATATATGGAGCCGTGTTATGTAGAAAAGCTATTTTTAACCCGAACGGGTTTATCGATCGATTTATTTCATTTTAAAATAAATATAAAAAGGGAAGTGATTTCGAAATATAATATTTTTAAAATATTATAATTTTAAAATAATAAAGAAATAGAATATTTAATTTTTATCTAAAATTGAAAATGGAGTTAAAATCATTTAAAATGAATTTATAAATATTTTGTAAATACGATTTAAATAGGAATCGACGATATATATATTGTATATATTATATATATATTTAATGGCCTGAATAGAACGCGCCACGCAGCGACCGTTCGCGAATTTCGACCATTAACCTCAAATTGGCGTAACGGAAGATCCGACCGTCGGATTCTTCTAAACCCGGAACCGTTGGGTTCATATCGAAAAGATCTTTCCAATGAATATAAGAGTTTTGAAATCTAACGGTTATATTTGGAATTATGTCCAAAAAAAATTCAGAAAAGGTCGATGTTAGTGCAGTTCGATGGCCGTTATTGGAATCTGATTGTACAGGCCTAAATAAAATTATTAAAAATATGGAAAAATTAAGTAAAATCATAATAAATGATTTGGAAAGAGTTTGGATGAAAATTTCCATATTGGAAAAGATAAAAATATTTTTTTATCGAATTGAACTAGTTATTAACTAGAATAAATCTTTAAAATAAGATTTAATGAAGATTTCCAATTAATTGATATTTAATTGGAATTAAATAATATAAATTGGATTTGTGGTTTTGTTGTGAACAATGTTTTAAGCGACATTTGTTCTGGAACCCCGTATGAAAGAATAAATCTTTTGATTAAGATTATTATAGTTTCTAATTACATTTAGTAAGTGGAATAAATTGAAAGGTAAATTGGGCTTATTGTGAACTGTGTTTTTAAACGACATTTATTCTTTAACTCAATTATTAGTGAAAGTATAACTTGAAAATTATAAATCTTTTATTAAGATTTAATGGAAATTTTCCAAAAGTAAAGGTTTCCAGTTTAATATGTTAAATTTGAATTGAATGGAATTCGATTTAATAATAATTGAGATGAGATTTTGTAAAAGAAGACCGTTACTATATATGGAATTTAAGAGGCTTTGCCATTATTCCATTTATATTATTAGTCCATATAGAAATTTATATCGATTATACATATTGATCTGATTTCTGTGAAGATTCCATATTTTATGGAAGATGATTTTGGGTTTATCGTGGACTGTGTTTTAAATGACATTGGTTCTTTAACCCAGTTGAAGACAAGATTTGTTTCTTAATCTGAATAATCATTAAGTAATGATTTTTGGATATTGTAATGTCCCGTATTTTTACGGTGTAATAATTAATTAATTTAATTATTTAAATAATGTTTAGAGATTTAAATGGTCGTTTAATTAAATAATATTGAATACTTAATTAATTTAAATAATAGAATAATAAATTTAATTCTGAAATAATCAGAATTAGCTGAATTGACAATATTGTGTGCATTTGACAATTTAAAATATATAATTCAGTTTAGAGTTGAATTATATTAACGAATATATTATTTAAATGAAGTTTGAATGTATAATTATAATATAATTATAAACGAGCTCGAAATGGCGCGACAGTTCGCTATTTGGCGATTTGAACTTCAATTGAATATACAGGGTCCGTTTTAAATCGGATTTCCATGAAACAAGAAACGTTCGGAGCTGGTGAAGTATGTCTTTCTAATGGAAGAGAAAAAATCGAGATTTCATAGTGTAGATTTTGATTTATGTCCAAATCAAATTTTAGAAAAGTCGCTATGGAATTCCTTTATAATTTGTGTCGATTTATTTATATTTTTAAAAGGATTTAAATATAAATCGAATATCGATATAACTGGGAAATTTGAAATATCAAGTTATAAATCCAATTGGAGCTATACGGTATTCTGGGTGAATATCTATACGATAATATGTTTATTTATATTTAATTTAATTGTTTTTAAATATATTTATATATTTAAATGGGTTATTTAGAGCTTTAAAAATAGCCAGTTTTTGCTAACGACCTCAGTTTTCAGCGAAACTAATTTTATTGGATCCGCGATATCAAATTATTGCTAGATTTCAATATTCGTGATTTTTGAAGTCAGTATGTGGCTGTACAGGATTTTAATGTGAAAAAAACAAACGATAATTTGACTTTAAAAATACGCTGTGTGAGCAAACGAAGTCGGAATTCGACGAAACCAGTTTAATTGGGTTCGTAATGTCGAACTGTAGCTGCATGTCCATTTTCATGATTTTTGGGTATCATGTGTGATCACAGGAATTTTAAAGGACAAACATAGACAGCGTAAGAGTTAAAATAAATAAAATAATCAATATAAAATTATTAAAAATATCCTATAAATAATCCCCATTCCTCCCTAAACCTAATTCTCTTCTTCAGTAGTCAACATTTTTCCCAAGCCGCCAGAACAAAAGATTATACGAGTGAAATCCTCTTTAAAAATTTGGGAAAAATCAAAACAAACTTCTAAAAATCCTCAAATATATATATTCACGATTCCCATCTCATTCTCTTCGATTCTACACCAGTTTGGAAAGGTGCGATGCTAGTTCGTTGATGATCAAATATTCGGTAGCAAGCTAGGGCTCGCGTTTCAGTTTGATTCATTGAGTTTGAGGCAAAATCTAAGTTGTTTTTGGAGTCTGGACATGAAACAACGTCTGGTTTAATTTTTGTGGAATTAATGAAAATATAAAGTGTCGCGATTTCTCCCTAGGATGGCGTGACTGGTCTTTGTGATGCATAGAGAAGGACGAGTGCGAGCTGTGATCATTTGGGGTGGTTTGAATGAGGATTCGAAGAGGAGTACTTTGGTTGTGGTGAGGTTTGTTTTTGGTGTATGTGAAGGGAGAATGCAGGGCCTAAAGGTTTGTTAATGGAGGAGGAAAATGTCTGGGGGTCGGACTTTTAGCGGGGAAGAAGGAGGTGAACTGATGCAGGTCAAATCTATTGGGCCGGAGTCTTAAATGGGTAAAGCCCATATGGAGTGTGTTTAAGTTTTATTTAAATTTAAATAATGTTTGAAATTGTAAAGTATATAACTTGTACATACGTTACCAAAATTCTTAACGGTCAGATCCGTTGGGATCGTAGGGACGGACACTACAACATGGAATGGACTGGAAGAAATTTGGAGCTCGTTACAATTTATAGCTAAATAAATTGTCCATCTGAATCAAAAGATGGTTAATCGTTATTTAACGATAACTGTCTAATGTGAGTAAAACTCACCAACTCTACCAGTTCATATTTTTATAACATATATTTAGAACTGACAAATGATGACTGATTGTTGTGTGTTGACTGTTTGAATGAACTACTGATATATTGATTGAAATTATAGATAACGATATATATAAATCGTTAATCAAATATTGATTCTGTTTAGCAGAATATTTCATATTGAAATGAAATCGATGTTAATTATATTGTTTAACATCTGTGGATGCAGGGAAATAGGTTGGAGGGATCCAACTGGATTCCTCAATATTTATAATATTGTTTTCATATATTGTAATATACGATGGGATATATATAATATGTGTTGATTATGTGTGATTGAATGATATTAATCATTGTTATTTGGTATTTTAAGTACCGTAAGAAATACTGGGATGTAGAAAAGGGGATTTTCAAAGTGTATTTTGGAAATGAATTATTTATATAAAATCAATGGATTTTATATATAAAAGGAAAAGAATTTATAAAAGAAAATTATAAAATCAAAGAAGAATTGAGAAAAGGATATATTTGTAAAACATTTACAAATAGAATAGAAAAGGATATATTTGTAAAACATTTACAAATAGAATTGAAAAGGATATATTTGTAAAACATTTACAAATAGAATTGAAAAGGATATATTTATAAAACATTTACAAATAGAATTGAAAAGGAATATTTGTAAAACATTTACAAATAGAATTGCAAAGGAAATAATTGTTGAACAAATAGAATTGAAAAGGAATATTTATTTTTAAATAAATAGAAAAATAAAAAGGAATATATATTGGGAGAATAAATAGAAGGATAAAAAAAGAATATTTATTTAGAAAATAAATAAGATATCATAAAAGGAAATATTTGGAAAGTAAGTAGGATTATAAAAGGAGTTAGCGTTAATTGATTAGAGTTAAATCGAATAGAGTTAAATCAAATTGGAGTTAATCGATTAGAGTTAATCGAATTAGAGTTAATCCATTAGAGTTAATTAAATATAGTTAATCGAACAAGAGTTAGTCAAATATTAGTTATTCGAATAGAGTTAATTGAATTAGAGTTAGTCGAATATTAGTTATTCGAATAGAGTTAACTGAATTAGTGTTAGTCGGATTAGAGTTATTCGAATATAGTTTATTCGAAGAAAGGAGTAAACCGAATATAGTTATTCGAAAAGAGTTATCGAATATTGGTTATTCGAAAAGAGGTTATCGAATATTAGTTATCCAAAGAGAAATAAATGGAATATAGTTTATTCGAAAAGAGGTTATCGAATATTAGTTATTCGAAGAGAAATAAATCGAATATAGTTTATGCGAAAGGAGTTATCGAATATTATTATTCGAAAGGAGTTATCGAATATTAGTTATTCGAAAAGAGTTATCGAATATTAATTATTCGAAGAGAGTTAATCGAATATTAGTTATTCGAATAAGAGTTAGTCGAATATTAGTTATTCGAAAGGATTATCGAATATTAGTTATTCGAAAGGGGTTATCAAATATTAGTTATTCAAAAGGGGTTATCGAATATTAGTTATTCGAAAGGGGTTATCAAATATTAGTTAATCGAAAGGAGTTATCGAATATTAGTTATTCGAAAGGAGTTATCGAATATTAGTTATTCGAATAAGAGTTATTCGAAGAGAGTTAATCGAATAACTAATATTCGAAGAGAGTTAATCGAATATAGTTAATCGAATAACTAATATTCGAAGAGAGTTAATCGAATAACTAATATTAGTTATTCGAAGAGAGTTAATCGAATAGTAGTTATTCGAATAAGAGTTAGTCAAATAGAGTTAATCGAATATTGGTTATTCGAAAAGACTTAATCGAATATAGTTTATTCGAATAGAGTTAAAGGAGTTATCGAATATAGTTTATTCGAAAGGAGTAAATCAAATATAGTCTATTCGAAAGGAGTTAAGTGATAAGAGTTAATCGAATATAGTTTATTCGAATAGAGTTAAAAGAGTTAATCGAACGTAGTTTATTCGAAAGGAGTTAATTGAATATAGTTTATTCGAAAGGAGTTAAGTGATAAGAGTTAATGAATTAAAGTTAATCGGGTTAAAGTTAATGGAGTTAGGGTTAATTGATTTGAGTTAATCGAGTTATATTTTGAAGTTAGATATTTCAGAAGTAGGGATTATAACGCTATAGTTATAATCAATGATTTATGTAAAAGAAGTGGATTCGTAAATAGAATCCGAGAGTTACGTAAGGAAGTTTGTTGAAGGTTTAAAAGGTGAACCTTGTCTGTTTCGAAGTTAGAAATGTTGTTCAGTTAAGGTCTGAGAGGTAGTTATACCCCAACTTGATTGGCTTCATTTTTAACTAAGAAATGGTTAAGGTTCGACAGTGAAGATTGGTTAAGTGAATTTAGTTAACGAGTATAATGGTTTGAGTTGGCATAGGGATATTTTATTTAAACATCTGTTTAAAATCCAATGAAGGAGTTTTGGAAATATTTTCCAAATAAGAATCAAAAATGTTTCCTAATATAGAAAATAAGAAAGGGAAGTAAAGATGGAAATGTTTTCCAATGTTAATATCGTATATTTTTTAAATTTAGAAAATAAGAATTTCTGTATATGTACGGAAACAGGGAATGGAGAATGAATAAATTAATGATAAATTAATTTAAGAAATAAATGATGACTGATGATTGATCGATATAATTTCCATCTGGAAATAATATCATTGTTTATACACATGTTTTCTTTGATAGTTAAATCCCCGACTATCGAAGTTTTTGATCATTTTTCTGTTGTCAATACAAAGAGACCGGGATCAGATATATTATCTGAAAACCACTGTGTATGGCATTAGCGTTGCGATCAAATATGATGAAGATAATTGAAGACGGAGTTATGCAAGGGCTGTCCTGTTTACAGAATAGTACCTTCGGTCTGTCCAATCCTAGGACGACCTGTATGGAAGAATGTCTGACAAAGTATATTTAATGGATCGTGTAAGTTGATCTCTTCAAACGTATTTACGTTTGGTGGCGGAGGAATTCGTTTCTCTTAGCTGTATACCCGTTGTATTTTTTGGGAAATCAATTTGTGATTTGGCGGGTATGATGATGTGACATTCAAAGTGAATAAATGTGTGATCTGTCAGAGATAAGCGTGGCCTCTAGTCTCACAATTGGGAAATGACAAAAATCGGGCAGGCAACATGGCTAAGTGGTTGGCTGCCAATTAGGGTGTATTATCACCTATCTAGAGATATTCACTTCATTCTATAATCTATTGTCGATGTTGTCCCATTCGGGAAACGGTTGCTGATCCCAACCATTAGTGATATACATTCGATACACTCAAGTGAAATGAGTGGTCGGTCATGTGTGGCCGGGTTGCAAGATGTTCTTGTTGAACCCAGTGTATTCCTCTCTAGAGGTACACTATCAGAAGGTGGTTCCATCCCTTGTCATAGTTGGAAATCCATTACCCAATAAGTGCACGCGGTTTTGATTGTATACTATATATGTAGAACGTGAGATGAAAGCATTCTGCTAGATGATTATTTACTTGTGGTTGATAGACACTATTATAATATCAAAAGAGTTTTGATATAAAAGACCATTGTTTCTTTCAAAATGATTTGAAAGTTAAATCAAATTGATTTGGATTCTCATAAGGGAAAAACCCATTCCGTTATACGGCGTGGTCTTATGAGATATCGTTATTTTCCCAAACTGTTTTAAATTGTTTTACTCATACCAGTCCCATGACTGACCCGGAGTTTGTTTTGTTTTGTTTTCCCTAAACTCTTGGGTGCTCAAATTTGTACGAGCAGTCAAGTAGTCGAGATTTACAGATGCACTGGAAGGAGCTGGAGGCTTCAGCAGCGTTTTATAGCTATTGTTTATTTCCGCTGTGATGTAAGTGTTATACTCTGATAATGTTACTGTATATATATACTGATTTTATTTCAAAGTTATGTATCTATCATATATTGTTCGTTCCGCTGTGAGATTCGTGTTACTCTTATGTTGTAAGTTCTTCTTCTTCTATTCTAAGTTTCTATTTTATCTATCCTCACCCTCTAATTTCTTTCATGGACTATCCGGTGTTTCCAATGCTTGAATAGTCGATATAGTGTTGTATGCCGATATCCAGGATTGCAAATTCCCTGGGTCGTTACAGATATTAAAACCAAATTGGGGTTTTAATGAATCTTTAAAAAGAAGATTAAAGAATAAATTTATAAGGATTTATCTTTGATAAAATTAATGGGAACCTTTTCCCTCGAAATGTGGATATCTTATTAAAAGAATATTCTGAATTGGAATGTGGCGTATGATGTGTTTTTATAGCACTTGATTTTTAATTATAAGATACGCGAGTTATTCGGAATGACCGGGTTTAACCCATTCTGAATAATTACTATGACGATTAAAAGTCGAAGAGGAAGATGGTGATTGAAGACCGACAATCTTCACATCGAATGGACGGCTACTGATGCCTTTGATTGGAGTTGCTGCCTTGAGAGGGTTCCAGTGGTAGTTGTCCAGACGTATTGTTGATTATTCGGATATGCGAGGTATAAGGTGCCTCCGGTTTCATTTAGACCCAGAACGGACTTGTAAATGGATGTATGTCTGATGTTGTATTCCTTTATGTTGTATTCGTTGATCTCTGCTTAATATATATCTGTGGTGGCAAATAATTTATTCTCTTGCTTAACGCCCTTCTTTGAGACGTACGAGCTTAGAGGTTATATATTGGCAGAAATCAATGGTATGGTATGAATTGACAATGTGGCATGCCAAGATGCAAATGATCAGGGCTTTTGTTGAAAAGCAGAGCCTTGTGGTTAATGATTAAAGCACAGCTTTAAATAGCATAGCTTTGTGTATAGCGTTACTTCGTGAGCCTCATACCCCGGTATAAACCAGAAACGGGAGTAAGGACTGCCGGAAGGACATACATTTCTTTCTAGCTAAAAGTGGTGCCATGGTTTTTACAAGGCCTGACATTTTTACTTATGTGGATGATGGAATGAGGTGCCTCGGTTATTTGAGTCCCTAGTGGCTCTATTTACGCCCCATAGGGCGAGGAAACATATTATTCAGGCATTATTAATTCACTAATATATTTTTGG
Organism: Allium sativum; assembly: GCA_030737875.1. Lineage (NCBI taxonomy): Eukaryota > Viridiplantae > Streptophyta > Magnoliopsida > Asparagales > Amaryllidaceae > Allium > Allium sativum. The sequence continues at coordinate 649,703,057 of CM060915.1, forward strand.
ACCGGCCCTGAAGATCTAGGTGCGGTTGCGACTGTATCCTGAGGCATGGGCTAGAGTGTCTTGAATTCGGTAAGGACTATCTTTTGCCTTGGTTCATGATGGAAATCCAATTTTCAATATGACCCATGCGGTTTTGATTGTATAACTAGTACGACGACATAGTATATGGTAGCTATGTCGTCTATGATTGATATTATGATTGAAATGTTTTAAAACATATATACACTAATAATAATATCAAATCCGTTTTATCGTATCAAGCATTTTTGACCATTATAAGGTAAAAACTCTATCCTCCGGTTTGCGTTGCATTATGTGATGGGACTTGAGTATTATAATGGTTTCATTTTTATAAAATGCATTGCTCTGTTTTAACGATTTACTTTATTTATGCACTAGCAATCCAATGGAGTAAACCCATTCCGCATTAGCGGCGTGGTCCTGTGATTAGCCTTATTATTATTAGATAGCTTAAGTAAGATTTCTCATACCAGTCCCATGGCTGACCTGTAGTTTGTTTCACTTGCAAACTCGGGTGCCCTCTTTTCCACACGGGCAGTCGAATAGCTTCCTTTGCAGATATTCATTTCTTAAGCAGGATTTTGGATCGAAGCTTAAAGTCATGTCCAGAGCATTGGTTGTCTTCCGCTGTATTAGTTTATTTATTCCGCTGCATTGTATTAAAATTATTGTAAATTATCTTCCGTTGTATTTTATTCGATGTACTCTGATATTCTATACTCTGATGTAACATTATTATGATGTTTATAAAAGTCTGATGTTATTTGTTCTAATGTGTTGTATGCCCAAAGTTAAAGTATTTGTGGATTTCTAACTTTTTGATCAAACCTATGTGGTTTATGGTCGATCTTAAGGACGATGATTTATGGGTCTTTACAATAGCATTCAGAGGTCCAGACTTATTTTATGAGTGGTTAATAATGCCGTTCGGCTTATGTAACGCTCCAGCTTATTTCGTCGATCTAATGAACATAGTATTCAGAGAAATTTTGAATAAATTCGTACTGGTTTCCATCGATGACATATTGATCTTCTCTAAGTCAGAGAGCGAGCACACTAAACATTTGGAACAAGTGTTGGAGATTCTCAGAAAGAATGTTTTAAAAGCCAAATTTTCTAAGTGTAGGTTCTGGCAAGAAGAAGTCAAGCTCCTTGGTCACGTTGTATCAAAGGAAGGAATTTCAGTTGATCCAAGTAAAACTTTAGCTATTCAAGATTGGACACAACCTAGTACACCCATACAAGTCCGAAGTTTCCTTGGGTTGGCTAGTTATTATTGGAAATTCGTTAAAAAATTTTCGAAGCTATCTAGTCCATTAACGCAGCTTACTAAGAAGCACACATGATTTAATTGGACTCCAACATGTGAGGCAGCTTTCCAAGATCTGAAATTAAGATTAACTACTGCTCTAGTGTTAACTATTATCGATGGTAATCAAGATTTGAAAGTCTATACAGATGCTTCTATTGAAGGTGCTAGTGCAATATTAATGCAAAGAGGCCAAGTAGTTGCTTATGCTATCCGTCAGTTGAAGCCGCATGAGAAGAAATATGCTACTCATGATCTTGAGTTTTAGCCATCATGTTTGCTTTAAAGATCTGGAGGCATTATCTATTAGGTGAGAAGTTCAAATTGTATACATATCACAAGTCGTTACAGTATTTGTTCGCCCAGAAGGATCTAAGTCCGAGACAACAACGTTGGCTAGAATTTCTTGCAGCATACGATCTAGATATATTGTATACTCCCGGGGAAAGCCAATGCTGTAGCTGATGCGCTTAGCAGAAAGAACTTAATCATCGCCAGTCTTATTATTACGCCTTCGTTGATTGACAAGATCTCTATTCTTCAGAAAGACGATAGCTTGATTAAGGAGATGATCAAAAGAATTCAAAAGGGCGAAGTCTCCGGTTTCCAAGTGGATAGCCAAAGGGTTCTGAGATTGAATGGACGAATCTATGCTCCAGAACTCAGAAAAGAGGTACTAGATGAATGTCACAAATCTAAGCTCAGTATCCATCCTGGTGTGAGTAAGATGTATAATGGTCTCAAGCGGACATTCTGGTGGAAGGCGATGAAAAGAGATATTTCAATATATGTTGGCCGGTGTTCTACTTGTCAGCAAGTTAAAAGCGATCAACCGAAACTCGTCGGATTGGTACAACCAATGGAGATTCCAAATTGGAAGTGGGAGCAAATTTCCATGGATTTCATAGATGATTTGCCTAGAACCAAGAAAGGAAATGACAGTATATGGGTGATCATAGATCATTTCATGAAGACCGCCCATTTTATACCTATCAGATCAAATAGAATGGCTCAGAACCTGGCACAGATTTATTTCAAAGAGACCGTTAAACTACATGGAGTTCCCAGTAGTATTGTTAGTGATCATGATCCGTTATTCGCTAGTAAATTCTGGGAAGTGTTTCAGGAAAAGTTAGGAACAAAGTTAAACCTTAGTACCGCATATCATCCTCAAATCAATGGCCAAACTGAGAGGGTGAATCGTATACTAGAAGATTTATTGCGGGCATGTATTATTGATTTTGGCATATCGTGGGAAGATTACTTGCATTTGGCTGAGTTCTCATAGAATAACAGCTATCAAGCGAGCTTGTGAATGGCACCATTCGAAGCATTGTATGGTCGACTATGTAGATCTTCCGCATGTTGGGTAGAATTAGGCAATCGATTAGTATTGGATCTCGACATGATTCGTGAAGCTTCGGATAAAGTTGATTTCATTAAGAAGCGACTGAAAACAACTCAAAGCCAACAGAAGAGTTATGAAGATTCTAGGACAAGAGATTTAGCATTCGTTATTGGTGATTATGTATATCTGAGAGTTTCTCCGATGAGAGGAGTAGTCCGACTCGGGAAAACAGGGAAGTTGGCGTCGAGATTTATTGGTCCATTTCCTATACTAGAAAGGATTGGAACTCTTGCTTATAAGGGTTAACTACCTAACTGGTTGCCAACAGTGCATGATGTATTTTACGTGTCTCAACTTCTGAAGAATGTGCATGATCCAGATCTAGTTGTAGAAGAAGCAACGCAATAGGATTTGGATATTACTCCAGAATTAGCTGTGATAAGAGAGCCGATAAAGATTGTTGGCAAAGAAACCAAAGAGTTAAGGAACAAGAAGGTTCATTTAGTCAAAGTGCAGTGGAGCGGTGATCCTAGAGACTATACATGGGAGACAGAAGATAGCATCAAACAAGCTTATCCCAAGTGCAGAGTGGACATCTATGATTAGCTCTGGTGCAAGATACATTTACAGTATACTCTATTTTCTGTTTTGTTTCCATCTTTACTGTTGTTTCCTTTTCTGGGACGAAAACTTTTAAGTGGGGGAGATTGTAACAACCCGGAAAATCAGAACCAATTAAAATTTTTTAATTTGGCTATTTTAATGAATTTAGAATATTTAAAATAATTTATTTTAAATAATAATGACTAAAAATTTATTTGAATCGAAGTTAGAACGAATAAATTAATTTTAATTATATAACGAGTTAGAAATAGCGCTACGGTTTGATAATTTAACTTTGAACTTTGACTGAATGTATAGGATTCAAAATAAACCGAATTTTAGTAAAACCAAAAATATTTAAATCTATTTAAAAATATCTTTCTAACGAATCTGAAAAATCGAAATTTCATAGCGGGAATCAAAAGTTATAGCCAGTTGAAAATTCATAATAGTCGCTACGAAATAAATATGACCCTTAAAAATTGATATTTTGCAAACGACCTCCGTTTTCGATGAGACCACTTTGGTTGGATCTGGAATGTCAAATTATTGCTAGGTTTCAAATTCCATAATTTTTGGGGTTGATATGTGAGCGTGGCAAAGGAAAACGCGTTTGGTAATTTCAGTTTGAATTGGATCGACCAGAAAATGGCCATTTTTCAAACGGTCTTCAAATTCGACGAAATTAATTTTGTTGGGATCGTATCGTCCCAACATAGCCAGATTTATTTTTCGGGAATTTTTAGAATCAGTATGTGGTCCAGGTAAATTAAAATGTATGTTCAAATCTAAAATTGAATATTTTATATTTTAATTTGAAGAATAACTGACCGAAACAATCGAATGGGCTTACGAAACATATTCCATTGTGTTTGGAATGGGGGTATTTAGCTAGGAGTGATAGTCGTTGGGTTTGAATTGGAGTTCGTATGGACTGAGGGGTATTTTCGGATTTAATAGAATTAAAAATAAATATAAAAAAAACCCTGGCCAATCATATTTCTCCTCACTTTTCTCGTTATTCTGAAAAACCCGTACCCTCATCGATGAACGGTGGAAACATCTTCCGGCCATCTCTCCAACTTTTCGGCGATTCCTCTCATTAAAATCACATGCCCCAGTTGAGTTTTTATAGATCTCCCTTCGATCTTCAAATCCGTATAAGCCACTCCCTCCATCGTCGAGTGTACGTCGAGATTCAGCTCCTCAAAGTCGAAGACTTCAACCCACCGCCACGCCACCCCTGCTTCGTCGATCTGGGCCCCACCACCAGTGACGGGAAGCCTATTCTGAGCACTTCGACGTGGTATCGTCTGATTTTGGTCTCGAGCAAGGGATTGAGCGTGAATTCAAAACCTAGTTTTGAACACTAAAGAGAGGTATACGGATTTAAATAATTAAGCTAATTTCCACACTTTAAAGTGTTGCACAGTTTGAAAAACGTATAAAAATTATGTCATTTTGCTATGTGATCGAAATTCAGTGAAACAAGAGGCATCGGGACCGTGAGGGCATTCTCTCCATTCTAGAAGAGACCGGAGAATTTTTAGAACTCGCTACAATTTTAGGCGAAGCCGAAAGCGAAGTGAGATTTCTAAATTCAATTTAATTTAGAAATAAAATATATTAGGTTGTAGACGGAGTTTAGAAACTCTCGACACCCGTCGTCCACAAACCATAGACGACTTGATTTTGATTGGTGTGAAATTTGGTTGATATTGCAAATGGTTGATTGTGGTTGAAACGAAATTGGAATTGTTTGTGGAAAAATTCATTGTGATATGAAAATGATCGAAATGTTTAGATCATAAGAATAAGCCCCTTAGGGAACGCCGCGAGGCCTAAGGTAGTGCGAGGAGCCGTACTCGGGACGGTGCCGTTTTAAAAACCCCTACCGTAATGCTGGCGAATTTTTTTGAAATATTCTTGTGTTTGAATTATATTCATATGTTGAAATATATTCATGCATTGATAATTTATTCATGATTAAAATAAATTGATTAGATAATAAAAATCACATTTTTATTATGTATATGAAGTTCTAAAAATATTCATCTGTTGAGTAAATGGATTAAACAATAAAATTAACATTTTTATTGTGTATATGAAGTTCTTAAAATATTCATATGTTGAATAAATGGATTGAGCAATAAAATTAACATTTTTGTTGTGTATATGAAGTGCTAAAAACCTTCATGTGTTGAATAAATATTTTGAACGATAAAAATATCATTTTTATCAAATATACGACTCGCTAAAAATAACCATGTATGGAAATAAATATTTGTTCGCTATAAAAATCATTTTTAACATGTTTACGAACTAAACAAAATAGTCATGAGCTGAAATATATTTTTGTTCGCCAAAAATATCATTTTTATATGATGTATGAAGTGTTAAAAATAACCACGTGCTGAAATAAATATTGTTTAGTTGGAATTATTATTTTTAACATGTATAGGAAGTGTCAAAAATAACCATGTACGGAAATAAATATTTGTTCACTAAAAATATTATTTTTAGCTTATATATGCATCTATATATGCATTGTTGGACAGGTTATGGATTAGCTGTTGAGTAAAGAATTTATTTGCGTGCCCGACAAATAGGTACGTTTTTATAAGCATAAGGCTGGCCGCTTGGCATTTTTCTTTTCTTTAAAGATTTATAAGTCTAAGGCTGGCCGCTTGGCATTTTTTTTTTCTTTAAAGATTTATGAGCCTAAGGCTGGCTGCTTGGCATTTTTCTTTTCTTTAAATGATTTATGAGCCTAAGGCTGACCGCTTGGCAATTTTCCTTTTCTTTAAATGATTTATGAGCCTAAGGCTGGCCGCTTGGCACTTTCTGTTCTTTTAGATGGATAAAAGCCATGTGAGGCGAGTTACGGATTTCCAAACCCCTCTCCGTACAAAGGAGGCTATGGCGAAATTTTCCAAAATTTTAAGGCGTTAGCCCAATTTTTGAAGTAGAAACGATTTGGAAGTCGTCAAATGAATTATATTTATATATATATATATAAATATAAGTTAATAAAACGAATAACGACGCTGTAATTTGTGTTTTGGAATCGTAATTTTAAACGATTATACCGAGAAATCCGACCATCGGGTTTCCACGAAACTAAAACCGTCGGGTTCGCTTTGAAAATATCTTCCCAACAATATAAAATTTGTTGAGATCCAATGGTTAGATTGTGTGAAATTTTTAAATCAAATCTAAGGAAAAACAATGCCAGAATGAATTATATTTTTATATATATATATATAAATATAATTAAAATAAAACGAATAACGACGCTGTAGTTCGCGTTTTGAAATCGTAATTTTAAACGATTACTACGGGAGATCCGACCGTCGGTTTTTCCCGAAACCGGAACCGTTAGGTTCGCTTTAGAAAGATCTTTCCAACGATATAAAATTCGTTAAGATCCAACAGTTAGATTTTTCGAAATGTTTAAATCAAATTTGGACGAGAGCAGCGCCAGGGCCATCGAATGACCTGAAACGTCGTTCGACGGAAATGGACTATTTTTAAATAAATAAAAATAGTGAAAAATCGTTTTAAAATATTTTAAACGATGTGCAATGGAGATAAACTGATTTTGCTTTGGTTTATCAGATATTTTGATGGTTGGATGTATTTGACATGAAAATTATACTAATGAACTAAAATGTGGATGTTGCATAGTTTAACTATAGAAAGAATTGATTTGAATTCTATATCTGTGTGAATTATTTGAAAAGGTCGAGTAAATTCTCATTTCAAATAATTGATCGACGAGGAAAAGTCAAAGATGCGAAGACGGTGGTTGAAGACCGGAGATCTTCACGTCGTTTGGATGATTACTGATGTCTTGATTGGGAGGCATCCCAAGACAAGATAATAAGTGGTGATCGTCCAGACGTACTTGGAGATCGACCGGATATGCGAGCGCTTCTCTCCGGTATTGGACATACGGGACGAGGAATACGGTGCCTCCGGTTTCGTTCAGACCCAGAACGGACTTGTATATGGATGTGTGTCTGACGTTGTAAATTGACAACGTGGCATGCGAAGATGTTGTGATCAAGGCTTTTGTTGAAAAGAAGAGTCTTGTAGTTGATGATCAAAACACGGCTTTAATATAGCATAACTTTGTGTATATCGTTAATTCGCGAGCCTCACACCCTGGTAGGAACCAGAAACGGGAGAGGACCTCGGGGAGAACATGTGTTTCTTTCTAGCTAGGAGTGGTGTCAGGGTTTTGCAAGCCCTGACATTTTACTTATGTGGATGATGGAAAGTGAGGCGCCTCGGTTATATCGGTCTCTGAGGAGCCGATGGATGGTTTGGTCGATATATGACCAGTTTACGCCCCATAGGGCGGGGAAACATATTGTTCAGGAATTTTAATCCACTTCGTCTGGACCGGCCCTGACGATCTAAGGCTTGACTGAGTACTTGCCTGAGACATGGTCTAGAGCGCCTCGAAGTCGTTAAGGACGATCCCTTGCCTTGGTTTATGATGAAAATCCAACTTCCAAATACGACATCGTGCGTTTTTTATTGTAGAACTAGTATGACGACATAGTAGTATGTGGTACTATGTCATCTATGATTGATATATTATGATTGAAACTGTTTTTGAGACATATATGCACTAGTAACAATATCAAATGATTTTAATTTATACGTATCAAGCATATTTTGGCCATTATAAGGTAAAACTCTATCCTCCGGCTTGTGTTGCATTGTGTGGTGGGACCTAAGTCTTATAATGGCTTCATTTTTGTAAAAAGCATTGCGATGTTTAAATGATTTACTTGTTTTAAGCACTGGCAATCCAATGGAGTAAACCCGTTCCGCGTTAGCGGCGTTGTCCTGTGATTGGCCTTATTATAAAATAAGTTAAGTAAGATTTCTCATACCAGTCCCATGACTGACTTGTTTCACTTTGCAAACTCGGGTGCCCTATTTCTACACGGGTAGCCTTGTATTCAGGTTTTAGCAGGCTCATTCTGGATAGCTATGGAGCTGAAGGTGGATTCTATCATTTCTATTATGTTGTTCAGACTTTGTTATTTATATTACGTTTGATTCCGCTGCAGACATTTTATATAAAGCTGAAACTGTATTTTGTACTAAGTATGATCCTGTTATACTGTGTAACTCTAATTATTATATTTGTTCCAGTGTAATTTATTGTTCATTATCCGGTGTAAATATATATATTTCTTTTCTACTATTATTGTTTATGTGTTATATTCCAAAGATTATCCTTGTTTCCGTGGCACAGGAGTTTAGGGTCATCACAAATAAAGTGCCTTCGGTTTTGTTCAAAACCCAGAACGAACTTGTAAATGGATGTATGTTTGACGTTGTATGTTACGATATAATAAATTGTTTTTTATTAGTGATATATCAGCTGGGTGTCGGAGGATCTATCCTCTTAGCTTAACACCCTCCTCTGGGATATATGTACTTAGAGGGTTATATATTAGTAGATACTGATTATATGGTGTGAACTGACAACGTGGCATGCTAAGTAATGAGCTATTGATGATCAAAGCTTTTGTTGAAAAGCAATGCTTTGTGCGGAAGCGTGACTTTAGGGTCTCACAACCAGTAATAAGCCGAAACATGATAAAGTACATCAGAGTTAAGGACAAACATTTCCTTCTAGTTGAGAAAGTGATGTTATGGTATGGAGCCTAGGCAATTTACTTAGTGGTTGATAGATCGAGGCACCTCGGATAATGGTCAGTTACGACCGGAGGGCGTTATGTTCAGAAGAAACTCGAATTACACCTGGTATAGGTGAGTCGGCTTTACCGATATAGGAAATGAATCATTTGTTGGCTCTTAGTCATCCCGCTAGAGGTGTACCCGAATTAGTTAAGGAAGATCATTTGCCTTGGTCATTGATGAAATCCAACCACTAATACAAAGCTTTACAGTTTTAGTTGTACTCTATGTATGTAGACGTAATATATGGGTACCTACGTCTGCTAGGATTAATACATTTATTTTGAAAAGGTTTTCAAAGATAGACACTAATGATAATATCAAATGATTTTCGCATACCAAGCATAGTTGTTTATCGTAGGATAAAACTTGCTCCTAATGGCATGTGCTTGCATTGTGTGATTGGATGCAGGTCTTATGGTAGCTTTATTTTCCAAAAAGCATGCACAAAGTTTTGAAACTCTTTTGATGATTGTTTGAGATATGTATGACATGTTATCTAGTTCTTAGGTTGGTTAATCCAAGTCTGACTCGAGTGTTTTGACACTCGAGTTAGATTCGAGTGTATTTCAGGTTTAGGCAGAATTCAAGGAGTTCCTAGACGATTCTAGAGGAGATGTTAAATCTTCGTTAGAAGGCAAGTCATATTCTACTATCTATATTTGGACGTGGTGGTTGTATTATGTGAGGATAGGTTTATATCTATTCATGGTATGTTCACTCTGATATTTTAAATGTTTTCCGCTATAAAGTTATATTGAATATTATATTTGTTCTATGTAGTAGTGAGATTCCGTTCTCTTTTGTTTTGTTCCGTTTTGTTTGCCCTAATAAACCCTGATGGATTGAGTTTGTGATATTTGGTTTTGCGGTACATGAACACCGAGAATGTGTTAAGTATCGACTATCGAAGATCAAAAATTCGGTTTATCGCAGGACTTTTCGAGAATACTTACTTTTTTGGATTGGACTTATGTGGTTTATAGTCGGTTCAAAAGGCAAGGGTATGCGGGTCGTCACATTCTACACGGGATTATATCAGACACTAGTTTCTTACGTGCAATGATCTAAAAGTATAGCAATGAATCCAAAATGAATGGCTATGATTGATGCGTTGTATGTTTTTTTGTGTTAGTGTGGACTATCCAGTAATATTGCTAATATTATTATGTTGTATTTTTCATCCTATGTTAGTGTATTCCTATTTTCCTTTTTTTCTAGGTTATTATTGTTTCTTATGCAATAAGTTTCCCTTTTTGTGGTACTAATGTGGAATGATCTCGGATCTGTTATAAAATAAAATAAAATAGATAAAAGAGGAGAAACCATTAGAGAGAACACAAGATATTAGGAGAGACTTTCCATTTCTATTGATTTAGGTGTATCTTACGATGTAAATAATCTCTCTGCTTATAAAGTCTACATGCCATGTAAATTGCAGTAAAGTGCCTTAGCATATTCATCTTTATTATTTTTACATATTACAACACCCCCTTGAATATGCATATGCAAAGATGATAAAATTAATTGCCTCATTAAAAACTTTTAAATAAGGAAAATGGTACAATTTTATTTCATCTTAAGATAATAGGTTTTACAATGTTATAATGAGGGTTGATACTTCAGGATCAAGTTAATGCCTCATTAAAAGACCCTATTAACAAAAATCCAGTGGGAAAAATATTAGTGAAGGAAAAGAGTACCTTATAGCATGCTCTTATATGCTCCACCTGATTTATAATGCATTATTTAATTAGTTTATTGATGTAGTCGACGCATGCCAATTTTGTACACCATCTTCTGAAACATTGATTTGGAAATTGCCATTGAGAACAGATCTACTCGCTTTTCTTGAAACTGGATTTGTTTCTCCTCTTTCTTGTTGTCCTTTCATATTTCATGTATGAAGAAAAATTTAAAAGAAATATGCTCCGTCCTATCAAAATTTTGATATAATTCATGATGAGTAGATCACTTCCTGCTTTCAAGAATTATTGAAATGAAACTCTTAATATCCATTGAAGTGGTAGTTGCTATATGCAAAACTAATTAAAATATATATGTTCCTGAAGAATATAAATAACATTGTGGTTATAAAGAATGACAAAGACAAGGACGGTAGATTATAACATTCTTCTAAGTATTATTGTAATGAAAATCTTGATATACTTCAAGATGAGTAGATTACTTCCTGCTTAGTATTATTGTAATGAAAATCTTGATATACTTCATTTTTCTAAGTATTGTCGTAATGAAATTCTTCATATACTTCAAGATGAGTAGATTATTTGCTTCTTAAAAGAGGAGAAGCCATTACAGAGAATATAAGATATTGCGAGAGACTTTCATTTCTATTGATTCAGGTGTGCTAAATTAAGATCAACATTTAGATTTTAACATAATATGGTCTTCGAAATACATATTTTCTTTATTAAATTTTTTCTAAGAAACAATAAAATATTTCTTTTGGGAATATGATATGCTCTCAAGTTACTATAATAAAACTTCGGGTTTTATTATAATTTACATATTATTATATACTTTAAATTGAAGCAATTTCTCCAGAAAGTGCTTTTATTCACATATAAGAGTCATTTTACTAGTTTTCTTCAAGAAAATAGTATTTGTTATAAAGTGTAATGATCTCTCCTAACAATAAATTTCTTTAATAAATTATATGTAGCATAAAATTGGAATATAATCCTTCTGCGTTTTATTGAAACTTTTCCTTTCATTGATTTTTCAAATCCTTTCCTATTATTGAATTCTATGTTCTTTGGTATAAGCAAATGTTAAATGCACTTATATGCTTTGAGGCTTTATTTTAGCATTTAAAGGCTTTAGCTTTTCAGTCTTTTGCATATGAACTTCAGGTTCCTTTTTTTTTTTTTTTTTTTTTCAAAATTGAAAGGATTTGTTTACATCATATTTCAAATTTTACCTTTTCAGTTTCACTTCCCGTGGTAAACAATATTACTATTGAATTTAAATGCTACACCATTTATACGCATAATTTTGTTGGGTATACATAAAAAAAAAATCAATATTTAAATTTCACTTCTTGTGATAAATCAAGAAATATTATATTTTTGGTCTTTTGAAAATAATTATATATGAAAAGTAATAGTAGATCCGAAAATATGAAATTAGATCCACCACTATATCATTAATAACACAAACAACATATATAATCAAAATTTCATCAAATTGGATTCGAAAAACTCATAATTAAATCCGTAAAGGATTGAAAGAACAGATATAGACACATATTTGGGGTTAATGAAAACAATAAGAACTAAAAAAAAATAGATCCATTAGAACTCAATCTAGATCTACAGATAATAATAATAATAATAGAAAAACAAATTTTAGAAGTTTGAATCAGATCTAGAAGAATCGAAGATATAAAAAATTCATAGATCCCTTAATCAAAGATTCTAAAAAAATTAAAAAAATGCAGAACAAATCGAGAAATCCATGAATTGAGAATACCATATAAAGAATACTTATTAGACAAATCCATATATGTAGATCTATAAGATTTCAAAAATAACTCTAATGAAAACTCGTGCTGATAACGTGTTATAAAATAAAATAAAATTGATAAAAAAAGGAGAAGTCATTTGAGAGAACATAAGATATTGTGAGACTTTCCATTTCTATTGATTTAGATGTATCTTACAATATAAACAATCTCTCTATTTATAAAGTCTATATACCTAAATTGCAGTAAAGTCTCTTTATATATTAACCGTTATTATTTTTACATATTCATCAACATGATCAATTTGATGTTCAAGTTTCCTTTACCAATACATATGGAACCACTATATCCCCCCATCCAATCCATTTTCTATCAGACCCAATCCAAACTGGGTCAAGTAGCACTGCCCGATCCAGCCCGTTGGTGATGCCCCCTTTATACCTTCGGAGGAGCTTAGGTAGACTGTAGACGCCGCTAAATTAATCTATTATTATTATTTGATTTTACTCTGCTTGTTTCTTTGTCAGAGAAAACCCTTGCCGAAGAGCAATCAGGTATCTGATCATATTAAATTTTGTTTCCTCTATCAAGACTGAATTTCGGTTGTGAAAATTTAACTTCTGGATCACATACGATAAACCATTCGTTTTAGTGATATTATTCTGTTTGTATGTTACCTCAATCTCTCTTTATTTTTCTTTTATATTCTATTTTTATTTTCGGAGCTGGAATTGTAAATTCCGATGATTTTGATACTCTTACGCTTCCTTACTTCAATACTTTACATTTTATTAGAGAAACAGCTTAGTTTAGGTCGGTAACTTGTAATCAGAGTTGATTGCTTGACACTTAAGTGATTGAATGCTTGCTAGCTTGTGTAGTGATTAACACTCTCTCTGGAAACTGAAAGAACACATGGGCGCACACGAGACAGAAGGGGAGAAACATATCTTTTAGGATGGTTGTAATATTTTTAGTGTGACTATTTTGGTGTCAGTGTGAACCACCATATACGCCCCTAATTCCTAATTTAAATATTACTTGAAAATATGATTATTTTTTGTTGTTACAAATATGAAACATTGGTCTACAACTATTATCAAATTTTAATATATCTTAAAAATAGAATATAACTAGTACAACCGCATAACGGTGGGGGACCGTCCGTTAGATTGCATAGTTTAAAAAAGAAAAACAAATTGTTTTTTTTAATCAGTCTTAGTTGAATATTAAAAAATAATGCGATAGAGAATTTTTAAAATTAGAGAGATCTAAGGAGACAAAAGTTGAAAGAATTAAGTAAGTTCAAGGTTTTAAATCTCGGATATCGATCGCGTTTCGTCTCGGAATTTTTAGAGACTTGATCTCATATCGGGGGAGATCTCAGGTGAGATGAGTCTAACTCGAGGGTTCGTCTCGCAGTTTAAAAAAGAAAACAAATTGTTTTTTTTATCAATCTCAGTTGAATATTAAAAAACAATGCGATAAAGGATTTTTAAAATTAGAGAGATCTAAGGAGACAAAAGTTGAAAGAATTAAGTGAGTATGAGTTAGATTGAAGAGATTTAAGAAGACATGTTATAAACATGTTCCATGTTTTTTGGACTTCAAATAAAATTGATTTTGACCAAGTGACAGTAAACAAACCTCCCTAACGGTCGGTTTGATAAATAAGTTTTTTTTGTAGGTTCAAAACTTCCATCTACAGAATACTATCAAATCTTTATATAGCTAAAAATAGAATCTAACATATAAATCATTGACTAATATTATAAATATAACTATAAATTCAAACTTTTTTTTTTGATGTTGCGACTTATAAATAAATCCTAAACTAAGAATAAATGGTTTCAATGTAATACTATGGTTATACATTTCTACAATTTTTTTTTTCTTTTGAATGTGCTGAACATATACAACTTAGAGGAAAAAAAACACGTGAGGCACTTGCATTCATTAACACACTTATATATGTACACACACACATATAGTATATACACTTACGTACATATATCAAAATTTAACCATCAATTCTATTCTTTATGAAACGAGTGATGAACACGTAATTATGATTCAGTTGCAGTTATCTTTCTGAATTTTAATGCCTGACATTGTTTTCAATCCAAGTATTGCTATAAAACTTGACACACTCGATATTGCATACAATAGCTGTGTATAAAAAAGGTTAAAATTTAGACTAATGGTTGTTTATTCACTGAAATTTCCATTTTACGGAGTTTCTTCTTATGTTTTTAACATTAGGAATTTCACATAAAAGATGTAATTTTTTTAACCCTAGACTACAGGAAATCAGATTACTGTATAAAACATAGTGGGCATAGGCAAAATATTTTCACATCAAAGTTAAAAGTTCATATAAATATAAATGCAATGCAAATATATATCTACGTAATGCTAATTGAATTTTTTTACAAATTGCTTCTCCGGCTATGTGAAATTTGTTTGCAATCATAAAACATAATATATTCTCGTCGTTGTTAAACATAAATGTTCACATTCTCTTTTTAAGTACGAAGACTCAAACTATAGTATGTGTTTATATATATATATATATGTATATGTATGTATATTAATTTCAAGGCGTGCATGTATTCAAATTTGAGTATAGTAACACCAATGATTGAAGAAATGAAGATGACAAAATTAACGTAACGTACATGGGTACATAATTAGTAAAATAATACAAACATATCCGTGTGCATATCCATATACGTATATGGCAAAACTTCTCATTTCAAATTTCAATCACGTTCATCTTAAGATTCCTGCAAGATAAATGTTTTAGGTTGTAGTGTGTACATCTTGGATTTTAAATTACATTTCGATGCTATCTCAAAGAAACTTAGTAGGCTTAAACTTGACATTGTTTAATAATTATTTAATGGTTGTAACATGCATACTTAAAATAGTTAAAGTTGGAGGAGTGCAGTAGTCTGATTAATTTAGGAGTAACTTGATAATTTCTTTGCGTTTAAAACATTGATAAAATAAAAGGGTACAAGGTCATTTGTTATGACTTGTGTGGATAAAAAATAAAAGGTTATAAAAGGTGATTAAGTTTTGCTAGGATAATTTCGTCTGGATGATGTAAAAAAGCAACTAAGTTATAAATAAAGAGGAACATTTATTTCAAATGAGATATCATTTTAAATTTAAGTTGATAGTGTTATCAAAGCGCACGCTATAGCGGCAAATCACGCATAGCACAGAGCTTGTGCTATTGTAGTTATAATAATGCAGGGGTTCCCCATAGTGCAAAATTAGCACACTATTTTATCATAGGCATAAAATAGCGCATAGTTCTAAACAGCGTGCTATTTTTTAAAAATGTTTGGATAATGGATAAAGCCTAAAATAACACACTATTGTGCTTATAATGACTCAGATGAATACATCATAGAGTATAACTCGTAAGAAGAAGAAACCAATGATTGTTTAGATAATGATGATGGTTTTGATTTGGATGAAACTAGTGGCTAAGCTTTAAAATTTTAGAAGTATAATATAATTTCTATGTTTTATTATTATACGCTTGAATCATGTTTGACTTTGTTTATTGTATCTTGTTATTGTAGGCTTTATATATGTTGTTTTCATTAGACCTTTATATTTTTTTCTTCATTTTTGTCATTATAAAAACTTCTATATTCAACGCAAAAGTGTTATTCATGCCATTTTTTGTATAGTTTTATCTCACCATAACTCATAAATAGGAATAATCTTATCCTAACTCATAAAATATAAGAATAAATTTCAAATATGTAAGAAACAAATATATTATATCTATTAATTATTTTGAATATACAATCTGAAATTATCAATTTTTTTTAATATAATTACATTTTACATCACAAAATATTTAGTACATGCATGAAGTATGATAGTGCTAGTATTTAGAGTCTTGAACTGTTTAAATATGATGCAAAATATGCAAACGAAATAGAGTTAAATTTCAGCTAGGCAAAATATATTTGATTAAGTTTTTTTTTTAAAGAAAAACCAAGTAGCGTGCGCTATAGCGCAAAGTGCGCATAGTGCAAGTCTTGCGCAATTTTGCGTTATTTGCTATTGACTACACTGAGTTAATATTTCAACAAGTGTCAAACGGGATGCGAATAAAATTTGATGTTTTGCATCGTTCTAGCGTAAAAATGAGTTGTCAGACAAGATGCTATGCGGAGGCAGACAAAATTATAAATTTTAAAAATTGTAATACATTAGCCATTTGTGTTTGTAAAAATATTCGAAAATCAAATCCAATTTATTAATTTTGAATATAACACCATCATGACGAACTTTTCATTTTTCGTCGATGATTCATGGAAGTTTGTTGTATGCTAAAATTTCTTTTATATAATTATGAATTAAATACACCGAAACCTCTATACATGTCAAAAACTTTCGTATCTCTCTAATACCCCCCCTCCCCAAGTGGAGTAGGGGAGGCTTACTGCCTACACATCTGCTAGAATATCGACAAAGCTATTCGTCTCATCTAATCATATAAAAGGTTGTCTAGGAGTTGCTTAGGCGCTAGGCATGGCTTTATATTTCTTTTAGGCATGCACACAGCGTTTGGCACTCTTCTCATTGACAACCTAAATGTATTGTAAAATTATTAGAAAATACTGGCTTAACAAAAGATCTAGCTTTAATTAATCTTCAATTGGTTCTTGTCTGGACGATTAATCTCTAATCTAAACATGTTCTTTGACACTCCTCAGTGATTGTCCAACTTTTCCCTTTTGTTGATAATTAAAATTATTATAAAATGATTCTATAGAAAACATTATCTGCACTATGGAATATATCCAATCTACATGGAGTGATTAACATATAAGTAAAAAAATTAGCTTTTTTACTTATTGTGATTTCATTTCTTTTTCAAAAAATGGTGATAATCAATTCATTAGAATGCCAACGCTAAAGCGAGGTTGATATGATAATTGAATTTGCAAGTTTGAATGTATTATAGTTTGTATATAAATTAAAATATAATCATGAAATACATGTTGCGGTGTAAGGTTCGACGTGATGGTTGTGCCTTTTGACCTCATTGCATGATGCCTGTAAGGAGATGCATTAAATGAACTAGCGTTATAGTTATGGTTACTGTTAACATTTTACAAATATCATTACTGTATCATTTTGACTGATAAACTAAAATTGTTTATCATTAATGATTTTTTGGCATATCTAAGTATGGTACGTTAATAAACTGGTTATCGTTACAATAGTTATCAAGGCGTGCGCCTAGGCGGATCCAGCATCCTAAAAGTTCAAACATATGTTTTGTGCTTTCTTGCAATTTGATGTACATTTTTGCAATTTGAGGCTCCTTTGTTGCAAAATTCAATTTTAATTTACAACATTGTTAGATAAAAAAATTGAAAAAATTAGATAAATTATGAAATATGGTTAGAAATTTATGATTTAGTTAATAAATATTTAAATAGTTGAAGAAATTATAAAATAGATTTAAAATTTGATTTGTAGTTAATAAAATAGTATATCAAACTTGTATAAAAGGCACGCAAAAAGGCTTGAGACTTGTGTCTTTTTGCGTCTTTGCTCCTTAGCTATTATGATTGTTACATTTGTCTAGATATAAATATTAAAATTTCGATGTATTTTTTAAATCGTTAAGATGCTAGATCGTACATTCCATATTGTCACGTATACAAAGTGTAGATGGAAAAGAAAAAATGTATTAAGCATATTTTGAACTATATTTAACCATTTGTTAACTTCTAAATGCTTGTAGTACAACATATTATATGAATATTCATGTATTGTAAACGAGTCTGTAAATTATCCTTACCGTTGATTTTGAAAATGTGTTGCGGATGTTTTATCATAAAAAATTATAAATCTACCATAATACAGGTTATACTGATGTATAGATTTTACTAAAGAATGCAATGGATATTGATTGATAATGACATGATATGGTAATAAGAAATGTACCTTTACCATAACAGCTCTAAATGAACCATAGGATATATAATCATATGACGCACAATGTTAAAAAAAAAAAGTCCTAGCTTTTCTCTCTCGCTGTTTTGATATTTTGTTTAATTTTTCAACTTTTTCTTCACAATTCAAAGTGCATAAAAATTTGTGTTCATCATATGATTATGTTTATAAATTTACCTTTTTTGAGTTCTAAATGGTTTTTTTTCCTAGTCTCGGCGCTTGAAGACAAACACATAGTTGATGATTTGAAAAAACTAGTACTTGTAATGTAATATTTTGAAAACAAGTTGTAATATAATATTGATCATGTATCTTTTATGTACAACTAATATTGATGTTTGAAATTGAATGCATTATATATTTGTTCATGCAGTGGTATGATATTTTAGTGTAATATCTATATTAGACTTTGTAATTTGATTTGATCAAAAGAAAGTAATTGTTAAAGAATAAAAAATAAAAATGCAGTCCAATAAAATATTTCAAAGCAACACAAAATGAAATATCCAAAACAACACGGCATGAAACAACATATAATGAACTGTTATGCTTTTGTCTTTTTAATTGCTTCTTCATTTGTTTTGTCATAATAAATATAGTTAGAATTTTCCATGGGGGTTCTTGCCAGATTCGTTTCTACTTCTAATAGGTCACAAGCTAGGTTAGAAGTATTCTCAATGAATCCAGAAGAAGCGATGCTATTTTTCTCATCAGATTCGTGTCCAGATGAAAACCAAAGATCTTGAGCGGCCAATCCGGCAGAACCCCATTAATTGGTTGTTTCTGAATGGGTTATGATGATTCATATAAAATAGATATCCCTTCATCACTTTTGTCTTGTTTACGACACACAAAATCAAATATAAGCTCGTAAGTGAAATTAAGTTGCTAAATAGTAGCTAGAAATTGAAATTTTTACTTATAAGAAAGAGTAAACATGGAATGAAGTAATCTAATTAAATACTATTCATTTGCATATGATAAATTATGTTAATGATATGTTTATGAGATGATTACATAAATCTTACACACACACACTCACACACACACACACACACACACACACACACACACACATATATATATATATGATAAAACCTGTAAATTATATTAGTTTTGTTTAATTGATTATGATGTACAATCTTTTTATACATGCGCACTAAATAAAAAGGTATGCATCATATGAAATATTAATCTTGTTTGTCTATATAAGATATACTCTGGGATAGTTACAAGATGATATTCTAAACCTGGGACGTAAATCTGAGTTGTTATCATCACACACACACACACACACACACACATATACATATACACACACACACACACATATACATATATATATGTGTGTGTGTGTGTGTATATGTATATGTGTGTGTGTGTGTATGTGTGTGTGCGCGCGTTCGTGTGTTAGACTCAATCTCATGTGTGAAATTCTGGATACATATGAAGAAATCTGAGATTTGAAACCTTGACTGAAATCCGATTTACTTCTCATGTTGAAGATGAACTTGTATTTGATAATGATGATTCAACTTGAGGTATTGCTGTTAGAACGCGGAGGTGGAGGAAACTAGATATTCAAGTTGAAGTATATCCACATTAAGAGCTTTGCAACATTTGTTTCAGTTCTTTTACGCCTTAACGAAGTAGAAACGAATCTAAATGAGACAGATGAGGAAGATGCTAAAGCTTATGAATCTGATGATGCATATATGATTTGGAAAATATAATTGCTGAATCGGATTCGAATTTTTAGTTTATCAGTAACTGTTATCTTGAATTTTGACATTTGAATGCTATTATGCTTGAAATTCTATATTTATGATATCATATTAGATGGTATTTTTTGTAAAATATCCTAAATTCATTTTTGTTACATATTTTTAATTGAATCATAAATTATATTGAAATTTTCAAATTAATTTTTTTGAATACTAAATTTATATAAAAATCTGAACATAAACAATAATTAAAAGACTCCATGCGATTTGCCTTGCATGCGCTAAGGCTTCGGGGAGAGGTGTAGTCAAGGCGTGCGCTCAGACTCAAAAAGGTGCAAAGGAGCCGGAAAAAAAAAACTGAAGCGCAAAAGGCACAGAGCAATAAAAAAACGCACTTTCCGTTTATTTTGAAGGAAATTAAAATTTAAAATTTTCTATTACGAAAATTTTGAATCATGTTTGTCATGTGAATTCAAAAAGTTCTATTCTCAGAATTGCACTTGTATGCAATTTTCTATTGTCTGAATTGTGTATTTAGTAGTAGTTTTAGCTGCAGTTTTAATAGTAGGGCAGCATGAAAGAAGCACATCTAAGGTGCACAAAAAAGCACAAGGCACAAGCCCTTGTGCCTTTTTGCCCTTGGCTACACTGTTGGGGAGGTTTTGCGCCTATTTGCACTTTGCGTGATTAGTAACTATGGTCAATAATTTATCTCCAAACACTTTTCATAATAACAACAACAAAAAAGGCCTGGGCTTCATTCATACTTATATTTGTATTGTCTTTTTAATATTAACTTGTAAATGAGCAACTTTCTTCATATGAGGGAATATGATACTAGGTAACTGTTTCATTATTAAAGGCTAATGGGTGGTAAAGGTAAAGGAAAGCAGAACAGCGGTGGTGGAGATGACACATCATCATCAAAAGGTAAAAAGGGTGGAAAGGCTGATGGGCTTGGTACTTGCACTTATGTCAAAGGTTGTTGCTTCACTTTTTTCTTCTTCTTCTGTATCTTTACAAGCATGGCTGTTAGCATTTTATTGCATGTGATATGATGTTGGGGGTGCGGATATATTCTATTGTATGGTGAAATGTTTGTATATGTGTATCGATTAACGTATAACCCAATTAGTGAGTAGGCATGACGTCAGACCTAGAGCTAGGATTGTAAATTGTTGTCCATCATCTATGCCACATATGCTTAACATTATGGACAAAAAAGCGCAAAAGTTAGGTTCAAGTAATGGCCCACAGGTGGATATACATTAAGGACTAATCTGACGAAAATGAATATTAGCTCGCCTCAATATGTATATTATATTTATCTTGTGTGCATGGTTTGTATTGTGTTGGATAAGCACAAGGAAAATATTAAGTTAACGAAGTTTTCTTCTTCTTGTGTTTTTTTTTTCATAAAAAATGTAGAGTTACCACACACTTGTTAGGCCCAAGATATGCATCCTATGATAAACATGAGGTACACATGAGAGTAATCTGCATCAAAGTTAATATCACCTCTTGTCTATACATGTTAAATGAAGGATAAAAACACACACATGCACACGTCATTGTTTTAAATCTCCTGTATCTCGTCCGAGATCTCCTTTTCACACTTTGACAATATGAAACATTAGGTCTCATTCGTATCTTCTTCAACACTCATCTTGTTTGAAATATTTAAATCTTACCCGAAATATGGATCAAAAGTTTAAATCTGGGTCTCACTCGAAATTGTATATATTTCTTCTTTCGCATAATTTTTTTTCATCTTCATGTAGATTCAAAAGAAACTGCTGGATCCAAATACTATTCACTAGTTCTCTAACATATTTTGTTACTTTTTATCTCTATGAATTACGTTAAAAGGCTTTACTTCTTTTTTATATTCAAAAAAGAGGATATTAGTCAATCACCATGATCAGTTGCTAACGATTATTATGTGTGATGAATCATGAGATTATTGTTTACCAACAAGTTTTTACTGTCTTATGTTTTACCCAATGTACCTTTTGTCCTTTATTTTCCTGCTTGATTATGTGTGGCGTTTGAATTTTAAAAGCAATTTTGTTTAGTATTTGATGAACCTTTATGTGCTCACAAGATACTACTCTGCTTGACTTTTGATGGAACATCACAAGAATACATTTTGAGATTACTATTATTTGTTGATGTTATTATTTTTATCATACTTATTCAGTTTTGAAATTAAGCATTTATAAATTTGAAAAACTATGCCTTTTTCTGAAAAATTAATGCATATAATGTTTTTTCAGCAAGGCATATCTTGTGTGAGAAGCAAGGGAAAATAAATGAAGCATACAAGAAGCTGCAAGACGGCTGGCTAAGCAATGGAGATAAGGTTCCTCCTGCTGAATTTGCAAAGGTGGGTTGATTGTAGCACCTTTTTTTTTTTGGCAGTTATCGGTGCTTTGAATTTTCTTCAGAATTTTTTATTCAGTAAAGCATTATTGATTTCATTTAGCACATGTTTATTTTGTCAATAGTTACGTTGCTTACTTGCTGAAATACTTAGCATTTATAGGGCTTGTAAACCCGGTCTTACTGTACAAATTAGTTATATCAGTCTTATCAGCTTTTTGAAATTATTCCATATAATAAAACAAACACTTGTTCGTCTGCAGTAACTAGTTGTATCAAATAAAGTCTGTTTCCTGACTTCCATTCATGATAATCTTTTCCTAATTTTTTCTGAGGATCAAGTCTTTGAAATCGGGCATTTTGATCTAGTCTCTTGATTTTCTTATTTCTTGTCCATTCCTTTTTTTGGTATTGGGCAGTGATGAAGCCACACATTCTTCAGGGGGTTAACTGATCCCCCCTCAAATTGGTGTTTTCTGTCATAGTTTGCCTTTTTTTTCCCCCTGTCAAAGACACACACACATCTTGCTTTTTGAAATTTCTGGAATTTTGTAAGAAATTGGATAGAACAATATGACTACGCCTAATAAATTGGGGAAGGTTGAAGATAACGCTTTTTCTCCTCTCTCATTCAGTGTGCTCAATTTTTATTAGTAAAAACTGGATTATGATTGCAGTCCTTTAATTTTTTTGAATAAATTGCTTCCATGTGACTACTATGCATAATCTTATTTGTTTCACTTATTCCACTATTTAAATATCTTGAATGTAGTAGTTTTTTGCCAATGGTCGAACTGATAAGGTAGATTCTTTCTTTCTTTGGGTTTATGATAGCGTTTTTTTTTATTGCATGAAATATGTTTGATTTAACGGTTTATATTTTCGAACGTATATACCAAAATTTATTTTGATCTATGATATTTTCATTTATTTTGTCCATTTTAGATATGTTCTAATTTTTTTTGAATAGAAGTGATGGATTTCAAAGGTTTTCAACAAATCTGCGAAGTCCTTTTCTTTTGATGTCATCATGCTCATAGTTTCTAGTGTAACCCCATTTTCCTAAATGCACCTTTTTCCACTTATTCTTTGCTGACCCCCTCAAGCTCTATCACTGAATTTGCCCGTGGTGGTGAGTAGCAAAATTCAGTTTCATATCAGATTATTTAGCGCAGTAAGGCCATGTTTGTGTATTTGCATCGGGAAGGTTTTCTAGTAGAAGAGAGATTGAAAGAGGGGAGGGACTTGCATCATACAAATGTATTTTTCTTGGCTAAGAATTGAAGTGTCAAACTAACTTGAAATAAACTGTTAATGCATCAGATAGCGTCTGAGTATTCGGAGTGCCCATCTGCCAAAAAGGGTGGAGATCTTGGATGGTTTCCTAGAGGCAAAATGGCTGGTCCTTTCCAGGAAGTTGCATTTAACACGCCTGTTGGTGCAACCAGTGCACCTTTCAAATCCACGTATGTACATTCGATCAACTCATAGATTCATACTCAGTTTATGCATTCTGTTTGATCACCTTTTCTCTTGTGCGATGCAGCCATGGCTATCATATCATCTTATCCGAGGGCCGGAAAAATTAAGTTGATGCTTCCATTCAACACTATTTACATGTTGTGCATGCTTTCATGAAAGGGAAAAAACGGCTGTTTGATGAAGAATAAGCAGTCAATGCCATATTAATTTAATGTCTTTACCCTTGAATATTCATGACTTGTATCTCAAGCTTGTGTCACTTCATGACTAGGCTTGATGTTTAACCCAGGCATTTGTATTTATTACTACCAGATGTATCAAACTGGGGTAATGAAGTGGAGTTATTTCCCTTGCATTCGTTTGTTATTGCAGTTTTTTTTTTACCCTTTCGTTTTCTGCTTCTTGTTTTTTGTAATGTCAATGTGTTTTTTAAAGTAAGGTTATCAATTTATTCCTTTTTTGAGCTTTGAAATCCAGTTTTGCTAAACCTACCAGTATGTCGTACTGTGAAGCACCAATCACCGCCTTCTTGGCATTTTGAGGAGGTATGATACTGGTGTAGGGAAGGTGCAGAATTATATGATGAACTATTGGGATGCAAATACTAAACTAAACTGAATTTAGTAAAAGGTTGACCTTAGTCTCTGATCAACTCTGTTCTCTTGAGCATCCCACCTCCTTTCCTATTGGTGAAACTGCTGTTCAGTGATTTCAACTTTAGCCTCTGATCAACTTTGATGGCCGCTGGCGATGTTACTGGACTTGGTCTGTAACAATTATTCCCCTTTGAAAAGTCGACCTTGTCTCAAGGTCAAAAATTGAAAATTTTGTAATTAAACCCCAATAGTTTTCCCATGTGGTTTGTGTCGTATTCCTATTGTTTATCTTCGCCATACGTCTAGCTAAGATCCTCCCTGGTTTCAAAATGAGCTGTTAAGTATATGTAGGCATATATGATTGAACTTTCAAATTTGTCCTAATTTTCTTTTTAAGTTGAGACACGTGAAAAACATCGTGTACTCTTGCTGATTCAGGCAGGTCTAGTTTATAAGCTACTTGACCTATTTTTTCTGTAACATGAAACGGGCCATAGAATTTGAGAGATAACTTGTGAGTGTGTTGATTGCTAGCTGTAATTTGCTTGTACGGTTAAAGTTTAAGATAGATCCAATCATCCACACTAAATTCTCGAAATGATCTGTGGTGATATGCAATAAAATTTCATTTTCCTTCTGGCTATTGTCATGTTGTCCTACAATATTTGAAGTGTAATGTCTCTTGAAAATAATTCCTCTATTTTTTGAACTTTTGTAGATTTAGGTACATAGCTTAGTAAGGTTGGTGGTTTTCTGCCGTTAACAATCTCGAAAGGAGTAAATTCACTAGTGGATTTCCGTTTTGTACCATAGTTCTGCCAAGGATAACCATTTCATCCACTCTTTAGGTTTGTGATTGTAGAAGCATCGAAGATAACACTCAAGAGTTTTATTAATTATTTCTGTTTGATCGTCATTTTGAGGATGATACGTAGAACTTAATGCCAGTTTATTGCCTTGAATTTTAAAGAGTTTCCTGCTAGAATAGACTAGTAGTGAATATAGCGTCACAATCACTAACAATAGATCTTGGTATGCCGTGAAGCTTAACCACATTGTCAAAGAACTTTTGTGCAACCTGAGGTGTTGTATATGGGTGTGTAAACGGAATGAAGTGAGCATATTTTGATAATCTGTCAACAACTACAAGAATCACAGAATAGTGATGGCAAAGGGGAAGTTGTGTGATAAAATCCATGCTAACATCTTCCCAAATCTGTTGTGGAGTAGGAGGTGGCTGCAAGAGTCCAGGAATATTGATATTTTCATGCTTCATTTGTTGACAAATGTCACAGGTTGCAACATAGTTTTGAACATCTCTCTTAATTCCTTGCCAATAAAAGACTTGTTTGATTCTATGCAACGTTTTAGCTACTCCAGAATGACCAGATAAAGGAGAAGCATGAAATTCTTCGAGGCGTTTGGACTTGAGATCATGAGTGTTAGGACTTATTAGTATTCTCCTTTTGTAGTAAAAAAAAATTGTTGGCTTTTGTGATGTTGGCAGGAGGGTCAGTGGTACTTTGAAGCTCCCGATCGAGGTCAATGTAAAAGGGGTCAACAGCGATCAACTTGAGAATATCATTCAGCCATGGAGATTGTACAACATTGATAGCAGCCAATTGAAGGCATGATAATGTGTTACTTGTTTCATGTTGTCTTGATAAAAAATCAGGGATAATATTTTCTTTTCTAGCTT
The DNA here is from genome assembly GCA_030737875.1 of Allium sativum. NCBI lineage: Eukaryota > Viridiplantae > Streptophyta > Magnoliopsida > Asparagales > Amaryllidaceae > Allium > Allium sativum. Next base: position 649,729,426 of record CM060915.1, read on the forward strand.
TAAATTCAACAAGGTAATCGAAGCTGTGAAGTTTGGTTAACCATTTATATTGTAAACCATTGGTTAACTTCTGTTCCAACAAATATTTCGAACTTTTGTGACCAGTTCGAATGATAAATTTCCTACCTAATAAGTACTGGCTTCATTTCTTTGTTGCCAAAATCAATGCAAGTAACTCTTTTTCGTATATTATGGATAAAAATAAGTTTGTTCCTTTCAAAGTTTGGCTTAAATAAGCAATATGTCTACCATCTTGAAGGAGTACTGCTCCAATGCCTGTACTAAATGGATCACATTCTAATATGAAATCTTTAGATAAGTCTGGCATAGCAAGTAGTGGTGGGTTGATTGGTCTTGTTTTCAGTTCCTGAAAAGCAGTTTGCACATCTTAGTTCCAGGGAAAAGAGTTTTTCTTGAGTAGATCAGTCAGAGGTCTTGCAATGCTTCCATAATTTTTTATAAAGTTTTTGTAGTATCCCGAGAGGCCAAGAAACCCTTTCAATGATTTTAAATTCCTTGGAATGGGCCAATCATTGACAACTTGACTTTTTGCTGGGTTCATGGCGACTCCATTGCAAGTGATGATGTGTCCCAAGTATTCTGTTTATTGCTGAGCGAAGGAACATTTGGAGAGCTTCACCACCAAGCTATGCCTTTCTAAGACCTGTAAGGTTAAAAACAAGTGTGATAAATGTTCTTGCTAGGTTTGACTATATATTAGTATATCACCAAAGAAGACAGGTAGAAACATCCTAAGAAATTGTTTGAAAATTGATTTCATGAGGGATTGAATGGTGGATGGTGCATTGGTAAGGTCAAATGGCATGACAATGAATTCATAATGGCCTTCATGAGTTTTGAAAGCTATTTTGTGAATGTCTTCTTCTTGCATTTTTATCTGGTGGTAACCAGACATTACATCTAGTTTTGTAAAGTATTTTACACCATTAAGTTCATCAATAAGTCGTCTATGAGTGGAATTGGGAATCTGCCTTTGATTGTTAACTTGTTGAAGTTTCTGTAATCAACATAAAGTCACCAACTGCCATCTTTTTTTTTTCACCATAACCACTGGTGAAGAGTAGCTACCATGGCTTGGTCTTATAATGCCTTGTTCTAACATTTCACTGATTTTGCACTATACTTGTTTGGTTTGAACTTTCCATTGTAAGTTTTGCAATTTCAGCGTGTGGATTCCAAGTGTAGAAAATGGCTCGAACGTATATAATTGTAAATGAATTGATTTTGGACAAGTTTTTTCATGTGTTTTCACGTTTTTGCAAGCATAGTTTGAAAATGCAACACATAAAACTCAAATTTTGAATCAAATATTATAACGACCTGTATTCTACGTATTAGAGTATCACAAAATATTTTTATTATTTTCATATCAAATTGTATGAATGTATAGCTTTAGGAAATGACTAATAGGGCCATTTCCTACCTTCACCATTTTTTTGAATTTTAATGTGACTATTTTACCCCTGACGAATCTTGTTTCGCCCATAACTTTTGATTGGTAAGGAATTTAGACATGAAACTGCTTTCATTGGATTCAGATGATAATTTTGCATTCCTTAGAGTGGTTACATTGAGCAAACAGACTTATCATTTGGGAGAAATGACCGAAATAAGATTAGAGAGGCTTAAATGGGTTATTTGGGTAATTAGTAGGTAGGTCAACTATCCATTTCGGGTGGGTAACTTGGTGGGGCTGAAGGGTATGGGGAATCTCCTATATTCACTTTCCTAACTCCCATAAAGCTTCTAAACAGTTACTAGTGGCCTCCACCAATCTTTAACCGTCCATTTAAGCATCCAACAACCTAATCAAGAGCAAATCAAGCTAAATCAGCACTGGAAAGAGGATAAAGGCTGCTGCAACACCTAGGGAACCGAGCCAAAACATCTATATTATTGGATCTAATATATTTGGGGTGATTAACGTTAGTAATAGTGTTCTTACTCGCTAATTAGAGTATATTAGCATATGAGTTGCTCATAAAAAATGTAAAATGGTTTATAATTCATTATTAATCATGTTATGATACATATATAAGTTTGGGTTGATTTGGACTTGATTTGTGAATCCTGAAATTTGAGGGATTAAGGAAAAATAAGCTTCTTTGGGTATTTTGATCTTGTTTGATTGATCTATATGTTGTTTTATTTGTTTGGTATGCTAGGACAGTGCCTAGGAACACTAGGATGGATGCAAACACCGTGGAGTGGCGATATAGCGTGTTAAAATCACTTAAATGCACTCAATAGATTCTGGTTCGACACTCCCTATACAACCAGGCCGAGCCGGAAAAATGTTGTTTGATTGGCACGAAATTTTGTGGGGACGACAAGGAAGGTCCCAAAAGGTTTTATGCTTAGTTTCAAGTCATTTGGAGTACCAGAGTTTGGTAGTACCAGAGTAATGATCATGTCTGGATTGACATTGTTAATTCTGATACAAGCTGATCCGGAGGAGGACGAAGAATGGAGGTTTCTGGATGAAGATGCGTGCGTAATACTTCTCCGTGACAACGATTGAGCTCTTTTGAAGGCCAACTCCAATACGACTAGTTAGACCCGAGACATGAAGACAGTCTATTGGGGCGACTTCTAAGTTGGACTTCGCTGCGGGAACGTGTGTAAAGGAGATATCGATATTCGTAATTTTGGTACATCATTGAGGGAGTGACACGAGGACGGATCATAGCCAATGTAGTGTGGACTGATCAGCCTGGACCCCAGAGCCAATGTGGTGTGGACTGGGTAGGGTTTTCAACTATAGCTCGTGTGGTGGGGAATAGTGATAGTCGGGTGGATCCCACGTAGTGGGGACCACCAGTGTCTTGATTGATTTAACGATCAAAGTATTGAATATCGTATGCTCAATACACTGAGTGAGAGAATGTGAGGATATTTGCTATGCTTGGATGTTTGCTACCATTATATCACACACACTTTCGTTTACACTTGGTATTGTGATCACTATAGTGTAGAGTACATGGTTATATGTGATAACTCATTGGATGTAAGGCCAGGTCAGGTATGATTCTTGTACCTATTACATTATTCTAGATTGTGATTGGATTACTATCACTCACATGAGACTTTTGTCTGACCCAAAAATTTATGTTTCCTCCTATTACTTGGGGTGCTCATCGACGATGCTGATGAGTATATTGGGTAGCAGGTTTGAGAATTATCCGGAGCTGTGCAGGTGTATTCGCAGGAGGCGACGATTTGCATATTTATACTTGTATTATATTTGTTTATTCTACTGTATATCACTATGGAGCCTTGATAGTGTGTGTTCTGTTAGAGACAGTTTATCAGTTCTGAGTTAATTCAGTACTTATATAAACTCTATTACTGTTCTGTATAACTATGTGAACCTGTGTACTTTGACTATATGGTTTGTATTATTATTTCTATCTCGCCTGTTTTATATCTGTGATTTGATTATTATATGTTATCTGATGCAATGTGATATATATGACAGGTCTGTCTTATGTTATGTTATGTTTTCTTCTTTATTTTCTATTCCCTTCTCTTATTTCTTCTTTTTCTTCATTTATACCATTTCTTTCTTTGAACGATCACTTTACATCGATCGGGTGCTTGTACAACACAGATTTTTAGTTATGAGCAACGGTGGTGAACGACAGGTCGTCACACTTGGTATCAGAGCTTAGGTTGCGTTGTTTAACCTAAGCAGTGTCGAATTCGAGAGTTAATATATACGAAAAACATACGTAGTTGTATATATTTTGGTTTTCAAATCTATATATTAGTAGTTGTATATAGTATGGGTTGTTGTGCACACTAGTGCTATTGGAATGGTTTTCTCTATTAGCGACCTATCGTTCTAATTTTGAACGACCTAGTGAATGAGAAATACTTCTAATTACTCCATCTTTAGAGTTGAGGGTCAAGCAGAATCGAGAACTACTAGTCTCGATTTACAATTTTTTCAGTAATGGTTTGATCCATTACAAATTAGTTGTAGCACTCAAGTGCGACAAGTCGAAATGCCGCGTTGTATAGATGTTTATGCATCCATGTTGCATACCATTCCTTGGAACGGAATTGATTATGCGGTGTGAAAGTTTTTTTGGATTCTCCAAAGAGGTTTATTTGATGTGTTGGAGTTGGAGTTGAATGAATTAGGAGTTTACTCCTAAGAGACTCCAAGGTTGAGCCTGGGTTAGTCACGAGTCTTTATCATTTCGAGTTCTCAAAATCGATCCGCTCGAGACCAGTTCACTTCAATGTGGTTTTGTATTGACTTCTTAAGAGTCGATGAGGTTTCGTCGATTTAGGCGATATGTCTGTGTCGGACAGTATAACTGAATTCGATGTGATATCAAAGTAAGGTTAAATCTCTCTTTTGTCACTTCGAAGTTTGGAGTTTGTGTCTGGGTTGAGTGATCGACTCGGAGGGTGGTTGATTTCATTCCGAGGGAACTTTGTTGGAGGAGTCGATCGAGTAAGCTCGCATTGTTTGAGCTTGTGCCTAATATGGAAGTTCATCCTACTTTGTTAGGACGGATCATGGAGACATATGTGTTGATTGTCGTTCTCGTTCCATTGAGTGCTCCCTCGATGAAGTGGGGAATAGCGACGTGACCATTGATATATGTTTCCATTAATGGTGTTTCTATGCATGTTTTTGTTTGGTGCTGAGATTTCATCATTTCATTTGACCTTGCGATTGATGGGTGGAACGAGATCAGGACTCATGAATTGATTTGTTTCTCTTGATTGTGATTTATCGTGTCGAGGACCGGTTAGACAATATATGTGTGTAACATCCCGTGTTTGGTCGCTAAAAATTAATACTGTGGATGTCTGCAGCATCCATAGCGATTAATTTTGGGCCTCGAGCTTGAAGAGTGTTATGGCATAGCTAGTCTATACTTGTCAATATACATGATTTGTCAAAACTTAAATTCATCGAGTCATGGATGCATGTTTTCCAAATTGTTGCTTGTTGATTGAGCTTAACTAGATTTAATATTTAATTCTAGCAGTTTAATTGCTAAGAGGATGCAAAATATGGGTGGCAGTGAGAGGTTGTTGGTGACGATAGTAGGCTAGGACAAAGCTAAATAGTGAGTCATCTTCGGTTTAGCGATAGTGGGTTGTGACTTAGGTCTTCTATAGGCGAGTTGCTTATGATTGGACCATAAGGGGGCCGAGAAAGTTCTCTAGTAGCGAGTCGTCATTTGAGCTTGTAGCTTGAGAGTGTCCGGACAAATCCAATGAGGTGACCGAATTTCCCTCATGTTTGATTTGAGTTCCATATCGATCTAGTTGCGGATGTTCTTTCGCTTGAGGCTGTTTTGATCGTGATTAGTGGTTGGGATGTTTGAACCTGTAACATCCCGTATTTTTGGTGGTCAATATTTAATTTATTTTATTATCTAAAATATTGATTTGTTATTTATAAATTAAAATTCGTTTTTTTAACGAACGTCTAAACGTATAATTATTTGAACTTGTAAACATCGCGGTATGTCGCAACCTACGATTTGAAATTTATTTATATTGTTACGAATATAAAACGCTCAACAAACGATTGACGATGGAATTAAATAATCATACGAAATAGAATGTTCAAATCAATGCGTTGCTTACCTTATAATGAGGCCTGTGCTTCGCACACGAGAAATTGTTCAATTATATTGGCCTTAAAAATGTTTTCTTTTCAAATGACCTCCGTTTTCGACGAAACAAATTTTATTGGAATACGTATAGCTAGTTATTGCTAGATTTCCGGTTTGGAGCAAATCAGAGTTATTTTACCGGTGCATGAAATTTAAGGGGGAACCGATAAATTAAAATACGATGTTTGTGCAAACGGGGTCCGTTATCAACAAAATTAATTTCTTTGGGATCGGAATGTTAAGATGTAGAAGTGGGTCCATTTTCATTTCATTTGGAATCTGTGAAGTGACGGTACACATACGGTTACCGGAAAACAACGGTTAGCGGTAAATTTTTACATCGTAATAAAATACAAACTTAATGCCTAAGCAAATTAAACAGTTCATACGCACTGCACCTACCCTATTTCGATTTTCCGTATACACTACAACTAAAGAAGAATATGTACGTTTAATAGATTCGACGTTATACAATTAATAGACGCATTTGGTGTCGCATGATAGCTTCAACATACCACTAATTATAATAACATGCTTTCTGGCCCCATAACCATGTTTATTTGTTAGCTGGTTTATATAAATTTAGCTACTTTCTCTTTTCTTTTCCAATGGCAATAAGCTCTCTGTCGTGCATATTTAATGTTTGTTCACTGATGGCTCAAAACTATACCTGCCAAATATTTATAGTGGAAAATAAAATATTAAATCAAAACAATACTATACAAGTAAATGAAGTACACAACTAGACCCTATTCCATCTTGCCTACGCAATTTCTTTTTCTGTAAATTGAAGGAGACAACACATATAGACATCAGTACATTTCAGTCTACTTCAAACCTATTATATTATAAACAAAACTTTCGAATGCATAGCCTACAACATACCCTATTTACTTCACTTTTAAGCTTTTACCTGCGTATCTACAAATGTAACACAGCTATCCTACCTTCCATTTTTCAGCCTACCATTTCTTTTCGCATTAAATTTTCTCATGCTCAAATCTGTACAAAACAGAGCTGAGAGATAGCCTACTTCTTCCTCTCGTGGGCTTCACCATCAACGCACATGGCGGTTTACCAGACAACACGCTGAAACACTCGAACAACAGCTACACTGATATTTCCAATCGCACAACTCCTATGTTGTCTACACCCAGCTACTCTGTTTCCTCTCCTATCCTATGATCCACACTGAATCGACACCATCAATTGTACTTGTATTTCCCCATCGCAATGTAAATGCCTGAACGAAAACACATTCTCCTACGGCTGCAGCTACTAACCTAAAAGCCTTGGCACCCAAGGTTCCCCATATATAAATACGCACATGCTTTAGCTTTCTTGTAGAAACCAAATGGAAATTACCGAGACGTAATAAAATAAAAGAAAAGGAGTTCCATGAAGAAATAAAAATAGAAAGAAGTTTAAGTAGAAATAAAAGAGTAATAAAAAGGGAATAATGGGTGCGGTAGAGAGCTGGGTGTCTTCGCGTGTGTTAGTAATGAAGCGGGGGAAGGTTTACAGGTGAGTAACAACACTTGTAAAAAAAAGTACATAAATGGAAGGGGTCAGTTCAAACAAAAGAAGAAGAGAGAATTGAGGTGTAGCGAATTCATGGTGGGTGAGTGAGTACTGAAGCCAAGTCATGGCCATCCAAGGTGCGTGGATCATTGGAAAGGGCGTGAGGCGCGAGCACATAAGCAGCTTGGGCCCACGGCTTTTAGTATGGTGGTGCGGTAGTTGAGCCACATGTGACAAGGTGGAGGGGCCATGCGTCCCTTACGTTTTGAAAAGGGAAAACGTTGCATGAGGAAGAGCTTCAGCATGGGTACGGTTTGGGAATTATAATGAGAGAGAAAACATTGGAGTTCGGAGATGGAGCATGATGGGGTCAGTATCACTAAACGGTGCACTGATGACAGATGGTGACTGCGGTGCATGGACTGAGGTGGACGATGTGTTCAAGCGAGACCACGATGGAAGAGTATGAATGGGAAGTGCATGCAGTTTCAAGTTTTAACATGAAAATGGAAGAAAAAACGAATGAACAGTGTATAATCTAATTTGCCTGGGTAAGTTTGTTTAACTATGTCTAATCAAGTTTCACAGTTTCCTAATCCAAGTTAGTTTAAAAGTTAAGCTAACTTATATTTTAATATGTCATTTGATTTAACATGACCAGTTAGTTGCTGGTATTTGCCTAAACCGATTCCTAAAGCCGTAACATAAGCCTAAGTAGCGTTTTACAAAATCCTATTAACAGTATAGTGTATAGTATAATTATATTTACGTTAAGACTTGCCTAACCATGTTTACTAATATATGCCTAGCTAATATTTTGTGTGCCTAATACTACTTATACATTTATAAATTAGATCTGCCTAATCCTGTTTATAACTACTTCACCATAATATATGAACGTGCCCGACCAGAAATACCAGGAGCATGCCTAACCATTTCATAATCCGCCTAATGAAAAGTTATAGCGGTTAAATTATAACACACAGTCCATGTTAAGGTATATAACTGGACCCAAATTTATAATTGCGGTCAAGTGCTCCTAAACAAAAGTTGCAATGTATCTAATATAATCTGCAGGATAATATTTATGGTATGCCTAAACAAGTTATAATATGTCTAACTATGCTTAGGTGTGCCCAAGCAAGGTTGTTACAACATTAATTTGTATTAGTAGTAAATGAATTACTACTAGCGTGTCAATAATATTAATTAAAAATAGCGAATGCCCCATTAAATTTATATCTGTGTTATACAGTAATGGGCTGAATAAAGTAAGTGACGTCCGAACTCTATCGACAAGCACAACACGATGAGGCTGGTATGGACAGAGCTAAAACGTAGCTGGGAAACAAACCGTTTTGACGACAAATGGAAATCAAAGGTGAGTTTACTCACTCAGTTTTTATCCCACTTATATTTATATAAGTCGGGTTTAATTTGTGTGTGTTATGCTTATTTATTTTGGATGATTACTGCATATATTGGTTGATATTGAATGAACCGATTAAAGTAGACGTTTGTTTAATTTAATTGTAATCGATCGTTATTTTAACGATCGTAACCAATTAAGGTAACTTACCTTGTTGGTCACGTTTATAGTAATGTAAACGTAGAATTGGATGTTTAAGTTACTGGTTGATTATCTAGACTATATCTATATGATTTTATTTGAGATAACGTATTTGGATGCAGGGGAAAACAGGTTGGAGGGATCCAACTGGATTCCTCAAATATATTATATGTTATTTATTTTCACATCATCCTTATTTGAACTGTTCTGATTAGATGATTGATTTGGGTGTTGGTCGTTGACTAGAAATTCAACGTTTGTTTTGTTTTAACCCATGGGCAGTGTTAGTTGAGTAATTGGCAGCAATTGGCCTAAAAATCAATCGTTTTATAAATAGCGATTTACCGTTAGGTAAATCGACAGAGATGCAGTTATAAAATTTATTTTATAACTGAAACGGATTTCCAAATCTGTTATTTTGAATAAAAATATATTAAAGGAAATAAATATTTATTATTTACCATCTAAGCATATAAGTGATTATTCAATGGTTTTATATTGCACATACCTATATTAATCAAGTTTATAAGCAAATGAGGAGAAATTAACATGACAGTAAAGAATTGATTAATTATTTCTAAGAAACAATTAAATGAGATTATTTAAAGTAATTATATTAGTAGTTAATATTGGGAAGAACTAATGGGAAGTGGTTAATAGAATAACCGTAATTTGAGTAAACTAAGGCGACCATATAATTAAGATTTATTATTCGATTAGTTTGTTGTAATTACCCTAATGAAGGGATTTAACAGATATTTGTTTTAATTTTAAGATAAGAATTTAAAAGGGAATTTAATATTTATTTATTTTAGTTAATAAAGGAAGTAAATTATTATTTTAATTAATAATAATTTAAGAGATTATTATTTAAATAAGTAATCAGAATAGTAATGAAATAAAGTTATGTTGTGGAAGGGTTTATGAATGGATTTATATTAAAACCTGAGTTTTATGAATAAAAGTGGATTTGTAAGCGAATACAATGATTGGAAATAAATGTTTTGTATAACATTTGAATTTAGTAAGATGGAATCGAGGTAAAAGGGTTTTATATTAAAACCGAGTTTATAAATAAGGTTTATAAAGGACCAGTGAGGTTAAGATGATGATTTTAAGTTGGAAATACTTAATAAAGAAATTAGGTAAAATAAATGGGATTGAATCGAGATTTTCAAAGCGAGAATCGGCTTAAAGCAAACGTTTTGCAGATTGGAATGGAAATTAGAAACTGATCGGAAATTTGTTAAGTTGAATGACTTCTTGAGTATCGATCTAATGTTGGTTTCGGCCTTCTGGGTTGATATTTAGAAAATTGTTCACTTACAAGTCTCAGTTGGGAACTAATGAATGATTGAAGTAACAAGAAAAGAAAGAGATATTAAGAAAATATAACGATATTCTCGAGAGTTGAGAAATTAACGAGATGTGTTCAAATAAGTTTATTCATAAGGGAAGTATAGTTATTGTTTTCGAGGAATAGAATAAAGAGTGATTTTGTAACGATGTTTTTACGTGAAATGTGTTGAAACTAGGTTAGGATATATATATAATTTAGTTCTAATATAAAAAAAATAGTTTTTGAGAATACTTTTATAATAAGATAAGAAGTTAATACAGTGTTTAAATATCGAAATATTAAGAAGTTTAAATTATGTAAATTTAAAAAGGCCAAGTGATGCTGAATAATGAACCAGTAAACTCATATTTATTTTCATGATTGAATGATTGTTTATTTGATAGTTAAATAACCAACTATCAAATCTGGCCAATACGATTGTTGGTACGGAAAGACCGGGATCGGATTTATATTCAAAAACCATTACGAACCAGCAAATACGAAATCGTCGAAGATGCAGATGGAAGATGGAGCAGTGAAGACTGTGGATCTTCATAAGCGAAAGAACGACCTATCGAATCTCTCTGGCATGCATCCAGAGTTATTTGATTGGTGATTTTGACATGATTGAAATATGCGGATTGCAAGGACTACTCGCTACTGATCTGTAGGGTGATTCCTAGGATGCAGTAGGAGAGTGCCTTCGGGTTGTCCAATCCCATGACAACTTGTATGGACGGATGTCTGACAGAGTATTTCCAAAGGGATTACGTACGTTGATTTCTTCAAACGTACGAAGTTGGTGGCAAAGAAGGGAAACTTCTTTAGCTTAACAATCTGAGTATTTTTGTGGAAATCAATTAGTGATTTCCGATGGATCTGACGATGTGGCATTCAAAGTGAATGGTGGCGTGCTATTAAAGAAGTAATTCAAACCTCAAGCCTCACAACTGGGAAATGACAAAAATCGGGCAGGCAACATGGCTATGTGGCTCGCTTCCATTAGGGTGTATAATCACCTATCTAGAGAAATTCCTTTTGCTTCTTAAATCTATCGATGCTGTCCCTTTTCGGGAAACGGTTGCTGATCCCAACCGTTGGTGATATACATTCGATACACTCAAGCGAAATGAGTGGTCGGTCATGTGTGGGCTGGGTTGCAAGACGTTCTTGTTTAACTGTAACGACCCAGATTTTTGAATAATTTATTTTAAATATTTAATATTGTTTTAAATATTTAGTTGATAATATAAATGATATTTTATATTGAATTATCAATTTAATATGGCCGTTTATATTTACATTCGAATTTAAATTTCAATATCAAATCACAGAGTTCAAAATAACAGAGATGTCGGTTGTCACGTTAAAATAGCGGTCCGGGGTTTTTAATTTAAAGGTCCGCCAGACAATTTAATTAAAGTAAAAATCAAATCAAAATTTGATACATATCAACTTCAGCCGACCTATATCCTTCTTCATCGCATACCTCAATTTGTACCCATTACGGACCCATCTATGATTTGTAAAATCGCGTATCTGTTGTCTGCCTCGAGCTGTATTTCTTGCTCCCCAGCTTCGCTACAAAGCAAAGCAGAAATCGAAATGGCCTTGGTACGGTGTGACCCTCGCGCATCTATAAATTTAGCTGGAGCTTCACTTTTCTTCATTCGAAAATTCTTCTTCCTTCGTTTCTCTTCTCTGTCGAATTAATCCCAAATCCAATCATCGATCTAATAAAAAAATAAATAACCGAAGGCTCGAAATCAGTAATCGTGGGTTTGTACTAGGAGCTGTGGAAGGGGGTCTCGACTTAGGTTATGGTTCGCGATTTATAGGAGTGTCGATCATTAGAAAAAGGGGGCGATGCGTGTTGGAGTACGGTTTCAGGAGTTGGGGGAGGTGCTGATAAGTGCGGCATTGTGAAATGGGAGTTCGATAATGGGAAAAGGGGGTGAGGGGGTGCTGTTCGATCAGGCTTGGGGGTTGCGGTGGAAGTCTGGATGGTCGAGGGGTGTCGGAGGGATACTGTTGTCGGAAGGGAGGTAGCCGATGCTGAAATGGATGCTGATTTTGGTGACTGTCGTGGTTAGAAGAGGGCGCTGCTATGTTAACGGTTAGGGAATGGAAAGCGACTGTGTGATGTTCGGTGAAATGCCAAAGTGAAGAATCTTCGTTTGAGCTGGTTTTGGTCGAGGAAGTGCAAGGTATAAGGAAGTGGATAAAGCCGTGGATTAACGGATTCGAACGAGAACAATTCGAAGTAGAAGAAAAGGAGGATCCGCTTGGTTCTTTGTCTGGAGACATGGAAATGAGATTAAGGTAATTTAAATTAAATACCTTAATTAGTTTAAAGTTTAAAGAAAATATCTTAATTAGTTTAAATGTTTTAACAATACATAGGTTTGTTTAAATTGGTTAAGTTAGAATTAATTTAGCAACCATTAAAAGAAGAGAAAATATAGGATAAGTTATTTATTTATTTAAATAGTTAATTTAAATAAATAAACGTTTAATCGGTAAATTTAATCAAAATTATCGCAGGTGCGAATACATTCGAGAAGATTAGTAACCGTTAAATTGAAAAGAAACAGGAGTGGATCACGAATCTGAATCTCGGTGAGTAAATCTCACTCACCTTTAGAATTATTTTTATTTCATTAAAAATAATTGTTTGTTGCTTGTGTGCATGCTTTCTGGTTGTTTTATATATATTAGTTATTTAGGCTATTATATATATATTGGGTTGATTGATTGGTTGGATTCCCGCAGTCTCATTAGCGGATGCCCGCAGTTTCATAGCGGATGATTACCCTATACGCCCCACGCTATGATTAGTGGATGACCTTCTATACCGCGATATTCTGCCACGAAGCAGAATGGGTATTATTTATGTGCTAACATCTGTGGATGCAGGAAAACAGGTTGGAGGAATCCAACTGGATTCCTCAAAAATATATTATCTGTTTGTTTATTTGATTGCATATATATTTTTATATATGATGTGTTAGAAAAATAAATAATTCGTTGCTTTGTGTGTTTAAATATCACTGGGCGTAAATAATGATATTTAAAATATCGTGAAAGGATATTGGAGATTTTAAAAGGGAAATTCTATTTTTAAATAGAATTTGAATTTTAAACGGGAATAAAAACATAAACTTGTTTTTGAAAAATAAACAAGTAGTTTCTTTATAAACGAAGTTTATAAATAGTTCTTTTATAACGAAGTTATAAATGAAGTGAAAAGAATTATCACTTGATAATTCAGAAATAGAAATAAAAGCGTGAAATTGGGATTTGAAATGAAATTTCAAAATAAGATGTGAAATGAAATTTTTAAATATATAACTCAAATGAAATTTGAGTATAACATTTGGATTTTAAAAGGAGTTTAAATATTTGAATTTTAAAAGGAGATTGAATCTTAGAAATTCAAATAGAAGTTCAAATAGAATTTGAATAGACGAGATTAGAATGAAAAATAAAATTTTAATTCAAAGGAATTCAAATAAAGAAATTCAAATAGAGATTTGAATGTAGAATTTCAAAATAGAATTTGAAATATAGAATTTCAAAGAAGAATTGAATAGAATTTGAAATATGGTATTTCAAGGAAGAAATTCAAATGTGAAATTTGAATAGAGATTTGAAATAGAAATTCGAGTATTGAATTTGAACATGGAATTGAATACAGAAATTCAAGTAGAAATTTGAATATGAGATTTCAAAATAGAATTTGAAATAAACTTTGAAAATAGGATTTCAAAGTAGAATGGGAAATGGAATTTCAAAAATAGGATTTCAAATAGAAAATCCAAATGGTTTTGAAAATGGGATTTGAATTCCGGGGAATTCAAATGGGTTTGAGTGAAGAAATTCAAATGGGTTTGAATATTAGAATTCAAAATGAGTTTGAATATTAGAATTTAAATGGGGCTGGAAATGAATTTGAATATTAGAATTCAAAGGGAAAGGAAAAATGAAATTTGAATGTAAGAAATTCAAATTGAATTCAAATAGGATTTGATCTATGAGATTTGAATATGAAATTCAAATGGGTTTTAACTATGGAATTTTGAATATAGAATTTAAAAAGGAGTTTGAATATTTGAATTTCAATAGAATTCAAATATAGAAATTGGAATATAGAAGTTCAAATGGGATTTGAAACATTTAGAATTTCAAATAGAAATTTAAATGGAGTTTGGATATTTAAATTCAAGTATGAATTTCAAATATAGAAATTCAAAAAGGAGTTGGATTTGAAATGGGAATTCGAATAAAGAATTTGAAATGAAATTCGAAAAAAGAATTTGCAATGGAATTCGAATAAAGGATTTCAAATGGGATTTGAATACAGGATTTGAAACTATGGAATTTGAAATGTAAAGATTCAAATGGAATTTGGAATATATATCTATATATATATATTAGGATAGAGTTGAATTTATATAAACGAAGTTTAAAAGTTTATATTTATAAATATAATTAAAACGAACTCGCCGCAGCGCTGCAGTTCGTAAAATAGCGATTCGAACTTCAATCGAGTATACAGGACTCAATTGAAGTCGGAATTCTTCGAAACAAGAAACGTCCGGACCGATTTGATGATAGTTTTCTGATAGAAGAGAAAAATCTGAATTTCGTCGTATAGATTTTGAGTTATGTCAAAATCAAATTTTTAGAAAAGCAGCGCCATAAACCATTATAAACCATAATGGATTTTTTTTACAAATATTGGGATTTTTAAAATAAAAATCCGGATTTCCATTTAAAAATCTAGACTTGAGTTAGAAAATAAATATGGACTCAAGTGAAGTAAAGAAGATGATTTTTGAAACAATAATCATATTTTTGATTATTGAATAGAATTAATTAAAGAAGAATTAGTTAATCGAGTTTGAACTAAAATCGAACTTTGAAAAGTGAAATTTGGGATTGTAAATATATATTCGAAATCGAATATAGAACTTAAATTGAAATTTGAATTCAATTGATTGATAAGTAAGTGGAAATATATTCGAAACATGTTATATTCAAATATACAAGCGAGATAGGCAGAGAGATAGTTAAAGAATTACTTTAACGAATTGAGTCAAACGAGTGTACGAAGTTGAAATAAATGGGACAGGTATAGACATACAGGAGACAGGTATGGGGCAAGGATAATGCAGGTATATAAATAATGTGCTCGACAAAAGGTACATGTTTAATTTTCATATATGAGACTTTATGCGCCGTATCGGCAAGCCGCTTGGCTTTTTCTTTTTCTTTTGATTGAGGAAGATACCGGGAAGCTATTTGAAATTTCCCGATGCTCCCGATACAGGGGAGGTTATGGCGAAATTTTTCGGAAATTTAAGGAGTTAGAATATTTTTAAGAGATTTTGATAATTTGAAATCATTGTATCGACGTATTGAGTTCGATAGTAAAGTGAATATAAAAAATCGAATGTTGTAAACAAAAGGGATAGAGATAAGTGATTGGAATTGTTTCCAATTGCAAATAGAGATTTTTCTAATATATAGAAAATAAAAGGAGTTGATATTTGGAAACGTTTTCCAAATGGCATAAGAGGCCGATATGATTATTGAAATATTTGGTTAACAAATATTGATAAGAGAATATAGAAGAGATTTAATTAATGAAATATTAATTAAAGGGCCCAGTGATTTGTTTGATATGTTTGGATGAACACTTGTTTTTATTCGATAGTTAAATCACAGACTATCGAAGTTTTGACAATCGTTGTCAATATGGAGAGACCGGTTGGATTATTATCCAAAGAACCACTCCGTATCGGCATAAGCGTTGCGAACCAAGTATGCTGAATATATTGAAGACGGAGTGAAGTGCAAGGGCTTTTCTAGTAATAGAAATTGTGCCTTCGGTTTCGTTCAGTCCCAGAACGAAGGTAAATGGACGAATGTCTGACAGAGTATTTCCAATGATCAAATGGGTTGGTCTGTATGAATGTATATGGTTGCAACGGATTTATCCCTTAGCATAATATCCAGAATATTTGTGCAAACTCAACTAGTGATTAACGGATCTGACAATGTGGCATTCAAAGTGATTGTGTTATCGATGAATGGTAAGTATTCGTAGCCTCAGGCCTCAACAACCGGGAAAGGACAAAAATCGGACAGGCAGCATGGCTATGTGGGTCGCACCCATTAGGGTGTATAATCACCTATCTAGAGAAATTCCTTTTGTTTCTAAATCTATCGATTCTGCCCATTCGGGAAACGGTGGTTTGAGTCCAACCGTTGGTGATATACATTCGATACACTCAAGCGAAATGAGTGGTCGGTCATGTGTGGGCCGGGTTGCAAGATGTTCTTGTTGAACCCAGGTGTATTCGCCTCTAGAGATACATCATCGGAAGGTGGTTCCATACCTTGTCATGTTGGAAATCCAATCTCCAATAAGCGCCATGCGGTTTTTGATTTTATACTATATATGTGGAGCGTGAGATGCAAGCGTTCTACTATTTGGTTATTTACTTGATGTAGACATTATTATAATATCATTGGATTTGATATCAAAATGTTTTGGGTTATAGTAAGGTAAAAACCATCCATGTTTATGTGTGGGCTGGTCTTACTATTATCTTTTCTTTTGAAAGAGTTTTTGAAAGTTAAACAAGTGGTTGGAGTTTACTCACACCAGTCCCATGACTGACCCAGAGTTTATTTTGTTTTGTTTTCCCTAAACTCTTGGGTGCCCAAATTTGTACGGGCAGTCAAGTGTTTCAGGCTTTTTTCAGATTCCCTTGGAAGAGCTGGAAGCATGAGGCTTCACCAGTTAGATATAGACTATCATATATTCCGCTGTGGACCTTGTTTGTATCTGGAAACAGGTGTTTATAACTGTTCCAGAAATGACTGTTGTGCTCTGATGATGGTATGTATATAAAGTTACTGATTTGTATTTCAAAAGTTATATTATAAAATATATTTTATTCGTTCCGCTGTGAGTTGTGATCTTCGTTTTTCTTCTATTCTAATATTTCTTTCTTTCTATTCCTCATCCTCTAACTTCTTTCTAATAATGAGTCGTATTTCTGTGCAATTTGAGTTGGACGTGTGGTGTTTTTAGTCAACTCAGATAGCACGGATTTGCGGGTCGTTACATTAACCCAGTGTATCTCCCTCTAGAGATACACTACCGGCAGGTGGTTCCATACCTTTTCATAGTCGGAATCCAAACTCCAATAAGTGCCCGCGGTTTTGATTGTATACTATATATGTGAAGCATGAGATGCAAGCGTTCCGCTAGATTGTTATTTAATTGTATTTAGACACTATTATAATATCAGAAGATATATACGATTTCAACATGTTTTGGGTTATCGTAAGGTAAAAACCATCCTTATTTATGTGTGGATTTGGTCTTACGATTATCCTTTTCTTTTGAAAAGATTTGAACTTTAAAATCAAGTTGGATGATATTATAAACTTAGTGGGTTTCTCACTCTGGTTCACCAGACTGACCAGGTATTTGTAATGCTCGGGTTAGACCGGGTTGTACAGGTCCAGGTTATCGGACGTTGCGAAGTCTAGAGACGCGTTGAAGGAGTTCAGGAGTATTAATATCTATTCCGCTGTGTGTTGTCAATAAGGACAGATTATTATAACTGTCTAGATTTGTTGATGTACTCTGATGATTTTAAGCTTTATTTAAAGCTCTCAATAAAGATCATTTCTATATTATATTTTGTTCCGCTGCGATGTGAGACTCTGTGTATGTTCTTCTTCTTCTATTCTAATATTTCTTTCTTTCTTATCTCACCCTCTAACTTCTTTCTAATAACTATCCGGTGTTTTTGATACTTGGTTTTGGCAAGTAATACGGATTCATGTATTATTGTCGAGATTCAGGCATCGAACCCGCTGGGTCGTTACAGAACCAACCAGTAAGTCGACATATTTTGTCGATCTCTCGGATCGTGTTCCGAGACATCGCTTAAAGGAGTTGCACTTGTGCCATTCGATTTTATTTTTGTTTTACTATGTACAAAGAGAAAGCAAAAGTCAAGAGTCAAAGGTTTTTTTTTTGTGTAGAAAACATTATCTTTTGGTAAGTTGTTGGAATTTCAATTTTTGGTGAGAAAAGTGGAGTGCTTGGGTCACGTCATCTTGAGTAGGATGTTGATGTGTGTCCTATGGGAGTTTTGATCGCTTGGAAGTTAGAGTTGACCAATGTGTGTGTTGGTTTTTCATTTCGAGTAGGAACGAGAAGGCGATATTATTCACTTGGTTGCGGTGTGGTTTTTTTTCCGAGTAGGAGGTTGTTGCGTTATAGTCAATAACCAAAACCGCATGAGGGGTATTCAACTCATGATTTGGAGTCGATGGCGATTGAGTTCGTTTGGTGAGTTAGAGGAACTATTTATTGGCAAGGGGTTAGAGTTGTTGGTGATGTCCTATCACTAGGATTTCTCTTCCCTGAGAAGTATTTCAATCTTTGCTGGCGAAAATGTTTGGATTTCTTAGCCTTATACGAGTGTGTTGGTTGATATTCATTTAGTGAATGTCGCTTGTGTTTATTACTGGTTATGATTCCATAACTCGAGGTGGGGTAGTACGAACCCGACCGAGATGGTTGGTTTCGGAACGAAGAGGTGTTGTTTGTTTCCAACCTCATGAGAAGGGTTCATTGAACATTCATTTCATTTTGAATACGATGTCAGCTAGCGATAGCTGGATAGGATGGATCGAATAGTTTTCTATAACAATTCGAGATTTCCAAGTGGATGCGGGAATAGTTGTCGATAGTTTCCATCGATAGGTTTCCATGAGAATTAGTAATAGTATGATAGCACTCGAGTCATACTCGGTTTATTAACAAGAGATACTAGATTATTTTTATTTAATTTTGAAACGGTAACCAAGTTGTCGATTCATATGTGGATTAAATTTAATTTGATGTGTCTTATTAGTTAGGTTAGTACCATGTATGCTAGGATAGGTATGAATGTTATCTTCCATGATTGGTATTGCTTTGCTTATCCATTTTTTATTATGATGTTTTCATGTTCACTTATATGTGTATGGTTGTAAGGCATGCAGAGTAATTGCATTGTTGTGTTGATGATTTATTAAAAATAAAATCCATACATTACTTGACATGCCTATGTTAGATAAATTTGGTTTATTTAACATATTCGTTACCTTGTTGTTATTCTACTATTGTGTCTAATCCTGTTTGTTGAGTACATGCCCAGGTATAGAGGAGCAATATTTGAGTTGTTTGGATGCTTATTCGCTTTTATTTGCATTTAAATTCTAAGCTTTCTTGAAAAAAAGGTAAGTAGTAGAATTAGAATTGTGTTTTTAACTATTTGGTGCATTTTTGTGATATTATGCCCTAAATATGAATAACCAGTTTTGGGCTTTTGTTTTCCTTTGTTGAGATGAGTCTTACATGACGATTTTGGGTTTTTCTGGATCGAGATGTACAGGGGAGGTGCTGCCAAAATTTTCCATGAATTTTGGCATATTTGGAAGGAAATCCAGCAAGCGATGCTAGTTGGATTGTCTTCAGACTAACAAGTTGTCACTTTTATCTTTCGACATCGAGTTGTTGGAAAATGAGCGTACAACTTAGAGGTTTGGTTTGACTGCATGGTGACCAAGCCTGGATCGGCGATGGTGAACCGGATCCGATTCGACTATGTCGAACCAGAGTTTGGACGACCCCTAGTTGAGTTGACCCGGGGTTGGCCAATTTGGGGAAGGTGACGATGGTGACCTCAAGGGAAGGAGTTCTTCGTAACAAAATTTATTAGTGGCAAGGAGCTGGATTTCATGATGATCGTCGGGCGTTTTCCTTGGATATGTATTTAACCAATTCTGGTTAGATACGTGATCCGAGTAATTGTTATCGATTACTATGAAGTAGTCGATATCGATTACCATCGTTGTTGGTCAACTTGACAATGACGATGATGTAATTGCGAGAAGCAGGATATGATGGTTCGTTCAATGGCAATTTCGATACGATGGCTCTTCGATCAGTAGTTTTGGGTTGAGGCAAGGATGTGGTGCTTCTATGCGGTGATGCGTCAATCGACGACGATGATTCTAGGATGAGCAGCAAGGCTGCATTGTTCCCGAATGGAATGGTTGTTGAGAGCATCAAGTGACGATTAGTCTTGTGTTGTCACTTATTGAAGAGGATTGGGTTGTGTTGTTTTGTTGCTCAAGGAATTTCGAAGGCGAAGTTTTTTAAGGGGGAGAATGTAACGACCCATATTCTACGTATTGGAGTATCGTAAAATACTTATATTATTTTCATATGATATTTATGATTGTATAAATTTGGAAAATGACTAATATGGCCATTTCCTACCTTTACCATTTCTGTCGAATTTTAAGTGACCATTTTACCCTTGGAGGATTTTGTTTCGTCCATAACTTTTGATTGGTAAAGAATTTAGACCTGAAATCTCTTCCATTGGATTTAGATGGTGATTTCTCATTCCGTAGAGTAGTCATAATAAGCAAACAGACTTATCATTTGGGAGAAATATATGAAATAAGATTTGAGAGGTCTAAATGGGCTATTTGGGTCATTAGTATGTAGGTCCACTACCCATTTCAGGAGGGATAACTTAGTGGGGGCTGAAGGAGTAGGGGACTCTTCCCTATTCACATCCCTAACTCCCAAAAAGCTCCTAAACACTTACTAATGGTCTCCACCAATATTTAACCACCCATTTAAGCATCCAACAACCTAATCAAGGGAAAATCAAGCTAAATCAACATTGAAAAGAGAATAAAGGACGCTGAAAGACCTAGGGAACCGAAACAAAACATCTCTATTTTCGGATCTAACATATTTGGGGTGATTAATGTAAGTAATAGTGTTCTTACTTACTAATTAGAGTAGATTAGCATATGTGTTGCTTATAAAAATATGTTAAAATCCTTATTATTCATTATTAATCATGTTATGACACGTATCTAAGTTTGGGTTGATTTGGACTTTATTTGTGAATCCCGAAATTTGAGGGATTAAGGAAAATATGCTTTTTCGGTATTTTGATCTTGTTTGGTTGATCTATATGTCGTTTTAGTTGTTTGGTATGCTAGGACAATGCCTAGGAACACTAGGATGGATACAAAAGTCGTCGAGTGGAGAAATAGGGTGTTAAAATCACTTAAATGCACTCAAAAGATCCCGTTTCGACATTCCCTATCCGACCAGGCCAACTCAACCAGAGACGTGAAGAAAGTCTAAGTGTGGAGTTGCCACCAAGGATCCAGATGAGAACAATTGGGGTGACTTCTAAGTTGGATTTTTCTACGGGAATGTGTGTAAATGAGATATCGGTATTCGTAACTTTGGTATGTCATTAAGTGAGTGTCACGAGGACAGATCAAAGCCAATACGATGTGAACTGATCGACCTGGACCCCGGAACCATAGTGGTATGAACTGGGTAGGATTTTTCCGCTATAGCTCATGCAGTGGGGCATAGCGATAGTCGGGTCGTGCCCATGCGGTGAGGCCTACCAGTTTCTTAATTGATTTGGCGACCAAAGTATCGAATATCGTATGCTCAATACACTGAGTGAGAGTATGTGAGGATGTTTGAACTTTTGCTATCATTATGACACACACACATCCTTTTACACTCAGTATTATGATCACCATAGAGTAGAGTACATGGTTATATGTGCTAACTCTTTGGATGCAGGACCAAGCCAAGTATGATTCCTCATACCCACTGTATTATTCTATATAGTGATTTAGATTACTATCGCTCACACCGTAATTTTGTCTGACCCAAAGTTTTATGTTCCCACTTATGAGTAGACCAGGTAGCAGGTTTGAGTATTATTCGGAGAAGTGTAGATGGATTCATATGAGGCGACAGTTTGCATATTTATACTTGTATTTTATTTGTTTATTCCGCTATATATCACCGTGGAGCCTTGACATTATTTGTGTTCCGTTAGAGACAGTTTATCAGTTTTGAGTTTATTCAATACTTGTATAACTCTATTACTGTTTTGTATAACTATATGAACCTATGAACTGTGATTATATGGTCTGTATAGTTATTTCTGTCTCGCCTATTTTATATTTGTGATTTGATTATTATATATTATCCGATGCGCTGTGAGATACATGACAGGTTCTGTGATTATGTTATGTTATGTTCTCTTATTTCTTATATTCCCTTCTCTTATTTCTTCTTTTTCTTCCTTTCTACTATTTCTTTCTCCAGATGACTGCTTTATATCGATCGGGTGCTTGTACAACACATATTTTTTGTTCTGAGCATCGGTGGTGAATGGTGGGCCATCACAAATTTGGCTTGATTTTGCATAAAGAGGACTGATGATTAGGTCCATATTAATAATTAATAGTCAAAACACGTTATTTATAAAAATTTGCACCGTATTTTGATTTCTATATTCAAAATACAATCATTTTTGTAGAAAAATCGGGTTAACGGATTAAAACTTGAATTTTACCTTTTATTCATATGCGCATATCAAAACTATATTCTCAATTTTTTTTTGAAATTAGTGTCTTTTTTAATAGGAAGCAACTATTTGAACACAAAAGTTTTACACGATCATAGACACAAAATCTCAGCCACTAGATCTGTTTGTCCTTATACGAGGGGTGGAATTCAGGAGGCAATCTAGTGGTTGAGAATTTGTGTGTCTCAGTTTGTGTTAAATTTTTGTGTCTGAATAGACTTTCCCTTTTAATATAAATTTTATATTGATAATTGATTACACTGCTATTTGAATGGTTAAGTGTTTCGATTTTAATGTGAAACTGACTCAAAACTTGTGTATTGATTATATATTGATATGTATGTTGTATGCTACTTGGAACTTGTAGTACTAACATATACTACTATCCAAGTATTCAATTCTTTTAAAAAATATACTGACTATTTGTCTCATCATAGAAACATATAAATCTATATGTATTAACCACATCCCTCAAAAGTGACTTAAACCGTCGGTATTGTTTAGTCAAAATGCTAAAAGTTTTTGTAGTTTTAAACTGCGACAACATACGCAGTTTTAAATGCATAGCTTGGATGCACATAGATGTGGTTTCGTTATCACTTGAATGCGGTTTCAATTGCATCTCAGACATGCAATTAGAGTTGCTTTTCTCATGTGTGGTTGATTACAACAGAGTGATGAGGTTATGAATGCATCTCACAGGTGCAGTCATAATTGCATCTGTCAAATGCATAACTATTTCTTGATCGATTTGATGCATTATTTTGAAGAAACGCTCTAATACATCAATCCAATGTCACAATAATAATTGCGTTGGTTCAGTATAGTTAAAACTGCTTATACAGGTAAGTGATTTTGAAAATTTGATTTTCACTTATTATTGAGATGTTCACGAAATTCGCGATTTTATCACAAAAGCAATTCTAAAATCCGGTTATTATTTAACAGGCTATAACATTAAAAGCACGGGTTTAGTTAAATATGTGTTCTTTGCGAAGCGAATGAGGCATTCAAAAGAGACAATACCAATAAGACATGAATAATAAAAAAAAATACGAGAAGCAATGCATTTCTGTGTTTTGAAATAGGTAGCAAAAGGGGAATGATTGGTTACATGAATTTGTATTCATTTGTTTCAAGTATTTTTAAATAAATGTTAGCAACTGATATTAAATTATAAATTGATGCGAAAATTTGCAAAATGAAAAGCAGATGCATTAAAGAAAATTGGTACTATGATCGAAAAAATAGTAGTACAATAGACATAACATAAATATATGGAAGAATGTATAAGAACTAATATATTATGATTCAAAATGATTTTTTAAGAAAAAAATTTCAAAGCAAATTTGATACCACAAAGGGATGTCATTGTGTTAACCACCTTGGTCAGACTGAGGCGGCAACATCCTTATGGACGACAATGGACCTAACCAATCAGATCATGCGGGTTTATGGGACAGTACCACTTTGTTGAGTGCAAAGCAGTGTCCTATCGAAAAAATAACATATGTTATCAACACATTTTTTATTTTTGAAAAATATCACATTAGTATTAATACTATTTTATTTTTTTATAAAATGTTTAGTTTTGTTGTAATATTTATTATTTTTTATTACTACCTTTACAATTTTTTTGAATTTTCATTATTTATCATTTTTCTTAAAAAAGTATTGATTATTATTTTGTTATTTAAAGATTAGTTGAAAGAGAGAATGATGGGAGGGACCTTTTATTCCAAGTTGTTTATATATATTGATCATCTTTTTGGCAAAAAGCTGTCCCAACCTAAAGTCGAAGCTTGCTACCGGATATCGGCCCATTCCAGACCTTAAGGGTTGATTTTCACCTTAGGTCGACCGACCATGAGTCGACCTAAAGCTGCGTCATAACAAGTAAAGGCCAACCCTCCCATGACAACATTCTTCCAAAGACAAAAGACGAGACGATCGATCTAGTCATCAATCAAACAGTCGGGTTGTTCCTGAAAAATCGGGTCAAACCTAGAATATCCGATCGAGAATTCCAGATCAAATTTATTTGCTAAAAGACGGAGTCCTACTCCCAAGGCTACAGAATCGGTCAACTTTAATCAAGAATAACTTTTCACATGGCAAGTTTCGAGCTCCATGCAAGCCGTGATTTCCGAGAAGAACTATTCATCAGCAGTAAGACCGGGCCCGCCGCCTACAACTACATTTCTGGATCGGGTTGCACGTGTCTAGGCCTAAAAAAGAGATATGTCACGGCGCGCACCACCTCAGTATGGATCCTCGCTTATATATACAGCCAATCCCCGAAATGGAAAAGCATCTTGAATCGGCTACTAAAAGTATCCTATTCGGCATCTAAAAATAGCATGTCATATATTCTAGTTACACAAGGATTTTGTGTAAAGATCTCCTCTTTCTCTACTTTCTTCCACTGAAAAATCACTGTAACCTATAATCGACAATATAAAAAAGATTATAAAGTGGATGTAGGCTTGGATTAAGCCGAACCACTATAAAAATATTTTGTTTCCTATGTTTATTTACATTTTCTCGCATTTCTATGATTATTTTCATGTGTGGTTAATGCACATTGGGGGTTGATTGTCATTAGATCAACTTTTGATGTCAACACTTTGGCACGCCAAGAAGGGGCACGTTGATATACCCTATGACCTTCAGAAACTCTTAAGGAAGCAATGACAGAGCGGAAGAAGGATACAACGTCTTCTCACTCTCAATCTCGACCTGCTGACGCAGCAGGAACAGTAGCAACGGAAGCAAGCCATTAGGCTTCCTCCCATGAAGACCCGTCCCAATACCTAACATGGGACGAGATGGATAAAGTCTTGGCCGAGTTCAGAGATCAGATGGCACACCAGGATGGACTTCTCAAGAAACATAAGGAAATGATAAACAACTTCATTGCTCGGATAGAAAAGGGAACTCACATTCCAGTATGATTTCCTGCATTGGGAGAAGCTGGGGCAACAATTGATCTTCGGTCTGCTGACACCTAAGCCCCAAATAGGTCCACACCTTTGCTTCCTCCTAGTTCAACTTCACTTCCCGATTGGCCAATAATATCATCACTTCTGGCATTAAACAGAGCTTTGGTAGCTGCAGATTCTCAGATCGTCCAAGGCCAAGTTCCGGACCAGTCGACCGTTTTGCCTCCAATCTAGGGTTCGACTCAAACTCAACTCCCTGGACAAACATCTCCTTAACCAGTGCAACCTTTGGGTCGACCAGAACATGGATCGATGCAACTCCCTATTCGACCCAATGTCATAATGTAAACCCCTCTTATGCAGCCTCCCGTACAACTTTCCCATCTTGCTGATCCAAGAAGGGCCGGGGGCAGCAACCCTCCATGTCACCAAGACCACTCTATCATACATGTCCCCAATGTGACGGAGGGAAAGACACTCTAACATCGCTCCGAGAAGGGGCAACACCGAACCCCGAATGGATACCACTCACGTGGAACGATCTGGTCCTACCGCTATGGGTATGGTTCAGACTAATACTAAGTTTAACCAAGCGACTTTAGCTAATTCTGAACCAGCACCCACGATCGTGGATCACCTTCACTCAGTTCTCGGAGGTCGAACCAAATCGACCCTAGGGACCCGGGGCATGCTTTCACCCAGTCCTAGTACTGGGGTTCTCACTGATGTCCCCAGTGCAGAATTGGATTCGTGGAAACAACTCCTTGGGGATGGGAGTCAAATTGCGAGCATCATCAAATGCTTCATCATACTGAGGCATGTCTTCTCAACAGGATTTTGATAACATCCATCGCAACCCATTCACACGGAAGATCAGGAACTCCTGAAACCCTCCGGAATTCAAGCTTCCGGTCCTGGAACCCTACAATGGCAGGACCGACCCGACCATACATCTAATGCGATACATGCGTCGCATGGAAGTACTATTAGCATCGACCAATGTCATGGCCAAGTGCTTCCCTATATTTCTCACCGACATAGTTGGCATGTGGTTTCGACAGCTAACAACTGAATCGATCAGCAGCTGGAACATGCTTTTCCTCGCTTCATCGAATAGTTCAGAGTTAATATATCTCGACCGAAGAGTGTCATGTTCCTCACATCCATCAAGCAACGGTCTAGCGAGACGCTACATTCCTTCTTAGAAAGATTCAATGCGGCCGTAGCATCAATCGATCGACCTGAGCCATCGATGGTGCTTATGGCCGCCATAGACGATATTCAAAGCCGATCTGAATTTAGGATCTCCCTAACTCGATATCCCCCCAAAGATATTAAAGATTTCTACACAGAAGTCGACAGATTCCTCCAGCAAGAAGATACTAGCATCGAGATGGAAAATCTCGAAGTACTTGCTACCAAAGAAGGAAGCCCATTGATGCTAGCGGCCAGAGTGAAGGAAAAATGAAAGCCTCAGAGAAGAATGATCGAAATGTGCGATTCCGGAGACTTACGAAATACAAAGAAAAGCGATGCGCCTGCGCTGGATCATGCTGTAGTAAACACTCTTTCGTACTTTGTCTCAATCTCCTCCCGCCTCTCTAATATGATAGAATGGATCGGTCTCCCTATTAACAGCTACATTACTCGATTATTTGGCCCTTTGGGATCGAAACAACCTAGGAAAAGTTGTCTCCTTCGTGAAGACAAGTACGATCGATACACCGAGCTCAATTCCTCCCTGCTAGACATCTACCTCGATGTACGAGGATCTCTACCTTTTCCGATGCCTCCCAGGAGGGAGCCGACCCAAAGGGAACTCAACTTACGAAAGCATTGCATGTATAATATGGCACGTCACGGTACCAGTGAACGCAGACATTCACACGATCTCATCGAGGAAAGGGTCAGACGTGGAGAATTACCTGAATATATCAAGAAATCTCTGCCGGCCAAACAACCACAACCTTCTGCCCAAGCTCCTCGGGTCGGTCCCTGAGCTCCTCGAAACGGAAAGGACCCCGAGCCCAGCAACTGTGGCATCATTATTAACTGATCTGGTTTAGATCATCGTGGATATTTCCTATTTCTTAGGATATAAGAAATGTACTTACAATTTTTCCAATAATGTGGTTGTTTTGAAGTACACGTACGGGGTCAGAATTTAATCCCTAGGCATGCTCTGGATTCAACTATAACCTCGTAGGATTTTTTTAATCTCTGTAATAGCTCCTTAGCAGCAATAAACTTTCTTTCTCGAACATGGATTATGTTTGATCGATCTAAGCCAAGCATAGTCAATGCTCGCCAATCCAAGTATGGTCAGTGCTAGCCACCATCTTTCTATACCGAGCATGGTCAACGCCCGCCACCATACCTAAATAAACTTCTAAGCTGAGTATGGTCAATGCTCGCCAAAATTTAAGCCGAGTATGGTCAATGCTCGCCAAAACTTCTAAGTCGAGTATGGTTAATACTCACCCCCTTTCTTAAGCCAAGTATGGTTAATACTTGCCAACTTTATTAAGCCGGGAATGGTTGATACTCGCCAATTCTACAAAACCGAGCATGGCTTATGCTCGTCCTTTAGTACAAGTATGGATAATATTCAAACCAAACCTTGCCAGTATTTGACAAGTAAATACTATTAACTCAAGAGTATGGATCATACTCGAATCCTTTATTCATGCCCCGAACATGGTTAATGTTCGACCTTGAAAACCATGGTACAAAAGACTATACCGTCTTACCTAGTAAAACCGAGTATGGTTATACCCGTCCTTCGGGTATGGTGTATACCCTACCTTATAAAATCGAGAATGGATAATGCTCGTACTCCAGGTTTTTGTAGGTGTTATTTAATTGGCGGGATCACCGGTTCTTCTGCTTCTACCAAGATCGACTCAAAATAGACGACTTATTTTCTGGCATTCACAAGCTTCCGGCCTTAATACAGTCCTTAATGGTTGTCGATTTTCCAGCCTTAATATGATCCCTAGAGGTCGTCAAACTTCTGTCCTCAATACAATCATAGTGGATCGTTGGTTTTCTGGCCTTAATATGGTTCAGAATAACCATGGTTTTCTGAATTTTTGCTATTCTATATTCTCTAGAAGATCCATAACACATGTTCCTTTTTCAAAAAAAGATGTGTTCTGGGGGGTAAAGTGTTGACCACCTTTTTGGCAAAAAGCCGTCCCAACCTGAAGTCGGATCTTACTACCAGATATTGGCCCATTCCAGACCTTAAGGGGTGATTTTCACCTTAGGTCAACCGATCATGAGTCGACCTAAAGTTGTGTCATAAAAAGTAAAGGCTCACCCTCCCAAGTCAGCATTCTTCCAAAGACAAAAGACAAGTCGATCGATCAAGTCATCAATCAAACGGTCGGGCTATTCCTGAAGAATCAGGTCAAACCTAGAATATCGGATCGATAATTCCAGATCAAATTTATTTGCTAAAAGACGAAGTCCTACTCTCAAGGCTACAGAATCGGTCAGTTTTAATCAATCACAACTTTTCACATGTCAAGTTTCGAGCTCCACTTATGTCGTGATTTCCGAAAAGAACTATTCGCCAGCAGTAAGACCGGGCCCGCCGCCTATAACTACATTTCTGGATCGGGCTGCACGTCTAGGGCTGAAAAAGAGATCTGCCACGCCGCATACCACCTCGGCATGGATCCTCGCATATATATACAGCCCTTCCCCGAGATGGAAAAGCATCTTGAATCGGCTACTAAAAGTCTCATATTCGGCATCTAATAACAACATGTCATATATTCTAAGTATACTAGGAATTTGTGTACAGATATCCTCTTTCTCTACTTTCTTCCACTAAAAAACCACTGTAACCAGTAACCGACGGTATAAACAAAGATTATAAAGTGAATGTAGGCTTGGATTAAGCCGAGCCACTATAAAAATATTATGTTACCTATATTTACATTTTTTCGCATTTCTGTGATTATTTTCGTGCGTTGTTAACGCACGTTGGGGATTGATTATCATTAGACCAACTTTTGACGTCAACAATATAGTTCTTCTGTCCCATCTCAATTCCTTAATCCCTTACACCACTCCTATGTGCGAAGTTCAATCATAATCTCACATTATGTGATTTAATTGTTTATTGAGTTCCTGTTGGGGTTTTGTGCGCAGCAGAAAAGAGAAAAACACCAGAAAAAAGGGATCTTTATCATCCAATCACTTGTAGATGAATTTGATTGAGAAATAACAACAAAAGAGATCGGAAATAATTACAATACACAAATATTCCACCCAACCACCCTCTTTATTGATTCACAAAAAACAAATTTTGTTTACACCCAATGAATCAAAAACAAAAATAAGCAAAATAAAATTGAATCAATAATCAGATTGAGAAAGGCAAAGAATACTAGATGACTACAAATATTGTTGAAGAAGAAGAGCAAGAAGACCCTTGAATCAACCTGGAGGCACCAACTGCACTTATCAGCAGTAAATAGGAATAACTTCTCTCAGCCCTAATTCCTACATCTTCCTCTCCAGGGCACAATCCTTGAGGCACACAGCATCTCTAGATGTGTTTACATGGTTTCTTATTTTTCTAATCTAACCAAGAAGGCTTCATATATAGGATAATCGAAGACATAGGAAAATATTTAGATTGCCCCTTCAAAATATCTCCAGAATATAATCTTTAATTTCTTTCCTTCTAAGATAAAATCAATCAATCAAATCAAGTAATTGATCAATCAACCAAATCAATTAATTTATTACAGTCCTCTTCAAAAAATATTTGAATCAACAAACTAAACACTCCACCTTGATTTAAATATCAAATAACTCTAACAATCACCAAACAAGTCATCGCTATCCTTCTCATCTCCAAATTTACAACCCTCGATTTCAAGGCCATGAGGTATACCCTACCTATTTCTAGATTACACTGAGACTCAATAGATTTCCAAGCTACAAGCACACCCAGTCGAACGGGCTACGACCACACCTTCTCTTCGTCTTCTTCCATCTTCCCTCATCCTTATCAGAAGGTTTCTTTTTATCTCCATCCATTAGACCATTGAGGCATGGAACATCCACCATCATAGGCTTCCAAATCCCCCAATATCCACCGTCAAAAATAGTCATCTACGAAAGAAACATCATCTCTGATATCTACAATCTTCAATCCAAAATCACTCCAAGTTATGCGATGAACTCAACTCTAATACCAATCTGTTCGGGTTTTGTGCGTAGCGAAAAAGACAAAACGCACAAAAAGGATTTTTATCATCCAATCACTTGAAATGAATATGATTGAAAATAACAACACAATAGATCGGAAATAATTGCAATACACAAATATTCCACCCAACCACCCTCTTTATTGATTCACCAAAAACAAATTTTGTTTACACTCAATGGATCAGAACCAAAAATAAACAAAATACAATTGAATCAATATCCATATTGAGAAAGAGAAAGAATACTAGATAACTGTAAATATTGTTGGAGAAGAAGAGCAATGAAGAACGATGAAAAACCCTTGAATCAACCTGGAGGCACCAACTGCATTTATCAGTAGTAAATAGGAATAACTTCTCTTAGCTCTAATTCCTACATCTTCCTCTCCAGGGTGCAAGCCCTGGAGGCACACAAGCTCTCTAGATACTTTTACATGGTTTCTTATTTTTTTTGATCTAACCAAGAAGGCTGCATATATAGGAGAATAGAAGACCTAGGAAAATATCTAAATTGCCCCTTCAAAATATCTCCAGAATATAATTTTTAATTTCTTTCCTTCTAAGATAAAATCAATCAATCAATCAAATCAATTAATTTATTTACAGCCCTCTTCAAAAAATATTTGAATCAACAAATTCAAAAGTTCCATCATTATTGTAAAATAATGATTTGATATAAAAACGAATGATGTTGGGATATGAGAAGTGGGAAAAGAGGAATTCAACCATGTTTGTCTTGTACTAATTTGTAAAAGCAAACAAAAAATTAAGATCTCGTTTGGTCTGTCATTTTTAGTTTTGTGTTTTATATTAGTACCATATGCACAAGTTTTGATGACAACAACCATAAAATAAATATAACATATAGATACTAACGATTTATCAAGTTATATATTGTATATAATACATGATAATAGGTAGATATTGATTAAGAAGATTGTACCTTTTTAAAAGCAGACTAAAGAAGAAGACTGATGATAAGGTCAAAAATTAGAGATCGAAGACTCTTGTGTCAAAATTCAAAGACTCAAGATGCCAAAATAAGTAGTAGAGTTTTGAATAATTTTGTTAAAACCCTAGTATCACTATTTGATCTTTTCTTGCAAAAGATTTTAAATTTTTTTGATTTTCAAATTAATTTTCAAATACCTTGGTTTTACGAAAAATCAATATATATTTTCAAAGAGCATAACAAATACATTTTTTATTTACAAGCAT
Organism: Allium sativum; assembly: GCA_030737875.1. Lineage (NCBI taxonomy): Eukaryota > Viridiplantae > Streptophyta > Magnoliopsida > Asparagales > Amaryllidaceae > Allium > Allium sativum. The sequence continues at coordinate 649,761,416 of CM060915.1, forward strand.
ATTATAGGTTTTTAAGAAATTTATTTATTTTCCTCGTATATGTTTAGATTTAAAATATAATGCTTAATATTAATGATTGTATTATTGTGATATTTAAGACTTTGATATGAAACGTAATTTTATTTAAACTATGTTTTATACGCCATTTTTCAAAATAAAATTAATTTTAAACTTATTTATATAGTAATTATTTTATAACTATTTTATAAATATTTAATTAGAGCTCACTATAGGTTCTAATACATATATACTATGTTTAAATAAGTATACAAAGATCGAAAAGAAACTACAAGGTCTAACATTTTCAAAATTTTAAAATGAGTACCTAATTTTGTGAAGGTATATGTCGACATATACATATATGTATGTCGACATACTAGTCGTAAAATTCAAATTGTTGAATTTTGAAATGAAGTATTTTTTCACTATATCTCTTCGTGAAGAAACGCGACTATTATTCCTTTATATAGCTTGGGTTGTTTGAATGAAATTTATAACCAATTTCTTTCATTTCTCTTATCCTTTTTGTCCCCATTATTATCTTAATTATTCTAATAAGTTTCCATTAAAAGTCCACATAATTTCATATAAAATCAAATTCAAACTATATTGATTTGATTCTCTATCAATATCTCATTATTATATCATTTGAACCAAGATCGCAGTGTTACTAGAGAGGTTATAGGATTAATTGTACTCAAAATCCAGAATTTGGTCTTGCAGTATGTAGCAAACCGATATTCGTCTAAACTGGGTGTGCTTGGTGCCTTTGAAATGGGTGTGATAGTGTCCCATCTGAATCTACCAAGGGTATTTGGTGTCCCATTTGAATCGCAACGGGCTTGGTGGTATCCCATCTGAATCTAGTGAATGGATCTACAACTGAAATTTTTTTGAGGTATGTCTCATACTTTTGAAATTGAGATTGTATTGAATATTGTTACAGTAATGAAATAAGTACAAGAAATTGTACGAATTGGGTAGAGTAACTCCGAACCAACATGAAAATTCCTGACGTGCTCTCTTCAACCCTTTATTTTTTATTTTTTGCATTTATTTTGATATATATTTGCATATATTATCATTAGCTTGAATTTTTAAGTATAAGTTTGAAATGATTGAATAAAATTCAGTAAAAACTATTCCATCAAGTGTTTATTTAGCCTTAAGATTCATTCTTTCTCATCCCACAATTGATACCAAACCAAGGTTTTCAAAAAGTTAGTAATATAATTTTTAATTTTTTTAAAATAGTTAGCAACATTGTTAGTACGCATTTAATATACTTTTTGAAGAGACGTCTTCTGTGAGACTGCCAATTTTAATAGCAGTAATTAAGCATAATGGTCATGTAAAATGAATATATATTTGCAGTCAAATGGTCTAGATATTTGGTATGTCACACAAAATGAGCACACTAAACCCATGGCTAATTTTGCATAATAGACTACTGACCAAAAGACACTTATACAATATAATTCTAAATCCATAAATATATTGTTTTGTTTATTAGAGAAGAATGAATTTAACATAGTGTATATCTGCATATGAAATATATAGAACATTGGGGTTATTTATGAGACCAAAATTTCTATGTTAACCAATCAGTTTCGGTTATGTAAAACGTGTTCAAATGAGTCCATTTCTAACATGTATAGTGATTTCGAGACATTGTACATTCATTAGATACATTGAGTAAAAGCTTTTCTAAAAAGGATCTAGTTAGAAAATTTCTTAATTTACTTACTCGAGAATATAACCAAAAGAGTCTTGCAATCGAAGAGACTAATGAAATTAACACTCTAAAAATTGAAGAATTAGTTGATAATATGATGTCATATGAATCACAAAGATTCAAGCGGCTCTCTCATTTCTCCATTTGCAGCCTTTGCTCTTTCACTCTGACAAAAGACCTTGGAAAATGTAGGGAAGAAGAGAGAGAAAAAAAATCGAAAAGAAATCTATCTCTTTTAGTGCAGCAATAGATGATTTGAATTTAGATGAGGTGATAATGAGAAAATATTACTTATGATAGGGAATTTTAGAAAGTTTTCGAAGAACAGAATAATGAACTCATAATGAATTACAACAAAATAGTAATGGAAGTTGAAATTCAGTTAGATGCTTTAACTGCAGTTAGTTATTCAAATGTAAGGGGACTATCGACTGCTTGAAAAACAGAAAGTTACAACATAAATTTATTCATGTAGAAAAAGAAGAAGGGGTTATACAACAACACTAGATGATTAAAATGCCTTCTCAAGTGACAATGGAAAAGATATAGAGGATGCTAACATGTGCTTCTCTATGATAATAAATAAATAAAATCCAAGGAAATGAAAGAAAAAAGGTATACCTTTACATACTAAATTTTATATGTTTTGATTGAATGTTTGGTTGCAATTGAATGGTATGATTATATTAAAAATACCGACATTCAATAATTTTTTTTAATTATTTAAATATAGTAATATTATTTCTTACATTAAAGGTTCATTTAAAAATAAAAAAATAATGATTTTTTTTTTTAATTTTCCAGTAAATATATATTAAAAATAATAATTATAAAATAATTATATATATAATAGGAATAGTTTATTCAAAAACCAAATTCTCAAAATTAGACACATATATTTCGACATACATCGTTTATATATGCCGACATGCATGTCAGAATTCAGCTTTTGAATTTTCATTCAATAATCAAAATTCAAACTATCATCCACTTTTTCGCCAACTTCCATGCTATGAAAATGTGTCCCTTGATCAGAGAACATGTCTACTTATTTTCGATTTATTTCTCTATCTTCATCTATTTGTTTCACTCTCATTTTAAAATTCAAAAATTAATATCTCTCTTATCTCTTCTAAAACTTCATCAATGACCTCATCAAGCAACAATTATAATTCATTTAGCTTATTAGTAAAACAAAAGGTTATCTCTTTCATGATGAAGAGGCAACTGAAGCATGTGCGGAGTAGGTTTCTTATGGCAAAGTCGTTCTCGGAATATTTTCCAAATTCGGTTATTTCCAAACTTTGGTCTCTATGATCTTTGCCATGAAATAGTATTCTTTGGTAGGTTGGTGCTTCCTTAAATGATTTCGTTTGTTATCCAAATCTTACGAAAATGTTTTATGCAAATTTAAGAGGAAATTTTTATAAAGGAAGTGACGATGAGGTTTGGAGTAATGTAAAAGGAGCTTAAATGTTTTGGATTATAAAAATTTGGATCAAATTCTTATTAGTAAGTATTACGGAAATGACCTTTCAATTTTTTAAGTTGATTTACAAAATCATGAAGTAATTTACGATATTTTTTTAATGCGATGACGATTTAAAATTTAAGAATAGAAATTTACGTCTAAAAGCTAGATTAATTAGCCCCATTTTACAACAAAATATTTCTAAAAGAACAACTAATTATGACAAACCTATTAAATAAATTTTCAAAGCTCTTTTTTCCATTTATGGTCAGCACAACATAAACGAACACACAGATCTTAAGGCAAAACTAACACTAGAGGGGGGGTGAATAGTGTTTTAAAGAGATTATAGAAAATCTAAACAATTAATGATTACTCAAACAACTATATGAACAACAGAATAAACATCGCAATAGAAATAGTCACAGATGCAGATATAAATAGAAATAAAAGGCAGAAAAGGAAAGAACATACCGGATTTTATACTGGTTGAAATTACTCCTACGTCCAGTCTCACGCAACGTTAGATTGCGCAGAGTTTTATTAATACTAGTATCAATCTTACAACACCCTTGATTTCACGGTTACAAGGTTAACACCGATTCCACACCCTTGGTTTCACGGCTACAAGGTTCACACCAATTCAACACCCTTGATTTTACGGCTACAAGGTTCACACAGCTTCCTTTACTTGATTTACTGGCTACAAGGAACACACCCTTTCCTTAACAATTACAAACAGCCCTATAACCCTTGAATAACACTTCTAGACAGAGAGTATTTGATAGAGATTGAGAAGAGAAAGAGAATATATAATTTGTATTGAAAACGGTAGAGTATAAGTGTAGAAATCAAGAAATTAAATTAGAATAATGGTGGTAAGAGTAAGGATGAAGAAGGAGAAGATATGTTAGTTAAAAATTCGAAAATGAGCCCTTTATATAGTGTTCCAAAGGTTGCAACAGTTCTGAAAAGTTTCAAATAATGAAAAGACAATTCCTTTGAAATTTGAAAATGTGATGGTTATATGTCAGTATGTATAAATTGGTATGTCGACATGTACTTGTGTTTTTGAATTTTTAAATCATTTTTCAAGTGTTTAAACCTATATATATATATATATATATATATATATATATATTCTGGAAATTCTTGAATCAAAACTAGTTGTTTAAAATATAATTTCTTAAGTATAAAAACATAGTTCTACATAATCTAAACATATAATATAAAATTATATATATATATAAATGATATAAAACTATATAAACACTTATATAATATAATTATAAAAGTTTATATTATAAACTATATAATAAACATATATATTTGAAAACATAAATAAAACCTTTAATAATTTGAAATCATTTAGAAAGGAGTTTAAAATAATTTTTGAAATCAATTTGAAAACAGAATTTGAAATAATTTGAAAACAGAATTTGAAAGTGTTAACCGGAGTTTTACATACTAACTAGACTCTATTACTTTGACATTCTTGAACTATGAAATCTTGATATCTCTATTCTCATGAGTCCTGAATCTCTTTTGAAATCTTGAATCTCAAAAACTCTCAATTGTACAGTCTTCAATATCTATTACCTGCACATAAATCCTGCATATACATATATTCTGGATAAAGGTGTTAGTATATATTTCATAATCAATAATGGTTGAAACACGGTTGTTGTCATCAAAACATCATCAACATTCCTTGCTCCAACGCAAGTAAATTTAAATGGGATCTTTCCAAATAGTATATCTATATATGGGAACACATAATGTCATGCTATGTATCTCACTAGAATATTCACGCATTTTTGAGCTAATTTAAATGAGACTATTTCTTGGAAAAAAAATCGACAAGGCCAACATCTTACTTATGCACATTCCTCCAGTTTCTAAGCTATATGAATCTCTCATGGAAAAAGGACAAGAATGACATTAAAAGAACAAAACTAAGAGGAAGATGGGGAGGGAGGGAAATGGAAGTGGAAGAGGAAGACACATCTTTGAATTTTTCGAGAAGTCAATTCATGTGTCCACTAGGGCTATTTTCAAAAATCAAGAGACGCTTTTTAATAACGAAAAGAAGCTTATGAGTTCTTTTTGTAGGAAATTTGATGCTTTTACTTGTAATGTGGATAAAAACATTCAAAAACTTGGCATGGGATGTTTATCTTCATCTTCGTCTAACTGAGTCTATCTAACCTTCATCTATCTTTTATCCATGTGTTTTCTAGTTTAATTTATTGAGTTATATGTATATTTCCATTCCATCTACGTTATTTCTTTTTTATTATTGAAATTATGCTATTATTTTCAATGCTTACTGTTATAAGTTTCTAGAATATAACAAAAGTTCAATAGTGTAACTTCCTTTCTATTTATGTAATTTCCTTGGCATAGTCCTCTTTTTCCCTTTTCGACGCCTCATTATCAGCTTTTCAAGATATGTTCTCCTGAGTGACTGCCTTTAAATTGTCCTCAACAAACTTGGTCTTGAGTGACCACAAGTTAAGCTCCCCACGGAATATAGCTTGTAGTTCCTAAAGCGCAGTCTGAGTCTTCTCTTACGACGTTCTAGCAGTCGCGAGCTAGGCCTCACAATCTGTCAAGTCATTTTTAGTGTGTCCCAGGATCTTCTTGTTGCAGTCCCATAATTGGTTCATGTTATCAATGTCGAGCTCAAGACCCCTGCCGACTTCAAATAACCTTCTTTAATATCTGACCATTTCTCAATTTTGAGTAATCAAGTCATCAACTCAAATCTTATTGGACGTCGAAAGATTCAGGCAACAAATTTAGTTGAGTTAAGAAACTTATTCAATAGAAGTAATGCCGAGGAAATGCATTTCCTAGCTCTTTTTACGGTGCTCGATTGTAATCTCTTGCTTCATAGTAAGAGAGGCCTGAGGATCCTTCTCCTTCCACTTACCGGAAATGATAACCCCTTTATCTTTGAATGAAGCCAGTATAGACTACGGGGTTGGATCAGTTGGAGATTATGGATGCGATGGACCCTTTACTTGGGAGAGCTTGTAGAAGGCCTTGTCATAAGAATGTGTAACAACCCTCCCGGAGTGGTCCTAAATTCCAACCTAGAAAAGGCTCATCGGAACTTAGAGCCACTCTAAACGGATCATTGGTTCCTATAAGGATTAAATAAAACAAATATACATAGAAGTCTAAAACAAAAATCAGAACCTCACACAGCGGAATGGACAAAATATAATAGCATAAAATAGATGTACCATTATTTAAAACCAGATTGTCAATTACAACATGTCTCACATATAAAAAGGTACATCATTTATCATCCCAATTACAAAATAATAATAGTAATAAAGCAACTGTCATAATAACTAAATCTTCGAGAGTGTCCTCCTCCAAGCAATCGTTCCTCATCCTTAATCAACAGTCTCACCTACTAACCTGTTGATGTTAAGAGGAGGGAGGTCAGAACAAAAAGTTCTGGTGAATGAAATGCATATAAGTTAAGAAGAACTATTTCCTACAATAGGAAGTTTAAACTTTTCAGGTTATGTCTACGAAACATGCACATACAATCTAATCATATGAGGTAGACGTCCTTGAAGTCACTTAAGTCCTATATGTAAGCTTAAGGGAAGACATGCTTATAATCACTTATACCTCCAAAAAGGTAGTATAAGAGCGAACATTCTTATGGGATATTATTAGTAACTTAAGGCCATATCTTAATTTATTTAGGGTGGACGTCCCTACAATCACTTAGTACTCTATGGCGGACCCCTAACCACTTAAGACTCCGTTCTCATGTCAATGTCATAAATGATAACTCTCCTTGTAGGTCAAGAAATAGTAACGGCTACTATTTACAAGGATTGGGTCAGAAACACGACTTCATTTAAGAAGAGCCTTTCTGGCGAACCTACTTGTTACTATCTAGTTGTTCCTATAGGTGAACTCCTTGCCACTTAATACATCCCTTAGACGGTGGTTTCTTAGGACATATATAACCCGTCCCCAGTTCAGCCCTCACTAGCCCCTAGATAAGAAGCGTACATTACTTGGATAACTGCCCTACTCACGTTATCGTCTATTAGGACCATTTAGTACCTTATAGGAGAAAGGTGGATCCAATAACTATTTAAATTCTTGAAGGGCATGCCCCATGACTTGGGTTCTGAACTAAGGAATGAACCTTAGGAACAAACCAAGTCCTAACCACTTAATACCCAACAAGAGTAGGTCAGTCACTTAATACCATTTTCCCTAGACATGCCTACTTTACGCACTATATATATGCACACTAGACCTCTCGCATTAGGACTGCCACTTGTAGATGTTGGATTTGTTGGGCGGTTTCGGGCAAGCTTCTACTACATGCTGGGCCTAACGTCGCATCACAGTGGACTAATTATAATGGCCCATGACACAAAGACCGCTCACATTAACCAAATCTACTTGTAGATGCTGGATATACAGGTCGGTTATGGGCAGAATTCTACAACAAGTAACGGTTAACCTCGTGTATGTGTGTCATTAGTTATAATTAAGCTATTAACTGACACACATACAAACATACAAATTTATATGGGGACATTTGAATTATATTCCTAATTTTTTGTAATTAGTAAGCACTTAAAATTTATTAATATTACATTGTTTAAATTATATATATATATACATATAACGCAAATTAAGCTAATGACATTAACGTCCTTACTACATTTTGAAATGTCAATCCCTATTCAAATTAAAGGTGTACAAGTCATTTTCCATGTTTTCTTCAATCATGGCATAAATGTACATATTAATGTGATAATAAAATGGGAAAAACAACCATATTAATATATACAATTGTAACTCAGGTTTGACTTGATTATTGCAACAATAAAAGATAAACGCGACATCATATATCTAGTATTCATATATATTATAATTCCTATTTTGAATAGATTCCCTTCTTATGTATGTTTACATGCAAAACCTTAATATTTAGATATCTTGTAAATAATACGTTCAAATACTCTATTCATAAAAATAGAGATTTAAACCTGTTCAGATTTACAACTCTATCCAAATCTTAACCTTTTACACAAAACCATAGATATGGATTTAAATGAAACAGAATAAAAGGAATCCAAACAATATAGAAAATTATACAAAAAGAATCATGTTTCTCTTTTATTATTACAACAATCCAAAACCACATAAAAAATTAGATTAACCATTTATATGAACAAGAATAAACCAAATGGAAGATTTGAGGGGTTTAATAATGTTTTCTTTTCGTAATATCTCAATTCTTTCTAGGTCCAACTTTAAACTATCAAATTATAGAAAATAGTAACTTAGGTTAATTCCACTCACAAGGCTATAAGAATGAGAAATAAAAGAATCTGGAAATTTACATTAAGGGCTTACTAGTTGGTCCCAATTATTTTGTAGGACACGGGTTCTAAATAATTATTTTCTAGGACAAAAATCAAAGCGCGAGTCTTCATCTTCTTAAACAACCATCGTATATTCGGAAATCAGGTGCTCGGGGAAATTAGGTCAAAATTAAGCCGTTGTTTCTTGTGCACTCAAAGTGCTCGTTTATTTTTTGGGAAAAAAATTATGCGTTAGTTTGTTCTGAAATCAAATTCGAGTTTAATTGTGGGAAATATAGAGGCGATTTTGTTCATTTGGATAGGCTAATCGATTTTCACTGTTTGATTGCTTGTTTTTTGGTGAGTCTCTGTTCTTTTTGTTATTTTTCATTGTCAATACGATGTTTTATGTCCTTTTTCATGCTCTTGTATATTTCTTATACTGAACTATTCGATGTTATTTGAGAGTCAGTTTTGATCTATTAGAGGAATGTTTCGTTTGCTTTAGGTCGAATAATGAACTCTGAAATGTATTCTTCTGATAAAAAAATCACTGTATATTTATCCTGGTTGCATTATTCACTTTAGATTATGATTTTTGTATTTACACTATAACTTCAGATTTGTGTTGAGTAATCAAACTGGTTATTTTTGTCAGTCAATTCTGTTTGTACTTTTTTTTAGTATGAAATTGTATATTAAATAATATTAGTTGACGACGCCTGTTCTTTAGTTCTTGGTGTTTTGTGATACGTAAAAGATAAATGATTTTATCTTTTTTTTAAAGTAGGACAGAAAATGATAAATGGGTTAGATTCTTTACAGAAAATGATAATTGGGACAGAAAATGATAAATGATTTCACTAATAAGTGCATTTCAATGTATATTTACAAATGAAGCTCAATCTTTTTATATCAAAAAAAAGATTGCATTTCAATGTATAGGTAGAGTGTTTAATATACAGCCGTGCTCCTTCTTAATGTAAGATAAACTTAAAAACATTTTGCACTGTTTTTAATGTTGTATGCATATTTGATCCAAAACAAATAATGTAAAATATTAATGTTATTTAATTTGATGTACCGGATGTTACTGTATACAGGAGTTAAAAAAGATACATGAATTTATATTTTTATAAAAATAATGAAATAAAATATTAAGCCGTACTTACATATCATAGTAACTACTACATGTTAAAAATATTTATATTTTTTCTTCTGATTTGAAGTTCTTAAATAAGGTATACAAATGATTTAAATAACATATAGAAAAGATAAAAGCATATATGTTTTAGAAGTTTGAATTAAGCTTAACTGAAAGCATATACGTTTTAGAAGTACAAATGATTTAAATAACATATATGTTTTATGGTATAAACTGAAAGCTATGACAGAATATTTTCTATTTTGTAAATTTAAAGATTGAAAATAAATTTATATTGGAAATATTGAGCTATGCACTTATGTCAATTCATTAGCAGTAGTACATGAGATTTTTTTATTCTCTTATAGCGTAGGTTTTGTGATCTTCAAGAATATTAACAGTATGTGATTGCGGCTTTTGTATAGTCCTGATAATGTTTGTTCAAATAACATAACAAATGTTATAGGAATGAAAAAGATATTTGATTTTATCTTTTTTCAATACGTACGCCTTAAACGACCTAATGCAATGGATTTATTTTTTATAATGATGATTATATGGCCTAATGTAGTTGATTTATCCATCTTCGAGTTCAATGACGACTCCATCAATTTCTACTTTAAATTCAACAACAGCAGCGGGAATTAAGCTTTGTCACCACAGAATCCCACCAAAGATGAGGACTGTGAAGGCAGGGTTGAATGTGGGGAAGAAGTTTTTTGGTTGCTCCATGTGGCCTGTAAGTATAAATTAAGTATTTTTGGTTGCTTTGTCGATTATTGTAGTTTTCAGTGACGTTTTAGTTGAGAATTTAACATATGTGCAAAATGATGATTGTGGGTATTTTGTGTGGCATGAAGAAGTGTATGAAATGAATAACAATGATAAAATGGAAGATACTACTATTAAATTGATGGAAAAAGAAAATACTATATCGCAATTGCTCATGGAAAGGAAGACAATTGAAGACAAGTTGCTGAAGCAAAAGAAAAAGAGGACAAAAGCTGATGAGATTGTTGCTGATATGAAGGTAGAGATTGCTTTAATGTGCGTTAAATGTGGAAATCATGATGCAAGAGCTTTAGCTATGTCATGGATCATGTTTGAGATTATTTTGTGTATGCTTATGGCAATGTAGTGCAGCGAAGTACGGTTTTTCATTATATTTTTTTCATGTTTCATCTTTTGGGAGTTGATGAAATGTGATGTGTTATGTTGTATGTTTTGAAACAAATCTATGAATGGTGTTTTATTATGAGTACTATGGTTATACCGATGTAGAAGAAAGATAAATGATTTTATGTTTTATTGATAATATTTTCAGTTTAATTGAATTTAGTGATGATATTGTGATGGATGATGTTGTGAACTTTATGTTGAATTTGATAATGAATTTCTACTGTTTGATGATGTTATTCACATAACTGAGCATGACTTTGTAATCTATAATATGATTATTTTAATTTGTGAAGAAATACAAATCATTTATCTTTTATTGATATTATATTTAAGGCCGTGGCATACTATGTTATTAAAAGTATATTGTATTTATATGAGGATATTGAATATAATATTGCTTGTTATTATGTTTGTAAGGCTCTATAATACTATGTTGTACTAATATATTTTCAACAAAATATATAAGCTTTTATCTTTTTTAGCTTAGTAGTATAATAAAAATGAATATTGAAAATTCGTGATCATTTATCTAAATTTATCTTTAAATTAACATAAGTTATGTTACAGCTTGGTAGTTAATATTATATATAACATATTAACTTTTATTTGGAGGATGTTTTTGGTAATTATTTTAAAAAAGATAAATTGATTTATCTTTTTTATTTTAAATAGAACACAGTTTACATAATTTAATAAGTAAAAGAAAATTGGTTTTATCATTCTAGCGGTAAATCAGTTTTATATATCATACTATTTCATTTTAATTGCAACACATGTTATAGTTGAATTATATGGTAAGATAAATTAACTTTGTTTTCGGTCTAAGGACGTTCAAATCCATAATGGAAATTTAAAAAAATGATATCTCTTATTTTGCATCTCTTTCTTTAATTATATTTCTTTATCACAAGATGACAAGCAAGGTGTGGACAAAGCTGTACCATTTTTGTACAGGGATGTTATTCTGAAGACAACTATAAAGGGATATGCATATTTTAATGAAATCAAGTATTCCTTCTCTCAATAGCCGCCTCGAAATTCTACTCGTTATTCTGAAAAAATTAATTACATCAAATCTATTAATGGGTGCTTCAGGTGTGGATATTCAGATCATTGGGTTTGCAGGCGCCGAAATCCAATTTTATGTTTCAGATTCAACAAAATAGGGCACAACGCTTTTAATTGTATACTATTCCATATCAAAAATTCCCAAAAAATGGTGAACCCTAAAATAAAAACTTGTATTTCAGCCAAGACATTTCCCGATGATTTCAATTGGGCTAGATCTATGGTGGTGGTCACCATAGCTCGGGGAGCTTTCTCTATCAATGAACTTGAAGATCTCATTATATCTAGGTTCGACAAGAGTTTGCCTTATTGGAACTGGACTGTTAGAAGAATGGGCGATAATTTTATTCTGAAATTCCCTCCTTCCCCGTTGATTGATAATTTCTATTATTCCTTTGTTATGACGAAGGGGGTTGTGAATCTAAAGAGGTGGAGCCCACAGGTTGGCAGTATAGCGAAGAGGAAGTTTGAAGAATGGATTAGCTTGAAGAACTTGCGGCTTGTTTGCAGACATTTGGAAGTGCTCAAAGCAGCGCTGGTGGATTTTGGGGATGTGAAGGGACTTTGGTACGGATCTTTGCATGCTACAGATTATACTTGGTTGAGGGCCCTGATTCTGATAAATGAAGATTTGGTGCTCCGGTCTTCGATTATCATTCCTATTGAAAACTTTGATCATGATGTAACAATTATGAAGCTGGATGGAGAGTCTTCTGAGGAGTTTGACATTAGAGAGTTTAGAAGGACTGTTTTTGCCAGGGGCGATGATGGCAGGATGATGGTTTTGAATTGTAGGAGAGAGAGGGATGGCTCTGCTAGCGCTCCAAATGTTCCACTTATGAATGTCCAGAGTAATAGTGTGCCTATTGTTCTTTTGTCAGAAGAAGTGGATAAACCGGATAATGTTGAACAAGGAGGTAATGTGGATAATGATTTTGTGAATTATGAAGGGGGAACTCATGTAGAAATTGATGCAGGTGGAAACATTATGGGAGTTAGTAATGCGCAGCCAAATGATGATGATGCAGTAGGTTTGAATGATTTTGGTGATGATGTGAGTGATAGCAATGAGCATTTTGAGGGAAATGAATATAATTATCAGGACATGGATCCTGGTGGCGGCAATGCTTTGGCTATTACTGATTTAGGAGAGTGCTCTAAGATAACTAGCAAAAGGAAGGGCAAAAGACCTTATGACAAATCTGGAGTGTTGATGCTTAGGCGTAGTGAAAGAGGCCTACCTCATACTATTGAAGGCACTGATAGGAAGTAATATGTTGAAAGCATTGCTGAAAAAGTGAGTGCAAGGGTAAGAAGGATTGCTGGACCTTCTGCTTGAAGATGCTGTTGAAGACTTTATGCAACTTTGTTATTTTGGGGTCTATAATATGCAGTACATGCTACTGTTTTTCTTTTTGGGGGCTGTAATATGTTGACAACAATTACCACTAACTTTTTGCTTCAAAAAATATATATTGTAAGATAAATATTTGGTTATATGTATGTGATGAACGTTGCTTTTTAGCAGTGATAAATGTTAAGAACTGATTAAAATTAAGCAATATTATGTTTTGTTATATGTTGTGGTTTAGATGATTAAAAAGATATTAAATTTTATCTTTCTATTTTATATTATGCAATTATTTCTTTTGTTGAATGATTATTTGGGTATTTGGTCTTCTGAATTTTATGCTATGTTTTGTTCAATGGTTATTTTATTATTATTATTTTTCGACAGCAAAGGTTTTAAAATATAATCGCATTTATCTTTTCATGCAAAGGCAATATTTTAAGTTTGTTGTATCTTTGAGTGTATAGATGTACCATGATTTGAAATCTGTTGACTCGAAATTTATGTGCATCTGAAAGTGAATAGGTGGTTGGCGACTGATTTTATTTGCTATTTTACAAAATGATAAATTGTTTTATCTTTTTTCCACTTGCAAATTCAACAAAAAATAAAGTACCAACATTACTGTTTTGTTTAATATTTTCTTTTAGATAAAGTTAATCATCTTATGATCTAAAGATTTTGGAATAAACATAATAATAAAATAGTAAACTTAAGAGTATACAACAGTGGAAAGATTTTAAATAAACACAATAATGCACAATTGATATATCAACTACAACAACACATAGTAATCAAGCAACAAATATATAATCAGCGTGGTTTTGTATGACAAATTAAATGCTATATCATCCAACAATACCATGCATACACAATAATGTGTGCAAAAAGATAATATGATTTACCTTTTTGACATAGTTTGGAAACCAGGTTTATAAGGAGTGTAATAATTTGAAATAATTATTAAAAAATAAACTTGTGTAACATATATCACTTACCTTCAAATATTAGTATATCTAAACATCTAATTAAATCCAATAATGATAAAGCTAAACGTATATATCTTTTTAGCAGTTAAATATTGAAATGGTTTTGTAATTTTTATGTAAGCTTTAAATCTATTTTATATGGTATGTAATAATTTTAAATAATGAATATAAATAGAAAACTTGTTTAATTGTATTGTTGTTTGTACTGTTTGTTATTAATGTTAAATTTGGTGATACAAAAATTACAAATTGATTGGAACAAATTTGCAAAGAATGGAAAGTAAATATTTTTATAATGGGAATGCATTGATTGCATTTGATGAGGTGGTAGAGAAATAAATGAAGGGATTAATTTCTTCCATCTATGCTAAAGAAACAGATTGATTTACTTCCTATGTTTGCACATTTGTTGTTATGGTAATTTGCCTCCATTATATTATTACCATATGTTGGTAATTTAATTGATGACTCACATAGATTTGCACTGGCTATATATTGATAGGTAGACTTTAGTGTAAACCCATCCTGGCATGGAGCCAGTGATCCCCAATGGTGTCTCTTCTTGTTAAACTTGATTGAGGTTTGGATATGTAAACTCTTATTTTGTAATCTCTTGTAGTTCTCTCATGTGGAATAAAATCTCCCTCTGTTGGACTGGACGTACACTATGATGATAGTGGAACCAGTATAAATATTATGTCTCTTTATTTCTCTGCTATAGTTATTTACTATTTTGTTGATGTAATAGAATAATTGATATCGGATTAGATTGGTGTTCAATTGACAAATCTAGATCCTGCTTATTGCGCTTCCGCATAAGCTCAATATTTTCATAACAGATTGGTATCAGAGCAGGTTATTTGTTTTAAATTGTGCATCAATTATTTCTACAAAGGTTGGTAGATTCAGTGGTGATTATGCTATTACTATTTTGGAGAAAAGGAGACTTTGGTGGAGGAGATTATGTTGAGAGAAAAGACCGTTCCAATCTGGGAACTTTGACGTGATATGGAGTTTACTGTGTTGAAGGGACTATTGGATTTGGGAAGTTTTGATCATGTTTCTGACAGGGGTCTTCACGTTGATGATGCTCGAGGGATCCAAGATGATCAGGAAAGGAGCTCAGGTCAAGTGAAAGACGGGTGTCGAGACAGAGATCATTGTGGTTTAGACAGGGGTCTTCACGTTGATGATGCTCGAGGGATCCGAGGTGATCGAGGAAGGAGCTCAGGTCAAGTGTTAGACGGGTGTCGATGTGTATTGCAAGCACTTTTAGACCGTTGGTTTATGCGTGGTGCAGCTCATGGTGGTAGATGCATCTTTTGCAGGCGGTGAGTGAAGCTTGTAATGGTTTTGATTAAGTGGCAGGAGAGAGATTTTTTTTGGCGATTGAGAGAATTATTTTTTGGTCTTGGTGGTATTGAGATTACTTTGGTGTCTGCCTTCTTTGTTATTTTGGATATTTGCAACAGTTTGTTGGCGGGCGGGGACGTAGTCTGAGCTCGTTAACAATGGTGTGATGGGGGTAGCTTTGCTGGAACCCATTAGGCAAATATTCATTTTTGGTTTCTATCACATTGTGAGATTTTGATTGAAGGTGGAGTTCTGTTGAAGAGTTTTATGATGTAAAGAGAATTTATTTGGAGATGGGGTGCTGCAGATATGTGATTTTGCATCAAGGTGGAGTGTAAAATTTGGTGATACAAAAATCACAAATTGATTGGAACAAATTTGCAAAGAATGGAAAGTAAATATTTTTATAATGGGAATGCATTGATTGCATTTGATGAGGTGGTAGAGAAATAAATGAAGGGATTAATTTCTTCCATCTATGCTAAAGAAACAGATTGATTTACTTCCTATGTTTGCACATTTGTTGTTATGGTAATTTGCCTCCATTATATTATTACCATATGTTGGTAATTTAATTGATGACTCACATAGATTTGCACTGGCTATATATTGAGGGGTAGACTTTAGTGTAAACCCATCCTGGCATGGAGCCAGTGATCCCCAATGGTGTCTCTTCTTGTTAAACCTGATTGAGGTTTGGATATGTAAACTCTTATTTTGTAATCTCTTGTAGTTCTCTCATGTGGAATAAAATCTCTCTCTGTTGGACTGGACGTACACTATGATGATAGTGGAACCAATATAAATATTGTGTCTCTTTATTTCTCTGCAATAGTTATTTACTATTTTGTTGATGTAATAGAATAATTGATATCAGATTAGATTGGTGTTCAATTGACAAATCTAGATCCGGCTTATTGGTCTTCCGCAAAGGCGCAATTTTTCACAACAATTAAGATATAGTATTTGCTATTTATCCAATTCAGTGTTTCTCTAGTAATTACTAACAAAATCAATTTGGTATCAAATATTACTAATTTAAGTAACATAATCCATATCTGGAAAAAGCTAACAATTACTGATTGAACTAATGTTATATTTGATTATGGAATTCTCATAACTAATTATGAATTTGTAATGGCTAATGTTTATAATTCTTTGTTAAAAAAATATATGCATTTATCTTCAACTATGTAGGAAAAGATAATATGATTTATCTTTTTGACATAGTTTGAAAACCAGGTTTATAAGGAGTGTAATAATTTGAAATAATTATTAAAACAATAAACTTGTGTAACATATATCACATATTTTCAAATATTAGTATATCTAAACATCTAATTAAATCCAATAATGATAAAGCTAAGCGTATATATCTTTTTTAGTAGTTAAATATTGAAATGATTTTTTCATTTTTTATGTAAGCTTTAATTCTATTTTATATGGTATGTAATAATTTTAAATAATGAATACAAACAGAAAACTTGTTTAATTGTATTATTGTTTGTACTGTTTGTTATTAAGATATATTATTTGCTATTTATCCAATTCAGTGTATCTCTAGTAATTACAAACAAAATCAGTTTGGTATCAAATATTACAAATTTAAGTAATATAATCCATATCTGGAAAAAGCTAACAATTACTGATTGAATTGATGTTATATTTGATTATGAAATTCTCATAATTGATTATGAATTTGTAATGGCTAATGTTTATAATTCTTTGTTAAAAATATAAATGCATTTATCTTTTACTGACATTATATTGTATCACTTTCTTTTATAAACAGTATGTTGTAGAACTTTCATATTGTTGTGCATAAAAATCAAAACAGATAATTATTGTACACACAATTTAAGTAAAAAAGGTTACCACTGGTGTTATTGACAATGATTTTCTTTTAGTGTGTTCTTCGTAGTATGGAGAAGAAATTGGTTTATTGTTTATGCATTGAATTCCTTTGTCCATGAAGATGCATGTAGCATCTTTAAAGACAGCTTGTTTTCTTTTTGACCTTGTATCCATTTTTATCCTGGATGAATGTACACAATTATTCAATTTTTGAAGTAAACCAAAACATAAAGCAGTAAAAAAGATAAATGAATTTATATTTTTCTGAAAACTAATAGTTTTGAGTATCCGATTAGTCAAATAACCAGTTCAAAATATTCGAAGGAGCAATCAATCAAAAAAATTACATTAAATAATTAATGACAAATCTATTTTATAGCCAATTTTTAGGGAAAGAGAAAACCGTTTATCTTGTAGTATATGAGTACTATTTTTTACTAAAAGAGTTTGAATGGCTGTATTTTTACATACCAACAAGTAATTATCGTCTTTCGATTCAAGCAATATCATGAACAAACACTAACTAGTAATTATCGTAGATCGATTCATAATAAAAGAGTTTGCAAGAGTAAACACTGATTAGCAATTAAAATCGATCGATTAAAGCAATATAATCAGCAAACGGCAAACAATTAACAAATAATAGACAACATTCAGAGAAAAATTATACTTACTATTCATTCATTGTTAATTGAAGCCTAATTTTATAGTAGATGCTTGATCTACTAATATGGCGAAGATCGATTTCGTCGAAATGTTGTATTGTTAAAGGTTGAAAGTACTTGTAACACCCCACCTCCGCTAGGGTCACTCTTTCGGGGGCACTAGCTTCTGGGGGGCGTTAGAACTGGGTAAGCATGCATAATGATATATCAAGGCAGAATAAGAACATAAATATATATATAAAACAGAGTAAGTGAGAATAAAACAGCGGAATATCTCAAACCATCTCAAAACAAGTTTAGTACATCATAAAGTCAACTACCAAAATAACATGTCTAGTACATCATAAACAGAAATACTGAAATACACAGTGCTATCCCCAAAATAAAGATGATAAACCATAGCGAGCTCAATGTCCAGACATACATGAGCTATCCAGCAAACAAGCAAGCGATCCAAGCTAAGCACCACTGTTCCCTCCCTGAGAACCTGGGGGGGGGGGGAAACGGAAGAAAAGAAGCGAAAGAAAACAGGTCAGTCAAAAAGACTGGTAAGCCCTACTACGATCAGTCTATAAACTAATAAAGTTAACATCATGATGGAAACTGAGATGAACATACTGGCAATAGACAAAGGTGTCATCACATAAAGAAGATTAAGCTTTGCACCACAGTGTACTAGCAAACTATCATAACAGGTATTGATCCCTCAGCCCAAACTTTGGCCCAATTGCATGAGGTGACCTTAATACAAGGTCCAGCCCAACGGTCTAGTCGATCGGCTCCCTATAAACCTAACACGTCAAGTGTTGGTGTCCATACGGCCCACATATGGTTGTAGTCAGACTGTGCTGGGTCCACCTTCGGGTGTATCAAGCCCTCGGGTGTCAACCCCAGACATCTAAGCAATAATGCACAGTCTAAACCTACTGGTACCCGTGCCTCGAGTTTGTCCAACACCGGACTACGTGCACGTCCGTAGCCCGCCTGGACCCGCACCGCTGTACCACTCAGCCGTCGCTTTGGTCGCTTACATCCGTCCAGTAATCGTGCCCCGCCCCAGCCTAGCCTCTAGGGTTGTGAATGATACCGAACTGGGATTACTGCTGGAACAGACCACGTTGCTAGGGTTTTCTAAGAGGGTTAAGTGTGGTTTAACCCCTCACTAATCATGGATTAAATTAGTTAAGTGTAACCAACAGTTCACCACTTAACCCCATTTAATCCCTCGTATCCCCAAAATTGGTTAAGTATTAGTGGGCCATGACTTAACCCTAATCATGAGGCATTAATTAATTTAATTGTGCCTTAACCTCTCACATTAGACTTTGTTGCGGTTACTAGTTAAGCCGGCGGGTCCGGGTAGCTTTACACCACAACTTGGTCTAACCTCGGGTCCAAGGTACACATGACCAACTTCTCACATTGGGTCCTATTATTTGTAGCAACTAGTTAAGCCGGTCGGTTCCGGGTAGTTTTACGCTACAAACTCAACCCAACCTCGAGTTGGCCACACTTATGTTTTCTAAGTGTCATGTCCACTTTATTTCCAAAACACAATTACAAGTTTAACAAATACTTGGGTAGACCTAACTTAATAGGTAAATTCCCAAGGGGTAGACCTAACTTAATAGGTAAATTCCCACTCTTATATTTTCATGTATTTTAAGTTTTACCCAAACCCCCCCAACGTCATTCTATCGCTTACATATTCGTCATAACGCATAAAGGATAGAAAGAGGGAACTTGGCACAACATACATGATGAATCTTACATATCATAATAAACATGCATAACATGTTAGACTTGCATAACTTAGTGTAGTAAACTTGCATAAACATGCATAACTTGTTAAACTTGCAAATCATGGCATAGTGAACTTGCATAAACATGCATAACTTGTTAAACTTGCAAATCATGGCATAGTGAACTTGCATAAGCATGCATAACTTATTAAACATGCATAACATAGCATAGTGAACTCGCATAAACATGCATAACTTATTAAACATGCATAACATAGCATAGTGAACTCGCATAAGCATGCATAACTTATTAAACATGCATAACATAGCATAGTGAACTCGCATAAGCATGCATAACTTATTAAACATGCATAACATAGCATAGTGAACTCGCATAAGCATGCATAACTTATTAAACATGCATAAATCCCAACTTTCATCACATATTAACTTTAGAGTTTCTAAAATGAAGGTAAGAGGGCTTACAAATATTATGAAGACACAAATCTACTAATAAAGATTGAGAAGCCCTTTATGCAAGCATATAAAAACCCAAAACAAAGCTCCAATTAACAAAAATCCCAAAAACTCTAGCTTAGCAATTAAAACTTGCAACTTGATGATGTATGCAAGCTAATGATCATTCATACAACTTAGAAATGCTTGTATGAACATCATAATCTTCATAGGAATGATTTATGAAGAGGTTGGAGGCTAGGGTTTTTAGGTGGAGGCCATTTGAGAATTCAATTTGACATAGTTTGGTTGCTAGAATGAATAATAATGATTTAGGGTAGGATTAGGGTCTTATTTATAGAAGATTAGAGTGTTTTTAGCCCTAGGATTAACCCTAGGTTAGTTTAGGTCCGTCAGATTTTGGAATTCTCTAGAACCAAGCCACAAGACCAAGCCCAAATCAAAAATGGTGCGCCAGGCAAAACTGCCCGGCCACCCCGTGTCGACAGGGCTGTCGACAGGGCAGTCGACACCCTTAGACCCCTGTCGACATGCCTGTCGACTTGTGGGGTCTTGGCGGGAGTTTTCCCGCCTGACGCCAGTTAGCCCTAATCCTTGTTTTTAATTTAAAATTTAAATCTGTTTTTAACATGGAAATTTCTGAAAACTTCAATGGGCCTTAACTGGGTCATACGGACTCCGATTTTCGAAAACTCGGACTCTATTTCGCGTATTTTTCCGAGATGAACGCAATGGCATAGCCCGTTTCCCTTGATTCAGATTTTTGAATTAAATTCTGCCTCGATTTATGTTATAACAGGTTATTGAAAATACGGGTTGTTACATTCTCCCCTCCTTAAAGGATTTCATCCCCGAAATCTTCGAGTTAGGAAGAACATATCCTACCATCCAACATCCATCTACTCAAAACATCATCCACGAGCAACCGTTGTCCTTAAAAGATTCTAAATGCTGTATGAACATATGCAAAAGTGTGTGTATATGTACTTATCTAATGCAAAGATCAATGCAAAATATGTTAGTGAAATGTATCCATATGTATGCAAATCCCTAACATAATGTATAATATCTACATGCGTGCTCAATCATACATCCGTATGCAACATCCATGTGATAGCATACAAATTTCATCCAAGAATAAGCATAAGCACTCATACACATGCAATATGAGGAGTGTGTGAGCCGATCTAGTGCCTAATGTGTATCATGCATCCACGAGTAACCACTTGCAAACACTTGCAACCACTTGCAACCATCAAACATAACATGTCTCAAACACATGTTTCATCCAAAGGGTTTCTACCTAAGGTTCTCGTGATAAGATAGACACGATGAACTAGATAAACTAGATAGACATGGGAAGATAAAGAGATTGAGAGTGTACCCTCAAAAAGGAATGGATAAAGCCCACGCATCTTCTCCTCGGTTTCCCAAGTTGCGTCTTCTTCGGCTTCACCCCATTGAATCTTCACCAACTTGACCTCTCGATTCCTTAGCTTCTTGGTCTCCGTCCCCAAGATACGAATCGGAGCTCTCCTCAAAGTTGCCTCTTTCTCTACTTCCACGTCTTCAAGAATGCTAGGTTCAACCACCTCAGCGGACTCATGTAGGCACTTTCGGAGATGCGAGACATGAAAGACATTATGCACTCCGGACAGCTTCTCGGGCAATTGCACTTTATAAGCCATCTTCCTAATTCTCTCTATGATAGGGAAGGGTCCAACAAATCTCGGTGCTAACTTCCCAACAGCTCCAAATCGGACCACATTCCGCAAAGGAGAAACCTTTACGAAAACCATATCCCCAACATCAAACTCCAAATCGGATCTTCGCTTATCAGCATAGGATTTCTGTCGGTCTTGGGCCGCTTTCATTCGTCTCCGAATCAACTCGATCTTCTCGGACGTATCTCTGATCATGTCAGGCCCAAGTATGAGCTTCTCTGTAGTCTCCCACCAACATGTAGGCGACTTGCACGGCCTCCCATATAAAGCTTCAAATGGTGCCATCCCTATGCTTGCCTGATAACTGTTATTATATGCAAACTCAACAAGAGGAAGATGGTCTTCCCAAGTACCACCAAAATCCAGAATGCAAAGCCTCAACAAGTCCTCAAGTACCCTATTCACCCTTTCTGTTTGGCCGTCCGTTTGTGGGTGATAAGCCGTACTCAGGTTCAACCTTGTGCCCATAGCTTCCTGCAAACTGTTCCAGAACTGACTAGTAAAGATGGGGTCTCAGTCACTGACTATGCTGGAAGGGACTCCATGTAGTCGTACTATCTCACGAAGATATACTGATGCTAGCCAAGATGCGGTCCTCTTGCTTTTCACCAGAATGAAATGAGCACTCTTCGTAAGCCTATCTACAATAACCCAAATGCTCGTATTCCCTTTCCTTGACCTTGGAAGCCCATCAATAAAGTCCATGGAGATACTCTCCCACTTCCAAAGTGGAACGTCTAGAGGATGCAATAGCCCACCAGGCTTCTTTGACTCAGCTTTAACTTGCTGGCAAATGATACATCTAGAGACAAACTCCGCCACAACCTTCTTCATCCCAGGCCAAAAGAAAATACGCTTCATATCTTTGTACATCTTATCCCCGCCTGGATGTATAGTCAACTTAGAGCGATGCGCTTCCTCCAGAACATTTCTTACTGAATTTTCTACCATGGGAACACATAACCTTCCATCTCTCCTCAGCCAACCCTTGTCATCAACAGAATATCGAGCGAGGTGACTAGACGTATCTCCTCGAGTCAGCTTATCCATAATCTCAACTATGTGAGGGTCTTCTCTCTGTGAAGCCCCAACTTGATCAAGAAGGGTAGGCCTGAGTTCCAGGGATGCTAAAGAACCGGTCATCGACTCCATCGCCAAAGAGAAATCAAAGGTTGCCAAGAACTCTAAATTCTTCATCTCAACAAATAGAGGACTTAGTGTCAACCTTTTTCTACTCAACGCATCCGCTACAACATTCCCCTTGCCAGGGGTATAGGCTATATCAAAATCGTAGGACGCCAAGAATTCCATCCACCTTTGCTGCCTCAAGTTCAGATCCTTCTGCGAAAAGAGATATTTCAAAGACTTATGATCAGTATACAGCTCAAATCTCTCTCCCAGAAGATAATGACGCCAAGCCTTGAGTGCATATACTATCGCTGCCAGCTCTAGATCATGAGTGGGATAATTCTTCTCATGCACCTTAAGTTGCCTACCACCAAAACATATAACTCTGCCTTCTTGCATCAGAACGGCGCCCAATCCCGTGCCACAAGCATCAGTGTACACGGTAAACATCTTACCACCATCGGGTAAAGCTAGAACTGGTGCTGAGGTAAGGGCTCTCTTGAGCCTTTGAAAAGCAAGCTCACAGTCCATATTCCAAGCGAAAACTAAGTTCTTCTTCGTCAACTTAGTAAGAGGAGCGGATATCTTCGCGAAGTCCTTGATGAACTTCCGGTAAAAACCCGCAAGACCTAGAAAACTTCTCACCTCGGTTGCATTCCTTGGAGTCTTCCAATCCTGAACTGCAACCACCTTAGCGGGATCCACCGCTAAGCCTTGCTTGGATACGATATGCCCAAGGAACCGAACTTCCCTTCTCCAAAAGTGACACTTGGAGAACTTGGCCTTTAACTGATGCGCTCTAAGCGTATCCATCACCTCTACAAGATGCCTCGCGTGCTCTTCTTCATCCTTGGAGAAGATCAGAATATCATCCACAAAGACCACGACAAACTTGTTCAAGAACTCTCGAAACACCCTACTCATCAAGTCCACGAAATACGCGGGTGCATTCGTCAAACCGAACGGCATAACAAGCCATTCAAAGAATCCATCTGGAGTTCTGAATGCAGTCTTGTCTATACTATCTTCAGCCACTCCGAGCTGATGAAATCCAGTAGCAAGATCAAGCTGAGAGAAAACAGAAGCACCAACAAGCTGGTCAAAGAGATCATCGATCCTCGGTAACGGGTGTCTGTTCTTCTTAGTCAGCTTATTCAATTCTCTATAGTCCACACAGAGTCGAAGAGAACCATCTGCCTTAGTAGCAAACACCACAGGCGCTCCCCATTCGGATATACTTCGTCTGATGAAGTTCTTCTCAAGTAACTCCTTTACTTGCTTGCTGAGCTCCCGTCTCTCACGCGGAGCCATGTGCCGAACGGGCAAAGAAACAGGCTTAGCATTATCCACCAGATAAATGCGAAAATCAATCTCTCGTTTAGGGGGCAACCCCTTAACTTCTTCAAAAACATCTGGATAATATCGGACCACCCTTACAGACTGAAGGGCTTCCTCTGACGAGTCGAGAGATTCAAGATAGCACAACATGACGGGATCCTTCGGATTGCATGAAATCTCTAAGGTGTTGCCAAGGCGAGTCACAAGCCTCACAACCCTATGCTCACAATCTAGAATGGCTCCATATCTGGACAGCCAATCCATGCCCAATATCAATCCGTATCCCCTGAAACCAAGAACATACGCACTACACAAGAACTCTACACTGAGTATAGAGATCCTCAGATCCTCACATATCATAGATAGATGAGCAGAACCCCCAATGGGATTCGAAACACAAACGGGATCATCCACTAAGCTAGTACTAAGGTGCAAACTATCAACAAGATCAGATGAAATAAAGCTATGTGATGCACCAGAATCAAACAAGGTACGAACTGGAAGATCGGAAACATAAACAAGGTTCTCAACAGAAACACTACCTCGATCGGGAACTGGAGCGGTATTGAGAGCATGAACTTGCCCTCCTGAAGGTCCAGCCTATCCTTTCTTCTTCGGGCATTCCTTGCTGAAGTGTCCAGTCTCACCACAGGAAAAACATCCACCACTAAGCTTCCTTTTCTTCTTCCTACAATCCTTAGCAAAGTGTCCAGGCGCACCACAGTAATTGCACTTTCCCTTGCCTTTGTTGTTGTTCCCCTTCTTGTTCTTGCTCTGATTCCCCTAACTGCTTTGACCACCTTGATTGCCTTTACCTTGAGAATCAACCTTCTTTGCTTGAGTATCACTCGACTTGACCTCTTTCTTTCCATCTCCCTGAAGTAGAGCCATATCGACCAAACTCTCAAAAGTAGCCCCATGCGGAATATGTGACATCGCCAAACCCTGCAGCGGCTCATTCAACCCTCTAGCAAATCGAAGAGCCTTCTTCTCAGGAGTGTTCACCATATCCAAACCAAAACGGGCCAGCTGATTAAACTTGTTCACATACTCCTTGACAGACATATCACCTTGCTTTAATGCAATGAACTTCTCCATCTGTAAATTCGCCTCAGCAGAAGATAGAAACTTGGCCACAAATCTAGCCCTCAAATCGGCCCAAGTCTCAACGGGCCTTGTCCCATTGGTGACCTCCCACCAATAGGCTGCTCCGTCCTTCAAAAGCCACACTGTCAATAAAATCTTCCTCTCGTCATCAATCCTAAAGATAGCAAACAAGTCCTCAGTGTCTTTCAGCCAATTCCTAGCTTCAACAAAAGATTCCGTGCCTAGGAAATTCTTGCCTCCCATCGCCTTGAAGTCTTTACAAACCTTCGTGAACTCAGCCTGAGGATGCTGAGGGGGAAGAGGAGCCTCGACAACTGGAGGAGGAAGAGGAGCCTCGACAACTGGAGGAGGAGGAACATTAGCAACGGGAGGAGGAACAGGAACCACCGGAGGAGGGACATTAGGGAGAGGATTCTCAACTACAGGAGGAGGAGTGGGAGTAGGGTTTGCGGGGCCGGCTGCCGCCCTAGCTTCTAGAAGTCTCCTATACCAGAGTGGTACGTTTACTCCATCGGGGATGGCAAGATCCTCAGCCATACTGAAACGAAGGGTAAGATAAGATTAGGTCAAGGGAACGAAGGATAACGCTAATGGCTTTTTGGGGAATAGCCTTTTAAAATACTAGACTTTTCTTTGGAAAATACTTTATACTTGTTTTGAAAATAGTTTTTCAAAAGTCTTTTAAAAACTTTTTTGTTCTTTCTTGTAAACCATATGCTCTGATACCAAATTTGTAACACCCCACCTCCGCTAGGGTCACTCTTTCGGGGGCACTAGCTTCTGGGGGGCGTTAGAACTGGGTAAGCATGCATAATGATATATCAAGGCAGAATAAGAACATAAATATATATATAAAACAGAGTAAGTGAGAATAAAACAGCGGAATATCTCAAACCATCTCAAAACAAGTTTAGTACATCATAAAGTCAACTACCAAAATAACATGTCTAGTACATCATAAACAGAAATACTGAAATACATAGTGCTATCCCCAAAATAAAGATGATAAACCATAGCGAGCTCAATGTCCAGACATACATGAGCTATCCAGCAAACAAGCAAGCGATCCAAGCTAAGCACCACTGTTCCCTCCCTGAGAACCTGGGGGGGGGGGGGGGAAACGGAAGAAAAGAAGCGAAAGAAAACAGGTCAGTCAAAAAGACTGGTAAGCCCTACTACAATCAGTCTATAAACTAATAAAGTTAACATCATGATGGAAACTGAGATGAACATACTGGCAATAGACAAAGGTGTCATCACATAAAGAAGATTAAGCTTTGCACCACAGTGTACTAGCAAACTATCATAACAGGTATTGATCCCTCAGCCCAAACTTTGGCCCAATTGCATGAGGTGACCTTAATACAAGGTCCAGCACAACGGTCTAGTCGATCGGCTCCCTATAAACCTAACACGTCAAGTGTTGGTGTCCATACGGCCCACATATGGTTGTAGTCAGACTGTGCTGGGTCCACCTTCGGGTGTATCAAGCCCTCGGGTGTCAACCCCAGACATCTAAGCAATAATGCACAGTCTAAACCTACTGGTACCCGTGCCTCGAGTTTGTCCAACACCGGACTACGTGCACGTCCGTAGCCCGCCTGGACCCGCACCGCTGTACCACTCAGCCGTCGCTTTGGTCGCTTACATCCGTCCAGTAATCGTGCCCCGCCTCAGCCTAGCCTCTAGGGTTGTGAATGATACCGAACTGGGATTACTGCTGGAACATACCACGTTGCTAGGGTTTTCTAAGAGGGTTAAGTGTGGTTTAACCCCTCACTAATCATGGATTAAATTAGTTAAGTGTAACCAACAGTTCACCACTTAACCCCATTTAATCCCTCGTATCCCCAAAATTGGTTAAGTATTAGTGGGCCATGACTTAACCCTAATCATGAGGCATTAATTAATTTAATTGTGCCTTAACCTCTCACATTAGACTTTGTTGCGGTTACTAGTTAAGCCGGCGGGTCCGGGTAGCTTTACACCACAACTTGGTCTAACCTCGGGTCCAAGGTACACATGACCAACTTCTCACATTGGGTCCTATTGTTTGTAGCAACTAGTTAAGCCGGTCGGTTCCGGGTAGTTTTACGCTACAAACTCAACCCAACCTCGAGTTGGCCACACTTATGTTTTCTAAGTGTCATGTCCACTTTATTTCCAAAACACAATTACAAGTTTAACAAATACTTGGGTAGACCTAACTTAATAGGTAAATTCCCAAGGGGTAGACCTAACTTAATAGGTAAATTCCCACTCTTATATTTTCATGTATTTTAAGTTTTACCCAAACCCCCCCAACGTCATTCTATCGCTTACATATTCGTCATAACGCATAAAGGATAGAAAGAGGGAACTTGGCACAACATACATGATGAATCTTACATATCATAATAAACATGCATAACATGTTAGACTTGCATAACTTAGTGTAGTAAACTTGCATAAACATGCATAACTTGTTAAACTTGCAAATCATGGCATAGTGAACTTGCATAAACATGCATAACTTGTTAAACTTGCAAATCATGGCATAGTGAACTTGCATAAGCATGCATAACTTATTAAACATGCATAACATAGCATAGTGAACTCGCATAAGCATGCATAACTTATTAAACATGCATAACATAGCATAGTGAACTCGCATAAGCATGCATAACATAGCATAGTGAACTCGCATAAGCATGCATAACTTATTAAACATGCATAACATAGCATAGTGAACTCGCATAAGCATGCATAACTTATTAAACATGCATAAATCCCAACTTTCATCACATATTAACTTTAGAGTTTCTAAAATGAAGGTAAGAGGGCTTACAAATATTATGAAGACACAAATCTACTAATAAAGATTGAGAAGCCCTTTATGCAAGCATATAAAAACCCAAAACAAAGCTCCAATTAACAAAAATCCCAAAAACTCTAGCTTAGAAATTAAAACTTGCAACTTGATGATGTATGCAAGCTAATGATCATTCATACAACTTAGAAATGCTTGTATGAACATCATAATCTTCATAGGAATGATTTATGAAGAGGTTGGAGGCTAGGGTTTTTAGGTGGAGGCCATTTGAGAATTCAATTTGACATAGTTTGGTTGCTAGAATGAATAATAATGATTTAGGGTAGGATTAGGGTCTTATTTATAGAAGATTAGAGTGTTTTTAGCCCTAGGATTAACCCTAGGTTAGTTTAGGTCCGTCAGATTTCGGAATTCTCTAGAACCAAGCCACAAGACCAAGCCCAAATCAAAAATGGTGCGCCAGGCAAAACTGCCCGGCCACCCCGTGTCGACAGGGCTGTCGACAGGGCAGTCGACACCCTTAGACCCCTGTCGACATGCCTGTCGACTTGTGGGGTCTTGGCGGGAGTTTTCCCGCCTGACGCCAGTTAGCCCTAATCCTTGTTTTTAATTTAAAATTTAAATCTGTTTTTAACATGGAAATTTCTGAAAACTTCAATGGGCCTTAACTGGGTCATACGGACTCCGATTTTCGAAAACTCGGACTCTATTTCGCGTATTTTTCCGAGACGAACGCAATGGCATAGCCCGTTTCCCTTGATTCAGATTTTTGAATTAAATTCTGCCTCGATTTATGTTATAACAGGTTATTGAAAATACGGGTTGTTACAGTACTGATTCGACCGATTTAGTAATTAGGTTTTATTAAACTAACTAGAAGCGGCAAATGAAAAATGTCCTGGAAAGTAATTATTGTCAACCAGTGTCCTAGAAATTAATTGTATAAGGTAAGTAAGCCCTTATGGTAAATAAGCCCCAAAAGATTTGAGTGGAATAAAGTTTGGATTTGGCCTTCGTGAACAATCTTGCTCCAACCTTTCAAATCTATATATTTAAGAACCTTGTATGTATAAATCTAAATTCCAGAATAAATCTAAATCTAAATTAGAATAGATAGAAGAGATGGAATAAATTAAGAAGATAAAAGAAGAACTTAAACCCTTTTCCTTTTTGGAAATTAGCTGTAATGACCCGCATTTTCAGCGATATAATAATTAATTTATTAAATTATTTAAAAGGTGATTAAGAGGATTTAATGGTCGTTGAATTAAGTAAGAATGAATATTTAATTAAAATAATAATTAAATAATATATTTAATTCTGAAATAGTCGAAAATAGTGAATTGACAATATAATGTGAACTGGATAATTCAAAGTATATAATTCAGTTTAGAGTTGAATTATAATAACGAATATATTATAGAAATGACAGTTGAACGTATAAATTATAATATAATTATAATCGAGCTGGAAAAGGCGCGACAGTTCGCTATTTGGCGATTTGAACTTCAACTGAGTATAGAGGGTCCGTTTTAAATCGGATTTCTATGAAACAAGAAACGTACGAAGCTGGTGAAGTATATTTTTCTAGTGGAAGAGAAAACTAGGGATTTCATTGTGTAGATTTTGATTTATGTCCAAATCAAATTTTAGAAAAGTCGCTGTGGAATTCCTTTATAATTTATTTATATTTATAAAAGGAATTTCATTATAAATCGAATATCGATTTAATCGGGATTTGAAATATTGAGTTAGAAATTCATATAGAAATATTGTGAGGCTGTATGATATCTTATGTAAATATATACGATAATATTTATTTATAAATATTTAATTTAATTTTTTTAAATATATTTACTATTTAAAAGGGTTATTCAGAGCCTTAAAAATAGGCAGTTTTGCAAACGACCTCAGAATTCGACGAAATTAATTTTGTTGGATCCGCAAAATTAAATTATTGCTAGATTTCAATTTCCGTGATTTTTGAAGTCAGTATGTGGTCGTACGGATTTTTAATGTGAAATACAGTCGATATTTTGACCTTTAAAAATACACTGTGTGAGCAAACGAAAGTAATGTCGAACTGTAGCTGCATGCCAATTTTCATGATTTTTGGGTATTGTATGTGATCGCAGGAATTTTTAAAAGACATATACAGATAGCGTTTGCTTAAAGTAAAATAAAAAAATCAATAAAATAA
This sequence comes from Allium sativum, assembly GCA_030737875.1. Taxonomy (NCBI): domain Eukaryota; kingdom Viridiplantae; phylum Streptophyta; class Magnoliopsida; order Asparagales; family Amaryllidaceae; genus Allium; species Allium sativum. The sequence goes on from CM060915.1 coordinate 649,792,110, forward strand.
ATAAAACAAAAATATCTTAATTAATTTTCTGGTCAAAAGGGAGTCCACGCTGCTTTTCTTCCTCGCCACACAGTCATGGTTAAAACGCGAGAAAACACCATTCTCGTTCACAACAAAAACCAACGTAAGAAATCATCTTCTAAAAATCAAAACAAAAATCAAATTAAATCCTATAATTCACGAGATAAATATATTCCGGATCCGTATGGTTTGCTCTTCATTTTAGTATGACTTTTGAAGTGTTCGAACTTCCTTTTCTTCACTGGAAAAATACGCTGTGAAGCTAGGGTTAGGATTATCGGCTAACACAAGCGTCGAGGAGAAAATTGGATGTTGTTTTCGACCTCAGTAGGTGATTTAACAGCTTGTATGTGCTTTTGGTGGATTTCCGTTGAAATAACTGTCGATCCTGTACTGGTGTTGGCTGTTCGAAGCCGAGGGACGCATTTCGGGTTACGGCGTCGAGTGCTATGTTTGAGCATTGATGAAGAAGAGAGATCGAAGAGAAAGTCATTGGTGGAAGTGTTGTGGAGTTCGGTGGAGGGATGAGGGTGGAATCGGAGCTTGAAAATTTGAAAATGGTGTGGATTTGCTACAGGTAGCGTGCGTATGAATTGGGGAAGAAAGGGTGATTGGGCTTTAAGGCAGCGGGTCTGGGCTTGGGATGGGTCGGATACAAGGTTAAGGCCCATTATAATTTAAAAATCCATGTTTTGTTTTATATAAAATATACTCTAACTTGTAATTATCATAATTTTGTCATACGAAAACGAAATTCAGCGAAACTGGTCGCGTTGGGATCGTATGGACGGTGGCTACGAGATGGAACTGACTGGGAGTCCATCGGAGCTCGTTACAATTTATAGCAAAATAAATTGTCCGTCTGAATTAAGCGATGGTTATCGTTATTAACGATGATCGTCCAATGTGAGTAAAACTCACCAACTCCGAACAGTTATATTTTTATAACGTATATTTAGAACTGATAAATAATTAATGATTGTTGTGTGTTAACTATTTGGTTGAATTGCTTATGTATTGGTTGATATTATAGATAACGATATATATAAATCGTTAATCAATTATTGATTCTGTTTAGCAGAATATTTCATATTGAATGAAATCGATGTTAATTATATTGTTTAACATCTGTGATGCAGGGAAACAGGTTGGAGGGACCCAACTGGGTTCCTCAATATATAAAATACTGTTTTGTTTCATATATTGTGTTATATGATGTGATATGAAATCTGTTGATGATTTTATATGTTTGAATGATACTGATCTTTGTTATATGGTACGTTAAAAACCATAAGGAATACTGGAAAGAATAAAGGGAATTTTCAAAGTATATTGAAAATAAAATATTTATAAAATCGAAGGATTTTATAAAAGAAATATTTATTTAGAAAATAAATAGAATAAAGGATTGTTTATTTAGAAATAAATAGAATAAAGGATTATTTATTTAGAAAATAAATAGAATAAAGGATTATTTATTGGGAAAATAAATAAAGGAGTTAATCGAATCGAGTTAATCGAAAGGAGTTAATCGAACATAGTTAATCAAAATTGAGTTAAACAGAAATTGGAAACTGACTAGATATTAATAAGTTGAATGGTTTCCTGAGTATCGATCTGATGTTGGTTTCGGCCTTCGGGGTTTATACTTAGGAAATTGTTCTCTTGTTAGTTTATAGTTAGAGTCTGATAGATGTGGAAGAATAGTGATACGTAATTAAGCCATGGAAATGTTTTCCAGTGTTAATAACGTATATTTTCTAAACATAGAAAATGAGGAAATATATATATATATATATGTTTGATGATTGGATCGATAATTCCATTTGGAAATAAGATCGTTGTGTGTACACAGACATGTTTTCATTTGATAGTTAAATCACAGACTATCAATGTTTTGACCATTTTAACATTGTTAATATAGAGAGACCGGTTGGATTATTATCCGAAGAACCACTCTGTATTGGCATAAGCATTGCGAATCATATATGCCAAAGAAAATTGAAGATAGAGTAAAGTGCAAGGGCTGTTGTATAAATCTTAGATAACAATTGCCTAAGATGGATGTACTGAATAGTGCCTTCGGTTTGTCCAGTCCCAGAACAACTTGTATGGAAGAAGGTCTGACAGAGTATATCTAATAAATCGCGTAAGTTGATCTTTTCAAACGTATTCACGTTTGGTGGCGGAGGAATTCGTTTCTCTTAGCTGTATACCCGTGTTATTTTTGGATAAATCAATTTGTGATTTGGTGGGTATGACAATGTGACATTCTAAGTGAATGAAGATGTAGCATGTAAAAGATAAGCGTAGCTTCTAGCCTTACATCCGGTAAATGACAAAAGTCGGGCAGACAGCATGGCTATGTAGGTTGCACCTATTATGGTGTATAATCACCTGATCTAGAGTTTCATTTACTTCTAAAAATCTATTGTTGATGCTGCCCCATTCGGGAAACGGTTGCTGATCCCAACCATTGGTGATATACATTCGATACACTCAAGCGAAATGAGTGGTCGGTCATGTGTGGCCGGGTTGCAAGATGTTCTTGTTGAACCCAGTGTATTCCTTTCTAGAGGTACACTAGCGAAAGGTGGTTCCATACCTTGTCATAGTTGGAAATCCATTACCCAATACGTGCTTGCGGTTTTGATTGTATACTATATATATGTAGAACGTGAGATGAAAGCGTTTCTGCTAGATGATTATTATATTGTGGTTGATAGACATTATTATAATATCAAAAGGTTTTTGATATAAAGATATTTTGGATTTTCATAAGGGAAAAACACGTTCCGTTATACAGCGTGGTCTTATGAGATATCATTTACTTGTTCAAACTGTTTTAAACTGTTTTACTCATACCAGTCCCATGACTGACCCGGAGTTTATTTCGTTGTTTTCCCTAAACTCTTGGGTGCCTAAATTTGTATGGGCAGTCAAATAGTCGGGATTTTACAGATATACTTGGAGATCTTGGAGCAGGAGGCTTTAGGATTATATAGCTATTGTTTATTTCCGCTGTTGTAAGTGTTGTACTCTACAATGTTATTGTATACATATACTGGTTGTATTTCAAAAGTTATGTTATATTTTATTCGTTCCGCTGTGACATTCGTGTTTACTCTGATGATGATGTTCTTCTTCTTCTTCTTTCTATAAGTTCTATCTTATCTATTCTCACCCTCTAACTTCTTTCATTAACTATTCGGTTATTTTCGATCCTTGGATGTTCGATATGTGTTGTATATCGGATAACCAAGATCGTCAAAATCTGGGTCGTTACAGTTGGTATTAGAGCTAAAGGTTAAGTTATTACCTTGGCTCTGTGGCGTGACTCGGTAGAGATGGGGTTAGTAATGCCCTAGATTGAGTTGAGTGTATATATACGAGTGAACGTATTTGTTATTGATATAAAAAAATTGTTTTATATTGTGTAGATTTATTGGTGGAGTTGTTTATGGGTTCTGATCGATCAGTTTGATCCATTGTATCGGTAGGAGTTTCTAAACACTCGAATACGATGGGTCGACACTATATGTTTTGAAAAGAGGGTAAATGAAATAATTTTACCCAAAGTATATTTGTTATTATAATCGAGTAAGATTATAAAAAGTGAAGTGGTTATGTAAATAACCAATCAAAATTCGTATAAGTGTTACGAAATGAATTAAAACTGAAACTGAACCAGAATTTGAATAAAAACCTTATAAATTTGAATAGGTATTTATAAATGGATTTGGATTAAATATATGGGAATTTTAATATCCTGGGAGATTTTAAATTGTTTACAAACATTGGAGTGATATTTTGAAGTGATTTTAAAATGGAAATGGTTTAAGAAATAGTTTCGAAAAGTGATATAGTATTGAACTTACTTTGATCGCTGGGAAATAAATTCCGGTGGTGCATCATCGGTGTTCATTTTCGAGTTTCTAAGTGACGGATTACTACCAAAATTTTAGTTTTGAATTGTTTTGAGAAAAACAAGCTGTTTGATTTCGAAAGGGAATGTTTGATTTGTGGAAAAACAAAGTTGTTTAAAACTCCCAGGAAAAGATTGTTCGAATTAAAACAAATTTAAATAGAAATTTGTGAAAGTAAGCTGGAATTTAATTGAAATCAGTTAAGTTGAAATAGAATTGGTTTGGTAAATCAAGATTTGGAATCAAGAATTGAACTTGAGTTGAAATGGGATTTGCTTTGGATATAAGCGAATAGACGTGTTGAGGATAAATTGATCAGAATTTGATTAGGATAACATTGGTATATGCTGAGTTGATAGCATATGGAAGTGATAGAGTTGATATGCCAACAAAAAGGTACAAGTTTATATTTCATATGGTATGAGATTTTGATGAGCCGATTTGGCAAGCCGCTTGGCTGTTTGATTTTCTTTTGGGTTGGAGAAGGCCCAGAGAGGCGAGTTGGAGTTTGGCCTATTGACCAGTACAAAGGAGGTGCTGGCGAAATTTTTCGAAAAGTTAAGGTGTTAGAAAATTTTCAGGATTTTTGAAAATTTTCGTTGATAAGAATTAATTGATATTTAATTGAAAATAAATTGGTTCAGTGAAACTGAAATTAAGAAGTAAACAAATAATTTGTAACCCAGTCGATAGGGTTTGTTTTCTACCTTAGCAATTTCGAGGACGAAATTATTTTAAGTGGGGAAGAATGTAATGACCCGCATTTTCAGCGATATAATAATTAATTTATTTAATTATTTAAAAGGTGATTAAGAGGATTTAATGGTCGTTGAATTAAGTAAGAATGAATATTTAATTAAAATAATAATTAAATAATATATTTAATTCTGAAATAATCGAAAATAGTGAATTGACAATATAATGTGAATTGGACAATTCAAAGTATATAATTCAGTTTAGAGTTGAATTATAATAACGAATATATTATATAAACGACAGTTGAACGTATAAATTATAATATAATTATAATCGAGTTGGTAATCGCGCGACAGTTCGCAATTTGGCGATTTGAACTTCAACTGAGTATACAGGGTCCGTTTTAATTCGGATTTCTGTGAAACAAGAAACGTACGGAGCTGGTGAAGTATATTTTTCTAGTGGAAGAGAAAAATCGGGATTTCATTGTGTAGATTTTGATTTATGTCCAAATCAAATTTTAGAAAAGTCGCTGTGGAATTCCTTTATAATTTATTTATATTTATAAAAGGAATTTCATTATAAATCAAATATCGATTTAATCGAGATTTGAAATATTGAGTTAGAAATTCATATAGAAATATTGTGAGGCTGTATGATATCGTATGTGAATATATATGATAATATTTATTTATAAATATTTAATTTAATTGTTTTTAAATATATTTAATATTTAAAAGGGTTATTCAGAGCTTTAAAAATAGCTTGTTTTGCAAACGACCTCAGAATTCGACGAAACTAATTTTGTTGGATCCGCAATATTAAATTATTACTAGATTTCAATTTCCGTGATTTTTGAAGTCAGTATGTGGCCGTATAGATTTTTAGTGTGAAATACAGTCGATATTTTGACCTTTAAAATACGCTGTGTGAGCAAACGAAGTCGGAATTCGACGAAACCAGTTTCATTGGGACTGTAATGTCGAATTGTAGCTACATGCCAATTTTCATGATTTTTGGGTATTGTATGTGATCACAGAAATTTTTAAAAGATATATACAGATAGCGTTTGCTTAAAGTAAAATAAAAAAATCAATAAAAAAATTAAAACAAAAATATCCTAATTAATTTTCTGGTCAGAAGGGAGTCCACGCTGCTTTTCTTCCTCGCCACACAGTCATGGTTAAAACGCGAGAAAACACCATTCTCGTTCACAACAAAAACCAACGCAAGAAATCATTTTCTAAAAATCAAAACAAAAATCAAATTAAATCCTATAATTCACGAGATAAATATATTCTGGATCCATACGGTTTGCTCTTCATTTTCGTATGATTTTTGAAGTGTTCGAACTTCCTTTTCTTCACTGGAAAAATACGCTGTGAAGCTAGGGTTAGGTTTATCGGCTAACACAAGAGTCGAGGAGTGAATTGGATGTTGTTTTCGACCTCAGCAGTTGATTTAGCGGCTTGTATGTGCTTGTGGTGGATTTCCGTTGAAATAATTGTCGATCCTGTACTGGTGTTGGCTGTTCAAAACCGAGGGACGCATTTCGGGTTACGGCGTCGAGTGCTATGTTTGAGAATTGATGAAGAAGAGTGATCGAAGAGAAAGTCATTGGTGGAAGTGTTGTGGAGTTCGGTGGAGGGATGAGGGTGGAATCGGAGCTTGAAAGTTTGAAAATGGTGTGGATTTGCTACAGGGAGCGTGCGTATGAATTGGGGAAGAAAGGGTGAATACGGTGGGCTTTAAGGCAGCGGGTCTGGGCTTGGGATGGGTCGGATACAAGGTTAAGGCCCATTATAATTTAAAAATCCATGTTTTGTTTTATATAAAATATATTCTAACTTGTAATTATCATAATTTTGTCATACGAAAACGAAATTCAGCGAAATTGGTCGCGTTGGGATCGTATGGACGGTGGCTACGAGATGGAACTGACTGGGAGTCCATCAGAGCTCGTTACAATTTATAGCAAAATAAATTGTCCGTCTGAATCAAGCGATGGTTATCGTTTTTAACGATGATCGTCCATTGTGAGTAAAACTCACCAACTTTGAACATTTATATTTTTATAACGTATATTTAGAACTGATAAATAATAACTAATTGCTGTGTGTTAACTATTTGGTTGAATTGCTTATGTATTGGTTGAAATTATAGATAACGATATATATATAAATCGTTAATCAATTATTGATTCTGTTTAGCAGAATATTTCATATTGAATGAAATCGATGTTAATTATATTGTTTAACATCTGTGATGCAGGGAAACAGGTTGGAGGGACCCAACTGGGTTCCTCAATATATAAAATACTGTTTTGTTTCATATATTGTGTTATATGATGTGATATGAAATCTGTTGATGATTTTATATGTTTGAATGATATCGATCATTATTATATGGTACGTTAAAAAGCGTAAGGAATACTGGAAAGAATAAAGGGAATTTTCAAAGTATATTGAAAATAAAATATTTATAAAATCGAAGGATTTTATAAAAGGAATATTTATTTATAAAATAAATAGAATAAAGGATTATTTATTTAGAAATAAATAGAATAAAGGATTATTTATTTAGAAAATAAATAGAATAAAGGATTATTTATTGGGAAAATAAATAAAGGAGTTAATCGAATCGAGTTAATCGAACATAGTTAATCAAAATTGAGTTAAAAAGAAATTGGAAACTGACTAGAGATTAATAAGTTGAATGGTTTCCTGAGTATCGATCTGATGTTGGTTTCGGCCTTCGGGGTTTATACTTAGGAAATTGTTCTCTTGTTAGTTTATAGTTAGAGTCTGATAGATGTGGAAGAATAGTGATACATAATTAAGCCATGGAAATGTTTTCCAGTGTTAATAACGTATATTTTCTAAACATAGAAAATGAGGATATATATATATATATGTTTGATGATTGGAGCGATAATTCCATTTGGAAATAAGATCGTTGTGTGTACACAGACATGTTTTCATTTGATAGTTAAATAACAGACTATCAATGTTTTGACCATTTTAACGTTGTTAATATGGAGAGACCAGTTGGATTATTATCCGAAGAACCACTCTGTATTGGCATAAGCGTTGTGAATCATATATGCCAAAGAAAATTGAAGACAGAGTAAAGTGCAAGGGCTGTTGTATAAATCTTAGATAACAATTGCCTAAGATGGATGTACTGAATAGTGCCTTCGGTTTGTCCAGTCCCAGGACAACTTGTATGGAAGAAGGTCTGACAGAGTATATCTAATTAATCGCGTAAGTTGATATGTTCAAACGTATTCACGTTTGGTGGCGGAGGAATTCGTTTCTCTTAGCTGTATACCCGTGTTATTTTTGGATAAATCAATTTGTGATTTGGCGGGTATGACGATGTGACATTCTAAGTGAATGAAGATGTGGCATGTAAAAGATAAACGTAGCTTCTAGCCTCACATCCGGTAAATGACAAAAGTCGGGCAGGCAGCATGGCTATGTAGGTCGCACCTATTAGGGTGTATAATCACCTGATCTAGAGTTTCATTTACTTCTAAAAATCTATTGTTGATGTTTCCCCATTCGGGAAACGATTGCTGATCCCAACCATTGGTGATATACATTCGATACACTCAAGCGAAATGAGTGGTCGGTCATGTGTGGCCGGATTGCAAGATGTTCTTGTTGAACCCAGTGTATTCCTTTCTAGAGGTACACTAGCGAAAGGTGGCTCCATACCTTGTCATAGTTGGAAATCCATTACCCAATACGTGCTTGCGGTTTTGATTGTATACTATATATATGTAGAATGTGAGATGAAAGCGTTTCTGCTAGATGATTATTATATTGTGGTTGATAAACATTATTATAATATCAAAAGGTTTTTGATATAAAGATATTTTGGATTCTCATATGGGAAAAACCCGTTCCGTTATACGGCGTGGTCTTATGAGATATCGTTTACTTGTTCAAACTGTTTTACTCATACCAGTCCCATGACTGACCCGGAGTTTATTTTGTTGTTTTCCCTAAATTCTTGGGTGCCTAAATTTGTACGGGCAGTCAAGTAGTCGGGATTTTACAGATATACTTGGAGAGCTTGGAGCAGGAGGCTTCAGGATTATATAGCTATGTTTATTTCCGCTGTTGTAAGTGTTGTACTCTGCAATGTTATTGTATACATATACTGTTTGTATTTCAAAATTTATGTTATATTTTATTCGTTCCGCTGTGAGATTCGTGTTTACTCTGATGATGATGTTCTTCTTCTTCTTCTTCTTCTTTCTATAAGTTCTATCTTATCTATTCTCACCCTCTAACTTCTTTCATTAACTATTCGGTTATTTTCGATCCTTGGATGTTCGATATGTGTTGTATATCGGATAACCAAGATCGTCAAAATCTGCGTCGTTACATTAGCAATGGCATAAAGGGCATCAAGGAGGCCGGGAAGAGAATGGTTGTAGGGTTTTGAGTGAGGGTTCGAGGCTCTATTTATAGCTGTTATCGTTTAAACTGGCCCTTAGATTTAATTGATTAAATCCAAGAGGTCTGTTTGATAAGAATTATAAATAAGTCTGTATTTAAAACAACCTTTACTGCGCTCCCCTATAGGAGGGTGGTCGACCGCTCTTATATGAGGGCGGTCGACAGGAGCGGTCTACACACCTCCTAAAGGGGCGGTCGACCCCCTTTTGGGGTCGAACCCTGGAGACAATGACTCATGTACGTTCCTTTTTATTAATTTCTTGAGGGCCAGGACTTCTTGTTTCATAGGGTGAGTTTATCAAGCTTGATCAACCATTAATTTTGACTGATTTCTTTCCTTATTTTGATCATTCTTGTCCCCATTGTATATGAATGAATATATATATACAAGTTCGAATTCAAAAGGAATATTCTTTTTCATGCTTATCCAATTAATACGTTCCAGGTTTGTATATTTATTTATTTGAAATTAAAACTTTGTACATTAATATATATGCACAACTTGAATTATTAATAACTTTTGCACATGGACTCCGTTTTTAGTAAATAAAATACGAAAACGGATCAGAATCTTGCCACGAACGCAACTACGATACTTTCATGGCCCAATTCTCAATTGTCCAAAATTCGATTTTTAGACGATTAACATATTATTAAATATTATTGTTTATTCTAAATTAAATTAACTTATGTCTAAACTAAGTATATTTTAAGAGGTGTTACATTTTCCCACCTGATTAGAGATTTAGTCCTGAAATCTTTTGAAGGGGCAAAGAATACAACTCGCTATAATCAACCAAGTTGTACACCCATGTTATTTTATAAACATCCATATACATTCATAACTCATAGTGATTATGAATTATAGACTTGCTAATAATAAGCTAAGTCCTAATGAGTATGTATAATAGATGATGCAATATGTATACAAAACATCATAATATTCATATAATTCTATATAAGTGCATGGTGCATATGCGTTACATCCATATCCTACCATCGAATCTAGAAGCCACGATGCAATCTAAAACGAGAAAAATTAAGGGAAAATAATTATTGGAGAAAAGCTCTAGATGAGTAATTCTAATCTTCTCCTCAGTCTCTAGGTGCTCTCCGCAGGGTTATCTCCCCCCTGAATGCGGACTAGGCGAATAGATTTATTGCGGAGTTGTTTGATTCCATGCTCCACGATCTTTGCAGTGGTACAGGGCACCCTAGACTCCAACTCGAAGATCCCTATGTCTCCATTATCATTAAGCTCGAGTTTATCGGCTGAATCATGAAGGCATTTTCGAAGTTGGGAAACATGGAAAACGTTGCGGACTCCCGACAAATGCTCGAGAAGTTCCATACAGCAAGCCGTCTTTTCAATCCTATCCAAAATATGAAAAGGCCCAATAAACCTGGGAGCCAACTTTCTAGTCTTTCTAAACTGGACTGTCTTATTGAGAAGAGAAACCTAAACAAATTACAAATCTCCAACATCAAATTCCAATTCTACCCTCCTCCTTTTCCGCATATGACTTCTGCCGGTCTTAGGCAGCCTTCATTCTCTGCCAAATCAAAGCAATAATCTCCTGGACTCACGGATAAGGTCAGGTCCGAGTAAAACCTTGTCAGCAGTTTCCAACCAATAAGTTGGCGATTTGCATGACCGCCCATATAAAGCTTCGTAAGGGACCATACCAATCATCTCTTGGTAATTGTTATTGTAAGAAAACTCTACTAAAAGTAAGTGCTGCTCCCATGCTCCTCCGAAGTCGATTATAAAAGTTCTGAGCAGATCCTCCAAAACTCTATTGACTCTCTCTGTCTAGAATCTATTTGCAGATGATAGGCTAAGCTTAAACTTAGGGTCATTCTCAGTGCTTCTTGAAAAATCTTCAAAAACTCATTAATAAATAATGAGTATCAGTCACTAACTATAGTAGTTGGAATCCCATGTAGCCTAATGATTTCTTTAACGTACAACTGGGCTAATAAAGCAATGGTCCTATTCTTCTTGATCATAATAAAATTGGCGCTCTTTGTTAATCGGTCCGCTATGAACCAAATGGCTTCATTCCCCTTCTTATTCCTAGGAATCCCATCAATAAAATCCATAGAAATGTGTTCTCATTTCCAAGTGGGGATTTCCAAGGGTAACGAAAGTCCTTTAGGCTTCCCTTGTTCTGCCTTCACTCTTTGACAAGTTAAGCATTTAGAAATGAACTATGCCACGTCCTTTTCCATTCCTTCCCAATAAAAACTCCTCTTCATGTCCTTAAATATTTTATCACCTCCGGGGTGAATGGTCATCCTTGACCTTTGACATTATTCAAGAATTTCCTTTCAAAGACCCACAATCTTAGGGACACAAGTCCGGCTATCTCTCCTTAAGCTACCACTATCATCAACATAATATCTACTAGAATCCGGGAAGGATTCTCCTCTAGAAACTTTTTCCTTTAACTTCCTCAACTTATCATCCTGGTCTTGCTCACTTATGACCTTTCCACCAGAACTGGTCTTATCTTTATAGCTCCAAGAAATCCTTGAGCTGCCTCATATGGTGTTTGCAAATTGAAACTATAGAGAAATTCTAAATGCCTCTATTCAGTGATTGCACTAAGGACACTGTGCTTCCGACTCAAAGCGTCGTCTACAAATTACTCTTCCCAAGGGTATACTAAATAGAGAAATCAAAAGATGCAAGATATTCCATCCATCTCTACTGCTGAAGGTTCAGATCTCGCTGAGAAAACAAATATCTAAGAGATTTATTATCGGTGAATAACTTGATATTCTCTTCAAGAAGGTAATGCATCCACATTTTAAGAGCGAAAACTATTGCGGCTAACCCTAAATCATGAATAAGGTACCTTTTATCGTGATCTTAAGTTGTCTACTTACGTAAGAAACCACTCTACCCTCTTGCATGAGTACCACTCCCAAACCGGGTCCACATGAATCCGTAAAAACTGTAAACGTCTTAGTTCCATTGGGGATAATAAGGATAGGTGCACTTCATAGAGATTCTTTCAACTTCTTCAAGGCGATTCACATTTCTTAGCCCACACAAATTTATGATCTTTTTTTGTTAATAGGATTAGAGGTGTTGCAATCTTCACGAAATCCTTTATAAATTTCCGATAGTAGCCTGCTAACCCAAGGAAACTCCTAACCTTAATCGCATTGTGAGGTATCTTCCACTCTTGGAAAGCTTCTACCTTAGCGTGGTCTACTTCTAATCCCTTCCTCGAAACAATATTCCCAAGAAACTTGATTTCTTTCCTCCAAAAGTAGTATTTCGAGAATTTGGATTTAGGCTGGTTTTCTCTCAAAATTCCTAGGAATCTTCTCAAGTGATTCTCATGTTCCTTATGGTCCTTGGAAAAGATAAGGATGTCATTCATAAATACTACCACAATCTTATTGAGTATGCCCTGAAATACCCTACTCATAAGGTTTACAAAGAAAGCGGGGGCATTCGTCAAACCTAAAGGCATAACCTCCCACTCAAATAGTCTTTCAGGCATCCTAAACGTTGTCTTAGGCTTACTCTCATCTCAAATCCTTAATTGATGAAATCCAGTAGCCAAGTCTAAATGTAAAAATATTTGGGCTCCTCCCAAATGGTCAAACGAGTCATCCATCCTTGGTAAGGGATATCTATTTTTTTTAGTCAACTTGTTAAGTTTCCTATAATCCATACATAACCTTAAAGATCCATCAGACTTTTTGGCAAACACTATACTGGTGCACCCCACTCTGTGGTACTCCGACGAATAAACTCTTTCTACAATAATTCCGAAATTTATCTGTCTAGATCTCTCAAATCCTTAAGAGCCATATGTCGTAAAGGAAGTGCTACCGGTCTCGCATCCTTTTCAAGATCTATCCTAAATGATATTTCTCGATGGGGTGAGAGTCCTATGACCTCCTAGGAAATATCAGATGCAATCGGTACCGAAGATGGTCCTTCTAAATCAGAAGGTAAGGAAAATAAGGTTGAATCCCTATTCCTTGTCCTATAAGGAATTTCTAAGTTGTGGCCTCCACAACTTCTCAAATAAACCACTCTCCTATCGTAGTTAAGTACGGCCCCATAAAATGACAGTCAGTCCATTCCAAAAATAAGACCACACCCATCGAATTCAAGTACATACATATCACAAAAGAAGTCGACATCACCGATGTCCAATACTAGGTCTTTACAAACAACAGTGAGATGCATAGTCCCTCCGATAGGGTTAAACACCTATATTGGATGGCTAGCAAAGGATAAGGGAAGTTTAAAAGAATCGACTATCTTCCTAGAATGAAGGAGCGGGTGAATCCTGAATCAAATAGGGTACACGAAGAAATTCCTAGGATATAAATTATACCTTCCAATGCGGGATGTCCTTGATCCCTAGGGGATGACTATGAATCGGTGCTACTTCCAAGGAATAGTTTTGACTACTTTGCACTACTTTTGGCTTAGGGCAATTTCTCGCCAAGTGCCCATCATCATGACAGTTAAAGCATTTTCCTTTGAATTTCGCCTTTGCCAGGTTCACTCTGCAGTCCTTTGCCTTGTGCCCTTTCTTGTGGCACCTAGAACATGTCTTGGTCTCCTTGAATTTTCCTCCCTTCTTCTTAAGCCAGAAATTTTTCTTCTTGTTCTTCCCATCACTAGAAGTGTGACGACCCCAAAACCCCATACCACGGTGTCAAGGGTAATCTTTGGAATATAACACATAAACAGATAATAGCAGAACAGAAATAAATAGATACACCAGATAATGAACAAATAATCACTGGATAAACGAAATCATCAGAGTTACACAGTATACAGGATCATACTTAGTACAAATACAGTTCAGCTATACATAAATGTCTACAGCGGAAAACAAAACATAATGTACAATAGGAGCTGAACAACATAAAAAGAGATAAATGATAGAATCCGTCTTCAGCTCCAGCTATCCAGAAAGAGCCTGCTAATAACCTGAATACAAGGCTGCCCATGTAGAAAAAGGGGCACCCGAGTTTGCAAGTGAAACAAACTACGAGCCAGTCATGGGACTGGTATGAGAAATCTACTTAACATATTTATAATAAGGCTAATCACGGGACCACGCTACTTTCGCGGAACGGGTTTACTCCATTGGATTGCCAGTGCTTTAAAACAAATAATTCTTTAAACATCACAATGCTTTTTATAAAAATGAAGCCATTATAAGACTCAGTTCCCATCACACAATGCAACGCAAACCGGAGGATAGAGTTTTACCTTATAATGGCCAAAATATGCTTGATACGAATAAAATGAAAGCATTTGATATTATTACTAGTGTTTATATGTTTCGAAAACAATTTCAATCATAACTATCAATCATAGACGGCATGGGTACCATATATCATGTCGCCATATATATATACAATCAAAACCGCACGATATCGTATTTGGAAATTGGATTTCTGTCATGAACCAAGGCAAAAGATAGTCCTTACCGACTTCGAGATGCTCTAGCCCGTGTCTCAGGAACAGCCGCAACTGCCCCTTGGATCGTCAGGGCCGGTCCACCGATGTGGATTATTATGCCTGAACACTGCGTTTCCCCGCCCTTTGGGGCGTCAATGAGCCAACGAATGACTCCATCGGTCCCGGATCGACCGATATAACCGAGGCGCCTCGCAACAGCAACAACCACATAGGTGAAAAATAGTATAAATGCAAGCCAGTTTAAGCACCGACACCACCTCTAACTAGAAGGAAACGCATTCCCTCCCTGATGTCCTCTCCCGTTTCTGGTTCATACCGGGGTGTGAGGCTCGCGAATTTATGTTATACACAAAGCTACGCCACACATGCAGTGCTTTGAGCATCCACCACAAAACTTTGCTTTTCAACAGAAGCCTTGATCACTGCATCTTAGCATGCCACACAGGCAATTCACACCATGTAACTGATGACTATCAATCACACAGAATGAATTCCAATGTCAGACACACAGTCCATTTGCAAGTCCGTTCTGGGTCTAAACGAAACCGAAGGCACTATATACCTCGCAAACCCATCGATCTCCACGTACGTCTGGACGATCCCCACTCATTATCCATATTTCGGGATGCCTCCCAATCAGGACATCAGTTACCATCCAAACGAGGTGAAGAACTCCGGTCTTCGACCACCGTCTTCATCTTCGATTTCTTATCGTAGATTCAGTTATTCAGAATGGGATAAACCCAGTCTTTCTGAGCAACTCGCGTATGTAATTACAAGTGCTACACAAACATGACACATGCTTTATTCCAATTCATTAGTCACTAACCGTAAATCAGTAAGAGAACGATTTCCCAAATATTAACCCCGAAGGCCGAAACCAACATCAGATCAAAACCCAGGAGACCATTCAACTTAGCTAACCTTCAGTTAATTTCTAAATTTCACATTCCATATCGTTTATAATATTTTATAACGATTTATCACTATTTTTATTTATTTAAAAATGGCCAATTTATCTAAACGACGCTTCGGGCCATAACGCGGCCGTGGCGCTGTTTTTCTTCAGATTTGATTTACACATATCTGAAAATCTAACTGTTGGATCTTCACAAAATTTATATCATTAGAAAGATCTTTTCAAAACGAATCCAACGGTTCCAGTTTCAGGAAAATCCAATGGTCGGATCTCCCGGTACAATCGTTTGAAGTTTCAATTTCAAAATACGAACTACAGCGTCGTTATTCGATTTAATTTAATTATATTTGTATATATAAAAATATAATCGATTCTGGTGCTGTTTTTCTTCAGATTTGAATTAAACATTCCAGACAATCCAACCGTTGGATCTTTGCAAAGTTGGTGTCGTTGGAAAGATATTTCCAAAGCGAACCCAACGGTTTCGGTTTCGGGAAAATCCGATGGTCGGGTCTCCCGCACTAATCGTTTGAAATAACGGTTTCAAAACACGAACTACAGCTTCGTTATTTGATTCATTTTAATTATATATATATATATATAAATATAATTGATTCTTCGATTTCAAAACCATATTCATTTCATATCTTTGATAAAAATGATATTTTTATCAAACTTACTTCTATTTCGACACTTCACTATTTTTAACAATTCAAGTATATAATAAAAATATGATTTTTGTTGTCAAACAATTTATTTCAAAACATGACTATTTTATATAGTTCATATAGATGGTAAAAACATGATTTTTATTATAAAACAATTTCTTTCAAAACACGGCTATTTTATATAGTTCATATAGATGATAAAAATATGATTTTTATTATGAAACAATTTATTTCAAAACACGAATACCTTTCAACACATGAATTTCCATTCAACGAATGAATTTCTATTCAACACATGAAGGTTTTCTATAGTTTATATATATAGATAAAAAGGTGATTTTTATATTTAAAACACGAATACCATTCAACACATGAATTTCTATTCAACGATTGAATTTCTATTCAACGATTGAATTTCTATTCAACACATGAAGGTTTTCTATAGTTTATATATATAGATAAAAAGGTGATTTTTATATTTAAAACACGAATACCATTCAACACATGAATTTCCATTCAACGAATGAATTTCTATTCAACACATGAAGGTTTTCTATAGTTTATATATATAGATAAAAAGGTGATTTTTATTGCAAAACAATTTATTTCAAAACATGAATGTCGTTCAATAGATGAATTTTTATTCAACACACGAATATAGTTTCAACACATGAAAATAATTCTAACACATGAATATTATTCAAAATTTCGGTAGCATAACGGCAGGGTAGTTAAAACCGGGGTCGTCCCTAGTACGGCTCCTCGCTCTACCTTAAAGCCTAGCAGCTTTTGACAATGGGGATTTCATGCATCTAGTTCGCACGCAGGCGGCATGTATATACTTTTTCCATTTCCACAAACTAATCCTATGTGGGTTTCAACCAAATAATTCTCAACCACAAACGGGTATTTTTCAACCACAATCAATCAATTTCTACCACAAACAATTTTAATCAACCATTCGTAATCAACCAAATTTCACACCAATCACAACCATTAAATATCGTCCATGGTTTGTGGACGAGGGGCGTATATATATATATTTATATTTATATAAGCATTTCACTTCTATTTCAACACATATATAATTTTTACAACGTGTATATAACTTATACATCGAACGTACAACATATACAACGCTTATACATGAGGTGTACAACGCTTATATAAGTCATACATCGACTATATAATTTATACATCGTCGTTTTCCATATCGTTTATAATTTAGAAATCTCACTTTTCATATATACATTGTTTTCACTTTCATAAATAAAATATTTTCACTTTCATATATACAATATTTCACATTTCATTCACATCGTATATGTATATTTCATTCACACCGTATATATATATTTCTCATTTCAGTATATATATTATTTTCATTTCATATATATTCATTTTTCACATTTCGTATGTATATCAATTTCATTGCAAATAGATATTATTTCCTTTTCATATATATTTTATTTCGATTTCATATATATTTTATTCTCATTTCAAATATATACATTCACATTTCAATTTATTTCATTTCACATCACGATCAATTTTCACATAGAATACAATCAAACAAGTCGTCCATGGTCTGTGGACGACGGGGAGCAGTTCATATATGCAGTTACAAATTAAATAACTGTACAGAAAATTATAGTGAGAGAATTCTCACAGTGGTCGGTCCTGAAATGTAGTATTCGATGCTTTCATTTCTGTTTGAATTTGAATTTGCTTGCAATTCTGATTTGCTCTGCCTTTGATCTAGTCGGTTCTGAAATGTAGTGCTCTTCAAGACGGTTCCAACGCAACTCGTTTTACTGATTTCTGATTCCGTATGAGAAAGATACAGCCATCAATACGTTGTATAATTAAATAAAGAATTAACCAAATTAATTAAAGAAATAATTAACTTGGCTAATCCTTCTTCCACCCGTTCAGGTAAAAACCCATTCGCACCATGCTTCCAAACTAGGGTTCCGCACTACGCTTCCATGCCATCGCCGAAGTCCAATCGGAGGTGCCCACGTGACTCGCCGGAGTGCCATGCCCCAGCGCCGCCCCTCCCCTTGAAGACCGCACCCCCCTTGCGCCTCGAAAATCGAGGTGAACGGCGGTCCTTCAGCTCCGGATTTCTCACTCCACACTCAACCATCTTCGATCAAACTGGTGTGGATTGGAAGCTTAAGGAGAGCTCTGCAATATTCTCTAAAGAACTGAGGTGCAATTTTTCATGTGGTGGGAGATTGGGAGGGAAGATTGAAGGAGCGGTTTGGAGCGTTCATCGAAGAGGGTGGCGGCTGCGTTTGTGTCCTAGGGTTTTAGTTTTTATAGATAATTTTATTATATTTTATTTCGAAAATATATGTTTTTGCATACGAACTCAAAATCAAACCCAACGAATGTCGCCCCTAGCTAAATACCCCCATTCTGAACACAATGGGATATGTTTCGTTGGCCAATACGACTGTTACAGTCAGTTTTCCTTCAAATTAAAGTATAAAACATTTAATATTTGATTTGAACGTACATTTCAATTTGCCGGGGCCACAAACTGATTCGAA
Organism: Allium sativum; assembly: GCA_030737875.1. NCBI lineage: Eukaryota > Viridiplantae > Streptophyta > Magnoliopsida > Asparagales > Amaryllidaceae > Allium > Allium sativum. The sequence continues at coordinate 649,810,837 of CM060915.1, forward strand.
AAAATCCAGAAAAATAAATCTAGCTATGTTTTGACGATACGGTCCCAACAAAACTAGTTTCGTTGAATTCTGAGACCGTTTGAAAAATGGCTATTTTCTGGTCGATCCAATTTAACTGTAATTGACCAAAACACATTTTCCTTCGCCACGCTCACATACTGACTTCAAAAATTATGAAATTTGAAACCTAGCAATAATTTGTCATCCCGGATCCAACAAAAGTGGTTTCGTCAAATTCTGAGGTCGTATGCAAAATGGCTATTTTCAAGGGCGATATAATTTCTATAGCGACCTTTCTGAAAATTCATTTGGCCATAAATTTTGCTTTCCGGTATGAAACTTCGATTTTTCAGATTCATTAGAAAGATATTCACTAACAGATTTAATTATTTTTGGTTTCACTCAAATCCGTTTTGTTTTGCACCCGGTACAGTCAGTCAAAGTTTGAAATGGAAATTTGAAACTACCGCGCCATTTCAGGCCTTGTTTATAATTCAAAGTAATTATATTTATTTTCAATGTCGATTCAAACTTACTTTTCATTGTTATTATTTAAAATATTTATTTTAAATATTTAAAATCCACTAAAATAGCCAATTTAAAAATTTTAAATTGGTTCAGATTTTCCGGGTCGTTACAATCCCCCCACTTAAAACTTTTCGTCCCCGAAAAGGAACAAAGTCAAAAGTGGTTTGATCAATCAACTCTACTTTCAATCTGTCTTCCATTCTCCAACTTTTCAGTTTTTGAGAATTTTCAAATTCTTCAAAAATTTGGCTAACACCAGGAATTTTCGAAAAATTTCGCCATAACCTCCTTTGTATGGGGAGGGGTTTGGAAATTTATTGGGCCGTATTAGGTATCCAATAAATCCTATAAAGCATACACATATTTATAGTGATATATTCTGGTGTTTACAGGGGAGCGTGAATAGATAATAACTCCAGAGAATAAATTCTCGTCACCCTGTCAAAGCCTGAGGGAGTGTGTATTTTTAATTGCTCCAGAGAATAAATTCTCGTCACCTCGTCCCGTGTGGGAAATAAATAATCCATGTGCCGTATCTAATGACTAGAGAGACGTGATTATTGTCAACTCCAGACCCGTGTGGGGTTTTTATTAATCTGGCAATTTATCGTTACAATTTTATATGGTCATATCAGTCATCAGTTCAACCCGTAATATATAGTCATCACCATACAAGCCTCTCGCTCGTATGGTCAATCTTCCACCTCGTCACACAAGCTCCAAATGCTTATGTGGTATATGATGAAGTATGCATATCTTCAAGAAGTATGCCATGCAATGTAGTTCAAAATTAATTGTTACAATCCTATGGAGATGTTTATTATTACACACAGAACAACCAGCACTCCGCATCCAATGGCATTCACAGGAGTTGATATAATAATATTTCGCATCCAACTCATTAAGGTTTACCTATTTGTCGGGCACGCAAATAATTTCTTTACTCAACAGCTATCCATTTACCTGTTCAAACATATATGATGCACATGTATATATTTCTATCTATTTTTATATCAGTTCAATGTGTGATTTAATCGAATAAATTCTACCATTCATTCTCTTATTAATTAAATTAACTATCGTTCTAATAAATTAATTAATTCAACCCACTATCACACAACACAAACAACAAGCAATTTGTTTTTAACTTTTCAAAATCATACAAATTAATTCATACACTCTTTTTAAATTAGTCAGACTATAGAATTAAAAGTGCACATCCATGGAAAGAAAATAACAACAAAGTAGAGAACTAAATGATAATGCAAAGTATGATAAATGTACCTTGCACCGGAGTCAATCAGAGATATCTACTCGACACTTAGGATAGGCTTTTTGAATGCTCTCCTCAGTTTCCCAAGTACAATCTCGCGGATCTCCACTCCATTGCACTTTGACTAAGTGAACCTTCTTGTTCCTCAGCTCTTTGGTTTCTTTGCCAATAATCTTGAGCGGCTCCCTTCTTACAGCCAATTCTGGAGTAATTTCGATATCTTGTTGTGCGGCCTCTTCCACAACCAAGTCGGGGTCATGAACATGCTTTCGAAGTTGAGATATGTGAAATACATCATTTACTCCAGGCAACCAATCAGGCAATTGAACCCTATAAGCAAGAGTTCCAATCCGTTCAAGAATAGGAAACGGACCAATGAATTTGGGCGCCAATTTCCCAGTTTTACCGAACCGGATAACTCCTCTCATCGGCGATACTTTCAAATATACATAGTCGCCAACAGCAAATGATATATCTCTTCTTCTCTTATCGGCATAGCTCTTCTGTCGGCTTTGAGCGGCGAGTAATCATTTCCTAACGAAATCGACTTTGTCCGCAGCATCACGGATCATATCTGGTCCTAATACAGGTCTATTACCATGTTTGACCCAACAAGAAGGAGATCGGCATGGTCTACCATACAATGCTTCGAATGGTGACATTGTCAAGCTCGCTTGGTAGCTGTTGTTATAAGAGAATTCAGCCAAATGCAGATGGTCTTCCCATGATCCACCAAAGTCAAGAACACAAGCCCACAACAAATCTTCTAGAATACGATTCACCCTCTCAGTTTGACCATCTGTCTGAGGATGATAAGCGGTGCTTCGATTCAGCTTGGTCCCCAGTTCTACTTGAAATGCCTCCCAGAATTTGCTAGTAAATATTGGATCTCTATCACTCACTATACTGATCGGCACTCCGTGTAGTCTAACAATTTCCTTGAAATATATCTGCGCCAGACTCTGAGCAGTTCTGTTTGATCTGACAGGTATGAAATGGGCGGTCTTCGTGAAGCGATCTACGATCACCCAAATACTGTCATTTCCTTTTCTGGTTCTGGGCAAACCATCTATGAAGTCCATGGAAATATGTTCCCACTTCCAACCAGGGACGTCCAGCGGTTGCAACAATCCAGCAAGTTTCTGTTGGTCGCTCTTTACTAGTTGGCAAGTAGGGCATCGGCTAACATATAAAGAAATGTCCCTCTTCATCGACTTCCACCGGAAAGTGCGTTTGATGTCATTATACATTTTGCTTACTCCCGGATGGATACTAAGTTTTGACTTGTGGCATTCATCCAGCACTTCCTTTCGGAGCTCAGGAATGTTAGGAACACAGATTCGACCTTTTAGCCTTAGAATCCCATCATTATCAACCTGAAAACTCGAGGACTCGCCTTTCTGAATTATCTCTTTGATCTTCTGAATGAAGTGATCATCCTTCTGAAGAGCAGATATTTTATCTATCAATGAAGTCATAATAATAAAACTGGCGATCATTACATTCTTTTGGCTTAACGCATCGGCCACGACATTGGCTTTCCCTGGAGTGTATAGAATCTCAAAATCGTATGCTGCAAGGAACTCTAGCCAACGTTGCTGCCTCAGATTCAAATCCTTCTGGGTGAACAGATACTTTAACGACTGGTGATCTGTAAACAGTTCGAATTTCTCACCCAGAAGATAGTGTCTCCAGATTTTCAAAGCAAATACGATAGCCAACAACTCAAGATCATGAGTAACGTAGTTCTTTTCATGCGGCTTCAGCTGACGGCTATCATAAGCAACAACTTGACCTCTTTGCATTAATACTGCACCAAGGCCTTCTCTAGAGGCATCTGTCCAGACTTTCAAGTCCTGATTGCCGTCGATAATCGTTAACACTAGAGCAGTTGTTAATCTTAACTTTAGCTCCTCAAAAGCCTCCTCACGTTCTGGAGTCCACTTGAATTTTGAGTGCTTCTTTGTAAGCTTCGTTAAGTGACTAGATATCTTTGAAAAATCTTTAACGAACTTCCGGTAATAACTAGCCAAACCGAGAAAACTGCGGACCTTTGTAGGAGTACTAGGCTGTTTCCAATTTTGAATAGCTGTGATTTTACTTGGATCCACAGCAATTCCTTCTTTCGACACGACATGGCCAAGAAACTTTACTTCATCTTACCAGAATATACATTTGAAAAGTTTCGCTTTCAATACATTCCTTCTCAGAATTTCTAGAACCTGTTCCAAATGCCTTTCATGTTCGGCCTTTGATTTAGAGAAGATTAGAATATCGTCAATAAAAACCAGAACAAACTTATTCAGGACTCCTCTGAACACTCGATTCATCAAATCGACGAAGTATGCTGGAGCGTTACATAAGCCGAACGACATTACTAACCACTCATAGAATAAGTCTGGACCTCTGAATGATGTCATAGGAACACACTCTTCGGCAATTTGAAGCCGATGGAAGCCTGTAGCTAGGTCCATCCTTGAAAATACTTGTGCTCCATTCAGACGATCCAATAAATCATCGATTCGCGACAATGGATGTTTATTCTTTATTGTCTGCTTGTTTAAATCACGATAATCCACACATAGTCGAAGAGTACCGTCTGACTTTGGGACAAACACCACTGCTGCCCCCCAATCAGAGAAACTAGGTCTGATCAGACCCTTCCATACAAGCTGCCGTGTTTGATTGTCTAGTTCTTCTTTCTCCTTTAGGGTCATCCTCCGAATGGCGTGCACTACTGGCCTTGCGTTCGGAATTAAAGCGATCTTGAAATCAATTTCTCTCTGTGGAGGTAAGCTAACAACTTCTTCAAACACGTCCGCATAATTCTTTACGACAGGAATATCTTTGACGAGGTCACGAACATTCTCTGTGACTACAGGGATATTTTCTATTTGAGCAGGAGAAACATCTAGAGCTGACCAAAAGTCTTTTCTATTTGAATTCGGGCCTTCACATGGTATGGTTATATAATTCCCTGATTTAATCTTTGCCCCAACAACTCTCTCGGCGCATCTAACCTCAGCTTCATATTTGGTCAACCAGTCTAACCCCAAGATAAGATCGAATTCAGTAAAATTCATGACGATTGAGATGGTAGGGAACTTATAACAGGAAAAAGAGAAAGGTACTGCACAAACCCAACTGAGATCGAGGGAACCCCCAACCGAATTATGGACAGTCATTGGTTCTTTGAGCTTCTTCAAATTCAAATCCAACTTCTTAACTGCATTCTTGGCAATGAAGCTTTGTGACGCGCCTGTATCAAACAGTACTTTAACTGGAATGTTTTTGACATTAAGCGTGCCTTCCTAAACATCTGGTCTTCCCTGACTAGCTGAGGGCTCAGAAGTTTCTGCTACTTCATTTACTTGAACTATTTCAGTCTTTTTCAACAGCCAGCAATCTTGCTTTACGTGACCATCCTGATGGCAGAGATTGCATTTTCTATTCTCTTGAAATCCCTCCTTGGATTGAAGTCCACCTTTTAATCGCTTCTTTAAGGGTCCGCAGTTTATCGACAAATGCCCTTTCAGATGGAAGTTAGAGCAAGTGGCGGTCTTTACTGGTTCTTTCACAGAATTAGCCCTTTTTCTCTTGGCACTGGGCTTCTTACTGACCTCTGACCTCTTACTGGCCTCAGGAATATCAGTTTCAGCCTTACCTTTATTACTAGAACCGACTTCCTCTTCGTACTGTAACATACCCTTCTTGTCGAGATCTTCATACTGATAAGCCATGTATATCATTTCTGAAAAAGAAAGCTTCACATTCCTCATTACACTGTTCTGATATTTTCTTTGAAGCCCGTTGATAAATCTCAGATTCTTCCTCTTCGGATTTTGAATTAGATGAGGGGCAAAGTGAGAAAGTTCATTGAATTTCTTATGATATTCTAGAATGGTCATATCTCCTTGTATCAAATAAGAAAATTCATCACATTGCCGCTCAATTGCTTCAGGAGGAGTAAATCTTTCCAGGAAAATCACTTTGAATCTATCCCAGGTGATATCACCTTCTGGATTATCCTTAATAACCGAATCCCACCAGAACAAAGCTTCGTCTTTGAGTGCCCAGGAGGCCAGTAATCTTTTCTGGTCATCCCTCAGCTTTAATCCTTCAAAGATTTTCTCAGCCGAACGAATCCAAGCTTGTGTTTTCATAATAGATTCTTCGCCCGAGAACGGTTTTCCACCCAGATTTCTATATTTCATAAATAGAGCTTCTATATCCGGGTCAGTATTACTTCTTCTGTTTCTGGCACTCATTTTCTAGTACTTCTGCAAATAGCAGATCAAGTGTCAGGTCAACAGAAAAGATATTTCGAAATATAGAGACAAATACTTGAATGTAAATGTGTCTACTGGGGTGTATTTCATTCTGCTATACTCATACTAGGATATTACTGATCCTATTTGTAATGAGTTACCCGTCCAAGAACAATACTGGTTCTATTTCTGACGAGTTCGTTAATATGTTATATTCCAGCACTAAGCTTAACCAAAGCTCTGATACCACGATGTGACGACCCCAAAATCCCGTACCACGGTGTCAAGGGTAATCTTTGGAATATAACACATAAACAGATAATAGCAGAACATAAATAAATAAATACACCAGATAATGAACAAATAATCACTGGATAAACGAAATCATCAGAGTTACACAGTATACAGGATCATACTTAGTACAAATAAAGTTCAGCTATACATAAATGTCTACAGCGGAAAACAAAACATAATGTACAATAGGAGCTGAACAGCATATAAAGAGATAAATGATAGAATCCGTCTTCAGCTCCAGCTATCCAGAAAGAGCCTGCTAATAACCTGAATACAAAGCTTTCCGTATAGAAAAAGGGGCACCCGAGTTTGCAAGTGAAACAAACTACGAGTTAGTCATGGGAATGGTATGAGAAATCTACTTAACATATTTATAATATGGCTAATCACAGGACCACGCCACTTTCACGGAACGGGTTTACTCCATTGGATTGCCAGTGCTTTAAAACAAATAATTCTTTAAATATCGCAATGCTTATTATAAAAATGAAGCCATTATAAGACTCAATTCTCATCACACAATGCAACGCAAACCGGAGGATAGAGTTTTACCTTATAATGGCCAAAATATGCTTGATACGAATAAAATGAAAGCATTTGATATTATTACTAGTGTTTATATGTTTCGAAAACAATTTCAATCATAACTATCAATCATAGACGGCATGGGTACCATATATCATATCGCCATATATATATACAATCAAAATCGCACGATATCGTATTTGGAAATTGGATTTCCGTCATGAACCAAGGCAAAAGATAGTCCTTACCGACTTCGAGACGCTCTAGCCCGTGTCTCAGGAACAGCCGCAACTGCCCCTTGGATCGTCAGGGCCGGTCCACCGATGTGGATTATTATGCCTGAACACTGCGTTTCCCCACCCTTTGGGGCGTCAATGAGCCAACGAATGACTCCATCGGTCCTGGATCGACCGATATAACCGACGCGCCTCGCAATAGCAACAACCACATAGGTGAAAAATGGTATAAATGTCAGCCAGTTTAAGCACCGACACCACCTCTAACTAGAAGGAAACGCATGCCCTCCCTGATGTCCTCTCCCGTTTCTGGTTCATACCGGGGTGTGAGGCTCGCGAATTTACGTTATACACAAAGCTACGCCACACAGGCGGTGCTTTGATCATCCACCACAAGACTTTGCTTTTCAACAGAAGCCTTGAGCACTGCATCTTAGCATGCCACACAGGCAATTCACACCATGTAACTGATGACTATCAATCACACAGAATGAATTCCAATGTCAGACACACAGTCCATTTGCAAGTCCGTTCTGGGTCTGAATGAAACCGGAGGCACTATATACCTCGCAAACCCATCAATCTCCACGTACGTCTGGATGATCCCCACTCATTATCCATATTTCGGGATGCCTCCCAATCAGGACATCAGTTACCATCCAAACGAGGTGAAGAACTCCGGTCTTCGACCACCGTCTTCATCTTCGATTTCTTATCGTCGATTCAGTTATTCAGAATGGGATAAACCCGGTCTTTCTGAGCAACTCGCGTATGTAATTACAAGTGCTACACAAACACGACACACACTTTATTCCAATTCATTAGTCACTAACCGTAAATCAGTAAGAGAACGATTTCCCAAATATTAACCCCGAAGGCCGAAACCAACATCAGATCAAAACCCAGGAGACCATTCGACTTAGCTAACCTTCAATTAATTTCTAAATTTCACATTCCATATCGTTTATAATATTTTATAACGATTTATCGCTATTTTTATTTATTTAAAAATGACCAATTTATCTAAACGACGCTTCGGGCCATAACGCGGCTGTGGCGCTGTTTTTCTTCAGATTTGATTTACACATGTCTGAAAATCTAACCGTTGGATCTTCACAAAATTTATATCATTAGAAATATCTTTTCAAAACGAATCCAATGGTTCCAGTTTCGGGAAAATCCGACGGTCGGATCTCCCGGTACAATCGTTTGAAGTTTCAATTTAAAAATACGAACTACAGCGTCGTTATTCGATTTAATTTAATTATATATATATATAATCGATTCTGGCGCTGTTTTTTTCAGATTTGAATTAAACATTCCAGACAATCCAACCGTTGGATCTTTGCAAAGTTGGTGTCGTTGGAAAGATATTTCCAAAGCGAACCCAACGGTTTCGATTTCGGGAAAATCCGATGGTCGGGTCTCCCGCACTAATCGTTTGAAATCACAGTTTCAAAACACGAACTGCAGCTTCGTTATTTGATTCATTTTAATTATATATATATAAATATAATCGATTCTTCGATTTCAAAACCATATTCATTTCATATCTTTGATAAAAATGATATTTTTATCAAACTAACTTCTATTTCGACACTTCACTATTTTTAACAATTCATGTATATAATAAAAATATGATTTTTATTGTCAAACAATTTATTTCAAAACACGACTATTTTATATAGTTCATATAGATGGTAAAAACATGATTTTTATTATAAAACAATTTCTTTCAAAACACGGCTATTTTATATAGTTCATATAGATGATAAAAATATGATTTTTATTATAAAACAATTTATTTCAAAACACGAATACCTTTCAACACATGAATTTCCATTCAACGAATGAATTTCTATTCAACACATGAAGGTTTTCTATAGATTATATATATAGATAAAAAGTGATTTTTATATTTAAAACACGAATACCATTCAACACATGAATTTCTATTCAACGAATGAATTTCTATTCAACACATGAAGGTTTTCTATAGTTTATATATATAGATAAAAAGGTGATTTTTATATTTAAAACACGAATACCATTCAACACATGAATTTACATTCAACGAATGAATTTCTATTCAACACATGAAGGTTTTCTATAGTTTATATATACAGATAAAAAGGTGATTTTTATTGCAAAACAATTTATTTCAAAACATGAATGTCGTTCAATAGATGAATTTTTATTCAACACACGAATATAGTTTCAACACATGAAAATAATTCTAACACGTGAATATTATTAAAAATTTCGGCAGCATAACGGCAGGGTAGTTAAAACCGGGGTCGTCCCTAGTACGTCTCCTCGCTCTACCTTAAAGCCTCGCAGCTTTTGACAATGGGGATTTCATGCATCTAGTTTGCACGCAGGCGGCATGTATATTTTTTTTCCATTTCCACAAACTAATCCTATGTAGGTTTCAACCAAATAATTCTCAACCACAAACGGGTATTTTTCAACCACAATCAATCAATTTTTACCAAAAATAATTTTAATCAACCATTCGTAATCAACCAAATTTCACACCAATCACAACCAATAAATATCGTCCATGGTTTGTGGACGAGGGGCGTGTATATATATATATATAAGCATTTCACTTCTATTTCAACAAATATATAATTTTTACAACGCGTATATAACTTATACATCGAACGTACAACCTATACAACGCTTATACATGAGGTGTACAACGCTTATATAAGTCATACATCGACTATATAATTTATACATCGTTGTTTTCCATATCATTTATAATTTAGAAATCTCACTTTTCATATATACAATGTTTTCACTTTCATAAATAAAATATTTTCACTTTCATATATACAATATTTCACATTTCATTCACATCGTATATGTATATTTCATTCACACCGTATATATTTCTCATTTCAATATATATATTATTTCCATTTCATATATATTCATTTTTCACATTTCGTATGTATATCAATTTCATTGCAAATAGATATTATTTCCTTTTCATATATATTTTATTTCGATTTCATATATATTTTATTCTCATTTCAAATATATACATTCACATTTCAATTTATTTCATTTCACATCACGATCAATTTTCACACAGAATACAATCAAACAAGTCGTCCATGGTCTGTGGACGACGGGGAGCAGTTCATATATGCAGTTACAAATTAAATAACTGTACAAAAAATTATAGTGAGAGAATTCTCACAGTGGTCGATCCTGAAATGTAGTATTCGATGCTTTCATTTCTGTTTGAATTTGAATTTGCTTGCAATTCTCATTTGCTCTGCCTTTGATCTAGTCGGTTCTGAAATGTAGTGCTCTTCAAGACGGTTCCAACGCAACTCGTTTTACTGATTTCTGATTCCGTATGAGAAAGATACAGCCATCAATATGTTGTATAATTAAATAAAGAATTAACCAAATTAATTAAAAAAAAATTAACTTGGCTAATCCTTCTTCCACCCGTTCAGGTAAAAACCCATTCGCACCATGCTTCCAAACTAGGGTTCCACACTGCGCTTCCATGCCATCGCCGGAGTCCAATCGGAGGTGCCCACGTGACTCGCCGGAGTGCCATGCCCCAGTGCCGCCCCTCCCCTTGAAGACCGCACCCCCCTTGCGCCTCGAAAATCGAGATGAACAGCGGTCCTTCAGCTCCGGATTTCTCACTCCACACTCAACCATCTTCGATCAAACTGGTGTGGATTGGAAGCTTAAGGAGAGCTCTGCAATATTCTCTAAAGAACTGAGGTGCAATTTTTCGTGTGGAGGGAGATCGGGAGGGAAGATTGAAGGAACGGTTTGGAGCAATCATCGAAGAGGGTAGCGGCTGCGTTTGTGTCCTAGGGTTTTAGCTTTTATAGATAATTTTATTATATTTTATTATTATTTTATTTCGAAAATATATGTTTTTGCATACGAACTCAAAATCAAACCCAACAACTGTCGCCCCTTGCTAAATACCCCCATTTCGAACATAATGGGATATGTTTCGTTGGCCAATTCGACTGTTACAGTCAGTTTTCCTTCAAATTAAAGTATAAAACATTCAATATTTGATTTGAACGTACATTTCAATTTGCCGGGGCCACAAACTGATTCGAAAAAATCCAGAAAAATAAATCTAGCTATGTTTTGACGATACGATCCTGACAAAACTAGTTTCGTTGAATTCTGAGACCGTTTGAAAAATGACTATTTTCTGGTCGATCCAATTTAACTATAATGGACCAAAACACATTTTCCTTCGCCACGCTCACATACTGACTTCAAAAATTATGAAATTTAAAACCTAGCAATAATTTGTCATCCCGGATCCAACAAAAGTGGTTTCGTCGAATTCTGAGGTCGTATGCAAAATGGGTATTTTCAAGGGCGATATAATTTCCATAACTTTTGCTTTCCGCTATGAAACTTCGATTTTTCAGATTCGTTAGAAAGATATTCACTAACAGATTTAAATATTTCAGGCCTGGTTTATAATTCAAAGTAATTATATTTATTTTCAATGTCGTTTCAAACTTAATTTTCATCGTTATTATTTAAAATATTTATTTTAAATATTTAAAATCCACTAAAATAGACAATTTAAAAATTTTAAATTGGTTCAGATTTTCCGGGTCGTTACATGAAGTACCTTCTCCCTTATTAGTCTTAACTTCCTTAACATTCTCAACCAAATATATAACTGCCTCAACAAGGGCTTTAAACGTAGCTCCAAATGTGACTTGGGCCAAAAGCATCTCCTTCTGTAGAGAATTCAACCCTTTAACAAACCTAAGAGCTTTATCCATTGGGGTTATCCACTAACTCTCTACTGATATTAGAAAATTCTATAAACTTTGCCTCGTATTCTTTCAACTTCAGCTCTCCTTGTTTCAATTTGATAAACTTTTCTAGCTGTAGGGACTTTTCTGCATTAGTTAAGAACTTAGCCTCAAAACGGGTCCTAAACTCTTCCCATGTGAACATTCTACCTAAGTTCTCTTATGAAATTAAGTTCCACCATTTAGGGCTTCTCCCTTCAAATGCCAAGCTGCTACCCTATACTGAAGTTGATCATCCCATTGGGTAGCTTCAAAGATACTTTCGCACTTGGAGATCCATGCTTTAGCTTCAACGAAGTTCCCAATTTTCGAAAATGACTTGCCTCCTAAGCTCACAAAATCTTTGCAAAGATGAGGGAAGTTGAGGGCCCCTTCAGCGAGTTGAGCGGCTGGTTCTGCTAGGAAAGGATTGGTAGTAAGGACCTGTTCCACAGTCCTAAGATATTGTTGGAACTATTCTGGCAAGTAACGAGGCTTTGCCAGATTCCCCTGCTCGGGCTAGTTATCGGCCATTTCTTCTATCTGAAAAAGTAAAAACCCTTTAGTGGACTTCCTTCGATAGTATTAAGGCCAAAAATAAAGATAGAAAGAAAAGGCTGTCTAGTATAATTGCATATGTTTTTGGGGTATAGTACTTATATATATACAGTTTTGAAAACCTTTTCAAATAACGAATACGTCTCTCATATATATATTTCACTGTAATCGGGTAACCTATGCTCTGATACCAAATTTAACAACCCGCCCAGAGTGGGCCTAAATTACAATCCAGAAAAGGCCCACCGAAACTTAGAGTCACTCTAAACGGATCGTTGGTTCCTATAAGGATTAACTACAACAAATATATAAAGCAGTCTAAAACGAAAATCAGAATCTCACATAGTGGAAAGGACAAAATACAATAGCATAAATAGATGTACCATTATTTAGAACCAGAATTTCAATTACAATATGTCTCACAGATAAAAAGGTACATCATTTATCATCCCAATTACATAATAATAATAGTAATAAAGCAACTACCATAATAACTAAATCTTTAAGAGGATCCTTCTCAAAATAATCGTTCCTCGTCCTTAATCAACGGTCTCACCTACTAACTTGTTAATGTTAAGAGGAGGGAGGTCAGAACATAAAGTTCTGGTGAATGAAATGCATATAAGTTAAGCACTATTTCCTACGTTTGGCAGTTATAAACTTTTTAGGTTATGTCTACGTAACATACACACACAATACAAACATGTGAGGCGAATGTCCTAGAAGTCATTTATGGCTTATATGTAAGTCTAATGGCGAACATGCTTACAATCACTTAATACCCCAACCCCAAAAAGGTACTTTAAGGGGTGGACGTTCTTACGGTTACTTAATACCCCCACGAGGCAGGCCATTCTTAGTCACTTAAGGCCATATCTTAATTTATTTAGGTGGATATCCCTACAGTCACTTAGTACCCAATGGCGAACCCCTAACCACTTAAGACCCCGTTCTGACATCAATGTTATAAATAATAACTCTCCCTGTAGGTCAATAAGTAGTAACAACTATTTATTACCAGGATTGGATCAGGAACACAGCCTCATTTAAGAAGATCCCTTCTAGCAAACCTTTTTGTTACTATCTAGCTATTCTTGCGAGTTAACTCCTAACCACTTAATTTTTCCCTTAGACGGTGGTTCCTTAGGCCATATATATAATACATCCCTAGGTCAGCCTTCATTGGCCCCTAGATAAGAAGTGGACATTACTTGGAGAACTACCTTACTCACATTATCATTTATTAGGACCATTTAATACCTTACAGGAGAAAGGCGATCCCAACAACCATTCGAATTCTTAAAGGGCGAGCCATATGACTTGGGTTCTAAACCAAGGAGTGGAACTTAGGAGCGACTCTAGTCTTAACCACTTAATACCCAACAAGAGATAGGTCATCCACTTAATACTTTTTTCCCTAGACAGACCTACTTTATACACAATATATATATGTAATTGCACACTAGACATCTCACATTAGGCCTACCACTTGTAGATGGCGGATTTGTCGGGAGGTTCCGGGTAGGCTTCTACTACAAGTTGGGCCTCACCTCATATTATAGTGTACTAATTATAATGTCACATGACACCTAGACCTCTCACATTTACTAGATTTACTTGTAGATGCTGGATTTATAGGTCGGTTCCAGGCCAAATTTTAATATAAGTAATGGTTAACCTCGTGTCTATATGCCATTAATTCTAAATAAGCCACTAACTCACACACATACAAACATAAAAATTCCTATGGGGACATTTGAATTCTATTCGTAATTTAACCGTATTTAATATGTATTAATATTACATTTTTTATGTTATATATATATACATAGGACATAAATTAAGCGAACGAGATTAACTTCCTTACCATGTTTTGAAATGTCAATACCTATTCAAATTAAAGGTGTACAAGTCATTTCCCATAGTTTCTTCAATCATGGCATAAATGTACATATTAACATGTGATAATAAAATGGGGAAAACAACCATATCAAATAACCTAGGTTTGACTTTATTATTGCGACAATAAAAGATAAACACAATATCATATATCCAATATTCATACATATTTATAATTCTTATTTTGAATAGATTCATTTCTTATGTATGTTTATATGCAAAACCTTAATATCTAGGTATCTTGTAAATAATACGCTCAAATACTATATTCATAAAAATTGAGATATAAACCTATTCATATTTACAATTCTATCTAAAGCTTAACCTTTTACAAAAAACCAAATATATGTATTTACATGAAATAAAATAAAAGTAATCCAAACAATATAGAAAATTATACAATAAAAATCATGTTGCTATTTTATTATTACAACAATCCAAAACCACATATACAATTAGATTGACCATTTCTACATTTAAGTATAATACAATTGAGGGGTCTAATAATGTTTTCTTTTCATAATATCTCAAATCTTTCTAGGTACAAAAATCCAACTTTAAACTATCAAATTATAGGAAATAGTAATTTAGGTGAATTCCACTCACAAGGCTATAAGAATGAGCAATAAAAGAAATGAAAGGAATAAAGTTTGGATTTGGCCTTCGTGAACAATCGTGCTCCAACCTTTCAATTCTATATATATGAGAATCACATGTATTAGAATCTTATATGTATAAATCTAAATTCTAGAATTAATCTAATCTAAATTAGAATAGATAGAATAGGTTAAGTAGATAAAAGAAGAACCTAAACCCTTTTCCTTTTCTAAAAATTAGCAATGGCAGAAAGGATCATGGAGGCAGAGAAGAGAATGATTGTAGGGTTTTGAGTGAGGGTTTGGGGCTCTATTTACAATTGTTATTGTGTATACTGGCCGTTAGATTTAATTAATTAAACCCAAATGGTACGTTTGATAAGAATTATAAATAAGTTCCTATTCAAAACAATCTTCACTGGGCTCTGCTACAGGAGGGTGGTCGACTACTCCTATAGAAGGGTGGTCAACCGGGGCAGTCGACACACCTCCTAGAGGGTAGGTCGACCCTTTTCCGGGGTCAAGCTCAAGAGACAACTTCTCCTGCACATTCCTTTTTATTAATTTTCTAATTAATTTTAATTAATTGCTTTCCTTTTTAATTATTCTTGTCCCCATTGTATACGAATGGATATATACACAAGTTTGAATTCAAAAGGAATATTGTTTTTCATGCTTATCCAATTAATATATTCCAGGTGTGTATATTAATTTTTTTGAAATTCAAACTTTGTACGTTAATATATACACAGAACTTGATTTGTTAATAAATTTTGCATACAGAAACTATTTTAAGTAAACAAAATATGAAAATGGTTCAGAATCTTGCCATGAACACAACTATGTACTTTCGTGGCCCAATTCCCAATTATCCAAAATTCCATTTTCATCCCATTAACATATTATTAATTATTATTATTAATTATTTTAAATTAAATTAACTTATGTTTGTACTAAGTATATTTTACGAGGTGTTACAGAATGAGAGGTTTTGTCATGGAAGCGGGGGATGTGATCGTAATGGCAGTCTTTCTCTCTTGTGCTCCCTCTCTTTTTCTCATTCACACTCCCTCTTCTCTCTTTCAAGATCCCTTTTTTCTCTATCACACCTTTATATTCGTTCATGTTCAGATAAACTTCTTGAAGAGGGTCCACTCCTAAAAAGACTGGAGCTAAAATAATCGATGATACTTCCTTCTCTTTGTCATCAAGCCATTAATTCAAAAAAAAAAGTTCAAATTCAAAAATTGAATGGAAAATGAATGTTATGACATGTAGTGCTCGTGCTGTATGTGTCCTAGTGATCCGCCCAATGGACCCAACCCTGAGGTTTGGCTAGTTGGAGTGATCTTACCAGCTTTAACTAAAGTTGTCTCTTCTTTGGAGCCTAAGAAGAATGATGTAGGATCCTTATGTTGAGTAGAATGATTCCCATCTGAAAGTGGTACATCACTCAATCCCCTGAATAGTGACTCAGTACTCCTGAATCTGGTGCCATGGACTGAAGACTCGGCTTGAGGCGAAGTTTTGCAGATGACTTTTCGGCAACTGACTTCTTTGGAGAAGGACTTTCAAGCCCTTCCTCAACCTCTTTCTCTAGTTGCCTTTCCTGCTCTTCCTCCTTGTTTGTCTCTCCTACGGATTCCCGACTAGACCCGAGGGCAATAGCTTTCTTGGTGGTGCCCTCAATGCGGGCCTGAACCAAAGGTTCAACTTCCAATAGACCCTCGATTAGGGAACAACTGCTAGGCCCCGAGCACCTCCTCTCCTTGGTCCACCAATTGGGGCACCATATATGCCCAAAATTTGTTTTTCATTGAGAAAATGGAACAAGGGTAGAAATTTGTCAGTAATGCATCTCTTAACACTTCGGCCGTCCTTTGAGACACTGCTTAGAGTGTGAGAACCCGTAACTTCCCCGTGAAGGAAAGAGCGGATACTTTGAGAACAACACACAAATGAACGCAGACGGAAGAACATTTCATTGCTATTACAACAATTCCATCAGATACAAGAATACACAGAGTATAATTTAATAAATTACATTCGATAAATATCAGAGATTACAATAAATTACATAGCAGCGGAAAATAATATAAAACACAACTGAAAGTAATGCACGGATACAGAGCTTTCCGAGCATCGTTCCAGCTGTAAATCAGGATCCTGTGAATATAAATCTGCAAAACCAAAACTACTAGCTGCCCGTGTCGAAAATAAGGGCACCCAGAGTTTAGGTTAAAATAATAAACTCCAGGTCAGTCATGTGACTGGTGTGAGAACTAAAACAGTTATTTAAAACTTTACTTTAAAAGAGAGTAATTCAAGGGACCACGCCGTATAACACGGAACGGGTTTCCTCCCAAGAATACCAGTGCATAGAATAAACAGCACAATGCTTTTTCGAAAAATGAAGCTATTATAAGACCCAGGTCCCATCACACAATGCAACACAAGCCGGAGGATAGGGTTTTCCCTTATAATAGCCAAACATGCTTGGTACGTTTAAAAACAAATCATTTGATACTATTATAAGTGTATAGTGTCAAAACAATTTCAATCATAAATATCAATCCTAGGCGGCATGGGTACCATCTATCATGTCGCCATACTCGGCTCTACAATTAAAACCGCAATATCATGTATTGGAAATTGGATTTCCGTCATGAGTCGAGGCAAGGGGCAAGCTCCTCTCCGCTTCGAGACACTCTAGCAAATGCTCAGGACTACGCACTCTGGGCAGCCACTTGGATCGGTTGGGCCGGTCCTCTCTTACATTTGAGGATTAATTATTCCTGAACACACGTTTCCCAGTCCTTACAGACCTATAATCGAGGCGCCTCATTCCAACAACCACAAAGGTGAAAAGTATATAAATGTCAGGGCTGGTAAGTCACTGACACCACCAAAGCTAGAAAGAAACGTCGTGTTCTCCCAACGGTCCGTATCCCGTTTTTAACTCATACCGAGGTGTGAGGCTCGCGAATCCACGCTATACACAAAGCTGCCACGTAGGCCGTGCTTTGATCATCAACCACAAGACTTTGCTTTCAACAGAAGCCTTGATCCATGCAACTCCGCGTGCCACACAGGCAATTCATGCCATGCGATTGATATCTATCGATATATAACCTCTAAGCTCGTACGTCTCAGAGAAGGGCGTTAAGCAAGAGAATAAATTCTCCGCCGCCAAACAGATATATATTTATCATAAATCAATCAACACAGAATAAAATCCAATGTCTGACACACAATCCATTTACAAGTTCGTTCTGGGTCTAAACGAAACCGGAGGCACTTTCCTCGCATATCCATCGATCTCCAAGTACGTCTGGACGACCACCAACTATTTCCATCCTCTTGGGTGTACAGCCCAATCAGGATCATCAGTAATTATACAAACGATGTGAAGACGTCCGGTCTTCGACCACCGTCATCATCTTCGACTTATCGTCGAATCGGTTATTCAGAATGGGTATAAACCCGGCCTTTCCGAACAACCCGCGTATATTAAAAACAAATGTTACACAAACACAACATACGCCTCATTCCAATTCATTAGTCACTAACCGTAAATCAGTAAGAGAGCAATTCCCCAAATATTAACCCCGAAGGCCGAAACCAACATCAGATCAATACCCAGGAAACCATTCTTCTTAACTAACCTACAGCTAGTTTCTAAATTCCACATTCTTAGGGAAAGGTTCCCATTAATTTTATCCAAGATAAATTCTTTAAAATTTATCCTTTAATCTTCCTTTGGATATCATTTCAAACCAGATTATGGTTTTCCAAATTAGTCGAGATTAGCGAACCACACCGAAGTAATCATTTATTTTATTTCCCAATCCCAACCTATTCATCCCATGAAGCAAAACTGGTAATACTCCATATCTACTACCACGGTGTTATCGGTCAAATTAATTACCGTTTCACGTTCAAATCTAATTAAAGATTTAACTATCGCTTTGGAGCAAAACTGGCGATACTCCATTCTCGATCCTTTTCTAGATTTGATAATTTATATTATCAATCCACATTTCAATCTAATCAAAGATTCATTAAAACTCCTTTTATTGGGTTAAAGAATTAATGTCGTTTAAAACACAGTTCACGATAAACCCAAGTCACATTCTATTTATTATCGGGTTAAAGAACAAGTGTTATTTAAAACACCCTTCACGATAACCCCACAAATCAATTCTATTTACAACCCATTTCAAATCCAATTTATTTATTTAAAAATAAATGGGTTTTAATTTTAGTTCAAAACTAGTTCATTTCGATAAAAATCTACTTTTATCTTTTCAAATATGGAGTTTTTCATCCCAATTTTTCCCAAATCATTTCTTATGATTTTACACTAATTATTACTATTTTTAATAATTTTATCAAGGCCCGTACAGTCGATTTCCATCAACGGCCATCGAACTGCACTTACAACGACCTTTTCCAAATTTGATTTGGACGTATCCCCAAATCCAACCGTTAGATTTCAAATTTCTAATATTCATTAGAAAGCTCATTTCGATACGAACCCAACGGTTCCGGTTTTAGGAGAATCCGACGATCGGATCTCCCGTAATGTCCGTTCGAAGTTAATGGTTGAAATTTACGAACTGCCGCGGCGCGTTCTATTCAGGCCATTATATTATATATATAATATATACTTCGTCAATTTCTATTTAAAACGAATTTTATAAATAGTTTTGAATTCGTTTCAAAAACAATTTCAACCTTTATTTCAAATTCAAATCAAAATTGAATTTTCTATTATAAATCCTTTTTACTTTCATTTCTATTTGATTTCAATTCAAATCGATTTTAATTCGATTCGAATTCATTTTCTTTTCAATTCAATTCAATTCGAATTCATTTTCTTTTCAATTCAATTCGAATTCGTTTTCTTTTCAATTCAAATCAAATTCGTTTTCCTATTTAATTCAAATCAAATTCGTTTTCTATTCAATTCAATTCAATTTCTATTCTATTCAAATTCAATTCATTTTATATTCTATTCAAATTCAATTCATTTTCTATTCTATTCAAATTCAATTCATTTTCTATTCCAATCAAATTCAATTTCTATTCTATTCAAATTCAATTCAATTTCTATTCTATTCAAATTCAATTCATTTTCTATTCAAATCCAAATTCAATTCATTTTCTATTCAAATTCAAATTCAAATTTAAAAACGAATATAATCGATATAAATATCGTTCGCGTCAAAATGGCGCATCTCTAATCAACACGGCTTTATATTTTTCACTAACTTCGTTATTCCATTCAACAAATGAATTTATATTTCTTTCAATACATGATTCTATATTTTTGTCAACACATGACTAATCTCAACGAATGAGTACTGTCCACGTGTGACTATCTTTGTTATTTAATATATTTTATAAAAATTATGGTATCTATCGTTTGATTTCAAATTAGACTCTAATCGCAAATTAGTAAGAGCCCTGAATATTAACCCCGAAGGCCGAAACCAACATCAGATCAATATCCAGGAGACCACTCATCTTATTTATTTTCCAATTAGTTTCTAATTTTATATATGATAAGGATGTAAACTTTATTGTTAAAATATTCCGTTCAACACATGACTAATCTCAACGGATGAGTACAGTCAACACATGAACCTTTATTTTATAATATAAAGATGTAAATTTTATTGTTAAAATATTCCGTTCAACACATGACTAATCTCAACGGATGAGTACAGTCAACACATGAACCTTTATTTTATAATATTCTTTATCTTCTAAATTGGAATGAGGCCCAATCAATCACCATACAAAGTTAATTATATGGATTCCATACAACACATGTATATAATAGCAACGATAAATAATCAACCATCATCCAAAGTGCACTACACTGTATAAGCATCAAATATAGATATCTAACGCTTATAACAGCCTGTCGATCCATCGATCGACATACAACTAATTATTGGGATTAGTGTATGCCGTATTTTATCCCAATACCCGTGTGGGGTTTCAAACAATCAAACACAGATTTTATTTGTGCAGTTGGGCGATGTGTAAAATTTATCGACCCAATCAATATCAGTCAAATCAGTGTATATAAACAAATCGGCCGATTTGTTTATAAATATTTATTTATTCACTTTCACGTTAAAAATTATATTTTTAACGATAAAATATTTATTTACTAACATTCACTATATTCATATTCGCGTTAAAATATTATATTTTTAACGATAACTAATTTATTTCAACCATCTACATTTTATTATCGATTTCACATCAACAATACAAATAAATTTTCACAACACATCAACCAAACAAACAAGCCATCCATGGTCTGTGGATGACGGGTGTCAGGTGCTACTAAGCACCGTCTGCATCCTAGTATATATATATATATATATAACTAGAAAAAGAGATTGAAGAGTGAGAAATTCTCACCGATAGCTAATCCAATTCCACGACTCTTCTTATGTAGAAATCTTTGTCGTTCTCGCCTTTCGTCACTTTCGTTGCCCGTAGCCACTACATATAAAAAATCGAATTTTTACTTTGCTATTCAATATATAAAAATCGAATTTTTGCTTCGCTATTCAATATATAAAAATCGAATTTTTACTTCGCTATTCAATATATAAAAATCGAATTTTTACTTCGCTATTCAATATATAAAAATCGAATTTTTACTTCGCTACTATATAGATAAAAATTCTATTTTTATTCAACGGTGTTCATATAATAAAGATTATATTTTTATCACGCTATTCTCTATATAAAGATTTCGCCTTTTCAAATTTAAAGATTTCGCCTTTTTAAATTTAAAGATTTCGCCTTTTCAAATTTAAAGATTTCGCCTTTTCAAATTTAAAGATTTCGCCTTTTAAATAAATAATAATCGTATTTTTTTCTTTGCTAATCATACAATAAAAATCTAAACTTTTTTAAAAATAAAAATCATTCCTTTATGAAAATAAAAATCATTACTATATATTATAAAGAAAATCAGATTTTCCAAACAATGCTTATATATATAAAACTGAGAAAACAAAGAAAATAATAATAAAAACTCACTTTTTCTTCTTGAACGGAGGAGGGGGTCGGAGTTGGTGGGTGTTGTTGATGGGGGAGGCGCGCTAGGGTGTGCGGATGGTCGGGGGTTGGCACCTCAGGCGGCGGTGGGTCCCACTGGGGCTGGAGGGTTCGGTTTGGGCGGATGGCTTTGGGAAATCGAGTGGAGAGAGGGGAGGAGATGGGAGGCGCGACAGGAGGGGAGGCCATCGCCGGGGCGGCGGCGCGCGAGTCCGCCTGGAGGCGCATCGTCGATGATCCTTCTGCGTTCCCTTTTTTTCTGAACTAATGAAAACGAGAAGGGGGGGCCAGAAAGAATAAAGGGAGAGGGTTTTATTTTATTTATTTTATTTAATTTTCTCCCAAAAAGTTGACTTTTACCTACGACCTCTAAACGAGGCCCACCGCCTATCGTCCATAGAAAATTACCCCCATTCCGAACACAATGGGATATGTATCGTAGGCTGATTCGATCGTTTCGATCTGTTTCCATTAAAATCAACATATAACTCTATATATTGAATTTGAACGCGCATTTCAATTCACTGGGGTCACACACGAGCTTTAAAAATTCCAGAAAAATATTTTCTAGCTTCGTATTGACGATACGGTCCTAACAAAACTAGTTTCGTCGAATTCTGAGACCGTTTGAAAAATGGCCATTTTCCAGTCGATTAAATTCAACTGAAACTGGTCAAACGCGTTTAACTGCGCCACGCTCACATATTGATTCAGAAAATTATGAAATTTGGAATCTAGCAATAACTCGACATCACGGATCCAACAAAAGTGGTTTCGTCGAATTCCGAGGTCGTTTGCAAAATGTCTATTTTTAAGGGCTTGAATTCCATAGCGACTATTCAGAATTTTCAACTGGACATATCTTTTGATTCCCGCTATGAAATCTTGATTTGTCGGATTCGTTGGAAAGATATTATCAATTAGATCCTATTATTTTTGGTTTCTCTAAAATCTGGTTTGTTTTGCACCCGGTACATTCAATTGAAGTTTGAAATCGAATTATCGAACTACCGCACCATTTTCATTTCTATTTATAATTATATATAATTATTTATATTTTAACGATGACGTATATAATATATACGTTCGAATTCAATTCAAAAGAAATTTTCCGTCGTTTTTATTTAAAATAATTCATTTTAAATGTTCAAAATTCACTAAAATTGCCAAAATAAAAATTTTAAACTGGCCCAGATTTTCGGGTTGTTACATAGAGTATCCAAAGTCGTGTGATAAATATTGCCTGTAGGCTTGGTTGGACTCTCAACTGAACAAAGACATAGAGTGTTAGAAGCGATCTAATGAATTCGAAAGAAGTGAATGATTATGAAACCTTACTGTTTTGAATCTATCTCCTGGCAAAGACTTCTTTTTGTGGAACTTAAAACTAGTCATGTTTGACATTCCCTAACTTACTGTTCCCATCCATAATAACTCGATTGCCTGAAGTCGCTTTGAAGTAAGTGAGGGATGGAGTATCTCAACGGTTCTTGAAGTGGTAAAAGAAGATGATGTCCTCGAAGGTGGGTTTTTGATCCAAGTGCTTTCCTTGTAATATATACAAAATTACAGTGTATGGGGATAAGCATATGTTGTTGGCATAGTTGCATGGGTGCCAGTATCATGTGATGAAGAAAGTTCTGAGAAAACAGATTGAAGGGAGGAACACATCCCCCATGCACATCTATCTGCTACATGTCATATAACCCTCTGGGGGTTTATGAGAAGTATCACCCCATGGTCGGTACCCGCACTTGCTCAAAAGGAATTCTATGCTTTGCATACAACCTCCTCAATTTCGGTTTGTCCGTCGAAGTAGGCCAAAAATTGACTTGGTCGTCTAAGAAGACTGCCCCAGATAAAGTGTCAGGATCAGGATTGACTCTAGGAGCATAGCCACCTTCAACCTCATCTCCAACGACCTCTTCTTCCCCATAAGAGGTTTGTTCCCACGACGAAGAAGTTGGTAATACATCATGAGGTTGCACTCAGAACTGCATATCATCATTATCTGATTTGGTCTTAGATCTAGAATTGGAGTCTGGCTTCCTGTATATAACATCACTTCTCCTGGCTTCAAAGGCTCTGGTAGAATATCTTCTTGACATTATTGTTGTGCTACCCAAGAAATATCACTGGTTCGAGTGATTAACCTATGCCCATAATGCATGAACTAGTGTAGTGTGCGTAGTATGCAATAAAGAATTTGCAGTGGCATCAACAAAAGCAAAGTATTAAAGACAAATGATGAGTGGCAATGCAATGGACCGTCGTTCTTGACCGTCTCATCGAATCGCAATCATAAGAAATTCCAGACTGCAAAACTTATAAGGAATAATGTTCTGTTATTTGGGTCGTTCAAAGTCACATGCGAATCTTGCTATGTTCATATGCAAATGTGAAAGTCTTGATATGCTCTATCCTGACTATCCAAAAGTTCAAGTATGCAAGTTATTTTTCAAGATATGCCATTTTCATTCGTCGCAAGTTGCCTAGTCTGAGAATTTCACAAGATCAAGTGTGGTAGTCCAACATGATTGGTTTAGAGAAGCTTTGTTAGGAAACAAGATCGGGATGACCATCCTTGGTTCGACCTTCTCCTAATTGGCCATTCTGGATTGGCCAATTCGGATTGACCAATTCTAGTTCGACCTTTCCGGTTCGACTTTTGTAGTTCGACATTTTCTGGATCATCCAGTGGCTTACCGATCCGGGACTACTGGGTGGTTTCCACTTCATCTTCATCTCTTTAATTTCGAACTCCATGTTGAGTTGTCCACTGCCTTCTTGAAGCCTCCACGCTTCTCCACATTTTTCCTATGGACCAGCACAGCTACTGTCTCCTTCCTTTTTCCTCCACTATTCATCTCATCACTTCTCACCGCCTCGTGACGCTGTTGTGTCTCTATCTCGCCCATCGCTACTGACGCAGGCGTCACACGACACCAATCCCTACTGGCACTTAAAAACAGAGATTCAAATCAAATAAATGCTAAGCTAATTTAGTGAAACCCACCTAAATCGATTCGGGTTTGGACTTTGCAATAGTGGTAGCGAAAGCCTTTGATGATCTAGAGAACCAAAGTCGATTCGAATGAGGGTTTCAAAGTTAGGGAGGAAATCTCGATTTGACAGAGGTAGTAAAAGGTAGAAAGTAAAAAAGGAAAGTTTGTTGTGGGCCCAGTATATATAGGGGAGAAGAGGGTGACTTTTTCACTATTTTATGATTTGACAATGCACAGTTTGGATCGGCTATGCCGATAGGAGTCTAGATTGATCACTGAACCGGAATATAAAAAACGGAGAAAAAGAATGATGATGTTAATGAATCAAATGAAGAGATCATGACGAAGTGGTGAAAATACTCGATTCATAAATACGTATGCATGTGACTTCACACAAATCAAGACTACCTGATTAGGAAACGTGATAGACGACGTCGTATCGTAACGACCTACTTGTGTCTGAATACACGAAAAAGCCAACGACTCGACATATGTAACTAAAACTCGAAGCGATATGACTACTTCAAAGGACATGGCTATTCATTATCGCTATCCAAAAAACAAATGACATCCCAGGGTGAAAAGTTCATGGGAAGACATCTTAACTAATTCAAAGCACGTCCCATTCGCAACACGATGTACTTTGGAGGGTAAAATGTTGACCTGCTTTTTGACATGACCTTCATAGAGATAGCTGAGGCGCTCATGACTCAGAAGCAAACAGATCATGCCTCAAGCATTCAAATCAAGAAACTTCAATTTAGTATAAGTTCATATCAGTTAGACATTCACATCGGCTAAGTAGACAAGTGAAATTTTGGATCGGCCAGAGTTCAGACTGGTCAAGCAATGTACTATGGAAAATAGGTTCGATCCCCACTCGGATTGGCTAACCAACTTAAGGAGAAAACCCGGTTCGATTAGAATATGGATCGACTAGGAGAAATAAGGCCAATTTCCGGTCTGACCAACACTTAAATCGGCCATGCCGAACCAGATTTAGGCTGAACAAAAAAGAAAATTACTAGTGACGTGGCCTACTCACTCCACTCGTTCCAGCAATCCTGTTTTCCCGCACACATCTCATGTCGAACCTAATTCGTACTCTACCTATAAATAGCACCCTAGGACATCACTAGAGCAATTTCTGATCTTTTTTCATGCAAGCATTGTACTTGAGAGATCATCATTTCCCCACTCTGTAATCTTCATTTTAGTAAAGAATCAAGAGAGATTATAAAGGGGACGTAGTAATCAATAACCAATCCACTATAAATTCTCTATGTTACCGTTTCTTCATATTTTACCCTCTTAAAGTAGTTTTTTGTGTGTTTGAACCATTTTTAGTACAAACAAACTGTCCATGGAGATTTCGAGGATGAAATCCTTTATGAAGAGGAGAATCTAATACCTCAGAAATAAATAATGATAATAAGACTAATAAAGAAAAATGAATTAAATAAGAAATATGGAACTTAGAAAAGAATTAAACTAAAAGGAAAACTTCTACAAATAACCGAATTTGGTTTCAGGAACTCCATCATTGTGTCCGCAATGATTTTCGGGACATGGCTCGTTACAATCCGAGTCAAAACAGAAAAAATATGAGTGAAGGAAAATTCAAAAATTTAGAAATTTATATTTTTTAATTTACAATTAAAGATAACCATGACATAGTCTTTTACCTTAAAAAGGAAAAAAACTATATATATAGGTCGACCGCCTCAAGGACGCTCGACCGTGGCGGTCGATGGCCCTTAAGGAGTGATCAACCCTTGTAATTATACTTAGCAATTTACTTGGCTAGGTACATAATGAAGTAGAGGATATTTTAACCAAGTTCGAACCTAGTTAAGCACTAAGATTGGATGGCCAAATTTGATCCTGAGTTAGAGACATGCAGAAAAATCTAAACTAAAATTGACCTAAGGCAAAAGTTAAATCCAAAAGATAATCCGATGGCTATGATTAGGACTATAATATGGCATCACCATATTAGTTTAAGCTTGATCCAATGCCCCATATCCTCAACTGAAACTATAAATAGGAAGCTAAACCAAATCCTCATTTCATTCTAAACATTTCTGTTTCCCCTTCTTCCTCCATAATTAAACTTCCTTTCCCTCCCTCTTTGTTTTAGAGTTGAGACTAAAATTATTAGTTTTAGATGAATATAAAATAAAATTTTGTTGAAGACACCAGAATAAGGAGGATATATAAAGGCTAAGGGACAAAAGCTTTGGACATAAAGTGAGTAGGATATTACTATTTTTATGAATCAGGAAGATCACGGAATAACCTTAGAAATATTTCTAGTTTTCATATGGTTAAAGAACAGAGCACGTAAAAAATTGGCTTAAGTATAATCTTGGTTCACAAGTACCTTTTGTTAGGGACTGCGGAGGCAAGACTAACACTAGAGGGGGTGAATAGTGCTTATAAGGAATTTACGAAAATCTTAAACTTAAATGATCTACTTATATGAATCACACACCAGAGATGATCACATACACAGAATCATACACAAACACAGAAACAGATAAAAATAAAATGCAGAAAGGGAAAGAACACACCGGATTTTATACTGGTTCGGATTACTCCTACGTCTAGTCCCACACAACGCTGGATCGCGTAGAGTTTTATTATTATCAATATCCATGTAGTACCCCTTGATTTCACGACTACAAGGTTAACATCGCTTTAAATACCCTTAATTCTACGGCTACAAGGTTAACACCATTCTTTTTCCTTGATTTCAGGGCCACAAGGAACACACCCTTTCCCAAACACTTCCCAAATGATTATAACAGCCCTATAACCCTTTAATAGCACTTCCAAATTGATAGTAGTAGATAGAGTTCGAGAAGAGATGAAGTTTTGTATAATGAGTAGAAATTGGCAAAGTATAAGTGTAGAAATCAAGAAAATGATAAATAATAATGGTGGGATGAAAAGGGGTGAAGATGGAGAAGAAGAATTATGAATAAGTTTGAAATCAACCCCTTTTTATAGTGTGTGAAAGGATGCAATGTCTCAGAAACGTTACAAATGGTGAAAAGACACTTCCTTTGAAAATTGAAAAAGTGACAGTTGTATGTCGACATAGCTATATATATATGTCGACATATGTATATAATTTTTATTTTGAAATCTATTTTTCATGTGTTTAATCATATATATTATTCTGCAAATTCTTGAGTCAAAACTTAATAATATAAATGAATATTCTAAAGTATAAAATCATATAAAATCATGATAATATATTATATAAACATATTTATAAAGTTATAAGGTTTAAAACTATATAACTATATAAACTTATATATTAAAATTTAAACTTATATGTTTGAATTCATAAGTAAGATAAAATAATTTGAAATCAGAATTTGAAAATCAAAATTTGGAATTTGAAAATCAGAATTTGAAATTTGAAAAACAAAATTTGAAATTTGAAAAACAAAATTTGAAATTTGAAAATCAGAATTTGAATTTTGAAAAGTAGAATTTGAACCTAGAGTGCAATTCAGAGTCTTACATGTAAACTACACTTTATTACTATATTTTTCTTGAATTCTTGATATCCTGATTACTTGAAAACTCATGAGCCTTGAATCTTTTCTGAATCTTGAATCTCTTGAAACTCTAAAACTGTACAGTCTTCGGTATTTAAGTCCTATATGCAAACCCTGCATATACACACACACACACACATATATATATATATATATATATATATGTATATGTATATGTATATATTCTAGATAGGGATGTTAGTACATAATTTGTAATCAATGATAACTGAAATAAAGTTGTTGTCATTAAAACTCCATTATCCAACAATCTCCCCCCATTTGATGTTGACAACCTTGATTTATAAAATATTCATACATGTTCATACCTGTTGATACTTTTTGATCTGGTCCTTCGAATATTCCTCCCGTCATCATGAATCCTACATACTCCCCCTTAAACTGAGCCTAACTAATCCTTATTTTATAATTCTCCCCCTTTGTAGTCAACAGAAAGAAATTCTAAATATACCCCCTCCCTAAATTCATAAACAACTATAACCTATATCTATCTATATATTCCAAGATTATAACACTTGATACTGTATATGACTCCCCTTAAATTTATACTATATTATATCCTTTATTCTATATATAACTATCCTAATACTAATTCCAAAATCTATGAGAAACAAACATTGTATGAACTAAACAATTTAATCATTGTTTTACAAGCCAAACAATACAAACCAATGCAAATTACAACATTTTACAAAAACACGAAATACTATGTACGTATTACATCGCTTGTACGAATAAACTAGAATCCTAAACGTCTAACGATTCTTCATAATTGGGGACTTATGAATTGGGCAATTGGGGTAATGGAGACAAAATTCCCCATTTTGCTCAATTATATTCCCTTCTCGATCGAAACAAAGTTCGCCAACGTATATGACTTGATCATCCTCTTCCATGCCTTTATTTTGTGCCTCTTCTTGTTTTTCCTCTTCTATAATCTCTTCCTCCTTCTCTTCTTCCTCTTCCACTATCGAATTATCATCTTAGATGATTATCCATAACAAACTTTTGTAGATTTCTCATGATTTTTCCTTATTTTACACGCTCTTGATTCATTCGAATTTGTAGAACTTGGATTTTAGTGAGCATTTAGAGTACATTCTCCATTTTATCTTCCAATTTCATCACACGAGCGAGAGTAGAGCGTTGAAACAGCCCTTTGGATGGTCCGGCGGACGATTTGGGATTAATTTGATTATTATAATTAGTGAAGGTCAATGTTCAATTTAGTTTTGAGTCTTTTCAAAATTGAAATGAGAGAATGAATAAGAAAATTCGAAATAGGAAGTTTAAATAGTTGTTGTAACTAAATTTTGGTGGGATTTAATTTTTGAAATCTGGTAGTTATATGTCGACATATCAAAAAATGTATGTCGACATAAGTGTATTAATTTTTTTATTTTTCTGATTTTCGTTATACTTTATTATATATTAATCTATTTACTTACTCTAATTCACTTAATGAACAAATACATAATTCTCTTCTAAATTTAGTGAATGTTGCTTCTTTTAATGGTTTTGTTGATATATCTGCTATTTGTTTTTCTGTTTCTATAAATTTGAGAGAGATTTTCTCTTTACTTGTGTTATCCCTTAGAAAATGATGTTGTATATCTATATGTTTAGTTCTTGAATGATGAGTTGGATTTTTAGATATATTTATAGTGCTTGTATTATCGCAGTATATTGGTGATTTATTTATATTTATTCCAAAATCTTTTAAAGTTTGTTGCATATATATTACTTGTGAACAAGCCAAAGCAGCAGATATATATATTCTGCTTCAGTTGTTGATAGAGGTACTTTATTTGGCTTTTTACTAAACCACGAAACTAGTGAATGTCCTAAGAAATGACATGTTCCACTAGTGCTTTTACGATCAGATTTACACCCAGCATAATCAGTTTCACAATAGAAATTAAATCAAACAAATCATCCTTAGGATAAAATAATCCAAAATCTGATGTATGTTTTACATATCTTAGAATACGTTTTATGGCTTTTAAATGTGTTTCCTTAGGTTGCGATTGATATCTCACACAAAGACATACACTATGCATTGTATCTGGTCTACTAGCGGTTATATATATAATAATGATCCTATCATACCTCTATATAATTTTTGATCAACGTCTTTTGATGTATCATCTTTATTTAAGGCTATATTAGTTGCCATTGGTGTTGGTCTCCCATTTGTTGTCATTAAATTGTATTTTTTAATTAAATCTCTTGCATATTTTTCTTGATTAATAAATATTCCATTCTTTAGTTGATGAATTTTTAAGCCTAAGAAGAATGTTAATTCTCCCATATGACTCATCTCAAATTCTTGGGTCATAATATATGAAAATTCTTTATTCATTTTATTATTTGTTGATCCGAAGATTATATCGTCAACATATATTTGTAATAATAGTATATTATTATTATTATTTTGGGCAAAGACAACCAGTTTTAGAGTGGACCGTACCACATTTTCGTTATAGCAAATAATGAGTACAAAGAAAACCAGGAGATAGGAAAAATACCTATCTGTTAATAAGATGATTGCCTTGTACTAAATCCTATAACTTCTGTTTATCACCACGCAGGGTGAGATTGGTTACAGAAAACAGTAAGGCATACAATACATTAAAGGAGTTGCATAAGCAATCAATTACAAAGGCTGCAGCAGTCCTAATATGATTAAAACATTGTTGCTTGAAATACTTCTATGCTCTAGGCTTGTTAATTTTCAGGCCACTGCTACAAGACTTGCAAAGAGTTGATAATCTAACAAGCAAGCACCGTAAGCTGAAGGCAGTTCGAAATAACTCCTCGGTATAAATTCTAGGCTATCAGAAGTCACGAGAGCAGGACGATATGCTGATAGGGGAGAGATCTAAGCCGAGAGCACATAAACAACACTACAGTTCATATTATAGCAGTGAATAAGAAGCAGAAAAATGTGGATGAGTTGAAGTGGCTTTTTCATAGCTAACCAAAAGGAACAGTGGCAGTGCAGAAAATGCAATCAGGCTACCATGAAATCAATACCAAATCCATAAAACTCAAAGGATCAGCAATCAAAAGAAAGCAAAAAAACCAACAGCAAATTCACCAGCACCCAGAGTACACTCTGACGACACACACACGTAACGACTCGACAACAATCAGAGACCAGAGAAAAGCTATACCAACTGTCACAGACACAACCAAAAAACACGAAGAATAGCCCAATAGATCTTACCAAAACTGCACAACAACTACTAGCTTGTAACACCCCACATCTGTTAAGGTCACTCACAAAGGGAATGCCTTAACTTCAATGGAGTATTATGGGTACTGGAACAGAAATACTACAAGACAGACATATATAAAACAACGGAAAATAAATTGGAAGTACTTCAAATCATTTATTAAATATAAATGTTTACAAGAAAAGCCCATCAACTCCCAATACCCAATTTCATAGTTAAGATATCTGTCTTGCTCAAAAACAAAGAAGCATAAAAACAAACTACAGTATTCCCCAATAAAGCAAAGCAAGCCATAGCCAAGAGAAATCCAAGCCATACATGAAAGAGCCTTGGAGCTTGGTAAGATCCGAACTAAGCTGTATTCCCACCCTATGAACCTGGGGGGGGAACGGAAGAAAAAGAGGCGAAACAAAACGGGTCAGTCATAAAGACTGAGTAAGTCCTAGTGACTTTCAGCATAAAAATAGATAAAGATAACATGGCATGTATAAACTGAAAGTAAACATAAGCATGATGACAAGGTAGGCAAGATAAACTAAGATAACAAGATAAACTATGATAACAAGATAAACTAAGGTAACAAGATAAACTTCGGGCACGATGAAACAAGTATAACATCCCATAATTCCTATCAAGTATCCCACCGCATGGTTTCTATCAAGAATAACATCGCAAGGTTTCTAAGCTTCACCATTAAAATGATATCTATTTGCTCTGCACCACCTAACTAGCATCCTCATAAGTGTCTTACATGGAATGATCTGTATTCCTACTAGTGTCCCAACTAGTGTCCTGTGTAACAAGGATCCGTACCCCTACTAGTGTCCCAACTAGTAGCCCGTGTTATATAATAATTACAATGTGATCCCAATCCCCGCAATTATGGTAGCCTTCAGGTGTACATCGATTATGAGGATTCCACCTCGATCACCCCAATGGCCATGTATATATTCGATGCACCCTTACTACCTTATCGATCGGCTCCCTACTTGACCTAGTTCTCATTTGTGTCACGCGGCCCCCTACTTGTAGATACCTGTGTTGGTCCCACCATGGGGTGTATCAAGTCCCATGGTGGCAACCTTGACACAATCAAGATGCACAGCTTTATACCTACTGATGCCCAGTGGCTAAATTTTCTGCGCCGAAGTGTGTGCACGCCCGCACTCCGTTAGAACCTGCACTGCTGCACCAACCGCCGCTAATTTGACCTCTTATAATCAGCCCAGTAATCGTGCCCCACCCTGCCTAGCTCAGGGTTTCGTTGATACCTAATGTGGGTTACTGCTGAAATGGGTCCCCGTTACTAGGTTTTTCTAATGGTTAAGTCTGTGGGCCTATATTCTCTGATATTACCCACCAGCCCTGATGTGTACTTAACCCCGCTACTGATTCAAGCATGTGTATTCAATGGTTAAGTGTATGTGGGCCTATATTTACTAATATTACCCACCAACCCGATATGTACTTAACCCTTCTACTCGTTATGTTACCATGGTTAAGTGTTTACCTTAGTTGACTTAACCTTTCTCGCTTATTATGTTTGATTGGTTAAGTGTGGTTTATTAACTTAACCCCGTTCGTCTATCTGGTTACATTGGTTAAGAATTTTCTTGTTAACTTAACCCCATGTGTTACTTAACCCTACCACGCATCACATCAGATTGGTTAAGTGCATGTTAACTTAACCCCATCCACTAGTCATATTATAATGGTTAAGTGTTATCAACTTATTCAAGTTAACTTAACCCACCCGCTTGTCCTGTTATGTTGGTTAAGTGTTACTACTTAACCGCAATCACTTGTCTAATTAACCCATCGTATTAGTTAAGTGTTCTCATTAACTTAACCTCACTCTCTAGTCCAGTTTAATCATGTTATAATGGTTAAACATTTGCTTAACCTTACCCACTCCTGTAGTCAACATATTAAATTGGTTAAGTGTCCAGATTAACCTAATCATATTACTTAACCCACCCATTTATATCATATTGGTTAAGTGTTCTTATTTACTTAACCCTACCCACTGGTCTAATTACCATGTTACGTTGGTTAAGTATTACTATTCGTATTTCCACATGTCACCCACATGTCACCCACTTAACCCCCATGTCCCACCACATGTTTATCTGGTTAAGTATTTCTTAATTCATTAAGGCCGTAACCTTATAAAGACCTCTCACATTAGACTGACATTTATGGCAGCTGGATTTGCCGGGCGGGTCCGGGCAGTCTTACACCATAAAAGAGTCTAACCTCGTGTCTTTACAACTGTTACACTTTTAATTTGGGCCTAGGACCTCTCACATTGGGCTGACATTTGTGACTACTGGATTCGCCGGGCGGTTCAGGGCAGGTTTACGTCACAAATGAGTCCAACCTCGTGTCCTAAGCATTGATTATTACTTATAATCTTTTACCCCAATTTGAATTTATTTCCCCTATTCAAATTATCAATTTATTCCTAATTTAACGATGTCCATAATTGACTCAATTATGTCCATCAATTAATGGTATGCAAAATCATACAAATTTTACCACAATTTATCTTAGGCCATTAAAGGCAACTTATCTCAATTTATATTTATCCCTCTTTTAAGGCTATTACATGCCAACTAATATATGTACCCAATTCTAGTCAGTTTACATATATACCAAGTTTCATGCCTTTTTACATGTGTCAAGATCTAGCCAAAATTACATGTATCAAGTTTCATACCCAATAAACCCAAATCCGATGATTCATGATGTAGTTATCCCAAACTATAATCTTTTTATTTCAATACATGCCAGTTGTCCAAGTTCATAATACATGTTTATGCCAATTATAAAGTTTACAATCGCTTTCATGCTCAAATTTCCAAGTCTACACATGCCTAATTAACATAAGCCCAATCTTTTGATTTAATTTACATAGGCTCCAAAACTCATAATTTTATTTTACATGCCAAATTACATACATGTTATATATACCAAATTTCATGTTACATTACATAGATCCAATTGGTGTCGAATTCCATGTATATAATATTTATGCAAATTTTATCATAACAGGATTATACCAAAATTTACAGATCTACCCCAAACTTGCAAATAAAATGATAACATCCAATTTCATGTTGCCAATTATTAATCATATTCGTATAGGAAATAATCTCATTATTCCCCCGTATACATCTCGTATGCGAATTGCGATTTTAGGCCAAGGTCCGAAGTTGACCAAGGTTCATCAAAAGAAAATAAATAGGGGAAGGTAGAAATTTGCATAATAAATAGATCAGAGAGAAAACAACATCATGATAGGCATAAAGACATCTTGATGATAACATCATTACGAATCAAGGAAACTGCTGAATAAATCACAAACTTGTCATGAGAATAAAGGTAGACAAGTCTCAAAACTAAAGATTCAAAAAGCAACAGGAATAGATCTGAATCGATAAACATACTTAGATCCAATTCCACTTTATTTCATGCCCATATTAAAATTAAATATTTAGATCTGAAAATAACTAGCACTTACAGAGAATGGCTAATGAATTAAGAAGTGAATTTGTCGTAGAAAGTTGCAGTGTCATTGATCTATCCTCTTGAATTTGTTGTAGAAGCATTGATCTTTGATTTGATTTGGGTTTGAACGCTTAAGCTTTAATTTGGAGACGGCGGCCATGGCTCAAGAGAGATTCCAGCAGCATTTAGGTGTAAGAATGATTTGTTATGAATTAGGTTAGGTCTAGGTGTTATTTTATAGGTGTAGGAAACTCATTTAGGCCATTAGATCAACCCTAGAGTCAATCCGGACCATCAAAACTCATCCCGGGCCTCAAAAATGGGTTCTAGGCCACCTCAGGCCGACCAGGTCGACCTGTACGGGGGGGAGTCGACACTACAGTCGACACAGGGGGGGCAGGTCGACTTGGGTGTCGACACTACAGTCGACACGGGTAGTCTGCCAGAAAGTCTGCTGAAATCTTGTTTTGGCCATATCTTGGTCATACGGACTCCGATTTTCGAAAACTCGGACTCTATTTCGCGTATTTTTCCGAGAGGAACGCAATGGTGATGTCCATTTTACCTAATTCCTGATTCTTGAATTAGTTATCCTTATTTTACTATCTTTTCTGTTACATACGCCGTTATCGAACTAATTTTTCTTCTCTTCCATGTATTAATTAATTATCCTTATGCATCACCATTATTTACCTATCATAAGAATATTTTCATATATTTTATTTCATTTTTAATTATATTAAAAAAAATACGGGGTGTTACATTCTCCCCTCCTTAAAGGATTTCGTCCCCGAAATCTTCAAGTTAAGAAGAATGTGTCCTACCATCCATCATCCATCTACTCAATCATCAACCACAGGCATTCATTGTCCTTAAGAGATTTCTAATGCTGTATGAACATATGCAAGAAGTGTGTGTATATGTTCCTTGTCTAATGCAAATGATCAGGCCTGATTGATCTTCTAGATGCAAAATATGTTTAGTGCCATGAGTCCAACATGTATGCAAATAGTCCTAGTCACATAAAGACTATATGTGTGCACAAACATCCATCCATATGCAACATCCACATGATAACACATTCAATTTCATCCACAAACAGGTGTAAACACTCATGCATATGCAATATGAAAGGTGATTGAGCTGATCTAGTGCCTAATGTGTAAATGCATCCACGAGCAACCACTAGCAACCACTTGCAACCATCAATCATAACATGTCTCAAACACATGTTTACATCCAATTGTTCCTACCTAAAGATATAGTCTAGTGATAGAAGCAAGTAAAAACTTTGTGCCCATTAGGCAATGTCAAAACTGGAAATCTACGCCACATATATCCTGATTAGGAGAAGAACTCCCTAAGCATCAGCCCCGAAGACCGAAATCAACATCAGACTGACACCCAAAGAATTACTCAACCCAACCAATATATATGTTTCTAGGGAACTAAGCATGATGGACTTCTTTTAGGTCACAAGAAAATCCCTTCCTAAAACCAACCCGTATCCTATAAAACCCAAAAAGTTTAGTCCACCCGATGGACATCCTCAAGCCCCAACATATATTACTAACAGACGAGTCATACTCCCTATGAGGTTCGCAATAGAAATAGGATTGAGAATAGGACCGAGAGGATATACACAAAAGATAACATGTGAGTAAGCTCTACAGGAAAAGAGGGATCATGGATATACTCTTAAAAAGAGATATGATGCACGAATCTAGTCTTCAATCTTCTAAGTCGCATTTCTTTGAGCTTAACTCCATTGTGCTTTGACCGCCTTTAACTTCACAATTCCATAGCTTCTTAATTCTTGCTTCCAAAATATGGGTTGGAATCCATTTCACTTTTGCCTCTCGTTCCACTTTCACTTATTCTCCTCCTAGTATACTCGACTCAAACATAACTGCGTACTCATGGTTTCATACAAGCTCTCCAAAATTCACTAGTGAATCTTGGATCTCGTCCACTTACTATCAGGTATTCCACGTAGAAGAACTATCTCTTGGAAATAAATGACAACCATGTTGCCAAATGTACTTACTAAGGTGATTCTCTACAACTCATGCATAAGCGAAATGACCCATCCGCCTTAGTGGCGAACACTACTCGATCGGATTACAAATTACCAATAAATGTGTCAAGAGATTCTAGGAAAAAATCATGATAGAACCCTAAAGGTTACCTGCGACTTCGAGGGTATTACCGAGGCAAGTCAAGAGTCTAACTACCCTCTTTTCAAAACCGAGAAGGTCACCCTTACTAGATAACCACTCCATCGCTAGAATCAACCCATAGCCCAAAACATAAACATTACTTCTAGACTCAACACTTAGCATAGACATTCTCAAATCCAAACAAGTCATGAATAAATGAGCCGATTTCCCCAACAGGATTTGAGAAAAGAAGAAAAAAAGAATGGGATCCTCTACCATGCTAGTACTAAGGTGCAGAGACTCAACTTTCGAAGCAGAATTAAAAGGATGTGATGTACAAAAACAAAGTTCTAGTGGGATGATAGAAAAGAAAAGCTAAACCTTTAACAGATATGTTACCACCCTCTTAGGTACGCTAGTGGTGAGAGCATTCAATTGCCCTCTCGACGATCATGTCCCTTGCCCTTGTCCTATAATACTTAACTGCATGTCCCTTCTCACTAAAGATACTCTCTCTTGTCATGGGTTTTACTATTCTTTCACTTAGGCCCCTTTCCTTTCACCTTATTCCTCCTTCGTGGATTAAGCTATAACAACTAGTTCCTTGTTCTTACTGTCCTTGTATAGTTTGTTGACAAGTCTTTCGAAGCTACCTCCAACGCACGGCACTCTACCCAACTTGAAATAAGATTAGACGCAGATGGAACTTCTACAGCTACAGATGGAGGTTGGGCACTCCTTTGCCCTCCGACATGTGTCGGATGCCTACGAAACTATGGTGAAAAGAGAGAGGAGTTTCAAGAGAGAATCAAAAGATAGTGCATATGGCTTTGGGGAATATGCCTTTTAATTAAAACAAAATTTTCTTGAAAATTTGCTTCTTTGTAAATGTTTTGAAAATAATTTCAGAAGATTTTTGAAAACTTTTGCCCAGTCTGGTAACCTTCTGCTCTGATACCAAATGTAACACCCCACATCTGTTAAGGTCACTCACAAAGGGAATGCCTTAACTTCAATGGAGTATTATGGGTACTGGAACAGAAATATTACAAGACAGACATATATAAAACAGCGGAAAATAAAGTGGAAGTACTTCAAATCATTTATTAAATATAAATGTTTACAAGAAAAGCCCATCAACTCCCAATACCCAATTTCATAGTTAAGATATCTGTCTTGCTCAAAAACAAAGAAGCATAAAAACAAACTGCAGTATTCCCCAATAAAGCAAAGCAAGCCATAGCCAAGAGAAATCCAAGCCATACATGAAAGAGCCTTGGAGCTTGGTAAGATCCGAACTAAGCTGTATTCCCACCCTGTGAACCTGGGGGGGAACGGAAGAAAAAGAGGCGAAACAAAACGGGTCAGTCATAAAGACTGAGTAAGTCCTAGTGACTTTCAGCATAAAAATAGATAAAGATAACATGGCATGTATAAACTGAAAGTAAACATAAGCATGATGACAAGGTAGGCAAGATAAACTAAGATAACAAGATAAACTATGATAACAAGATAAACTAAGGTAACAAGATAAACTTCGGGCACGATGAAACAAGTATAACGTCCCATAATTCCTATCAAGTATCCCACCGCATGGTTTCTATCAAAAATAACATCGCAAGGTTTCTAAGCTTCACCATTAAAATGATATCTATTTACTTTGCACCACCTAACTAGCATCCTCATAAGTGTCTTACATGGAATGATCTGTATTCCTACTAGTGTCCCAACTAGTGTCCTGTGTAACAAGGATCCGTACCCCCTACTAGTGTCCCAACTAGTAGCCCATGTTATATAATAATTACAACGTGATCCCAATCCCCGCAATTATGGTAGCCTTCAGGTGTACATCGATTATGAGGATTCAACCTCGATCACCCCAATGGCCATGTATATATTCGATGCACCCTTACTACCTTATCGATCGGCTCCCTACTTGACCTAGTTCTCGCTTGTGTCACGCGGCCCCTACTTGTAGATACCTGTGCTGGTACCACCATGGGGTGTATCAAGTCCCATGGTGGCAACCCTGACACAATCAAGATGCACAGCTTTATACCTACTGATGCCCAGTGGCTAAATTTTCTGCGCCGAAGTGTGTGCACGCCCGCACTCCGTTAGAACCTGCACTGCTGCACCAACCGCCGCTAATTTGACCTCTTATAATCAGCCCAGTAATCGTGCCCCACCCTGCCTAGCTCAGGGTTCCGTTGATACCTAATGTGGGTTACTGCTGAAATGGGTCCCCGTTACTAGGTTTTTCTAATGGTTAAGTCTGTGGGCCTATATTCTCTGATATTACCCACCAGCCCTGATGTGTACTTAACCCCGCTACTGATTCAAGCATGTGTATTCAATGGTTAAGTGTATGTGGGCCTATATTTACTAATATTACCCACCAACCCGATATGTACTTAACCCTTCTACTCGTTATGTTACCATGGTTAAGTGTTTACCTTAGTTGACTTAACCTTTCTCGCTTATTATGTTTGATTGGTTAAGTGTGGTTTATTAACTTAACCCCGTTCGTCTATCTGGTTACATTGGTTAAGAATTTTCTTGTTAACTTAACCCCATGTGTTACTTAACCCTACCACGCATCACATCAGATTGGTTAAGTGCATGTTAATTTAACCCCATCCACTAGTCATATTATAATGGTTAAGTGTTATCAACTTATTCAAGTTAACTTAACCCACCCACTTGTCCTGTTATGTTGGTTAAGTGTTACTACTTAACCGCAACCACTTGTCTAATTAACCCATCGTATTAGTTAAGTGTTCTCATTAACTTAACCTCACTCTCTAGTCCAGTTTAATCATGTTATAATGGTTAAACATTTGCTTAACCTTACCCACTCCCGTAGTCAACATATTAAATTGGTTAAGTGTCCAGATTAACCTAATCATATTACTTAACCCACCCATTTATATCATATTGGTTAAGTGTTCTTATTTACTTAACCCTACCCACTGGTCTAATTACCATGTTACGTTGGTTAAGTATTACTATTCGTATTTCCACATGTCACCCACATGTCACCCACTTAACCCCCATGTCCCACCACATGTTTATCTGGTTAAGTATTTCTTAATTCATTAAGGCCGTAACCTTATAAAGACCTCTCACATTAGACTGACATTTATGGCAGCTAGATTTGCCGGGCGGGTCCGGGCAGTCTTACACCATAAAAGAGTCTAACCTCGTGTCTTTACAACTGTTACGCTTTTAATTTGGGCCTAGGACCTCTCACATTGGGCTGACATTTGTGACTACTGGATTCGCCGGGCGGTTCCGGGCAGGTTTACGTCACAAATGAGTCCAACCTCGTGTCCTAAGCATTGATTATTACTTATAATCTTTTACCCCAATTTGAATTTATTTCCCCTATTCAAATTATCAATTTATTCCTAATTTAACGATGTCCATAATTGACTCAATTATGTCCATCAATTAATGGTATGCAAAATCATACAAATTTTACCACAATTTATCTTAGGCCATTAAAGGCAACTTATCTCAATTTATATTTATCCCTCTTTTAAGGCTATTACATGCCAACTAATATATGTACCCAATTCTAGTCAGTTTACATATATACCAAGTTTCATGCCTTTTTACATATGTCGAGATCTAGCCAAAATTACATGTATCAAGTTTCATACCCAATAAACCCAAATCCGATGATTCATGATGTAGTTATCCCAAACTATAATTTTTTTATTTCAATACATGCCAGTTGTCCAAGTTTATAATACATGTTTATGCCAATTATAAAGTTTACAATCGCTTTCATGCTCAAATTTCCAAGTCTACACATGCCTAATTAACATAAGCCCAATCTTTTGATTTAATTTACATAGGCTCCAAAACTCATAATTTTATTTTACATGCCAAATTACATACATGTTATATATACCAAATTTCATGTTACATTACATAGATCCAATTGGTGTCGAATTCCATGTATATAATATTTATGCAAATTTTATCATAACAGGATTATACCAAAATTTACAGATCTACCCCAAACTTGCAAATAAAATAACATCCAATTTCATGTTGCCAATTATTAATCATATTCTTATAGGCAATAATCTCATTATTCCCCCGTATACATCTCGTATGCGAATCGCGATTTTAGGCCAAGGTCCGAAGTTGACCAAGGTTCATCAAAAGAAAATAAATAGGGGAAGGTAGAAATTTGCATAATAAATAGATCAGAGAGAAAACAACATCATGATAGGCATAAAGATTACAACTTGATGATAACATCATTACGAATCAAGGAAACTGCTGAATAAATCACAAACTTGTCATGAGAATAAAGGTAGACAAGTCTCAAAACTAAAGATTCAAAAAGCAACAGGAATAGATCTGAATCGATAAACATACTTAGATCCAATTCCACTTTATTTCATGCCCATATTAAAATTAAATATTTAGATCTGAAAATAACTAGCACTTACAGAGAACAGCTAATGAATTAAGAAGTGAATTTGTCGTAGAAAGTTGCAGTGCCATTGATCTATCCTCTTGAATTTGTTGTAGAAGCATTGATCTTTGATTTGATTTGGGTTTGAACGCTTAAGCTTTAATTTGGAGACGGCGGCCATGGCTCAAGAGAGATTCCAGCAGCATTTAGGTGTAAGAATGATTTGTTATGAATTAGGTTAGGTCTAGGTGTTATTTTATAGGTGTAGGAAACTCATTTAGGCCATTAGATCAACCCTAGAGTCAATCCGGACCATCAAAACTCATCCCGGGCCTCAAAAATGGGTTCTAGGCCACCCCAGGCCGACCAGGTCGACCTACACAGGGGGGGAGTCGACACTACAGTCGACACAGGGGGGGCAGGTCGACTTGGGTGTCGACACTACAGTCGACACGGGTAGTCTGCCAGAAAGTCTGCTGAAATCTTGTTTTGGCCATATCTTGGTCATACGGACTCCGATTTTCGAAAACTCGGACTCTTTTTCGCGTATTTTTCCGAGAGGAACGCAATGGAGATGTCCATTTTACCTAATTCCTGATTCTTGAATTAGTTATCCTTATTTTACTATCTTTTCCGTTACATACGCCGTTATCGAACTAATTTTTCTTCTCTTCCATGTATTAATTAATTCTCCTTATGCATCACCATTATTTACCTATCATAAGCATATTTTCATATATTTTATTTCATTTTTAATTATATTAAAAAAATACGGGGTGTTACATAGCTCATCACAAGCAACGAGCTAGTCTGTAAAAGGTAAAGACAACCGAATGAGGGACAGGGGGAGCACCGTCACCTATCAGAACGACGCTGACAACGAAGCTAGCCTGTAGATTAAAGAAGGCATCCTAAGGAGGAGCTTATGCAGGAAAAGGAACGTCAGTACGACATAAACATAGGGAAGCTCAGATGTGGTGCTAGGTAAGCTAGATCTGGGGATTAGGGGAAAGAAAGGATTGTGACGATGTGGCTGCTAGAAAAGCAAAAAGGTGGAGGCAAGGTCAAAGTCAAAAGATCTGCAGAAATTGAATGGCAAAAAAAAACACAATTCTAGATCTGTTCAAGATGCCGCTAAACCAAAAGGAGAAATCTAGGGTAGAGAGGGGAAAAAGAAAGACATAGGGCGTTTGGGAAATAGGATTGAGAAAAAGATTGGACGATATGGAAGTTGAGAAAGGGATGAAACATACAAACCCTAGTCGCCATTGAGGCGGTAGAAATCTTCCTTTAGTTCTCTTTTAAGTAGGTATATCTTTATTATTTCTTTTAATAAAAAGTGTATTATCTATTTTACCTATTTCGAAGTTTGATTGTAATAAATAATTTCTTAATATATCATACCAAGCTATAGGAGCCTGCTTTAATCCATGTAACGCTTTCTTTAATTTATATATGTGGTCTAGAAATTTTTCATCTTAAAAAAAGGTGGTTGTTCTACATATAAGTCTACTTTAACATAACCGTTTAGAAAAGCACTTTTAACATCCATTTGATATAATTTGAAATTATTATGATTAGTTAAGGCTAATAGTATCCTAATTGCTTCTAGTCTTGCTGTGGGGGGAAATGTTTCATCGTAATCTATTCCTTCTTCTTGAGTATAATCTTGTGCTACTAATCATGCCTTATTTCTTACAACCTCACCATGTTCATTCATTTTATTTTTATAAACCCATTTAGTTCCAATTATAGTTTATCCTCTGGTCTAGGAACAAGTTCCCATACGTCATTCCTGGTAAACTGATTAAATTCCTCTTGCATAGCAAGAATCCATGAATCGTCAGATGATGCTTCCATTGGATTTTTAGGTTCGATAGTAGAAATAAATGTTGAATTACTCATATTATTTAATTGGTTTCGAGTCCTAACAATAAATTCAATATCTCCTAAGATATTTTCTACAAGGTGATCTCTTAGTAATCAAATTCGTTTATTTAGTTGATTAATTTCATTATTTGTTTCATTTATCTCATTTTCACTTTCATCTTCGTTATGGTTTGTTATATTTCTGTAATTTTCATCAAAGGATACGTTTATTGTTATTTCGATGGTATTAGTTCTTAAGTTAAAAACTCTATATGCCTTACTTCTCTCTGAATATCCAACAAATATTCATTTATCGGATTTCAAGTCAAAATTATGTAAATTTTCTTTAGTCTTAAGGATAAAACATTTACTTCCAAATATTTTAAAATATGATACCTTTGGTTTCTTATTATATAAAAGTTCATATGGTGTTTTATGAGTTAAGGGTCTTATTGAAATTCTATTTAAAATATAACAAGTAGTTGCAACAGCCTCAGCCTAAAAATTCCT
Source organism: Allium sativum (assembly GCA_030737875.1). NCBI lineage: Eukaryota > Viridiplantae > Streptophyta > Magnoliopsida > Asparagales > Amaryllidaceae > Allium > Allium sativum. The sequence goes on from CM060915.1 coordinate 649,855,231, forward strand.
TGGTAAGTTATTATCAGATAACATAGTTCTCGCACACTCTTTTATCGACCTGTTTTTACGTTCAACTACTCCGTTTTGTTGAGGGGTTCTAAGAAAACAAAATTTATGGGTTATTCCCTTTTTATTACAAAAATTTTCATTTTCGAATTCTCCACCATGGTCAGTACGTATTGTTTTGATTTCTAAAGATAATAAATTTTGAATTCTTTTAGCAAAGGTTTTTAATTGACCAAAAGCATCACTTTTATTTTTAAGAAACAAAGTCCAAGTATATCTAGAAAAATCATCGACTATTATGTAAACATATTTATTATGATTTAATGACCGAGTTTGGGATGGACCCAATAGATCCATGTGAATTAATTCTAATGGTTTCGAGGTTGTAATTTCCTCTTTTGATTTAAACGAACTTCTTTTTAATTTTCTGAATTGAGAAGCGTCGCATAAATTATTTACTTTAAATTTCATTTTGGGTAATCCCCTAATTGAATCTAACTTTGAAATCCTAGAGATGTGTTTAAAATTTATATGACTGAATCTCTTATGCCAGATCCAAGGGTTACATGAATTGGCCATAAGACATTGATTATCGTTGGAGATTTTCAAACTTAATATATAGAAATTTTTCTTTCTATCTCCTTCGAATATTATTTTTGAATTCCTATCTTCTATAAAGCATTTATCCTTTTCAAAGTTTATTTTATAACCCTTATCGCAAAGTTGACTTATACCCAGTAGATTATGTTTTAGATTCCTAACTAATAAAACATCAGAAAAAGTAGGAGTTTCAGAATTACCGACATTGCTGATGCTAACTATATATCCTTTAGAGTTATCACCGAAGTTGACCATTCCACCACCTTCATATACTAGATTATTCATTAATTCTGGATTTCCCGTTATATGTCTTGAACAACCACCATCCAATATCCATTAGTCCTTTCTGATTTCCACCATTTGTTCATCAGAATTTGAATTCTCACCAGCCATGTAACACACCACTTCGAAATTTAAATTTTCAACAGCCACATAACCCAGTTTTTCAGAACTTGAATTTCCAATAGCCATGCAACACATCTTTCCCTGTACTGAACAATAATTCAGTAGATTACTTGAATTTTCAAAATAATTGAATGCAGACTCTTACAACATTGATGAAATGAATGAATTGAAACTAGTGTTATAAATCATTTCAAAATTTGCCATTTAATATTTCCAAAAATCAGATTATGAACTTTTTGAAAACCTATGCTCCAATACCAATTGTTGGAGATTGCGAAATGCGGATCTTAAGGCAAGACTAACACCAGAGGGGGTGAATAGTGTTTATAAGGAATTTACGAAAATCTTAAACTTAAATGATCTTCTTATATGAATCACACACACTAGAGATGATCACAGACACAGAATCAAACAAAAACACAGAAAAAGATAAAAATAAAATGCAGAAAAGGAAAGAACACATCGGATTTTATACTGGTTCGGATCACTCCTACATCTAGTCTCATGCAAGGCTGGATTGCGCAGAGTTTTATTATTATCAATATCCATGTACAACCCCTTGATTTCACGGCTACAAGTTTAACACCGCTCCAAACACTATTGATTCTACAACTATAAGGATAACACCGCTCCTTTCCTTGATTTCAGGTCTACAAGGGACATACCATCTCCCAAACACTTCCCGAATGATTACCACAGCCCTATAACTCTTTGATAACACTTCCAAATTGATAGTAGTAGATAGAGATTGAGAAGAGATGAAGTTTTACGTAGTCTGAGTAGAAATCGGCAAAGTATAAGTGTAGAAATCAAGAAAATGATAAAGAATAATGGTGGGATGAAAAGGAGTGAAGATGGAGAAGAAGAATTATGAAAAAATTCGAAATCGACCCCTTTTATAGTGTGTGAAAGGTTGCAACATCTCGGAAACATTACAAATGGTAAAAAAACACTTCCTTTGAAAATTGAAAAAGTGACAGTTGTATGTCGACATAATTATATATATATATATTGACATATGTATATAATTTTTATTTTAAAAACTATTTTTCAAGTGTTTAATCATATGTATATTATTCTGGAAATTCTTGAGTCAAAACTTAATAATATAAATAAATATTCTAAAGTGTAAAATCATATGAAATAATAATAATATACTATATAAACATATTTATAAAGTTATAAGGTTTAAAACTATATAACAATATATCTATATAAACTTATATATTAAACTTTAAACTTATATGTTTAAATTCATAAGTAAGATAAAATAATTTGAAATTAGAATTTGAAAAGCAGAATTTGAAATTTGAAAATCAGAATTTGAAATTTGAAAAATAGAATTTGAAATTTGAAAAATAGAATTTGAAAATCAGAATTTGAAAATCAGAATTTGAATTTTGAAAAACAGAATTTGAACATGGAGTGCTATTCAGAGTCTTACATATAAACTAGACTCTATTACTATATTTTTTTGAACTCTTGATATCTTGATTACTTGAAAACTCATGAGTCTTGAATCTTTTCTGAATCCTGAATCTCTTGAAACTCTAAAACTGTACAGTCTTCAGTATTTAAGTCTTATATACAAACCCTGCATATATATATATATATATATATTCTAGATAGAGATGTCAGTATATATTTTATAATCAATGATAATTGAAATAAAATTGTTGTCATCAAATCCCCATTCTCTAACACTTTTGTATAAAAAATGAAAATAATAGAAAAGCCTGACATGTAGATCTATATGTGCAAGAAATAAGGAGTAGATTTAATTATAATATATTAATTAGCCTTCTAATATGAATTAAACATGTAGATAACTGTTCAGACCTGCAAAGAGGAAGAAGAAGTCTATTAACATAGTCATTTAATATGAATTAAATATGCATATAATGTTTTAAATTTGCAAAAAGAAAGAAAGAAATGGACTTAGTCATAAGACGCTAATGAATCCTCTAATGTGAATTAAATCTACATGTAACGTGTCTACATGTAACTATAATCCCGGATTACACTAGAAAGGAAAAGACCTAAATTTAATATTTGTATTTTGAGTTAAAAATCGGTTATAATAGGACTCGGATAAAAGAAAAGAACTATGACTATTATAAATTTTCCAAAATTGTAATAGGTAGAAAGCACAGACACTATCATGTCAAGTATAATGCATGCATTTCATGATAGGTGAAAAATAAAGACACTATCATATAAGGTATGGTACATGCACTTTCATTATATGTAGAAAAGACTGGCATTATCATGTCAGTTATAGTGTTGACACTTTAATGATAATTAGAAAAGATAAAGACACTATAATGTATGGTAAAATGCAAGCATTTTCATGATAGGTAGGAATATAAAAATAGCATGGACTCAGCTGAGGCTCAACCAAACAGTGTTGGTCATGCACATTGGAGATGAAAATAAGAGGCCAAAGAATCTAAAAGATTCGGTGAGGGCTGGTCTAAATGACGTTGATCACCCACGTCAAGATAGAAATAAAGAACCAAAAACCAAATAAATCAGTAGGAACTGAGGTGAGAACGTAACATGACTATTGTCCGTGGCCCGTACAAACGATGAAAGGGAACTCAAGTCGGAGATGAAAATAAGTGGCCATAGAAGAATAAGAGATGGAGGAAGTGCATGATAATGATGTTCAGGCATGTAGATATCGAAGTGGGAAATAAGACGCTTTGGGTTCTCATGCGCTCAATATGTATGGTGTCTGTTACAAACAAGTTCGAATATGGAAATAAGAGATCGGTTAAATGCACATCCCACCCAAATGATGTTTCTTCAATGCGAATCACATATATGGAATATAAGAGACAATTCACAACTACAATAAGGAGTGCGACACGCTTCAGGCATGGTAGAGTAGAAAATATATTAGGCTCGATAAGCCGATCATAAGGTAGACTAAGGAATGACCTTAGGCAAGAATTTATGGTGCAATATTACCACTTTAGAAAGAAAGCACAAACATGAAACCTTTATGAAACCTTAGGCAAGAATTTATGGTGCAATATTGCCACTTGATCATCTTCTTTTCATTAGTATACTTCTCATTCACCAAAATTTTATGTCTAATTCATTTCTTTTCTCTCCCCCACCATAGGCATGCGGGGAAGTAGCTGATTAGATGCATGCTTGTAGCGTTGCTTGGACACTCCATTCTTATTTGGTATTCCCATTTTTATTTTATCTTCACCTTAAGTTTAATGTATTTGGATGAGAGAGAGATGTTTTGATATATTTTGTACTACGATATTATAATAATTTGAGATTTAGATGTATTGTTATTTTGTTCAGTTATGACAAATTGATATAATACTTTTTTTAAGTTCTAATTAAGTTATTTTGTTTCTGTGTGATGTGTTATTTTATGTCATGTTATCTTAGTCATCATATGCTTTAACAACTAGAGGTAAGGAATAAATTCAACAAAATATTGACGTACTTAATACTTGTTTAATATAAGACTTACGGATGGTCGCTTCTAAACATTCATATTCTCTGCATTAGCAAACGATATTACTTAGTAATATGCTTTTATAGTGTATCTCTCGGGGTGGGGAGTCACAACAATATCAAATGATTTGTATGTGACTTCTTCATATACAACTCCTCAAACTTATCTCATATACCATTAGCGGTGATCTCATCACTATTTTCAAAGATCACATTATCTCCCATAGCGATTTGAAGTGTAGTGAATGCGCTCTCTCTCTCTTTCTCTCTCAATATCTGAGATATTCATCGACAATAAATGTGTATCATACATTACCAGATGCATATGATTCAGGTATAAACCACTTTTGTTTTCTATTGTTGTTTTTCCAAAATCATTATGTCATTCCCTATGTCTATAACCAATTGAGAACCCATAACCACTATAATCCTCATACATAAGACGTTACAATATTTGGATCAACCATTAAGGGATTTCTGTGATATTATCTGATTCCAGTTAATTCTACAAATGCTTGCCAACACTAAAGCCCAAATACCAAATATTGTTGTAAATTCGAACTTAAATAAGCTTAAACCCAAATTCACAAATTATAGTAGAAGATGAGATTGATGATAAGCTTCCAAAAACAACCGATTATGATATCTCAATCACAAAAAAATCAAAAAACCAATCCAAATAACACTATCTCAATCACAAGCAATAACGAGAAAATTAATCACATAAAATTGTTAGTGATTCCACTAATAATTTGTTAGTATATATCCACTTTAGAGAGATATTTTACTACGATGATGAAAAAAGTACAAGAGATTAATACAGTAAGTATACAATATTCACTCAAAATTATGATTTGTGGATATTGGATTTGAAGAAAACTAGGTTTGATACACTCTTGGATAAAACCTTTGCTTGTTGTAGATTAGAAGATTGCACTTCTTTTAAATTTGAAAATAGCTTATGTAAAGAACTTTATCTCTTTGAAAAGACCCAACCTACCCCTTGAAGTAGGGCTGTCAATGAATACCTGAAAAATCTGATATCCGTCTGAATCCGTATTTGAAATATCTGTTATCCAGCATTATCCGAAAAGCAGATATGGATATCCGATATCCGAAAAGCTTTTGGGATACGTATTTGGTTATAGTGATATCCGTATCCGAAAAATATCCGTCCAACTGATTGACGTAATATATATAACTCAAAATAGAAAAATAGAGTTAATAATTATTTTGTAACTGTTGGATGTTACTATGATATAATTCTTTGTCCGTTTTTAGTGAAAAATAGTAGTTTTAGTGTTTAATTTTGGAATATTTTTGGATATGCTTATGGATATTAGTATAAAACAATGTTTTCTCATTATACTTTTTTATTTCCTTGTTTTTTATAAACATTAATTCAAAAATTATTTAATATTGATCCAAACTTTTTTATTTATACTCTTAAATTAATTAATTACAGACGGAGCGGATAAATATCTGATATCCGTCCGTATCCGAAAATTAAGCGGATACGGATATCCGATATCCGAAAAATAAACGGATACAGATATCCGATATCCGAAAATAATTTCGGATACGGATACAGATATGGTACTATCCATATCCGAAAGTATCCGTTGACAGCCCTACCTTGAAGCACTCAGAGGAACATACCAGCAGCCCAAGCATGCTAGTCGTCAAACGTCGGGTGAGACGTCTGATCCAATTCTCATGGTCTGGCCCCAAAACTCAATATGAATGCTACAAGCGTCTAGACCTCCGACCTTTTGCCAAACGTCGAATGCAACTCTCTGAAAACAGAACATACTGCTCTCAGAGGCAAGCAAGACCAATCGGATATCAAGCTATTCCTGACTTATCATACTACTCTCTCTCAGACTGGCCATATGTCTAGCATAACTCTTAGATTGCTTGCTTTCCGCTCTTAAACATCTAGCAAGACATGACTGATCATCTTGTAAGTATATAATTTAATTGATTTCTCATTACAAAATCAGTCCCAATTTTGGATCTAGACTTAAATTGAATTTGACCCTACTTTGCAACATAAGTAATATAGATTTACTAACCTTGATCCATGCTTTTCAGTTTGTATTTTGCTGCAAATTTCTTCTTTCAAATGTTTTTCTTCCTTTGCCTTTTTCCTTTCATTTTTTTTTCTCTGATGAATGAGAAAAACAGTTTTCGAATTTTTATTTGTGTTCAGTTCTTGCACGTGAAAACTGAAGTGGTTTTTATTATAACCACTTTTCTTTGCACTTGAAAACGGAAGTGGTCTACATATCCAATTAATAGGCAAGGTAAGAGGGATATTATTAATCCCAGATTTTAATATCTTTTATTGAAACCATTCATCATGGTATCACCTTATATATATTAAAATCATATTATGTAAATGGACTTAATCTTTTATAATTAAACCCAAGTTACATGGACCACTATAATATAGAAATATTCTTTCATTCTCCCACTTGGTCCATGTGACGATTTGATGACTTAATATATATACTTTAAGCATGCACTCTTATATTAAGTCCAACATAAACTCATTTACTTTTATCTAGTTAGAACTAATTGAATCGTGGCAGTCACAAGTCATTGAGCGACAAGGTTCTTTCCATGTATTGCAAACTAATCCCAACTTTAAATTTCTTTAAGGTTCGAGCAACACCATAAGTCTCAAGAAATACATGTCATTAAACAACCATAAGTGTATACATAAACAATAATGATAACATGTTCAATAAAGCAGAAACACAACTATGAGCGAATTCTAAGTGTCTACATCATGAGCAAACTGTAATCAAAATGGTAAGGCTTTATTTATAATTCCCATACGCTCGACATGGCCAATGAACGCCTTGGGAGGTAATCCTTTAGTCAACGGATCTGCTACCATGACATCCGTTCTAATACGCTCAAAGAACACTCTCAGCTTCTGCACTTCCTCTTTTACCGATAAGTACTTAACTCCATGTGTTTAGCACCCTTAGAGTACTTGTCGTTCTTAGAGAAGAAGACGGCTGCGGAATTATCACAATAAATTCTCAACGGCCTGGATATACTGTCGACAATTCCATGTCCCGAGATAAAGTTTCGCATCCACAATGCATGAATAGTGGCCTCAAAGCATGCCAAAAATTCTGCCTCCATAGTGGAAGTAGCCATGACTAGCTGCTTTCCACTCTTCCATGAAACTGCCCCTTCAGCTAGTAGAAAAACATAGCCAAATGTAGATTTTCTACTATCTAAACATCCGGCATAATCTGAATATGAATATCCAATAACTTCTAGATGCTCAGATCTCCTATATGTAAGCGTGTGCTCCTTGGTGCCTTGCAAGTACCTGAGGACCTTAGCAGCTTTCCAGTGATCCATACCAGGATTACTTTGATATCGACCCAACATTCCTACAGCAAAACTGATATCAGGTCGAGTACATGTTTGAACATAGTTCAAACTCCCAACCACTGATGCATATGGAATTCTTTCCATTTCCTTTCGCTCCAACTCATTTTTAGGACATTGCATTTTATTGAACTTGTCCCCTTTCTATATTGGAGATATTCCTGTGGAGCATTTGTCCATTCTATATTTCTCTAAGATCTTATTTATATAACCTTTCTGAGACAGTCCTAACAGTCCTTGTGATCTATTTCGAATGATTTCAATTCCAATCACGTAGGATGCCTCACCCATATCTTTCATTTCAAAGTTCCTAGAGAGATACTTCTTTACATCATGCAACATCCCTAAATTATTTGCAGCAAGCAAAATATCATCAACATACAGAACCAAAATTACAAATCTGCTCCCACAAACTTTTATGTAGATACACCGATCAACGACAATCTCTACAAAACCATATGATGATATGGTATCATTAAACTTTAAATACCACTGTCTGGAAGCTTGTTTAAGGCCATATATTGATTTCCTAAGCTTACACACCATCTGTTCATTTCCTGTGGCCAAGAACCCTTTAGGTTGATCCATATATACTTCTTCCTCTAATTCACCATTTAGAAAGGCGGTTTTCACATCCATCTGGTGAAGCTCTAAATCATAATGAGCCACCAAGGCCAAAACAATCCACAAGGAGTCCTTCTTTGAAACTGGAGCGAAGGTCTCCTTATAGTCAATGCCATCCTTTTGGGTGAAGCCCATAGCAACAAGTCTGGCCTTATATCTTTCAATGTTGCCCTTTGAGTCCCTTTTCGTCTTAAAGACCCACTTGGACCCAACTATCTTACAACCCTTAGGCAACTCAACTAAGTCCCAGACTTTGTTATCACCTATAGACTTAATTTCTTCTTTCATGGCAATCAACCATTTATTGGAATTGTAACTTTCCATGGCCTTATTAAATGAGACTGGATCTTCATCAATGCTTAAGTCACATTCATTTTCAACAGCATAAACCACATAATCATTTGGAATAGAAGATCTTCTTTCCCTTACAGACCTCCTTAATTGTTCTTGTGGTTCATTAATCTCTTCTTGAATTATGACCGGTTCATCCACTATAATGTCATCTTGTGGGATTTGGACATCATTTTGTTGTTCCAATGCGTCATGTGACTGTGATGCAACAACTGGTACAACAACTTTAAGTGGAATAACAGGTGAAGGAACTTCAACCTGAATCTCTCAAATATCCACCTTTCGTGATTCACCACTCCCACTAGATTGACCATTTTCTATGAACCTAGCATTACCTGTCTCAACAATTCTCGTACTATGGCTAGGACAATAAAACACATACCCCTTTGATTTTTCAGGATAGCCAATGAAGAAACCACTGACTGTCCTTGAATCAAGTTTCTTTTCATGTGGATTATATAGCCTTACTTCTGCTGGACAACCCCAAACACGTAGATGCCTTAAACTAGGTTTCCTTCCCGTCCACAGTTCATAAGGAGTCTTAGGAACTACCTTACTTGGAACCCGGTTAAGCAAATACGTAGCAGTCTTTAATGCATATAACCACAACGAAGAGGGCAATGAACAATTACTTAACATGCTCCTAACCATTTCCATTAATGTACGATTCTGCCTCTCCGCTACACCATTTTGTTGAGGTGTACCAGGCATTGTATACTGTGCACAAATACCTCTACTTTCGAGGAGCTTTGCAAATGGACCTGGACATTGTCCACTTTCATTATATTTACCATAAAATTCACCACCTCTATCGGATCTCACAACCTTTACTTTTCTATCTAACTGTCTTTCCACCTCATTTACGAACACCTCAAGGACATTCACAGATTGAGATTTTTCATGCAGTAGATATACATATCCATAACGTGAGTAATCATCAATAAAAGTGATGTAGTATTTTTCACCACTCCAAGAAGGAACGTCAAAAGGACCACATATATCAGTGTGTATTGACTCAAGAAGCTGAGTGCTTCTTGTGGCGGGTTTCTTTACTGTGTGTTTAGTCTGCTTTCCTTTAATGCAATTTATACACACATTTAAGTCACTAAAATCCAATTGAGGAAGGATTTCATTTTTCACCAACCTCATTAGTCTTTCCTTGGAAATATGACCAACTCTTTGATGCCACAAGTAAGCAGAATTTTCATTAGATGCACTACGTTTAATGCCTTGACTTTCAACATGAAACAAGGATTCGGAAATTTAATATCAAGATTGAACCTATAAAGTGAATCAATCAAAGTACCACTACCATAAAAATAATTATGTTTGTACAATGAAAATACACCATGTCCAAAACTAACACAGAAACCTAAATTATCCAACCTACTAATAGAAACAAGATTTCTAGCACACTCACGTACATAGAGACATTTTTCAAGATCTATTCGACAACCAGTGTCTAAGATCAATCTATAAGTCCCAATGCCTTCTATCTGTGCCTTCATCCTGTTTCCCATGAACAAGTACTGCTCAGTTCCTCTTATGGGCTGGATCGAACTGAATCCCTGTTTTACATGAGACACATGAGTAGTAGCACCAGAATCTAACCACCAAGTACTATTAGGCACTTCCATAAGGTTTGATTCAAAGCAAACATAACTATAATACATACCTTTCTTTTCAAACCATGCCTTTCCTTTCGGACATTCCTTCTTGAAGTGTCCCGATTTCTTACAAAAGAAACACTTCATCTCCTTTCAGATGAGGCTGTTAGAGCCATTTGGGGCTTTATCCTTCTTCTTGTCCTTTTTATCTGGCTTCATTTTACTGCTGCTGGCACCATCATGACCTACGAGATGAACTGATGATCCTTCATCTTCCTTAATCTCCCTTCCTCATGTATTAACATGGCCTTCAATTCTTGAAAGTTCCATTTATCTTTAATGGTGTTATAATTCACCTGGAACTGGCCAAATTCAACAGGCAGAGAGTTAATGATGAATTAGACCAAGAATGTCTCATTTACATCCATCCCCATGGTCTTTAACCTTGCTGCCAAATTTGACATGAGTGTCACATGATCATGGATAGGCTGAGACCAGTCAAACTTCTCCGTAGTCAACTGACTCATAAGGCTGCCTACTATCGACTTGTCAGCTAAATCCGATTGAGAACACTCCTTAATCTTGTGCATGAATTCCCTTGCATTATCTGTCTTGGGCATAGATGGCTTGATACTTTCCTCCATAGTCATCCGCATGAGGTTCAAACTCAACCGGTTAGACCGCTCCCACCTCTCATAAAGTGACTTCTCAGTTTTGGAGCTAGCATCTGTAATGGTTGAAGGTTGCTCCTCCATTATTATTGTAAGGTCCAGAGCCATACAACCCAGTGTGAACCGGATTTGTTCAGACCAATCATCATAGTTCATCCCATTAAACTTCATGACAGAGTTAGCAGATGCAAACACACTAGATAAAGCTGCAATCATTTATACATACTAATCTATTAGTGCTTTGAGAACTTTATATAGATACAAATTAATATAATAATAAAGTATGCATTCAAGTAACCTTCGGGCAATACTTGAGTGCAAGCACTTTCATTGACGCTAAAATTTAAATACTTTAATAATTAATCAAAACACATATAGTCAAATAAGAATGCTATCTTTGGATATATATATTATTCAACTTTAAGTATAGTGACTAATCCTTTTAATATTATTAACTATACTCGATGATCCACCTTTGGTTGATCTCCTAGAATATAATTAATAAGGTCAATTATTCAGTCAAACTCTAATGTCATTATTAGCATCGCTTTAATCATGAATAATTGAACACTGTTATTTTGTGTCTAAATTTAGATATAACTAGGCCACTTTGGTGACTAACAAGTCATATCCTTATAAAAAAACAATGCATTAATCACTTTAATGGGTAGGACCAACTTTTTCAATGCATGTGAACAATATAATATGGACGAAATATACACAGTACCTGTGAAATCACAGATCTATGCGATTGTGTACATATGAAGTCGGCCATATTCTTGATCATACAAGTGTCCTGCTTTAGTTTCTTCAATCCATATTTTAATGCTTGCATTCAAAGTATATAGGAAATTGGATGCATCTATAAACAAAATCCAGGACACTTGGTTTTTTTTATACAACTAAGTCTTATGCAAATTCATTGTTATGCCTACAGGCAAAGGAATTCATAAAGGCAATTCACACAAATCCTCACAGGTAATTCGAAAATCAAAATTAGGGTAAATCAATCAAGCCTAAACCTGGCTCTGATACCAAATGTAAGTATATACTTTAATTGATTTCTCATTACAAAGTCAGTCCCAATTTTGGATCTAGACTTAAATTGAATTTAACCCTACTTTGCAACATAAGTAATATAGATTTAGTAACCTTGATCCATGCTTTTCAGTTTGTATTTTGCTGCAAATTTCTTCTTTCAATTGTTTTTCTTCCTTTCGTTTTTTTTTCTCTGATGAATGAGAAAAACAGGTTTCAACTTTTTATTTGTGTTCAGTTCTTGCATGTGAAAACTGAAGTGGTTTTTATTATAACCACTTTTCTTTGCACGTGAAAACTGAAGTGGTCTACATATCCAATTAATAGGCAAGGTAAGAGGTGTTGTATATAACGTTGTTATATACACAATTATATGATTTTTGTTTGATGATAACAACCAAATATATATTATTATAAATGTATTTGTACTGTACTGCTTTATATACACACAACATACATAAATATAATATTTCTATTTAAATAAAATACAACTGTACTAAAATTTAGATATTCACAGTATTTTATTTGAATAGAATATTTTATTTCAATATCAAACAGTACAAATTTTATACTTCACTATTTGTACATCTCTTCATTGCAATACATTTCATACTCACAGTTTCTCATTCAACACTCATATACATTTTACACTCAGTTGTACATTTTCATCTATACATACACTGTTACAAACACTCTTTAACTGACACTGTTCTTGACTTCATTCTCTGTCTTCACAGCATATAATCATGCAAGAAATTTGTTTTGGGCACAACAAAATTGGCAACTTTTTTAGTCATTCCAATAATGGTTTTAGTCATTCCAATAATGGCTAAATCAATTTTAACATTTCCAGAAACCACAGAAAATCAAAGAACCATTTTGGACAAATATTTCAATGGTGTTTCCAGTATTACAGCATGAAATCAGTGCTTTTTTTGTTCTAGGCAAAATGTATTCCAGAACATTATGAAGAAAGAAACAATCATATATTAGGCATGATTTCATCAGGGGATTTAATGGTGTATAGTTTTTTTTTTAACAAATTTTTTTTTGGTTTCAAATCTTTCTAAATTAACCAGTGCATTTTCTTGACAAAATCAGTATATGGTAAGCAGTTTTTTTTAGACAAGAAGTCAGAATGGTTTTGGCAACAAATCAATCAGTACTTTGGAAATAATGTTTGGCAAGTTTTAAAGCACTCCAAATTTGAGCAAGTAATTTTCTGCAAAGAATTAAATTTGGCAAGAAAATATTTTCTACATGAACAAGAATTAATGGAGGGCATACATGACAGCTTTTTCATGCAAATTGGTCGAGCCAATTTAAAGACAAATGCATGGCGATAAAACTAAGCAAGCATTAATGGTGAATTAAGTTCAATGCACATCAGCTTGAAAAATTCTTTTTCTTCAAGGTGAAGAAGAAAGTGGCAACACAACTGCAGCAAAGCAAAACATATACATGCAACATCTCTGAATTCGAATGGGATTTTATGGCAACATCAAGTGTGTGTTCACACAGTGAAACCAAACGATTCAGATTAATTCTTATTTGGCAAGAGTTCAATTCTTTCCTGAAATGATTCTCTGTTTTAAACTGTTTTAATGGGAAAGAGATAATTGGAAAGTTTTTATTCCGCTCAGTTTTTTTTCACTGAAATAATTCATTTTTGGCAAGATATTTCAAAATGGTTTCTAGAATTACAACATACACAAAATTGGACAAATTTTTCAATGTTCATTTATATGTGCATGAAAGTCTCTTTTGTCAATTTAATACTGCCAAAGAAATCAAATCAAGGAACAACATTTTTGGATAGTGTTTAATATATTTCCAGTTCTTTAATCAAGCATGGGATTGAATTTAGCAAAAATTATTTTCAAGAATCAACCAGTAAACAATTTCTTGGATAAATTTTTATTTGTTTCCTGCTTTAAACAAATGTGTGTACAACATGCTTATCTTGCATGGCAACAAATGATTTCCAGAATTTTTCATGATATGGAAAGCAATTAAAACAATTTTTGGGCAAGTCATTTCCAGAGACTAGTTCAAACTTGGCAAGAGAACAATTTCTGAATCAAACTTTAAGGTTTTCCAGAAACCAACCAAATTCGGAAAGAAATCAAATCAAACATTTTTTTTCTGATATCAAACTTGGCAAGAGATCAATCTGGTTCAATGCTGTTCACTATCACAATTTATTTTGGTATGCAAAGTTTGTTAAACTCAAGGGACCAGCAAAACAAATCCGAAATAAATTCATGGGAATTTCTATTTAAATGGCAACAAATCGAGCATGTTATTTATGCAAGAATTCTTCAAATCACGCCATACAAATTAAGGCCGAATTTATCAGCAAAAGTAAAAGGGGAAACCGCAATCAACCAGGCAAGTCATTAAACGAAATCAGAGAGAGATTAAAGGATTTTCTAATCCTATTTATCACCAATTCATCATAGGCTTTTATGTATCGAAAAAAAAATACAAAAAAAAAAATCTCAAGAGCATATCGAATAATCAAGCAAGAATACTCACATCATTTTCGATCAGAAGTTTTTTCCCCAAATCGAAGCACTGAAAGCGTTCAACAACTCAAAAGCATCACTGAATCAATTCCATCAACAATCGAGATATCGCGATTTGGAGGAATCAGAAAAAACCCTAATTCCCAATTTGATCGAGGCCTCTATTTTTGAGTTCCAGAGCAAAAGAGAAAAGCATTGGGCTAAAGAATAGGAGGAGGCTGGCCTACTTTTCACTTGGCTAAGCCAAGCTTATATTTAAAAGGGGAAATTAAATTGTTTTTATTTTAGGGTTTTTCTTGTTTATCTTTTTGTTGTATTTTGTTTTTGAAAATCAAGCAAACAGTTTCTAGTGTATGTAAAATACTAAGAGATTCAGTCAGGGTGTTGACTGACAGTTGCTAGAGTCTGTAAAATCTAAGTTACTGGTTACAGGGTTGTAATCAAGGGAAATCTGATCGAGGGGATATCGATTAGTCTATGGTTTTGAGCGTAGGATTAAAATAGGAGCGAGGGGTTCGCGAGTGTACATGGTCTTGTATGCGGGATCTGTTCTTTTACCTAGTAGAAACCTTAGGAATGCAGCAGTAGGCAAGGTTTTGCCGAAGCTGGGTATATCTTGTGTCATTTACTTTCTGCATTTCTGTTTCTGCTATATTCTGTGATCTGTTTATTATTATATATCCCGTTAGTTTTTTAATTCATCTAAAACTGTGATAAACCCTATTCACCCCCCCTCTAGGGTTATTTTAGATCCAACAAGTGGTATCAGAGCCTGGTAATTTCATTAACCCTAGAATCATGGATCCTAGTTGTCAACCTTCTAAGAGTCAATCCAGTAATATTCCAACTATTTTCAATGGATCAGATTTTTTAAATTGGAAAATAAAGATGAAAATTTATATAAAATCTGTTCATATTAAATATTGGAATATTATTATTAATGGAGTAGATTTGTCAGATAAAAGGAATATTGTTATCAACACTCGTGTTATGGACATTATTTTTTCTTGTCTCAGTATTGATCAATTTAAGCTTATCACTCATTGTTTATCTGCACAGGAAATATGGAAAACTCTCAATGCGCTGTATGGACAAAAAGTTGACAACTGCTCAAAACCTGCAAAGATCAACTCAGATTCAAATTTATGCTTAACAGGTCTTACAGATGATAGTTCAGATGGATCAGCTGATGGAGACTCAACAAACAATGAAGTAGAAAATTTCTCTTATGAAGATCTGGTTTATTTTTTTGCTGATCTAACTAAGTCTGTTGAAAAACTCCAATCTAAAAACAAATGTTTGAAATCTAAAAATCTTGAGTTGACCGGAAAAATCAATGATTTGGAATCACAACTTGAATATTTTAAAAACTCCTCAAATTCAGACTGCATAAATTGTTTGAAATTGGAAACCAATCTTGTTCATCTCAGTAAAAATATTCAAAAGTTTGAAAATGAAATTCTGATCTTAAAAGAGAACAAGATTGAGTTATCAAGTTCAAATAATTTTTTGCAAAAGGAATTTTAAAGATTTAAGACTGCCATAAATTCCAAACTTGAAATTGCTGAAAATGAAAATTTGGTAAAAAGTGATTTGATTTTGAAAGAACTTGAAAATGAGATTGAAAAATCCAGGAATTTTGAGTTTGAAAAACAAAAACGATTTGAATTTGAAATCTCGGAATCCCAAGCCAAAATTAAATTTCTTGAAGATGAAAATTTAGTTTTGAAAACTAATTTTGAAAAGAGTAAAATCACCGAAAACCATTGTTCAGATTTAATGAAAGAAAATGGTGATCTTAAATCTAAAATTCAACAACTTGAAATAACATTGACAAAATTTTCTGATGGAGAAAAATCTTTGAATATGTTGTTGAAAAACCAATTTTCTTCAGGAAATAAAAACGGTCTTGGCTTTGGGGAAATCAATGTGTTTGGAAAACGAGATTCAGGTGTTTTTAAAAATCCCCCAAACTGCTTTGAAAGGAATAGACTTGAAAATCTGAACTTTGAAAATTCCAAAGGATTCTTGAAACAAAAACAAAATAAAAACGTGTATAATAAACCATTTAAACATATTTGGATCCCAAAAGGAAATAAAACGAATTCAGTTAAATTCAAACAAATTTGGGTTCCTAAAGGCACAAAAATAAATTTGAATGGTTTGTTGTATAAACAAGTCAGGGTACCAAAATGTGTAAAGAAAATTGTGAGTGGTTTTGCAAATTTTGTTAGACCACTCGATCCTATAAATTCATAGATACCGAAGGGTGGCTGAGGAACTACTGTGCTGAAAAGAAATTTGAAATCAAGCTGGTTTATACTTCTGTATCATTTACAGTTCCTTCAGCCAAAATCTGCTGAGTTAGAGATTCTGTTTTACATTGGCTTCTGGTATGATCTCTAAACTCACCTTTGTATATTCTTTCTGCTTTTATTTTCTGTGTTTATTCCTTCCTCTACCCCTTCTATTTTTCTTTAGTTTTTTTTGATTTGATTTATCACTGCCATATTTTTTGTTTCTTTATGGGCTTTATTAACTTCCAATTGTAGAAGTCATGTTTTTTTTTGGAAATTTGCTTCTCTTGAATAAAACTCTAATGTTTTTAATCTTTTCCAGATCTTGAACTTAATCTTGTAAATCCCTGCAATTGTTTTGAAGTTTGCTTTCTGATTCTCTGAATTCATAACAGTGTTGATGCATTAATATCATATCTTGAAAACTGTCATTTTGAATTCCAAATTTTTGAAGATATGAATAATTAATGAAATTTCACACACTTATGCTGTTTTGAGTTTCTTTAATTCATTTTGGAAACGCTTAAAATATTATACTCATTACAGTACACTGCTTCTTATCATTCGTGATAATTTCATTGATTTTCGGATTGGCTTGACTCACAGTGATACATCTTGAATTTCACATTTATTCATGATTATTATGGTCGAAGTTTGTTTGTTTGAAATCATCTGAAATTCTTGATATTATGAATCTCACACACCTCTTAAATTTAAAAATAACAATCTTGTGTGACAGATTCATTATATCTCAAAACTCGACATTGATTCATGTGATTTCAAATAAATTATTTCTTAATTTTAGGATCATGAATAATTCTCAAACGTGATGTAAATGATCTGAATATTTCACTTGTGCTTGTCAGAGATTTCTTGTGAAAAATTCGTCAAAAATCTGATTTTGTAACTCACTGTTATTTCATGATCGGTTGGCTTAAATATGTGTTTGAAATCATTTGAAATTATTGATTTCTTGAATCTCACACACTTCCTGAATCTAAATTATACAAACTGGTGTGATCGATTCATTTAATCTTGAAATTTTCATATTCCCTCAAGTGATTTCAAAAAAAAAATATTCTTGGATCATGAATTATTATTTTTACCATTATCTTGACAAGTCTGACTTGATATATTTTTTGTGCTGCTCTGATACTGATTCAAGAAAAAAAATGATGATTGCTTGCTTTGGTATATATTGTTTGCTGCTATGATAAATATGCCTAGTTTGTTTGTCTTGTCTACTTGGGCCTAATGATTGTACTTGGATGTCTAGGATATCTGTGTTAGTCACCCGTGTCATATTTCAAATCCTCGATTATAGTGACACCAACATGTGGTATCAGTTTTGATGTGCTATTCTCTCTGATTTATTCTCTTCATGTACATATTGTTTAAAAAAAACCTCAAGTCTTGTGTAAATCTTTCAATTTCCTCTTGTAATTGATTTTCAATTTTAAAACTATTTATTGATTATTCATTCAGAAATTGAAATCAATAACCAAACTGGACTGTAGTTAAATTCATCAAAATTATTATCAGATTTTGAAATTGTGATGAATTGTGACTGCAATATATTTTCACAACAAGAGGAGATTTTATTTAGATTCTCATGATGGTTGAACAGTTATTATAATATCTTTGAACTGGCAATTATTTCACGACCATCTTCATTATCTATCATCCTTCTATCATCCACTATGATTTTATATAAATATGGAGAGTTAATATTTTTTAGAAAATCTTTTGGATAAATTGTGGAATTATTTGTGATAGAAATGGACTATGTTATTATTCAGAACTAGTGATAATTGAAGATTTTCAATGATCCCAGTACAGTCTTGCATATTTCATAATATAATTAATTTAGAAATTTATTTCACAAACCATTTCTGTAACTACCGCATTTCTATCATCAATTTTTTGGTTTTACATACTGAGGAGTTTTTCATTTTAAAACTGAAAATAATAAAAATATAATATTCTTAAGTATTTCTCTAACCTCATTTAAAAATCCAAGCTCTGGTTATGCATGGTTATGAGATTACTTATATTTAAGCTGCAACTGATCTCATTTAAAAACCCAAGCTCTGGTTATGCATGGTCAGTGTGCTCTTAAATAAAAAATAAAAGAAAAAGAAAAGAAAATTAAATAAATAATTTTTTATATGAAATCCTCCTTTGTGTATAAAAACTAGCCTATCAATCCATCTTTCTAATCTGTGAAATGTGTTGAAATCTTATGAAGTATTATGATTTGTTGATTGATAGCTATTGAGATTTGAGATTCTTCGATTTTGTCACTTAAATTGAATTATTAACTATAGTTCAAATCCATCACTGTTTTTGTGCTTCAATTTATAAAAAAATTCTGAAAATAATTGGAAATATATGTTTTGAAACTCTCTCCATATATATAAAATTCATCGTAAATCTGTCATTCTCTACAATGTGAAATATGCCACTAGTTCTTAGAATATTATGATTTTTGTTTGATTGATTGAGATTTATGATGACTGTTCTTCCTCTTAAGCTGAAATTATATTTCTAGTCATTTTTCATCTATATTTTAAAATTATGTATCCTTTTGATGATAACAAAAGGGGGAGAATGGATTTGAGATTTTGACTTATGAGTGAATACTTAATAAATATTTTTAATTTTGAAAATTCATTATTATTCAGTTCATAGTTCATTTCACTCATGCACAGTTATAGGGGGAGTTTTCTGCTGTAGGGGGAGCATTCAAATAGGAGGAGTAATATATTTCATTTTTTCAAACACATTTATGTTCAAAAACTTAAATATTTGTTTGTCATCATCAAAAGGGGGAGATTGTTGTATATAACGTTGTTGTATTATATAACGTTGTTATATACACAATTATATGATTTTTGTTTGATGATAACAACCAAATATATATTATTATAAATGTATTTGTACTGTACTGCTTTATATACACACAACATACATAAATATAATATTTCTATTTAAATAAAATACAACTGTACTAAAATTTAGATATTCACAGTATTTTATTTGAATAGAATATTTTATTTCAATATCAAACAGTACAAATTTTATACTCCACTATTTGTACATCTCTGCATTGCAATACATTTCATACTCACAGTTTCTCATTCAACACTCATATACATTTTACACTCAGTTGTACATTTTCATCTATACATACACTGTTACAAACACTCTTTAACTGACACTGTTCTTGACTTCATTCTCTGTCTTCACAGCATATAATCATGCAAGAAATTTGTTTTTGGGCACAACAAAATTGGAAACTTTTTTAGTCATTCCAATAATGGTTTTAGTCATTCCAATAATGACTAAATCAATTTTAACATTTCCAGAAACCACAGAAAATCAAAGAACCATTTTGGACAAATATTTCAATGGTGTTTCCAGTATTACAGCATGAAATCAGTGATTTTTTTCTTCTAGGCAAAATGTATTCCAGAACATTATGAAGAAAGAAACAATCATATATTAGGCATGATTTCATCAGGGGATTTAATGGTGTATAGTTTTTTTTTTAACAAATTTTTTTTTGGTTTCAAATCTTTCTAAATTAACCAGTGCATTTTCTTGACAAAATCAGTATATGGTAAGCAGTTTTTTTTAGACAAGAAGTCAGAATGGTTTTGGCAACAAATCAATCAGTACTTTGGAAATAATGTTTGGCAAGTTTTAAAGCACTCCAAATTTGAGCAAGTAATTTTCTGCAAAGAATTAAATTTGGCAAGAAAATATTTTCTACATGAACAAGAATTAATGGAGGGCATACATGACAGCTTTTTCATGCAAATTGGTCGAGCCAATTTAAAGACAAATGCATGGCGATAAAACTAAGCAAGCATTAATGGTGAATTAAGTTCAATGCACATCAGCTTGAAAAATTCTTTTTCTTCAAGGTGAAGAAGAAAGTGGCAACACAACTGCAGCAAAGCAAAACATATACATGCAACATCTCTGAATTCGAATGGGATTTTATGGCAACATCAAGTGTGTGTTCACACAGTGAAACCAAACGATTCAGATTAATTCTTATTTGGCAAGAGTTCAATTCTTTCCTGAAATGATTCTCTGTTTTAAACTGTTTTAATGGGAAAGAGATAATTGGAAAGTTTTTATTCCACGAAATCTGCTCAGTTTTTTTTCACTGAAATAATTCATTTTTGGCAAGATATTTCAAAATGGTTTCTAGAATTACAACATACACAAAATTGGACAATTTTTTCAATGTTCATTTATATGTGCATGAAAGTCTCTTTTGTCAATTTAATGTTGCCAAAGAAATCAAATCAAGGAACAACATTTTTGGATAGTGTTTAATATATTTCCAGTTCTTTAATCAAGCATGGGATTGAATTTAGCAAAAATTATTTTCAGGAATCAACCAGTAAATAATTTCTTGGATAAATTTTTATTTGTTTCCTGTTTTAAACAAATGTGTGTACAACATGCTTATCTTGCAGGGCAACAAATGATTTCCAGAATTATTCATGATATGGAAAGCAATTAAAACAATTTTTGGGCAAGTCATTTCCAGAGACTAGTTCAAACTTGGCAAGAGAACAATTTCTGAATCAAACTTTAAGGTTTTCCAGAAACCAACCAAATTCGACAAGAAATCAAATCAAACATTTTTTTCTGATATCAAACTTGGCAAGAGATCAATCTGGTTCAATGCTGTTCACTATCACAATTTATTTTGGTATGCAAAGTTTGTTAAACTCAAGGGACCAGCAAAACAAATCCGAAATAAATTCATGGGAATTTCTATTTAAATGGCAACAAATCGAGCATGTTATTTATGCAAGAATTCTTCCAATCAAGCCATACAAATTAAGGCCGAATTTATCAGCAAAAGTAAAAGGGGAAACCGCAATCAACCAGGCAAGTCATTAAACGAAATCAGAGAGAGATTAAAGGATTTTCTAATCCTATTTATCACCAATTCATCATAGGCTTTTATGTATCGAAAAAAAAATACAAAAGAAAAATCTCTAGAGCATATCGAATAATCAAGCAAGAATACTCACATCATTTTCGATCAGAAGTTTTTCCCCCAAATCGAAGCACTGAAAGCGTTCAACAACTCAAAAGCATCACTGAATCAATTCCATCAACAATCGAGATATCGCGATTTGGAGGAATCAGAAAAAACCCTAATTCCCAATTTGATCGAGGCCTCTATTTTTGAGTTCCAGAGCAAAAGAGAAAAGCATTGGGCTAAAGAATAGGAGGAGGCTGGCCTACTTTTCACTTGGCTAAGCCAAGCTTATATTTAAAAGGGGAAATTAAATTGTTTTTATTTTAGGGTTTTTCTTGTTTATCTTTTTGTTGTATTTTGTTTTTGAAAATCACACAAACAGTTTCTAGTGTCTGTAAAATACTAAGAGATTCAGTCAGGGTGTTGACTGACAGTTGCTAGAGTCTGTAAAATCTAGGTTACTGGTTACAGGGTTGTAATCAGGGGAAATCTGATCGAGGGGATATCGATCAGTCTATGGTTTTGAGTGTAGGATTAAAATAGGAGCGAGGGGTTCGCGAGTGTACATGGTCTTGTATGCGGGATCTGTTCTTTTACCTAGTAGAAACCTTAGGAATGCAGCAGTAGGCAAGGTTTTGCCGAAGCTGGGTATATCTTGTGTCATTTACTTTCTGCATTTCTGTTTCTGCTATATTCTGTGATCTGTTTATTATTATATATCCCGTTAGTTTTTTAATTCATCTAAAAACTGTGATAAACCCTATTCACTCCCCCCCCCCCTCTAGGGTTATTTTAGATCCAACAAGAGGGATATTATTAATCCCAGTTCTTAATATCTTTTATTGAAACCATTCATCACGGTATCACCTTATATATATTAAAATCATATTATGTAAATGGACTTAATCTTTTATAATTAAACCCAAGTTACATGGACCACTATAATATAGAAATATTCTTTTATTCTCCCACTTGGTCCATGTGACGATTTGATGACTTAATATATATACTTTAAGCATGCACCCTTATATTAAGTCCAACATAAACTCATTTACTTTGATCTAGTTAGAACTAATTGAATCATGGCAGTCACAAGTCATTGAGCGACAAGGTTCTTTCCATGTATTGCAAACTAATCCCAACTTTAAATTTCTTTAAGGTTCGAGCAACACCATAAGTCTCAAGAAATACATGTCATTAAATAACCATAAGTGTATACATAAACAATAATGATAACATGTTCAATAAAGCAGAAACACAACTATGAGCGAATTCTAAGTGTCTACATCATGAGCAAACTGTAATCAAAATGGCAAGGCTTTATTTATAATTCCCATACGCTCGACATGGCCAATGAACGCCTTGGGAGGTAATCCTTTAGTCAACGGATCTGCTACCATGACATCCGTTCTAATACGCTCAAAGAACACTCTCTGCTTCTGCACTTACTCTTTTACTGATAAGTACTTTAACTCCATGTGTTTAGCACCCTTAGAGTACTTGTCGTTCTAAGAGAAGAAGACGGCTGCGGAATTATCACAATAAATTCTCAACGGCCTGGATATACTGTCGACAATTCCAAGTCCCGAGATAAAGTTCCGCATCCACAATGCATGAATAGTGGCCTCAAAGCATGCCACAAATTCTGCGTCCATAGTGGAAGTAGCCATGACTGACTGTTTTCCACTCTTCCATGAAACTGCCCCTTCAGCTAGTAGAAAAACATAGCCAAATGTAGATTTTCTACTATCTAAACATCCGGCATAATCTGAATCTGAATATCCAATAACTTCTAGATGCTCAGATCTCCTATATGTAGGCATGTGCTCCTTGGTGCCTTGCAAGTACCTGAGGACCTTCTTAGCAGCTTTCCAGTGATCCATACCAGGATTACTTTGATATCGACCCAACATTCCTACAGCAAAGCTGATATCAGGTCGAGTACATGTTTGAACATAGTTCAAACTCCCAACCACTGATGCATATGGAATTCTTTCCATTTCCTTTCGCTCCAACTCATTTTTAGGACATTGCATTTTATTGAACTTGTCCCCTTTCTATATTGGAGCTATTCCTGCGTAGCATTTGTCCATTCTATATTTATCTAAGATCTTATTTATTTAACCTTTATGAGACAGTCCTAACAGTCCTTGTGATCTATTTCGAATGATTTCAATTCCAATCACGTAGGATGCCTCACCCATATCTTTCATTTCAAAGTTCCTAGAGAGATACTTCTTTACATCATGCAACATCCCCAAATTATTTGCAGCAAGCAAAATATCATCAACATACAGAACCAAAATTACAAATCTGCTCCCACTAACTTTTATGTAGATACACCGGTCAACGGCAATCTCTACAAAACCATATGATGTGATGGTATCATTAAACTTTAAATACCACTGTCTGGAAGCTTGTTTAAGTCCATATATTGATTTCCTAAGCTTACACACCATCTGTTCATTTCCTATGGCCAAGAACCCTTCAGGTTGATCCATATATACTTCTTCCTCTAATTCACCATTTAGAAAGGCGGTTTTCACATCCATCTGGTGAAGCTCTAAATCATAATGAGCCACCAAGGCCAAAACAATCCGCAAGGAGTCCTTCTTTGAAACTGGAGCGAAGGTCTCCTTATAGTCAATGCCATCCTTTTGGGTGAAGCCCTTAGCAACAAGTCTGGCCTTATATCTTTCAATGTTTCCCTTTGAGTCCCTTTTCGTCCTAAAGACCCACTTTGACCCAACTGTCTTACAACCCTTAGGCAACTCAACTAAGTCCCAGACTTTGTTATCACCCATAGACTTAATTTCTTCTTTCATGGCAATCAACCATTTATTGGAATTGTAACTTTCCATGGCCTTATTAAATGAGAATGGATCTTCATCAATGCTTAAGTCACATTCATTTTCAACAGCATAAACCACATAATCATTTGGAATAGCAGATCTTCTTTCCCTTACAAACCTCCTTAACTGTTCTTGTGGTTCATTAATCTCTTCTTGAATTATGACTGGTTCATCCACTATTATGTCATCTTGTGGGATTTGGACATCATTTTGTTGTTCCAATGCGTCATGTGACTGTGATGCAACAACTGATACAACAACTTTAAGTGGAATAACAAGTGAAGGAACTTCAACCTGAATCTCTTAAATATCCACCTTTCGTGATTCACCACTCCCACTAGATTGACCATTTTCTATGAACCTAGCATTACTTGTCTCAACAATTCTTGTACTATGGCTAGGACAATAAAACACATACCCCTTTGATTTTTCAGGATAGCCAATGAAGAAACCACTGACTGTCCTTGAATCAAGTTTCTTTTCATGTGGATTATATAGCCTTACTTCTGCTGGACAACCCCAAACACGTAGATGCCTTAAACTAGGTTTCCTTCCCGTCCATAGTTCATAAGGAGTCTTAGGAACTACCTTACTTGGAACCCGGTTAAGCAAATACGTAGCAGTCTTTAATGCATATAACCACAACGAAGAGGGCAATGAACAATTACTTAACATGCTCCTAACCATTTCCATTAATGTACGGTTCCGCCTCTCCGCTACACCATTTTGTTGAGGTGTACCAGGCATTGTATACTGTGCACAAATACCTCTACTTTCGAGGAGCTTTGCAAATGGACCTGGACATTGTCCACTTTCATTATATTTACCATAAAATTCACCACCTCTATCGGATCTCACAACCTTTACTTTTCTATCTAACTGTCTTTCCACCTCATTTATGAACACCTCAAGGACATTCACAGATTGAGATTTTTCATGCAGTAGATATACATATCCATAACATGAGTAATCATCAATAAAAGTGATGTAGTATTTTTCACCACTCCAAGAAGGAACGTCAAAAGGACCACATATATCAGTGTGTATTAACTCAATAAGCTGAGTGCTTCTTGTGGCGGGTTTCTTTACTGTGTGTTTAGTCTGCTTTCCTTTAATGCAATTTATACACACATTTAAGTCACTAAAATCCAATTGAGGAAGGATTTCACTTTTCACCAACCTCATTAGTCTTTCCTTGGAAATATGACCAACTCTTTGATGCCACAAGTAAGCAGAATTTTCATTAGATGCACTACGTTTAATACCTTGACTTTCAACATGAAACAAGGATTCAGAAAATTTAATATCAAGATTGAACCTATAAAGTGAATCAATCAAAGTACCACTACCATAAAAATAATTATGTTTGTACAATGAAAATACACCATGTCCAAAACTAACACAGAAACCTAAATTATCCAACCTACTAATAGAAACAAGATTCCTAGCACACTCAGGTACATAGAGACATTTTTCAAGATTTATTTGACAACCAGTGTCTAAGATCAAGCTATAAGTCCCAATGCCTTCTATCTGTGCCTTCATCCTATTTCCCATGAACAAGTACTGCTCAGTTCCTCTTATGGGCTGGATCGAACTGAATCCCTGTTTTACATGAGACACATGAGTAGTAGCACCAGAATCTAACCACCAAGTATTATTAGGCACTTCCATAAGGTTTGATTCAAAGCAAACATAACTATAATACATACCTTTCTTTTCAAACCATGCCTTTCTTTTCGGACATTCCTTCTTGAAGTGTCCCGGTTTCTTACAAAAGAAACACTTCATCTCCTTTCGGATGAGGCTGTCAGAGCCTTTTGGGGCCTTATCCTTCTTCTTGTCCTTTTTATCTGGCTTCATTTTACTGTTGCTGGCACCGTCATGACCTACGAGATGAACTGATGATCCTTCATCTTCCTTAATCTCCCTTCCTCCTGTATTAACATGGCCTTCAATTCATGAAAGTTCCATTTATCTTTAATGGTGTTATAATTCACCTGGAACTGGCCAAATTCAACAGGCAGAGAGTTAATGATGAATTGGACCAAGAATGTCTCATTTACATCCATCCCCATGGTCTTTAACCTTGCTTCCAAATTTGACATGAGTGTCACATGATCATGGATAGGCTGAGACCAGTCAAACTTCTTCGTAGTCAGCTGACTCATAAGGCTGCCTACTATGGACTTGTCAGCTAAATCCGATTGAGAACACTCCTTAATCTTGTGCATGAATTCCCTTGCATTATCTGTCTAGGGCATAGATGGCTTGATACTTTCCGCCATAGTCATCCGCATGAGGTTCAAACTCAACCGGTTAGACCGCTCCCACCTCTCATAAAGGGACTTCTCAGTTTCGGAGCTAAGCATCTGTAATGGTTGAAGGTTGCTCCTCCATTATTATTGTAAGGTCCCAAGCCATACAACCCAGTGTGAACCGGATTTGTTCAGACCAATCATCATAGTTCAGCCCATTAAACTTCACGATAGAGTTAGCAGATGCAAACACACTAGATAAAGCTGCAATCATTTATACATACTAATCTATTAGTGCTTTGAGAACTTTATATAGATTCAAATTAATATAACAATAAAGTATGCATTCAAGTAACCTTCGGGCAATACTTGAGTGCAAGCACTTTCATTGACGCTAAAATTTAAATACTTTAATAATTAATCAAAACACATATAGTCAAATAAGAATGCTATCTTTGGATATATATATTATTCAACTTTAAGTATAGTGACTAATCCTTTTAATATTATTAACTATACTCGATGATCCACCTTTGGAT
Organism: Allium sativum; assembly: GCA_030737875.1. NCBI lineage: Eukaryota > Viridiplantae > Streptophyta > Magnoliopsida > Asparagales > Amaryllidaceae > Allium > Allium sativum. The sequence goes on from CM060915.1 coordinate 649,882,906, forward strand.
GATCTCCTAGAATATAATTAATAAGGTCAATTATTCAGTCAAACTCTAATGTCATTATTAGCATCGCTTTAATCATGAATAATTGAACACTGTTATTTTGTGTCTAAATTTAGATATAACTAGGCCACTTTGGTGACTAACAAGTCATATCCTTATAAAAAACAATGCATTAATCACTTTAATGGGTAGGAACAACTTTTTCAATGCATCTGAACAATATAATATGGACGAAATATACACAGTACCTGTGAAATCACAGATCTATGTGAATGTGTACATATGAAGTCGGCCATATTCTTGATCATACAAGTGTCCTGCTTTAGTTTCTTCAATCCATATTTTAATGCTTGCATTCAAAGTATATAGGAAACTGGATGCATCTATAAACAAAATCCAGGACACTTTTTTTTTATATACAACTAAATCTTATGCAAATTCATTGTTATGCTTACAGGCAAAGGAATTCATAAAGGCAATTCACACAAATCCTCACAGGTAATTCGAAAATCAAAATTAGGGTAAATCAATCAAGCCTAAACCTGGCTCTGATACCAAATGTAAGTATATACTTTAATTGATTTCTCATTACAAAATCAGTCCCAATTTTGGATCTAGACTTAAATTGAATTTAACCCTACTTTGCAACATAAGTAATATAGATTTACTAACCTTGATCCATGCTTTTCAGTTTGTATTTTGCTGCAAATTTCTTCTTTCAATTGTTTTTCTTCCTTTGCCTTTTTCCTTTCGTTTTTTTTTTCTTTGATGAATGAGAAAAACAGTTTTCAACTTTTTATTTGCGTTCAGTTCTTGCATGTAAAAACTGAAGTGGTTTTTATTATAACCATTTTTCTTTGCACGTGAAAACTGAAGTGGTGTACATATCCAATTAATATGCAAGGTAAGAGGGATATTATTAATCCCAGATTTTAATAGATTTTATTGAAACCATTCATCACGGTATCACCTTATCTATATTAAAATCATATTATGTAAATGGACTTAATCTTTTATAATTAAACCCAAGTTACATGGACCACTATAATATAGAAATATTATTTCACATCTGTCAACTATTTCAGGTTAAAGAAAACCTGTTTCGGGGAGTATACCAACTTCAAATTGCGAAACTGATCTTCCGATTCGTGCGTTGTTTTCGACGATACCAAGCTATTCTTGACTTGATCAATCTATCATATAGCATCGTCAAAATTTAACATTGAGAAGCCTTCCATCTTTATTATTTTGGCATGTCATTTTCTTGCTAAAGTCGGATTCTCCTACTCCTTGTTGCATCATACAAAATCATTTTATATTAATTAACGGAACATTTTCAATTTGAACTCTTAAAATCATTTTTCAGGTTGTGAGTTTGGTGCATTAAGTTTTTTCCAGAACATATATGATATAGGTTTGCTTTTTAAGATGTGACTCCCCTGAACTCTTCAGGTAATGGCTTTCTTATTAAAGGAATCGGCACCATATTGTAATGGGAACTTCAAAGTTTTTGCATAATATCAGGATATGCAGAGAAATTTTTCTTCATACACTGATTTTTTATTTTTTTTCCCTTTCTTTTCTTCTCTTAATACAAATATAAATGATAGAATATTGCCATAGAAGCTTGACATATAAGATCGTTGACTACACTGGAGATGAATTATTGTACGAGGATGGAATAACAAACAGACCATGAGCACAAGTATGATTATGTGAATTTGTTTCCTTTCTTTCTTCCCTTCTTTTATTTTTATTTTCTTTATTATAACATTTAATATTGACTTTGAATGATAATATGACTTGGACCATGGTGTGAATGAAGTTTTGGTATTAAATGAAAAGGTAATATTTGTCCGACTAGGAAAAATAAATATAAACCATAGAATGTTGCATTCACATTACATGGGCAACAAAAGGACCAATTCCTACTGTACTCTGTAGTGTGTGCACGAAATAATAAAATACCTAAACCAAAAGTGATTGTTTCACTAGTTTGAACTAGTAAAATCAGAATACCTGTAACAGCTAGTAAATTACTATTTTTAACAACTATGTTCTCTGGAGAAGGATATTAAGAACTAAAATGTGTGATTTTTTAATAGGGCAGGTAATGTACAGGCATACGTATGTGCATTATAAAATCAGAGAGATAGCAACATATTATCAACCCTTCTAATACTAAACTCCCTCATCTTTCCTTCATTAATCTTTCGGAGAAGTAGTCCTTCAAACCAATAATGAAACAAACAAAACACACCTTTATCATCTTCATCATCTTCCTTAACTTAAAGCTCAAAGCTCAACAAAACTACTCAGGCAATGAAGTGTTAGACTGCAACCACACAAAAACAGCACCTCCATCTCCATCATATCTATACACATGCAACAGCCCTGCTCACTCTTGCCAATCATTTCTCATCTTTAAGTCTCAACCGAACTACAACACTATCAACACCATATCACAACTCTTCTCTACAAGCTCCATAGATCTATCTCATATCAACAACGTATCGAATTCAGATCATATATTTCCTACAAATAAAGAACTTATCATCCCTACCACATGCTCATGTTTAGGCAAATACTACCAAGCAAATACATCTTATGTCATAGGCAGCAACGACGATACATACTTTTCTTTGGCTACTGAACAATACCAAGGTTTGGGTTCATGCAACGCCCTACTAGGAGAGAACCCTTACAAAGCTGAGGATTTGTCAATCGGCATGAATCTTTCTGTCCCTCTCCGATGTGCTTGTCCTACTCAAAATCAGTCATCGGATGGTACTAAATTCTTATTGACTTATTCTCTTAACGAAAAGGATAGCCTTCCCGATATTAGTATGAGGTTTGGTGTCGATGTAAAGAAAACTTCGTTTGCTAATGGGTTTAGTGAAGTGGATCCTCTTGTTTTTCCCTTGACTACCATTTTGATACCCTTGTCCAAAGAGCCCTTAAGCTCCCAGACTATAATTGTTCAACCTATTACATATCCAAGTCAACCCGATACTCCTTTGGTTGTTGTATATCCAACAAAGAAGAAAACATCGAAGATGAAATATCTTGTCGTTGCTGGAGCTGTGTCCATTGTCGTTGTGTTGTTTATTTTCATGTTTTTGGTATGGCAAAGAAAACAAAGGGTCAAAAGAGAGGAACGGAGAAAGAAATCAGAAGAGCTATCAAAAGCCTTTTTCAAAGCAGTATCAAGAATAGATCAAGCCTTAAAAGTATACTCTATAGAAGACTTGAAAGCTGCAACAAAAGACTTCAGCTCAGAAAGCAAAATTCAGGGGTCGGTTTACAAGGGATACATCCATGAAAAGGCCATTGCAATCAAGAAAGTGGAGAAAGACGTATCCAAAGAAGCTAACATTCTATATAGGCTCAACCACTTCAACCTAATAAGCCTATTTGGAATCTGCAAAGTAGAAGAGTCGCATTCCTACTTACTCTACGAATACATGGAGAATCTATCCTTACAAAACTGGCTTCAAAACCCGAACCTCTCCGGCCATTGGACATGGACCCGAAGGGTGCAGATAGCTATAGACATTGCCAATGGGCTGGACTACATCCACAACTTCACCTACCCACCATACGTGCACATGGACATTAAAACAAGCAACATACTTCTAAACGAGAATTTCAGAGCAAAGATATCAAATTTTTCTATAGCAAGAAGCACGGAAAGGATGTCTACGAAAAATAGAGATGGCACATTCGGGTATTTAGCACCTGAGTATTTGGATTCAGGTATCATAAGCCCGAAACTGGATGTGTATGCATTTGGGGTGGTGATGGCCGAGTTGATAACGGGTAGAGAGATATCGAATGAACGAAAAGGGAGGAAAGAATGGTTGTTTGAGTCCATTGTTTGTATGGTGGAAGGAGAGGAACCGGAGAAGGAGGTAACGGATTTCATGGAGGAGAATTCGAGGAGTGTGAGTCCTATAGGGCTTGTGATGGAAGTGGCTAAGCTATGCGTTGCTTGTTTTGTTGTGAACGTGGAAAGGAGGCCTAGTATGAATGAGGTGGTGAGGGTTCTTTCTAGGATCCAAGTTGATTCACAAATGTGGGCTTTGACATATCAATAACTTAGTAGGTATACAGATGAGTTGCATTTTGGTTTGGATTTAGTGGGTGACGAACACTTTATGTTATGTGCGACACTAGTATAAACTAGGGGTGTGTCCATGAATATAAGCCATGATCTTCATGTAAATACCATTATTTTCTTCATTAACAGTTTACCGGTGGAATAGAAGAACATGTGCTTTAGTGCATATAAGCGCGTAGTTAACTGTTTTTTTCCACCTTAATTTGAGTTTGGGAAGAAGGATACTGTGGTAATGAAATAACGATAAAAGGATTGTATATGAAGAATATATCCAACTTTGATTCATCTTTTATTTGAATACCAATAAATGATCATAGTATCTGTGGAAATCTGTACGACATCAAGTATTCAACAATCAACAGGAGTTGAGAAATGAATGTCCATGATGATGTGGTAATCTAATCGTTGTATTGTAATTTTAAGAAGGTAATTTCTGAATTAACAAACAAAGTGGGTACATCGTATATGGTACATGGTAATGCACTACAATCATGCGACGGAGTGCCAATTGGAGAAGCAGAGGAGTGGCGGAAAGATGAAAAGGAGGAGAGACAGAAGCATGCTGCAAAAGCTATAGGCTTCCAGTCGACCGATAGCCTCTACCAGGCTAATGGTATTTGGGTGATTCTTCACCTGCGTACAACTCTCTGTGCACATAGTCCATTGTCGCATTAACCTAACGGTTAAGAGCTTGTGTTGTGGTCGGGGGCCGTAGCCTCCGATTTTTTTTTATTTTTTTTTTTATTCTTTCCGTGTTGACTATATGATTATGTATATAAAAATCAGTTCACACCATCAAACAAACACAACTAAATATAATTACATTATTATATTCAATTACAAAAATGATTAATTATTGATCTTTTATACAAAACAAAACATGAATATATGGTACTACTTTAGAGTTGTTCACGTCGAGTCTCATGTTTTGAAAGTGATCGATAATTGCATCATTGCTAATCTCTTTGAATATATCTTTTTCAATGTATGCAACGCAACTATCATTCAACCACTCATCTCCCATTCGATTTCGTAGGTCATTCTTCACTATATTCATAGCTAGAAAATGCTCTCTGCACAGTTGCAGTTGAAACATGTAAGATAAGTGATAAGGTTAAGAGCTTGTAAACCAAATTATACACGATTTTTTTTTTTTTTTTTTTTTGTTAACATCATCTTCCTAGCCAAATCACCGATCACTTTCATATCTTTAAACATTTCATTAGACTTCATATCAATTTCATAAATCTTCAATTGATTATTAAGATCCATATGTTCTACTTCAAAAAAATCATCGGGATAAAATAGAGATAATCGAACTAGCTTCACTTTATCAAAAGAGGCAGAACATACAAAGAAATAATTATGAATTTAATTGATGTCATCTTCCTGTCTCATCCACTAATCTTAAAACAATTGTCATTTGCTCTTTAATTGATGTATCACAAGTTTTATCAATCAATAATGCAAATAGTCCTCCAGAAAAATGTAGATGTTATAAGATAGTGTTTATAATTTCCACGACAATACAATTGACTATATCTTTTGAATATCCGGTGACATCATCTTATTATTTTGAGGTGCATTTTTTAGAACAACCACATCAACCGAAGGCTTTTCATGAACGAGCCATTGCAGAAGCTCAAGAAAATTTCCTTTATTCGTTGATTCTTCAGATTCATCATGGTCACGAAAATGCAAACCTTAATGTAACAAATATCGAATATACACAAGAGTTGACTCTAATCGATGTCGATAGTCTATTTTGCTCTGAGTTGATTGTCTCTCGATTGCCATTACAATATGTTGATTTTGATTTATCAAATTCTCGGCCTTTATATATTCGGCTCTATGAGTATCTGAAATAGCATGTTCTTTAAGCCTTTCATTATGTTTTCAATTCTTAAACCCCTCCCTAATAACTGCATCACGTGTATTTCTACTCATCGATTGGGGACGAAATAAGTAGCATAGCAAGCAATATACTGCATCTTCTTTTGCACTATATTCCAACCAATTCTTATAATCGGTAAACCATGATTGATTAAAACGTCTAGCTCTTCAATTATTGTTTATGGAAATATTTGCAAAGAAGGCAGACAAGGACCATTTTGTAAGTATGCCCTTCTTACCATATCTCGATCATTTGGATCATAATCCAAAATTTAATGTCTTAGACTAGGATCGGATGGAAGATGCGGTAAATAGACTTGAATACAACTTCGAATTACCAAGTTTGCAATAATTGGGTTTCAATTATCATCATCAACTGCATTACTAAAAGGTGTAGAAGCTTCAGTGGAAACGTCTTCAATGGTTCTCTTAAAATATGTTCGCATATCTAGCATATTACCACAAAAAAAAAAAAAAAAAAAAACAACACTTAATTAAAGGCATTGACATCATAAAATGGGATACAAAATTTCAACAATTAAGTTTTAGCATGCAATAAAATGTGTGTTGTGCAGATTTCAAAACTACCAAGTTTTAACAATTAAGTTTTGAAATCAATTCGATCTTCATCTACCATTAGAACCTAGCAAGTTTTAATTGATGCCCTAATTCAAAATCACTGAGCAATTAGCAAGTTTTAAAATCAGAACATAAAGCCAAAGATTGCATAAAGGCCAAAGATTTCAAAATTAAGTTTTAGCCAAGTAGTAGAATATTGCTTACCCTCCATTTTTGGTAAGCTGGAGGAGGAGCTGCGTGGTAGATATGGCAGAGTAGTACGATGGAGGGCACTGCGACTTCGGGAGGCTAAGCGGTGGTCAATCAATTAGGTTTTTTTTTTCGTCCTTTTTGTTTCGTGAGGAAGAGAGCTTGCAGAGAGTTTTAATCAACTTCCATTCTTTTTTATTTTATTTTATTTAATGGATGCGGACTGGGGGGCACGTGCCCAGGTCATCTTGCACGTGCCTCCGCTCCCTGGTTGTGGTAACAGCGATGTGAGTGCAAAACTCAGAAAGGCATGCTACAAGCTTATGATATGCATACGCTAATATGGTGTTCGCAGACCAGACTAGGTGCGCTAGGGACTATTATACGACTTTGATCGATTTCTCATCTGAACAAATTAAAAAAAATAGGTTACCGATACAACGGTAGCATGAGGAAATTGGCGTTCCTGATTCTTGGGATACTTTGTCTTTTCTGAGAATTTTGGATTGTTTATCTAATAATAAGAAATACATGATGACACCATAAATGGACCTATGTGGAGTTTGTTGTTTGTGTTCCTTAAAGCATTTTCAAGAGTTTGAGGTGCAGATTTTATAAAATGAACACCTTAAACAAACGTTCGCTGAACAAACGCTAGATTACCACGTCTATATCAGATGAAAAAAGAAAAAAATTATTTACTTTTTAACCATTCTCCTCCAAATTTGACTTTCCGGTTATTTTCTTAGACGTTCAGATGTTGCCGCAACCTGTCAAAGTTGGTAGAAGGATCGTCCGTCACACAGTCGAAGAAAATAATGGACCATCTCATATTATTCCCAACCACAACATGACTGCAGATGACGTGCGAATATTGCACTAGCTACTCCCGACTATATCGCATTGACTTACTTCAACATTAGCGGCAACACATGTATATTTTTCATTCTTAACCATTAAATTATTATGTTACTAGTTTGATTAGTATGCTGTTGATATTAAAAAATTACTTATTTAGGTTTTTCAAATAACTATGTGGGTCAGTTGTCGTAAGTGTATTACCGATTATTTTGTCACACTACCTGACCTGATTAGGACCAGACTACTTACATTATCGTTTGATGAATATTCACAGTTACCTATATTAGCACACCTAGATCGTTGTATAGTTGAGGCCCTTAGCAAGATATGGTAGCCTACCACTCATACATTTCATTTTCCTGATTTTGAGTTAGTATTGATTCCTTTAGATTTTAATATGCTGACTGGTATAATGGTTGGCCGACTAGATTGTATTTCGGTATCATTGATAGCTTATATGAGGATTTTAAGTCATATTTGGTTCAGTTACCAGCTTTCGTTTTTGATAAGTAAGCGGTGGTTTTGTTAAGCTGATATGCTTGTAGATTATATGGATGCTAAGAAGATGCATACTTCTGTTATTTATGCCTTTAAATTATATATATTTGATTCTACATTTTTTTACGAACAATGAAGGCAGGATTGGACTTGGAAATTTGGCTGGACTGATGGATGTTTGTAGGCTTTACATATAAGACTATTGTACTGTCGTCCTTGGTTATTTCATTTTATCATTGGATACATATGCTTTATAGCAGTCTAGATAGATGTACGGTTTTTGGTACATCCTTCCCTTTTGATAGTATGAGTATACGACTAACATGCAACCACGAATCATCGTTGAGACAACCACCACATTGTATATTTACTTCGCTAAATTTTGTCGATGGGGGACAACTATGCATACGCACAGTGCTGCATAGCGAAAGCACGATTAGTTGATGGAGGTTAGATGGTAGATGGATATAAGATGACGTGGAAACATTATCACTCGTACATGGCATGATTATATTCACTTTATAGATCTCGACGAAGATCATCCGCTTACTTACCAGTTTCGACTTTCGAGGCCTAGGGTTTAATTTCGAGGCATACTTCTCCATTCATACGATATTCAGGGGAGTGTTGTAGGTTGTAGTTGAAATGGTATACTCTGCATTCCCTTTGATTCACTTCCATCAAATGTTATGTGAGGATTTGTTACAACCCGCATATTTCACGATAACATGTTTAAATATTTTATTTAAATATAACATCGTTAGTCGTGTGTATGTCCGAAAAGTCACTTTTTGCATACGGATGAATTTGGACTCGAGACCACCTCCATTAAATTCAAAATGCCATTTGCGTGATTTAAAAACCGTAAACATTAATATGTTTAGAGTTAGTGAAATTTGAGGCTTTAGGTAGGGGCTTGGGTTAGCCAACACAATCCACTAGCCCACTTGCTTATATCCCACCTAGTCTCCCTCTACCTCATTCATTCATTCATTCCCAAGACTTAGCAAAATAGAAATGGGAAGGGGAATGGGAAATTAAAAATTCCCTAAACATAGTTTGATCTTATGGATCCAAATTCATGTAGAAATCAAGTGGAAATTCAAGAGAAGAAAGGTAAGCTAAATCTCCATTTTCTCCAACTTGTTTCCTCTTCAATCCTTGTTATTTTCTAAACCTAATTCTTAAGAAATATTATGTATTCATGTTTAGATTGAAGATTAACAAGCTATATTGGAAGATAGAATGATCTAGCTTGGTTTTGCACCTCCTCCTTCCTTATCAAAATCAAAGGTGAGTTCTTGTGAACTCTCACATCTACGACTCAAGCCTTTAAACTTGGCTAGTGTTCCCTTGGCACGAATATATGTGTGTGCATTGTATGATTTGGATTGTTTTGTGTGAACTTTCCAATTTATGAGTTAAAATCTCAAATCGATGATTTCTAGTGTAGATCATTGTGTGCATTTGTGTTGATGTTATTGTGTTGTTTCGGCGAGTCGTTGAAGCTACATTTCCACTTGAATATTGATATAAGCCTTCACAAATTCATCCAAAATCATTGAGTGTGCATCACCTTGGAAAACCAATGCCTAGGTGCATATTCAGTCGACTGAAATAGGGTAGGTCAGTCGAGTGAATCCATAGTTGCTGTATGTCTCACTTCAAAGCAGTTTCAGTTGGCTGAAATACTCCATTCAATCGACTGAATGACCAACCAGTCGATCGAACGGAGTTATTTAGTCAACTGAAAATAGTCTACATGTACTATCTGAATTATTTGCCACAGGTTAGTCGACAGACCCTATGGTTCAATCAATTGAATCTTGTTGTTGACCAGTGGAAACCACGGCTATGTCCATTTAGGCTTTTTCCCGGCCGAGTTTCGGCCCATTTGGCCTTTTTCTGTGACTTTTCAGTTTCTCTAATTCACAGATTTTTACGGCTCGATTTTATAAACTTTCGATTCATTCGTGATAAATGAATTTATAATTGGTATTCCAGGGATTTGATTTACGTTATTAAAACGTGAATTTCGAGAACAATTATTACTACAATTGATATTTTATGAGATTTGCCACTTTAAAATATAAAGGGTTTTATATTATTAGTAGATACCAAATCTTTTACTAAAATGGTTTCTAATCCTACTTCATTATACGAAGTTATTTTACAAATCGTTTTCTAATCTACTTGTATATATTTGTATAAACCTTTTCCTCGTTCGTATGAGAAATCCACTTAAAGGCCTTAGTAAAAATAAGGACTATGAACCTTTTGTGTTTGCTTCGACGGTTAATTTTTGGACTTGTTCGATTGAAAACTGTAGTAATGATTGTTTCGTGTTTCGAGTGGAATATACAACTTGTTCGTAGATATTCGAGTAAAGCAAGTGGTTATGGGACATGTAGCTTAACTCTTATATTTACTAGCTAGGAGTAATTTACACTATACTTGATCAATTATGATCATCTTGAGAGTCTTCGGACTCTTTGTTGAACTTCGGTTCATCTTGAGAGTTTTCAGACTATTTATGGAACTTCGGTTCATCTTGAGAGTCTTCGGACTATTTTTCGAACTTCGGTTCATCTTGAAAGTCTTCAGACTATTTATGGAACATCAGTTCATCTTGAGAGTCTTCGGACTATTTGTCGACCTTCGGTTCATCTTGAGAGTCTTCAGACTATTTATGGAACGTCGGTTCATTTGATTATATCAATGTTCTTTGAATCATCTTGAGGAACTTCGGTTCAATCCTAGCGGGTTGTGACCTGCGGTCTTCGGACCATCTAAGGAGCTTCGGCTCAATATTATTGGCTAGTTACCTTGAGGTCGCATCTCATCTTCGATACACGTGGTTTATTTGATTATATCGATGATCTTCTAATCATCCTGACAAAATTTGGTTTGATCCTAGTAGAGTCACGACCCGCGATTTTCAGACCATTTGAGGAGCTTCAGCACAATATTATAAGCTAGCTACCTTGATATCGCATCTCACCTTTGATACACGTATTGATGAGCCTTCGGACTCTCGTCTTGAATTAAGCATTCCCCTCTTTGTCATTTTCTGGATTTTTTATTTATCGATTTTTAGAATTTGAGTTTTATTGATACTTGTTATCAGTTTGACCTTCAATGATATTGAGTTATCTATTTTGTGTTGATTTGATAGGGACATCATTTCTTCGATTAGTTATATAATTTAGAATATGCTATTTTTTGTAGCACTGAGATTCTTTGACATATTTTACGAACATTTCGAACCCTCACATTTTTATTTGAACATCATTGTTATTACTTACGTGTCATTACTTGATTATATCTTCATTTCTATCTCAATTTATTGTGATAAGTACATCTAGAATTGATCCGTTTATTGTTTATTTTCTTATAAATAATACTCGGATCATACCGAGGTATTACAGGTGCTTCTCATGACTTCTAGCGGGGACCATATCTTGACTTTTGACAACTACATTATCATTGTAGTAATTTTGGGTTGTATGTATATGAGACATCCATGTATACATGTTTTTTTGGCTAGAACATGTACCTATTCTTTTGTTATATAGTGGATCAAGTATGACCACTATCTTTGTATTTACCCTTGCGTATTATATTCATATATATATTTCTGCCTTAGTGATGTGAATATTTGTGTTTGACTCTGTATTGTCATGTATTTTATATTGATTCTGAATTTTATATAGTCACTGTGTAGTAGATTTGAACTTGAATTAGAAGTGTCGGACTTCCTCATGAGATATAAAAAGTAAGGCCACATTATCTGGCATATGTAACACTCAATCAAAGCTATTATACAGATGGTCGCTCCTCAACAACCTTATTCTGCGGGTTAGTTGACATCATTGCTTGAAATGACCTTGGCTAACACGAGTATATGGGTGGGGCTTTACAGTTGGCATTAAAGACAATTTCGGAACAATATAAGATATTATGGCGAGCATCATTGTCCTAAGTCTCTCTTAGGAAATCGGGTTTACGACTTAACTCGAGTCTTAGGACCCATCATATCATATCTTATATCATGTTCCTTTGTTTGACAAATCAAAATTTATTTGAGTTCATCTTTGTGAAATCTTGGCCTGGACAAACCTAAAGTCCCGTCCCTTTCGTGAGTAGGAATTCAGATTATTTCCAATTTTTGAGTTAAAATAAACTTTGGGACTTAATTGTGAAGATTTCTAAATTATTTTATAAAACAGTTTTGTAAAATAATTTGGCTAAGTAAAATACTAATCCTTTTGAGATTAGCTTTGCGAGGCGAAAGCGAATAAATTATTTTTGCTAAGCACTATAAAATGGTTATTTATTTATTTATGATTATAAATTTAATTCATGAATAAATGGTTACACCTTTGATTATTTATTTACAAAGTTGCGCCCCTATTTGGACGTAATTTGTTTCATTTTGTTGAGTCGCCCATTCAGTATGTTAGGAATATTAATTGGGAGGTAGACGACACTATATCGGTAGGAGTTTCTGAACACTATGATGAGACAATTCTAATACAACACTTGTATTATGTATTAATGATGTGCATCACCATTGAACCTTAGCATTAGTGATTCGATATAAATAAATGGTGAGGCAAATCATTAGTATTGATTTTTAATTTGCAACCATAAGGGTTTTAATAAGAGAATAATTTGAGAAATGAATATATATGACCATCATATATATCCTTTACACCTTTCATAATTAGAATTTTAACTATGAAGTTTGGGATATCTTATTTTATAAAGGAAACTAATGCCTGTCAAGGTACATTTATCTCTATTCTTTATGATGATGATTTCCGTGATCATCTCATTGGAGTTCTTGTGAAATTGTGATCATCCACCTTCTTTGCATCAAAGGAACTTAGGGACACCATGTCCTTAGGTGTTATAAGGTGCTTGCTATATATCTAAGTATGTCAATTTTCCAAATCTATGTTTCATGAAAATTCTCACATGCTTTAATTTTTGTTTTTTCCCATATATTTTGTTATTACGATGTTTTAGCTTTCTTTGGGTAATGATTGATTATTCTAATTTGCTTTGGAGTATTACTCTAATTTGCTTTGGAGTATTACTTGTTGCAAACAAGTTATTTCGTCTTTTCGACTGAATAAGTAGTTTAATTAAATGTCTTGGTAAAAAAGGTTGGGTCGACACACCTCCATTTACTTCGTCGGTTAATTTCTGGAATTATCAGTTGAGATTTTATTTCATCTTTGGTTGTAATCTTAGGATCATTTTAGTTTGAGCTCATGTGTTTTATATCTTTATATATATCGATAAAAAATCACTTGTGTTGTTAATCTTTATATAGTCGATGTTGATCATTTCTTTTGAGGTGTGAAGCCACCTTGTCTTAGGACAAAACACTTAGTGAGGTGTGAAGCCACCTTGTCTTCTGATGGAACACCTAATGAGGTGTGAAGCCATCTTATTGTGGGACGAAATAGCTTATCCCTCCTCCAAGTTTAAAACTGATCAATTTGGTGACTTTCGATTTTTAATCGTCCCTTTCTTTTTTCCATTTCTGCATTTCATGGATGTTCAAACTCTTTCTTTAATGAGTGACCATTTATAGACCACACGTATGTTTCCATGTGTATCTATGACACATATTTATTACGTGTTCAACAGTGGAGCCGTACGCTTATTCGTGATTCATAGTGGATTTTGCAATTTATTCATAAATTCTTGAGTTAAGTCAATGGTTATGGGACCTTTGGCTAAACTTGCCTATTCACTAGCTTAATGTAAATTATGCTTTCCTTGTTGATCGTTGAGAATCACATTGTGCTTTATGGATTTGTACATTCACACTTGTATGATTTGAGTGTCTTTCTATTTTATGTTCTTTTAGATTTCTTTGAGTGATTTCTAGAATTTAAGTGATTCAAGTTTTTAAATTATCTCGAACCTTCTTTTGAAAGGTAATAAGCTATATTTGGCTTATTGAACTTAGTCTCTTGTTTTCCTATTTCGGTTCTTGATCTCCGGGCTTTCGTGATGTGGGGATCTTTTGTGATTCACAAAATTCATCTCTTGAATACTGAAATTAGATTTAGTATCTCGATAAATCAACTTTGTAAAAGGTTGTCATTCCTTTGTGAGGTTATTCTTCAAGCTAGCTTCGGCGGGATGTTAAAATCATATTTTTATGGATATGAGCTCTCTTTGATGTGATTATATTCTTTCTATGCTTATTTGCATGTCTTGTTTGTTCTAGTTTCACGGTGATTTTGGGGATGGTTTGAGCTAACCATTTTGAGGCTCGTATTTTATTTTCCAAGAGTTTCATTCATCTCAAACATCCCATATCTATGAGACAAATTTCTGTTGTTCTTAACGATTCTAATCTAGATTCGTTAACTTGCTTATGTTTTTTAATAATTCTCATAGCAATGAGAATGACGTTAAGGATGACGTGTTTCTATAATTCACATTACCCATTAAATTTTTTGGGATCTTTACACCCATTTTAGGATGAATACCTTGATGGGTAATTGAGTTCGAAATTGATTTTTGTTCCCATGACACAATCAATTTGCTTGTCCTCCTTAGTGACCGACCACTATGGATAAAGGGGGCTATCATTGTAGAGAGATCCAATGGGATGCTTTAGCTTTGCAACCATGGCAAGCTTGATAAATTCCTTGCCTCGAATTGATTATCTATTCGTTGGGTTAGTTGTGCTAAAGTCATTTCACCATTAGACTTGGCAATTAGTTTTCACCAACATTTGATTGAAAATGATAGACTTCCTTTAGTTCCATTTCATGCTCATTTTATCATTTGGGTTTAACAAATAGTCCAATTTTTTTTAATCTTAATGAAACAAATGTTCGAAGTCATATCCTAACTGGGTTAACCTCATCTTTGTTGGTGATATTTTTGTGTATTTGAAAACTCATATTTTCAAGTTTTGTGTAATTCGTTCAACTTCTACCATTTATCATGTTCGCAAGACTTAGGAATTGTTTTTGAAATATTAGAGGATGTGCTGATATTTTAAAACTTGTGATATTAGGGATTAATTGGAGATTTAAAGTTCTAATTAATGTATTTTTGAAATATTAGAGAACATGCTAATATTTCCAATTTAGGGTGTATAACCCAAATTTTTATTTCCTGA
The DNA here is from genome assembly GCA_030737875.1 of Allium sativum. Taxonomy (NCBI): domain Eukaryota; kingdom Viridiplantae; phylum Streptophyta; class Magnoliopsida; order Asparagales; family Amaryllidaceae; genus Allium; species Allium sativum. The sequence continues at coordinate 649,898,199 of CM060915.1, forward strand.
TCTTGTTTCTGTAATGGGATCGCTTATCCTTGTGAATAGGATATATATGTCCATAATATACATCCTTTTCTTTTTAAGAAAAATTTATGAGCTAGAATAATTTTGGTAAATTTTTAATGGATAAATGTTCTAGCTAAAATGTGATAGGAAATGTTCAACGCTTTAGATAGTCAATATTTCCAAGTTCGAAATGTTAAATTAGTTTAAGTTGATAATGTAAGAGAATAGGTTTATAATTTATAAACTTACCATACGTTAAATGGATTAATTAAATTTAATTAAAACGAGCCCGTCGTGTAGCGACCATTCGTGATTTTGAGAATTGAAGTTCAAATGAGTGTATATGATCCAATACAAGTCAGAATTCTTTGAAACAAGAACCGTTCGGATATATTGAATTATAATTTTCTAATGAAAGAGAAATATTTAAACTCCAACTTTTAAATTTTGAGATATGTCAAAATAAAATTTTCAAAAAAATCGCCGTAAGGTAGTTTGCGATTTAAAATTAAAATAATTAATGAAATGGAGATTTAGATCATCTAGAATTTAAGTAAGGAAATTAATTTTGTTGAAAATACTTACAAGAAGAATAACTTGATTGTTCGTATATGTTCATGACTTTTATTGGAACATTGTACGTGTATAGACTTAAGTTATATCATGATTTAGAACTAAAAGTTTAAATTTTGAGTTACTTTTTGAGTTTTTCCTTAAGTAAATGTGGGGACGCAATTTCTTTAAGGGGGAAGTCTGTAACAACCAGCATATTTCACGATAATATATTTAAATATTTTATTTAGATATAATATCATTGGCTATGTGTATCTGAAAAGTCACTTTTTGTGTACAGATGAATTTGGACTTGAGATGACTTCCATTGAGTTCAAAATGTCGTTTGTATGATTAAAAACTATATATATCGATATGTTTAGAGTAAGTGAAATTTGGGGGTTCGGGCAGGGGCTTGGTTAGCCAACACAATCCATAATCCCACTTCCCTATATCACACCTAGTCTCCCACTACCTCATTCATTCATTCATTCCTAAGACTTAGGTAAATAGAAATGGGGAGGGTAATGAGAAATTAAAATTCCCTAAACTATTTTGATCTTAGGGATCCAAATTCATGTAGAAATCAAGTGGAAATTCAAGAGAAGAAAGGTAAGCTAAATCTCCATCTTATCTGTAACAACCCGCATTCTACGCATCGGAGGATCGTAGAATATTTATTTCTTTCCCATATGAAGTCGTATGGTCATGTAACTTTGGGAAACAACCATTAGAGTCATTTCCCATGTTCATGATTTTTGTCGATTTTTAAATGACCGTTTTGCCCCTAACTGATCTTGTTTCGGCCATAACTTTTGATTGGAAAGGAATTTTGACCTGAAACCACTTCCATTAGAGTCGTTTGATGGTTTACCTTTCCGTAGAGTGGTCACATGTGGAAAATGGACTTACCGTTAGGGAGATATGGCTGAAATAAGGTTTGGAAGGTGAAAAACTGCTTAACCGGGCCAAATAGGGTGATTAGTGAATGGGCCCATAACCCATTTCGGGAATATGGTTATGGGGGGCTGAAAAGAGATAGGGTTTCATTCTATTTCAGTTCTCTAGCCTCCACTTACCTCTTAGAAACCCTAAAAATGGCCTCCAACCTCTAAATCACCTCCAAATCACTCTCTAATCAAGGATTAAGCTTAGCAACATCAAATCAAGGGAGATCTTCACCAAATCAAGATTAGAGCTGCTGTTTAGCTTAAGTATTTGCGCCAAATCAGAGATTTATTTCAGATCTAAGTCTTATTTGTGGCTAAGGTGAGTGATTTGCATAGTTCCTCATTAATTATGGCTAATTAAGGGTAATTAGTGTTAATTAGCGAATTTAAACACGATAAAATTCTGGAAAAATATTTATAAAATTCGAAATGATGTTTTAGACCTCTGGTATGAATTTGGGTTAATTTGGTTAAGTTTTTCTAATCATATCATTAGTTACACCTAAACATGCTTAAGGGAAAATATGGGGTTTTGGCTATGATTGATCCATTTTAACCTATCATGTTGTTGTTTTGGTGTTTGTGGTTGATTATACATGTTGCTATGACTGTATGGTATGCTTTTTGATTGATTAGAATAGTTGGAATGGTCGAAAACGCCATCGAGTGGCATAAACTGCTTGCTGGAAAAAGTGCAGGAAGACACCCGAACTGGATCGGATCGGTTAGGAGGACCCGAACCGAACCACTACAACGCCCTTCCCCACAATAGCTCTCGTACCCGATCCGCTCTCGCACTTCACACCCCGATCCGATCAGAGGAGGGCAACATGAACTGGGGAAGCTCTGATCCACTTGCACCTCTCGTGGCATGCAGCACTCCGATCCGACCCGCATGGCCACCTCCGAACCGAACCGACGTGTGGTGATTGGACTTGAAGAACCCGACCCAATCTACCAGGGGTGATGTCTGCCGATCCGATCCAGTGAAGAAGGAGCATTCCGATCCAAACTGAACTGATGATTAGGGGGAGATCCGAACCGATCCGGTGATGACCAATAATCCGAGATGCAAAGGTAGTCCAAATGGAAGTTAGAGCTCAGGATCCAGTTGGGAACCAATGAGTTCACTTCATGGTTGGGCTTTGCTGCGGGACGTGTGCTAAGGAGTTGTCGACATTCATAACTTCGATTCACCACTGAAAAGGAATGATGGGCTACGTATAAGTGCAGTAGAGTCATTATGACTCGAGGGGCAAAATGATCGTAGTAAGACTATGAGCCAGTGCAGTGGGGTCATTGTGACTCCATGGGGCAGAGTGGACATAGTAAAGGATTGGTAAGGCTATGAGCTAGTGCAGTGGGGTCATTGCGACTCCATGGGGAAAAGTGGACATAGCGAAGGATTAGCGGCTATGGATCAGTGTAGTGAAGTCATTGTGACTTCATGGGGCAAATGATCATAGCAAAGTATATTGGGTGATCGAAGTGGTGGATATCGTATGCTTTACGCACTGAGTGAGAGATGTGAGGATGGTTGTTATGCTTGATTGTTTGCCATCACTATGACATGCACACCCCCACCCCCGTTATCTTTACACCATTTGAAATGGCACCTTAGAGTGTTATACAGTATGTAGTGCTAACTCTTTGGTTGCAGGTCTAGGTTCAGGTATGGTTTATTATACCTGTTATTGTTCTGTTTAGATGCTTATCACTCATACCAGACTTTTGTCTGACCCAGAGTTTTATGTATCTTCTTATTACTCTGGGTGCTCACACGAGCAGACTAGAGACAGGTTAGCTGGTGATATGCGAGTAGCTGATCCGGAGGCGAGCAGGAGGCTTCCACATATGATATATATATATATATATATATATATATATATATATATATATATTCTCCCTGTGTCGTTGGTGGTCGCTACTTGGGCATTAGTAGTGTACCTCCCTTATCTTGCTTTTGCTTTTTGAGACAGTTTGAAAAGTTGTAATAATGTTGGCTTTGGATCATAAGCTGTACTTGGATTTTCCGCTGCTATGTTAGTTTTTTTCAGCTTATGCACTGTCTCACCTGTTTTATGTCAAGTATGTTGTTATTATATTTTGTTCCATGCGCTGTGAGACATTCTACAGGTTCCTTGTTAGTTCATTTCCTTCTTTCCTTTCCTTCTGACGACCGTCCCGTACTAACTGGACATGTGTACAACGCACTTTTGGAGTAAATGTCAGTTGGTGCGGGGTGGGCCATCACATTTGGTATCAGAGCTCTAGGTTGCGTAGTTAACCTAGGGAAAGACACTAGGGAGAGATAGTACATATATGAGAGCGCGTATTTGTGATTACTTTGGTTTTCAAAAGCTATATATATACTATTAGTAGTATAAGAATGAAGTTGTACTGCACAAGCACCACTATGGGGTCGTTAATCGTTTTCTCTTTACAGATTGAACGATGAGTCGAGACACGAGGGGTGCTGGTAGAGGGACCAATAATTGAAATTCTCCTGACATGAGGACGATGTTCACTAACTTCATGAGGGAGATGCTTAGGGATGTTCAGGGAGCAGTTCCCAATCCCGGAAATGGTGGTGGTCCAGTAGTGCAGGCGCCTAGGGTCGATTTCGCCAAGTTGTGCAAGGATTACACTAACCTTGGTGGGAAGCCGTTCCATGGAACGGAGTCGGCCATAGATGTTCAGGATTGGTTGGATAGCTGTGATCGTATCTTCGACGACTTGGGTATTGAGGATGCGATGAAGAGAAGGCTAGCGTCTCGTCAGCTGCAAGGGCGAGCGATGAATTGGTGGAATGCCATTAGAATAGCTACTCCAGAAGATCAGGTTACTTGGGATCAGTTCAAGGCTCGCTTTAGCGAGAAGTTCATTCCAGCTGCCCAGAAGTCAGTGTTGTTTAAGAGATTCTTGGAACTCAATCAGAATGGTAGGGCAGTCTCTGACTATATTGCTGAGTTCGACACTTTGTCGAAGTATGGACTATCTCTTATCGATACTCCTGAGAAGAAGAATGAGAAGTTCATTACTGGGTTGGATGGATACTTGGGGGAAAGGCTTATCAACCACATCGATGAGACTTTTGAATCGATTGTGGGGAAAACTTTGAGATCAGAGAGTCTTTACCCTAAGTCAAAGACTGAGGCTGCATCTGCAGAAGGGCTGAAGCCGCAAGCAGGCGGTGGAGGCAAGAATAGCTCTCAGAATAAGAGGAAGCAAAGCCAATCTAAGGATGGCCAGAAAAAGAACAAGAAAGAAGTCGAGTGCTTCAGCTGTGGTAAGAAGGGCCATTATGCTAAAGAATGTTGGGCCAAGGCAGCGGATAGGAAGTGCTACAACTGTGGCCAAGTGGGACATCATAAGGATAAATGTCCACGACCTCTTAAGGAGAAGCAGATTGTGAAAGCATATGCTATCAGTGCTATTCCTTCTTCGTTGAATGCCCCAACTGCGGCGGAGAAAGGAAAGAATGTCATCATTCAAGGTATGCTTTCTATTTATGATGTACCAGTTCGAGTTTTGTTTGATACTGGGGCTTCCCGTTCCTTCATATCTAGTGACCTGGTGGATAGGTTGGGACTGGAACCCGAGATAGTCGATAGACCGTTGGTTGTGACGAACCCGATTGGTGGTTCGACTAACCTTAGTATGATTTGCCGAAATTTGGTCTTATCGAGTCATGGGATGTATGTTTGTTTGTGATTGCTTTGTTTTGGGATTTACTGGGTACGGCATTATATTGGGGTCAATTGGCTCCAAAGATACGGGGAGGTGGTAGACTGTGAGGGCTTTTTGGTGACAGTTAGGGCGGATGATGGGCGGAGGGTAGTGTTTGGTAGTTTACCTAGTGATGGGGTAATGGCTAGTTTTATAAATTCCCTCGACATCTCGCATGATGGGTTGTCAGATGTGCCCGTGGTTGGCCAGTATCCGGACGTCTTCGAGGAAGTGACCGGACTTCCACCACACCGAGAGATAGAGTTCCGTATTGATTTAGTCAAAGATGCCAGACCTATAGTGATGCCACTTCGTCGTATGGCACCAAGGGAGCAGTGAGAGCTCGGGGTGCAAGTAAGCGATCTTTTGAAGAAGGGGTTTATTAGAAGAAGTGTCTCCGAGTGGGGAGCACCAGTTGTGTTTGCCACTAAGGCAGATGGTTCCCTTCGCTTGTGTGTGGACTATCGCGAGTTGAATAAGGTGACGAGGAAGAATAAGTATCCTCTACCGTGGATAGATGATTTGTTTGATCAACTGGAAGGATCAATAGTGTTCTCCCAGTTGGACCTCGCGACAGGATTTCATCAGCTCCGAGTAGCGGATGAGAGTGTTCCGAAAATGGCATTTAGGACACCGTCTGGATTCTATGAGTGGTTGGTCATGCCATTTGGGTTGACCAATGCACCAGCATACTCTGTGGATCTTATGAATCGAGTATTCAGAGATCAGTTGAATAAGTTTGTTCTTGTGTTCGTAGACGACATCCTTGTTTACTCGAGGACAGGGGAGGAACATAAGGGACACTTGAGGATAGTGATGGAGGTGTTGAGGAAACACCAATTGAAAGCGAAATTCTCTAAGTGTCACTTCTGGAGAAGGGAAGTGAGATTCTTGGGTCATGTTGTTTCAGAGAATGGTATTGCCGTGGACCCTGCGAAGGTGGCTACGGTACAGGATTGGCCTACGCCCAAGAATGCAACGGATGTAAGAAGTTTCTTGGGGTTAGTTGGATATTATCGTAAGTTTATCCAGGACTTCTCCAAGATAGCAGCACCGTTGACTCAGTTGACTAAGAAGAATCAGGCCTTCGTCTGGGACGGAGTGTGTGAGAATGCATTCAAAAGTCTAAAAGAAAAGTTGACGTGTGCGCCAGTGCTAGTCATTCCTAAAGGGAATGAATAAATGACGGTATACACGGATGCTTGTGGTACCGGACTAGGTGCTGTATTGATGCAAGCATGAGAAAAGGTATCCTACCCATGATTTGGAACTAGCAGCGATCGTGTTTGCGCTGAATATGTGGAGACATTATCTCTTGGGAGAGAGATTTGAGTTGTTTACCGATCATAAATCGTTAAAGTATCTCTTCTCTCAGAAAGATCTGAATCTCCGCCAGCAAAGATGGTTAGAGTTCTTGGCTTCGTATGATTTTGATATCGCATATACATCTGGGAAAGGCAATGCAGTAGTCGATGCCTTGAGTAGGAGACATGCAGTTTAGGGGCTATGTTTCTTGAATGGAAGCAACTGGAGTATATCGCAAGGTATGATTTCAGACCAAAGTGCGGATTGGATCCATAGATATTAGCTAGTTTGGCGAGCAGACCCACTTTGATAGAGCGGATTGGTTCCAGCCAGAGGGACGATCCTAATCTATTGGAAATCATCTCCAAGTTAGAGATGAATATCGACGGCGAGGAGATGAATTTGTATGGGCTTGATCGAGATAGATGGCTTAGAAAGAATGGAAGACTAGTTGTACCCAACGTGAATGGTTTGAGAGATTAAGTGCTTAGAGAATGTCATCACTCAAAACTGACTATACACCCCGGTGGTGATAATATGTATCGAGACATGAAACAGACTTACTACTGGGAAGGGATGGAAAGAGACGTTGGGAAGATTATATCCAAATGCATGAATTGCCAACTAGTTAAAGCCGAGAAAAAGAAGCCTAGTGGTTTGTTGCAACCATTAGAAATTCCCGAATGGAAATGGGAGCAAGTCTCGATGGATTTCATTGATGGTTTACCAAGGACTAGATCGGGACATGATAGCATTTGGGTAATTGTGGATAGATTGACTAAGAGTGCAAGATTTATACCAGTCAAATCGACCAGAACGGCAGCTAAGTTAGCAGAATTGTATATGAAGTGGGTAGTGAGATTTCATGGAGTACCTAAAAGCATTATGAGTGACCGAGACCCGTTGTTTACTAGTGGGTTTTGGAAGAGCTTACAACAGGCTCTAGGGTCAGAATTACATCTCAGTACCGCATATCATCCTCAGACCGACGGTCAGACGGAGAGGGTGAATCGTATATTGGAAGATCTCTTGAGAGCTTGTATATTGGATTTTGGTGGATCATGGGATGACCATTTGCATCTAGTAGAGTTTGCATATAATAATAGCTACCAATCCAGTATCGGTATGGCTCCATATGAAGCTTTGTACGGAAGACCGTGCAACTCACCATCATGTTGGATAGAGACCGGTGAGAAGTTTATGCTTGGACCAGATGTGGTAAGAGAAACCTCGGACAAGATTAAGATCATTCAATAACGAATGAAGGCTGCCCAAGATAGGCAGAAGAGTTATGTTGATAAGAGGAGAAGAGACTTAAAATTCTCCGTTGGTGACTTGGTGTTTGTAAAGATTTCTCCGTTGAAGAGCGTGATACGATTTGGCAGGAGAGGCAAATTGGCACCAAGATTTGTTGGCCCATTCCCAGTTCTCGAACAAGTTGGGAATTTGGTGTATAGAGTTGACTTACCCGAGAAGATGGCGGGAGTTCACAACGTATTTCATGTTTCCCAGCTAATGAAGTTCGTGCACGACCCAGATATGACTATTTCACCTGATCAGTTAGAGGACTTCGAAGTGGAACCCGAGGCGGTTGGGAACTGCAAGCCAATTCGTATTGTCGAGCACAATACGAAGCAACTTCGAAGGAAGGCGGTGAAGCTAGTCAAGGTTCAGTGGGGCGAGAACGAGAATGACTGTACTTGGGAGACAGAGGAGAGCATTAGGAAGACGTATCCAGAACTCTCTATCGGGTAAGATTTACTTTGTAATTTAGTTATTCTGCATGCTACGATAGACTTGTTTTGCTTGTTTTGCATGTTTGATTGTTGTTTTATGACTGATAGGCATGCGGGACCCTTGTGTGTGAACCCGCATTCTACGCATCGGAGGATCGTAGAATATTTATTTCTTTCCCATATGAAGTCGTATGGTCATGTAACTTTGGGAAACAACCATTAGAGTCATTTCCCATGTTCATGATTTTTGTCGGTTTTTAAATGACCGTTTTGCCCCTAGCTGATCTTGTTTCGGCCATAACTTTTGATTGGAAAGGAATTTTGACCTGAAACCACTTCCATTAGAGTCGTTTGATGGTTTACCTTTCCGTAGAGTGATCACATGTGGAAAACAGACTTACCGTTAGGGAGATATGGCTGAAATAATGTTTGAAAGGTGAAAAACTGCTTAACCGGGCCAAATAGGGTGATTAGTGAATGGGCCCATAACCCATTTCGGGAATAGGGTTATGGGGGCTGAAAAGAGATAGGGTTTCATTCTATTTCAGTTCTCTATCCTCCACTTACCTCTTAGAAACCCTAAAAATGGCCTCCAACCTCTAAATCACCTCCAAATCACTCTCTAATCAAGGATTAAGCTTAGCAACATCAAATCAAGGGAGATCTTCACCAAATCAAGATTAGAGCTGCTGTTTAGCATAAGTATTCGCGCCAAATCAGAGATTTATTTCAGATGTAAGTCTTATTTGTGGCTAAGGTGAGTGGTTTGCATAGTTCCTCACTAATTATGGCTAATTAAGGGTAATTAGTGTTAATTAGCGAATTTAAACATGATAAAATTCTGGAAAAATATTTATAAAATTCGAAATGATGTTTTAGACCTCTGATACGAATTTGGGTTAATTTGGCTAAGTTTTGCTAATCATATCATTAGTTTCACCTAAACATGCTTAAGGGAAAATATGGGGTTTTGGCTATGTTTGATCCATTTTAACCTATCATGTTGTTGTTTTGGTGTTTGTGGTTGATTATACATGTTGCTATGACTGTATGGTATGCTTTGTGATTGATTAGAATAGTTGGAATGGTCGAAAACGCCGTCGAGTGGCGTAAACTGCTTGTTGGAAAAAGTGCAGGAAGACACCCGAACCGGATCAGATCGGTTAGGAGGACCCGAACCAAACAACTACAACGCCCTTCCCCACAATAGATCTCGTACCCGATCCTCTCTCGCACTTCACACCCCGATCCGATCAGAGGAGGGCAACATGAACTGGGGAAGCTCCGATCCACTTGCACCTCTCGTGGCATGCAACACTCCGATCCGACCCACATGACCACCTCCGAACCGAACCGACGCGTGGTGATTGGACTTGAAGAACCCGACCCGATCCACCAGTGGTGATGTCTGCCGATCCGATCCAGTGAAGAAGGAGCATTCCGATCTAAACCGAACTGATGATTAGGGGGAGATTCAAACCGATCCGGTGATGACCAATAACCCGAGATGCAATGGTTGTCCAAATGGAAGTTAGAGCTCAGGATCCAGTTGAGAACCAATGACTTCACTTCATGGTTGGGCTTTGCTGCGGGACGTGTGCTAAGGAGTTGTCGACGTTCATACTTCGATTCACCACTGAAAAGGAATGATGGGCTACGTATCAGTGCAGTAGAGTCATTATGACTCGAGGGGCAAAGTGATCGTAGTAAGACTATGAGCCAGTGCAGTGGGGTCATTGTGACTCCATGGGGCAGAGTGGACATAGTAAAGGATTAGTAAGGCTATGAGCCAGTACAGTGGGGTCATTGCGACTCCATGGGGAAAAGTGGACATAGCGAAGGATTAGCGGCTATGGATCAGTGTAGTGAAGTCATTGTGACTTCATGGGGCAAAGTGATCGTAGCAAAGTATATTGGGTGATCGAAGTGGTGGATATCGTATGCTTTACGCACTGAGTGAGAGATGCGAGGATGGTTGTTATGCTTGATTGTTTGCCATCACTATGACATGCACACCCCCACCCCCGTTATCTTTACACTATTTGAAATGGCACCTTAGAGTGTTGTACAGTATGTAGTGCTAACTCTTTGGTTGCAGGTCCAGGTTCAGGTATGGTTTAGTATACCTGTTATTGTTCCGTTTAGATGCTTATCGCTCATACCAGACTTTTGTCTGACCCAGAGTTTTATGTCTCTTCTTATTACTCTGGGTGCTCACACGAGCAGACTAGAGACAGGTTAGTTGGTGATGTGCGAGTAGCTGATCCGGAGGCGAGCAGGAGGCTTCCACATATGATATATATATATATATATAGTTATTCTCCCTGCGTTGTTGGTGGTCACTACTTGGGCATTAGTAGTGTACCTCCCTTATCTTGCTTTTGCTTTTTGAGACAGTTTGAAAAGTTGTAATAATGTTGGCTTTGGATCATAAGCTGTACTTGGATTTTCCGCTGCTATGTTAGTTATTTTCAGCTTATGCACTGTCTCACCTGTTTTATGTCAAGTATGTTGTTATTATATTTTGTTCCATGCGATGTGAGACATTCTATAGGTTCCTTGTTAGTTCATTTTCTTCTTTTCTTTCCTTTCCTTCTGACGACCGTCCCGTACTAACTGGACATGCGTACAGCGCACTTTTGGAGTAAATGTCGGTTGGTGCGGGGCGGGGCATCACATTATCCAACTTGTTTCCTCTTTAATCCTTGTTATTTCCTAAACCTAATTCTTAAAAAATATTGTGTATTCGTGTTTGAATGAATATTAACAAGCAATATCGGAAGATAGAGTGATCTAGCTTGGTTTTGCACCTCCTCCTTCCTTATCAAGATCAAAGGTGAGTTCTTCTGAACTCACATCTACGAATCAAGGCTTTAGGCTTAGCTAGTGTGCCTTTGGCACAAATTTGTGTGTGTGTGTGTATGCATTTTATGATTTAGATTATTTTTTGTGAACTTTCCAATTTATGATTTTTAATCTCAAATCAATGATTTCTAGTGTGCCCTTGGCACAAATATGTGTGTGAGTGTGTGCTCATTTTATGATTTAGATTATTTTGTGTGAACTTTCCAATTTATGAGTTTTAATCTCAAATCAATGATTTCTAGTATAGATCTTTGTGTGCATTCATGTTGATGTTATTGAGTATTTTCAGCAAGTCGTTGAAGCATCATTTCCATTATAATATTGATATATGCCTTCACAAATTCATCCAAAATCATTGAGTGTGCACTGCCTAGGCGAACCAGTGCCCAAGTGCATATTCAGTCGATTGAAATAGGGTAGGTCGGTCGATAAATCAATGGTCGCTCTATGTCTCATTTCAAAACAGTTTCAGTAGGCTGAAATACTCTATTCAATCGACTGATGACTAACCGGTCGAATGAATGGAGTTATTCAGTCGACTGAAATAGCGTACATGTACTATCTGAATTATTTTTTACAGGTCAGTCAACCGACCCCTATGGTTCAGTCGATTGAATCCTGTTGTTGACTGTGGAAACCACAGCCAATAGTTTAGGTCCATTCTGGATCTTTCCCTGTTGAGTTTCGGCCCGTTTGGCCTTTTCTGTGACTTTTTAGTTTCTCCGATTCATAGATTTCTACAACATGGTTTTACAAACTTTCGATTCATTCGTGATAAAAGAATTTATAATCGATATTACAGGGTTTGATTTATGTTAAAAATGTGAATTTTGAGATCAATTATTACTACAATATATATTTTATGATATTTGCCACTTCAAAATATAAAGGGTTTCATATTATTAGTAGATATTAAATCTTTTACTAAAATGGTTTCTAATCCTACTCCATTACACGAAGTTATTTTACAAATCGTTTTTTCTAATATACTAGTATATATTGATATAAACCTTTTCCTCATTCGTATGAGAAATCCAATTAAACGCCTTAATAAAAACAAGGACTATGAACCCTTGTGTTTGCTTCGACGGTTAATTCTTGGACTTGTTCGATTGAAAAGCGTGGCACTAATTGTTTTATGTTTCTAGTGGAATGTACACCTTGTTCGTAAATATTCGAGTGGAGCAAGTGGTTATGTGACATGTAGCTTAACTCTTATAATTACTAGCTTGGAGTAATTTACATTATACTTGATCAATTATGATCATCTTTAGAGTCTTCAAACTATTTGTCGAACTTCAGTTCATCTTGAGTGTCTTTGGACTATTTATAGAACTTCGGTTCATCTTGAGGTCTTCAAACTATTTTATGAACTTCGGTTCATCTTGAGAGTCTTCCGACTATTTTTCGAACTTCGGACTATTTATAGAACCTCTGTTCATTTGATTATATCGATTATCTTCGAATCATCCTGTGGAACTTCGGTTCAATCCTAGCGGGTTCGTAATCCGTGGTCTTTGAACCATCAGAGGAGATTCGGCTCAGTATTATAGGCTACTTACCTTGGGATGTATATCATCTTCGATACATGTGGTTCAATGATTATATCGATGATCTTCAAATCATCCTGAGGAACTTCGGTTCAATCCTAGCCGGGTCAATATCCGCGGTCTTCGGACCGTCTGAGAAGCTTCGGCTCAATATTATAGACTAGCTAACTTGAGATCGCGTCTCACCTTCGATACATGTGTTCCTGAACCTTCAAGCTTCCGTTTTGAATTAAGTGTAACAACCCGTACGGAGTGGACCTAAACTTCGACCCAGAAAAGGCCCATCAAAACTTATTGCCACTCTAAACGGGTCGTTGGTTCCTATAAGGAATTACATTTGCATAAAATAACAGAGCAACATAACGAGTTGGAATCTCACACATCGGAAGGGATAAAATATAATGATGAGAAAATAGATGTACCAATTGAATTAAAAACCAATAATGTAGCTTACAACCATTGTAGGTACATTAATTAATATCCCAAATTAATAACAACAATAATACTACCAATAATAAATAGAACATAAATAGATGAGTTCCTCCATCGTCAGGCTCCCATCACTTCATCTCTCAGCATGAAGTCTAACCTACTGCCCTGTAAGTATGTTAAGAGGAGGGAGGTCTAAACATAAAGTCCTACTGAATGAAAACCACATACGTTTGAAGGGTAACTATTCTTATAGTTGATAGGATAGATATTTCATGATATATCTATGTCATAAGGAAATCAATCCAATTAATGAGGTGGACATTCATACAATCACTTAAGACCTTCATTAACACTTTATGGTGGATCCTCGATCACTTAAGACCCAACAAGGTGGACATTTTCGATCACTTAAGGCCATAATGCTATATTAAATTAGGGTGGATTCTTATAATCACTTAAGACCCTATGGTGGACCCCAGCCATGTAAGACCTCATCTTAAACCGTCAACCGTCATTATATATGTACTCTCATTTGTAATACCAGAAGTAGTAACTCGCCACTTAATACCAGTTTAGGGTAGACCCAGTTTGCCATTTAAGACCCCCTCTGGAGGACTCCCATGTTACTACTTAACGGATATCACAGGTGAACTCCTATGCCACTTCAGACTTCTCGTAAACATGTGGTTAATTATAGTTGCTTGTGGTGTAAGGAACCTATAATGTCCCTAGGTTAGCCCTTACACGGCTCCTTGAGGAAGTGGAAAACTTCCGGAGAGCTACCCCACTCAACGTTACCATTATATTTAGTCCATTTCTGAGAAAGAGGAGCAAAATACCACTTAGAACCTAATAAGGGAGGGTCCCATGACTTTGGCCCAAACCAAGGAGTGAACCTTAGGAACAGGCCTAGTCCTGACCACTTAAGACCCAAATTAGGTAGGTCATCCACTTAAGACCTTCTCAAGGCAAGCATGCATACTCATACACGCATAATATATATATATATATACACGCACACACACACACTATGCCTCTCACATTAAACCGTCTACTTGTAGATGCTGGATTTGTCGGGCGGTTCTCGGCAGGCTTCTACTATATGTGAGCTTAACCTCATGCCTTAGTGAATAATTATAATGGTCAATGACACATAGACCACTCACATTAACCAGACTTGCTTGTAGATGTTGGATATGTTGGTCGATTCTGGGTAGGCTTCTACTACAAGTAATGGTTAACCTCGTGTCTTTGTTCCATTAATAGTTATTTATATAGCCATTAACACACACACATACAAACAAATTCCTAAGGGGATATTTGAAATTCAAATTACTACTTTCCTAAATTAATCGATGCATTTATTATACATTAATTACGTTATTTAATATATATGAAAATAAATAAAAACTTATTAAACATATACTAAATGTTCGAATATAACATTTCTAAACCGTTGAAATGTTAATCTCTAACCAAAGAAAGGCATACAAGTTAATTTCCCACATTTCACCAATAAGGTATAGACATGTATATAAATAAATGTATATATCTAAATGGGAAACAAACAATAACAACATATAAAAGTTGTATCCTAGGCTTGACAGATTGCTATAACAATAAAAGATAACAACTACGAAATGCATTCAAACATATATATAATTATTATTTTATGGTTTATATCCACTTTTGTTTTGGCAAGGCTGACTGGTTTTTATAGTGATCCATAACACTGGTTTATATCCACTTTTGAATACGTTTATGTCTAAAACATTAATATTTGACCATTGTATAAATAAATACGTTCAAATAATCTATTTGTAAAAATAGATATTCAAACCAATTTTGATTCACACAAAAATACAAATCCTTAATGTTTGACAATAAACAGTACATGCAACATATGAAATGTGAATTTATCCAAAATAATAATTATACAACACAACTTTGTCATCTTTTTCATTGCCCACAAACCACAGATTTACACAGATTGCTCATTCCCGCAAATAAACATAAAAGAGAGGAATTTTGGTGATTTTCTAATTTTTAATGTTTTCGTAGAAATTTCCAATCCTCATAGGCATACGAATCCAAATCAATACTGCTAAACAAAAGAACAGAAAATATAAGAGATTTCCACTCATAATGATTTAATTATATGGAAATGATACAGATTTGATGATGTTTGCCCTATTAGATCTAAAAACCTTAAAAGAACGAACACGAATATGCACTTTAATCTCTTAGAAATCTATATATAAGAATTAAACAGTCAGAATTCTTATATATATATATATATCCTATGATTCTAGATTCAGATTCTATATTAATTCTTAAGATAAAAGAGATTAGAAAGAATAAGGTTAAGAGATTTTGAGAAGAAGACTTAATATATATTTCCCCGGAATCAATGGCAGAATTGAAGCTAGGGAGGAGGAGAAGATTAGGTTTACGGTTGGGGTTTGGAGTGTTATTTATAGTTGCGTAAGTGAATAATAGCCGTAGGATTATTCAGATTTAATCTCAGGTGTTAAATATATAAATAAACGCTTAAAAACCTAGCCCAAAACAGGTTAACTGGGCACTGGCCGACCCAAGCAGTCGACACCCCCTCTAGAAGAATGGTTGACTGGTAGTTGAACCCGAGGGGTTGACCCCTTGGTGTTAAATTCGGTCATTGGCCCCACTTGATGGCTAGAAAGATTTTATTATTAAAACGTTTCTATTTATATTAATTCCTTCCCTTTTATTACATATTCTTGTCCCCTCTTATATGCATATATAAACACACAAATTTGATTTTGTTGAAATATTCCAATCAGTCATTAATTATACGTTTATATTCCGTATGTTTATATTTTTAATTAAAGTTTCAAACGTTTGTGTATATATTATTTATGCACAACACAATTAAAGGTGAATGCTTCATACAAACTTCGTTTTTGACATATTTTATATGAAAACAGATTAGAATCTCGCCACATATACAACTATGCTATTTTTGTAGCTAAATTCTTACTTCTACAAAATTTTGTTTTTCAGTTCGATAATATTTTAATGTTTAATTTAACTTATTATTATTTATTAATTATCTTGTCTAATTAATTTGTTTTTATGGGGTGTTACATTCTCCTCTCCTTAAAATAGATTTCACCCCGAAATCAGCCTAAAGGGAGTGAAAACACAACACGCTCTAAATAGTCACGTTATACACCCATGTTATTTAAAACAACCATGAAACATCCAAGACTCTAAGTGATTATGTACTGCAGACTTGCTAAACTTAGCGTGTACGTGTGATAAGTGATGAAGTATGTATGCAAACATCTTAATATGCATATATTTTGTATAGTGCGCTGTGCAATTGTGTTGCAACCATTTCCTACCATCCAATCAAGCAACCACAGTGCAACCATAAACGAAATATTTAGAGGAAATAATTACCCGAGAAAAGCTCTAGATGAGTTTGTCTCATCCTTTATTTGGTCTCTCAAGTGTTTTCCGTCGGATTATCTCCTCATTTGTGACGGCCCGCTCTGCACCAGCCTGCATTTCCTCCGGAAGTGCGCTGTACACATGCCCGACTAGCACGGAACGGTCGCCAAAGAAAGGAAAGAAGGGAATGAATTAATCAAGGAACCTGTAGAATGTCTTACAGCGCAGGGAATAAAATATAATAATAACATACTTGACATAAAACAGGTGAGACAGTGCATAAGCTGATAACTAAAATCAACATCAATCATCAGAGCAGCGGAAATCCAAATACAGCTTATTACAATCTTCCAAATTTACTGTCTCTAAACAAAAGAAAGCTAAAGTAGAAGATGCACCATCAATGCCCAAGCAGTGATCTTCAACAACACAGGGAGAATACTATATATATATATTACGTGGAAGCCTCCTGCTCGTCTCCGGATCATCTACCCGTGCATCACCAGCTAACCTGTCTCTAGTCTGCTCGTGTGAGCACCCAAAGTAATAAGAGGAGACATAAAACTCTGGGTCAGACATAAAGCCTGGTATGAGCGATAAGCATCTAAACAAAATGATAACAGGTATACTAAACCATACCTGAACCTGGACCTGCAACCAAAGAGTTAGTACCACATACCGTACAATACTCTAAGGTGCCATAATAAATAGTGTAAAGAATACGGGGGTGGGGTGTGCATGTCACAATGATAGCAAACAAATCATCCATAGAAACCATCCTCGCATCTCTCATTCAGTGCGTAAAGCATATGATATCTACCACTTTGGAACACTAGACAAACTGAGGTAACGACGAATTCCGACTTGTAGAAACCCTGTTGTGACCAAGCTAAACACATGGAGTCATGACCAAACATTTCAATGACCCACCACCTTGGTCGTAGCCCTTGGTCCTACCAATGCCATAATGGCCCTGAATCCGCCTTCGTACCTCCTACCATAGTGGTCCAAAGCTATAGACATCGATAACCCCTTAACACGCGTCCCGCAGCAAAGCCCAATCATGAAGCGAACTCGTTGATTCCCATCTAAATCTTGAGCTCTAACTTCCCATTTGGACTTCCTTTGCATCTCGGGTTTGGTCGAATTGGAGTGGGTCTTCAGAAGAGTTGTCGTGCAGTAGCAGTCCTAGAATTCGGTTCGGTTCGGTAGTCATCACCCTCGACGGTTCGGTTCGGTGGTCATCTTTTCATTTGATTCGGGTCGGACACTCCACATCAGGTCGGGTCGGTGTCCTCCTCCGGGTCGGGTCGGGTTGCTGTCTTCCTTCTCGTGTTCCGATCCACTCCCACGTTTCTTCACGTATTCCGATCCAATCCCCACTTGCTGAGCTTTCCCTCTTGCTAGTCCTCCAAAGAGCTTACTTCCGATCCGAGCCCTGCGTCTCTTATCCGATCTGATCTGGCCTCCATTATTCTTCCGATCTGATCCACTCTCTATAGTTCCGATCCGATCCCCTCGTCCACTCCAACTCAAAGTAAACGGCCTTCCTTCTCGCCAAACCTCCTCCAGTGACAAGTTCCAATCCAGTTCGAATTCCCTCGGTCAGTTCACAAATCCGATCCGACCCCCTACTCCGATCCGATCCGGTTCGGAACCTGCACATTTCTGCAAATTTCCAGCGAGCTTTCTACGCCATTCGACGACGTTTTCGACCAATCTAACTATTCTAATCAATCATAAAACATACCATAGAGTCATAGCAATATGTAAGAGCAACCACAAACACCAAAACCATGAATTTACATGTCAAAATGGATCAAAGATGCCCAAAATCCTATTTTTACCTTAAGCATGATTAAATAAGACTAATCATAGAATTAATAAAACTTAACTAAATCGAACCAAATTTCTAACAGAGGCATAAAATATTATTTAAGAATTTCTAAACATTTTTCCAGAATTTATTGGTGTATAAATTCGCTAATCTTCACTAATTACCCTTAATTAACTGTAATTAGTGTCAAAACGATGCTATCACTCACCTTTGCCACAACTAAAACCCCAAAACTGAAATATTCTCTGACTTGGCGTTGTTCCCAATCTTACACAGCAGCTCTACCTCGGTTCTCGTGCTAATACTCATTGATTTGATGTTTGCTAAGCCTAATCTTCAATTAGAAAGTGATTTTTGGGTGTTTTAGAGAGATTTAGAGAGTGGAGGCCATGGCTAGGTTAAGAGGAATGAATAGTGACGGCTGAAAAATGAGAAAAAGGTATTCTCCAAACCCTAACAGCCCTTTTAAACTCCTAATCCCGAAATTTCCCTTTGGGCCTAGCTGTTAATCACCCGGTTAAGTCCAATTAAGCTGTTTTTCACCATCTGAAACTTGTTTCAGCCATATCTCCCAAACGGTGAGTCCGTTTGGCTAGTGTGACCCCTCTACGGAAAGAGAAACCATCATCCGAAGCCAATGGAAGTGGTTTCAGGTCAAAATTCATCTCCAGTCAAAAGTTATGGCCAAAACAGTGCCAACTAGGGGTAAAATGGTCATTTAAAAATCGGGAAAAATCATGAACATAGGAAATGACCTCAATAGTCGTCTCCCAAAGTTACATGACAATACGACTTCGTATGCGAAAGAAATAAATATCCTACGATCCTATGATGCGTAGAATACGGGTCGTTACATCATTATACTTGGACGAGGCGAATTGTCTTATCGTAGAGTCTCCTGATTCCGTGTAACACTTTCCTTGCGATGGCACGGGGAACCTTAGACTCCATCTCGAGCCTTCCTATGTCCTCAACCTCGTTAAGCTTGAGTCTAACAGCAGAATCATAATGGCATTTTCTCATATGAGAAACATGGAAAACATTATGGATTCCCGATAGACATTCGGGTAGATCCACACGATAAGCCACCTTCCCAATCCTTTCGATGATCTTAAAAGGCCCATGAATCTAGGAGCAACTTCCTAGTCTTACCAAACCGAACAGTCTTTTGAAGAGGAGAAACTTTCACGAAGACCAAGTCACCCAAACAGAACTCTAATTCCCTTTTCCTTCTATCCGCATACGATTTCGGACGGTCTTGGCCTGCCTTCAACCAATGCCTAATCAATGTGATTTTCTCCATGGAATCACTGATAAGGTCTCGTCCGAGTAGAATCTTGTCAGTAGTTTCCCACCAACAAGTAGGCAATTTGCATGGCTGCCCATACAGCACTTCAAAAGGGGTCATACAATTGTCGCCTTATAACCGTTATTATATGAAAACTCTACTAATGACAAATGTTGCTCCCACGCTCCTCCAAAATCGATGATACAAGTTCTAAGTAAATCCTTAAGAATTTTGATGACTCTATCTGTCTGTCCATCCATCGGCGGGTGATATGCTATACTCAAACTCACTGTCGTCCGTAGAGCTATTTGCAGGCTTCTCCAGAACTCACTTATAAACAAAGGATCTCGATCACTGACTATACTTGATGGAACACCGTGTAACCTGACAATCTCCTTAACGTGCAGCTGGGCTAACGAAGTCGCGGTCCTATTCTTCTTGATTGAAATAAAGTGAGCACCCTTCGTAAGGCGATCCGCGATGACCCAAATGGCTTCGTTTCCCTTTTGACTCCTCGGAAGCCCATCAATGAAATCCATAGAAATATGCTTCCATTTTTACATTGGAACCTCTAAAGGCAATAATAGTTATGGGTCTTACTTGTTCCGCTTTAACCTTTTGGCACGTCAAGCACATACCCATGAATTCTGCTATATCTCTCTTCATTCCTTCCCAGTGGAAACTCCTCTTCATATCACGATACATCTTATCCCCACCAGGATGTAAGGTTATTCTTGACTTATGGATTTCCTCCAAAATTTCCTTTCTTAACTCTTCATTCTTAGGGACGCAAAATTGTCCATCCCTAATCAAACTCTCATCACCACTGATAAAGTACCTGTCCAAATGAAGAACCGATTCTCTCATAATAACTTTTTCCCTTAAGCTTCTCAGTTCATCGTCGAGATCTTGCATACCTCTAATTTTTTCCATCAAAGCGGGTCTAACCATAAGATCACCAAGAAACCCACTAGGCGCTTCAATCAGCGGTTGCAAATCAAAATTAGAGAAAAACTCCAACTGCTTCAATTTTGAAATAGCATTCTAGGCGGCATGCTTTTTACTTAAGGCATCAGCCACAACACTACCCTTCTCAATGTTATACTGGATAAAGAAATCAAAAGAGGCTATGTACTCCATCCAACGCTGTTGTTGCAAATTCAAATCACGCTGCGAGAACAAGTACTTTAAAAACTTATGATCTATGAAAAGCTTGAACTTCTCTCCTAGAAGATAATGCCTCCACATCTTCTAGGCGAATACCACCGTAACCAACTCTAAATCGTGAATGAGGGTATCTCTACCCAGGATCCTTCAGCTGTCTACTAGCGTAAGCAACTACCCTACCTTCTTTCATGAGTACTGCACGTAGCCGGGTCCCACATGCAATAGTGAAAACTGTGAACATTTTCAATCTATCGGGAATGTTAAGAATAGGTGCAATGGTTAAGTATTCCTTCAACATTCTAAAAGAAATATCACATTTCTCACTCCAAACGAATTCCAAATTCTTCTTCGTTAATTGGGTTAGGATGGTAGCTCTCTTCGCAAAATCCTTAATAAATTTACGATAGTAACATGCTAACCTAAGGAAGATTCTAACATCTATAGCATTTCAGGGTACCCACCATTCTTTGATAGCTTCGACCTTACCAGGGTCAACTGCTAATCCTTTCCCTAAAATGATATGACCAAGAAATCTAACTTCTTCTCTCCTGAAATGACATTTCGAGAATTTAGCCTTCTATTGGTTCTCTCTTAGAATTCTTAGGACCTTTCTTAAATGATCTTCATGTTCCTTGGAAAATATAAAGATATCATCCATAAATACAACTGCAATCTTATTCAGAATGCCCTTGAAAACTCCACTCATAAGGTCAACAAAAAAAGCAGGTGCATTCGTCAAACCAAAGGGCATAACCTCATTGGAATAGTCCATCGGGCGTCCTAAATGCAGTCTTATCCTTACTTTCTTCTGAATCCTCAATTGATGAAATCCAGTCGCGAGGTCCAATTGAGAAAATACTTGGGCGCCTCCCAAGTGGTCAAACAAATCATCGGTACTCGGTAAAGGATATTTATTCTTCTTGGTAAGCTTATTTAGTTCTCTATAATCAACACACAATCTTTGGGATCCATCATCCTTAGTGGCAAATACTATTGGTACTCTCAATTCAAACATACTACGACAGATAAAGCCTTTCTGCAACAGTTCTGTTATTTGCTTATCCAACTCTTTCCTTTCCTTAAGAGCCATGTGCCACAACGGAAAAGCTATAGTTCTTGCATCTTTCTCTAGGTCAATCCAGAAAGAAATCTCTCTATATGGGGGAAGTCCCATGACTTCCTCAAAAAACTCTTGGAACTCACATTTAACAGGGACTGAAGTCGGTCCTTCTGAACTAGCTGACAACGAACATAATAGGGTCGTAACTCTATTACCAGTCCTACACGGAACCCTCGGACGAGGGCCTCAGCGGCTTCTTAGGTGAACTATCTTCTTGTCACAATCAAGGATGGCCCTATGAAATGATAGCCAATAAATACCCAAAATAAGAGCCTACACACAAAATCCAACGCATATGGATCACAAAAGAAATCGACACCGTCAATTTACAATACTAGGGCTTTACTGTAACGGCCCAGATTTTCAACCGTTTTATTTAATATTTTAAAATGGTTTTAATTATTGTTTTAGAGTTTAATTAGATTGAATTTAATAATTTTGGATATTTTATTAGATAAATAACAAAATAATAATATAGATTTCAAAATGGTTGGAATTTGTTGGTTTGCAATATAATGTGAACTGGTAATTTAAAAGGATTTATTGTTGTTTGGTTTTGAATTATATTAACGTATTCATATATTAAATGACATTTGAACGTTTAATTTATAATTTTATTATAAAATGAACTGCAGCAACGCGTAGTTCGTAATATCACGTTTTCAACTTTAGATGGTTACACAAGATCCAATTTAAGTCGAATTTCTTCAAAACAAGAAACGTCCAAATCTGTTGGATAATATTTTTCTAACGAAAGAGGAAAATCGAGTTTTCATATTGTAGATTTTTATGTTCAAATCAAATTTTAAATAGTCGCTATGGAATTCATTTATAAATTATACCAATTATTTATATATATAATAAAAGGATTTTTAATATCGTTTTGGCTTGGAATTCAACCGAGGATATTTTATTATTAAACTATATGAAATTATGGTCAAGTATGGCCGATTATAATATTTTAATATTGCTATATTGAGATATTTTAAAATTGATTTATTTTAATTTAATTTTGACCCTTAATAAGGGACTTTATTCAAACGACCTCCATTTTCAACGAAACAAATTTCATTAAGACCGTAGTAGCTAGTTATTGCTAGATTTCAAGTTTTGCATCAATTGGAGTTATTTTGTGAGCGTAGAAAAAATTAATGCAATTAGATCGACTGTTTAGACGTGAATGAGCGCCGTTTGAGCAAATGGACTCGGAATTCGACCAAACAAGGTTCATTAGGATTGTAACATCGAATTATACCATGGCGTCCAATTTCATCATGAACAGAGTTTGTATGTGACTATAGGAACAAATAAACAGCATTTAGAAATGGCGATAGACACGAATAAAAATCGTTTGTCATCATCGTTCGTCACGTCAGGTTAAAATAAATTATTTTCCATTATAAAACTTCCTAACCTTTCTGCCTACCATCTCAAAACATTTCCACCATTCACCATTTATCCACCTTTTTTAAAAACACCCCTAAACACTAATTAATCTATATCTCCACCATCGTGATGAATTTGAGGAAGCAACCAACACGAAAAGTGAAGATCGAGTTGCCAGTTACCTACACATAAAATTTAGGAAGCTATTGTCGAGCGTGGTGGCCAGAATCGGCCTTAAACCATGAATAACCACGGTTTTTAAAGGATTGTGGTGATTTGGTGAAGTATTAGCTGATGGGTCCAAAAGCAAAGATGTAGAGGATGAGGAGGGGAAAATTTTCTCTTCTGGGTCGATCGCCTGAAAGTATGTGTGGCCGGAGGTAAATTGAAATGAACAGAGGTTCCAATTTTTTCAAAGCAGTGATCAAAGATGATCGATTTCCAACGTCTAGGCGTGTCGATAGGGTCGGTGGTCTGAAGGAAAGTAGAGGGGCTAGGCGCGGTCGGTCAATGTGTGGTGGTGGCAGCACCTGTAGGGGACGGTCGACAGTGAAATTGTCTTGGGAAGGGGTTTCGGTCGGACGAGGTTTCAGGCGCAGTAGTGCACTATTGTTGGTCGTGCTCCCAGGCGATGAAATCCTCGGTCAGGCGAAGCATCTGATGTGGTGGTAGCGGACTCTAGTGCTTCCAATCGCCGATGGTAATCCTTCGAAGGAGTCGAGCTCCTTGTTGAAGAAAGAGTCAAAGGATTAGCTCAGGTATGAATCACAATGTTGGGCTTCAGATCGGGGCTAAAGGAATTAACGCATGGAATAGTACTGTTTAAGGATGGCATGGCACATTCTTTAAGTAAGGTTTAATTTTAATGAATTTACTTATTTAATTTATATATTTTTCATTAGCTAATTTATCCAGTTAAGTATATTTAAAATTAAAGGTTGAAAGAGGAATCGGTCTCCAGTGCTTCCAATCGCCGACGGTAATCGTTTGAAGGAGTCGAGCTCCTTGTTGAAGAAAGAATCGAAGGATTTTTTCAGGGAAGAATCACGATGTCGGGCTTCAGATCGGGGCAAAAGGAATTAACGCATGGAATAGTAATTGTTTAAGGATGGCGTGGCATAGTCTTTAAGTAAGGTTTAATTTTAATGAATTTAATTATTTAGTTTATAGATAAACTTGCATTAGCTAATTTATCCAGTTAAGTATATTTAAAATTAAAGGTTGAAAGAGGAATCGGGCTTCAGGTTGATGAGCAAGAGAAAATGCATGGGATTATGATGTGGATTAGATGGTTAATGATAGTGATTGGGATAAGATAAGTTAATTAATTTATAATTAATTATAATTTAGTTTATTTATAATATATGTTTATAACTTGAAACCCACGATAAAAAATTCATTCTTGCATGGAATTCAATGAAACAGGATCCGTTGGGATCTTGGTGACGGAAGCTACGCATACAAGATGGTTTGATTATAAACAGAAGTAACTGGAATTTCATGCAATTTTAAACGTCTGTTTAAAATTATATGACGCACGAACTGTCAATCGAAAATAAATGGTGAGTTAACTCTCACATATTTCTGGAATCCTATGATGTGTTAGAATTCATATAATTAAATTTAATTGTTGACAATATATATAATGGTTGATCAGATGCCTTGGATGTTCATTGTTGATTGAATGGTTGACATAATTATATTATAGTCATTTAGAATACCGAGTTAAATTTTATATCTTATGCATTGTTATGAAGTATTATATTGAAGTATTATAATGAACAGTATTGCTGGGAAGAACAGGTTGGAAAAATCCAATTGGATTCCTCAAATATTTTATTTGTTGTTTTATTTCATGTTATTTCTATATGAACCAATTGAACCCCTATGATATTGAAAACCTGTTTGGATGTTGACGTTGAATTTAAAATTTGACGTTGTTGTGATTAGAATCAATAAAGGGTATTGGTTGAGCGATTGGCAACAAATGGCCTAAAATCTACCTTTTTGTAAAATGTTGATTTGCCGTCAGGCGAATTGATGAAGTTTCGTTATAGAATTTATTTTATAACTGAAATAAGATTTTTTAATTGTATATTTAATATTATAATGAAGTTTTAAAAATAAATCGATGTTTATAAATAAGTTTTTATTAAAATATTATAAATGACTGTATATAAGAATTTGGCGTTTAATAAGTCTATGAGCTATATCCAACCTACGGGTTAATGTTTTTGAAATCGTCATTTTAAGTAAACGAGTAAGCGATATTATTAGATTAATTTAGTAGGATGGTATAATTAAAATCGGTTAACGAATTAATCGATGGATTAAAGTTGACTAAGTCAACTGTTTGCTCAAAAGTGATTATTAATGAATAATTGTTCAAATCTAATAAGATTTCATAAATATATTTTATCTTTGAAAACAAGGTTTAAAGAATATTAATGCAATTAGTTATGGTTTATTAATTTTAATTAATTAATCTATTTTAGTTGCTGAAGATGTAAATTGTTTTACTTTAGTAAATAAGGAAATTGATAATTATTTTAACTAATAATAATTAAAGCGATTATTCCTTAAATGGAAATTATTAAGAAACCGATTGAGTTTGAAATAAGATTTGTGGATATTCGCGTTTGATATTCGCGAAGGTTTTGCAAGGAGACGTTCTTTCAAATATTTATGAGAAGGGTTTTTGAAGCTAAAGTATAACCTTAACAAAGTGTTTAAATTAAGTAAAAGATTCAGATTGGAAGAAAATGTAAAAAAAGGCAAAGACGAAGAACGTTAATGGTTTGGTAAAGGAGTTGATAATGGATTTTAGTTATAAATCCAAGAATTTGTTTTATAATATAATATTAAATGGTTTTGGGCAAAGTATGAGAAAGAGTTATCGTAATACAACTCCAATTATAAATGGAATTTGAATAACAAAGTTAAAGCAAAATGTCCGTAGTCGACCGAGGTTCCCAAAGAAAGATTATGGTTATAAAACCGTAGCTTAAGTAATATAGGAAATAAGTTTTTATTGGTATTATGGAAATATGGGTTATTGAGTTACAAACTTCTATCTATTCTAAGTTAAGAATGTTGTCGGTCAAGGTCTGAGAGGTAATTAAAATACCCAAACTTGAACGTCACTATTATCGAGGAATGGTATAAGTTTGTTATGGTAAAAGATGTTGGAATTAGATTATTATTTCCATTAGAGAATTATAATAACAATAGTTGTGAGATTTTGAAATGAAATAATATTGCAACATTGTTGGCAAGATATTGGAATATAAATAAAACTATTTGGTTTTAAAAAGTAAACCAATGTGTAACTCAACATGGTTTGGCTAAGTTGGAGTATGAATTATATTTATACCATTTGATAAGAGTAACACTATTGTCGAGAAATGATATATTTTGGAATATTAAGTAAAAGGAGATGATTTTCCGAAGAAAAGGAAAGAGTTATTTTAGGTTAAAATTGGAAAATAATATTTGAAATTAATAATCTGGGATTTCTTATTCTTCTATTCTAATATTTCTTTCTTCTCTCATCCTCTAATTTCTTTCTATTAACAATCTGGGATTTGATGCTTGGATTTTTGGCAAGTAACACGGGATGATGTATTATTGTCAGAAATTTGAGCATCGAATTTTCTGAGCCGTTATAGTTACAAATACGAACGAGATGATTAGCACCTCTGATAGGGTTGTCTACCTCTATCAGACTGTTAGCAACGGATATAGGAAGGTTTAGGGATTCATATATTCTCCTAGCAATAATGGAATGGTTCGCTCTAGAGTAAATAGTGTTTGCACTGAATTCCCTAAAATGGAAAGTATATCTTCCAATGCAGGTTGTCCTTGATACCTAGCTGAAATACTCTGAATTGGTGCTGCTTTCAATGCATAATTTTGGCTGCTTTGTTCAACATTTGGCTTTGGGTAGTCCTCGGAAATATGGCCTTCCTCATGGCAGTTGAAACATCTCCCCTTAAACTCCTTCTTCACCAATCTAACTCTACAATCTTTGGCCTCATGGCCTTTGCGACTGCATCTAGCACAAACTTTAGCTTCCTTCTTGAACTTTCCACCCTTCTTATTGTTCTTCTAGTATTCTTTCTTCTTATTCTTAGCAGAGCCGGAACCACATTCTCCTTTATCTTCATTTTTATTTTCCTTTCCCCCTTCGTCGTACACATAATAACCATTTCCACCAGCATTTCAAATGTTGCTCCAAAAGTGACTTAGGCCAATAACGTTTCCTCAATTAGAGAATTCAACCCCTTAACGAACCTTAAAGCCTTATTCATCGGGGTATTTATCAACCCCCTGCCGAACTTAGACAATTCTGTGAGTTTGGCAATATAATCCCTCAAACTCATATTTTCTTACTTTGAGTGGATAAACCTTTCTAATTGTACAATCATCTCAGCATTCTACAAGAACTTCATCTCAAAGCGGGTATTAAACTTTTCCTACGTGAATATCTAGCCCACACCCCCCCCCCCCAAAAAAACTACATTCTACCATTTCAGAGCTTGACCTTTTAAGTGTCAGACCGCTACCCTCCATTTGGTTTGATCATCCCATCCTATGGCTTCAGAGATACGTTTGCAGTCCAACATCCAAGCTTGGGCCTCATGGAAGCTTTCAATGCCCAAAAACTATTTTTTTTCTTAAGTGGAAAAAGCTTTTGTAGAGGTAGGGAAAATCGAATGCCTCGGCAGCAGGCTGGGCTTTTAATGGGCTAGGATTCGCAATAGGGACTTGTTTCACAGTTCTGAGATACTATTGGAACCATTCGGGCAAGTATATGGGCCTTGCCGGGTTTCCCTGTTCATTTGGGTTATCAGCCATTCTACTATCTTAAAAAGAAAAAACCCTTCGGTAGACATTCCTAAAATAGTATTCAAGCCAAAAGATAAGGGTTTTCCTGATATAATTGTGTATGTCTTTTAGGGTATTGTAAATAAATGTAGTTTGAACACCTTTTTCAAATAACAAATATGTCTCTCATATGTATATTTCCCTTAATCGGGTAACCCGAGCTCTGATACCGAATGTAACAACCCGCCCGGAGTAGGCCTAAATTTCGACCCAGAAAAGTCCCATCGAAACTTAGAGCCACTTTAAATGAGACATTGGTTCCTATAAGGAAAGTGGAAGGGATAAAATATGATAATGAGAAATTAGATGTAACATTTAAATTAAAAACCAATAATATAGCTTACAACCATTATAAGTACATGAATCAATGTCCTAAATTAATAACAATAATAATACTGCAAATAATAAATAGAACATAAATAATAAGTTCCTTCATCATCAGGCACCCACCACTTTATCTCTCATCATGAAGTCAAACCTAATATCCTGTAAGTACGTTAAGAGGAGGGAGGTCAGAACATAAAGTTCTAGTAAATGAAAACCACATATGTTTGAAGGGTAGTTATTCTTATATTTGGCAGGATAGATATTTCACCATATGTCTACGTGAACAAGCATACAAACAAGGCAATTAATCTAATTAACAAGGTGGAGATTCATACAGTCACTTAAGACCTTCATTAACAATTTAAGGCGAATCCTCGATCACTTAAGACCCAACGAGGTGGACTTTCTCGGTCACTTAAGGCCATACTACTATATTAAATTTAGGGTGGATTATTATAACCACTTAATACCCTATGGCAGACCCTAGCTACTTAAGACCTCATCCTAAACCGTCAATCGTCAATATATATGTACTCTCATTTGTAATGCAAGTAGTAGTAACTCACCACTTAATACCGGTTTAGGGTAAACCCATTTTTCTGTTTAAGATCCCTCCGGCGGACTCCTATGTTACTATTTAACTGATATCACGGGTAAAATACTATCCCACTTAAGACTTCCCGTAGACAGACAGTTAATTATAATCGCATGCTGCATAGGATACTTATAATGTCCTTAGGTTAGTCCTCACACAACTCCTAAAGGAAGTGGACAACTTCCGAAACTATCCCACTCAACATTACCGTTATATTTGTTCCATTTTAGAGAAGGAGGACCAAAAGGACACTTAGAACCTAACAAGGGAGGGTCCCATGTCTTTGGCCCAAACCAAGGAGTGAACCTTAGGAACGGGCCTAGTCCTAACCACTTAAGACACAAATTAGGTAAGTCGTCCACTTAAGACCTTCTCAAGGCAAACATGGCTACTCATACACACACATGTATACACACACACACACACTAGGCCTCTCACATTAAGTCGTATACTTGTAGATGTTGGATGGTTCCGAGTAGGCTTCTTCTACGGCTTAACCTCGTGCCTTAGTGTAATTGTAACGACCCAGATTTTTGGTCACTTAAAACTGAATATTTAAATCTGTTTAAAACATTATATTAGAAATATTAATGGATTTTAATATTGAATTCATTTATAAAAATGAAGTTTAAACATATAAATTTATATAAGACGAGTTCATAACGTCGTGGTAGTTCGTAATATAACATTTTGAACTTTAATTGAATGTATAGGATCCGATATAAGTCGGAATTCTGTTATACAAGAAACATTTGAATCTAGTTGATTGTTTTCTAATGGAAGAGAAAACCATAGATTTCTTATTTTAGATTGTTAATTATGTCAAAATCATTTTTTTGAATAGTTGCTATGAACGTTTTGAACTTTAACTGAATATACAGCAGTCGATATAAGTCGGAAATCCGTGAAACAAGAAACATTATAATCTAGTTGATTGTAATTTTCTAATGAAATAGAAAAGCAAAGATTTAATATTGTAGATTGTTAATTATGTCAAAATCAAATTTTCAAATAGTTGCTATGGAATCATTTATAAACTATAACGTTATTTAATAAAGTTAATAAGGATTTTTATCCAATTTGGTTATCGTTTAACTTGTAAATGTTGATGTTGAGTTTTTAAATCCACATTGGTTTATATATGAAGCTATTTATAATTCTATTTGAATAAATATGATAATAATAATTTATTATGATGCAACTGAATTGTTTTGGAATTTATTTATATTATGTAAGTCTTAAGAATAGCCATTTTGCAAATGGTCTCGGTTTTCGATGAAACTTGTTTCATTGGAACCGTAACGTTAAATTATTGTACGAAACCAAATTTTGTGGCAATCCGATGTCATATGTGGCAATGATAGCCATAAACTCTTAGTCGTTCTATATAGCGCGTAATTAAATAAATTTAATTTAAATAGATAAGTATTTGTGTATAACTTGAGCAAACGATCGAATTAAGATGCGAAACCAATTTTGTTGAATTCATATTGACGTTTAGAGTCAGAATAGGTAGGTAGTTCGTTATTTTGAAGATTAGGCAATTCGGTGTCCAAAATAACATTGTTTTCCGTGTAAAATACCATTCCACGAAATAGTCTCGGAATACGATGAAGCATGTGCCGTTGGATCCGTATTAGTTAGTTACCGTAGGATTTGGATTTTCTTATCGATCGGATTTACCGCCTGATCGTGAGAATAGTAAACGCTTAGATTTTTATTTATTCGTTTTATCGTTTTAATCTAGAAATTAAGAATAATCAATTTTCTAATGAACTCGGTTTTCAATGAAACTAATTTTATTAAATTCACAGTGATTTATTATTACAGCATTTCAGTTTTCATGTTAATTGGATTTATTTGTGATCGTACACAATTTAAACACGTATCAATTCACATATATGAATTATAAAGGATTTTTTACAACCGATCTTGGAATTCGACGAAACTTATTCCAACCTGTTCGGAATACTATTTTGTGCCAAGATTTCTATTTTCATCTTGATAGAGGGTCGTATGAGGTTGTTTTAATACGCTGCTTCGTGTCTAAGTTCATACAATAATATTATTATGGTGTTGTATATAAATGGGGCAACCTTAACCCTAAAAATACTAGCCAAACATACACTCATGGTCAACCAGGCCACATGTAATGACCCGCATTGTCAGAGGTATTATAATTAATTTATTTAATTATATATACAGTGATATAGTGAATTTAATGGCCGTGGAATTAAATAATAGTGAATATTTAATTAAAATAATAAATTAAATAATATATTTAATTCTGAAATAATCAGAATTGGCTGAAATGGCGATATGGTGTGAACTGGATCATCTGTGATATTTAATTCAGCTTGGAATTTGAATTTGAATAACGAATATATTATATAAACGACAGTT
This sequence comes from Allium sativum, assembly GCA_030737875.1. Taxonomy (NCBI): domain Eukaryota; kingdom Viridiplantae; phylum Streptophyta; class Magnoliopsida; order Asparagales; family Amaryllidaceae; genus Allium; species Allium sativum. The sequence goes on from CM060915.1 coordinate 649,929,763, forward strand.
TGAACGTATAATTATAATATAATTAAAATAGAGCTTGAAATGGCGCGGCAGTTCGCTATTTTGCGATTTGAACTTCAACTGAATATACAAGGTTCGTTTTAAATCGGATTTCTGTGAAATAAGAAACATGTGGAGCTGATGGAGTATATCTATCTAGTGGAAAAGAAAAATCGAGATTTCATTGTGTAGATTTTGAGATATGTCCAAATCAAATTTTAGAAAAGTCGCTGTGGAATTCCTTTATATTTTATAAAGGAATTATTTATATTTTTTTAAAAGAATTTCAATATAAATCGAATATCGGGATGACCCAGATTTCAAATTACGAGTTAGAAATCCATAGGAGTATTATGGAGCTGTATGGTATTCCACTGTAAATATATACGATAATATTAATTTATTAATATTTAATTTAATTATACATAAATATATTTATATATTTAAATGGGTCATCCAGAGCTTCAAAAATAGCCACTTTTGCAAACGAAGTTGGAATTCGGCGAAACTAATTTTGTTGGATCCGCAATGTCAAATAGGTGTTAGATTTCCAGTTTGGTGATTTTTAGAGTCACTGTGTGGCCGTACGGATTTTTAGAGTGAGAAACAGTCAGTATTTTGACAGTTAAAAATACGCTGTGTGAGCATATGGAGTCGGAATTCGACGAAACCAGTTTCGTTGGGACCGTAATGTCGAACTCTACCTACATGTCCAGTTTCGTGATTTTTGGGTATCATATGTGGTCACAGGAATTTTTTAGAAGGCAAAAACGAATATTAAAATGAAAATATCTTCATAAATATCTCCACAAAAATATCTCAGCCTATTTCTCTACAAAAATCCCTCCCTTAGAAATTATAAACCTAAGTCCTCTTTCATTCTTTGGTCAACGAATACCGCAGCCACCACACTTCGGACTTTTAGAAAAATCAAAGAAATGGAAGTAAAATTCCATAAATCTCAAAGCAACTATATTTGGGTTTGTTGCAAGCCAGGCTTCATTTCTATGTTAGGATTGGTGGGTGCGCACGCTGTATTTGGGGGATGGAGTTAGTACAGCGAAGTTAGGGTTTTCATCGGTTGATTTTTGGGGCATCAATTCGAAGTTGTGAGGTTGGTTGTGGGTTTTTTGTTTGAAACCGCATCTGGTAGTGATTGTGTAACACCCCACACCCGCTACGGTCACTCACTAAGGGAATGCCATAACATCGGTGGAGTATTTTAAGTGAATATAGAACAGAAAAATTACAACAAGACAGATATAAGTAATACTTGAGAATTTAAAACATCATTTCATTGCAGCGGAAAGTAAAACATGTTTGGTTACACCAAAATCATAAACAAGAGTCAAGTACATAATATCCATCCTGATAAAACAAAAGTACATAATCCCACTACATAACTTAATAGCCATAATCGAAAAGATAAACTGAGCTTTACATCCACGGTCCAAGCTCCAAAAGATAGATAAAGCAGTCTGATCAAAGCCCACTAGTGCTAGGCCCACTCTGATAACCTGAGGGTTGGGAAAAAAAATAAAAACAACGGGGTCAGACATAAGTCTAAGCGAGTCCTATAACTTTAACAATACAATCACTAAAGTAACCAGAGTAAGACATAAGCTTGATATACGGTAACGACTGGGGATAAATGGCTACACTAAGCAGCCAACTAGACTTAGGATGAACTAAGATAACCGTAAAGACACATTTACCCACCCAAGGATAATTACTACACTGCACCACCCCAGATCTACCCACCCAAGGGTAATTCCTACACTGCACCACACCAGTTCTACCCACCCAAGGGTAATTCCTACTTAAAGGTTGATCCCACTAAGTGTACTTAGTAATTTTTAATAGTAGTTTCGTGTACCCCTAGCTGACTACATAGGTGTCGACTGCCCCTATCTCCACTAGGTGTACCCACTACTCCCCAAGCGATCGGCTCCCTAACGTAGATACCCGTGCTGGCCCCACAGTGGGGTGTATCATCCCCAAAGTGGCAACCTGATAATATCAATGGTGCACGGCTTATACCTACACGATGCAACAACGTCTTACTTACCAGCCCGGGTCCACACACGCATATGAAACCCGTTGGACTTACGTTGCCACCGCTAACCCGTTTTGGCCTCTTATTGTCAAGCCCAATATGCGTGTCCCGTCCTCGACTTGGGTCGAGCCCACAAAGATACGTTTGGGATATTGGCTGAGATGGGCCCCCACAAGCTACCCACCTAAGCTTGTCATTTCTAGTGAGTCCCACTTAACCCTTTAACCATGTCCACTTACATGTTATAAATTTTGGTTAAGTCATTAATCATATTTTAATTGCCATTCAAGGCACCCACTAGATTTCCACATGCCACCCAAGGCACTTACTTAACCCTTGAATCATGTTTAATTACATGTTCCACTTTGGTTAAGTATTCTAATCGTATTTTCTATTGCCACCCAAGGCAACCCACTAGTTCCCTCATGCCACCCAAGGCACCCCCACTAGTTACTACATGCCACCCAAGGCACCCACTTAACCCCTCATGCCCCACTACATGCTAATTTGGTTAAGTGTTTCTTAATTAATTAAGATCGTAACCTTTGTAAAGACCTCTCACATTAGACTGTCTTTTATGGCAGCTGGATATGCCGGTTGGTTCCGGGCAGCCTTACACCATAACAGAGTCTAACCTCGTGTCTTTACACTTGTCACGTATTTAGTTTATGACTATGACCTCTCACATTGGGCCAATCATTTGTAGCCGCTGGATTTGCCGGACGGTTCCGGGCAGTCTTATGCTACAAAAAGGGTCCAACCTCGTGTCTTAGTCGATTAATTACACCTAATTAATCACCCCCATAATTTGCATTAATTATCCCTAATTAATTACCAATTTCAAGAATATGGGTAGACCTAACTCAATAGGTAAATTCCCAATTCCATAATATGGGTAGACCTAACTTAATAGGTAAATTCCCAATTCCATAATATGGGTAGACCTAACTTAATAGGTAAATTCCCAATTATGTCCATTCACTTTATGTTATGCTTAAGCATACCCATTTCACACCATTTTATTAACATGCATATTAACCCCATCGTTCCCCACGTAATTCGTTCTCATAACATGACATAATAAAGGGAAGATTCATCACAAATGCCATGGGTTTAACCAACATAGCATATAACTTTATCATGGGTTTAAAAAGGTGTCAACTTGCATATATGAGCATACATTAAACCCAACTAGCATTTAACCCAAACTTGCATGAAGCACATATGTCAAAAAGGGGTAACTTGCATATGATTCTTATGTCATACAAAGGTGTGAACTTACATAGCATGTCGCATGTTAACTTGCATATAACCAAACACATAACTTGCATAACATGTTACATATGAACTTGCATATAATCATGCACATAACTTGCATATAACCAAACACATAACTTGCATAACATGTTACATATGAACTTGCATATAATCATGCACATAACTTGCATTACATGTTACATATGAACTTGCATATAATCTCACATATAGCTTGCATAACATGTTACATATGAACTTGCATATGTATGTATGACATACAAAGGTAAACTCGCATATGTTATGCATATCACTAATCCAAACAACTTGCATAGATTATGCATATTATAGATCCAAACTCATAGGTTAAACTTGCATGTCATGTCACTTATTTCACACATGATTCTAGCATAAAACCAAGCATTTAACTTGCATAAAACCAAACACTTAGCATGCATAAAACCAAATACTTAGCATGCATAAAACCCACCACTTAACATGCATAAACCCAAACAATTAACTTGCATAAACATAGTGTCATCAAGAATAAGTGTTAAACATAGTGATTAGCAAACTAGCATCATAACAAATGACCTAAAACCCATTGATCCGCAAGCAAAACCATATGATCTCATCATATCTCATCTACTTAGTTTAGCAATTGGTTATTAAAGTGATAGAAACTCACAAACTCCAAGATTAGCTCCTTGGATAGTTGCTAGAGTTGAAGTAGAGGTGGATTAGTAGTTGATTAGCTTGCAATCCTCTTCTCTAATTAGTGGAGGCTCCTTCTAAGTTTCATTTTGGCGGCATGATGGCATAGATTCTATTTTTAGTATGGATTAGGGTAGTCTTAGGGTGTATTTATAGGATTAGGTTGTGTTTTAGACCCTTAGATTAACCCTAGGTTAGTTTAGGTCCGTCAGATTTCGTCCCAAGCCCTCCAACCCAGCCCAAAACTCAACCAGGTGCACCCAGGCCAGAATCAGCCGATAGGGCAAGTCGACAGCCCTGTCGACTGCCAAGTAGATAGGCATGTCAATAGGCAAGTCGACAGCCCTATCGACAGCCAAGTCGACTTGGTTGGGCGGGAGTTTTCCTGCCTGGCCCCCATTTCTGCATGTTTCGAAATTCAAATTTCCCGAAAACTTCTTTGGGCCTTAACAGGGTCATACGAACTCCGATTTACAAAATTTCGGACTCTATTTCGCGTATTTTTCCGAGACGAACACAATGACGTAACCCGTTTCCCCTGATTCTCACATCTGAGATTATTAATTCTGTAATTAGTGAATATCAGTGTTAACTAAAATTCGGGGTGTTATATTCTCCCCTCCTTAAAGGATTTCGTCCCCGAAATCTCCAAGTTAAGGAGAATGCATATCCTACCATCCAAACAACCATCTACTCAATCCATCAACCACGGGCATCCATTGTCCTTAAAACAATTTCTACTGATGTATGAGCATATGCAAAAAGTGTGTGTATATGTTCCCTATCTAATGTATGAACATATGCAAACCGTGATAGTGCCATGCATCCAATATGTATGCGAAAGAACCCTATCGACACATACTATATCTACATGAGTGCACAATCATTCACCAAAATGCATCATCCATATGATAACACAACCATTATACATCCATAGATATAGCTACCTACACACAATTATATGCAATATGCAATATGAAGTGATTGAGCCGATCTAGTGTCTAGAGTGTGTGTATATGCATCCACGAGCAACCACTAGCAAACACTTGCATCCACATGCATCCATTAATCATAACATGTCTCAAACACATGTTTCAACAATAGGTTTACCCTATCTAAAGGTCAAAGGTACTAATGAGAGGACATACTACAGATAAGATAAGTACTAGTCAAACGATAAAGGAGAAATTAAAAGACATATCCTAAAAAGGAACGGGTATAATGAACGCATCTTCTCTTTCGTCTCTAAAGTAGCGTTGCTCTCATCTTCTCCCCATTGCACTTTGACTAGTTGAACCTCTCGATTCCTCAATTTCCTAGTCCCTGACCCAAGGATGCGAGTAGGAGCTCGTCGAATCGTCTCATCACGCTCTATCTCTACTTCTTTAAGCAAGCTCGGCTCTACCACCTCAGCGGTCTCATGTAGGCACTTCCTCAAATGTGACACATGGAATACATCATGTACACCACTAAGCCTGTCGGGCAACTCCACTCTATATGCCATCTGTCCAATCCTTTCCTTAATAGGAAACGGTCCAACAAACCTTGGTGCTAACTTTCCAACAGATCCAAAGCGAACCACATTTCGTAATGGAGATACCTCGATAAAACCATGTCCCCAACATCAAACTTAAGCTCTGCTTTCCTCTTGTTCGCATAAGATTTCTGTTTGTCTTGCGCCGCTTTCATCCTTCTTCGAATCAAATCAATCTTTTCCGAAGTCTTTCTAACCATATCGGGCCCAAGCAAGATCTTATCCGTAGATTCCCACCAACATGTAGGTGATCGACAAGGCCTTCCATAAAAAGCTTCGAAAGGAGCCATGCCAATACTAGACTGAAAGCTGTTATTATATGCGAACTCCACCAATGGAAGATACTCTTCCCCTGTACCTCCAAAATTCAAGATACATAGCCTCAAAAGGTCTTTTAAAATACGATTCACCCTCTCGGTCTGGCCGTCCGTCTGAGGATGATATGCGGTACTCAAACATAACTGAGTCCCTACCGCCTCTTGCAAACTCTTCCAAAACTCGCTAGTGAAGATAGGATCTCGATCGCTCACTATACTGGAAGGTACACCAGGCAATCTAACAATCTCTCGAATGTAAACTGAAGCTAGCTCTGCAGCAGTCCTCTTACTCTTTACGGGTATAAAATGGGCACTCTTAGTAAGTCTGTCTACCACACCCCAAATTCCCGTATTACCCTTCCTCGATCTCGGTAATCCATCGACAAAATCCATCGAGACACTATCCCACTTCCATAGCGGAACTTCCAATGGATGAAGCAACCCACCGGGTTTCTTTTGCTTCGCTTTTACTTGTTGGCACACCAAGCATCTAGCGACATACTCGGCCGCGTCTTTCTTCATACCGGCCCAAAAGAAAACTCGCTTCATGTCTTGGTACACCTTGTCCCTACCGGGATGAATGGTCATCTTCGAACGATGTGCATCATCAAGTATAGCCTTCCTCAAACCCTCGTCTTGCGGTACACAAAGTCTACCGTCTCTACGCAACCACCCCTTGCCATCTAGGGTGTACCTACTCAAATGGCTGGACGACTCCCCCTCCTCATGAGCTTCTCTACTGACTCAACCAACTGTGGGTCGTCTCGCTGTGCTCCGCCAATCCGCCCCAAAAGAGTAGGCCTAACCTCCAAGGAGGCTAGCAAACCGGGTACAAAGTCAACGGAAGGTCCAAAGTCAAACATAGAAATAAACTCTAAGCTCCGTCGTTCAACGAACAATGAACTCAAGGACAACCTTTTTCTACTTAAGGCGTCCGCTACCACGTTACCCTTGCCATGGGTATACGCTATCTCAAACTCATAGGATGCTAAGAATCCCATCCACTTTTGCTGTCCTAAGACTATGCGCTCGAAGAGTCTCCAACACTTCCCTAAGATGTAGGGCATGCTCTTCTCCACTTTTAGAGAAAACCAGGATATTACCCCATCCAAAATCATCACAACTGTCCATCTCTCACGCAGACCATCCTAGCCGAACTTGACATCCCCCAAGTGCAAGCCCCAAAGGCCTAAACCAATATCAGACAAACACCCAAGGGATATCTCCTTCGAGTTCAGACGACCTACTTGAGATGATACTAGTAAAAATGGCTAAACAATTAAGCCTTTGACCAACTTTGGATGTCCTCGCCAGTCTCGCTCCAAAACCACCGTTTTTCCCATAACTGGCTTTGCTCAACCTATTAAGCACACACGAAAACTCATTTCGCTCCTAGAAAAGACCAAGATGTCATTTACAAAGACCATCACAAACTTATTTAGGTACTCCCTGAACACCCTTCTCATCAAATCAACAAAGTATGCGGGGGCGTTCGTCAAACCAAATGGCATCACCAGCCACTCATAAAAACCATCCGGAGTCCTAAAGGCAGTCTTCTCTATACTATCCTCAGCCACTCTCAACTGACGAAACCCCGTGGCTAAGTCCAACTGCAAAAATACTGAGGCGCCAACTAACTGATCAAAGAGATCATCAATCCTCGGCAATGGGTGTCTATTCTTCTTTGTGAGTTTATTTAGTTCTCTTTAGCCTACACAAAGTCTGAGGGACCCATCCGCCTTCGTGGCAAAAACTACTGGAGCACCCCACTCCGATATACTTCGTCTTATGAACCCCTTCTCAAGCAAATCGCCTACTTGCTTATGGAGTTCCCTCCTCTCACGAGGAGCCATGTGGCACACTGGACAAGATACTGGTTTGGCATTGTCTACCAGATATATTCGGAAGTCAATCTCCCGCTCCGGAGGTAAGCCCTTCACCTCCTCAAACACATCCGAGTATTCCCGGACCACTCTAACAGATCGCAAACTCTCGACCGACGTGTCAAGCGATTCTAGATAACTTAGCATAACAGATTCCATGGGAGTACAAGAGATCTCGAGAGTGTTACTCAAGCGGGTCATAAGCCTAACAACTCTCCTTCCACAAACAAGAACGACACCACTACTGGATAACCAGTCCATGCCCAAAACTAACCCATAGCCCGTGAAGCCCAAAAAGCATCACATCTAAACTCAACGCTAAGTATAGAAACTTTCAAACCCAAACACATCATGGAGCCCCAATTGGGTTTGAAACAACTAAGGGATCATCTACTAAACTGGTGTCTAAGTACAGTGACTCAACTAACAATGATGAGATAAACGAACTCAAAGCGTCAGAATCAAATAAAGTTCGAACCGGATAATAAAGAAATCCAAATTCCAACCTAGACGGTCCTATCCCCATCTGGTACAGTAGCCGTGAGGGAATACAACTACCCTCCAGGAGATTCCGTACCTTGCCCTTGCCTCTTTGGACAATTCTAATAAGGTGTCCTATTCCTCCCAAAAGGATAACTACTCGCCTTCTTCTTCCCATTCTCCACTCGTAACCTCCCACCAATGAGGTTTCATCCTTCATTAACCAAACAACTATTTGAGCCTTCCTCCCATCGTCTATCCTATAGGTACCTACCAGTCCTCCTCCTTCTTGAACCAACTTCTAATCCGACTAACTTCTAAGTCCCTTGAAGTGGTTTTCCATTCTTATCTATCTTAGAAAGATCACCGATACACGGAGGGGAAACTCAAAACGAGAGAGGAAGAGATTCAAAACGGAGAATTCGAAAGATAAAGATATGGCTATCGGGGATTATGCTTTTCTTTCAAAAACTTTTCTCTTAAAAGACATGTTTTTGAAAATACTCCTTTCAAAAATATTCTTAGAAAATAGTTTTTCTAAAAATTTTATCTGTTCTGGTAACCTTAAGCTCTGATACCACGTGTAACACCCCACACCCGCTACGGTCACTCACTAAGGGAATGCCATAACATCAGTGGAGTATTTTAAGTGAATATAGAACAGAAAAATTACAACAAGACAGATATAAGTAATACTTGAGAATTTAAAACATCATTTCATTGCAGCGGAAAGTAAAACATGTTTGGTTACACCAAAACCATAAACAAGAGTCAAGTACATAATATCCATCCTGATAAAACAAAAGTACATAATCCCACTACATAACTTAATAGCCATAATCGAAAAGATAAACTGAGCTTTACATCCACAGTCCAAGCTCCAAAAGATAGATAAAGCAGTATGATCAAAGCCCACTAGTGCTAGGCCCACTCTGATAACCTGAGGGTTGGGAAAAAAAATAAAAACAACGGGGTCAGACATAAGTCTAAGCGAGTCCTATAACTTTAACAATACAATCATTAAAGTAACCAGAGTAAGACATAAGCTTGATATACGGTAACGACTGGGGATAAATGGCTACACTAAGCAGCCAACTAGACTTAGGATGAACTAAGATAACCGTAAAGATGCATTTACCCACCCAAGGATAATTACTATACTGCACCACCCCAGATCTACCCACCCAAGGGTAATTCCTACACTGCACCACACCAGTTCTACCCACCCAAGGGTAATTCCTACTTAAAGGTTGATCCCACTAAGTGTACTTAGTAATTTTTAATAGTAGTTTCGTGTACCCCTAGCTGACTACATAGGTGCCGTCTGCCCCTATCTCCACTAGGTGTACCCACTACTCCCCAAGCGATCGGCTCCCTAACGTAGATACCCGTGCTGGCCCCACAGTGGGGTGTATCATCCCCCAAAGTGGCAACCTGATAATATCAACGGTGCACGGCTTATACCTACACGATGCAACAACATCTTACTTACCGGCCCGGGTCCACACACGCATATGAAACCCGTTGGACTTGCGTTGCCACCGCTAACCCGTTTTGGCCTCTTATAGTCAAGCCCAATATGCGTGTCCCGTCCTCGACTTGGGTCGAGCCCACAAAGATACGTTTGGGATATTGGCTGAGATGGGCCCCCACAAGCTACCCACCTAAGCTTGTCATTTCTAGTGAGTCCCACTTAACCCTTTAACCATGTCCACTTACATGTTATAAATTTTGGTTAAGTCATTAATCATATTTTAATTGCCATTCAAGGCACCCACTAGATTTCCACATGCCACCCAAGGCACTTACTTGATTCCCACAAGCCACCCAAGGCACTTACTTAACCCTTTAATCATGTTTAATTACATGTTCCACTTTGGTTAAGTATTCTAATCGTATTTTCTATTTCCACCCAAGGCAACCCACTAGTTCCCTCATGCCACCCAAGGCACCCCCACTAGTTACTACATGCCACCCAAGGCACCCACTTAACCCCTCATGCCCCACTACATGCTAATTTGGTTAAGTGTTTCTTAATTAATTAAGATCGTAACCTTTGTAAAGACCTCTCACATTAGACTGTCTTTTATGGCAGCTGGATATGCCGGTTGGTTCCGGGCAGCCTTACACCATAACAGAGTCTAACCTCGTGTCTTTACACTTGTCACGTATTTAGTTTATGACTATGACCTCTCACATTGGGCCAATCATTTGTAGCCGCTGGATTTGCCGGACGGTTCCGGGCAGTCTTATGCTACAAAAAGGGTCCAACCTCGTGTCTTAGTCGATTAATTACACCTAATTAATCACCCCCATAATTTGCATTAATTATCCCTAATTAATTACCAATTTCAAGAATATGGGTAGACCTAACTCAATAGGTAAATTCCCAATTCCGTAATATGGGTAGACCTAACTTAATAGGTAAATTCCCAATTCCATAATATGGGTAGACCTAACTTAATAGGTAAATTCCCAATTATGTCCATTCACTTTATGTTATGCTTAAGCATACCCATTTCACACCATTTTATTAACATGCATATTAACCCCATCGTTCCCCACGTAATTCGTTCTCATAACATGACATAATAAAGGGAAGATTCATCACAAATGCCATGGGTTTAACCAACATAGCATATAACTTTATCATGGGTTTAAAAAGGTGTCAACTTGCATATATGAGCATACATTAAACCCAACTAGCATTTAACCCAAACTTGCATGAAGCACATATGTCAAAAAGGGGTAACTTGCATATGATTCTTATGTCATACAAAGGTGTGAACTTACATAGCATGTCACATGTTAACTTGCATATAACCAAACACATAACTTGCATAACATGTTACATATGAACTTGCATATAATCATGCACATAACTTGCATATAACCAAACACATAACTTGCATAACATGTTACATATGAACTTGCATATAATCATGCACATAACTTGCATTACATGTTACATATGAACTTGCATATAATCTCACATATAGCTTGCATAACATGTTACATATGAACTTGCATATGTATGTATGACATACAAAGGTAAACTCGCATATGTTATGCATATCACTAATCCAAACAACTTGCATAGATTATGCATATTATAGATCCAAACTCATAGGTTAAACTTGCATGTCATGTCACTTATTTCACACATGATTCTAGCATAAAACCAAGCATTTAACTTGCATAAAACCAAACACTTAGCATGCATAAAACCAAATACTTAGCATGCATAAAACCCACCACTTAACATGCATAAACCCAAACACTTAACTTGCATAAACATAGTGTCATCAAGAATAAGTGTTAAACATAGTGATTAGCAAACTAGCATCATAACATATGACCTAAAACCCATTGATCCGCAAGCAAAACCACATGATCTCATCATATCTCATCTACTTAGTTTAGCAATTGGTTATTAAAGTGATAGAAACTCACAAACTCCAAGATTAGCTCCTTAGATAGTTGCTAGAGTTGAAGTAGAGGTGGATTAGTAGTTGATTAGCTTGCAATGCTCTTCTCTAATTAGTGGAGGCTCCTTCTAAGTTTCATTTTGGCGGCATGATGGCATAGATTCTATTTTTAGTATGGATTAGGGTAGTCTTAGGGTGTATTTATAGGATTAGGTTGTGTTTTAGACCCTTAGATTAACCCTAGGTTAGTTTAGGTCCGTCAGATTTCGTCCCAAGCCCTCCAACCCAGCCCAAAACTCAACCAGGCGCACCCAGGCCAGAATCAGCCGACAGGGCAAGTCGACAGCCCTGTCGACAGGCAAGTCGACAGCCCTGTCGACAGCCAAGTCGACTTGGCTGGGCGGGAGTTTTCCCGCCTGGCCCCCATTTCTGCATGTTTCGAAATTCAAATTTCCCGAAAACTTCTTTGGGCCTTAACCGGGTCATACGGACTCCGATTTACAAAATTTCGGACTCTATTTCGCGTATTTTTCCGAGACGAACACAATGACGTAACCCGTTTCCCCTGATTCTCACATCTGAGATTTTTTATTCTGTAATTAGTGAATATCAGTGTTAACTGAAATTCGGGGTGTTATAGATTGTTTGGTGGGTTTCGGTGAGGTTCCTCGTCGCTTGATTACTATAGCCGTCGATGATGTCTGGAGAACGAGATCTATGTAGTGCATGCGAGTTCAGGGTGGACGGCATAGGAAGGAGCGGTTTTCGAAGGGGAACTCAATGGTGGAATCCATTTGGAGAATAGTTGATCGATGAGGGAGTGATCGGTATCGCGAGTTTCAGAATGGTGCATAACTTCCTGGAAATCGCACAGGAGAGGATGGACTCGAGATGAGAAAAACTGGTATGGTTTGAAAGCTAAATCGAAGTGAAGTCTATTGGTGATTTTAGTTTTAAATTCTGTGAATTTGTTTAAGGGGAAAGGGAGGATCAAATTAATCGAAAAGGAGAAATGGAAATGCCTGGGAACTCACGATCGGATTGGGAAAGATGTATAGGACGGGTTTGGGCTTATGAGGGGAAACAGGCCGGAAAGAAAGGTTAAGCCCAATCGTAATTAATTAAGTTTATTTCAATTCAAATATGTACTAAAGTTGTAAATCCAATATCTTGATCGTATGTAATCAGAATTTCGAACGGTTGGATCCGTTAGGACCGTATGGACGGAAACTACACCATGGAGCTGATTGGGAGGGGATCCGAGCTCGTTACAATTTATGGCGAAATAAATTGTCCGTCGCAATCAAATAAACGCAAACCGTTATTTAACGATTAATGCGCCAATGTGAGTAAATCTCACCAACTCTAAACAGTTTATAATTTCATGTTGTATTTTTAGAACTGTTAGAAATTGTCTGATTTACTGTATATTGATTGTTGATTGAACTGCTAGTCAGTTAGTTGAATTTCTATATTGATTCTGTTTAACAGAATATATCATATGGAACTGAAAGTGATGTTAATTATATTGTCTAACCTCTGTGATGCAGGGAAACAGGTTGGAGGAATCCAACTGGATTCCTCAACAGTTATTTTACTGTGATTTATATATTGTGATATATAATGTGATATATAATCTGACGCTGATTATGTGTGTTTTGGATGATAGTTATCGTTGTTATATGGTGCGTTAAATAACATAAGAAATACCAGAATGTATAAAGGAGATTTTCAAAGTATATTTGGAAAATAATTTATTTATATAAAATCAATGGATTTTATATTATAAAGGAAAAAGGATTTTGAATAAAGGGATTTATTTATAAAACAAATATAGAGGAGATATATTTGTGAAATCAAATATAAAGGAAAATATTTGTAAAACAATATATATAAAGGAAAATATTGTCAAAACAAATAGAAAGAGGGATATTTGTAAACCATTTACAAATAAATATAAAGGATTTATTTATTTAGGAAATAAATAAAGGTAAAAGAATTTATTGTTTAAGGTAAATAAAGTTAAATGATTTATTTATTTAGGGGATAAATAGAATAAAGGAATATTTATTTGTTAGAATAAATAGAATAAAGGAGATATTTATTTGTTAAATAAATAGGATTGTAAGGAAATATTTATTTAGAAAATAAATACGATATTATAAAAGGAGTTAGAATTAATCAGTTAGAGTTAAAGAAGTTAATCGAATATAATTTATTCGAATAAAGTTAAAGGAGTAAATCGAATATAGTTTATTTGAAAGGAGTTAATTAATTAGAGTTAACCAGTTAGAGGTTATCAAATAAAATTTATCGATTAGAGTTAAAAATGAACTAGAGTAAATCGTATAGAGTTAAGAAATAGAGTTAAGCAAAATTAGAAAATGACTAGAGATTAATAAGTTGAATGGTTTCCTGAGTATCGATCTGATGTTGGTTTCGGCCTTCGGGGTTTATACTTAGGAAGTTATTCTCTTGTTAGTTTATAGTTAGAGTCTGATAGTTGTGGAATGGTAGTGATTGATGATTGATCGATATCATTTCCAATTGGAAATAATATCGTTGTTTGCACACTTGTTTTTCTTTGATAGTTAACTCACAGACTATCGAAGTTTTTGACCATTTTAACGTTGTTAATATGGAGAGACCGGTTGGATTATTATCCAAAGAACCACTCTGTATTAGCATAAGCGTTGCGAATCAATTATGCCAAAGATAATTGAAGACGGAGTAAAGTGCAAGGGCTGTTGTATAAGTCTTAGATAACAGTGACTAAGATGGGTATACTGAATAGTGCCTTCGGTTTGTCCAGTCCCAGGACAACTTGTATGGACGAAGGTCTGACAGAGTATATCCAATGGATCGCGTAAGTTGATCTGTTCAAACGTATTCACGTTTGGTGGCAGAGGAATTCGTTTCTCTTAGCTGTATACCCGTGTTATTTTTGGATAAGTCAATTTGTGATTTGGCGGGTATGACGATGTGACATTCTAAGTGAATGAGGATGACTTGTATGGATGAATGTCTGACGGAGTATTTCCAGAAAGGTCCCATACATTGATTTCTTCAACCGTACCAAGAGCGGAAGCGGAGAAGGAAACTTCTTTAGCTAACACGTAATGTACTGTTGTAGATGTCAATTAGTAATTTTTGATGGATCTGACAATGTGGCATTCAAAGTGAATCTGATGTGATGATGAAGCGTAACCTCAAGCCTCATCAACCGGTAAATGACAGAAATCGGGCAGGCAACATGACTATGTAGGTCGCACCTATTAGGGTGTATAATCACCTGATCTAGAGTTTCATTTACTTCTATAAAATCTATTGTTGATGCTGTCCCATTCGGGAAACGGTTGCTGATCCCAACCTTTGGTGATATACATTTGATACACTCAAGCGAAATGAGTGGTCGGTCATGTGTGGCCGGGTTGCAAGATGTTCTGGTTGAACCCAGTGTATTCCTCTCTAGAGGTACACTAGCGAAAGGTGGTTCCATACCTTGTCATAGTTGGAAATCCATTACCCAATACGTGCTTGTGGTTTTGATTGTACACTATATATGTAGAACGTGAGATGAAAGCGTTTCTGCTAGATGATTATTATATTGTGGTTGATAGACATTATTATAATATCAAAAGGTTTTTGATATAAAGATATTTTGGATTCTCATAAGGGAAAAACCCGTTCCATTATACGGCGTGGTCTTATGAGATATCGTTTACTTGTTCAAACCGTTTTAAACTGTTTTACTCATACCAGTCCCATGACTGACCCAGAGTTTATTTTGTTTTGTTTTCCCTAAACTCTTGGGTGCCCAATTTTGTATGGGCAGTCAAGTAGTCAGGAATTTACATATACTTGAAGAGCTGGAGCAGGAGGCTTCAGGATCATATAGCTATAGTTATTTCCGCTGTGTTGTAAGTGTTGTACTCTGATAAAGTGCTATTGTATATATAACTGTTCTATTTCAAAGTTATGTTATATATATTATATGTTATTCGTTCCGCTGTGAGGTTCGTGCTACTCTGATATTGTGTTCTTCTTCTTCTATTCTAAGTTTCTATCTTATCTATCCTCACCCTCTAATTTCTTTCATTAACTACCAGGATTTTTCGATGTTTTGGTTATCGACATCGTGCTTATATCGACAACCGCCTCTTTCTTCATTTTGATGGACATTATCTTTCGATACATCTTCTACATCTACCTTCTAATCCACGCATCAACACCCAATAGTTCATACTGCAAAAATGTCCAACTCCTCGAGATCTTTAGACTATGCGGTAATGATTGTGTTCTGGGGTCTGTGCTGGCCGATATCGCAGCAGAAAGTCAGTGCATTCGGGACTAGTTCGTCGGCGTTTGGATCGACCAAACTGCACCACTTTGGGGGCGAAGGTAGCTAATGTAGAGGCGCAGGGAGTGGTGGCCAGGCATTGTATGGCGGCGCGACGTTGATTTGTTCAAAGGCAACATGGGTTCGGGCTTCAGAACGAAGAAGAAGGGGAACGTAACGAAGGCAGTGGAGAGAAATTTTGTCCGAGCCTGTATCTTTTAAACGGAAGAGGAAAAAAGCAAATAGAATCGAACGTTTAAATATATTAAGCATGTGATTAGTTTAAATAATTAGTGGATTAAGGAATTAAATGATCTAATTTAATTATATAACTTTAAACATTTATAACTTTTGCATATGATTACAAAATGGAACGAAACAAATTGCGTTACATTCGTAATGATGAGCACTATATTTTGAAGCTAATTTGGATGGTTCTGGAATCAACAGGAATTTTCAGTTAAATAAAACACTCATTTAATTTAACTGAAATCAAATTGCTTCTGTGATAAATCAAACCAAAGTGAGTATAACTCACTTAGTAGTCCTACTTATATTTTATATAAGTCGGGTTTAATATGTGTGTGTTATGGTTGTTTATTGTTTAATGATTGCGGAATGATACACTAAGCCATAGATGGCCTATCACAACGAAAATCCATGGTGGTGCTAGCTATAATGTTGCCATTGCTATGCTGTTTTTTATCTATTGCAACGCATGCTTAAATGTGTTAGCATATATATCAACATGTGTTGCAGTAGTCACGTGAATAAAATTATCGATCCGCGTCAACACGATCCTACGGTTCAAGTTAGCGATCCGTGTGAAATAATGTTTAGTCCAGATTAGCAATCTGCGCGTGAAATAATGTTTACGGCAGGAAGCAAAAACAAAGGGGGAAAACTAAGAAAATATTGGAAGTTTCAATCGAAATTTAACAAAATATTCCGCCGCTTAACCTATCAAACACTCACTCTTAGGTTCAATTAGGGCTAAAAGTTCAAGTTTACAAGCTTAATTGGGGTTCGATTAGGGCAGGTTCGAGTTCGACTTCAATTAGGGCTTCAGTGTTTCAATTAGGTCTTCAATTGGGCTTCGTTTGGGTTTCAAATTTCAGTTAGGGATACAATTTAATCTGCTGCTTAAGGTATCACTCAATGTATATTTCAATTTTTTAGATTTCATTGTTGTGTTGCATAATGTACTGCTTTACTTGTGCCTAATTTACTGCTTTAAGGTATCACTCAATGAATGACAAGGAAAAACTATGGGCAGAACTTCCTAAGTTTAGTGAAGGTTACATCAGTGGAGCGAAACTTTTTATTCGAAATACTTTTTCTAGATTTGTGGTAGGTGATGAAATTACATGCCCTTGCAAAAAGTGTCATAATCGCAAGTGGCATTGTCAAGAAGTAGTCTACAACCATATGATTTGGAATGGTCCATCTGAATTGTACATGAAATGGATTTGTGAGGTTTCCTGTTTAGATCCTGAAAGGAGCGATAACGATATGGATTGTGAAGCAAGAATAAATTTTGGAGATAATCTCGATGAGATGTTGCAAAGTACTTATGGAAATATGCAGAACAATGAAGATGGATCTTCTGATGGATCAAATGGAATAGATGTCAATGCTAGAAAATTTCATCAACATGTTGAAGAGGGAAAACAACCATTATATCCCGGGTGTACTAAATTCTCACGATTAAGTTTCATTGTCAGGCATTATTCTTTAAAATTCCTACATAGAATCACTGAGTCTGCATTCAGCGATTTATTAGAGTCGATGAAAGAAGCTTTTCCACAAGCCCACATCCCTTTATCATTCAATGCTACCAAAAATATCATTAAAGATTTAGGCCTTGATTACCAAAGAATACGTGCATGTCCAAATGACTGCATGCTATATTGGGCAGAAAATGAAAAGGAAAATAACTGCAAAAGTTGTGTTTTTCAAGATAGGTTATACCGGAAGAGAAAGTGGCTATTGACAAATATTCGGAGAAGCGGTTTCACAACAGCAAAAGTGATGCGTTATTTTCCACTAAAACCAAGGTTGCAAAGGATGTTCATGTCCGAGGAGTATGCAAAACTAATGTTATGGCATGCAGTGGGATGAAAAAATGATGGCAGACTTCGACATCCAGCTGATGGCGAGGTATGGAAGACGATGGTTCCAATTATCCTCATTTTTCATCAGAAAACAGAAATATCAGGTTAGGAGTAACATCTGATGGATTCAGTCCTTTTCGTACAATGACTACACAGCACAACACATTGTCGATCGTATTGGTAAATTATAACCTTCCACCTTTGTTATGCATAAAGACATAAAATATAATACTTTCAACCCTTATCCCTGGTCCAGAGTCTCCTAACAATTACATTGATGTCTACATGCAGCCTCTTATCGCAGAATTAAAAGAATTACCGGATCTTGGCATACAAACTTATGATGCACTCACTGGTGATAATTTCACATTATGTGCAAGCATGTTATGGATGATCAGCGACTTTCTGGGCTATGCAATGTTATCCGGCTGGAGCACGAAGGGTTATTTAACTTGTCCCGTATGCCATTTCGAGACTTCTTCAACTTACTTGAAACATAGTAAAAAATGTGCTACATGAATCAAAGGAAAATTTTAGACCTGGGACACACGTGGAGGTTTGATAAGAAAAGATTCAATGGTGAAATTGAAATGGGAACACCTCCCGGTATTTTATCCGGGACTGACATTCAAGAATTGTTGGCTGGTTATGAAAATATTTTTGGGAAAAAAGAGATCAAGAAGCATAAAAATGAATCACTTTTTTTTTTAAAAGTCAATATTTTTTAATTTACCATATTGGAGTCAAAATGTATGTCGACATAACCTTGATGTTATGCACATAGAGAAAAAAATTGTGATAACTTAGTTGGTACTTTACTATATATTGATGGGAAGTCGAAAGACCATTTAAATGCTCAGTATGATTTACAAGAGACAGGCATCAGGGAGGTCCTTCATCCGGTTCTATCAACCGATGGGAATTACCTTGAGATGAGGGCTGCCATATTTGAAATGACGAACAAGGAGAAAGAACTATTTTTCTCGGTGTTGGAGAATGCTAAACTGCCTTATGGTTGTGCAGCTAATATCAGCCGGTATGTAAACAAGAAAGAGAGGAAAATTGTAGGGTATAAGAGCCACGATGCTCATTTTCTTCTCCACTACTTGCTGCAGTTTGCTGTGAAGAAATCTGTAAAACCAGAAGTTGCAATACCTATGATAAGATTAGGTGCATTTCTAAGAAGTCTTTGGAGTAAAAGTATCGATTTGGATGATCTCAAGAGGCTACAAAAGGAAATTATGGAAATTCTTTGTCAATTTGAGATAGTATTCCCAAATGCTTTCTTCGATACAATGGTGCACTTTCTAGTTCATTTATGCAAGGAACTTGAATATGGTGAACCTGCACATGTTCGTTGTATGTTTCCTATTGAGCGTTATCTTTGTAAACTGAAATCATATGTTCGCACCAAAAGTAAACACGAGGCGTCCATTGCTGAAGGTTATCTTGTAGAGGAATGTTTGATATTCTGTTCAAGGTTCTTAGGTGGTGATGGAGCAGGAAAAATGCAATTTGAAACATGTCCACAAAATCTGGAATATCCTATTAGCACAAGAAGAAACAAAGATGGAAAAGCTATTCATCTTAAAATTCTCAATGGAAGGAATGTCACAGTTACATTCTATTTAATTGTGGTAACAAGGAAATAGAGAGTTTACTTGGGTAAGTATTTTTATTTTTATTTTAGTAAGTATGAAGTATTATCCCTATCTTTATGATTCCTTTGTTAGTTATTTTGTTCCTTTTAGTTTTTTCTTTGCTTCACCTTTTTCATAATAAATAATGTTTTCCCTTTTGAACCTAGCAGATTGAATTTTATGCAACTAAAGTTTACAAAGGTTTATTTAATTAGAATAATGGACAAGTTCGGTTAATATCAGTAATAATATTCTTCGCGTAGCTTGTGAAATGATGTCAACTAGATTTAAAAAAAAACTATATTTGATGTCATCCTTTTGCGAGCAAAATCAATTCTTTTAAACAATCTACAAACATGTTATTGATTCTAGCCTCACGTAGTGATAGTTGTAAATTCCAAGTTTCAGCACTTTCAGTGATTTCATTATTGATTTGTACTTAAGCTATGTTCTCATTTATATAGAATTGTTTTTGGTATGGTCAGTTTCAGCTTTAGTAATAGATCCAACCAAATTTGTTTCTACCTTTTGTTAATCTGGTCTTTGTTCTAGGGAACATTGAGCTTTAATTGATGGTCATGCATCATCAAAAAAAGAGAGAGAGAGAACACAGTGAAGAATTTTGGAAGTGGTTAAAGGAAGAGGTTGGGAAAAAGGAGGACATTTCAAAAGAAGTACAACTGCTTGCAATGGGGCCTCTTCCAACAGCTAAGCGGTTTACTGGATATGTTATCAATGGATACAGATTTTATACAAGGTTCAGAGATGCCAAATGTACAACACAAAATAGTGGTGTATTTTTGACAGCCTTGACTACTAGCTTTGCAAGTTCGAAAGATCAAAATCCATTGGTTGGTGAAGTTAATTACTATGGATCAATTGAAGAAATATTAGAACTAGATTATTGGGGAGAATTTAGTCCGGTTTTATTTAAGTGTTGTTGGTACCAAGAAGAGAAAGATTATATGGGCTGACTCGTGTCAATTTTAGTCGATTGTGCCAGAAATCCGATCCTTGTGTTATGGTTTCACAAGTAAAACAGGTGTTTTATATAGAAGATCCAATTGATAAGATGTGCCACAATGTTATCAAGAAACTGTCGAAAGACTGGTGTGAACTCGAAAGAGAATATGAAAATGAAGATTTGAATGATATCCAGCCTGCTTATGGAATGGGAAATCAAGATTTTGATGTTCGTTGGTGTAGAGATGATGTCCCAATAAGACGAATCCGCCTTCCACCTAGCAAAGTGAAAAAACAAGTCTTCTTAATTTCATGTTTTTGTAGTCCAAGGCCTTTTTAAATTGTGCAAATCGGAGATCGTATACAGATACACACTGCTAGTATGTATTTTTGCTTGGTTGGCTGGAGGTATGCTTCAAAATTCTTACAATTTCCGCTTGCTGAAGCATCAGTCTAATTCTTACAATTATGTAGTTCAATGTTGGTATGTAACTGATCATGTACAAGACTGATGCTTCAGTAATGAACTACGGAATTTTAAGAATTTTATTTTCTCTTCAATCAGTAGTGATCGTGCCTGTTCGTAATTGATGCAAAGGTTAAGTTTGTACTTGAACAAGTCGTCCATGTCTAAATTTTTACTGAAGCAAAAAGAGGCATTTCTTCAAATTGTATCACATTAAAGCAGTGCCTCAGGCATACTATTACATTCCTTGATATCGTTCGTGCTTTGAACAAACCGAGTCATTGCATCAATTTGCAACTTAGCCATAGATTGTGAAATGCAACTCTGTGCTGAAAAGCAACTCTGGCCATAGTTTGTGCAGAAATGTCTTTGTGCTGAAGTGCAAATCAGTTATACTATGGCCATAGTTTGTGCTGAAATGCAACTGAGGCATGCATGTCTTCCATTTTGTGTTGCAACGTAAACGAGGCATTGCATCAGTTTGTAACCAAGGCATGCATGATTTTGGTTGTGCTGAAATGCATTAGTTGTACTAAAGGATTTTGCTGAAATGCATGACTTTTGAAACTGCTTTATTTTGCAGGTGAAGGAGGAAGTAGAGGTACTGAATGCACTGGAGGCTCGTGCTTTATTAATTTGAAACTGTTTTAGTTTGATGTAAACATGAATTTAGTACCGACTATGGTTGTAAGTACTCTGTAAAACTGAATTTATTGGCTATGTTTTGTTATTATATAGTTGACTAAGCAGTACTTGTGTTACTGGTTAATTTGAAATGAAAAACTGTTTATTAATTTCAATGTGTGATGTTAATTGCTGTTATGTTGTAGTATGTTATATAATGTTGCAATAGCTATGATATAATGTTGCAGTATGTATTGTTAAATGTTGTTGTAGTTATGATATAGTGTTGCCATAAGTTAATGCATGTAGGCCCCACAATAGGATTTCGTGAACCTAGCTACATATTTTAGTGGCACAACAGGATTCCGTGAACCCAGGATTTAGAATTTAGCGTGCCCCACATTTTTATAAATTTAGTACCTGTAGCAACACCTGTTGCGATGTTACCTTAGGATAGCAAAGATGTTGCCTTTGACTCTAAGGCAATGCGGCAAAAGGCAACCCCAAGAAAGTGTTTCCACAGATCATTTTTGGCCTATAGCAACATTTTTTGTGCTTCTTGCATCACTTCTCTGGGGTTGCCGTATGCAATCTATGGCATAGTGATATTTTTATATATTGACTGAATCAATTAAACTAAATGTTCGTTTAATTTAATTAAATCCAAACATTATTCTAACGAATAGAACCAATTGAGGTAACTTACCTTTTTGGTCACGTTTATAGTAATATAAACGTGTTAAATTATATGGTTGATGTTAAATTGTTGTTATTGGTCGATTATTAAAATTATATCAGTATATTGAATTGAATGATATTATTTTGTGGTAACGTATTTAGATTCTGGGAATAACAGGTTGGAGGGATCCAACTGGATTCTTCTCCTGTAGTGTTAAATTTTATAATTTATAACATATGTTGAAAAATATGAAATTGTGATGCAAGGATTGACATATTGGTGGAATCCAACAGGGTTCCTCACTAATATTGATAACATTTATCAGTATGATTGGATGTGTGTGATTTAATGTGAAATTGGTTAATATTTCATTGTTTGGTACTATAGTAGACATTTGCCTCTTTAGTACTGACGATAAAATAAAAGATTTTTGGAACTAATGTTAAATCGATTATGAACGTTTTTAAATAATTATATATATATATATATATATATGGATTTGAAATACGACATTTAGTTTTAAAAAGTAAATGCTAAAGTTTTGTTTACGTTTTTATAATCATTTAAATTTATAACTAAAAAAACTTATGATGTTATTTAGTAAATTAAAGCCATGATAAATTGATAATATTAATGATTTGAAATAATATAATGATCTTGCTAAGGACATTAAAATAGGAAGAGTAATAAAATAATCTGATTTTTAATTTCAGAATAAGAGATATCTAACTTGAGAAATTAATTAGTTAACGAGAATACGAATATGACTTAACTTAGTTAAGCGAATTGGATTGGTAGGTTGAATATTGATTTGATTTTGAAAGAGAAAGAGACTTTGAAGCAAATGAGAATGTTTGGTCATAATTGATTCAAAGTGATAAAGTAAATACTGGAATTATTTTCCGAATAAAATCAGAGATATTTTCTTAAATAGAAAATGGGGCAATATGCGAGGATTAATTTAAAAAATAATAAGGGGTTAAAGAAACCGTGAAGTGTACGATGATTGAACTAAAGAATTGAAAGGTAATTTTTGTAACCAATAAACATTTTTACAAACGTTATGTTTAAATAAACGGAATGATTTGATAGATAAGAAGTTAAGGAATGGAACTAAGGAAATTAGAAACTGACTGGAGATTAGTCAAGTTGAATGGCTTCCTGAGTGTTGATCTGATGTTGGTTTCGGCCTTCGGGGTTGATACTTAGGGAGTTGTTCTCTTGCAAGTTTATGGTTAGGAGCTGATGAATGTGGAAGAATAGTGATGTTTTTAAAAACCATAATTTAATCAAATAGTAAATGGAATGTTTTCTAAAGATTTAAAGTCTAAGAAGAGGATTTTAATCAACAATTGGTTAATTAAAGAGGCTAAATGGTGTTAGGTATTAAATAAGTGAATTCATTTTCTTTTTATGACTGAATGGTTGTTTATTTGATAGTTAAATAACCGACTACCAAATTTGGCCTATACGATTGTATGTACTGAAGGACTGGGATCGAATTTATATTCGAAAACCATTCCGAACCAGCAAATACGTGAAAGATGCGGATTGAAAACAGAGCAAGTGAAGACCGTGGATCCTCATAAGCGAAAGGGCTACTTGACAAATTTCTCTGGCTTGCAACCAGAGGTTTTTGATGGTAATCTGATCGTGGTTAGAATCTACGGATTTCAAGGAATACTCGCTACTGATTCATGGGGTGATTCCTATATAAGGATGTGATAGGAGAGTGAATGCCTTTGGTTCATCCTGCTCCTGGATGACTTGTATGGATGAACGTCTGATAGACTATTTCCAAAGGATCATGTACATTGATTTCTACAAACGTATTTCTGTGATGGCTGAGGAATTCGTTTCTCTTAGCTTGACACCTAGAGTATTTTTGTGGACGTCAATTAGTGATTTTACGGATCTGACGATGTGGCATTCAAAGTTGTGACACCCCATGTCCGTTAATGTCACTCTTTACCAGAGTGCATTAAGTTCCGTGAAGCATTATAGGTAAATAGAAACATAAACATCACAAGACATATATAAAATAACAGCGGAAATTTAAATATTTTCCAACAGAAAACATCGTGGTCCAAAATCCGGTTACAACATCAGTATAAAATACTGAAAACCAATTACATTAATAAAAATATCTGCCTTGTACTAAAACCATCAGAGTACATAAATATAAAATCATAGCCCCCAAAAAGAGCCATAATAGAGTAGACAAATTGGCAAAGCGGTACATCGAAGCAAATCCAAAATCCAAGTAGAAACAGAAGAGAGAATCCTAATCAAGCCTGAGCACTCCCAACTTGAGAATCTGGGGGGAAAGGAAGAGAGAGAGAAAAGGAAATAAAATGGGTCAGACGTAAAGTCTGGCGAGTCCAGTTACTTTTAGCATATAAATAAGTAAAAGCATCATGACAGGCATATAAACTGGATGAGAGATAACAGTATCATATGATAGGTAAAACAAACTGAACAAGATAAGAAGGATGAATAGAATAGATTACGCTTCTCAAATACTTTTCTCTGCACCAATACTAGTATAACAGAAACAAAATCATCCCAACAAAAACAAATGGTAGACTTAGGTGTACTTCTAGTGACGGGTTTTATCCCCAAACATAATAACATGCAGCCCAACAGAAATAATGGGTGTTACCCCAAACGATAATAACGGACTCCTAAACAGGCAGGACTAGATGTACCCTAATTAGTACCCAAACGATCGGCTTCCTATCCCGTAAATGCCCTGTGTCGGCCCCACAGTAGGACGTATCACATCCTAAAGTGGCAACCCCCAGATAGACACAGCCATATCTACCGATGGCACAACGTCTTAATTTCCCGATTAGTCTGGACCCATGCACACACATGACTCCGTTGGAATGCGCTGTCAACACCTCCACCCATATGAACCTCTTATAGTCAGCTTAGTAAGCGTGCCCTGACCCCTACCTAGTTCGGGGACCCCTTATGGATACCAGTATGGGTTACTGACTAATACGGGTCCCACACAATAGATGATACAAGCCACCCCCTAGGTTTGCATCCCCACTACTAGGATTTTGACAGGTTATGCCTAATAGATTAACAATCCTGCATAACCCGAACATATAAAATAGGTTAAGTTTAACAGGTTCGTAAACCCCCTCCCCCCCCCCCCCAGATTTAACAAATTTACTTAACCCTACATTGGTTCAAGCAAGTCTACTTAACCCTTACACAATTTGATAGGTTCACATAACCCACACAGATTTAAACAGGTTAAGTATTACAGGTTATTATCGTTCCCCGTTCATGTATATTAATGCACCAGACCTCTCACATTAAGTTGACCACTTGTGGATGCTGGTTATGCTGGGCGGTTCCGGGCAGACTTCTACCACAAGTTGGACTTAACCTCGTGTCTTAGCACCGTTACGTGTACATTTATGCATTAGACCCCTCATATTAAATTTACCACTCGTGGATGCTGGATTTGCCGGGCGGTTCCGGGCAGACTTCTATCACGAGTTGAATCTAACCTCGTGTCTAAGTGCGGTTACAATTTCTATTTACTGTAAATTTAGGCATATTCATTCTTAAACAGTTATTCATGTTTATCATAGGTTTTTCATGACCTTGCCCTCAAGTCATAAATCATCATATAAGATATGCCACAAATGAAAGTCTTAGATCGCAGTAAAGGTTATGCCCCAAATCCCAATCATGTTTTATAATACGAGTTATGCCCCCAATGTATTATTCCCAACCATCCCAATTTCGTTATATGCATATTTCTGTAGTAGGACTAGGCTCGAAGGTAGCCTGGCTATAAAAATAAAAAGGGAAGGAGGGAGAGAAGAGAATATAAATAGACATAATAGCAGAATAGGCATATAATAATAGAAATGGGCATAATAAACATAGGCATGTAAGGACTAAACAGTAGATCAGGTGTACAAGAAATGGCGGATCTGTTTAGTTATGATTCAGGTTATTAACAGACATAGGTTTAGATCCAAACTTATAAACATGTCAGGATTACTTATTTAATGTTTATATCTAAAAGCAACATAAACTCACAGAGACTGTATTAAAGAACTGAGAAAAGAGTGTTGATGTTGTAGCAGAGATCCTTGTATACATATAAGTCATTGTTGCAGAAGAATAAGTTAATTCAATCTGAGCTGGGACAGCATCTCGTTATCTCCATTGTTTTGGGTGAATAAACAATAGGAATGAGGTCCTATTTATAGCCTCAAGCCAATGAATCAGGTCAAGAAACAAGTCCAGGTTCAGAGAATGGATCTAGCCAAATCCCCAAGTAGGTTGACCCCCAACAGGTCGATCTCCCGTGTGGTTTCCCGCTCTACGATTTTGATATCCTGGACTGGTCTGTTCATATATATTTTGCTTATATGTATACAAACTTCAAAGCTTAATAACTTCTTCATATGTCTGTTTTATGAAAATTCGGAGTCTATCTTAAGCAGAATTCCGAGACGAGCGCAATGGTATAGTCTGTTTTCCTTAATTCTCAATATTTAATTAAGTATTCTTTAGTTTATTATTATAATGTCTTTCAAAATTATGGGGTGTTACATTCTCCTCTACTTAAAGGATTTCGTCCCCGAAATCTCTAAGTTACGAAGAATGTATATCCTAACAACTACATCCATCTACTCATTCATTAATCACAGACATCCATTGTCCTTAAAAGATTTCTTATGCTTTTATGAACATATGCAATAGTGTGTGTATATGTCCTTACAATAATGCGAAAAATCAAGCGGTCTACTGATTTAGTTGATCTCCTTAATGCAATCTATGTTAGTGCCATGAATCCAATCGTGTATGCAAACAGTCCTAATATATCATGTAAACTCTAAATGTGTGCACAACCATCCATCCAAATGCAACATCCATATGATGACATACTCATTTCCATCCATAAAAAGAAGAAAAATGCACACTCGTCCATATGCAATATGAGAGTGATTGAGCCGATCTAGTGCCTAATGTGTGTATATGCATCGAGCAACCATTAGCAAACACTTACATCCACTTGCATCCATTAAAAATAACATGTTTCAACAAATGTTTACACCCATTGGTTTTCTACCTAAAGGTCAACGAATCGATCGATAGGATATAGATGAAGGTAGAAACATATACAGATAAAAGCTTGGAAAAAGAAGCTAAGAATATGCCCTTGAAAAAAAAGGGTACTGAGCGCGAATCTTGTCTTCAGTCTCCCAAATTGCATCTTCTCTATTTTATCTCCATTGGACTTTCATCAACTTGACCTCCCGATTGCGGAGCTTCCTAACCTCTAATCCAAGTACACGGGTAAGAACTTGTCTAAATGTTGCCTCCTTTTCTACCTCTACCTCCTCAAGCATGCTCGGCTCAACTACTTCTGTCGTATGGTGTACACACTTCTGCAAATGAGAAACGTGGAAAACATCATGCACACCCGCCAATCTCGTTAGTAGCTTTACTCTATATGCCATTTGGCCAATCCTTTCTGTTATAGGAAATGGTCCTATAAACCTTGGCGCCAATTTCCCTACAGATCCAAAGTGAACCACATTCCTCAAAGGTGATACCTTGATGAAAACCATGTCTCCCACCTCAAACTCAATATCAGTCCTTCTTTTATCTACGTAGGACTTCTGTCTGTCCTGAGTTGTCTTCATGCGTCTGGGGATAAGATCAATCTTCTCTGAAGTCTCTCTAATCATATCAAGTCCAAGTAGAAGCCTATCTGTAGACTCCCACCAACAAGTCGGTGATCTACAAGGTCGCCCATACAATGCCTTGAAGGGTGCCATGCCAATACTAGCCTGATAACTGTTGTTGTAAGCAAACTCCACCAATGGAAAATGCTCTTCCCATGTCCCTCCAAAGTTTAGGATACACAGCCTCAAAAGATCCTCAAGAACTTTATTCACCCTCTTAGTCTCCCCATCGTTATGAGGGTGATATGTGGTGCTCAAACATAACTGCGTACCAAGTGCCTCTTGCAAGCTTCCCCAGATCTCACTGGTAATGATGGGATCACGATCACTTACCATGCTGGAAGGTACTCCATGTAGTCGGACTGTCTCACGAAGATAAATTGATGCCAACCATGTTGTCGTTCTCTTGCTCTTAACAGGAATGAAATGAGCACTCTTAGTACGCCTGTCTACAATAACCTAGATGCTGGTATTGCCCTTCCTAGTTCTAGGCAAACCATCAATGAATTCCATAGAGATGCTCTCACACTTCCACTGTTGCACCTCCAAAGGGTGTAGCAACCCACTAGGCTTTTTCTGTTCAGCTTTAACTTGCCAGCATATTAAACATTGAGCTATGAATTTGGCTACATCTTTCTTCATCCCAGCCCAAAAGAAAACCCTCTTCATATCTCTATACATCTTATCGCCACCTGGATGGATGCTCATTCTAGAACGATGGGCTTTTTCAAGGACTGTCTTCAACAGACTCCCAACATGGGGAACACAAAGCCTTCCATCCCTTCATAACCACCCTTTGTCATCCATGGAGTAACTGTTAAGGTGACTAGAAGTCTCTCCTCTACCGAGCCTATCCGGGTCCTTTCGCTGCGAAGATCCTTTTTGATCCAAAAGAGTAGGTCACACCTCTAACGATGCCAATAAACCAGGTGTAAACTCGGTGGAGGGCCTAAAATCGAAGGCCGGTATATACACCAAGCTCTGCCTTTTTACAAATAGAGGACTCAAGGTCACTCTCTGCCTACTTAACACGCCTGCCACCAAATTACCCTTGCCATGGGTAGAAGCAATCTCAAAGTCATAGGATACTAGGAACTCCATCCATCTCTGCTGTCTCAAATTGAGATCCTTTTGCGAGAACATATACTTGAGATATTTATGGTCCATGTATAACTCGAACCTCTCTCCAAGTAGATAATGTCTCCAAGACTTAAGCTGAGTACAATAGCAGCCAATTCCAAATCGTGAGTGGGGTAGTTTTTCTCTTGAACCTTCAACTGTCTACTCCCGTAGCATACTACCCTTCCCTCTTGCATCAAAACGGCACTGAGTCCTATACCATATGCGTTAGTGTACACTACGAACACCTTGCTCCCATCAGGCAATGTCAGAACTGGGGCTGTTGTCAGAGCCTTCTTTAATCGCT
Source organism: Allium sativum (assembly GCA_030737875.1). Lineage (NCBI taxonomy): Eukaryota > Viridiplantae > Streptophyta > Magnoliopsida > Asparagales > Amaryllidaceae > Allium > Allium sativum. The sequence goes on from CM060915.1 coordinate 649,959,403, forward strand.
GAAAAGCATCCTCACAATCAACTTTCCAAGCAAAGGTCAGATTCTTCTTCGTCAGCCTGGTGAGCGGGGCTGATATCCTCGTGAAGTCTTTAATAAACTTCCTATAGTAGCCTGCTAAACCAAGAAAATTTCTCACCTCCGCTGCGTTCTTTGGAGCTTTTCAATCTTGAACTGCAACTACTTTTGCGGGATCCACTGCTATCCCATCCTTGGAGACTACACTCCCTAGAAATCTCACTTCCTTTCTCCAAAAATGACATTTGGAGAATTTCACCTTAAGTTGGTGCGATCGGAGAGTCTTCAGAACCTCTCCTAAATGTTAAGTCGAGAATTTCATAGAGTTTTGATTCCTGACAAATAGATAAGTCGTGATCGACAAAAACAAGATATTCATTAGTTTGAAGAGACATAAAGAGCTACATATGAGATTTTACATTAAAGGTTGATTATATGGTGTTTTAGTAGAATTACTTATGTTAAAATCTATCCTCAAATAATCACATACCTCGAATTTATCAATATACATACAAATATATATATATATATGTGTGTACACATCAATTTTGCACATTGGGTGAAACCGGTCGACCGCTTGGATTTCTACCAGTCGACCGTTTCTGCCCAGTTTGCACAATAAACGTGCATACATAAATATAACGTATATATATATATATTCAAATTCCTGTCTAATGGTATTTTTTGACCTATCGACCGTTTTCTTTCAGAAAACAACCTTTCAAATAGACACTTCCTTTCTTCAATGGTTGCATCTCCCTCTCTTCACCAACAATCATGGCTATTGTTTGTTACTCTTCACAAAGGGTTACAACTGTTTATTCTTTATATAAACACCATGAGATCATCATTTCTATCATCGATTTCCATTATACAAACTTGACTTATTACTATCTATATTCTTGATCTGATTCTCAAGCGCTCAATTGTTCATATTCAATAAAATATCATTTGAATCCTAGAATCTATTTAATATTCTTTTGATACAATATGATATCCACTTCCAAATCTTCGTATACACAAATATTCTATTTGAGGATAAGATTATAGGAAGCTTATACCACAAGTGACATATTCATGTTATCAGGAACACATATTGTCAACAACAATTGTATTTATCTTTATTGAAGTCCTCGGTGTTGTAAGAGGCAAGTGTTGAAGTCCTCGGTAGTGTTAGAGGCGTGAAATCCCGTTCGTCTGCTCGGGTGTTGTATACATGTTCCTCCGGGTGAAGTGAGGTGATTGTTAGTGAAAATCCAGATAGAAGTCTAGGACTGGACGTAGGACGGTGCTCCGAACCAGTATAAAAATCCCTGGTGTGATTTTTCTATTTTACTGCATTTACTATTTTATATAGATTTGTGATTAGCTATTATTTCATACTTGCGTGTTATACTTCATATTACAAGATCAGTGTGTACTATACTTCACAATAAATTTTGTATCATGGTTATATTATCTTGTATTTTCTCATGTATTAATATATATATATATATATTGTATTTGAGTAAATTCTAAGTTATCTGGACCGATTAATATCAGAAATGAAGAGAAAACCAAAAATAAAACAGCCCAGCATAAAACCAGTCGACATGCCATTTTCTACCAGTCGACCATTTTAGCTTCTGACTAAAAACGGTCGACCGGTGAAAAATGGACGGTCGACCAGTTACGGGGAAAACTGTTTTTTATATACACATATACAGTCATCTCTTCAATCCATCTATTCATTTCTCCTTCAACCGTTTCTTTTTTCAAAAATCCCAAAACCCTAAACTTCAAATATCTTCCTCCAATATCATTCCAATGGCACCTCCTCAAAAGAAATCAAAGAAAGCTTCCACTTCTGAACTTCAACCAATTGATATTTCAGTTAAGAAGTGGCTAGTTGATCCAATTGCTGTCAACAGATGGAATGAAATGAAAGACTTCACAATTCATCCGGGTTCATTCATAAAGTTCTCTGATTTCTCTAGTTATCGTGTTCTTAACTTAGCAAAGAGTTATGATATTGAAACCCTAATTGGCTTTGATCAAAATAATGTGGAAATTAACCATGTTATGATCAAATTATTCTATGGTAACTTGAATTTAGAGAAATACAAGCCTGAGAATTCCGCACAATGCCTTTGGTCCGTAGTTTGTGGCAAACATGTGTTCATCTCGTGTGATAGAATGGCGAGTGTTCTTGGTTCTCCCTTTTTAGGTGAAAAATTCTCGAGTAACTTTTGCAATATCCATGTCCGTGATCATGTTAGTCATCAATTCATTGAAGATGATAAGGATAGCACAAAATCCATAGGGTTAGAACCTACTGCAAGAGTTCTTCATCACACTCTTATGCACTCTCTATTACCGAGAATAGGAAATTTTGATGCCGTTTATAAAGAAAATTTCAAGGCATTATATGCAATCTACGGGAATGTTCGTATCAATTGGATTGTATGATTTTTGATGAGATTTTGCAAGTGAATGAGTGTACTAGGCCACATCTGTTCTATAATGAATATATCATGCGTCTATTGCTTGATTGTGGCATCACACCACCTAAGTCTTCTGTTTCAAAACCCAAATACATTAACAAAGCAACGATTAAACGGATGAAGCTCCCCGATCCATACTTCACATTTATGCCTTCTGAACAATGGAAAGAACAAGGCCATCAAGGAGCTTCATCACGATCATCCCGTCCAAAACCTGAGGAAGTTAAACTTCTACAATCGTCTTCCTCTACAAAGGAATCGCTTGAAACCATTGCTCGCAACCAATTTCTACTCGAAGCAAGACTTAAGCGTATGGATACAAAAAACGACAAACGCTTTAACAAGATTAAATCTTTCTTCGGAACATTATGGGAAGCAATGATGTGTGGTGCATCATCATCTTTGCAAGCTCAAGACCCCGGCAAACGTCTAGCTCCTCCTACTTTTGCTTGGACATCTTCGGACGAGGCTGCAAGCTCAGGAACTAGCCGTGGACGTGGCCACGGGTAAACTCAACTTGTTAAAGAGGAAGAAGAAGAAGAGACGGAATCCGAGTCTTCTTGGTTCACCTCTTAGTTTATCTCTTGCTATGCACTTATGACTTTATTTTGCTTTAAGACTTGATCCGGCACTTGTATCTAAATAGTGCTGTATTTTATTCGTTTTAGACGTATGTGTGTATGATTATATTTTACGACTCTTGGCTGACTTATGATATTAGTTTATGTTGCTTATAAATCTGATAGTATCATTTACATCCTCACTTATTTATTTATTTATCAACTCCTTTTTTTCGATGACAAAAGGGGAGAAAGTGGTACTAACAGTGTATAAGCAGGAAAATAGTTCATATACAGGCACAATCTCAGGAGGAGATCATATACAGAGGCAGTTTTAGAATTATGTTGTCATCAATCAAAAAGGGGGAGAATGTTGAGTCGAGAATTTCATAGAGTTTTGATTTCTGACAAAGAGATAAGCCGTGATCGACAAAAAGAAGATATTCATTGTTTTGAAGAGACACAAGGAGCTACATAATGTATTTTACATTAGAGGTTGATTATTTGGTGTTTTAGTAGTGTTACTTAAGTTAAAATCTATCCTCAAATAATCACATACCTCGAATTTATCAATATATATACAAATATATATGTGTACACATTAATTATGCACACTAGGTGAAACAGTTCGACCGCCTGGATTTCTACCAATCGACCGCTTCTGCCCAGTTTGCACAATAAATGTGCACACATAAATATAATGTATATATATTCAAATTCCTGTCTACTAGTCCTTTTTGACATGTCGACCATTTTCTTTCAGAAAGCAACCTTTCAAATAGACACTTCCTTTCTTCAATGATTGCATCTCCCTCGCTTCACCAACAATCATTGCTATTGTTTGTTACTCTTCACAAAGGGTTACATCCATTTATTCTTTATATAAACACCATGAGATCATCATTCCTATCATCGATTTCCATTATACAAACTTGACTTAATGCTATCTATATTCTTGATTTCATTCTCACAAGCGCTCAATTGCTCATATTCAATAAAATATCGTTTGAATCCTAGAATTTATTTAATATTCTTTTGATTCAATACGATATCCACTTCCAAATCTTCATATACACAAATATTCTATTTGAGGGTAAGATTATAGGAAGGTTATACCACAAGTGACATATTCATGTTATCAAGAACATATATTATCAACAACAATTGTATTTATCTTTATTGAAGTCCTCGGTGTTGTAAGAGGCAAGTGTTGAAGTCCTCGGTAATGTTAGAGGCGTGAAATCCCGTTCGTCTTCTCGGGTGTAGTATACCTGTTCCTCCGGGTGAAGTGAGGTGATTGTTAGTGAAAATCCAGATAGAAGTCCGGGACTGGACGTAGGACGGAGTACCGAACCAGTATAAAAATTCCTGGTGTGATTTTTCTATTTTACTGCATTTACTGTTTTATATAGATTTGTGATTAGCTATTATTTCATACTTGCGTGTTATACATCATATTACACGATCCGTGTGTACTATACTAGCACGTACATGCATTTTCACAAAGATCACAACGAACTTATTCAGAAACTCCCGAAATACCTTGCTCATCAGATCCAAAAAATAGGCGGGTGCATTCGTCAAGCCAAAAGGCATGACGAGCCACTCGAAAAAACCATCTGGAGTTCTAAAAGCGCTCTTGTCTATACTGTCTTCGTCCACCTCAACTGATGAAACCCCATGGCCAAGCCTAACTAGGAGAAAACAGATGCACCAACAAGTTGGTCAAATAGATCATCTATCCTTGGAAGTGGGTATCGATTCTTCTTAGTGATTTTATTCAACTCTCTATATTCCACGCATAAGTGAAGCGAGCCGTCCGCCTTAGTTGCGAAGATGACTGAAGCACCCCATTCAGATATGCTTCGTCTAATAAACCCTTCTCAAGTAGCTCCCCTACTTGCTTGTTGAGCTCCCACCTTTCCCTAGGAGCTATGTGGCGCACAACCAATGCAACTGGTTTTGCATTGTCCACCAAGTTTATCCGGAAATCAATCTTGTGTCTTTGAGGCAAGCCCCGAACCTCCTCAAAAACATCAGGATACCCATAGACTACTGGTACAGATCGTAAATCATCGATAGAAGCATCAAGCGATTCTGGGAAACTAAGCATGACAGACCCCTTAGGGTCACAAGAAATCTCGAGAGTCCTCCCATGGAAAGTCAATAGCCTAACGACCCTCCTCTCACAGTCTAGAATGGCACCGTACTTGGCTAGCCAATCCATCCCTCCATAGCCCATGAAACCAAGCACATACGCGTCGCACTCAAACTCGATGCCCACCACAAATATTCTCAAACCCCGATAAATCATAGACAGATGAGCTGTGCCCCCAATGGGGTTTGAGACAACAACGGGATCCAAAATCATACTAGTACTAAGGTGCGCAGACTCAACCACATAATCAGATATAAAAGAATGCGAAGCGCCATAATAAAAAAGAATTCTAACAGGATGATCGAAAAGACAAATCAAACCTCCAACAGAAACTTTCCTACCTCTGTCCGGTACACTGGATACGAGAGTATGCACCTGCACTCTAGAAGATCCTGCCCTTTGGCCATGTCCTTGCCTCTTCGGGCACTCCCTAGTATAGTGTCCGACCTCCCCACAGTAGAAACAAGCATTCTTCCATTTTATACAATCTTTGCTCAAATAACCCACGCGTCCGCAACTATGACATTTCCTCTTGTCTCGAGCTTTGTCGTTCTTTCTGCCCTTCTTTTGCAGTTGTTGTTCTTTCTTGGGCCGCACTTTCTTGTTTTGTGTATCGTCAATCTTAGCCTCTTTCTTTTCGCTTTATCTTCTTCGTGCATCAATGTCATATCAACGAGTTTCTCGAAAGTTGCCCCCATCAGAATATCAGACATAGCCAACCCATGGAGGGGTTCATTTAACCCTCTTGCGAGCCTCAAAGCTTTCTTGTGCGGGGTATTCGCTAGCTCCAAAATAAATCTCGCCAATTGATTGAAATTATTGACATACTCTTTGACAGACATGCCTCCTTGCTTAAGTGCTAGAAACCTTTCCATTTGCATATTCTCTTCGGCTTGAGAAAGAAACTTCATCTCGAATCTATGTCGGAAATCATCCCAATCTCAACTGGATCCCCTACTTTCTTCACTTCCCACCAGAATCAAGGCTCGTCTTTCAGCTGCCAAACGACCAATTGAATCTTCCTATGATCATCAACCTCAAAAATCTCAAACAAATCCTCCGTCTCTTTGAGCCAATTCCTTGCATCCACAATGGTCTCAGTTCCTCGGAAAGGCTTTCCTCCCATAGCATAGAAATCCTTGCATATCTTGGAGAAATTATCCGCTTGTGGAGGAGGGGGAACAGTGGCTGCAGCTGGGGGAGGGGCGTCTGCTTGGCCTCCGGCAGGCGCCGTAGCCTCAAGACGCCTACGGAACCAAGACGATATTGTAACACCCTCGGGAAGAATCTGTTCCCCAGACATGCTGAAAAGAAAAAGAAAAGAAACTCAAACAGAGAATCGAAAGATGTTTCATATGGCTCTGGGGAATATGCTTTTCGAAAACAGACTTTTCTTTGAAACTACTTTCTTTTTGAAACCTTTTGAAAACAATTTTCAAAATCATTTATCCGATCTTGTAACCTTCAGCTCTAATACCAAATATGCCACCCCACGTCTATTAATGTCACTCTTTGACAGAATGCATTAAGTTCCGTGAAGCGTTATAGGTAATCAGAAACATAAACATCACAAGACAGATATAAAATAGCAGTGGAAATTTAAAACTTTATTTTCCAACAGAAAACATCGTGGTCCAAAATCCGGTTACAACATCAGTCTGAAATACTAAAAACCAATTACATTAATAAAAGTATCCGCCTTGTACTAAAACCATCAGAGGACATAAATATAAAATCATAGTCCCCAAAAAGAGCCATAACAGGGTAGACAAATCATCAAAGCGGTACATCGAAGCAAATCCAAAATCCAAGCAGAAACAGAAGAGAGAATCCTAATCAAGCCTGAGCACTCCCACCCTGAGAACCTAGGGGAGGAATGAAGAGAGAGAGAGAGAGAAAAGTAAACAAAATGGGTCAAACGTCTAGTTACTTTTAGCATATAAATAAATAAAAGCATCAAGACAGACATGTAAACTGGATGAGAGATAACAGTATCATATGATAGGTAAAACAAACTGAACAAGATAAGCAGGATGAATAGAACAGATTACGCTTCTCAAATACTTTTCTTTGCACCAATACTAGTATAACAGAAACAAAATGATCCCAACAGAAACAAATGGTAGACTTAGGTGTACTTCTAGTGATGGGTTTTACCCCCAAACGATAATAATAGGCAGCCCAACCGAAATAACGGGTGTTACCCCAAATGATAATAACGGGCTCCTAAACAGGCAAGACTAGATGTATCCTAATTACTACCCCAGTCGATCGGCTCCGTATCCCGTAAATACCTTGTGTCGGCCCCATAGTAGGATGTATCACATCCTAAAGTGACAACCCCCAGATAGACATAACCATATCTACTGATGTCACAATGTCTTAATTTCTCGATCAGTCCGGACCCATGCACGCACATGACTTCGTTGGAATGAGCCGTCAACACCTCTACCCATATGAACCTCTTATAATCAGCTCAGTAAGCGTGCCCTGACCCGTACCTAGTTCAGGGTCCCCCTTTGGATACCAGTATGGGTTACAGACTGATACGGGTCCCATACAACAGATGATACAAGCCACCCCCTAGGCTTGCATCCCCACTACTAGGATTTTAACAGGTTATTCCTAACAGATTAACAAGCCCGCATAACCCGAGCATATAAAGCAGGTTAAGTTTATCGGGTTCGTATAACCCCCACAGATTTAAAATATTTACTTAACCTCTCATTGATTCAAGCAAGTCTACTTAACCCTTACACAATTTGATAGGTTCACATAACCCCCACAGATTTAAATAGGTTAAGTATTATATGTTAACAGGTTATTATCATTCCCTGTTCATGTATGTTAATGCACCAGACCTCTCACATTAAGTTGACCGCTTGTGGATGCTGGATATGTCGGGCGGTTCCGGACAGACTTCTACCACAAGTTGGACTTAACCTCATGTCTTAGCACTGTTACGTGTACACTTATGCACTATACCCCTCATAATAAATTAACCACTCGTGGATGCTGGATTTGTCGGGCGGTTCCAGGCAGACTTCTACCACAAGTTGAATCTAACCTAGTGTTTAAGTGCAGTTACAATTTCTATTTACTATAAATTTAGGCATGTTCATTCTTACATAATTATTCATGTTTATCATAGGTTTTTCATGCCTATACCCTTTGGTCATAAATCATCATATAAGATATGCCCCAAATTAACACTATAAGAAAACACTGATTTAGCATCAAAAATTTAGAAGCGGAAATTTTCGTCGCTAATTTGCGATGGATTTCCATGCGATCTGCAAGAGATTGTTTTTTGTATTTTCAACTTTTTTTTCTTTTATTTATCACTGTCGTCTTCTGTCTTCTCTCATTAAGCCGCTGCAAATTGCGTCAAATCACCGACGGAAAATTTCTAACGCTATTTTCCGCTGTAAATACAGGCAGAATACCAACGGATATTTATAGAAGCTATTTTGCAGCAGAATGCCAACAGATTTGCAGTAGATGCTTATATTATTATTTTAAGATCAGAGAGCAATCCACATCCTCACACCACTCTTAATTTGAGCCATTGAGATCGAAATATCTAACGGTTGTAATTGGTCATCCGCGTGCAAATCCAAAGACTGTAAAACGTAAAATTTTAATTCTGCCTACACATCAAGTCACGCCTTCTCCTTTTCTCCTTCTTCCTCAGTCTTAAACCTTGATCAAAATCTTTTCCCCAAAATTTAAAAACCTACCAGCAAACGAAGCTTAAAGTCTGCTTCAGTTCATTTATCGGCAAATTGAGATGGAATCCGACTTCACGTAGATACCCCACCACCAAAACCTAACCTGCAACCGACCTCAACTCTTAGCCGCATACCGTCGGATTCATCGGATCTAGGGTTTTGTTATTTGGCGTCCTTCAATCCAGGTATAATTTCATATTTATTTAACTATTTGAAAACTGATTTTAAGGCCGGTTGTGCTACTACTCTTGCGATTTTGATTCAATGTCCCCTCCAGCGATATGTCGTTATGGTTTCTTACGGTCTTCTTGATTCACCAACTATATAGACTAAGCCCAAATAAATTTATATACATTTAAGGTAACACTGTCGAAATTGTCAAAACTTTACTCAAATGGAAAGGTAAAATTTGAATTGGATGCTAAGAACATGGTAAACATACCTTCGTTGTACATATGATATCTACCTTTCATTTGAATTTTATGCTTAACATGATATAATGTGATTGTTTCAGTATGGTGAAACACCATTGCATATGGCGGTGAAACACCATTGCATATGGCTGTGAAAAATGGTTGCAGTGAGTCCACTCATTTGCCAATTATTCGTGGAGCTTCTTTGGTGGCAAGAACGAATGTGAGTACTTGACTCAAATTCTTTACCTGTAGGAAGTTATTTACATTTTCTGTTGTTATCCATCCCAACCATGCTGATTGTAACCATCTTCACTATCTATTATTGCCAATCAAATATTTTCTTAACAATACCTCCATTTAATTTTGACTAATATTCTGTTAACTGATAATTTGAACTGTCTGCGAACAATTTAGTATAGCTACACAGTTGGTTTAAGTTTAAAAGCACATAGTCATTTGTAAAAAAAAAAATCTCAGTTCTAACTATAATTTGTTGGTAATTTGGCAGTTATTAATAAATTTTATGTGGCAGCAAGCAATAAAATAAGGAAAATGCTAAAGCGTCGCTAAAAAAATATAATAGAGAAATCCGATCCAAAGTAGGATTTAGATCATAAGATTTTAAAATTGTTGATAACAGTGCTCCTTTGCAATTGACTGTATAGGTTTATTGCTAGCAACGTTGTTTTTTATACTTTTATTTTTACATTCCATTACCTCTTTTTGCTCTATAAGTCCATATCATTGAGAAATAACTTCAACAACATACTGAAGTTCATTTCTAATATATATATATATATATATATATATATATATATATATATATATATATATATATATAAGATAAGGCATACGAGTATACATTGACACTCTGCTCAAATTTGTTTGTCAAATATTCATATGAAGCTCATCGGAGTGTTTGCAGAACTAACAATTAATTTGTCAAGGTATACCCGCTGTTAAAACTCATTACTGTGCATCTTTGCCTATGCATGAATATCTATGCGTTGGAACTACATAAATGTTGTATGATGTAAAACTATTTCATTTTTAGTGTGTAAAAATGAATCGCTGATTCTTTATATGGCATGCATGTGTTAGATTAAACAAGAAAAAATATAATACTGTATTTGCCTACATTAGAGATATGTTATCTAAATCATTTGTGCAAGCTTCCAAACTATATTATAAGCAGGGATATACAGCTAGGAATTTAATAGAAACATTTTCTTTCTTTAGGTAATTGAACTTCAGTACGTTCACTTTTCTGTTTTGACTTGTGGTTGTTGAACATTAATATTTGTGCTTCTCTACTTATGACTTTAGGTAACTGGACTGAAGCATTTTGTCAACACAAATATTTACTATCAACGAAAAAAAGAAAAAAAAAACCTCTAAAAGTTGAAAATGTACTAGCTACAAAGAGCGATTTATAATGTGAGATAGAAAGAGCTAAAATAGGATATTAAGTAGAGTAGCTCTTCATTATGGTGAAATTACCAAATATTACCTTGCTGTATCACATTATTTTGAGAATTCAGAACAGAAATCTGGTTTAAAAACTTAGTGGCCCTGTATAGTATATAAACAAGACAATATTATGTAAATATGTGAATAGTTGCACTTGTCCATTCAACTTGAGTCGACTGTTGAAATATATAGGTGGATATTTGGTTTTGCTGCACCTTGGTACACATATACACCTAAGTATTGTAGCCTGCATGTTGCATCTTGGTACACATATACACCTAAGTATTGTTAAACACAGTTCTTATACCCATTGCATAATATGTCAAAAATGCTACAATACCTATATGTTTTATGCGCAGTTCATGTACTTCATTTGGGAATCTAACACAAAATTACATGGTTTTCATAAATATATCTAATGATACATACATTATTAATACTGATACATAAAATATATATATATCTTATTTCAGGTTGATGTTAGAATATCCAGGCTAACTAAAGAGAATTTCAAGTTTGTAGACGTTTTTGAGATGATGATGGATCCAAGTTGGCAGGAGGTATTTTCTCTTATGCTTCTATTTCCCTTGAAAATTTACTCATCCATATCTACTGTCCTTTGGAGTTGAGTCATTAAATTTTGTGGTTGACATATGCGCTTACTCAGATTTCTTTTTGACTTGATAAGAATAGCATGCTGTGTATCAAAATCAATTTAACCATTATATGATTTTTCTAATTAAAGACGCATCCTCAATTTGAGGAGAGCATTCAATATTATTTATTAATACAATAATGGTGAAACCTACCGGACTGGTAACTGATGATACATACGCAAAAATATGCTAGAAGTCAGGTTTTTTCAGTATTGCAGCATATAACTATATCATCATACATGATCAACACAGAAGCGTGATAGCTAACAGTAAATAAAAATAAACCATAGTTACAACATAAATATGATAACATAAACCAAGGAGAAAAACTGCTAAATATATAAATTAAAAAGCATTGGAAGTCCTGTTACTGAGCGTTTATTTAGATGAAATGATGTGGCATGCCAGAGTTGCCCAACTGTTTTCTAAGAGAGATATTACCTTCCATTTTCTATTAAAAAGGTTGATGTGTGAACTTGAAACAATGAAATGATTCAATTACTCAATTGCCAAAGAGAGCATCCCTTCCTTTTTTACATTGGAAATGGTAACAACATCATGTACTACAAGCCTACAAATACAACGTAAAGAGGAAAAAACACATTTTAACTTACAGGCCACAACACAAGAACAAGGGATTTAATTATTACACCACTAGCCTCCATTTTCAGGCTCCCATTTGGGCATTATTGACAAACTACGACACTTCCACGGCTAACATATTACAATGCTCCTACAATTTCCTTCACAAATTTCTGAGTGTGTCAACCCTATCGATTACATCCAAAGCTTTGATCTTATCGATATCAAAATCAATGATAGGAAGCATGGATTGCCTTCGAATTATTGCTTCGCTACTGTGACTCCCATCCTTAGGGGAATGACTAGCACTAATGCTATGCTTAATCAGTTTACATTTCACCGTGTTAAACTCCTGGCTTTTACTTATACCCGGAGTATGTTTCCATGATCCAACTTCTCTAAGCATTTCTTGATCTTCTTTGGTTAATATCGATGATGAACCATTGGATTTGCTGTTTTGTACGAAAACTTTCGTGCCTTTTTGCGTAGGCGATCGTATCGGCGATTTGATAGGAGATTTAATGCCTCCATTGTTTAATTTAGTGAGACTTATGAGATGGTGAAGCCACACAACTAAGTCAAGTATGTAAGTTTCGGTCTTCTTTTTTTCTGCATGATAAAGTGTCTCTATACGGATCAAATTAGTTTGCGCGGTTTGCTTCCTACTTAATTCAGTCCTGAATTGAGTAAATGAATGGATACTGCGTTAGTTTGCTGTGGAAGAAATTGATCATAGTTTTACTGCAGTTTATTGTTTAGGGAACACTTACCCTGTAGTTGCCCACTCTCCAACCCAGCCAAATCCATGATGTGCTTTGATATCATTTGAAAATGATGATGCAAAGAACAATAACTATTTACAGTATCTTGTATACAAATCAAAGGTGATGAAGCTCTAGTTGAATTGCAATAAAGAAGGTACATTTTCTTGCAAATATATTATTCTAGAACAATATGTTTGCAGAAGAATGTATTTTTTAAAACATCAAAAACAATAATTAATTTTATATAACGTACGGTTAATTAATTAAAATTTGAAACATATGCATATATGTGATAAACTCCGTATATGTATGGTTAGCTTGGAAGTAAGCCGTTTGCGACCGTTAGAAGCATAATTTAGTCTATGCATTTTCTAAAACGTCAAAAAAATAGCTAATTTTATATAACATCTTGTTAGTTAATTAAAATTTTAGACATCTACATATATGATAAATTATCTGTATACGCGATTTTATTTAATTAAACATGGAAAGCCAATTATTTTTAATAAGTATAAAATATGTATATTATATTCATAAAACCCTTAGGGTGTTTTTTAGTATTGCTAGCGTAACCTTTGAAATTTAACCAATTCCAATTCATTATACAAAGTAATGACAAAAGGTGAAACAGTCCATCCCATCAACTTAAAAAGAATGTAATTTTACCACTAAATATTCTATGTAACCGATCCCAATCTAACCTGAAACATATTGACATGCTGTTGAGATTTTGAGAGAGCATCTTCAGTACAATTTGATTTCAACTCGATCTCGGCTTCAGTTTAAGCTCCTTCTTTAGAACTTTCTTATCTAGTTTTTACAAAATATAATTTTAAAGTGAGGTCCGAAATGGTATTTTTAACATATTTTGGTTATATCGACGGAAAGATCGGAGAGCGAACTAACCAGAATGTTGAACGTTGGCTCATTGAGTAAGACATTATATTACTTCAGACCGTTTCTCCATTGGAAATAAAACACTTGGCTTCGAATATCAATCTTTTGATGTGTACAGCCAATTGGATCACAGATTTTTATAATTAACTTGCAAAATACCATTTCGTAAAGCAAGGCCTCATTTTGTTTATTTTATTTTAACAAAAAGCAGATAAAACATATTTCTATTATTTGTATTAATCTCATTTTCTAAATTGATCCTTTTCAAAATAACATGTGTCATGTGAATTTTTGTATTGACAAAAAATAAAACTAAAAAAAATGAGATTTGGAATTGCATTTTCCATTTCGATTTTCGATAAAATTTGAAATTTTTGTCATCTTCTAGAAATTTCGGAAATTCTGCTTTAATTTCCATTTGTTAATTATAGGATTTTCTTTTTATTTACGTTAATAAGTAATTAATCCGTAATAACATAAATTTGTATTTAATATTTATTTTAGATTATAATATGGTGCATTTCTTTCCACTCGTTTCTAATTGTCTGCATAACGCTTGGAGATCAAAAAATAAAAGAAAGCACAAATTCCACTTGTTAAACTTTACGTTGTACTATGACTGCTGACCAACTGTGAAACAAGGCATGCATTGAAACATGTAAGTAATGAACCAGGAGGTTGTATTCTTCATTTCCAATATTTTCTCACCATGATTAACTTCCTTTTATTACAAAATAAAGTTATTTTTATCCTTTTCTTTTTCGGCCTGAGATGTAGCTTGTTGTCTTTAGTGTGAAGGATCTCAATTTGCTGAATAGATTAATGCAAAAAATTTGATATTTAAGTTTTATTTTTACAGGGTTTTCATGATTCTGTTGTGGAAGCAGTTTAGTCCTTTGTAGTAGCATAGACTAAATTTGACATAGTGCCAAGTACCATTGCTTCTCAAATTCATTTTTGTACTCATTGAATCTGTACATTAAGAAGACGCATCAAAAATTGTTTTACAGCAATTGTACTTTATTCTTCTTTACATATACAGGGTTGAGAACATTGGATTACAATTATCAACACACCTAGAAGATTCATATTAGAACAAGTGATAAGATAAACACGTACCTTCACCAAATAAATGTGATGTCTATATTTAATTGGCATTAACAAGATAGATATATCAACCTGATAATAATCCAACACCATTCTAAGATAACGTTTCACATTCATATCGCCCACCATATCCAAAATTAAATTTATAATAAACTACATGCATACAAGTTAACTGTCATATTAAAACTATCATCACTGAATTTATGCCAGCTGTCTCAAAATTACCCATAGCACGGGACTCCTGCTTAACTTTCAGTATTTTGGTATCCTGTTTTGCTTTAACATTGAATATATTTTTAAACCCCGTTTTCGTTGCCTGTGCAATGACATATAAATATCTGTACGTATTTTGTTTTTTTGAATGTTTGTCTTTCATACAACCATAACTCTGTAAATCTTTTGTAGGCCTGCTCTAATCCAAATACAAAGAAGATTTCTTGGAGATATGGAGCTGGCTTATTTTTTTTATTGGGATATATGGCTTTGTTGTTGTTGTTGTTGTTGTTGTTGTAGATGCTGTCATATGAGTTTCCTCTAGACTACCCAGGTATAGTTTCATTTATGTTATTTCAAAAAGGTATTCATATATATGTTTTGTATTGCAGGCCTGCAATTTGCATAATAAGCATTTAGGTGCAAGTGGCATACTAAGTTAGCTAGCCTAACTGTCATATGATTCAGGAATAAATATGATTCACTTTGCATCATTATCTTATGAAGTATCTTGTTCTGCTAAGAGTGAATTTGTGATACTTATTTTTTTGATGTTTATGCAATAATCATAACCTATTCTACTTTCCGTTGTGTAAACAAAGGTAGCTACATTAAACACTGAGATTGAAACTTTACAAAAGGAAAAGGAACACCTGAGAATCAACCTCCTTAAAGCTGAAGATGAGGTATTAATTTTCTCCCTTTGTTACGTCTTTTTTTTCCTCCTTTTTTTCAAGCTCTTCCCACTGTGATGTCATAACAATTTACCTTTCAAATTTTGAAGGTTAAGGCATTGTCTGAAGAAAACAGATTACTACATGAACAAAATAAGAAGCTATTAAAAAAGGTACAACGCCAGAAACATCACCATGGATCTGATAGCCGCCCCTCAGCCCGTACTTCCTCCAATGTAAGTGTATTTTTTCCAAATGAAACAGTATCTGTTCATTGATGATAGCACTATATCAATTAATGGGTTTGGATCATAAAAATAGCATAATTTGGATTTCAGTTTTATATGATTATTCAGCTATGTATTTTCGATCATGCAGGGGAAATATAAGTGTAGCCTAAAGGAAGGAAGTCCTAATGCAAGAGTTATCGACTTCGGTAATTTGGATTCTCCTAGAAGGCCCTCTCTCCACTGCTGCAACTAAAATGCCTTCCAGTCCCAAGGTATTTGCCACTAATTCTATTCTCTGCTTGCAAATTTTCAATACGTTGTTTTGCATTATAAAATAGGTAACATAATCACTACAGTACTAATTCGCCAGAGAAAATGCCACTAATTCACGTTCACTTTTATTTTGTTTCATATTTTGTGTTCTCATTTTTACTCATCTGAAAATGTACTAAAAATACCTTGTATCAATTTGTATTACTTCATATTTCAGTGAAAAAAGGATAATCTAATGAATAGGGATGATTGTTATATTGTGCTTGCAGTGCAACAGTTTAGGTAACTTGCACTCTGGTTGTACATTTCTCACTTAGTAAATACCTTGGAAAGAGTTATGTAATATTAGCCATCTTTTAGTTCCCTGAGGGGATATTGTTATGTCAAACGCCCAATTGGCTGTGAGACATGCAGTGTGTCTCTGCATGTAGAGGTACTCTTTACATTAGTACTGTGGAGTGGAGGTAGTCTCTTTTTATTTTTTACTTGTGAAAACTGCACTCACAAAAAGGAATACAACTGAGAATAAACTCTATTACACCGCAATTCACGTCTAAGTTATCAGACATTTTCTTTGATATATTAGTATATGGACAGTTTGATTAAAATCCCTATTAAATTTCAAAATGCACAAAATATCCTTGTAAAGAAAACGTATATAAATCAGTTTTCTTGTTTATGAAAATAATCAAAAAAAAAGGAGGTAAAAACTCAGGTTTCAAAACTTATTTTAATTTATATTTATCCTCTTATTCATGTCTGAAATTATATAAAAAAAAAAAGGTGGATGAAAGACGAAAAGAAAAATGAACATAAGTATGCTAAAAGCATTCAGGTTTCAAAACTTGTTTTAGCTTTTTATCATTATTCATGTCCAGAAATATTAAAATAAAATGTCCAGGTGTAGGCAGGAACTAGTCGAAATTAATCGGACCTAGGCATTTGTCATAAAGCCATCCATGTATTTTAACTTGTGCATTTTCAACTAATGTTTTGATATTTTATGCAAAATTTATATACTATTGCATGCCTATACATCTTCTAGTTTAAGTTCAATTATCAATTCTCAAGGAAGATGCAAATGAAGTATTGATTTTTTAGTTGAAAGTTTCATATTATTTTGCTTGTTCATCCATAATGTGAAACATAACTATAATCATGACTCTATATTCCTAGGACTAGGGCTGTTACGGTAACGGTAAATTTACCGTTACCATACCATTACCAGTCGATCGGTAAGCATATTTCATTAAAATCGGTATACCAGTTAAAAAGGTATGGTAACGGTAAATTTACCATTTTTAACGGTAAATTATCGGTAAAGTTTCTTCAATACCAGCGGTAACGGTAATTTTACCAGTTAATTCAAAACATAAGTATACTCATCTAATATGCTTTATTACAAGCACGTAGAACCAAATAAATGATTATATTTGGTTCAATAATCAAATGAAATAATTCTAGATACATTTATTTTCTTTTTCATTTATGTTTTTTATAAACTAACACTACATATAGTATAGTAAAGACATGCTGTGTACAAAAAATATGTTAAGATATAAACTTTATTGGACAAACGGTAATTTACCATTACCAGTGTAACGGTTACCAGATTATCGGTATACCAGTCATCGGTATACCAGTCGATCGGTAACGGTAACGGTAAGCAATTCTGACTTACCAGTAAAAACGGTACGGTAACGGTATTTGCCAAACGGTAACGGTAACCATTATCATAACAGCCCTACCTAAGACAGTTGCCTAGATGTTTAGGCCACATGTCTTTATACATGCTCTTGTGCTATTTCAATGTCAGTTGGTTTGTTTGAAATCATTTTAGTTAAATTTATATTTCTCATATGCAGTTATTTGAACGCTATCTAGACAAATGCCCCTCATCTTTTGCGTGATGTTGCCACTGGTGTTGTTGTCAACAAGCAAGGAAGAAATATGCTTAAGGAGCTGTCCAACAGGAGCAACACTCATACAAGGATCCAGTAACAGAGTTTATAGAATGCCTCTATGTTAATTATGATTTTGAAGGTGCACAAAACAAGCTGAGAGCGTGTGAAGATGTAAGTTGTGCCACTACATCCTTTCTCATTATGAAAACATGTGAGATGTTTGGTTATAATTCAGCCTAGTGTATGTATGAATTGATGGATGATTGCAGATGGTATTATTTTTTGTATAGAATATTAGCTCTAATAAAAAAAAAAATTGTTGTGATAAAAAAACTAACAATTGCATTTCCTTTTTTTGTTAATTTCGCTCATTTTCATATATATATATATATATATATCATATATATATATATATATATATATATATATATATATATATATATAACTATTGATTAGTAGCGATGGCTGGAAAAAACAACAATTATATAATCAGAATAGAAAGGGAATACCGACGAAATTTTTATCAAAATCGACACTAAAACGTCGTTAAGTCGAAACAGATATTTTAAAGATAGCGACGGTTTACCGACGGGTAACTGGAATGCAAAATGTTTGCTATATATTTCCGTCGGTAATCCCTCGCTAAATAGCATGCATTTAGCGACGGAAAAATATTTAATGATTATATTATGTTATATATATTCGTCAGTAAAACGTCGGTGAATTAATTTAAAATGAAATGGTAATATATCAAAAAACGACGGTGAAGTGACGGAGAATCGACGTTAATTTCCATCGCAAAATTGTGCCTAAAATACCGATGTGTTTTTTAGCGATAACCGTATTCTGCTGCAAATCTGTCGCTAACAGGTCTTTAGCGAGGGTTTAGCGATGGATTTTTCCGCTGCAAACTCAGTGTTTTCTTGTAGTGTAAAGACTTAGATCACAGTATAGGTTATGCCCAAAATCCCAGTCATGTTTTATAATATGAGTTATGCCCTAATGTATCATTCCCACCCATTCCCCATTTCATTCATCCGCGTATTTCAGCGATAGGCCTAGGCTTGAAGGTAGTCTGGTTATAAAAATAAAAAGGTGAGGGAGAGAAATGAACAGAAATAAGCATAATAACAGAATATGAACATGATAATAGAAATGGGGATAATAGAGATAGGCATGTAAGGACTAAACAGTAGATCAGGTGTAGAAGTAATGACAGATCTGTTTAGTTATGATTCAGGTTATTAACAAGCATAGTTTTAGATCCAAACTAATAAACATGTAAATGTTTACATCTAAAAGCAACATAAAATCACAGAGATTGGATCTAAAGAACTGAGAAAAGAGTGTTGATGTTGTAGCAGAGATTCTTGTATACGTATAAGTCGTTGTTGTAGAAGAATAGGTTCATTCAATCTAAGCTGGGGCAACATCTCATTGTCTCCATTATTTTGGGTGAATAAATAATAGAAATGAGGTCCTATTTATAGCCTCAAGCTTTCGAATTAGTTTAAGAAACAAGTTTAGGTTAAGAGAATGGATCTGTCCAGATCACCGGGTGGGTCAACCTCGGGGTCGATCCATGAGAATGGATTTGGTCGGATCCCCGGGTGGGTCGACCCCAGGGTCGACCCTAGGGTCAACCCCCAACGGGTCGATCTCCCGCGTGGTTTCCCGCTCTACGATTTTGAATATTTTGAATATTCTGGACTGGTTTGTTCATATATATTTTGCTTATATGTATATAAACTTCTAAGCTTAATAACTTCATCATACGATGTCCGTTTTACACAAACTCAGAGTCTATCTTAAGCAGAATTCCGAGATGAATGCAATGGTACAATCTGTTTCCCTTAGTTCCCAATATTTAATTAAGTATTCTTTAGTTTATTGTTATAATGTCCTTTAAAATTACGAGGTGTTACAAAAGTGAATGAAGATGTGATATGTCCTAAAAGGTAATCATAACCTCAAGCCTCATCAACCGGGAAATGACAAAAATCGTGCATGTAGTGTGGCTATGTAGGTCGCTCCCATTAGGGTGTATTATCACCATCTAGAGGAAATTTATTTATTCCTTTTATCACTTTTGTATCTCCTTGGAAAATGTTGGTTGCACAACTGTTAGCCCACTTTGTGAATTGGGCAACACAAAGTCAAGATGTGAAATATTGAAGAACTTGAAAAAACACTGAAGCGGGTCGGATCGGAGCAGGGTAGCGGTTCGGATAGGGTGAAGTCTGCCATTCGGATCGGTGAACTATTGCTGTGGAAATCAGAATGGCATAGCTGTTCGGATCGGAGGGCAATGTACTCCCAGTCGGATCGGAAAGCCACTTGATTGCTACGGAGATAGATCGGAGCGGAGCGGAGCAGAATAAAGAGAAGAGAGAATTGGTTCCAAGTCAGTCCGGGTCGGATCGGGTACCCCAATCCGAACCCCTTGTGCATGCCCCTCCGACCCGAACCTGTTTTCCACGTCACTCTCCTGCATGAGCGCCTGGATATTCAGATCGGCCATGACCAGTTCCTACCCTCAACGTCCACTACTCTGATGCGTTGTCAACACAGAAATCCATCCGAACCCGAGGCTAATGGGATGGATGACATGTGGCTCTGATCCGGATCGGGTTCCGAGCAAATTCACACCTATAAATACCCCGTCTGGAGACAAAGAAAAGGATCTTTTTTCTGGCATTTGGAGAGTTCAACCACCTTCATAACCCGAGTCCCAGCACTCCCGGAGAATCCAAATCTTCTTTCATTATTTGTTTTTAGTCAATTGAGTGATTGCAAGTGAGTTGTGAGAGAAATCAAGTGAATATTTCATTGTATTTGCAACTGAATCATTGAATATAGTAAAAGACAAGTGGACGTAGGCATTTCTTCGCCGAACCACTATAAATCCTGTGTGTTCATTTATATTTTTGATCTCGTATCATTTTGTTTTTAATCAATTTGGGTGTTAGAACCACTTTTTGGTCTAACATTTTTGGTGCTTTCACTGAGAACTCATCTGAATTCTTTGTTTTTCGGGATTAACGTTCTACTTTTTGGACCGTTGAGTTCAAAGAAGTTAATCCTCAAGTTTCAACGCCCTTGGACATTTGTTGAAGTGATTGACGAAGAATCATGGCCAAAGGAAAAGGCAAAGAAATTCAATCTGTTCGAGGAAATGGAGCTGGCGAAGATCAGCAAAATACGGTTGTGACAAGGTCTCGTGGGCAAAGTTCAGCAGCAGGACGAACCGATGCAGGAAACCCGAACCGCCTTCAGGGGGAGAGCTCCGATCCGATCCGGGTAGGAGATTCTGAAGCAGTGCATTCCCCCAACCTGAACCGACCCGAGCAGCTTGCCACGAACCGACCCGACCAGGCTCCCCAGCTCCGAACCGACCCGACCTCCTATCTCCGATCCGATCCGACACTTGGTGATGTTGGAACCTCTACTCGAGTCCCTACGAATGCTCCGATTCCAGCCACCAGGGTCAATGATCAGGTCAATCCATCTGCGCCCATTACTCAAGGAGATTTCTCGCGCCTACTTGACATGCTTGAGAGTACTAGGGAGGCTATGAGAGTCCACGAGCGCACTAATCTCATGATGCAGGAAAATATGAGGCTCATGAGCAGGGAGATTAGCGAACTCCGTCGACAGAGAACCCCATCACCGGTTCGTCACACCCCAGTGGATCAATCTTCATCTTCCGAGGAAGAGCGGCCCCGTGAACGAAGGCCACTCGAACGACCTCAGAATGTGGAGCAGCTGACATTCGGATCTTTGGGGTCTCGTGAGGATATTGCACGAGCACTAGGAAACAATGACCCCGCTCGGGGGCAAAGGCTCCAGTCCCCTCCTCCCGAGATCGACCGGGAGCGTAGGGAACAGAATAGAGCAGAAGCAGCTCGAAGAAGAAGGGCATCTCCTGAACAAGAGCCCAGAAGGAATCCGGATACTAGGGCCAGGGAACCTGAGCGGCCCCTAACTAATGCTGATGTACAGACAATGGTGCGCCAGATCATGTCCGAGAGCCGGAACTATACAAATGAAGATTATGGCATTCAGCGAAGCCATACTCCTTTCACCGACGATATCCTAGACTTCCAGTTTCCCCGGCGTTTTAACCTGCTACAGATGGACAAGTACAATGGGAGAACTGATCCGGGACAGCATTTGATGCGATACTCGTGGCTCATGAACGCTGCTGCTGCCCCTGATGAAGTGAAGTGTAAAGCATTCCCGATCTATTTAGAAGATGTGGCGCTGTTCTGGTTTACCCGACTTCCCCCTCGTTCGGTTTCGAATTATAGGGAATTGAGCGAGCGTTTTATGAATCAGTTTCGACTCCATACCCGAAAGTCCAAAAGTGTTATTGAATTGTCAAGAATTAAGCAGGCGCCAGGAGAATCTTTGAAGTCATATCTTGACCGTTTTAACTTGGCTGTGACTGAAGTTAGTGACCCGCATGAGCCCACCATCTTGATGGCATTAAAGGAAGGAGTCGATCCTGAATCCGAGTTTGGAGATTACCTGTCTGGGAAGACACCCTCCACAAGAGAGATATTCTATGAAAAGACCGATATTTATTTAAGACGAGAGGAAGCCAGGGCAAATCGGAAGAGAAAGTCTGAAGCGACATCAAAAGAAAATGTTCAGAGTAACATCGCCGTGAAGTAGTCTGGGGAAAGTTCCGGAAAAGTTGAAGTAAATGTGGGTAACAAGGGTGGAAACAACAATGCTGGAAACGGGGGCAACAACAATAACCGTAATGCGAACGGAAACAGAAGAAGCAGAAATAGGGGAAGTGATCCTAACAAAAGACCCCGATTCCAAACCTACGAGAATTATACACCATTGAACGACACCCTAGAGAATATTTACCTGGATACGTACAATGTTTTGCAGTACAAAAGACCGCCACTTCGTGATTCGACCGAGAAAGAAATGGCGACAGGGAAGTTTTGTTTGTTTCATGGAACTCATGGGCATTCAACCAATGAATGTCGGCATTTGAGGGATGTGACTGAGAAGCTGCTGCGTGAAGGGAAGTTGGATGAATACAAGGTTGCCCCGAGGGACAGGGGGCAAGGAGAGCAGGCTCCAAAACAGATTCTACCTGCTCCCAAGCCTACAGCGCAGCAGAAAGGTAAAGGAATTGTTATCAACTCCGTAGTGGGCGGACCTCACCCGGCAATCCGTAGTTTCAGATCAATGGATCAATATGTAAATGCTGCCAAGCACATAGATGTGAATGAAGGTAATGATCTGGAAGATATCACCCCCATAAAACAACAGAAGACCATGTTTGACGACGTGGTGTTCCGCAGCAGAGATAATACTGGGATCCAATCACCCACTGATGATCCGTTGGTTATTACTACCACCATTGGGCCGGCGTTGGTTCATAAGGTATTAGTAGACAACGGAAGTTCCGTTAATATTTTGTTTAAAAAGTCGTTTGATCAGATGAAGCTGGAATCTGAAGATTTGAAGCCATGTGAAGGATGGATCAGAGGCTTCAACGGGGCGTCAACAGCTCCTATGGGATACATAGAATTGCCCGTGACCTTGGGGCAAGGAGAACGCAGAAGAGTGCGGATGCTTCAGTTCATAGTATTGGACGTAGATTCGCCTTATAATGCATTTTTGGGGAGGCCTGCCCTTGCTGAATTCAGAGCTTGTATCGCCCCTTGGTGTTTATTGCTTAAGTTCCCGACCGAAGCCGGAACTGGAGTAGTGAGAGGGGATCAAGTTTCCGGACGGGCCTGCTATGTGACCGAATTAAAGATGTTGATGAAAGGACTTAACATCGAGAGTAAAGATGCCTCGTCTCCCTCAAAGGGGGGCTCGGCATAGCAATTAGAGAGATTGACCCCGAAGGAGTTGCCCAAAGGAACGCCTGAAGACCTGGATCACAGAAAAGACGAGGAACCAGAGGCTAGGAATGCAACTCCTAATGAAGCGACAGTGGAAATTCCCATTGATGAAGCTGATCCGACAAAAGTTTTGAAGATTGGTTCTCAATTGGATTCACGTCGAGCCAAGGAACTAATGGACTTCTTGAAGGCAAACTTGGACGTGTTTGCCTGGACCCACGCTGACATGTGTGGGATATCGCCATCCATTATAAGTCACAAATTGAATGTAAACCCGAAACATCCGCCTGTGAAGCAAAAGAGACGCATGCTGGGCCCAGAGAGGTCGGCTGCTCTCAAAGAGGAAGTGGAGAAGCTGAAGCAGAATGGATTTATTCGAGATTCGACATATCCCGACTGGATATCGAATCCCGTCTTGGTAAAGAAGCCGAATGGAAAGTGGCGGACTTGCATTGATTTTTCAGATTTGAACAAAGCTTGCCCAAAAGATAGTTTCCCACTTCCCAGAATTGACCAGCTTGTAGATTCGACAGCAGGTCATGAACTTCTCTCTTTCATGGACGCATATTCTGGGTACAACCAAATTCCTATGCACGTGCCAGATCAAGAACATACGAGCTTCATTACGAATTTGGGATTATATTGTTATGTCGTAATGCCATTCAGATTGAAAAACGCCGGAGCCACTTATCAGCGCTTGGTGAACAGAATGTTTTATAATCAAATAGGAAAGACTATGGAAGTTTATGTGGATGATATGCTTGTCAAATCGAAACAGTCTTTCAGCCATACGCAAGACTTGGCGGAAATGTTTAGTATCCTGCGAAAGTATCGGATGAAATTGAATCCTCTGAAATGCTCATTTGGAGTGGCATCGGGAAAGTTCCTTGGCTTCATTGTGAGCTCCCGAGGAATTGAAATCAATCCTAGCCAGATAGCAGCGATTAGAAACATTGAAGAGCCGAGGAGAATTAAAGACGTCCAAAGTCTTGCAGGGAAAGTAGCGGCGCTGAGTCGATTCATCTCCAAAGCCACAGACAAGTGCGTTCCGTTTTTTGATTTAATTAAAAGGGGAAAGAAAAACTTT
This sequence comes from Allium sativum, assembly GCA_030737875.1. NCBI lineage: Eukaryota > Viridiplantae > Streptophyta > Magnoliopsida > Asparagales > Amaryllidaceae > Allium > Allium sativum. Next base: position 649,984,499 of record CM060915.1, read on the forward strand.
GAGTGGACTCCGGACTGTGTTGAGGCCTTTCGAAATTTATTGGAACTGCTAGAGAAACCGCCGATTTTGTCAAAGCCAGTGGATCACGAAGAATTGTTTGTTTACTTGGCAGTCTCGGCTCATGCCGTTAGCACAGCCCTGGTTCGAGAAGAAGACAAAGTACAAAGGCCAGTATATTATGTAAGCAAGAAATTAGCAGCGGCAGAGCGCAACTACCCAAAGATTGAGAAGCTCGCTTGCAGCCTCCTAATCGCATCTCGAAAGCTTCGTCACTATTTCCAAGCTCATCTAATAACCATATTCACCGACCAGCCCTTGAGGCAGGTGTTGCAGAGGCCCGAAGCATCGGGGAGGTTGATCAAATGGAATATAGAATTAAGCCAATTTGATTTAAATTTTCAACCACGAAAGTCGATCAGGGGGCAAGCTCTGGCAGACTTTATTGCGGATTTCACCATCCCAGAGGAGGAAATAATCGATGACAGAGTGGTCAAGTCCGAGAATGAGTTGAAGATAGATCCATGGAAGCTATACACCGACGGAGCTAAGAACGACCGAAGGTCCGGAGCTGGAATCGTCTTAGTCACTCCCGAAGGACGATCGTTATATTACGCTCTACGATTAGAGTTCTCGGCGACTAACAACGACTCTGAATACGAAGCCCTGATTGCCGGGCTAAAGCTTGCTAAAGACCTCGGAATAAAAATGTTGGACATATTCTGTGACTCTAAAATCGTTGTTTGCCAAGTGCGAGAGGAATTTGTGGCTCGGGGACCTCGACTTATCGCCTACCTCAGGAAAGTGAGAGAGTTATTGAGTAGCTTGGAGCGGTACGATATAACACACATCCCAAGATCCGAAAACCAGAAGGCGGATAGGCTGGCAAAGCTGGCTAGTTCCGACAATCCAGAAGAGACTGAAATAATTCCAATTGAAACGTTGGAATCGCCAAGCTTTGAGTCAATGGAAATTGAGTTCGCTTTTGAAGCAGAACCGGAGAAGGAGTCGTGGATGATCCCAATTAAGAATTTCCTTAAGGATGGAACACTCCCGTCAAAGAAGAGTGAGAGAAGGGCTGTAGTTCGCAAGGCTACCAGATATGTCATACAAGATGATACTCTTTATAGGCAAGGATTTTCTATGCCCCTGTTACGATGTATAGCACACGACGACATCAAGCGTGTACTAAGAGAAGTACACGAAGGTGAGTGTGGAGATCATACAGGAGGTCAGACTTTAGCAAAAAATATATTGCGATACGGATACTTCTGGCCTACAATTAATAAAGATGCAGCTGATTATTCACGACGCTGCGATAAGTGCCAGAGATTCGCCAGAATCCCCAGAGCACCGTCGACCCAACTTAAATCAATGGTGAGTCCTTGGCCATTTGCCACATGGGGAATTGATATCATTGGAGTTCTACCGATTGCCAAAGGAGGAGCGAAATATGCAATAGTGGCCGTGGACTATTTTACGAAGTGGGTGGAAGCTGAGCCCTTGACCAAAATCACGACAAGAAAGGTGATAAGTTTCGTGGTCAGAAATATTATATGCCGATTCGGGATCCCAAGGACGATTATAACTGACAACGGAACCCAATTTGATAGTACTGAATTCAGAAATTTCTGCCAGAAGTATAAGATTGACAAGCGATATACTGCAGTTGCTTATCCGCAGTCGAACGGGCAAGTAGAGGCAATAAACAAAGTAATAAAATCCATCCTCAAGAAACGGTTAGAGCGTGCAAAGGCAAAATGGGTTGACGAATTGCCCCTAGCTTTGTGGGCATATCGAACAACATTTAAGACGGCCACCGGTCACACCCCTTTCTCTCTCTCCTTTGGCTCAGAAACAGTAATTCCAGTTGAACTGGAAGTTCCTTCCCACAGGGTGACATATTATGACCCGATGACGAATCGGGCGCTCTTACTTGAGTCTCTTGATGAAGTCGAAGAAAAAAGGGACGAAGCAGATTTGCGTGCGGCAAGACATCGACGTCAGATGGCACGCTATTACGACAAAAAAGTTCGCCTCAGGACTTTTGAACCAGGAGATTTGGTGCTAAAGAGAGTCTTTCCATCCCTTCCTCACCTCGGTCCAAAGTGGGAAAGACCCTTTGTCATCCAACGGAAACTTGAAAAAGGAACCTTCAAGTTAACGACCGTAGATGGCGAAGAAGTCCCTAGAGCATGGAATGCCCAACACTTAATGCGATATTTGGATTAGAAATGCTGTACTCTTTGTTATTTTTCATATGAACTCTGTAATAAGGCATGACTTGCCTTGGGAAAATCTAACGATATGAATAAAGGACTATAAAGTGGATGTAGGCTACGACTTAGCCGAACCACTATAAAAATATTGTGTGTTATTTACTTTTATGCATTACATATATACATTCATCAATTATTCTGTTGTGATTATGGAATACAGGATGATTCAAAGCCTGAAAAGGTTAAAGACAGTTTAAACATAAGAAAAAGAACAGTGACTATTTGTGCGACAAGACATAAAAGAATGAGAAAACGACATTCTTAACTCTCCAGAGAGAGAGAGAGAGTATAAAAGCGTCTCCGACTGAGCGCTGAAAAAGAAATTCTTCCCCTAACTCTAACTCTCCAGAGAGAGAGAGAGAGAGTATAAAAGCGTCTCCGACTGAGCGCTGAGAAAGAGATCTTTTCCCGCCGAAAGACCGAGGAATGAATAGATTGCTGAGCTCGAACTCTAACTCTCCAAAGAGAGAGGGAGTATAAAAGAAATGCCAGAAAAAGCGACAGGCATTGACGATGCAGGAAATGCTATCCCGTCAGAAAATCGGGAGCATTCAGATTGCTTGGTTAAGCATTAAATAATTTGTGAAAATTGACTGGGGGCATATATGTTTACGCATATTTCCTCCCTCCGTAACTTCATTTTATAACTATAGCAAGACATGCATTTTTACATAAGTGCAGAACTACTGATAAACAGACATTGCAGAAAATGAATTATTTTTTATTATTATTATTTATTTACGAATGAATAAATTTGTACAGGAGAATAGCTAAAAAAGAAGGTGCGAGAGCCGCTCTTGTAGCAGCAATTGTTGGTTCACTGAATGCTAAAACGACACAAGGCAATCCACTATTTAGATTTTGAGTGAGCCTTGGACTTCTTGGCGGCTTTCTCCGCATCCTTTGCTTCTTTCTCGGCCTCTGTCAAGATTCGTTTTGATTTCTTCTTTCCTGAGGATACGGTGCTGGAACCGGCAGACTTCTTCCCAGAGGGCGGAGCGCTGGAATCAAGAGAAGATTTTTAGCAAGTTCCACTGTGATAGATCTAGTTGAGAGCTTAACAACTAACCTTGATCCCGCATCCACAACTGCGAGGGGCTTGAGGGCTTCAGGGTCTAATTCTTCGGCTTTCAATTGCAAGCGTTTGTCTTGATCAGCTTTCATTGCAACCAAAGTAACATCATCAGCATTTTTTGACTCCCCGACTATTGCAACTTCTGGTTCCTCCTCATGACCTTCGTCACCGCCATCATCCTTTAGAGCTGCTATCATTTCTTCATCATGGGGAGTGGCGGCCTTAGTCGGTACACTTCCTTCTCCCAAGTCTATAGGAGCAGCCTTGTCCTCCCCTCCTTTTGCCTTTTCTGTAGGTTCTGCCCCGGTGGTGGCTCCTTGAGTCACATCTGTCTTTCCGGATGGCTCAATACCTACAGAATGAGAAGCAACAGTTATCAACTCAGGCGAAAACAATGGGTTTTTCATCGATTGCTCAATCACGTGGCGAAAGGTAGAAATAGCCTTGACAAATTGAGGAGAAAAGGTAGGGATACCTTCCGAAGACTTCTCGGCAGGGGTGACTACTACCTCTGATGCTGTTTCAGGAATAGGGGATAGCAGAGTTGTTCGGGGAATTCCCGGATTTTCAGGATCATACCCCTCTACTTCAGAAGTCGCAGGGGCAGAAGAAGAGGAACCAACTTCGAGAGCATTCTTCTGTTCAGACTTCCGTCTCTCTTCTTCCATGGCCTCAGCAATGAGGCGGCGCCCTTCAGCTAGGCGCTCCGGCTCATCATCCCTCAAGTATTTCTCCATTAGCTTATCTTCATCGATGGAATCGACCTTAAGTTCCTCTTTTTCCCACTCGACGATCTGATTCCATACTTGAACTAGAGTGGATGGATAATCCTCGATCCAAGAAATGTTTCGGCGACGGATGATATGTGCGAAGAATTCAATCATTAATTTGCCGAAACCCTGAATATCAGCCTCCGCCTCTGACAGTTGTTTGCGGGCTTCCTCCGCAGATTTGATAGCACACTCCACATTGCCCTCAGCCAGGGCAGCTCTGTTCTCTGCCTCCAATAGCTTTGAAGCCAAGTCAGCATTCTTCTTTTCTAGTTCAGCACTCCTCTTTGCTAACTCGGCATTTTTCCGTTCGAGGTCAGCATAAGCAAGGCGTGTCTTAGCAACTTCTGACTTAGCCTCATCAGCTTGCTTTTTTAACTCATAACGCTCTTGAGTGTGAGATTCAAGCAAGTCATGATAACGTTTTTGCATGTCCTCAAATTGTTGTTTGAAGTTAGAAGCGTCCCTTTGAGCGACAGGTAGCTGAGCTTGAGTGTCTTCCAAATCTTTTCCTAGAGCTTTTAAAGCCTTGGCATCCTCCTCCGCGGTCTCTTGCATTGAGTCGGTATTTGTGATTAGAGTGCGGATGATTCTGGAAAGGTTGCGTGAATATTTAAACATCTCAGAATACTGTTTTTCCACCGCATCTATCTTTGCTGTGTCCTCATCTGCCCACTTAGAAGAAACAGGTTCAAGGGCAGGTAAAAAAGTCAAAGTCTCGAAGTAGTGTTCGGGAAATTGCTCCTTCAAATATGCCCGCTTTATTGCAGTTTCCGCATCTAGTGGGGGAGGAGCGGGGATTGTTAATTCGGTGTCCCTGTGTGAGGAGGATTCGGTAGTTTCTTTGTCTGTCCTAGGTCGTTTAGTAGCAGGGACCTTGTGCTTACTTCGAGACCCGGTTTCTTTTGGAGGACTTCTTTCTCTACTGCGCTTTTCATGGGAAGAAGTGGAGTCTTTAGATTGTGGTCTGTCCTCTTCCCTACGGCTTTGATAACCTTTGTATTTCTCTTGTTCCGGCCGAACGGGTGAGCGAGAACGTGAGGGTCGAGAACGATAGGGATCATAAGGCCTTCTCTCCTCCCTACCACGATCATCACGGCGATCATATTCGATATCCTGAGGTGGATTAGACATGCTGCGGCGAAGCTTCCTGATATCATAGTAGGATCGAGACATCGTACCTGCACAATAAGACAAACGAAATTTAGAATCAATGGATTCACGGAGAAAGAGGTGCAATGAATGCTAATGCTGTTGTATAAAGTGTGTCCTAAGTGGTGTGTTTCCCCCCAACCAACCCGAGTCTGAAGCTAGAAAAGTACGGGCAGGCTCTTTGGCCTTAGCAGGAGTGGTCTCTTCAGAAGAGGTGAAGACTAAAGGATCCTTCCTAAAATCCTCTGAGGTGTATATAGTTTCAGGTAAGGGGAGATCCCCCAAACCCTGAAATATTTGGTCATCAGTACTAGGGACATCCCCCCCCGGAAGCATTAAGTGGCGACTCTTGGGAGGATGTTGACTTTTCCAGAGAAGTAGCCTCCTCGGGGGCTATATATCCTTCACGATGCTTTTCGGCTAGGTTAGCCAATTCGTCATCCTGGGTAGAAGATGGAGAAGGTGAAGCTTGAAGAGGCACTGTAGGAACTCCTGAGCCTTCTCCTGTCTCTGGGACTACCTCCACTGGAGGGATGTATACGTATGGAGCCGTCCCATGACCGATGCTACAAAAAACGGATAACAGCCCATGAAAGTGAAGGTATTCGTCTTTAAGGACTTCATCGATAGTCAAGAATTTCTGATCTCCATTAAGAAGTTGGTGCATCCGGTCAAAGAACACCTGATCTGATATTTGTTTGGGATTGTCGACTGCAAACAAAAAGGAAAACAAGTTAAGGTGATGATTCAAGTGTATAGAGCCCGGATTTAGAAAATCAGTGCTTTACTTGATTTTGTCCACCTCCTGGCGCATCTAGGCTGTCGCTTCACGTAGAACCATTCTAGTCTGGAATCTCCAGCTTTACTGCTGAATGGTGCTGAGATTATCTTCCTTTTTGGAACTGACTCAAAATAGCAGAAAGATGGAGTCTCTCGAGTCCGATGCTTGAAGTTATAGAAGAAGTGAACGTCATCGAACGTGAGCTCTATGCCTAAGATCTCACGGTATGCTATGTACAAAGTGTGCAAGTAGGCATAAGAATTGGGATGCAGCTGCATGGGGGCAATCCGCATTTGTCTTAAAAAGTCAACGATGAAGGAAGAGAATGGAGGGATAGCGCCGACCATACACATCAACCGAGTGACCGCCATATATCCTTCTGGAGGGTTGTGGGGACGGTCAGAGCTTGAAGGCACTAGAGTGTCCCTTTTCATTATCCCGTACTTTAAGCAAATTCGGATAAGTCGATCGTTGTCGATTGTTGATTCAACGGAATCTGGAGGTGATTCCAGTATGATAGCCGATTCAAACTCATCAGGAGCCCGGTCGTCGCCAACCCCTCCTTCTTCTTCGAACCCCAGAGAAACCTCATTCTCTGAAGACACCTCGTTGCTTTCCCGATTTCCAACCCCGTAGTCTGGACCCTCATTGTCCCATTCTGGATCCGACGGAGAAGATATATCCTGGAGAGTGATTTTGTTAGAGGTCTCCGGGGCTTCTTTCCTCTCAGCTAGTCTGGAAGAGCGTCTGGGTCTCATGGTCATAGAACTATCGAAGAAGCAATAGCACAAATTAGAGCAAATTAGCCCGTATCCCCCCGTGTGTGTGTGTGCAAACTAAAGTGTGAACAGTGTATACGGAAAGTGCAAAGTAGATGTTTAAAAGTGCGACGCAAAAGTTTGGCAAGATATAAAGAGTTGAAGTAATTCTGGATGTCCAGTCACGTTCACAAGGCACTATCCTAACTGTCCATCAAATTGAAGATCATGCCAAAAGTTGATTGGGCCAGTTAGACGAGTTTTTATGTGTTAAGATAGACTGTGCTTCGGTTCGGATCGGATCCATTCATTGGGATCGGATCGGGGGCATGGCATTGGGCTTGAATATTACATTGAAACTCAGAAATCAAAGACGGATCGGATCGGAGGTAAAGTCCCCTAACGGTTCGGATCGGACTACGTAGTTATACTTCTCCTCCGTCATTTTACGGTCCGACCCGATCCGATTAGGTAAGCTCCTTTTTCCCTTTTTCAAATATTTGCTCCGACCCGATCCGATCTCCTGAATTTCTTTTCTTTTCTTTTTTCTTTTTTGGCGTGCCCCGACCCGGTCCGATTTCCTGAACTCCCTTCTTCTTCCCTTCATTTTTTCAACTTCCATGTCTCCCCGAACCGAACCGATTCTCCATCATCTTCTTCTTCTCCTTCACCCTCTTTCTTCCCTATCCGACCCCAAGGCCAATCTCGTGCTAGTCCCTCAAGTCAAAACCCAGCAATTACATGCTGGTGCATTCAACTACGGATCCTCGTTCCCTCCGTTCCAACCTCAAGGCGGCGACGAGTATATTGACAACGATGACGAGGGTCACGACGACAAGATCATCGGAGTTTAATACCTAAATCATCCTAGTCGCTCACGAATCCGACTCGAGAATGATTAAAGAAGGGATTGTTCAAAGTTTTATAACCTACCAGTGTGATTACTTCGAGAATTAAGAAGAATTTTGAAGTTTCACGAATTGAGTATTTTCTCTCTCGTTTTACACAACTTCGCGAATGAAACAGTGAAAATGAAAGGAGGAAGAAGGCAAAGTTTATATAGGAGAGAAAAGTGTCTATTCGTCTCCCCATTCGGATCGGCAGCCCAGCAGAAGAATTCTCGTTCGGATCGGATGGACAGCCCAGAGGCGAAGCTTGGCCCAATAATCCAGTGGAAAATAGAAGAGAGAAGGGGTCTGTTCGGATCGAAATCTGAACCGAACCGAGTTCTTTAGCTCAGCAACGAACCGAATTGAAATTTGAAGAAAAAGATGAAAACACAAGAAAATCAAAAGAGAAATTACCTCGAAGAGCGTTATGCATTGATAATCAAAGCATGCTCCGTTTCCAACAGAAGCATCCTTTGAGGGGGCAAAATGTTAGCCCACTTTGTGAATTGGGCAACACAAAGTCAAGATGTGAAATATTGAAGAACTTGAAAAAACACTGAAGCGGGTCGGATCGGAGCAGGGTAGCGGTTCGGATAGGGTGAAGTCTGCCATTCGGATCGGTGAATTATTGCTGTGGAAATCAGAAAGGCACAGCTGTTCGGATCGGAGGGCAATGTACTCCCAGTCGGATCGGAAAGCCACTTGATTGCTACGAAGATAGATCGGAGCGGAGCAGAATAAAGAGAAGAGAGAATTGGTTCCAAGTCAGTCCAGGTCGGATCGGGTACCCCGATCCGAACCCCTTGTGCATGCCCCTCCGACCCGAACCTGTTTTCCACGTCACTCTCCTGCATGAGCGCCTGGATATTCGGATCGGCCATGACCAATTCCTACCCTCAACGTCCACTACTCTGATGCGTTGTCAACACAGAAATCCATCCGAACCCGAGGCTAATGGGATGGATGACATGTGGCTCTGATCCGGATCGGGTTCTGAGCAAATTCACACCTATAAATACCCCGTCTGGAGACAAAGAAAAGGATCTTTTTTCTGGCAATTGGAGAGTTCAACCACCTTCATAACCCGAGTCCCAGCACTCCCGGAGAATCCAAATCTTCTTTCATTATTTGTTTTTAGTCAATTGAGTGATTGCAAGTGAGTTGTGAGAGAAATCAAGTGAATATTTCATTGTATTTGCAACTGAATCATTGAATATAGTAAAAGACAAGTGGACGTAGGCATTTCTTCGCCGAACCACTATAAATCCTGTGTGTTCATTTATATTTTTGATCTCGTATCATTTTGCTTTTAATCAATTTGGGTGTTAGAACCACTTTTTGGTCTAACATCAACTGTTGGTGATAAGATACTCGGTACACTCAGAGTAAATGAGAGGTCAGTCATGTGTGGTCGGGTTGCAAGATGTTTATATTGAACCCAGTATATTCCTCTATAGAGATACACTATCGGAAGGTGGATCCATACCTTGTTATAGTAAGAAATCCAATCTCCAATAAGCGCCCGCGGTTTTTGATTATATACTATGTATATAGAACGTGAGATGCAAGCATTCTGCTAGATGGTTATTTATTTGATTTAGACACTATTATAATATTAAAATAGTTTATATCAAGAATTGTTTTGGGTTATCATAAAATAAAAATTGTCCATGTTTATGTATGGATTGGTCTTACGATTATCCTTTTCTTTCAAAGAAAAAGATTTTTAAACTAAAATTAAGATGGATGTTATTTATAAATTAGTGGGTTTTCTCACGCTGGTTCACCAGACTGATCCTGGCATTTTCAATGCTCGCGTTAGACCGAGTTTTACAGGTTTAGTTTATCGGATGCTGTGAAATCTAGAGATGAGCTGGACGGGTTCAAATGTATGATATTATATAGTATTTTTCCATTGTGTGTTGTATATGAGGACAATTTGTTATAACTGTCCTGATTGCATTGTGTGTTGTACTTTGATGATTATAAGTATTTTTTAAGCTCGCAATAAAGATTTATTTCTATATTATATTTTGTTCCTCTGCGATGGGAGACTCTGTGTTATGTTGTTAGTTAGTTCTTTTTCTTCTTCTATTCTAATATTTCTTTCTTTCTTTTCTTACACTTTAATTTCTTTCTGTTAACTATCTGGTGTTTTCGATACTTAGGGTTTTGGCAAGTAATATGGGTTCATGTATTATTGTCGAAATTCGAGCGTCGAATTCCACCAGGTCGTTATAGTAATAATTATAATGGCTCATGACACCTAAACCTCTCACATTAACCAAGCTTAATTGTAGATGTTGGATATGCCAGTCATTTCTGGACAGGCTTCTACTACAAGTAATAACCTCGTGTCTTTGCGTCATTAATTACTATTTATAAAGCCGTTAATGCATACACATACAAACAAATTCCTAAGGGGACATTTGAAATTCAAATTACTACTTTCCTAAATTAATCGTATTTACTACGCATTTGTTATGCATTTATTATATGTTAATTACGTTATTTAATATACATGGGAATAATAAATATCCTATATTAAACTTATACCAAACCTTCGAATATAACACTTCTAAACCGTTGAAATGTCAATCTCTAACCAAGTAAAGGCATATAAATTAATTTCCCACATTTCACCAATCAAGTATAGACATGTATATAAACATATATCTAAATGGGAAACAAAAAAATAACAACATATAAAACTTGTATCCTAGGCTTGACTGATTGCTACAACAATAAAAGATAAGTTTTACGAAATGCATCCAAACATATATATATTATTACTTTATAGTTCAAATCCACTTTTGAATACGTTTATGTGTAAAACATTATATATGACCAATGTATAAATAAATACGTTAATATAATATGTTTATAAAAATAGATATTTAAACGAATTTTGATTCACACAAAAATCCAAATCCTTAATGTTTGACAATTAACAGTACATGAAAAGCGCAACATATGAAATATGATTTTAACTAAAATTATAATTATACAACACAACTCTTCCATCTTCTTCATTGCTTTAACAACCACAAATTTGCATAGGTTGCTCATTTCCGCAAATAAACATAAAAGAAAGGAATTTGGATGATTTGCTATTTTTAGTGTTTTCGTAGAAATCCCAAATCCTTATAGGCATACAGATCCAAATCAATACTACTAAATAAAAGAATAGCAAACATAATTGATTTAACTGTATGGTAATGTCACAGATTTGATGATGTTTTCCCTATTAGATCTGAAGACCTTGCGAGAATGAACACGAATGTGCACTCCAAGCTCTTAGAAATCTATATATAAGAATCAAATAGTTAGAATTCATATATATATATATATCCTATGATTCCAGATTCAAATTCTATACTAAATCCTAAAAGAAAAGAGATTCGAAAAGAATACAGGTTAAGAGATTTGGAGAAGAAAACCTAATATATATTTCTCTGGAATTAATGGTAAAATGAAGGCTAGGGAGGAGGAGAAGATTAGGTTTAGGGTTGGGTGTTATAATGTTTTTTATAGTTGTGTAAGTGAATAACAGCCATAGGATTATTCAGATTTACTCTCGGATGTCAAATATATAAATAAATACTCAAAAACCTAGACCATACTAGGCTTACTGGGCACTGGCCGACCTGAGCGGTTGACATCCCCTCTAGAAGGCGGTCGACCCTTAGGGGTCAACCCCTTGGTGTTAAGTTCGGCCAGTGGCCCCATTTGATGGCTGAAAAGATTTTATTATTAAAACATTTCGATTTATATTAATTCCTTTCCTTTTATTACATATTCTTGTCCCTTCTTATATGCATATATATACATACAAATTTGAATTTAATGGAATATTCCAATCAGTCATTATAATACGTTTATATTCCATATATTTATATTTTTAATTTAAGTTTCAAATATTTGTGTATATTTTATTTACGCACAACACAATTAAAGCTGAATTCTTCATACAAACTCCGTTTTTGACATATTATATATGAAAAAGGAATAGAATCTCACCATGAATACAACTATGATATTTTCATGACAAATATCCTAATTCTACAAAATTCCATTTTTAGCTCGATAATATTTAAATGTTTAATTTAACTTATTATTATTTATTAATTATCTTTTCTAATTAATTTATTTTTACGGGATGTTACATAATTATTATATTTTTATTTTATGATTTTTGGCTTATCTTCTTTAAGTTATAACTTATTCATATTATTGTGAGGATTGATGTATATATGTTAATATGTAGTAGTGTGTGTACGTTTTCTCTTGAACATGTCTTTAGTTTGCAGATTTACAAGTTAAGTGGGTTCGACCCACTAGTGTGTCCGTGGGCCGTTTGTATATAAACTGTTAGATGTAATTCACAAGCAAGCTTTTTCGAGATGAATGAAATATAAGATTTTTCCCTCCTATAGAGGACAGGGTATCAGAGCGCCAAGATCTCAAAATTTGAATCCATCTAGGGTTATCTTTCCAGATCTATCTTTCGGTCGATTCGACGCACGATGAGTGAAAATAAGGTTACAGTGCACGCGATGTAGTTGATGCCGAAGATTACTGATCATAAATTGAATAATCAGAATTATCTGAAGTGGATTAAAACCATTCGTCTTTATCTTTGATGCATAGATAAAGACAAACATCTTACTGAAAATCCACCATATCTGGAGTCAAAGAAAGAGAATGATCTAATGTGGTTAAGGGATGATGCTCGATTGTTTCTTCAAATTAGAAATTCCATTGATAGTGAGGTTATTGGATTTGTGAATCACTGTGAATTTGTGAAGGAACTTATGGAATATCTGGATTTCTTGTATTCTGGTAAAGGAAATTTAACTAGAATGTATGATGTTTATAGACCACTTTATCGAGCAGAAAAACAGGAGCAACCTCTGATGAACTATTTCAAGAATTTTAATAAGACGTATGAAGAGTTCAATCTACTTCTTCCAATTAGTCCAGATGTTATGATTCAGTAGTAGAGAGAGCAAATGGGTATAATGAGTTTCCTAGCTGGACTATCATCGGAGTTTGAATCAAAATAATCACAAATCCTATTTGGATATTATATTTCATCTTTGCAAGAAGTATTAAGCAGAATTCTTCGTACAGAGATTGCTCACTTATCCACTACATTAACTGAAAGGGCCTTGATCAGCAATGGTAAAACTAATTCATCGTGGAACAATCAGAGATCAAATGATCAAAATCAATATGCTAAAATGTTCAGATCATTGAATCAGAACAAGTTTTGTACATATTGCAAGAAACTTGGTCATACAAAGTTTGAGTGTAGAAAGTTGCAGTACAAGAATTCAGTGTCTAGTAATGCATCAAATTCCACTCATACGGTTTTGATCACAATTGATGAATTTGATAGGTACACACAGCACCAAGAGTCACTGAAGAAAACTGCATCAGATCAGACATCCTCACCATCTATTACAATTATTGCAAAATCAAATAAACAATCACCAAAGTGGATTATAGATTCTGGAGCAACATATCATATGACAGGTAATTCTCGTTTGATTTCAAATCTTCATCTAAATAAATCAAATCATTTTGTTACATTAGCTTATGGATCAAAACACATGTTCAAGGAACTAGAAATGTGAACTGACATAATCCATTGCCACTAAATTCAGTATTGTATTTGCCAAAATTATCTCTCAACTTGATATCGGTAAGTCAGATTACTCGTAACCTTAATTGATGCATATCCTTCTTCCCTGATCATTGCGTGTTTTAGGATCTTATAACGAAGTGGATTGTTGGTAAAGGTGAAGAATCTGGTGGCTCGTATATTCTAACTGACATGCTATTTGAATATATTGCTTGCTCAAGTGTAAACTCTGCTCTCAAAAATCATTTTCAATTAGGTCATCCTTCATTGTCAATACTCGATCAGAAGCCATGTCCATAATTTAATTCGTTGTCTACTTTCACTTATGAGTCATGTCAATTTTCCAAACACTACCGTAGTAGTTTTTATTCAAGAGTAAATAAGAGAGCTAGTTCTGCATTTGATTTGATACAATAAGATATTTGGGGTCCTGCTACAACAAGGGTATAAATACTTTGTTATTTTTGTTAATGACTATTCTCGTGTAACCTGGTTATTCCTAATGAAACATAGATCTATTTTCTATATTTTGTACATTCTTTGCTGAGATTAAGACAGAATTCAATACTACTATTCGAACTTTGAGAAGTGATAATGCCAAAGAATATATGTGTAACACCCCACACTTTTTGGAGCACAAGGTTTAGAAAAAATCGAAACTTGTCCACATCAAAGCATGGAGCTTGTAAATCTGGTACCCGCAAATAAATGAGCATGAGCATAATCAAAGTACGGTAATATAACTCACAGCGGAAACAAAATATGATAGACTAGTATTAACCTAAGTAACTACCTTTTTCAAAGTGAGTCACCATGTCAATACCGAGCATGTGAGAGAACGAGAACCGAAAGCCAAACATAGACACCTATGAGAACCCGACCTTCTCTAGAAAACCTAGGAGATTGTAATGAGGAGGGGGTCGGAACAACAAATTTTGGTGAACGGGAAGATATAACATAGTTTACAATACATATGTATTTCGTTTGCATCAACCAATAATATATGCCTATCAAGGCTAGTAACTCTAACATAACCTTGTAAACATTCACGCATGACTCTAACCACCATACCCAAGGTAGTATTCCCAGTGATAACAATACCGAGATAGAATGTTTACGCATACTTTTATGAAGCCTTTAAACCATCATTTAACTGATTACTAAACCGAGCGATGGACTCCCAACTACGGAGATTAAGTACTTATGTGTGTCTACTTAGTCGCTTAATGCCTCACTATCAAATGATAGATAAAGGTGGATCCTCTCGATCATTTAAGACCCTAGGAGGACCTGTTGGTCACTTAATACTCTCGATGTTTTACTCAATGTTATTTCAAACTAGAGGACACTAGCTACAAATCCTACTAATTAAGGTATCTGTCATTCGCGCATATAAACCCATACCTTGCATAAGGCAAGAGATGGTATATAATCACTTAAAATCGATAGGGCTAGGTAGACGACATCTCTCCATTTATGACCTTCCTATGGTGGAATCACATTTTTATCATCTAGCTGATCTTATTGGATAATCTCCTAGATGCTTAATACTTCCCGTAGGATAGGTAGCCCTATGGAATGACCATACTGGACATTTATAAATCTAGGTTTAGGTAGGATTCGCACACCATTTAAGACCCCTAACTGGAGGACCTAATCCCAGGTGGACTTCTCGACCCAAGTCACCTAAGACCCAAGGAAGTGGACTATTCGTGAAGATTATCAAGCTCGTACCCAGTTATCCTTTAATGCTTTCATTTATAGGAAATGGGCTACGCGATTACTTAATACCTTTTTATAGGTGGATCTAACCACTTAAGACCTTAATCCCAAAGCAGGCTACGTTATTGAGTTATTCCCATTAGTTTCTCTTTACATGGAATAACATATGTACACAAACTAACTGTCATCATGGGTTCCTATGGTATAATGATATCTCACATCAGTTGAACATATATTCGATTGTTGGAAAGTGAAGACTTCTGTCGTACAAGGAAATTGACCTCGAATCATTAACTTACTGGGTCCAACTATAACTTTTAATTACAAGTTCTAGATCAACTAGTATAAAATAAGGAAAGTTATATCCCTCTTAGCCGAGGATATTATTTAATTATTTTCCTTATTAGACTTAGTAAATGACAATCAATACCCATAAACCCCTTTTTTATTTCATTTTTTCTGTTAAATAGGCTTATTGCCATTTATGACCATAACGGTCATATTTTCCTAAGGCACTAATTATCCTTAATTATCAGTCCTGTATTTGTTGTACTCCAACAGACACAGCTAATTTATTAATTTATTATCTGTTGTATATATGTGTATATATATACATATATATACGTATACATATATATACGTATACACATATATATGTATACATATATATGTATACATATATATATCTATACATATATATATATATGCACCATACCTCTCACACTAAGCCAACCACTTTTGGATGTTGGATTTGCCGGGCGATTCCAAGCAGACTTCTACCATAAGTTGAGCTTAATCTCGTGTCTTAGTGTAGTTATAATTAAATTTTCTAATTGGGGTTTACAACATTAATCCTAGCCAATTTGGAAATTGTAACCGTTAGGCTTAACTATCCGATTAAACTAGTTTTCCCCAATCAATGATGGCGCAATAGTTATTTATGTATTTATGACCCTATTTATATCAATCAATTACACTAATTGTTGCAACGGTCACCACATATATTTTCATTTAATATGGATTACATTTACATGTATAATTCCATAAAATGAAAACCATTCAAACACATGAACATTCATTGTAATGTATATTTTGTTGTTTACATAGATTTGGACGGATAATGTGTGTGTGTGTATTATATATATATATATATATATATATGTGTGTGTGTGTGTGTGTGTGTGTGTGCGTTTATAGCTTCCCGCCGTTAACGTAGTTGTTTTTATTTACTATCATTATTATTAAATTAAATGTTTTGGTTCAAAAATATAACCAAACATTCCTTTTTGCATTCAAATCTGAAATGAGGTTCTAATCTAACAAAAGATTGTCAATATAATTATTGTGAATTATGCCTAAAAATTGGAGTAAACACATTTCAAACCACAAGATATATTGTATATATTTTGGAATAGTTGGTGTAAACTACACACAAATATATATATATATATATATGTATGTATGTATGTATTTATATTTATGAGTAAATTTACAGAACTTTCCTTTTTTCCAATTTTGAACATATTTCTTATTGGTTTCAAATAATGTCTTTTTATTTAAAAAGAGAAAAAATGCACAATTACAATAACTGAGTTAAAACCCCAACAAATTTGAACACAAACAGGCTTAATCAAAATAACATAATTTACCATTTAACACTGAAACTACAGATCTGGAATAAAACTACACCTTAACAGTGTTTTATGGGGCTGATTTCCAGATCTACAGTGTTTTGCAATAACCATGATATATTTTCAAACACAATTGTAGGCAATAATATAAACAATTAAGTAAGCCTACAAATTATAATATTATTCAAACTACAAATTTATACTTTTAGATTTTGACATCATTCATAAACAGATCTAATAAGCATTATTTCAGATTTAACAATATTATAAACAGATCTGATAAATGTTAGGCATATATTTAGGATCTAACAAAAAAGAAATAATAAGTTATCATAACTTTGTATATAAATTTCCCACTCACCTGAAAGCATCCAAATCTGAAATCTGAATAATCTTTTAGGCCTACAGTTCCTAAATTCTTACAGACCTACAGTTATTCTGAAAAGGGGATACTTTCGGATTTGTAGATTTACAAGAAAATAGAAAAAGATGGGAGAATCTGATGAAGAAGAGCTTAGACGTCAATTCATACCCTTTTCGACTTGAATCGTATTATCCCTTTTAATTCCATATGGTTTATGTTTGATTGATTGTATATGAACCTATTTTTGATTTAGAATTTGTTTGAAGAGAAAGAGAAATGGCAGAGTTTCACTGTTGCCTACCGATTTGTGCGGAAAAGAATGAGGTCTTACCCCTTTACTTATAGGAGTTGAATTGGCCACGAACCGTTAGATTTGATTAAATAAATATTTGTCCATTTATATAATAATAATAATAATAATATGTATATAATATATATTAACTCATACCCATTTTAACCTAGTCGTCACTGGGCTGCCCACACTCGAAGCAGTCGACCGCTTCTACCAAGGTGTCAACCGCCTTTCATCCGTTTTGCCTAGTGAAGGTAGGTTACAAAAGGAAATAAATATTACATTTATTACGATTTATTATTTCCATTCGTTTTTCATATTTCATCCGTAACTTTTACATATGGACTCCGTTCGCGAAATTCCAAAATGAAAGTTGACCAGAATTCCGAGACAATGCAATGATTAAATTTTTGTAGTCAAATTCCATTGTAATTAAATAAATAATTTATTTATTGTCCAAATTCTGCGTTGTTACATTTTCCCTCCTTAAAAGGAATTTTGTCCCGAAATTCTGACACCTGCTTATCCTATCCTACACAACAAGTTCGTGTACATCCAATTCGCAACCATGTGCGCATGTGCATGGTGTACATAATGCATTTCAACCACAAAACATGTATGCACAACAATTCTAAAGTGCATCTTCCTATATGTATGCATTAAAGTTTTAGAACACCTTTAGAAATATGATGCAAAACATCCTAAATATACTGGCAGCTCTATATGAATGCAAATTTTGAAAATCCTTTTCCATCCGTAACCCCCACACGACTACGAATAGAAGTGTGAAGCAAAAAATTCTACATCCAAATCCTACCATCTAAAATGTTAACGCATCTAATCACTTCCTATTTAATTTCTCCCAAAGTGGAAAAAGGAAATCAAAGCAAAGAATTTTAATGTTTCCTTCGCTTCTTCCCATCCTACAATGGAAATTTTTCCTCGGTTCCCCAAAGTACTCCAGAAATTTCCGTCTCTATACTATAAGGGAGGTTTAGAATAAGATCTAAAACATAAAACGAGTTAATTAACAACTCACGAGCATCGTCGACAAGGTATGGAAATAAGTGTTCCCAAGTCTAAAACGGTTTTTCCCTTGTTGTCATTAATGTTTTTATCGCATCGCTGGTCCTACTACACCGCTAAAATACTCACATAAACCATTCAATAATCTTCGCTACGCCTTTCATGTGACCAAAAATAAATAAAAAATCACATAAATAAATTTCTGCTTTAAAACTTTTTACATAAATCTCTAAAATTTCTTTTTAACACCGTTTCACTTTCCATATGAGATTCGTACGAAAACTAAAATTTTGGTAATTAGTGCTTTGCACCATTCAAATCATCTATTTTAACGTAAAACAGACATTTAAACACGTGCAAACTGTCGTAACCAAAGTCTACGTTTCCGCGCAAACCGAAATAAAAGAAAGTAAAACGGTAAAAATTTAAATTTTAAAAATGATAAAAGTTTTTTTTAAACAACGTTTTTCAAAAGTTTCAAAAATGTATTTTATGGAAACAAACGATTCAAGTCACATGTTGGTGAAAAAAGGAAGTCAGTCATGCAAAAATGAAAAAACCAAAATCACGCACAACAGAACTTAATGAATTTTAGCTTAATAAGGAACAGTGATTAATTACAACCATGACGAAAACAACACAAAATCGGTCCATTGCTAAAATTTATCCAACACGGAATTCTATTTTTCCAGCTCTAGGACAACTATTAGTTATATAAGAAAATGAGATTTCATTTCAACAGATATACGCGAATGGCACAAATATTTACAAACATAGAAATCTCATTAACATAAGCTGTGCGATTTAAACAACACTGATAGTTACAAACACTACAAAAACAAAGATAAAAATGCTGGAAAGGGAAACACACGATACAAGATACAAGACACAAGCTAACATCGACTAAGCACTACAAGATCGTCGATCCCCACAACAGAGACTCGTTCCATTACCATGTCCGTGCCAGGAACGCAGTATGGCTGAGATGCAACTATTCTCGTGCATCTGCCGACGTTGCTCCCTACGGACCTCTTGAAGCCCTGCCTGCATCTGACAGATGGCGATGAGCTCCAAATTGTCATGGCCAGGCTGCTGCGGTAGCAGCGGCGGTGGCTACTGAATAGAAGTGGGAGGTGCGGGAATAGGTGCATTGGGAAGATAAATGCCCATTTTATGGAGAGTGGAGCAGCTAATGGCTGTAGGCACCTTCTTCACCACCGTCTCTCTAGCAAGTCTCACCTAGAAGTGTCGGAAGACACAGGTGAGAAGATGACTATAGGGAAAGTGGCTCCTCGAGGTACCGATGAAAGCTCATGAAGATGGATCAAAAGCACGCTCCCAATTGATGGCTATACCGCCTAGAATAGCATAAGTGGCGCGGCGCACTGAACGATAAATCTGCTCCAAGCTTCCCGTCTTTCGGATGGTGTCGTGCTGAATGATATGCACAACCGCACGAGCGATAAGTCGCAGATTAGCAGTGGTCCAGACTCCCGGGCGGGAGGAGGGGTTCAAGGAAGATACGCTGAAAAATCTGAGGGCCATCCAACTTGATAGCATTCAACTCGGCTTCGACAGCCGAGATACCCAAAATTTCTACCAAATCATCGTCAGTGAACTCGATGTGGCTACCCATGACCTCAGACTGGATGACGCAAGACTCGTCATTGATAATAGCTTCCATCTAGGCATCAAATAGATGGACGCAACGCGGATATAGATTGCGCTCGAAGGTGTCGAAGCGCAAGATCGGTGCTAGGCCTACGACGATAAAAAGCTCCTCCAAACCAAAAGCGGTGAAATCAACGAACTACACCGGTCGACCAAAATGAAAATCATAATTGGTTGTAGCTAGGTAACGCTGAATCATATCCTCAATACGATCTATCCATGCAGCTTTCTGAGGTGTGAGACCGGGGTGTTGAGCGGTGACGTTTTGAGGAGGTTCCATGGAGGGAACGATGAATTAGGCAAACGAAATTACTGATCTGGAGTATAATAGGGTGGAGATCTACACGATAATGATTTTGGTGGTAAATAGGGATGAAAAGTAGCGGAGGTTGCTTTGATGGAGCTTGGAAACAGAGGAGTGTTTGCGATTTTGTTGGAAATGGGGATTGTAACTACCCGCATTTTGCATATTGGAGGATCGTAAAATATATTTTTTAATTCCCTGAGGGTCAGATAATTCTCATATTTTGATATGTTGTTTATGGGGATGCGAGATATGTCCATAATTTTTATCAATTTTATTTGTGACCATTTCCCCCTATCAGTTTTGTATAGGATATAACTTTTGAATAGAATCGATTCAGGTGCTGAGATCAATTTCATTGGAGAGGAAATGACGTTTCCAATTCCGTAGAGTAGTCAGATTAAAGATTTGGTCCAACGATTTGGGAGGAATCGCAATTTTAGTGCTACATAATTTCTAGATAGACTAACTAGTCATTAGTGTGCTGATTAGTGAGGCCGATTAAGGGTAGAGGTTGTTGGCTGTAAATAGAGGGGTAGAGGAAAGGAGAATTATTTAGCTTCTTCATTTCTCTATTTGGTTGAAGTTTGAGATTCTCCCAACTCCAATCAAATATCTCTCCACTTCATTTAGTTCATAGATCTAGGTTAGTAGATTGAAGATCAATATCGAAGAACGGTAGATCGCATCAAAGTGATTGATTCAGAGATCGTTCTTCACTGTCCGGATTTGTAGATCATCGATTTCAAGCTAATTTGTGGATTTGGTGAGTGATAAGCATCACTCGCACAGATTCAATTGAGTATATAGGTTTTTTGAACTTATTTTCATCATTTCAAGTTATTTTTACCTAGATCTATATCATGGTAAGTATATTTTCATTCGAATCACCATGGGATCTAAGCTAGCAACTTATAAAGGTAAATACATGTGTTAATTATTTGATGTGTTAATGTTTGATTGTGTTGTCAAATGGTTGTTTGAAATCATACGAGTTTGAAGTTGATTTGTTTTAAGTATGGATCGAGTGAGCGTGGTTTGTTGCGCAAGAAACTTGGATGGATCGACCATGGAAATCAGATGGATCGGTGGAGTTTCTGCATGGATCGGTCAGTATTATTGATCGACCGAGTTCATGGATCTGTCATTGATTCTGGCATGGATCGGCACTGTGTAATTGTGTTGATCGGCAAGAAAATGTTGGTGGATTGGCATGCCAAAAAGGATGGATCGGCAGCGTTAAAATGCGATGGATAAGCATACTTCCACTGATGGATCAGGAAGGCTTCTATTCATGGATCGAATCAGCCATATTGATGGATCAGCCCGCTTTCTAGCTGGTGGATCGAGAATGGGGTCTTGATGGATTAGTTATGAATAATTTAGTGGACTAGTAGCATTTCTGAAGCGCTGTGGAATCATGGATCAGTCAAGGATGATCCATGATGGATCATGCATGTTACCTACTGAACCACATCATTCTGGAAACGCTGTGAAAGGGTGGATAAAATGTTGTGAATCATTGAATATAGCAAAGGCTGAAACACTGTGGATTGTGATGCATAGCAAAAGATGAAATGTTATATATTAACTATCGACCAAACGAAGTATTTTTTGGCTTGACATTGGACGTGGCTTCGACATAAATTCAAGATGGGATATTCGAATTGTTGTGAGGTGTTCGTTGATCAATGAAATGCAACGAATGCGAAGATGACTCAAGATGATTTGAGCTCGTGGATAATGGTTGCTCAAGATGATTTAATCTTATGGATAGCCGCTGATAATGACGACTAGAGATATTGAAGGCCGAGGGATTATCGTTGTTGTAGGCTCTAGCGCATTCAAAGAAGGGGTACAATAGGGACGCCTAAAAGACTAGATGGTTAGTCGAGTACCCTGGGTATCGATGAAAGGCATATGGAGTTTTGGTAGAACCGGGGTTAGGATTAGCCCATTGATAGATGGCATGAAGATATGGCCAGTCATACGATTAACGATGATTTCAAGACATGATAGCCAGAGCCATGAATGATTATTGTTTTGCTTGTATCGTCTTTCATAGATTGTTCAACATCGGAGGAGACATTTCTTGGGCGCTTATAGGGCTGGCAATTAGAACCGAGAACCGAGAACCCGAACCGAACCGACCCGAAAAGACCCGAACCCGAACCGAACCCGATGGGTCTCGGGTCGGGTCAAGGTGATGAAAAATACCATCAAGACCCGATCAAACCCGACCCGCATAGACCCAAACCCGAAAGACCCGACCAAAAAACATTAAAATATATGTATTTTTAGTGTTATTATTCAATCGGACCCGAACCGACCCGACCCGACCCGAACTTTAACCCGACCCGAACCGAAGCTCGGGTCGGGTCGGGTCCAGATTTTTGAAATGTATAGTTTAGACCCGACAAAACCCGACCCGCCTAGAACCGAGACCCGCTGGGTCGGGTCCAGGTCCATCGGGTCGGGTCTGATTGCCACCCCTAGGCGTTATCTGATATTCGTTTAGGCCTTCGGGGTTTGTGCTTGGGGGTGTTGATATTGATTAGGATGGTCTACGCTACATAATTAGTCGTTATGGCTACTGCTGTTTGTTTTCTGATTTTGTAAAGGCTATTCCTGTCAGATGTGGAGGAGATGGGTCTGGGTTTCTTCTCAGATGATGTTGGTAATGTAGATGATTGATCTAGCTATTCTCGTATACTTTATTGATGATGTTAGATGGTTATTTTATCGCTCATTAAGACTATTGTCTAACTCAAGGTTTTATGTCTCCCTCTTATTACCTTGGGTTGTTTATCTGGTTTTGAATGGGCAGACCGAGTAGTAGGTAACAGATAGTAGATCTTGATGAGGACGAAGCTGCTGAGCGAGGATGAGCAGGGGGCTAGCGTATTATTTTATATTACCTACCATTTTCTTTTTCTGCAATTTGATGTATTCTCTGAGTGAACTGTAGTGAGGTAATTCGTACAGAATTTGATGTTGTATCCAGTTTGATGTTCGGATAATTCTTGATGATATGAAATTTGAAATTCTGCTCAATTCTACTTCACTATTATTACCTGTTATATATGTTCTATTATATTTTATCCTTGTGCTATGAGTTATACAATAGGTTCTACGTTTGTTATCCTACCCTGATGATCGTGCATAGCTGCCTGGAATGTCTTTCAACGCATTATTATTCTTGTAAAGTGCGGTAGTTATGGGCAGTCATCACATTCGGTATCAAAGCTCTAGTTAATCAATTTTAGCCAAATATTGTAGACGTAATGACATATGAGAGACGTAATTGTAGATTTCTGATGGATGTATGCTATATAATAGTGTATAGTATAATAGCGCTTGAACTCCATTTGCAGTTTTTCACATGTACGGACTAATCATTCTATTTTTCAGATTTAGAATGAGTCGTCGAACTTCGAGATATACTGCTAGGGAGGAGACTATTCTGGAGGGGGAGATGGTGGTATACCAGATTACCCAGCTATATTCGAAGCCACGATGGCAACGATCATGAGGAGGGTCCCCGCTCCAGAGACAACCTACAATAGATGTAGTGGTTCAGGTGCAAGTGTCTAGGGTTGTGGACTTTGTGAAGCTATGCAAAACTTCACTACTCTAGGAGGGAAGGCGATTATAGAGATTCAAGGATGGCTTGATACTTGCATTCAGGTATTTGGTGACTTGGGCATTGATGATGCGACAAAGAGGAATCTTGCATCGAGACAACTATAAGATAAAACTATGGATTGGTGGAACTTTGTCACTCTAGAGACTCCAGAGGATGAGATCACGTAGGATCAGTTCCAAGTCAAGTTCGAGACGAAGTTCATTTCTACCGTTCATAAATCTATTCTGTTCAAAAGATTTGTTGAGCTAAAGTAGAATGGTCGACCAGTGTTGGAGTATGTTTCTGAATTTGAAGCTTTGTCCAAGTATGCTCATTCGTATATTAACACTCCTTACCAGAAGAATGAAAAGTTCGTCATGGGCTTGGAAAAATACCATGGGAATCTGCTGGTTAATCATCTAGATGACACTTACGAGAAGATAGTGGAGAAATCTCTAAGGCACGAGAGTTTGTTTCCCAAGAAGAGGTTATTGTTGCAGGTAAGGAGGATCAGAAACCACATCAGGTTGGTAATAACAAAAAGAGGAATTATCAACAACAGAATGGAAAAGATGGCCAGAAAAAGAAGAAAAGCGAGGTGATTTGCTACAACTGCCAGCACTAGAGCCATTATTCAAAGGATTGCAAGAATCCAAAAGCTGAGAAAAAGTGCTGTAAGTGTGGCAAGCCTAGCATAACAAGAAGGATTGTCCAGAACCGTCGAAGGGAAAACATATTGTGAAGGCGTACACTTTGGAAGTTATGCCATCTTCTTCGAGGGCTCCTACGGTGGAGGAGAAAGGGAAGAGTGTTGTCGTTCAAGGTACTCTTTCCATTAGAGATGTTTCAGTTTGAGTGTTGATTGATATTGGAGCATCGCATTCTTTCATTTGTAATGAGCTTGTGTGGTGCTTGGATTTGGAACCCGAGTATTTTGATAGACCATTGATTGTGACTAATCCAGTTAGGGGTTCGTCCATTTTGTGTATGATTTGTTGTGGCCTAGTGCTATCGAGTCATGGTTGCTCCTTTGTGTGTGATTTCTTTGTTTTGAACTTCACTGGGTTTGGGGTCATTTTGGGTATGGACTGGCTTAAGAGGTATGCGGAAAAAGTAGATTGCGAGAAGCTCGAGGTGACAGTCAGGAATGTGGAAAGATGAATTGTGTGATTTGATGTAAGCTAGAAGACAGGGTCTTCGTAAGATATTTAGAATCGCTTGTGATTCCACAGAAAGACTTATCATATGTGTCGATCGCTAGTGAGTTCGATGATGTCTTTGACGAGGTCAAAGGGTTGCCGCTGCGTCGCGGGATTGAGTTCAGGATCGATTTGGTTAAAGGTGTTAGACCTATCATTATGCCTCTTAGGCGGATGGCGCCTAAGGTACAGTGAGAGTTAGAGGTGATAATACGTGAGCTTTTGGGAAAAGGATTCATTCGGAGAAGCATGTCCAAATGGGGTGCACCATTTGTGTTTGCAACCAAGGCTGATGGATCTTTACGACTGTGTGCTGATTTTCATGAGCTGAATAAGGTGACCAAGAAGAACAAGTATCCTTTGCCGAGGATAGATGATTTGTTCGATCAGCTTCACGAGGCCAAGGTGTTTTCTCAAATGGATTTTGCAATGATATTTCACCAGTTGAGAGTGACGAAGTAAAGTTTGCCGAAGACAGTTTTTAGGGAGTCATCCGGTTTATTCGAATGGCTGGCAATGCCATTTGGGTTGACTAACACGCTAGCGTATTTTGTGGATCTTATGAATAGGGTATTCAGGGATCAGTTGAACAAGTTCATGCTTGTGTTCGTGGATGATATTCTGGTTTACTCCTGGAATGAGAAAGAGCATAAGACGCACTTGCGAGTTGTTATAGAAATTTTGCGAAAGCATCAGCTGAGAGCAATGTTTTCGAATTGTCACTTCTAGAAGAGTGAAGTGAGGTTCTTAGTCCATGTTTCTGGAAATGGAGTAACGGTGGATCCCACTAAGATGGCAGCAATCCAGGACTGGGATAGACCTAAGAATGCGACGGAGGTTTGGGGTTTCCTCGGGTTGGATGAATATTATCGTCGGTTTATCAAGGATATCTCCAAGATAGTTGCACCATTAACAGGATTGATGAAGAAGAATCAAGTGTTCACATGGGATGCTAAGAGTGAGCAAGCTTTTGAAATCCTGAAAGAGAGACTAACGAGTGCTCCTGTTTTGACGATTTCAAGTGGGAGTGGTGAAATGGTGGTATACACCGATGCATATGGTACTAGGTTTGGAGCAACGCTGATGTAGAAGGATAGAGTTGTGGCATATGCAAGTAGAAAGCTGAAGCCGCACGGGAGTAATAACCCGACTCATGATTTGGGGTTGGTAGCGATGGTGTTTGCTCTGAAGTTGTAAAGACGTTACCTATTGGGAGTTCGATTCGAGTTGTTTTTGGACCACAAGTCATTGAAGTATCTCTTCTCCCAAAAGGATTTGAATCTTCGGCAGTAACGGTGGTTAGAGTTTCTTGCATCATATGAATTTGGTATGGTTTATACTTCTAGTAAAGGTAACGCAGTGGCAGATGCGTTGAGTCAAAGACATGCAAGTTTGGGAGTTATGCTTTCGGAATGGAAGCACCTCAAGTACTTGGCAAGATTTGATTTCAGGCCTCAATATGAGGTAGAACCTGGATGTTGGCAAGCTTATCGATAAGACCTACTCTCATCGAAAGGATTGGAAAAAGGCAAAAGCGTGATGCAAAGCTTATAGAGATCATCCAGAAGTTGGAACCAAAGGATAAGGAATTCCAATTCGATCGAGTGGGTTGGCTTCGAAAGAAAGGACGACCGGTTGTTACTGATATCGGTGGATTGAGAGATGAGGTTCTGAGAGAATGTCGTCACTCAAAGTTGACGATTCATCCTGGTGGTAACAGATGTATCAGGACATGAAGCGAGCTTACTACTGGGAGGGTACGAAACGGGATGTTGGAAAGTTAATTTCCAAGTGTATGAACAGTCAGTTGGTGAAAGCTGAACAGAAGAATCCAAGTGTATTGCTTCAGCCATTGGAAGTTCCTACGTGTGAATGAGAGCAGATATCTATGGATTTTATTGATGGACTACCTAGAACTAGGGTAGGAAACAAAGGAATTTGGGTCAAAGTGGATCACTTGACCAAAAGTGCAAGGTTTATCCTTGTCATATCGACTAGGACGACATCGAAGTTGGCTGAGCGGTATATTAAATGGTAGTTCGATTCGATGGTATTCCGAAGAGCATAGTGAATGATCGAGATCCATTGTTTACGAGTGCAATTTGGAAGAGTTTCAAGAGACTTTGGGAACTGAGTTATGTTTGAGTACGACTTATCATCCCCAGACAGATGGTCAAACAGAGAAAGTTAACTGGGTGTTGGAAGATCTCCTAAGAGCCCGTGTATTGGACTTTGGGGGATCATGGGAAGATCATTTATATCTAGTTGAGTTTGCATATAACATAAACTATCATTCGAGCATCGGGGTGGCACCATATGAGGCGTTGTATGGTGGAATGTGTAATTCTCTAGCATGTTAGTTAGAGATTGGAGATAAGTTGATACTTGGGCTAGAGATGATCCGAGGAACCTCGGATTATATTGATATCATTCGGCAACAAATGAAGGCAGCCCAAGATCGTCCAAAGAGTTAAGCCGATAAACGTCGAAAAGATTTGGAGTTCGACGTGGGTGATATTGTTTTTGAGAAGATTTCTCCATTGAAGAATGTTGTTTGGTTGGAAAGTAAAGGAAAGTTTGCTCCAAGATTCGTTGGACCTTTTCTGATAGTTGAGCAGATTGGAAAGCTCGCTTATAGATTGGATTTACCCGAGAAGATGTCGAGTGTGCATAATATTTTCCATGTATCATTTCTACGGAAGTGTGTGCATGATTCGAATATGGTGGTATCTCCAGGACAGTACGAAGACCTAGAAGTCGAGTCCGCAGTCACGAAACCTCGTAAGTCGATTCACGTTGTGGGGAATGACACGAAACAACTTAGGAGGAAGGCAGTTAAGACGGTCATGGTGCAATGGAGTAAAGATGATGATGATTGTACGTGGGAAATGGAAGAGAGTATGAAGATGATCCATCCAGAACTCTTCGTTGGTATGACCCATTAATGTCGTGTCACCTTAAAGGGGGAGAGAATATAACGACTCGTATTTTAATTATCGGAGGATCGCAAAATATTTTTGTTAATTCCCTGAGGGTCGGATCGTTCTCATATTTTGATATGTTTTTTATGGAGATGTAGGACATGTCCATAATTTTTATCAATTTTATTTGTGTCCATTTTGACCCTACCAGTTTTGTACAGGGTATAACTTTTGACTAGAATCGAATCAACTGCTGGGATCGATTTCATTGGAAAGGAAATGATGTTTCAAATTCCGTAGAGTGATCACATTAAAGATTTGTTTCAATGGTTTGGGAGGAATCACAGTTTTAGTGCTACACAATTTCTGGACAGACTAATTAGTCACTAGTGGGCTGATTAGTGAGGCCCATTAAGGCTAGGGGTTGTTGGTTGTAAATAAATGGGTAGAGGAAAGGAGAATTGTTTAGTTTCTTCATTTCTCTATTTGGTAGGGGTTTGAGATTCTCCCTACTCCAACCAAATACCTCTCCACTTTATTTAGTTCATAGATCTAGATTAGTAGATTGAAGATCAACATCGTAGAAAGGTAGATCGCATCAAAGTGATTGATTCGGAGAACGTTCTTCGCTATTCTTCTCTGTTCGAATTTGTAGATCATTGATTTCAAGCTAATTTGTGGATTTGGTGAGTGATAAGCATATATCACATGGATTCAATCGATTACACGGGTTGTTTGAACTTATTTTCATCGTTTCAAGTTATTTTCTTTAGATCTATATTATGCTAAGTGTATTTTCATTCGAATCACCATAGGTTCTAATCGAGCAACTTATAATGATAAATATATGTGTTAATTTTTTGATATGCAAGTTATATCCATTTATTCGATCCGTTTATTGTTTAGTCATGGTTCAGTGAATTTCATATGTTTGCTGATGATTATTTGATGTGTAAATGTTTGTTTAATGATCGCTTGATTGTGTTGTCGAATGGTTATTTGAAATCATACGAGTTTGAAGTTGATTTGTTTCAAGTATGGATCAAGTGAGTGTGGTTTTTTGTGCAAGAAACTTGGATGGATCAGTGGAATTTATTGGTCAAGTTCATGGATCGGTCATTTATTCTGGCATGGATCGGCACGATTTAATTGTGTGGATCGGCAAGAAAATGTTGATGGATCGGCATGCCAAAAAGGATGGATCGGCAGCATTAAAATGCGATGGATCGGCATACTTTCACTGATGGATTGGCAAGACATTTATTCATGGATCGGATCAGCCACATTGATGGATTGACCCGCTTTCTAGCTGGTGGATCGGGGATGGGGTCTTGATGGATTGGTTATGAATAATGTAGTGGATCGATAGCGTTTATGAAGCACTGTTGAATCATGGATAGGGAAAGGTTAATCCATGATGGATCGCGCATGTTACCTACTGAACCCCAACATTCTGAAAACGCTGTGAAGGGGTGGATAAAACGCTGTGAACTGTTGAATATAGCAAAGGTTGAAACACTGTGGATTATGATGCATAGCAAAAGATGAAACGCTATAACACCTCATAATTTTAACGACACTAAAGATGATAAATTAAAGAATAATTAAATATATATTCAGAATTAAGTGAAACAGACTGTGCCATTGCGTTTGTCTTGGAATTCTGGTCAAAATAGACACCTGGTTTATGTAAAACGGGCACCCTATGAAGAAGTTATTAAGGTTTGAAGTTTGTATACGCATAAGAAGAATATATATCAATAAAATTAGTCCAGAAATTCAAAATAGTTCAAATTCATGCAGAAGAGGGGAGCCGGAAACTTCCCGCCTATGGGTGTCGACCCCATCAAGGGGGTGTCGACCCATGGGTCGACTCCATAAGGGGGTGTCGACCCCGGAGTCGACACACCAAGGGGGGTCGACCCATTACGGAAGATCTGGGAAGATTTTAGGGTTTTCTGGTGGCTATATATATGACTCCATTTCTCATGTTTTTCTACACAAAAAATAATGGAGAACTAGATGCTGCCTCTGCCCAGATTAAATCAAGTCTTTTCTTCTTTATCAATCAACTAGAGTCACTCAAGTTTAGAGATCTGTGATTCAACATCAGCAATTCCTTTTCTATTTTTCTTAGATCCAATCACAATAAATCTATGTTATTTTTAGATCTAAATATTTAAAAGTAAATCTTAACATGACTATAACTTGGATCTAAGCCTATGACTTTTTGAATCATATCAGATTTGTTATAACCTGTGTATCTATGTCGTTCTGACATGACTATGAACAAGATCTAAGCCTATACCTATAGAATCATGTCAGATCTATCATTATTTGTAGATCTAATTCACTGTTTAGATCTCATCCTGCTTGTCCCTATGATGTTAATGGTAAAATCAGTACTATTGTCACAACAGATATATTATTAGTTGTATATCTAGTTCATTATTTAGATCTCATCATGCCTGTTTATGATATTAAAATCAGTCATGTTATCACATGTTCATCAGATTTGTTCCTTTATGCCTATCTTATCATCATGCCCAACTTTGTCACTGTATGTTTATTAGTTGCTATGCCTATTTTATTGTCATATGTCAATCCTGTTATTGTGATTATTTATGTCCTCTTCCTTCTTATTTTCCCTTTTTATTTTTATAGTCAGGCTACCTTCGAGCCTAGGCATGCCGCTGAAATATGCGAACGTGTAAAATTAGGAATGAAGGGAAAACGTTAAATTTGGGGCATAACTTGTATTGGGAAATTTGGGCATAACTTGAATGTAATACATGAATATGGATTTGGGACATAAACCAAACTTTGATTAAAGACCTTAATTTGGGTCATACGATTCATTATGAACATGACTTGGGAAAGGGGCATGAAAACCTATAATGACATAGGAATAATTGGTTAATAATGAAGATGCCAAGAATTACAGTAATTAGAAACTGTAACCGCGCTTAGACACGACGTTATATTACACTTGCGGTGGAAGTCTGCCCGGAATCGCCCGGCATATCCAGCGACCACAAGTGGTGAATCTAATGTGAGGGGTCTAAGTGCATAAACACGAGACGTGCTAAAACACAAGGTTAAGCTCGACCGGTGGAATAAATCTGCCCGAACCCAACCGGCATAACCAGCATCCACAAGTTGTAGGCTTAATGTGGGAGATCTAGCACATTATAACCATAAATGAATATGGTAATAAACTTGAATACTTAACCTAGTTGAATCCATAGGGATTGTATATGTTAACCTGAGTAGGAGTTAAGTAAACTTGTATGAACAGTGGGAGGGTTAAGTATATATTGGGTTGGTGGGTAATATTTATATATATAAGCCCACAAACTTAACCTGTGGGGTTATCCAATTCTTAACTCTGGTATGGCGCAACCTGTGGAAAACCTAGTGGGGATGCAAGCGTAGGGGGAAGCTTGTATCATCTTGTGTGTAGGACCTGTTTCATTCAGTAACCCATATATAGGTATCAAACGAGTACTCCGAACTAGGTCGAAGTCGGGGCACGCTTACTGGGTTGATTGTAAGAGATCCAAAAGTAGGGGACGGTGTGGGCGGCGCATTACGACGGAGTCATGTGCGTGCATGGGTCCGGCAGAGGAGGTTTAGACGCCGTGACACCTGTAGATATGGTTGTGCACATCCTGAAAACGAAGGGTTGCCACTTTAGGAAGTGGTACATCCTACCGTGGGGCCAACACGGGTATCTATGGAGTAGGGAGTCGATCGATTGGGGTAGTAATTTGGGTACATCTAGACTCCCGTATGTTTAGGAGCCCGTTATTATCCTTAGGGGTAACCCCGACATGTTGGGCTGTCTGTTATTATATGAGGTTAAAACCTCTCACTAGAAGTAAGTGTACCATCTTGTACATGTTGGGGATCATCTCATTCTGGTTATACTAGTCTTGGTGTAGAGAGAAAGAGAAATTATTAGAGAAGAGCAATATATCCTATCATGTTTATCCTATTTACCTTGTCATACCCGCCTTTGATGATGTTCTCTCTCTTATCCGCTTTATATGCCTATCATGATACTTTTACTTATATATATATGCTACAAATAACTGGACTCGCCAGACTTTATGTCTGACCCATCATTCTAAGATGACTATTCATCCAGTTGGTGATAAGATGTATAGAGATATGAAGAGGGTGTTCTTTTGGGTTTGGATGAAGAAATATGTGGAGGAGTTTGTTTCTCAATGTTTGATTTACCAGCAAGTCAAAGCTGAGCTAAAGAAGCCCGGTGGTTTACTTCATCCTTTATAGGTCCCACAGTGGAAGTGGGAGAGCGTCTCTATGGATTTCATAGATGGTTTTCCTAGGTCGAAGAAAGACAACACCAGTATTTGGGTTGTAGTAGACAGACTTACCAAGAGCGCTCATTTCATTCCGGCTAAGAGTAAGAGGACGACAGCATGGTTTGCAGCAGTTTACATTCATGAGATAGTCCATCTTCATGGAGTATCTTCCAACATCGTAAGTGATTGTGACCCCATCTTCACTAGTGAATTTTGGAGGAGCTTGCAAGAAGCATTAGGTACACAATTGTGTTTAAGCACCGCATATCACCCTCAGACCGATGGACAGACAGAAAGTGTGAATAGAGTTTTTGAGGATCTTTTAAGGCTGTGTATCCTAGACTTCGGAGGGACTTGGGAAGAGCACCTTCCTTTGGTAGAGTTCTCCTACAACAACAATCAATCCAGCATTGGCATGGCACCCTTCGAAGCATTGTACTGATGACCCTGTAGATCATCGACTTGTTGGTGGGAATCTGCAGAAAGACTACTACTTGGACCAGATATAGTTAGAGAAACGTCTGAGAAGATTGATCTTATTAGACTGCGAATGAAGACCGCTCAACATAGGCAGAAGTCCTACGCAGACAAGATAAGGACTGACATTGAATTTGAGGTGGGAGACATGGTTTTTATTAAGGTATCACCTTTGAGGAATGTGGTTCGCTTTGGATCTGTAGGGAAATTGGCACCAAGATTTGTAGGGCCATTTCCCATCACAGAAAGGATTGGCCAAACGGCCTATAGAGTAAAGCTACCTAAGAGACTATCTGGTGTTCACGATGTTTTCTACGTTTCTCATTTTCGGAAGTGCTTGCATGATACCGCCGAAGTAGTTGAGTCGAGTATACTAGAGGAAATAGAGGTAGAACGGGAGGCGACATTTAGGCGAGTTCCTACCCGTATCCTTGGATCAGAATTTAAGAAGCTACGCAATAGAGAAGTCAAGTTGATGAAAGTTCAGTGGCGAGATAACCCAGAAGATGCAACTTGGGAGATCGAAGACAAGATTCGCGATTCGTACCCTTTTCTTTTCGAGGGTATGTTCTTAACTTCCTTTCCAAAGCTTTTATTTACGCTTGCTTCGACCCTTAGATAGGAACCCCATGAATGTAAACATGTGTTTGAGACATGTTATGTTCAATGGATGCAAGTGGATGAAAGTGGTTGCTAGTGGTTGCTCGTGGACGCATATACACACACATTAGACACTAGATCGACTCAATCACTCTCATACTGCATATGGATGTGTGTGCATTTTTCTTCTTTTTATGGATGTATCATCATATAGATGTTGCATTTGGTCGGATAATTGTGGACACATATAGAACTCACATGTTATAATAGGATTATTTGCATACATGATGGATTCATGGCACTAACATACATTGCATTAAGGAGGTCGACTGAATCAGTTTACCGCCTGATCTTTTGCATTTGTATGAGGACATATACACACACCTTTGCATATGTTCATATAAGCATTAGAAGCCTTTAAGTACAATGGATGCTCGTGATTGATGGATGAGTAGATGGGTGAAGGATGGTAGGATATACGTTCTTCTTAACTTAGAGATTTCGGGGACGAAATCCTTTGAGTAGGGGAGAATGTAACACCCAGTAATTTTAACAACACTAAAGATGATAAATTAAAGAATAATTAAATAAATATTTAGAATTAAGTGAAACGGACTGCTCCATTGCGTTCGTCTCAGAATTCTGGTCAAAATAGACACCTGGTTTGCGTAAAACGGACACCGTAGAAGTTATTAAGGTTTGAAGTTTGTATACGCATAAGAAGAATATATATGAATAAAATAAGTCCAGAAATTCAAAATAGTTCAAATTCACGCAGAAGAGGGGAGTGGGAAAACTCCCGCCCATGGGTGTCGACCCCATCAAGGGAGTGTTGACCCATGGGTCGACCTCATAAGGGGGGTGTCGACCCCGGGGTCGACCGGGTCGACACACCAAGGGGGGTCGACCCCTTACGATAGATCTGGTCAGATTTTAGGGTTTTCTAGCGGCTATATATATGACTCCATTTCTCATGTTTTTCTACACCAAAAATAATGGAGAACTAGATGCTGCCTCTGCCCAGATTAAATCAAGTCATTTCTTCTTCAGCAATCAACTATAGTCATTCAAGTTTAGAGATTTGTGATTCAACATCAGCAATTACTTTTTTATTTTTCTTAGATCCAATCATAGTGAGTCTACGTTATTTTTAGATCTAAATATTTAAAAGTTAATCTTGACATGGTTATAACTTAGATCTAAGCCTGTAACTTTTTGAATCATATCAGATCTGTTATAACTTGTGTATCTAAGTTGTTCTGACTTGACTATGAACT
Organism: Allium sativum; assembly: GCA_030737875.1. Classification (NCBI taxonomy): domain Eukaryota; kingdom Viridiplantae; phylum Streptophyta; class Magnoliopsida; order Asparagales; family Amaryllidaceae; genus Allium; species Allium sativum. Next base: position 650,019,288 of record CM060915.1, read on the forward strand.
AAATCTAAACTATACCTATTGAATCATGTCAGATATATCATTATTTGTAGATCTAATTCACTATTTAGATCTCATCCTGCCTATCCTTGTGATGTTAATGGTTAAATCAGTACAATTGTCACAATTGATCTGTTATTAGTTGGATTTCTAATTCATTGTTTAGATCTCATCATGCCAGTTTATGATATTAGAATCAGTACTGTTATCACATGTTCATCAGATCTGTTCCTTTATGCCTATCTTATCATTATGCCCAACTTTTTCACTGTATGTTTATTAGTTGCTATGCCTATTTTACCGTCATATGTCAGTCCTATTATTGTGATTATTTTTGTCCTCTTCCCTTCTTCTTTTCCCTTTTTATTTTTATATCCAAGCTACTTTCGAGCCTAGGCATGCCGCTGAAATATGCGAACACATAAAATTGGGAACGAGAGGAAAACGTTAAATTTGGGGCATAACTTGTATTGGGAAATTTGGGCATAACTTAAATGTAATACATGAATATGGATTTTGGGCATAAACCAAACTTTGATTAAAGACCTTAATTTGGGTTATATGATTCATTATGAACATGACTTGGGAAAGGGGCAATATGATTCATTATGAACATGACTTGGGAAAGGGGCATGAAAACCTATAACAACATAGGAATAATCGGTTAATAATGAAGATGCCTAGAATTACAGTAATTAGAGTCTGTAACCGCGCTTAGACACGAGGTTAGATTAAACTTGTAGTCGAAGTCTGCCCGGAACATCCTGACATATCCAATGACCACAAGTGGTGAACCTAATGTGAGGGGTCTAAGTGCATAAACATGAGATGTGCTAAGGCACGAGGTTAAGCCCGACTGGTGGAAGAAGTCTGCCCGGACCAAACCGGCATAACCAACATCCACAAGTTGTAGGCTTAATGTAGAAGGTCTAGCACATTATAACCATAAATGAATGTGGTAATAAACTTGAAAACTTAACCTAGTTGAATCCATAGGGATTGTATATGATAACTTGAGTAGGGGTTAAGTAAACTTGTATGAACAGTGGGAGGGTTAAGTATATCTTGGGTTAGTGGGTAATATTTATATATATAGGCCCACAAACTTAATCTGTGGGGTTATGCAATCTTTTACTCTGGTATGGCATAACCTGTGGAAAACCTAGTGGGGATGTAAGCGTAGTGGGAAGCTTGTATCATCTTGTGTGTGGGACCCGTTTTAGTTAGTAACCCATATGTAGGTATCAAATGAGTACTCCGAACAAGGTCGGAGTCGGGGCACGCTTACTGGGCTGATTGTAAGAGAACCAAAAGTGGGGGACGGTGTGGGCGGCGCATTCCGATGGAGTCATGTGCGTGCATGGTTCCGGTAAAGGAGGTTTAGACGCCGTGACACCTGTAGATATGGTTGTGCACATCCTGCAAACGAAGGGTTACCACTTTAGGAAGTGATACATCCTACTATGGGGCCAACACATGGTATCTACGGAGTAGGGAGCCGATCAATTGGGGTAGTAATTAGGGTACGTCTAGACTCTGGTATGTTTAGGAGCCCGTTATTATCCTTAGGGTTAACTCCAGTATGTTGGGTTGCCTATTATTGTATGGGGTTAAAACCTCTCACTAGAAGTACACCTAAGTCTACCATCTTATACATGTTGGGGATCATCTCATTCTGGTTATACTAGTATTGGTGCAGACAGAAAGAGAAAGTATTAGAGAAGCACAGTATATCCTATCATGTTTATCCTGTTTACCTTGTCATACCTGCCTTTGATGATGTAATCTCTCTTATCCGCTTTATATGCCTGTCATGATACTTTTACTTATTTATATGCTAAAAGTAACAGGGCACACCAGACTTTAGGTCTGACCCATTTTGTTTCCTCTTCTTTCTCTTCCGTTCCCCCTGGTTCTCAGGGTGGGAATACTCAAGCTTGATCAGGACTTTGCTTTCATCTTGCTTGGAGCTGCTTAGATGTACTGCTTGATTTCATATCTCTCTAATATGGTTATGTTTTGGGGATTATTCTTCTTCTATTATTGTACTATGATGTTTTAAGTACAAGACAGAATTTTAGTGATGTACTGGGTTTTATGCATTTCAGACATATGATGTAACTATGTTTTGAACTACGATGTTTTCTACTTAATAAAATTTTAAATTCCATTGCTATTTTATATCTGTCTTGTAATGTTTTTGCTTCTGTTTACCTATAACGCTTCACGAAACTTAATGCATTCTCTTAAAGAGTGACATTAACGGACGTGGGGTGTCACAAACGCTGTGTATTGACCATCGACTAAACGAAGTATGGTTTTGGCTCGACAATGGACGCGGCTTCGACATAAATTCAAGATGGGATATTCGAAGTGTTGTGAAGTGTTTGTTGATCGATGAAATGCAACGAATCTGAAGACGACTCGAGATGATTTGAGCTCGTGGATAATGGCTGCTCAAGATCATTTGAGCTTATGGATAGTCGCCGATGACTAGAGATATCGAAGGTCAAGGGATTATCATTGTTGTAGGTTCTAGCGGATTCAAAGCAGTGGTTCAATAAGGACACCTAAAAGACTAGATGGTTAATCGAGTATCCTAGGTATTGATAAAAGGCCTAGATACGTATCGATGAAAGGCGCATGGAGTTTTGTTAGAACCGGGGTTACCATTAGCCTCTGACGTATGGCATGATGATATGGCCAGTCATACGATTAACGATGATTTCAAGGCAGGATAGGCAGTGATAGCCAGAGTCATAGATGATGATTGTTTTGCTTATATCGTCTAACGTAGATTATTCGACATCGAAGGAGACATCTCTTGGGCTCTTGTCTGATGTTGGTTTAGGCCTTCGGGGCTTGTGCTTGGTGGTGTTGATATCAATTAGGACAGTCTACGCTGGATAATTAGTTGTTATGACTACTACTGTTTGTTTTCAACCTTTTGTAAAGGCTATCACTATCAGATGTGGAGGAGACGGGTTTGGGTTTCTTCTTTGATGATGTTGGTAGATTAGATAATTGATCTACCTATTCTCATATACTTTATTGATGATGTTAAATATTTGTTTTGTCACTCATTAAGACTATTTTCCTACTCAAGGTTTTATGTCTCTCTCTTATTAACTTGGGCTGTTCATCCGATTTTGGATGGGTAGACTGAATAGCAGGTGACAAGTAGTAGATCTTGATGAGGAGGAAGCTGCCAAGTGACGACCAACAGGAGGCTAGCGTATTATTTTCTATTACCTACCATTTGCTGTTATCCGCTGTTTGATGTATTCTTTGAGTGAACTATAGTGAGGTAATTTGTACATAATTTGATGTTGTATCAGGTTTGATGTTTGGATAATTCACGATGATATGAAAGTCTGAAATTCTGCTCAATTCTGCTTCACCATTATTGCCTGTTGTATATGTTTTATTACATTTTATCCTTGCATTGTGAGTTATACGATAGGTTCTGTGTATGTTATCCTACCCTGATGATCGTCCATAACTTCCAGGCATGTCTTTTAGCGCATTATTCCCTTTGTTTAGTACGGGAACTATGGGTGGTTATCACAAGCATGGGGGAGGAAACATCAGTGGAACAATATATATATATATATATCATTCCAGTCTGTTTCGGGTCAGGCTATTGGCCATGCCCCCATAAGGGGGAGCGGTCGACCTGACCCATTAAGGGCGGTCGACTACTTGCCTCCAAACGGGCGCAGTATGAACCTCGGCCCAACGGCTTGAATAAATTATATAAAAATTATAATAAGAATCCCTATAACGTCTAAATGACTTCCGAATCCAACTGAATTCTCGCGTTGACTTCCACCATTTGTCGAGTCGAGGAATTAAATTTCTAATGTCTTTTTCCCTGCCTCTGAACAGTTGTGACCACCAAACGAACGAACGAATTTTAGAGTAGAAAATCTACTAGAAATCCGAAATAAAAATTAAACGGATTTTCCCCCTTAACTAGCTGACATAAAATTAAACGATTCGAAATAAAATATCCTAAAATCCGAATAATGGATTTTTCTTAACCTTTTCAAAGGTAAATTAAAACTTTCAAAAATGGAATTTAATATAACTAACGGTTTTGTACTTAGATAGAACAATTACGCATACTTTTATGAAGCCTTTAAACCATTATTTGACTGGTTACTAAACCAAGAGGTGGACTCCAAACTACGAAGTTTAATTACTTGTGTGTGTCTACCTAGCCACTTAATGCCTCACTGTCAAATGATAGATAAGGATGGATCCTCTCGCTCACTTAAGACCCTAAGAGGACCTGTTGGTCATTTAATACCTCTCGATGGTTTATTCAATGTTATTTCAAACTAGAGGACACTAGCTACAGGTCCTACTAATTAAGGCTTCTGTCATTCACGCATATAAACCCATACCCCGCATAAGGCAAGAAATGGTATCTCATCGCTTAAGATCAATAGGACTAGGTAGACGACATCTTACCATTTATGACCTTCCTATGGTGGAATAACATTGTTACCATCTATATGACCTTATTGGATAATCTCCTAGATGCTTAATACTTTCCGTAGGACAGGAAGCCCTATGGAATGACCATACCAAACATTTAAATCCAGGTTTAGGTAGGATTCACATTTAAGACCCCCTAACTAGAGAACCTAAACCCAGGTAGACTTCTCGACCCAAGTCACTTAAGACCCAAGGAAGTGGATTATTTGTGAATATTATCAAGCTTATACCCAATTAGCCTGTAATGCTTTCATTTATGGGAGATGGGCTACGCGATCACCTAATACCTTTTTATAAGTGGATCTATCCACTTAAGACCTTAATCCCAAAATAGGCTACGTTATTCAATTATTCCCACTAGTCTCTCTTTACGGCAATATCATACGTACATAAACTAACTATTGTCACGGGTTCCTATCGTTAATAATATCTCACATCAGTTGGACATATATTCGATTGCTGGAAAGTGCAAACTTCTGTCGAATAAGGTAACTGACCTTGCATCATTAACCTATCGAGTCCAACAATAATTTTTAATTATAAGTTCTACATTAACTAGATAAAATAAGGAAAGTTATATCCTTCTTAGCCCACGATATTTATTTAATTATTTCCCTTATTGGACTTAGTAACTAAATAATCAACCCATAAACACCCTTTTTATTTCATTTGTTCTGTTTAATAATGTTATTGCCATTATGACCATCACGGTCATATTTTCCTAAGGCATTAATTACCCTTAATTATCAGTCTCGAAATTTTTATTTGTTGTACCCCCAACAGACATTTCTAGTTTATTAATTTATTTTCTGTTTTGTGTGTGTGTATGCACCAGACCCCTCATATTAAGCCGGCCACTTGTGGACGCTGGATTTGTCGGGCGGTTCCTGACAGACTTCTACCACAAATTGAGCATAACCTCATATCTTAGTGCAGTTATAATTCAATTTCCTAATTAGTGTTTACAGCATTAATCCTAGCCAATTTAGAAATTATAACCATTAGTCTTAACTACCCGTTAAACTTGTTTTCCCCAATCGATGATGGTTACAATAATTATTTATTTATGACCCTATTTATAACAATCAATTGCACTAATTGCTACAACTGTCGTCGCATATATTTTCATTTAATATGGATTACATTTACATGTTTAATTCCATAAAATGAAAGCCATTGAAACACACAAACATTCATTGTAATATATATTTCGTTGTTTATGTAGATTTGGAAGGATAATGTGTGTGTGTGTATGTATATATGTATGTATGTATATATATGTATATATGTTTAGTTTCGTGCTGTTAACGTAGTTATTTTTCTTTATTATCATTATTATTAAATTAAATGTTTTGGTTCAAACTAATAACCAAACATTCCTTTTTGCACTCAATCCTGAAATGAGGTTCTAATCTTACAAAAGATTATCAACTATAATTATTGTGAATTATGTCTAAAAATTGAAATAAACACATTTCAAACCACAAGAAATATATATTATGTATATTTTGGAATAGTTGGTGTAAACTACGCACAAAAATATATATATATATATATACGTAAATTTACAAAACTTTCCTTTTTCCCAATTTTGAACATGTTTCTTATTGGTTTCAAATAATGTCTTTTTATTTAAAAAGAGCTAAAAGGAACAATTACAATAACTGAGTCAGAACCCCAACAAATTTGAACACAAACAGGCTTGTACCTTTTTATCAAAATGACATAATTTACCATTTAACACTGAAACTATTGTTCCAGAATAAAATTACATCTTAACAGTGTTTTTTGGGACTAATTTCCAGATCTACAGTGTTTTGTAATAACCACAATATATTTTCAAACATAATTGCATTCAATAATATAAACAATTAAGTAAACCTATAAATTATAATATTATTCAAACCACAAATTTACACTTTTAGATTTTGACAACATTCATAAATAGATCTGATAGGCATCATTCAGATTTAACAATATTATCCACAGATTATATAAATGTTCGGCATATATTCAAGATCTAACACAAAAGAAAAAATAAGTTATCATAACTTTGTATATAAATTTCACACTCACTTGAAAGCATCCAAATCTGAAATCTGATTATTCTTTTAGGCCTACGATTCCCAAATTCTTACAGATCTATAGTTATTCTGAAAAGGGGATACTTTTAGATTTGTGGTTTTGCAAGGAAATAGAAAAAGAGGAGAGAATCTGATGAAGAAGAGCTTAGACGTCAGTTCATACCCTTTTACACTTGAATCTAATTATCCTTATTAAATCCATATGGTTTATGTTTGATTGATTGTATATGAACCTATTTTTGATTTAGAATTTGTTTGAAGAGAAAGGGAAATGATAGAGTGTAACGACCCAAAATTTTCGGTCATTTAAAATTGAGTATTAAAACTCTTTTTAAATATTATATTTGGATTATTAATGGATTTTAATATAGAATTCATTTATAAAACGATGACTAAACGTTTTAATTTATATTAAATTATAAAGCGAACTCGTAACATCGCGGTAGTTCGTAATATTGAGTTTTGAACTTAATTTAATATACAGAATCCGTTTTATGTCGGAATTCTATGAAACAAGAAACGTTAGAATCTATTATATTATAATTTTCTAATGAAAGAGAAAAATCAAGAATTTATCTCACAGATTGTGCATTATGTCCAAATCAAATTTTAAAATAGTCACTAAGGAATTCGTTTATAAATTATAATGTTTATTTAATAAATTAATAGGGATTTTTATATAATTTGTACATCGTTTAACTCGAAATTTATAATGTTCAGTTATAATTCCGTATTGGTTGAATTTGAAGCTGTATACTGTTTCATTTGAATATATTCGACAATAATAATTTATTATTATTAAATTTAATTGCTTTGGAATTTAGTTATATTTCATCGATATAATATAAGCCTTATAAATAGCTATTTTCCAAACATCCTTCATTTTCGACGAAACGAATTTTATTGGAATACATATAGCTCATTATTACTAGATTTCCAGTTTGGATCTGATAAATAAACTAAAATTTAAATAACATCATGGTGCAAACGGAGTCGGATTTCAACGAAATTAATTTCACTGGACCTGGAACGTCAAGACGTAGCGATACGTCCACTTTCATTTCGTTTGGATTTCGTATATATCGGTACGAATATAGAGCGCTCAACGACAAATAACGGTAGGGCCTAATAATCGTACAAAACAGAACGCATCATCAAATAAATTGGGCGGCCTATTTTATACCTAACGTCGACCTAATCTGATATAATATTTCTAAGTTTGATATGAAAACACACCACATGCCACCCATATAAATGCAACGCAGCAACTAAGTACAACTCATAAGTTACACCTTATATAATGTAATATGACAATTGCATGCAAACCTATTGCTGCTCCATCAAACAGCTACCTTAACCATCAAGCCTATATGAAAATAAGATGCAAACCCATCATATATTTTGAAGCTACGTACATGCCAGTTTTGGAGAAATTCCACCATGCACATGCTTGTTCGAATTTGCAGCTACCCTACATCCTACACACATGCCTACCTCGTACCATCAAAAATGACGTTGATCTTATCTATATTTTCCTCCTTGTGTGTGTGTGTATATATATATATATATATATATATATATATATATATATATATATATATATATGGCCAATTCGTTCATTCTTCCTTTTAATGCAAGACACAGGAGAAACTAAAATGAAAATCATGTCTTTGAAAATAATATAGAAAATCCAACAACTTCCTACAAATTACAAAGCCTATATACATGAATTTCTGGTTTTTTTCCCTTCGATCCTATATATATCGAAAGGTGTGATCAACGTTGGTACTTTTGTGTTTTTCCAATCGGGTTTAGGGTTCGGCTATGTAGGGATTTCAGATGAAGCTGGGTGATATGAAAGACAACATGGTGTTCAAGAGGAAGAGGCTCATGCTATGGGAATTTTGGGTGAATTTCCATGAGTTTTTATATCGACGCTTTTCTGGTGGTTACTGTAGGCGGTGGAACGACGTGAGGTGCCGACAAGGTGGGTTTGATGATGATGGGGAGGAGAGGACTAGGATGTGAAGTTTGATTGTGGACTTGGTTTTCGATTTAATGGATGATCGAGGAGGAAAGGAGTGACCAAGTTTGGCCACAGGTATACAGGAGTACGATTTTTAAATCTGGAAGAAGAGGAGAGGAAGTATTATAGGCGAGAGTGGGTTTTTAATGGGTATGGGCCTTAATATAAAAAAATATAAAAAAACAAGGAAAAGGAAAAGAGAGGATTGAAGGGAGTCGTCCTGTCTGTTTTTGGGCAGAAGAAGTGTTGTGATCGTATTGGAGAAGACTACGACCTGGAGCTGATTTGGTCAACAATGGAAGCTACCGATTTTTTTTAATAAAGTTAAACGTTTATTTAATTTTATTAAAATGACTTGTTTAAACGATAGAATAAAATCAAGGTGAGTATAACTCACTCACTTGTCCCACTTATATTTTATATAAGTCGTGTTTAATATTTGTATGATATTTTTGCTAATTTTTGGATGATTTGATGATTATTCTGATATATGCTGATATTTTTATATAGCTGAATTAAATTAAACATTCGTTTAATTTAATCAAAACAAATTGTTATTTTTAACAACTAACAGTGATATCAAAGCATAAGGTTTAGTAATAATCATGGCTACGTGGCGTAACTCAATAGAGATAGGGTTAGTAATACCCTAGATTGAATTTAAGTGTGTGTGTGTGTATATATATGAGAGAGGGTATTAATTTGTAGATTTTATAAAAAGGTTTTATAGTTTTGTAAAGATGGTAAATAAAATAATTTTATCCAAATCATATCCTATATAAAAGAAATATTTTTTCTTAAATTATAGTAGTATTGGTCCAAATTCAAATGGGATTGGGAATTTGAATAATTTAATATAATCAGAAGAAATTCACATATAGAATTTGTGAATAAGAATTTTAATATGAAATAAATTAGAATTTAACTTAAGGATAAGTTAAATAAATTTAGAAAGGAAAATGGAATGACTTGGTTATGTTGATTGTGCCTTATATGTTTATTGGATTCTAGATTGGTTAAAAAAAATTCATCAACAGTTAAATATGAATTGAATACTAAGAAAATAAGTTTCAATATAATGAATTGGAATAGAATCACTTATGAAATGAAACTAAATGATTTAAACTTGTATTTTTTATTTGCATTGTAAACTGTGTTAGCGCAAGTTAGAAGAGGAAGAGCTATTAGTTGCTTTGCTTCATGATTAGTATATTGGTTTCCCGACAAATAGGTAAACCCCATGGCTGATTTTATACCACTAAGTTGGGTAGTCGCTTACTTAGCTTTTGTTTTCTTTTGATCGATGAGAAGCCCAAAATGACATTTCAAGTTATTCTGATTGAGCCCTATAGAGGAGGTAATGACGAATTTTTCGTAAATTTATAAAACTTGGAATATTTTTGACAATAACTTTCAAAACACGAAACTATATATTTATAGTTCGAAAATAATTGGGTTTGGAGTATTCTTCTTACCTAGTAAGTTCGGGGACAAAATTCTTTTAATAGGGAAGAATGTAACGACCCGCATTTTTTCAGTCATTTAAAATTGAATATTTAAACTTGTTTTAAATATTATATTTGGAATACTGATGGATTTTAATATATAATTCATTTATAAAACGACAATTGGACGTGTTAGTTTATATTAAATTATAAAACAAACTCGTAACGTCACGGTAATTCGTAATATTGAGTGTTAAACTTCAATTGAATATACAGAATCCGTTTTAAGTCGGATTTCTGTGAAATGAGAAACGTTAGAATCTATTAGATCATAATTTTCTAATGAAAGAGAAAACTCGAGATTTTATCTTATAGATTGTGAGTTATGTCCAAATCAAATTTTAGAATAGTCCTTTTTGAAATCGTTTATAAATTATAACATTTATTTAACAAATTAATAGGAATTTTCACATAATTTGGACATCGTTTAACTCAAAATTTATAATGTTGAGTTATAATTCCATATTGGTTGAACTTGAGTTGTATATTATTTCATTTGAATATATACGACAATAATAATTTATTATTATTAAATTTAATTGTTTTGGAATGTAATTATATTTTATCGATATAATATAAGCCTTGTAAATAACTATTTTCCAAACAACCTCTGTTTCCGACAAAACGAATTTTTTGGAATATGTATAGCTCATTATTGCTAGATTTCCAGTTTGGAGCAAATTATAGTTATTTTGTGGACTGGAAAAATTTAAAAGGTGAACCAATAAATAAACTGAAATTTAAATAACGTCATTGTGCAAAAGGAGTCGGATTTCAACGAAATTAATTTCATTGGATCCGGAACGTCAAGATGTAGCGGTACACCCATTTTCATTTCGTTTTGAGTTCATATATATCGGTATGGATATAGAGCGCTCAACGACAAATAGCGGTAGGATTTAATAATCATATGAAAACAGAATGCCTCATCAAATAAATCGAGTCGACCTATTTTATGTCTAATGCCGACCTAATCTAATATATTATTTCTAAGTTTGATATGAAAACACACCAATGTCACCCATATAAATGCAACGCAACAACTAAGGACAACTTAGCAAGCTACACCCTATATAGTGTAATATGACAATTGCATGCAAAACTGTTACTGCTCCATCAAACAGCTACTATAAACCATCAACCTTACATGAAAATAAGCTGCAAACCCATCCTATCTATTGAAGCTACGTACATGCCAGTTGGAAAAAAAAATCCACCATGCACATGCTTGTTCGGATTTGCAGCTACCCTGCATCCTACACACACATGCCTACCTCATACCGCCGAAAACGACATTGATCTTATCTATATTTTTCCTCCTCTTATACATATACATGGCCAATTCATTCTTTCTTCATTTTAACCCAAGACACAGGAGAAACTAAAATGAAAATTGTGTCTTTGAAAAAAATATTGAAAATCAAACAACTTCCTACAAATTACAAAACCATATACTTGAATTTCTGGATTGATTTCCTTCGATCCTATATATATGTATATATATCGAAAGGTACGATCAATGTTGGTACCGTTGTGTTTGTCCGGTCATGTTTATGGTTCGACTGTGGAGAGATTTCAGGTGGAGCTGGGTGATATGAAAGGCGATGCGGTGTTTAGGAGGAAGAGGCGCACACTATGGGAATTTTTGGTGAATTCCATGTGAAACGACCCAAACTCGCCCGTAAGGGAAAGCCCGGATTGAGTTGAGAACACGACAAATCAGAATGCAAACAGAAGAACATTTCATTGTTATTACAACAATTACGTCAGAGTACAAGAATATAACTGAGTATGAATAAATAATATACATTTGGTAAATATCAGAGATTTAAATTATAATGCAGCGGAAAAATAATACATAACACAACTAGAAGAAATACACGGATACAAAGCTTTCCGAATATAGCTTCAGCTGTAAATCCAGGATCTTGTGGAAATAATATCTGCAAAACCAAAACTACTAGCCGCTCGTGTGGAAAATAGGGGCACCTGGAGTTTAGGTTAAAGCAATAAACTCCAGGTCAGTCATGGGACAGGTGTGAGAACTAAAACAGTTATTTAAAACTTTACTTTACAAATAAAGTAAATCAAGGGACCACGCCGTATAACACGGAACGTGTTTCCTCCCAAGAATACCGGTGCATATAACAAACCGCACAATGCTTTTTGAAAAATGAAGCTATTATAAGACTCAGGTCCCATCACACAATGAAACGCAAGCCGGAGGATAGAGCTTTCCCTTATAATAGCCAAATATGCTTGGTACGTTTAAAACAAATCATTTGATACTATTATAAGTGCATAGTGTATAAAACAACTTCAAATATAAATGTATCAATCATAGACGACATGGGTACCATATATCATGTCGCCATACTAGTTCTACAAGTAAAACCCAAAAGTCGTGTATTGGAAATTGGATTTCCGTCACGAGTCGAGGCAAGGGATGTACTCCTCGCTGACTTCGAGACACTCTAGCAAATGCCTCAGGGTTACACACCGCAGGGCAACCTTGGATCCTCCAAGGCCGGTCCACACATACTTTAGTGGATTAGTTATTCCTGAACACACGTTTCCCGGTCCTATAGGACCTATCCATCGGCTCCGTAGTAACCGATATATCTGAGGCGCCTCACTATCCATCATCCACATAGGTAAAAACAAATAAATGTCTAGGCTCCATACCATGACACCACCCATAGCTAGAAGGAAACGTCGTGCACTCCTTGTGTCCCTTATCCTGTTTTTGACTCATACCGAGGTGTGAGGCTCGCGAATTAACGTTATACACAAAACTATGTTATTTAAAGCCGTGCTTTGATCATCAACCACAAGACTCTGCTTTTCAACAGAAGCTTTGATCATTTGCATCTCAGCATGCCACACTGACAATTCACGCTATGCGACTGATGTCTATTGACATATAACCTCTAAGCTTGTACGTCTCAGAGAAAGGTGTTAAGCAAGAGAATAAATTCTCTGCCATTAAATAGATATATATTTAATAGAAATCAATTAACACATAATAAAATCCAATGTTAGACACACATCCATTTACTACTTCGTTCTGGGTTTGAACGAAACCGGAGGCACCTTATTCCTCATCCCGTATGTCCAATATAGGAGAGAGGTCCTCACATATCCGGTCGATCCCCAAGTACGTCTGGACGATCACCACTTATTACCTTGTCTTGGGTGTACAGCCCAATCAAGACATCAGTAATCATCCAAACGATGTGAAGACCTCCGGTCTTCAACCATTGTCTTCATCATCGACTTATCGTCGAATCAATTATTCAGAATGGGTATAAACCCGGCCTTTCCGAATAATTCACGTATCTTATAATCAAGTGATATAAAAACACAACATACGCCTCATTCCAATTCAGAATATTCTTTTATTCAAATATCCACATTCTTAGGGAAAGGTTCCCATTAATTTTATCAAAGATAAATTCTTTTAAATTTATTCTTTAATCTTCCTTTGGATATCATTTCAAAAGATTTCATTATCTTTTCAATTCTAAACCAAATTAAGGTTTATCCAACTAGTCGGGATTAACGAGCCATATCGAAGTAATCGTTTCTTTTATTATCCCAATCCCAACCTATTCATCCCATGGAGCAAAACCGGTGATACTCCATATTTAACACCATTGTGTTATCGGTAAAGTTAATTACCATTTCCCGTTCAAATCTAATTAAAGATTTAACTATGCATGGAGAAAAACTGGTGATACTCCATTCTCGATCATTCCCCAAATTTGATAATTTAAATTATCACATTCACATTCAATCTAATCAAAGATTCATTAAAACTCCACTTAGTTTTAATCTTCCCAAAAATCAATATTATTGATTATTCAACTTTCGGAAAATAAACCTGCCACATAGACAATCTACACCATACCATTGATTTCTGCCGATATATAACCTCTAAGCTCATACGTCTTAGAGAAGGGAGTTAAGAAAGAGAATAAATTCTTCGCCACCAAACAGATATATATTTAGCAGAGATCAACAATACAGTTCGAAATACAATGTTAGACAAGTAATCCTGTCTTTAACTGGGTTAAAGAACTAATGTTGTTTAAAACACAGTTCACGATAAACCCAAAATCACATTCCATTAATTTTGGAATCTTCATGGAAAACAGATCAATATATATAATCGATATCAATTTCCGTATCCGACTAATGATATAAATGGAATAACGACAAAGCCTTTTAAATTCCATATACATTAACAGTCTTCCTCCACAAAAGCTCACTTCGATTATTACCAAATCGAATTCCATTCCATTCCAATTTATTTTATTAAATTGGACAACTTTACTTTGGAAAATTCCAATAATCTTAATTAAAAGATTTATAAATTCCAAATCACATTTCACTGTTAATCGGGTTAAAGAACGAATGTCGTTAAAAACACAGTTCACAATAAACCCAATTCACATTCCATTTTATTCAAATTACCAAATATAATTGGAAACTCTAATAATCTTAACTAAAAGATTTTTTATTTTCACGCGGGGTTTAAGAACAGTGTTATTTAAGATACCATTCATGACAAACCCAAAATCCAATTTGATATTAAATATAGGGCTCTAAACAGAAATTATATCGGCTTATATTCAATATCAAATTCTGAAACCAACACATATTGTATGGGGAATAACGATATATATCTATCTTACAAATTCCTCCACAATATCCGTATAGTCACGGAATCCAATATTGAAATCTTCCGAAGATGATTTCTATTCAAATCCATTCCAATTTATATATTGGAAATTTCTGGTTTTATTAAAACCCTTTATAAATCCAATTTATTTCCAAATTCTTTCCAAATCATTTACTATGATTTTACACAAATTATTAATATTTTTAATAATTTTATCAAGGTCCGTACAGTCGGTTTCCAATAACGGCTACCGAACTGCATCCACAGCGACCTTTTCCAAATTTGATTTGGAGATCTCAAATATCTTATATTGATTGGAATGCTCTTTCCGATACGAACCCAACGGTTCCAGTTTTAGGAGAATACGACGGTCGGATCTTCTGTAATGTCAATTCGAAGTCAATGGTCGAAATTCGCGAACGGTCGATGCGCGGTGCATTCTATTCAGGCCATTAAATATATAATATATATATATATATATATATTATATATATTTCATCGATTTCCATTTAAAACGTATTTTATAAATCATTTATAAATTCATTTTAAAACGATTCTAACTTCATTTTCAATTTTAAACCAAAATTGAATATAGCATATCATTATAATATTAAAATGATAATATTTTCAAAACATTAGATTTTGAAATCACTTCTTTTCGATATTCATTATAAAAAATGAATAAAACCGATATAAATATCGTTCGCGTTAAAATGGCGCATAACTAATCAATACGACTTCACACATTTTAATATTTTCGTGTCCATCCAAAATCGGACATCAAAATCACATTTTAATCCTTTACTGAATATTATTTTAAAATATTCGTTATTTTAAACTATTCATTATTTTAAAATATACGTTCTTTCTGAATTGGAATCAGGCACAGTCAATTACCATATATTGTTATTTATATAGATTTCATACAACACATGTACACAACAATAATGATACACAATCAACCATCATCCAGAGTGCATTACACAACTGCATATAAATAATTAACGCTTACAATAGTCTGTCAACCAATCGATTGACATATAACTAAACAATTGGGATTAGTGTACGCCAAATATCATCCCAATACCCGTGTGGGGTTTCAACCAACAAATACTGAATATTATTTGTGCAATTGGGTGATGTGTAAAATTTATCGTCCCAATCCATGTCAGTTAAATGAGTGTACATAAACAAATCATATAATTTGTAAATGAATATTTATTTTCATTTCAGGAGAATTTTATGCCGTTCACATATACCTTAAAAATTATATTTTTAACGATAAAATATTTATCTCAATACATGAATATTTTTAATAGTTCATACTTTTAATAAAAATGATATTTTTATTGTTTAAACATCTTATTCAACACATGAATATTTTATATAGTTCATATACACTTTAAAAATGACATTTTTAATGAATAAATATTTATTTCAGAAAATTTCGGCATTATAATGACGCGATATTAAAATCGGAGTAATGTCTAGCATTACCCCTCTCCTGATACTGGCTCGCGTCATACACAATAATCAATCAAACCACAAAACCATAATACAAACCATTCAACACAATACAACCAATTACACCACAATTCAATCCAAACATACAACTATGATTTGTACAATAAATAGTGTCGATGGCTACTAGGCCCCGTCTGCAACCTAAAATATATTTAATTGCAAAACAATTTTAGTGAGGAGTTCTCACCTTTGGTTTCCACTCCGTCATTCTTTAATGGACGATTTGGATTCCGTTCGCTTCCAGTCGGTTCCATCGCAATCTGTTTCACGCGGTATATATATTAAAAATCACATTTTTACAACACTATATATATATATATATTAAAAATCACATTTTTAACAATGCTATTTATATTAAAAATAACATTTCTATTCAATGCCTTATATATAAAAATCACATTTTTATCCTATGGTATTTTATATAAAAATTACATTTTTAAAACTATGCTATATATACTTAAAATATCATTTTTAATACAAAGCTATTTTATTAAAATAAAACACATTTTTTTTAATGCTCTATATATAGTAAAAATCATATTTTTTTACTACTACGTTATTTATACAAAAATCATATTTTTATAACACTATATACATAATAAAAATCACATTTTTATTCTATCAATGCTATAATATAAAAATTACATTTTTAAATCAATGTGAATTTATACAAAACTGAGAATAAATTCACTGCGAATTAGTATAAAAACTGAGAATAAATTCACTGCAAATTAATATAAAAACTGAGAATAAATTCACTGCGAATTTACTCACATTGAATCGCAGAAAACGGGGGTTAACTGGGCTGATGAGGTGGAGTTGCGGTTGCGGTCAGTGGTGCGCGATTTCCAGACTCACGAAGAGGAAGGGGGTGTCTCGGGTCTGGTGCGGTTTGTTAGAGTGGGTGCGATCAGAGGAGCGACGGGTCCCCAATGGACAGAGGCAGCGGGTTCTGGTGATGCTTCTGGTCGGAGCCTCAGTCGCGGCGGAGCTGAAGTGTTGGTGGGAGGCGCGATGCTCCTTTGGCGATGGCTGTGGCGAACGAAGGTGGAGGTGCTGCCAACAATAGGTCCAATTTGGGGGATTCTCTTTTTTTTCTATTGAAAACAAAATGGAGGCAGAAATAACTGTGTTGACCCCGGTTTTAATTTTGTTAGGGTTGTTGACCAATCCCTTATGTTATATACTAAGTTATATTATTATTTAATTCACTCTCTATTCGTTTAACGCCACGAACTCCAATTGAACTCCAACGACTGTCGCTCTTAGCTAACTACCCCCATTCCAAACACAATGGGATATGTACTATAAGCCAATGCGATTGTTTTGATCAGTTTTTCTTTAAATTAAAAATATATAGCTTTCAATATTCAATTTGAACGTACATTTTAATTTACCGAGGTCACATACTAACACCAAAGATTTCAAAAAAATAAATCTAGCTATGTTTTGATGATACGGTCCTAACAAAACTAATTTCATTGAATTTGGTGGCCGTTTGAAAAATGGCCATTTTCCAGTCGATTAAATTCAAACTGAAATTACCAAACGCTTTAAATTCACCACGCTCACATATTAATTCCAAAAATTATAAAAATTGGAATCTAGCTATAGTTTGACATTCCGGATCCAACAAAAGTCGTTTCGTCGCAAACGAAAGTCATTTGCAAAATGGCTATTTTTAAGCAATATATATATATTTAAAATATATATAAATTCCATAGCGACTATTTCAAATTTTAAACTGGACATAACTTTCAATTTATAAAGTGAAATCTCAATTTTTCGCATTCGTTAGAAAGGTATTATCAAACAGATTCAAATATTTCTTGTTTTACTGAAATCCGATTTATTTTGAATTCTATTCATTCATTTGACTTTTAAAATCGAATTTTCAAACTACCGCGCCATTTCAGGCTCGTTTTATAATTAAAATAAATTTATGCGTTCTAACTTCAATTTAAACAAATTTTTAATCGTTATTATTTAAAATAAATCATTTTGAATATTCAAAATCCATTAAAATAGCTAAAATAAAAATTTTAAATTGGTTCTGAAAATCTAGGTTATTACACCATGAGTTTTTATGTTGATGCTTTTCTGGTGGTTACTGTAGGTGGTCGAACGATGCATTTTAACAGTGCCGACGTGCTGGGTTTGATCATAACGTGACTGGGATGTGGAGTTTGACTATGAGCTCGATTTTCAATTTAATGGAAGATTGAGGAGGAGAGGAGTAGCTGAGTGCAGCCATGGGTATACGGGAGCACGATTTTCAAATCTGGAAGAAGAGGAGAGGAAGCATTATAGGCGGGTCGATTTTAATTGGGCTTGGGCCTTGATATAAAAAATTATAAAAAGGGAAAAGGAAAAGAAAGAATTAAAGAGAGTAGGCTTGTTTGTGTTTGGGCAGAAGAAGTGTTGGGTTAGAAGTAAGTTAAGTTATTAGCGACCTGTTATATTTGTTAAGAAATATAAGTAAGTTATAATTAAATTTTAATTAAGAATGTTAATTATTTAAATTAAACCATTAGCTTATATAATATGTACCTCATTCATTTGTTGATAGAATTGAACAAACCAAGGAGCGTTGTGATTGTATCGGGGAAGACTACGATCTGGAGATGGTTTGGTTAGCAATGGAAGCTACTCGAATTTTTAATAAAGTTAAACGCCTATTTAATTTTATTAAAACGACTCATTTAAATGACAGAATAAAATCAAGGTGAGTATAACTCACTCAGTTGTCCCACTTATATTTTATATAAGTCGGGTTTAATATTTGTATGCTATGTTTGCTAATTGTTGGATGATTTGATGATTACTAAGATATATGTTGAATATTTTTATATAACCGAATTAAATTAAATGTTCGTTTAATTTAATTGAAAGCAGTCTTTATTTTTAACAATTATTTCCAAATGAGATAACTTACCTTGATGGTTACATTTATATTAATATAAACATATTAAATTAATATTTGGATGCTTAAAATTGTCATTGTTAGTTGACCGTTAAATATTCATGTTTATTATATTACCGTATTGAATGGATTGATTATATTTGAGGTAAGTAAGGAATAACATGTTGGAGGGATCCAACTGGATTCCTCACCTATAGTTGTTAAATGTTATTTATATTATAATATACGTTGAATATTGAAATTGTGGTGCAAGAAATGATAGGTTGAAGGAATCAAACTGGATTCCTCACTGATATTGATAACGTTTATCAATATGATTTTTTATGTGTGATTTAATGTGAAATTAGTTTATATTTCACGAATTTGGTACTAATAGTAGACAATTGCCACTTTAGTATAGTCGACGTAAAATAAAATATTTATGGAATCGATTATAGTCGTTTCTGAAATATTTTCAAAACTATATATGGATTAAAATACGTTGTGTGTTTTCAAAATAAAAAATATTTATTTAATTTTATAAATAATTATAGAATGATTGTATAAAGCAAATTCTTATGTTTTATAAGCAAGTGAGCAGAAATTAACCTAAGGGTTAATAGTTAGATTAATATATTTTTAAATAAATAATTAAAATGTGATTATTTAGATTAACTACATTAATAATTAATTTAAATGGTTAGTAGGTTAGCCATAGGTTATAAGTAACCAAGTCATATGTTATCTGAAATCTGATAATAGAAACGGTTTGACAATTAATTGTTAAAACTTAATATAGTTCCTAAAAGGTTTAATGATCTTTTAAATTTACCGTGTATAAGAATGTTTAAATTGAAAGTTAGTTATGAATTAAGTTAACTATTATTTCAAATAACCTTTAAAGGAAGATTTACCATCAAAGTCAAGAATGGAGTAAACTATTATGGTTTGTAGAATATTGAGGTTAATTGTTACAAACAAGATGATTGATTTGAAAATTAGAACTAAATTAATAGAGTTTAATGTGTTCTTAAGACCCTGTTGTAATAAAATGGGATTTTAAATAAGTTCTACTCATATTAATATGAGTTAGGTTCTAATTGAATTCATGAAAGAAATTCAATTTAATTAGAATTTATAAAATCCGAGTTGAACGAAGTTGTTAAAAAAATCAAGTTTATTGACTATGTTGTAAACGATTCCAATTATTGAAACGAACTATTAAAGTTATAGACTTTAATTAGTTTATGAATGGGAAGAAAGCTTAGAAGTGTGAAAATATGAAATGGAAACCCAAATTGAATTGAAATGGTTAGGCAAGTTAAGTTATAAGTATTCGATCTAAAATCTCATATTTTAAACAAGGGATGAAGTTTTATTAAGATATTACTATCATAGATTCGAAGTAAGTTTATAAGAAGTTTTTATAAAGGATTCGACTTATATTAGAATCAAGTTTTATATATAATATTTTAAAGATATACTAAGTATGTTGAGGAATATGATGTAGTTTTTAAGAAAGTGGAACTTGTTGTACGTTGGTTGAGTCGAGTAACTTTCGAGGTGTCAATCTGATGTTGGTTTCGGCCTTCGGGGTTGTATACTTAGAGATTTATTCACTTACCAACTTACAATGCGAAGTTAGTAAAGTAGAAGTGAAATGATAATGGAATATTCTTATATTAAATAAGAAGTAAAAAAATCTATAATCCAAATATTAGAAAAAATATAAGTTTTAATTAACATCTGATTAATTAAAGAGGATAAATGATGTTGGGTATTGAATCAGTGAATTAATTTTCTTTTATGAATGAATGATTGTTTATTTGATAATTAAATAACCGATTATCAAATCTTGCCTATACGATATTTGGTACGGAAAGACCAGGATCAAATTTATATTCGAAAACTATTCTGAACCAACGAATACGTAAACGTGGAAGATGCTGATCAAGATGGAGCAAATAAAGACAGTGATCTTCATAAAACGGACGAATTACAAACAATCTCTAGCCGATCCCCAGAGATATACTGTGATTCTGTCGTGGTTGAGTGAATCCGTGCCCCCTTTCCTATAACCTAATTGAGTGAATCCGTGCCCCCTTTCCTCCTAATCCCCGATCCACCTCGTCGCCCTTCCCCCGGTTGGCCACCGCGCCGCCACGCCCTGCGCCACCACCTCCCCGAACAAACGCCCCTCCTTCTGTCTCTCCTCCGACAATCGAACCCCCAATTCGAGAAACGCGCGCCTCCCCATTTCAATCACCAATCGCGGTTGCTCCCTGCCATCATCCAAGCCGACGCCGCCCACCGGAGTTCGCTGCTGGCCCCCTGCGCTGCCACAGTCCGTCCCTCCCCTTCCGATCGACGGCAACAAGACCCCCTCCCTCTTAGAAAACACTGTAAGTTTTATTATATTGTATTTATTATTTTTCTTTCTTTATTTAATGTAAATAAGTTTTAAAAGAATTAATAAAATCAGTTATATATATATATAGTATGATTTTTATGAAGAAAAAAGTGAGCTTTTCTAGTTTTTATTTTTATATAACAGCAGTTTAAATCAGTTTTGTTCATTGGAAACATAGGAAAATAATAATAATAGATTTTTGAATGTAGAGAGAGAGGATTAAAGATCTGATTTTTATATGTCTGAATGGCAAATAAAGATGAGATTTTTAAAGAGATGAAGAAGTGAATTTTAACTAGAGGAAAAGATACGATTTTTAAATCATAGAAAAGTTCAATTTTTATATTATAGAAAGATTAAAAATATGTTTTTTATATTATAGAAAGATTAAAAATATGATTTTTATTAGATGTGAAGAATAAAAATATGATTTTTATATTATATAGATAATAAAAATTCGATCTTTATATCATAGGAAGAATAAAAATATGATTTTTATTCATGTACAGTAATAAAAATATAATTTTTATTATATTACTAGCAAGATAAAAATATAATTTTTATCATGGAAGAAGCGTTGTAAAGGAGTGATTTTTACATATGTAGCAGAGATATAAAAATAGAATTTTTATCTATATAGTAGCGGTATAAAAATAGAATTTTTATATACATAGCAATAATATAAAAATGTGATTTTTATATATGTAGTGGCTACGGACAATGAAATTGACAAAAGACGAGCACAATGAAGATTTCCTACATAAGAAGAGTCGTGGCGTTTGGTTTAGCAATTCGGTGAGAACTCCTCACCTTCATTTTGATTTCTAGTTGAAATATATACTAGGATGCAGACGGTGTTTAGTAGCACCTGACACCCGTCGTCCACAGACCATGGATGACTTGTTTGTTTGGTTGCTGTGTTGTGAAATTTGATTGTGTGATGTGGAATGAAATAAAATATTTTATAGTGGAAAATATTTTATAGTTAAAAATATATTTTTTAACGTGTATATAAAATAAATATTTATAAACAAATCGGATGATTTGTTTATATACACTGATTTGACTGATATTGATTGGGACGATAAATTTTACACATCGCCCAACTGCACAAATAGAACCTGTGTTTGTTGTTTGAAAACCCCACACGGGTATTGGGATGAAATATGACATACACTAATCCCAATAATTAGTTGTATGTCGATCGATTGATTGACAAGCTGTGTAAGCGTTGAATATTTATATTCAATGCTTATACAGTGTAGAAGGCACTCTGGATGATGGATTGCTGTTTTCATTATTGTTATACACATTTGTTGTGGGAAATCCATATAATCACATTATATGATAATTGACTGGGTCTGATTCCAGTTCAGAATTATCGAATATTTTAAAATAATATTAAGTGAACATTGAAATATGAACCCGTGTTAAGTAGTTAAACGCCATTTTAACACGAACGGGAATTTTGTCGATTTTATTCATTTTATAATGAATATCGAAAGTGATTTTAAAATCTGATATTTTGAAATGAATTGAAATTCGAATTAAATTGAATTGAATTGAAATTCGAATTAAATTGAATTGAATTGAAATTCGAATTAAATTGAAATAAATTGAAATTCGAATTAGATTGAAATAGAATAGAAATCATTTTGAATTGAATTTTAAAACGTATTGAAATTGAAACCGATTTGAATTGAAATGGATTTGAATGGAAATCGAGTTGAAATGAATTTAAAACGAATTTATATTGGAAAGATTCAATTTTGATTTGAATTTGAGATGGAAGTTGAAATCGTTTTGAAAACGAATTTAAAACAATTTATAAAATACGTTTTAAATGGAAATCGACAAAAAATATATAATATATATATTGTATATATATAATGGCCTGAATAGAACGCGTCGCGCTGCGGCAGTTCGTGAATTTCGACCATTGACATCGAATGGACATTACGGGAGATCCGACCGTCGGATTCTCCTAAAATCGGAACCGTTGGGTTCGTATCGAAAAGAGCTTTCTAATGAATATTAGAAATTTGAAATCTAACGGTTGGATTTGGAATTATGTCCAAATCAAATTTGGAAAAGGTCGCTGTAAGTGCAGTTCGATGGCCGTTGATGGAAATCGACTGTACGGGCCTTGATAAAATTATTAAAAATAGTAATAATTTGTGTAAAATCATAAGAAATGATTTGGGAAGATTTGGGATGAAAATTTCCATATTTGAAAAGATAAAAATAGATTTTTATCGAAATGAACTGGTTTTGAACTAGAATTAAAATCAATTTATTTTTGAAATAAATAAATTGAATTTGAAATGGTTTTAAAAGCAACTAAGGTTTCCAATAATTGAATTGGAATGGATTTGAATCGAAATTGTCTTTGGAATATTTCGATATTGGATTTCGTGATTATACAGATATTGTTCTGGAAATTTGAAAGATATATTTATATCGTTATTTCCAATACGATATTTGTTGGTCGTAGAATTTGATATTGAATATAAGTCGATATATTTTCTATTCAGAGCCTTGTATTTAATATCAAATGGGATTTTGGTTTGTCGTGAATGGTGTCTTCATTAACACTGTTCTTAAACCCAGTTGAGAAAAGATTAAATATTTTATTTAGATTTAATGAAGAGTACCAATTAAATGGTATTTCATTGGAATTGAATTTGAATTGATTCTTGGGTTTATTGTGAACGGTGTTTTAAATAACACTTATTCTTTAACCCGATAATTAACGGAATGTGATTTTGGGTTGTCGTGAACGGTGTCTTCAATAATACTGTTCTTAGACCCAACAGAGTTAAGAAAACCAGAAACTAACTGGAGATTAGTTAAGTTGAATGGTTTCTTGGGTATTGATCTGATGTTGGTTTCGGCCTTCGGGGTT
Source organism: Allium sativum (assembly GCA_030737875.1). Taxonomy (NCBI): domain Eukaryota; kingdom Viridiplantae; phylum Streptophyta; class Magnoliopsida; order Asparagales; family Amaryllidaceae; genus Allium; species Allium sativum. Next base: position 650,043,828 of record CM060915.1, read on the forward strand.
AATACTTAGGGAATTACTCACTTGCTATTTTACGGTTAAAGGCTGATAGAATGGAATGTGATTTTGGGTTTATCGTGAACCATGTTTTAAATGACATTGATTCTTTAACCCAGTTAAAGATTGAAACTAAGTGGAGTTTTAATGAATCTTTAATTAGATTGAAAAGATCGAGAATGGGGTATCACCAGTTTTTCTCCAGGCGATAGTTAAATCTTTAATTAGATTTGAACGTGAAATGGTAATTGAATTTACCGATAACACCGTGGTGTTAGATATGAAGTATTACCAGTTTTACTTCATGGGATGAATAGGTTGGGATTGGGAAATTAAAACAAATGATTACTTCGGTAAGGTTCGTTAATCCCGGCTAATTTGGATAAACCATAATTTGGTTTGAATTGATATTCAAAAGAAGATTAAAGAATAAATTTGAGAAATTTATCTTTGATAAAATTAATGGGAACCTATCCCTAAGAATGTGAAATTTAGCAACTAACTGAAGATTAGTTAAGATGAATGGTTTCCTGGGTATTGATCTGATGTTGGTTTCGGCCTTCGGGGTTAATATTTAGGGAATTGTTCCCTTACTAATTTACGGTTAGTGACTGATGAATTGGAATGAGGCGTATGTTGTGTTTGTGTAACACTTGTTTATTATATACGCGAGTTATTCAGAAAGACCGGGTTTATCCCATTCTGAATAACTGATTCGATGTGGGGTCGAGGATGAAGACGGTGGTTGAAGACCGGAGGTCTTCACATCGTTTGGGTGATTACTGATGATCTTGATTGGGCTGTACACCCAAGAGGAGAGAATCAGTTGGTAATCGTCCAGACGTACTTGGATATCGATGGATATGCGGGAATAAGGTTCCTCCGGCTTCGTTCAGACCCAGAACGGACTTGTAAATGGACTGTGTGCCTGACATTGGATATCATTCTGTGTGATTGATGGATATCGGTTGCATGGAGTGGTTTGCCTGTGTGGCATGCTAAGATGCAATGATCAAGACTTCTGTTGAAAAGCAGAGTCTTGTGGTTGATGATCAAAGCACGACCTTTGTGGCATCGCTTTGTGTAGCATGAATTCGCGAGCCTCACACCCCGGTTGTGAACCAGAAATGGGAGAGGACTTCAGGGAGAGCATACGTTTCTTTCTAGCTAGGAGTGATGTCAGTGCTTGAACTGGCTGATATTTTACTTATGTGGATGATGGATAGCGAGGCGCCTCGGTTTGATCGGACGATCCGGGTCCGATGGAGTCATTCGTTGGCTTATTTACGCCCCATAGGGTGGGGAAATGTAGTGTTCAGGCATTTTAATCCACATCGGTGGACCGGCCCTGACGATCCAAGGCTTGACTGAGTACTTTCCTGAGACATGGTAGGCTAGATTTTTCTTGAATCGGTTAAGGACGATCCCTGGCCTCGGTTCATAGATGGAAATCCAATTTCCAATACGACACTTTGCGGTTTTAGTTGTAAACCTATATATGGCGACATAGTGGTATGGGGGCATTCTTGCCGCCTATGATTGATACTTATGATTGAAATTGTTTTTGATACTATACACTTATAGTACTATCAAAATAATCTGTTTTAAACGTATCAAGCATTCTTTGGCTATTATAAGGTAAAAACCCTATCCTCCGGCTTGTGTTGCATTGTGTGATGGGACCTGGGTCTTATAATAGCTTCATTGTTCTTTATTTAGCATTGCGCTGTTGTTTTATGTACTGGTGTTGTTGGGAGAAAACCCGTTCCGTGTTATACGGCGTGGTCCCTTGATTTACCTAACTTTAAAATAAAGATTAATAACTGTTTTAGTTCTCACACCAGTCACATGACTGACCTGGAGTTTATTGTTTTAACATAAACTCTGGGTGCCCTTATTTTCTGCATGGGCAGCTAGCAGTTTTGGTTTTGCAGATTTATATTCACAGGATCCTGGTTTACAGCTGGAACGATACTCGGAAAGCTTTGTATTCGTGTATTACTTTCAGTTGTGTATTGTATTATTTTCCGCTGCTATGTAATGTATTGTAATCTCTGATATTTATTGAATGTGTAATATTTATTCATACTCTGTATATTCTTGTATTCTGATGGAATTGTTGTAATCAACAATGAAATTTTCTTCTGTCTGCATTCGAATTTGTCGTGTTCTCAAAACAATTAGGCGTTTCGAACGGTCTTCGTCGGTTTAGCGACTGATTCAGATCGAGTGGAATTCCCGATCGTTACATTTGGTATCAAAGCTTTGGTTTACAGAGCTCGGAGAACAAGACACATTAGAACCATACGAAAGAATTCATCAGAGATTGGATTAGTAATATCCAATAAGAATGACTCGTTAGAGATGGGATCAGTAGTATCCTAGAACGAGTGTGAAGAGTGATGTTTTTTTAAATAAAAGTGAAAACAAATTTTGTTTTAAAAATTTAAATCAATTATTCGTATTTGATTATTTATTTGTATTAATTTGGACAGTCCAGTATATACAGATTTTGCATACACGCCTTGCAAACGTATATTCGAAGTTTTAATATACTGGATAGATATAGAATCACACTCTAGTCGCCCGGGGATGATTTTGATGATGGAGCTCCGTCATCAGAATTTATATTCGAGTTTCGAAGGTGGAATTTCTATATAATTCCAATTGACTGGTGTGAGAACCAAAATTAGATAGGGCTTATTGTTGTGATTTAGCATCAAAAATCTGATTTTTGGACTATATATCAAAGATATGAATTTGAAAAGACAATCAACTAATTGATTGCTGATTGTGTTGTTTGATTATTGTTTGACTAATTAAATGTTGAACCTTTAGCCAAATTGAACCAAATAGTGAATTGTATTGAAAATTTGTCGCATTTGCATACATATGCATGTACTTTCATTGAACAGGTCATAGCAAGGAGGCTAGAGAAGAAGAATAAAATTGTTTGTCCGACAAATAAGTACATGTTTATTGTATTTCTTTGGGTTTGGATGATTTTATGAGCCGCTTGGCTTTTTCTTTTTATTTTGGATTGAAGAAGGCCATGGGAGGCTATATGAAATATCCCAAAGTCCCTGGTGCAGGGGAGGTTATGGCGAATTTTTTTGAAAATTTGGGGTGTTAGCCAAATTTTTGAAAAAATTGAAAAGTTCTTAGAAACTGTAAAGTTGAAGAACTTAAGCCGTAGTGAAAATACTGGAAGTTGAGTTGATTAATTAAACAACTTTCGGCTTCGTTCCTTTTCGGGAACGAAAAGTTTTAAGTGGGGGAGATTGTAATAACCCGGAAATTCTGAGCCAATTAATTTTTTTTATTTTGGCTATTTTAATGAATTTTGATTATTTAAAATGAATTATTTTAAATAATAACGACGAAAAATTTATTTTCGACGAAGTTAAAACGAATGAATTTATTTTAATTATATAACGAGCCTGAAATGGCGCGGTAGTTTGAAATTTCGATTTCGAATTTCAAATGAATATACAGAATTCGTTTTAAGTCGGAATTGAAGGAACCAGAAATATCTAAATCTGTTTGACGATATCTTTCTAACGGATGTAAGAAACTGAGATTTCACTTTAGAAGTTGAAAGATATGTCCAGTTTAAAATTCAGAAAAGTCGCTGTGGAATTTATATATATTTTAATATATACAAAGGCCTTTGAAAATGGAAATTTGCAAACGATCTCGGTTTTCGACGGAACCACTTTTGTTGGATCCGGGATGTCTAGTTAGTGCTAGGTTTCAAAATTCGTAATTTTTCGAATCAATATGTGAGCGTGGCGAAGTAAAATGCGTTTGACCAGTTTTAGTTGATTTTAATCGACTGGAAAATGGCCATTTTTCAAACTGTCTCGGAATTGGATGAAATTAGTTTTGTTAGGACCGTATCGTCAATATGAAGCTAGAAAATATTTTTCGAGGATTTTTCGAGTTGGTATGTGACCCCAGTAAATTGAAATGTGCGTTCAAAATTCAATATAATGATTTAAATGCTAATTTGAATGAAAACTGATCGAAACGATCGAGGTCGCTCACGAAACATATCCCATTGTGTTCGAAACGGGGGTAATTAGCTAGGGACGGCAGTCGTTGGGTTCCATTTCAAGATGGTTTGAAAAATCAACTTTTTAGAGGAAAGAAAAATAATAATATAATAATTATATAGTATATAAATATACACCTTAGCACTTACCTTATCTCTATAACCTAATTGAGTGAAACCGTGCCCCCTTTCCTCCTAATCCCCGATCCACATCGTCGCCCTTCCCCCGGTTGTCCACCGCGCCGCCATGACCTGCGCCACCACCTCCTCGAACAAACGCCCCTCCTTCTGTCTCTCCTCCGACAATCGAACCCCCAATTCGAGAAACGTGCGCCTCCCCATTTCAATCACCCATCGCGGTTGCTCCCTGCCATTATCCAAGCCGACGCCGCCCACCGGAGTTCGCTGCTGGCCCCCTGCGCTGCCACAGTCCGTCCCCCCATTCCGATCGACGGCAACAAGACCCCCTCCCTCTTAGAAAACAATGTAAGTTTTATTATATTGTATTTATTATTTTTCTTTCTTTATTTAATGTAAATAAGTTTTAAAAGAATTAATAAAATCAGTTTTATATATATAGTATGATTTTTATGAAGAAAAAAGTGAGCTTTTCTAGTTTTTATTTTTATATAACAGCAGTTTAAATCAGTTTTGTTCATAGAAAACATAGGAAAATAATAATAATAGATTTTTGAATGTAGAGAGCGAGGATTAAAGATCTGATTTTTATATGTTTGAATGGCGAATAAAGATGAGACTTTTAAAGAGATGAAGAAGTGATTTTTAACTAGAGGAAAAGATACGATTTTTAAATCATAGAAAGATTCAATTTTTAAATTATAGAAAGATTAAAAATATGATTTTTATATTATAGAAAGATTAAAAATATGATTTTTATATTATAAAAAGATTAAAAATATGATTTTTATTAGATGTGAAGAATAAAAATATGATTTTTATATTATATAGATAATAAAAATTCGATCTTTATATCATAGGAAGAATAAAAATATGATTTTTATTCATGTAGTGTAATAAAAATATAATTTTTATTATATTACTAGCAAGATAAAAATATAATTTTTATCATGGAAGAAGCGTTGTAAAGGAGTGATTTTTACATATGTAGCAGAGATATAAAAATAGAATTTTTATCTATATAGTAGCAGTATATAAATAGAATTTTTATATTCATAGCAACAATATAAAAATGTGATTTTTATATATGTAGTGGCTACGGACAATGAAATTGATAAAAGGCGAGCATGATGAAGATTTCCTACATAAGAAGAGTCGTGGCGTTTGGTTTAGCAATTCAGTGAGAACTCCTCACCTTCATTTTGATTTCTAGTTGAAATATATACTAGAATGCAGACGGTGTTTAGTAGCACCCGACACCCGTCGTCCACAGACCATGGATGACTTGTTTGTTTGGTTGCTGTGTTGTGAAATTTGATTGTGTGATGTGGAATGAAATAAAATATTTTATAGTGGAAAATATTTTATAGTTAAAAATATAATTTTTAACGTGCATATAAAATAAATATTTATAAACAAATCAGACGATTTCTTTATATACACTGATTCGACTGATATTGATTGGGACGATAAATTTTACACATCGCCCAACTGCACAAATAGAACCTGTGTTTGTTGTTTGAAAACCCCACACGGGTATTGGGATGAAATATGACATACACTAATCCCAATAATTAGTTGTATGTCGATCGATCGATTGACAGGTTGTGTAAGCGTTGAATATTTATATTCAATGCTTATACAGTGTAGAAGGCACTCTGGAAGATGGATTGCTGTTTTCATTATTGTTATACACATTTGTTGTGTGAAATCCATATAATCACATTATATGGTAATTGACTGGGTCTGATTCTAGTTCAGAATTATCGAATATTTTAAAATAATATTCAGTGATTATTGAAATGTGAAGTCGTGTTAAGTAGTTAAACGCCATTTTAACACGAACGGGAATTTTGTCGATTTTATTCATTTTATAATGAATATCGAAAGTGATTTCAAAATCTGCTATTTTGAAATGAATTGAAACTCGAATTAAATTGAATTGAATTGAAATTCGAATTAAATTGAATTGAATTGAAATTCGAATTAAATTGAAATAAATTGAAATTCGAATTAGATTGAAACAGAATAGAAATCGTTTTGAATTGAATTCAAAAACGTATTGAAATTGAATTGAAACCGATTTGAATTGAAATGGATTTGAATGGAAATCGAGTTGAAATGAATTTAAAATGAATTTATATTGGAAAGATTCAATTTTGATTTGAATTTGAGATGGAAGTTGAAATCGTTTTGAAAATGAATTTAAATCGATTTATAAAATACATTTTAAAAGGAAATCGACGAAATATATATAATATATATATTATATATATAATGGCCTGAATAGAACGCGCCGCTCTGCGGCAGTTCGTGAATTTCGACCATTGACTTCGAATGGATATTACGGGAGATCCGACCGTTGGATTGTCCTAAAACCGGAACCGCTGGGTTCGTATCGAAAAGAACTTTCTAATGAATATTAGAGATTTGAAATCTAACGGTTGGATTTGGAATTATTTCCAAATCAAATTTGGAAAAGGTTACTGTAAGTGCAGTTCGATGGCCGTTGATGGAAATCGACTGTACGGGCCTTGATAAAATTATTAAAAATAGTAATAATTTGTGTAAAATCATAAGAAATGATTTGGTAAGAATTGGGATGAAAATTTCCATATTTGAAAGATAAAAATAGTTTTTTATCGAAATGAACTGGTTTTGAACTAGAATTAAAATCAATTTATTTTTGAAATAAATAAATTGAATTTGAAATGGTTTTAAAAGCAACCAGGGTTTCCAATAATTGAATTGGAATGGATTTGAATCGAAATTGTCTTTGGAATATTTCGATGTTGGATTTCGTGATTATACAGATATTGTTCTGGAAATTTGAAAGATATATTTATATCGTTATTTCCAATACGATATTTGTTGGTCGTAGAATTTGATATTGAATATAAGTCGATATATTTTCTATTCAGAGCCTTGTATTTAATATCAAATGGGATTTGGGTTTGTCATGAATGGTGTCTTCATTAACACTGTTCTTAAACCCAGTTGAGAAAATGATTAAATCTTTTATTTAGATTTAATTAAGTGTACCAATTAAATGGTATTTCATTGGAATTGAATTTGAATTGATTCTTGGGTTTATCGTGAACGGTGTTTTAAATAACACTTGTTCTTTAACCCGATAATTAATAGAATGTGATTTTGGGTTGTCATGAATAGTATCTTCAATAATACTGTTCTTAGACCCAACGGAGTTAAGAAAATCAGAAACTAACTAGAGATTAGTTAAGTTGAATGGTTTCTTGGGTATTGATCTGATGTTGGTTTCGGCCTTCGGGGTTAATACTTAGGGAATTGCTCACTTGCTATTTTACGGTTAAAGGATGATACAATGGAATGTGATTTTGGGTTTATCGTGAACCATTTTTTAAATGACATTGATTCTTTAACCCAGTTAAAGATTAAAACTAAGTGGAGTTTTAATGAATCTTTAATTAGATTGAAAAGATCGAAAATGGAGTATCACCAGTTTTGCTCCAGGCGATAGTTAAATCTTTAATTAGATTTGAACATGAAATGGTAATTGAATTTACCGATAACACCGTGGTGTTTGATATGAAGTACTACCAGTTTTACTTCATGAGATGAATAGGTTGGGATTGGGAAATTAAAACAAATGATTATTTCGGTAAGATTCGTTAATCCCGGCTAGTTTGGATAAACCATAATTTGGTTTGAATTGATATTCAAAAGAAGATTAAAGAATAAATTTGAGAAATTCATCTTTGATAAAATTAATGGGAACCTATCCCTAAGAATGTGAAATTTAGCAACTAACTGAAGATTAGTTAAGATGAATGGTTTCCTGGGTATTGATCTGATGTTGGTTTCGGCCTTCGGGGTTAATATTTGGGGAATTGTTCCCTTACTAATTTACGGTTAGTGACTGATGAATTGGAATGAGGCATATGTTGTGTTTGTGTAACACTTGTTTATTATATACGTGAGTTATTCAGAAAGACCGGGTTTATCCCATTCTGAATAACTGATTCGACGTGGGGTTGAGGATGAAGACGGTGGTTGAAAACCGGAGGTCTTCACATCGTTTGGGTGATTACTGATGATCTTGATTGGGCTGTACACCCAAGAGGAGGGAATCAGTTGGTGATCGTCCAGACGTACTTGGAGATCGATGGATATGCGAGGAATAAGGTTCCTCTGGTTTCGTTCAGACCCAGAACGGACTTGTAAATGGACTGTGTGTCTGACATTGGATATCATTCTGTGTGATTGATGGATATCGGTTGCATGGAGTGGTTTGCCTGTGTGGCATGCTAAGATGCAGTGATCAAGATTTCTGTTGAAAAGCAGAGTCTTGTGGTTGATGATCAAAGCACGGCCTTTGTGGCATCGCTTTGTGTAGCGTGAATTCGCGAGCCTCACACCTCGGTTGTGAACCAGAAACGGGAGAGGACTTCCGGGAGAGCATGCGTTTCTTTCTAGCTAGGAGTGGTGTCAGTGCTTGAACTGGATGATATTTTACTTATGTGGATGATGGATAGTGAGGCGCCTCGGTTTGATCGGACGATCCGGGTCCGATGGAGTCATTCGTTGGCTCATTTACGCCCCATAGGGTGGGGAAACATAGTGTTCAGGCATTTTAATACACATCGGTGGACCGGCCCTGACGATCCAAGGCTTGACTGAGTACTTTCCTGAGACATGGTAGGCTAGATTGTCTCAAATCGGTAGAGGACGATCCCTGACCTCGGTTCATAGATGGAAATCCAATTTCCAATACGACACTTTGCGGTTTTAGTTGTAAACCTATATATGGCGACATAGTGGTATGTGGCATTCATGCCGCCTATGATTGATACTTATGATTGAAATTGTTTTTGACACTATACACTTATAGTACTATCAAAATAATCTGTTTTAAACGTATCAAGCATTCTTTGGCTATTATAAGGTAAAAACCCTATCCTCCGGCTTATGTTGCATTGTGTGATGGGACCTGGGTCTTATAATAGCTTCATTGTTCTTTATTTAGCATTGCACTGTTGTTTTATGCACTGGTGTTCTTGGGAGAAAATCCGTTCCGTGTTATACGGCGTGGTCCCTTGATTTACCTAACTTTGAAATAAAGATTAATAACTGTTTTAGTTCTCACACTTGTCACATGACTGACCTGGAGTTTATTGTTTTAACCTAAACTCTGGGTGCCCTTATTTCCACACGGGCAGCTAGTAGTTTTGGTTTTGCAGATTTATATTCACAGGATCCTGGTTTACAGTTGGAACGATACTCGGAAAGCTTTGTATCTGTGTATTACTTTCAGTTGTGTATTGTATTATTTTCCGCTGCTATGTAATGTATTGTAATCTCTGATATTTATTGAATGTGTACTATTTATTCATACTCTGTATATTCTTGTATTCTGGTGGAATTGTTGTAATCAACAATGAAATGTTCTTCTATCTGCGTTCGAATTTGTCGTGTTCTCAAAACAATCAGGCGTTTCGAACGGTCTTCGTCGGTTTAGCGACTGATTCAGATCGAGCGGAATTCCCGATCGTTACATTCCAGTCCCAGGATTACTTTACAGATGGATGTCTGATAGAGTATCTCCAAAGAGGTCACGTACGTTGATTTCTTCAAACATACCAAGTTTGGCGGCGAAGAAGGAAACTTCTTAGCTTAACACCCAGAGTATTTTTATGGAAATTAATTAGTGATTTTCTGGTGGATCTGACGACGTGGCATTCAAAGTGAATGGTGGCCAGATGTCAAAAAGGTAATTATAACCTCAGGCCTCTTCAATGGGGAAATGATATAAAATCTGGTAGGTCGCATGGCTATTTGGGTCGCTCCCATTAGGGTGTATTTTCACCATCTAGAGAAAATTCAGCTTGTTCTTCTTTCATTTCTATATCTCCTGGGAAACAATTATATCGGTATCAACCATAAGGTGATAATATATTCGGAACACTCAAGGGAAATGAGTGGTCAGTCATGTTTAGCTAGGGTTGTAAGATGTCCTTGTTGAACCCTAGTGTATTTTCTCTAGAGGTGCACTGTCGGAAGGTGGTCCCATACCTTGCCATAATTGAAAATTCATTCTCCAATAAGAGCCCGCGATTTTTGATTATAGACTATGTATATAGAGCGTGAGATGCAAGTATTCTGCTAGATGGTTATTTATTTGATTTATACATTATTATAATATCAGAATAGATATGATTCCAAATTGCTTTGGGTTGTCGTAAGGTAAAAACCATCTGTGTGTATGTGTGGACTGGTCTTACGATTATCCTTTTCTTTCAAAATGAATTTGACTTTAAAACCAATTTGGATGCTACCTATAAACTTAGTGAGTTTTCTCATATTGGTTCACCAGACCGGTCCTGGCATTTGCAATGCCCGGGTCAGACTGATTTTTACAGGTTCAAATTATCGGATGTTGTGAAGTCCAGAGTCGAACTGGAGAAGTTCAGACGTATGACTTGTTAATTTCGCTGTGTGTTGTATATGAGGATAGATGATTATAACTTTCCAGATGTAATGATGTACTCTAATGATTATAAGTATTATTTCGAACTCTCAATAAAGATTTATTTCCATATTATATTTTGTTCCGCTGCGATGTGAGATTATGTGTTGTGTTGGTTCTCCATCTTATTTCTTCTATTCTAATATTTCTTTCTTATCTCACTCCCTAATTCCTTTCTTTTAGCCTTCTAGTTTTTTCGATACTCGGTTTTGGTAAGTAACACAGATTTAAGTATTAATGTCGAAATTCGAGCGTCGAATTTTCCCGGACTCTACACAGAGCCTCGTTGCTCCATATAGATTTGTGTGGGAAAGAATAAGGCCTTACCCCTTTATTTATAGGAGTTGAACTGGCCACGAACCGTTATATTTGATTAAATAAATATTCATCTGTTTATATAATGATATATATAAACCTATACCCCTTTTTAACCTAGTCGTCTCTGGGCTGTCCAGGCTCGAAGCGGTCGTTCGCTTCTACCAGGATGTCAACCGCCCTTCAGCCATTTTTTCCAGTGAAGGTAGGCTACATAAGGAAATAAATATTATGTTTTATTATTTTCATTCTTTTTCGTATTTTGTCTGTAACTTTTTCATACGGACTCTATAACGACCCAAAATTTTGGAACCAATTTAAAATTTTGAAAATTTGAGTTTTTAAGAAACTAAAATAACTAGACACGTTTCTAGATACATACACATTTTTAAATACAATTTCAAAAAGTATAACGATTAGTTAAGTTATTTAAATTAGTTTATCAACTTATCGGTTTAAACATTTTTTTTTCAAAAACACTATTCACTGAAATTGTAAATTTTGAGATAAGTAATTGAATACACCTTATAAGATAGTTAAAGTAAGGTTAGAGAACTTTTAAAGTTGATTTAAAAGATTAATTATATTAAATCCAAAATTTTAATATTATTTTGATAGGCTAGAAATAGAAATTTTGCAAATAATCTTGGAATTTGACGAAACCAATACCATCGGATTTGGAATGTCAAAATATGGTAGGATTCCAAATTTCGCGTCATTCGGAGTTAGTATGTGGCCGTACGAAATTTAAGTGTAAATTGATCGAATATTAGAACTCGAATTGAGCTCGAACGGACATTTTTTAGCAAAAGAATTCAAAACTCGACGAAATCAGTTTCGTTGGAACCATAACAGAAAAATGTGTCGTGATTCCAAATTTCGTCGAAAACGGAATCAGTATGTGATCACACGAGTAAATAGCTTGAAGATTAACTACTCATGCCTTAAATCCCGTTCACACCTTATTCTAGTTAGTTACTATTTGTGTTTATTTGTGGTTTTCATGCATCCAGTGGCACTAAGTGTGCTTTCTTCCATAAGCTAGATGAGTGACAACTCACTAATTCATGTAGTCAAATTTTGGCTATAAACACAAGCATTATTTACACCATTTCCCACTTTTCATTCATTCTCTTTTCTTACTCTCCCTCTCTTACCCCTTCCACCTCCTTCCCCCTACTACAGTAGCAGCCCCTCCGAACAATCCCTTCACGGCCAAACACCCCCTTCGCGTGGTCCCCCTTTCACCTAAAATCTTCCTATACCCTAAAAACTCCATTAAATCACCATTTTCTCCCTTAAGACCACCAAAACAACCCTCCTCTACCCCAAAACAGCCCACACCCGCCTCCAACCAGCACCTCTCACCTACTAATGCCCCAACACTCCACCAACATCAGGCTTAGGCCCCGTTTACCCCGAAACTATACTTTGTTCGCTCCAAAAACCAAAAACAAAGCCCCCTTTGTTCGCCGTAAAATCTGAATATCAAATTACATCGAACCTCTGCCAAATTTTCCCATAATATATTCGGTGACGCCAGAAGGCTGCTAAAATGTTCCAGAAACATTTAGACGTCCTTCGATTAAAGTTAGGAGGAGTGGAAACCAAAGGCGAGCTTTTTGACCACAATAAGGGCTAATTTACATTGATTGTTGTTTGTGAACTTGGCTGAGTTTTTTAATGATCTATAATGGTTAGTATAAGTTTGTAACATGATTTAATGATTGTTAGTTTGAAAAAGATTCGATCTTTAAGTAGAATTTTTGTATTCACTTAAGTTTATGACACTTACAAGTGATGGGTAAACATTGGAAATGGTTTGAACCTTAAATGGTTATGAAATGGGAAATTAACTTTACATTGGCTGTTGGATATGGGTACGAACCTCATTTTGGTATTGAATGCTACGTTTGTTGATGATTGTGTATTGCGGTTAATCTATTGATTGGCAAAAATCAGTTTTAATGAATATTTTAACAATATGATAATGGGTGAAAAATAAAAGTTAAAATTTGATGTTTGATTTTGGATAGACGTAAAGTTTAATTCACTACGATGAACTTTTGCAAAAGAAAGAAATTGTTTTGAAATAATTTTCAAGTATTTATGGCATGTTCAAGATTTTATTTTAAAATGAATAGTAACTAGAAAAAGTGAAGTTCGGTTAGGATATCTAGGAAGTGTTTTGAAAAGATTTCTTATTCAAAATTTTCTTATTTATTTTTATAACGGATGTCAGGAAAATTTGGATTCAAAATAGTGAAGTTTGAAAAATAATTTTATTTTAATAATAAAATAATATTATAATATCAATTTATTGAAAATATTTGAAATTGAAAATATTTGAAATTGAAGTTGAAATTGGAAACATAATTTCCAGAAGTTGTTATATAGTGAATAAACTATTTTAGAAGCGATTCGATAAAATATATATCAATCGAAGTTGGTTTGAATAGACCTGTCGCCGAACGGCAGTTCACGAACTTCGACCTGTAACTTAAAACTGACATACCGGAGAACGGGCTGTCGGATTCTCCTGAAATAAAAACCATTTGGTTCGAAGTGGAAATAGATTTCCAATGATATGTAGAGCTTTAAAATCCAGTGATTGTTAGATATGTTCAAATCAAGTTTGAATAAAAACAGCACAAGTGCAGCTGAATGACCTAAAACGTCGTCGGACTGAAATAACCTATTTTTAAATAAATAAAAAGGGAAAAATTATGATATATCGTAATAAATGATTAGAAATAGATGTGGATTTAATATACTAAGTTTCGAAAGTTAAAAAAGCTATATTGGGAAAATGTGTCGTTTAAGCAACGTTATTTATGACGCTTTGGGTTAGCGATAGTATTAGTCTATTAGATATCATTTAAATTATGGATGGATAGTTTGGAAAGATGATTCATAAAAGAATATGAAATGATATATTTGATTTCAAGTAGTAGAAAATATTTGGAAATAAATATTTTGGTAGTGATAAATGGTTTATAAAAGATGGTTTATAAACAAAGAGAATCTCGATGGCTTAAATCCCAATGTTTACATAATTTGGAAAGCAAAGAAATAATACTATGATTTGAAAGTAGTTATGAATATTATTGTGAAAAGATTTATCACTTCGGGATAGAAATGGTTTGATGCGTTACCTATGATTCTGGTAACCTGTGACTAAAAACCTGGGCAAAGGGGTATGAGACTCTCTGGTTATAGAAGGACATACCGTATGAGACTCCTCAATAGATGAGGGACATACATAGTAGAATTATCAAGACGAGAAGGCTGAGACCCAATTTCCTTGTTGTCGGGAGAAAACTCCAGATCTAGTAGCATATGTTTAGATATGCTTGTATTATAGATATTTGAGATTTTCAAATATGTTTGTTTTGAAATCCCGAAGTAAAGTATGATTTGATATAAAAGAAATATCTATAGTATTTCAACGATTTGAAATGAAATGAAATGAATATCTAAAGACCGAAGAGATTATTTTCAAAATTAGGGTTTTGAAAGTAAATATAGTTGATTTGATTTATAAATCTAAATATTATAATGGATCTATTTTGGCTTTTGAGTTTATAGGAACCGGTATTCATGTAGAGGAAACCCGTTCCGTGTTATACGGCGTGGTCCTATGATATGCCTTACTTTTGAATAAGTTAAGTATAACTGTTAGTCCTTACACCAGTCCCATGACTGACTCGTAGTTTGTTTTTCCCTTGCAAACTAGGGTGCCCTTATTTCCACGTGGCTAGTCAAGCAATTTTGTTTTGTAGATACTTAGAGCATGATTCTGGATTGAAGCTAAAGTTGTAGCCAGATCATTAGTTAGTCTTCCACTATGTAATGTAATATTGTATTTACGCTATGCATTGTATTTAAGTTTATAATACTCTGGTATATATTCTTGAACTCTTATGTAACATTTTAATGATGTTAATGAAAAGTCTTTTGTTTCTGCCTGATGTTGTCGTATGCCGAAAGTTAATGTCTCATAGATTTTTTTCTGTTCAGATCAGATTTGTGTGGTTTATAGTCGATTCGAAAGGCGGGAATTTTCGGGCCATTACAGTTGGTATCAGAGCTTTGGTTAATTCAAAAGCTTTGGTGTACGACTCGTTAGAACAGAAAGAAAAAATTCATCAGATCTAGGATTAGTGATATCCTAGAAGAGTGACTCAATAAAGATGGGGTTAGTAATGCCCTAGAACAAGTTAATAGTATTACGTATGCGAGAGAGCATAATCGTAATAGAAATTATCGACGATTTTGGATAGTCGATAAGTTTAACAACCTGTTAGGTCAGAACATAAATTAACTTACTTCTTCGTTCCTTTTTGGGGACGAAAAATTTCTAAGACATGTAACGACCCGAAATTTTTGAACCAATTAATTTTTTGAAAATTCGGGTTTTTAAGAAATTAAAATAACCGCACACGGTTCTGGATACATACACTCATTTGTAAATACAATTTCAAAAAGTATAATAGTCGGTTAAGTTATTTAAATTAGTTTTATCAACTTATCGGTTTAAACAATTTTTGTCAAAAACACTATTCACCGAAGTTGTAAATTTTGAGATAAGTAGTTGAATACAACTTATAAGACAGTTAAGGTAAGGTTAGAGGACTTTTAAAATTGATTTGAAAGATTAATCATATTAAAATCCTATATTTTAATATTATTTTGATAGGCTAGAAAACAGAAATTTTGCAAACGATCTCGGAATTTGACGAAACCAATTTTATCAGATTCGAAATAGAAGGATTCCAAATTTCACGTCATTCGAAGTTAGTATGTGGCCGTACGAAATTTAAGTGTAAATCGATCGAATATTTGGACTCGAATTAAGATCGAACGGACACTTTTGGAGAAAACGAACTCGGAATTTGACGAAATCATATTCATTGGAACCGTAACGGAAAAATATGTTGGAATTCCAAATTTCGTCAAAAACGGAATCAGTATGTGATCACACGAGTAAATAGCTTAAAGATTAACTACTCGTGCCTTAAATTGTGTTCACACCTTAATCTAGTTCGTTACTACTTGTGTTTGTTTGTGGTTGTCATGCATCCAATGACACTAAGTGTGCTTTCTTCCCTAAGCTAGATGAGTGACAACTCATTAATTCTTGTAGTCAAATTTTGGCTATAAATACAAGCACCATTTACATTATTTCTCACTTTTCATTCACTCTCTTTTCTTACTCTCTCCCTCTCTTACCCCTTCCACCGCCTCTCCCCCTTACTACAACAGCCCCGCTGAACAGCCCTCCATGACCAAACACCCCCTACGCATGGGCCCTCTTTAATATAAAGCCTTCCTACACCCTAAAAACTCCATTAAATCACTATTTTCTCCCTTAAAACCACCAAGACAACCCTCATCAACTCCAAAACAGGCCACACCCGCCTCCAACCAACACCGCCAGGCCCACCAATGCCCCAATAGTCCCACCAATGTCCACGAGCCCCACCTTCTCAAGCCCAAGCCTCGTTTTCCTTGAAATTATACTCCATTCGTTCCAAAAACAAAAAAACAAAGCGCCCTTTATTCGTCGAAAAATTTGAAACTCAAATAGTGTCGAACCTCTGCCAAAATTTTCTCATAATATATTCGGTGATGCCAGAAGGCTGTCAAAATGGTCCCAAAAACATTTAGATGTCATTCGATTGAAGTTAGGAGGAGTGGAAACCAAAGGTGAGAGCTTGTTTATCACAATAAGAGCTAGTTTGCCTTGATTATTGTTTGTGAACTTGGTCGAGTTGTTTAATGATATATTATGGTTAGTATAAGTTCATAACAAGAATTAATGATGGTTAGTATGAAAAAGATTCAATCTTTAAGTAGGATTTTTTATTCACTTAAGTTTATGACACTCATAAGTGATGGGGTAGACATTGGAAATTGTTTGGACCTTAAATGGTTATGGAATGGAAAATTAACTTTACATTGGTTGTTGGATATGGGTATGAACCCCATTTTGGTATTGAATGTTATGTTTGTTGATGATTGCGTATTGCGGTTAATCTATTTATTGACAAAAACATGGGCAAAGGGGTATGAGACTCACTGGCTATAGAAGGACATACCGTATAGGACTCCTCAACAGTTGAGGGACATACATAGTAGAATTATCAATATGAGAAGGCTGAGACCTAGTTGCCTTGTTGTCGGGAGAAAACCCCCGATCTAGTAGCATATGTTTAGATATGCTTGTATTATAGATATTTGAGATTTTCATATATGATTTGTTTTGAAATCCCCAAGTAAAGTATGACTTGATATGAAAGAAATATCTATAGTATTTCAATTATTTGAAATGAAATGGGGATCTTAAGTCCGAAGATATTATTTTCAAAATTGTGGTTTTGAAAGTAAATATAGTTGATTAAATTTGATTTATAAATCTAAATATTATAATGGAACTATTTTGGTTTTTTAGTTTATAGGAACCGATATTCATGTAAAGGAAACTTGTTCCGTGTTATATGGCATTGTCTCGTGATATGCCTTACTTTTGAATAAGTTAAGTATAACTGTTAGTCCTCACACCAGTCCCATGACTGACTCGCAATTTGTTTTTCCCTTGCAAACTCGGGTTCCCTTATTTCACACGGGCAATCGAGTAGTTTTGTTTTGCAGATACTTAGAGTAGGATTCTGGATTGAAGCTAGAGCTGTGTCCAGAGAATTAGTTACTCTTATGCTGTGTGATGTAATATTGTATTTCCGCTGTGCATTGTATTTAAGTTTATAACTCTGATATATATACTTATACTCTAATGTAACATTTTAATGATGTTAACGAAAAATCTTTTGTTTCTATATGATGTTGACATATGCCCAAAGTCAATGTTTCGAGGATTTTTGCCATTCAGATCGGACTTGTGTGGTTTATAGTCGGTTCGAAAGGCGGCAATTTTCGGGACATTACAGTTTCCTTTCGCGAAACTCCAAACATGAAAGTTGACTAGAATTCCGAGGTGAACGCAATGGTTAAAGTTTCATGGTCAAATTCCATCATTTGCAGAAAATTCTATTTTTGAAATCTAATTAAATAACTAATTTATTTATTATCAAAATTCCGGGTTGTTACAGTATGTTTGAGCAGTTTAGTGATTATATGGCTTAAAATGGAATCCTTCATGAAACTTTGTGTGTTGATACTACATCATAGAATGGAGTAGCTGAGAGGAAAAATAGGCATCTACACGAGTATTAATATTTCAGATGAATGTGCCTAAAATCTTTTGGGCAGATGTTGTTTCTATATCATGCTTCTTGATTAATAGGATGCTATTAACTATACTTGAGTATAAGGTGTCATTCCAAGTCTTATTTCAAGATAAACATTTGTACCTAGTCAAGCCAAGATTTTTTTGGTTGCACATGTTTTGTTAGAGATGTTAATTTACAACTCACCAAGCTAGATCCAAAGTCCTTAAAATGTATATTTGTTGGTTATTCCAGATTACAAAAAGGATATAAACACATTTGTCCTAAACTTCAAAGATACTTGGTGTCCATAGATGTTACTTTTGTAGAAGATGAGGCAATCTTTGCATCATCTACTCCAACTAATCAAGAATATACAAAAAACGATGAGTTCTTAGTGTATCTTATGGTAACTTCACAGAGTGTTGATCACCCTATAAATGTTGAACCAATTCATGATCCAGAAGCTAGTGCACTTATCATTGATCAATGAAAAATTCCCTTATCTGATCCAAGTATGGATTTACCCATTGCATTTAGGAAAGAGAAAAGAAAGTGTACCTATCCAATTTTATTCTCTGTTTCATATGATGGTCTGTCATCAGAATCCTATTCATTCATCTCTGCACTTGATTCAATTTCAATACCTAAAGCAGTTAAAGAAGTACTTCAAAATCAGAATAGCAACAATCAATGTTGGAAGAGATTAATGCCTTGGACCAGAATAATACTAGTGATTTGGTTCGGTTACCAGAGAATAGAAAAGTGATAGGATGTAAATGGGTATATTCAATTAAGATAAATCCAGATGGATCTATTGCAAGATTTAAAGCTCGCCTAGTTTCTAAAAGGTATGCTTAAACATATGGAACAGATTACCTAGAAACATTCTCACCAGTGGCCAAGATGACATCAATCAGATTGTTTATATCACTGGAAGCAAAACATAACCGGAAGTTACATCAGCTTGATTTTAAAAATGCATTTCTGCATGGGGATCTGCTTGAAGAGATGTATATGGAGAAACCTCCAAGGTTTGTTGCTCAAGGGGGAATAATATGATGTGCAGATTAAAAAAGTGTTTGTATGACCTAAAACAAAATCCACGAGCATGGTTTGGGAAGTTTAGCAAAGCAGTAGAAATTTTTGGCATGCTACATAGCAAGTCTGATCATTCAGTATTTTTAAAAATTTCCGAGGTATGTCAATTCTATTGGTGGTATATGTAGATGATATTGTGATAAATGGAGATGATGAAGAAGGAATTGTAGCTCTTAAAAGTTTTATTCATACATAGTTTTGTACAAAATAAGTTGGGTGAGTTAAGATACTTCTTGGGAGTTGAAGTTATGAGAAGCAATGGGAGAATATATTTGTCACAAAGGAAGTATGTGTTGGACTTGTTAAAAGAGACTGGTAATTTAGGTGCAAAGCCATGTAGTGAACCTATGACGGTTAATAATTTCTTGATGAAAGATGGAGAAGAGTTCAGTGAGCCAGATAAATATGGAAAGCTAGTTCACAGACTCAATTACTTGACAGTAACCAAACCAGACATTGCTTATTTAGTGAGCATTGCCAGACAATTTATGTATGCACCAACAGTTGAGCACTAGAATGCACTAAAGCAGATTCTGTGCTATTTAAAGGAAACTGCAGGTCGAGGATTTCTGTACACAAACCTTTAACATAATAGAGTCAAAAGCTTCATAGATGCTGACTGGGCAGGCTCGAAGGCAGATAGAAAATTCACTTCATGGTATTGTGTTTTTGTTGGAGGAAATTTAGTGTCATGGAAGGGTAAGAAGCAAAATGTAGTATCAAGATCAAGTGCAAAATCAGAGTATCGAGCTATGACAAATGCAGTGTATGAGTTGATGTGGTTCAATCATTTTATGACTGAATTGAAGCTAGATCTATAAATGCCATTAGTACTTTGGTGTGATAATCAGACTGCTATACATATAACATCAAATCCTATGTTTCATGAGAGAACAAAGATATAGAAGTTGACTGCCGTTTTATCAAGGAGAAAGTGCAGCAGGGGTTTGATCAAGACTGGGTATGTGAAGTCAGAGGAGCAAGTTGCTGATGTGCTTACTAAAGGATCAAATGGTGGCCGAGTGAAACAGTTATGCAGCAAGTTGGGCATGATATACATATATGCACCAACTTGAGGGGAAGTGTTGTGAGGATTGATGTAGGATATGTTAATATGTAAATATGCGCGTGTATGTTTTCTCTTGTACATATCTTTAGTTAGCAGATTTACAAGTTAAATGGGTTTGGCCCATAAGTGCGTGTGTGGGCTGTTTGTATATAAATTGTTTGATGTAATTATGTAAATAAGCTTTTTTGAGCTGAGTGAAATATAAGCATCTTCCCTCTTATTACACATGTTAACTCCGTTTTTAGCAAACCAAATGTCTATTTTTATCAGAAAATTACAACGGACCCAACGGTACTAGTCCCGTTGTCCAATTCTAAATAATATTTAGTTTATTACCCTTTTCTATTTAATTATTATTTATTAGAATTCGGGATGTTACACAATGCATATAAGCATACAAAATATATTCATATGAACTTGGAAAATACTAATACATGTACTGGACTCAGTCAACCTCCAAGAGATGCGTTCTCCTGAAAGCTAATCATGTTAGCTTGGTGTACGTAAACACCAAAATCACATTACGTCATGAATATATACGTCATACGTCAAAGTCCTCTGTAAAATGAAGTCATATAAATTAGGCAAAGGTCTTGAAATGATCACAGATCAAACACGAAGTGATATTATGCAATATGGTGGTCCAAGCACGCTGTTCAATCTAAATCCGCGAGGCGTTCCATGGAATGCCATGTGCAAGGTGCTCCTTGAACCAAGTGGTAACTATCATCTCATTACCACACCACTGTTCAACTGGAGGAAATAGGCCTAACAACCTCTCGCGCATCTTCATATAATCTATTTGGCTTTGATTTCTCAAAGAAGCACCATCTATGGATACACCAAACAAAACAGCTACATCATCCAACATGATGACCATCTCCCTAGATTTAAGGTGGAATGTAGACATCTTGGGTCTGTATCTATTCACCAAAGCAACGATAAGATGACGATCCAACTGGGTGTACCTCATTCAAAAGATAAGGGATAAGCCAGTTCGCTCAGTCAGCCATAGAAAGGTAGGATTAGAAGAATTCACTGACTTAGATTGTTAGAAAAACAACAAAATATAAGCACTATGCACGACTAACATCGTTGTATAACCGTACTTAGAGGAAAGTGTGTTACTACCATCAAGACGTTGTTTCTCAATTGATGACGTTCTTGCAAACACAGTACAATATTGTCGATCATTCCGAACTTTCGGATAACATATCATAGTAATCTATATAAAATGCTAACAATTTCACAATAGTACTTAATTACTCAATTCAATAATTTTCTCACTACAATCTCAAATTCAACTAATAATTTTAACAATTTATATGTAAAACATCGTACACTTAACTAGTTTGTGAATTATAGGATCAAACAACTATAACCAGAACATTAATATATTAAATTTGCCTAATTTACTAAAACCCTAAGTTCGAAATCAACTTTAGAATTCATACCTATATTGAAACACCCCACCTCCGTTAGGGTCACTCTCAAAGGGAATGCCCTAATTTTGGTGGAGGTTTGTAAGTATAAGTCGCAGATAAACAAGACAGATATAAAAACACATATTTTTGAACAGCGGAAAACAACAACTTTTATTTCATTAAAATATGTGTTACACAATCCATGCCATAATTTGTTTTACAATACTTCCAAAAACATAACATCTTCATAACTGTCTTGATTAATTATTTAAAGAAGCATAAAGAAAACATAAATAAACTGCAAAAGTCCCATAGTTGCTGTCCAAAGCCATAGAAGATCCAAGCAATACATTCTTTCTCTTCAAGCTGGATATGAAGGCAGGTCAAGCTGCGGTATTCCCTCCCTGTGGACCTAGGGGGGAAACGGAAGAAAAGAAGACGAAAGAAAAGTAGAGTCAGACATAAAGCCTGAGTAAGTCTAGGACTATCCAGTCTATGAATAAAGAACTGGGTATGATAAGTATAAACTAGAAATGGGGAAAGCACCATAAACTTAGTTAAGTTGTCTAGGGTCGAATGTACTATCGTACCCCATATCAATCTCTGAACCCATATAAACTAGTTCCCAACTGGCACCCCATAATCAGGGTGAAGTGATCCATTTTATGATGATCGGCTCCTACTCGCATAGTTACATGTGTCTTACGGCCCCCGATGTTGTAGTTACCTATGCTGGTCCCACCATGGGTGTATCAAGTCCCATGGTGGCGGCCCGACACAATCCTAGAATGCACAGGTATGCTACTGGTGCCCAGTGCCTTATTTTTCTGCGCCGGAGTGTGTGCACGCCCGCACCCCGTTAGAACCTACACTGCTGCACCACCGCCGTCGATTTGACCGCTTACAATCAGCCCAGTAATCGTGCCCCACCCTGCCTAGTTTCAGGGTATCGTGATACACCTTATAGGGTTACTGCTGAAAAGGGTCCCCCGCTACTAGGTTTTCTATTTCTAGCCAACATGCTAAGTTGGTTAAGTGTTTTATAAACCTAACCCCCAATCAGTCTGTTTAGTTTAGCATGTTCCATTTTGATTAAGTATTAATATAACTTACTTAATCCTATCAATCCTGACTCAGCCTTAATTGTCTTATTAAAGTCTTGACCTCTCACATTAGACAGGTATTGTTGTGGCTGCCTGTTGCCGGTTGGGTCCGGGCAGTCTTACGCCACAACTTAGTCTAACCTCGGGTCCTTATTGGGCTCCATGTTTAACCACCCACATTGGATAGGTATTGTTGTGACTACTGGACAGCCGGGCGGTTCCGGGCAGGTTTACATCACAACTCAATCCAACCTCGGGTTAAACACATCGTATTTTCTACAATTTACATATTTGGTCTTTCTTCTTTATTTTCTTATATGTAAATATTTGCGGCCCATTATTAAAAATCAATTTAAGCTAATGGTGTAAAGGTTTACACCAATCATGGGCCCAACCCATTCTTGAATTTGGGCCCATCTACTTTTATATTTTCATTTATTAATTAATTTAGCCCAACGCTATTTCCCCCGTTTAATACGTTCGTTTATTATAATATATGTTGGGCTTAGCCTTTTAAGCCCAACTTAGCCACGTGAAAAAGGGGAGGCTTAAAACGTGATTATATACACAAAAAGGGGAATGTGAACGCATGAACTTGCAACATAACGTTGGAACTACAAAATAGAAACTGGTGTACTTGCATTGTAGTAACATATACTTTGGTCATAAAGCATAAGTGACATGAATCAAACCATGTAAACTTGTAGTTAAGTTAAGAATCTAACTAAATTAGATATCATTATTGACACATAGTCTTAACTACAACATAAACCTATATTTTTACCTAGGCATAATGTCAAACATAAGCAAATCATGTTTATAAAATTACTATATGTTTACAAAGGTGCTTACTTTTGTTACTAATACAAAAGTATAGTTCAACTAGAATTATTCCAACTTAATCATGATTTTTAATCTATTCACATAATCATGGCACAAATATACCAAAACATGAAATCATGGTTTTTGATCTATTCATGTAATCATGGCATAAATATTCCTAAACATGAAATCATGGTTTTCATTCTATTCAGAGAATTATAAACATATCTAAACTTACATCATGGTTTTTATTTTATCTATGTAAACTTGCAAGAGGAATGTAATTCTAATGTAATTCTAATGTAACTTATGATAACAACATGAGCCTAAAAACATGTTTTTCAATTGGGCATAATAACGAACATAGTTTATTCATGTTCATAAAATTTATACAAATTTACAAAGATGCGTGCTTTTGTCACTATCACAAAAATATGATTTTTATACTTGAACTATGATGCCAATTCCAACATAACTTCATATGAATCATAATACTTAGGTGAATCAAATTACACTAAAGATGACCATGAAATTTTACATCATGTTGTCATAACCATAGATCATGGACTTGCATGAATTCCAATTAAAATGTCATAACATATAGTTGTTAACATGAATCATATACTTGCATGAATCTTAAATAAATTATTACAACATATAGTTGTTAACATGAATCATATACTTGCATGAATCTTAAATAAATTATTACAACATATAGTTGTTAACATGAATCATATACTTTCATGAATCTTAAATAAATTATTACAACATATAGTTGCTAACATGAATCATATACTTGCATGAATCTTAAATAAATTATTACAACATATAGTTGTTACTTTCAACATGAATCATATGCTTGCAATTATCAAATGGGTGTTGTAAATAACTACCACAAACATGTAGTTTTTCAATATGAATCATATGCTTGAATTAAATTTCCACAACATGTGGTTGTCAACATAAATCATATACTTGTATGAATCCAATCGTACACCATAGTATTGCCAAATCGTTAGAATCAAAATAACATACAAATATAGATTATTATCGCCACAATTCCATTTCGCAAATCACGTTCTTACGAATATCCAATCGTATACCACAATATTCCCAAATCGTTTAGCATCAAAGCAACATACAAATATAAATTATTATCGCCACAATTCCATTTCTTTCTTTACACAAATCAACACAATTATTTAATTCATATCGGAATAGCACTCTACTTACAGCGTATGGCGAATCTTTAATTCAGAAATCTGAATTCTGAATTTGGAGATGCTATCCTTTGTTGTAGGCGTTGCTTTAATTTGATTTACGTTGCTTTAAGCTTTGAATTGATTTGTTGTTCGTCTCTTTTCAAGTGGAGGCTCTCTTTAGTTTCCCTCTGACAGCATGGCGGCTCACGATCTTATTTTGTGCGTATTTTTAGTTGAGATTTGAGTTGTATATATAGAATTTTAGGATTAATTTAGGCCGTTTGATTAATCCTAGAAATGACCACAGCCGTTCAGTCAGGATAGAGTTATCCTATTGACTCAGTCATGAGTCAGAAATGACTCAGCATTGACTCAGCGATGAGTCAGAAATGACTCAGCGTATTAAATGTTCACCAATTCAAACGTAAATACGTATTTAATAGATACATTTTCCCCTTTACCGTATTAATTACCCATATATAAATATTTATTTATATATGAATAAATATTTTCTTACCTTTAATTTGTCATAATTCCAAATTGGAGAAGGCCCAAAAAAAAACCATCCTTGACAACCAAAAATGCGCAACATACGCTACATGATGCGTACACGTCATATATATATATGCGTATATGTATATATATATATATATTATATATATACATTCATTTTTTTTCTCTATCTTCCCAATTACCCATTTTCACACTAAACCACTTTTTGAACTGCGTTCACACTAGGCTATTTTAAGCCATTCCCCTAAAACAAAAATAGGGCGCTGGCGGGGATCGAACTCTGTACCTCTTATATGCAAGTCATGTGTTCCAACCAAATGAGCTACTAAGTCTTTTGCTTACAAATCCTAGAACAATGCTAAACATTATTCGTTTCCCATTCTTTTTTTTTCATGTTTTGCTGCGATATTTAAATTAAAGATATCTTCTTCACACGTTATCCGTTTTGCGTAAACTCGGACTGTATCTCAAGCAGAATTTCGAGGCGGACGCAATGGCGTAACCCGTTTCCCTTAATTCTTATGTTTTTTAATTAAGTATACCATAGTTTATTAAATTACTGTCAACCGAAAACTCGGGGTGTTACATTCTCCCCCACTTAAAAGGATTTCGTCCCCGAAATCTTCAAGTTAGGAAGAATGTGTCCTACCATCCAATCACCCATCTACTCAACCATTCAATCACAGGCATTCATTGTCCTTAAAAGACTTCTAATGCTTCATGATCATATGCGAAGTGTGTGTGTACATGTACTTATCTAATGCAAAATCAGACGGTCTACTGATTCAGTTGACCTCCTTAATGCGAATTATGTAAGTGCCATGAATCCATTATATATGCAAATTTTCCTATTCATGATTCTACATGAGTGCACAACAATTCATATAAATGCAACATCCATATGATAACACATTAAACTTCAACCATATACGAATGCAAACATATATGCATATGCAATATGAAGTGATTGAGCCGATCTAAAACCTAGATTGTGTGTGTATATGCAACCACGAGCAACCACTAGCAATCACTTGCAACCACTTGCAACCATCATCCATAACATGTTTCAATTACATGTTTTCATCCAAAGAGTTTCTACCTAAAAGATAAGGTCGAGGAGATATACCTAAAAAGATAGATAAAAGCGCAACTCAAGGAAAAAGAAAGATCAAGGATGTGCCCTCGAAAAGAAAAGGGTAGGCAGCGCGTATTTTAGCTTCAGTTTCCCAAGTTGCATCTCCTTCGGCGTCGCTCCACTGAACTTTGACGAGCTTGACTTCGCGGTTGCGTACCTTCTTCACTTCCGTTCCTAATATGCGGGTTGGAACTTTCCTCACGGTAGCTTCGCGCTCCACTTCAGCTTCTTCTAGAATATTTGGCTCTACCACTTCAACGGACTCATGTAGACATTTTCGGAGATGTGAAACATGAAAAACGTTGTGAACTCCGGCCAATTTTTCGGGTAGCTCTAATCTATAGGCCATTTTCCCAATTGTTCCTATCTAAAGGTATAGTCGAATGATAGAAGCAAGTAAAAACTTTGTGTCCATTAGGCAATGTCAAAACTGGAAATCTATGCCACACATATATTGATTAGGAGAAGAACTCTTTAGGCATCAGCCCCGAAGACCGAAATCAACATCAGACTGACACCCAAAGAATTACTCAACCCAACCACCATATATGATTCTAGGAAACTAAGCATGATGGACTCCTTTTAGGTCACAAGGGAGTCCCTACCTAAGACCAATCCGTATCCTATAAAACCCAAAAACTTTAGTCAAACTAACGAACACCCTCGAGCCCCAACATGTGTTACTAACAGGTGTGTCATACTCCCTATGGGGTTTGCAACAGAAATTGGATTGAGAATGGGACCGAGAGGATATACAGAAAAGATAGCATGCAAGTAAGCTCTACAGGAAGAGAGGGATCAAGGATATACTCTTAAGAAGAGATATGATGCACGAATCTAGTCTTCAATCTTCTAAGTCGCATTTCTTGAGCTTAACTCCATTATGCTTTATCCGTCTTTAACTTCACAATTTCGTAGCTTCTTAATTCTTGTTTCCAAAATATGAGTTGGAACCTATTTCACTGTTGCCTCTCGTTCCTCTTTCACTTACTCTACTTCTAGTATACTCGGCTCAAGCATGACGGCGTACCCATGGTTCCATGCAAGCTCTCCAAAATTCACTAGTGAATTTTAGATCTCGTCCACTTACTATTAGGTATTCCACGTAGCAGAACTATCTCTTGGAAATAAATGCCAGTCATGTTGCCAAATGTACTTACTAAGGTGATTCTCCACAACTCATGCATAAGCGAAATGAACCTTCTGCCTTAGTGACGAACACTACTAGAGCGCCCCATTCTGAAATGCTCCTTCTAATGTACCCCTTCTCTAGAAGCTCTTTAATCTGTTTACTGAGCCCTTACCTTTCCCGTGGAGCCATGTGTCTAACGGGCAACGCAACAGGCTTTTCATTATCGACGAGATATATGCGGAAGTCTATCTCCCGCTTCGGAGGCAAGCCCTTCACCTCTTCGAAGACATCCGGATAATCCCGGACCACTCTAACCGATTGCAAATTTTCAACAGAGGCATCTAGCGATTCAAGATAACTAAGCATAACCGCATACGAGGGATTACAAGAAATTTCCAAAGTGTTACCGAGCTGGGTTAGGAGCCTAACAACCCTTTTTTTTCAAAATCAAGGATGGCCCCATTACTGGATAGCCAATCCATGCCCAAAATCAAACCATATCCCGAAAAGCCCAAAACAAAGGCACCACATTTAAATTCTACGCTTAGAATAGAAATTTTCTATCCCACACAGATCATAGACAAATGAGCTGGGCCCCCAATTGGGTTTGAAACAATTAAGGGGTCCTCTACCGTACTAGTTTTTAGGTGCAGAGATTTTAACTAAAGCAGACGAGATAAAGGAGTGTGACGCGCCGGAATCAAATAAAGTGCGAACGGGGTGATCATACTACACTTTCTACAGAAGTATTTATACCTCGTTTCTTTGGGCAGTCCTTAGCCATGTGGTCTGTCTCACCGCAAGAAAAGCACCCGCCATTCATCTTGGCCTTCTTTTTCCGGCAATCTTTCACTAAGTGCCCCACTTTGCCATAGAATTTACACTTCCTCTTCTCTCGGGACTTGTTGTCTTTCCCGCCCTTCTCAAAGTCTGTCTTCTCAGGGCAGTCTTTGCTGATGTGTCCAGTCTCCCCACAATGAAAACATTCTCCTTGCTTTCTTTTCCTCTTTCTACAACCCTTGGCTATGTGCCCCTCCGTACCACAAAAATTGCATTTCCTTTTTTCTCGTTTCTTATTATTACTGTTACGATCCTTTCTTGTTTGACTATTATTCGTCTTCCTACTCTGGGACTCTTCCGCTTGCTGGTTCACGTGGAGGAGGAGGAGTGAAAGCGTCAGCAGCTGGGGAGTAAGGTCTCCAGACATGCTGAAACAGAAAGGATAGATTCAAAACGAAGGATAGAAGATAGTACCTATGGCTTTGGGGGGACTTTGCCTTTTTAAAATAAAATAATATTTTTCTTTTTAAAAATGCTTCTTTAAATTTCCTTTTTGAAAATAAAATTTCAAAACTTTTTATCTTATCTGGTAAACCTATGCTCTGATACCAAGTGAAACACCCCACCTCCGTTAGGGTCACTCTCAAAGGGAATGCCCTAATTTTGGTGGAGGTTTGTAAGTATAAGTCGCAGATAAACAAGACAGATATAAAAACACATATTTTTGAACAGCGGAAAACAACAACTTTTATTTCATTAAAATATGTGTTACACAATCCATGCCATAATTTGTTTTACAATACTTCCAAAAACATAACATCTTCATAACTGTCTTGATTACATTATTTAAAGAAGCATAAAGAAAACACAAATAAACTGCAAAAGTCCCATAGTTGCTGTCCAAAGCCATAGAAGATCCAAGCAATACATTCTTTCTCTTCAAGCTGTATATGAAGGCAGGTCAAGCTGCGGTATTCCCTCCCTGTGGACCTGGGGGGGGGGGGGGGGAACGGAAGAAAAGAAGACGAAAGAAAAGTAGAGTCAGACATAAAGCCTGAGTAAGTCTAGGACTATTCAGTCTATGAATAAAGAACTGGGTATGATAAGTATAAACTAGAAGTGGGGAAAGCACCATATACTTAGTTAAGTTGTCTAGGGTCGAATGTACTATCGTACCTCATATCAATCTCTGAACCCATATAAACTAGTTCCCAACTGGCACCCCATAATCAGGGTGAAGTGATCCATTTTATGATGATCGGCTCCTACTCGCATAGTTACATGTGTCTTACGGCCCCCGATGTTGTAGTTACCTATGCTGGTCCCACCATGGGGTGTATCAAGTCCCATGGTGGCGGCCCGACACAATCCTAGAATGCACAGGTATGCTACTGGTGCCCAGTGCCTTATTTTTCTGCGCCGGAGTGTGTGCACGCCCGCACCCCGTTAGAACCTACACTGCTGCACCACCGCCGTCGATTTGACCGCTTACAATCAGCCCAGTAATCGTGCCCCACCCTGCCTAGTTTCAGGGTATCGTGATACACCTTATAGGGTTACTGCTGAAAAGGGTCCCCCGCTACTAGGTTTTCTATTTCTAGCCAACATGCTAAGTTGGTTAAGTGTTTTATAAACCTAACCCCCAATCAGTCTGTTTAGTTTAGCATGTTCCATTTTGATTAAGTATTAATATAACTTACTTAATCCTATCAATCCTGACTCAGCCTTAATTGTCTTATTAAAGTCTTGACCTCTCACATTAGACAGGTATTGTTGTGGCTGCCTGTTGCCGGTTGGGTCCGGGCAGTCTTACGCCACAACTCAGTCTAACCTCGGGTCCTTATTGGGCTCCATGTTTAACCACCCACATTGGATAGGTATTGTTGTGACTACTGGACAGCCGGGCGGTTCCGGGCAGGTTTACATCACAACTCAATCCAACCTCGGGTTAAACACATCGTATTTTCTACAATTTACATATTTTGTCTTTCTTCTTTATTTTCTTATATGTAAATATTTGCGGCCCATTATTAAAAATCAATTTAAGCTAATGGTGTAAAGGTTTACACCAATCATGGGCCCAACCCATTCTTGAATTTGGGCCCATCTACTTTTATATTTTCATTTATTAATTAATTTAGCCCAACGCTATTTCCCCCGTTTAATACGTTCGTTTATTATAATATATGTTGGGCTTAGCCTTTTAAGCCCAACTTAGCCACGTGAAAAAGGGGAGGCTTAAAACGTGATTATATACACAAAAAGGGGAATGTGAACGCATGAACTTGCAACATAACGTTGGAACTACAAAATAGAAACTGGTGTACTTGCATTGTAGTAACATATACTTTGGTCATAAAGCATAAGTGACATGAATCAAACCATGTAAACTTGTAGTTAAGTTAAGAATCTAACTAAATTAGATATCATTATTGACACATAGTCTTAACTACAACATAAACCTATATTTTTATCTAGGCATAATGTCAAACATAAGCAAATCATGTTTATAAAATTACTATATGTTTAC
Organism: Allium sativum; assembly: GCA_030737875.1. Lineage (NCBI taxonomy): Eukaryota > Viridiplantae > Streptophyta > Magnoliopsida > Asparagales > Amaryllidaceae > Allium > Allium sativum. The sequence continues at coordinate 650,074,871 of CM060915.1, forward strand.
AAAGGTGCTTACTTCTGTTACTAATACAAAAGTATAGTTCAACTAGAATTATTCCAACTTAATCATGATTTTTAATCTATTCACATAATCATGGCACAAATATACCAAAACATGAAATCATGGTTTTTGATCTATTCATGTAATCATGGCATAAATATTCCTAAACATGAAATCATGGTTTTCATTCTATTCAGAGAATTATAAACATATCTAAACTTACATCATGGTTTTTATTTTATCTATGTAAACTTGCAAGAGGAATGTAATTCTAATGTAACTTATGATAACAACATGAACCTAAAAACATGTTTTTCAATTGGGCATAATAACGAACATAGTTTATTCATGTTCATAAAATTTATACAAATTTACAAAGATGCGTGCTTTTGTCACTATCACAAAAATACGATTTTTATACTTGAACTATGATGCCAATTCCAACATAACTTCATATGAATCATAATACTTAGGTGAATCAAATTACACTAAAGATGACCATGAAATTTTACATCATGTTGTCATAACCATAGATCATGGACTTGCATGAATTCCAATTAAAATGTCATAACATATAGTTGTTAACATGAATCATATACTTGCATGAATCTTAAATAAATTATTACAACATATAGTTGTTAACATGAATCATATACTTGCATGAATCTTAAATAAATTATTACAACATATAGTTGTTAACATGAATCATATACTTGCATGAATCTTAAATAAATTATTACAACATATAGTTGCTAACATGAATCATATACTTGCATGAATCTTAAATAAATTATTACAACATATAGTTGTTACTTTCAACATGAATCATATGCTTGCAATTATCAAATGGGTGTTGTAAATAACTACCACAAACATGTAGTTTTTCAATATGAATCATATGCTTGAATTAAATTTCCACAACATGTGGTTGTCAACATAAATCATATACTTGTATGAATCCAATCGTACACCATAGTATTGCCAAATCGTTAGAATCAAAATAACATACAAATATAGATTATTATCGCCACAATTCCATTTCGCAAATCACGTTCTTGCGAATATCCAATCGTATACCACAATATTCCCAAATCGTTTAGCATCAAAGCAACATACAAATATAAATTATTATCGCCACAATTCCATTTCTTTCTTTACACAAATCAACACAATTATTTAATTCATATCGGAATAGCACTCTACTTACAGCGTATGGCGAATCTTTAATTCAGAAATCTGAATTCTGAATTTGGAGATGCTATCCTTTGTTGTAGGCGTTGCTTTAATTTGATTTACGTTGCTTTAAGCTTTGAATTGATTTGTTGTTCGTCTCTTTTCAAGTGGAGGCTCTCTTTAGTTTCCCTCTGACAGCATGGCGGCTCACGATCTTATTTTGTGCGTATTTTTAGTTGAGATTTGAGTTGTATATATAGAATTTTAGGATTAATTTAGGCCGTTTGATTAATCCTAGAAATGACCACAACCGTTCAGTCAGGATAGAGTTATCCTATTGACTCAGCCATGAGTCAGAAATGACTCAGCATTGACTCAGCGATGAGTCAGAAATGACTCAGCGTATTAAATGTTCACCAATTCAAACGTAAATACGTATTTAATAGATACATTTTCCCCTTTACCGTATTAATTACCCATATATAAATATTTATTTATATATGAATAAATATTTTCTTACCTTTAATTTGTCATAATTCCGAATTGGAGAAGGCCCAAAAAAAAAACCATCCTTGACAACCAAAAATGCGCAACATACGCTACATGATGCGTACACGTCATATATATATATATATGCATATATGTATATATATATATATATATATATATATATATATATTATATACATTCATTTTTTTTCTCTATCTTCCCAATTACCCATTTTCACACTAAACCACTTTTTGAACTGCGTTCACACTAGGCTATTTTAAGTCATTCCCCTAAAACAAAAATAGGGCGCTGGCGGGGATCGAACTCTGTACCTCTTGTATGTAAGTCATGTGTTCCAACCAAATGAGCTACTAAGTCTTTTGCTTACAACCCCTAGAACAATGCTAAACATTATTCGTTTCCCATTCTTTTTTTTTCTTCATGTTTTGCTGCGATATTTAAATTAAAGATATCTTCTTCACACGTTATCCGTTTTGCGTAAACTCGGACTGTATCTCAAGCAGAATTTCGAGGCGGACGCAATGGCGTAACCCGTTTCCCTTAATTCTTATGTTTTTTAATTAAGTATACCATAGTTTATTAAATTACTGTCAACCGAAAATTCGGGGTGTTACATATATAAGCTTCTTGTGTTGATGAGTCGGTCATGCTTATGATTTGACAAAGAAATATATAAAGATGAGGATTGTTTTATATTAAGTAAAAAAATGAGAAGAAAATTTTGTTTTATGTGTTTCGAAGAAGTGGGAAAGTGAAGAGGAAGAAGAGAATGTGAAGAATCTGTTTTGAGCTTGTAGCACAATTGATCGATGTTTGGAGTGTCATCCACTTGTAACATTTTTCAATGTTGTCCATATAAAGAACAACTTTTACATTAGCATTATTTGAAACAACGTTAGTGCAAAAAAGAAAGAAAAATAATCTCATATACATTCTCATTTCAAATAATGTCAGAGGAATAAAAAGAATGTGATGCTAAAGGCATACCGTTTTTTCTTTCTAATACCACGAAAAAAAATATTCAGCACAATAAATTTTATGTACTTCTTAATACCACACGCAATTCACACGGCAAACAACCGCCAAGCAACACCGTTTTTCACAGTTATCAATCGTCGAACTACTTTTGATCGGTGGTTGATGGCCGCGGAAACAGTGTTGGTCGGTGTTTGTTCGCCGTATAAAAATAATGTATTTGATTCTCCTTTAAAAAGGTTGGTATTAGAAAGAATGTAGTATAAAATTTTGTGGTATTTTTTAGTAATGGTATTAGTAAACAGAAAACGAGCTGCCAAACATCATATTGAAAAGAACCAGCACATTGACGCTGTTTAAAATTAGTGTGGTGTTAAGGGCACCCCAATATGTTCTTCTTAATACCGTGACTAAAAAATACCACAAGAATTAATATTACACTCTTCTTAATACCACACACTTAAAAAATAGGGGCTATCATACCGTTTTATCCTATTTCGTTCGATATTCGTTTGTCCTCATTTGTAAAATCGATCAATGAGCTAAACCCTAGATCTGAATTCGACGTCGTAATATACAAATGTTGTGAATAAGGTTTGAATTAAGCAAAGTAGAAAAGAAGCGAGATATTATGGTTTTAGATCACCAAACAATTGAGAGATTACCATACGAATTTGAAGCTTCCCTCGAGAGATGCGAAGAAGACAGCGATTACAAGAGATTATGATTTTTAGATTAGCTTAGTATATGGTTAGTTCGGCAAATAATGATTGAATGAGAGATTACAATGAACATGAAACGTAGTATTAGGAAGCATACAAAATTTAAAGAGTTTTATTTTTTTAATTGCAGTATTAGGAATAACGTATCCACGTGCATTTAGCAGCAAAACACTAAAATTATGTCAGTGCTACCTCTTAGTAGTTTTAATACATGACGAGGCTAGAACGGAAAAAGAAGGTGAAAGACTTTATAAAATAAACCGAAATAATACTGAAGGTTGGGTGAAGCTAAATCGTTTCCGACGAAGCTTCTTCTTTAATCTCAAGTTTTATTCTGGCAAGAAAACCGTTGGAATTAGAAATGGGAGATGACGGGAAATCGAAGAAGCGGGAGCATACTCCATCTCCTTCTTCATCATCACGTGGTAAGCTATCCAATAAAATCGTTAACTGGATTTATTTTATTTTGAATTGCTTTGATACATTTATATCTTTAAACCCTTTACTGATTCTAGTATTCTACCATGTTTCTGGATTTGAAATAAGAGAAAAAAGATTTTGGTACCAAGTATTACTTCCGTTGGTGATATTTAATATGTTGTTATTAGTGGTTGGAAGTAAAGATCAATAGTAACCCAAACATAAAGGGTCCGGCTATTGACACCCCTTATTTGCTCTTCACACCCCGATTAAAGTTTTAAATTTTATTTCTAGTTATGCCCTTTAATAATTGATTTAATAACTTGTCTAATGTTATATGACAATTAAAAATAATAATAAAATTAACTATATACAATTATGGATGTTTGAGGTTAAATTGCACACAATAATTAAAATCAAAAAGCAAAATACGTGATTTTCTTTTAAAACAAAAGTTAAGACAAGAATTACAAACAACGATTAAGAATGATTAAAACAACCATTAGATTACAAATAATGATTAAAAATTTGAAAATTGTAAAGTCAGCAGTTTATATGATTATGTATTTTAGGACTGAGTAAGTTAATAGTGTACAAGAATTACAAAGACTTGAATAACAAGTATGCAACGTTAATTTTCATAATCAATACCAGACAATAATGACGTCGCCTACAAATGTTAACTAATTTGATCAAGATTTTAAAGAGCAACACTAACAATTTGCAAGTTGGAGAAAAGAAGAAAAATAAAGAAAAATAAAGAAAAAAAATAAAGTAGTAAGAATGAAAATAAAATAAGGGCATTTTTGGGGGAAAACAAGGTGGGAAAAGAAAATGATGGGGTGTGCATTTTATTTTCTAATCAACGTGGTGTGAAGAGAAAATAGCGGGGTGTTAATAGACAAACCCAAACATAAATCTCTCACCTCAAAAAATTTCAATTTGCACAATAAAATATGTATCATTAACAGATGAAGATGAAAGGAGCAGTAAAAAGCACAGAAAGAGAGATGATAAAGAAAGGAAGAAGACCCGAAAAGACGACGGGAGAAAAGATAAGAAAAGGAAGGCTGAGAAATCTCATAGGCACTCAAGTAATAAAGATGAGAAAGGTGGGACATATGAAGGTTCAAATCAAGTTGCAAAAATTTAGTTTGCCGATATTTTGCTGCTATACTAGTATTAGAATAGGTTCTGTGAGGTTTATTATCCTACGACTAGTTTCATGATTTGCTATTTAATAACTCTTGTGAATTATTTGCTTGGTAGTGTGATCATATAACTATTTACCTTTTATATCTCAGATAAGAAGTCAAAGGAGAAGCATAAGCGCCGCGCGAAGAATTTGAATCTAGTGAGTAAATGAATATATACTATGATTTTATATGTGTTCATTGTGTGATCATGTGTGTATTTTGTAGACATGATGGAATTATGATTATAGGGTATCCGTTGATTTTTTGTTCTATCCGAGTGCCCCATGTACCATGCATATGCGAGAACTATGTGATGATTCGGATGGACATATGTTTGTCCTTTTTGTACAATGTTGGTGGACAAGTCCGAAATCGAAATGACTGTGAAAACAAATGGAAGGAAATATTCTATTTGTGTTATGGGTTGCACAAAATATGGTTATGATAAATATTGTACGAGAAATTGTAGCAACCTACACTTTACGATACAGTGATCAAAGCTTAGGGTGACTCAAACTCGCATCATACGCAACAACATGATTTGTTGGGTTTTTAAAGCATTACAGAGCATGACTATAAGCGTAAATTTTAAGGCATTATACACTTTCAGATCTCACGGCTAAAGAAATTAAAATGTAAGTATTAAAAATTGATTTTTAGAAAAACAAAATCCAAAACACTTAATTTTCATATGTACAATTTTCAAAGTACAATTTAAGTTCGACGGACATACAATAAAATAAATAACTACATGAGAAATTATGAAGAATAAAGGAACTCCAACGTTTAGCTCATTTCTTCATGTATAATCTCAAGTCAACTGCAAACCTTTCATTCTGCAGTAGGGAGGAATGAGTCAGGTAGAAGTATGGTGAATTAATACGTGTTTAATAATACATGGTGATCATGTGCACTTGGCTTTAATATTACCTTATATGACCTTGGATGATCTACAAGTGTTCTTGCATTACAAAGGTTCTTTACTTAAGGGTTTAAATTAGTACACACATACACTAATAACTTGTGCAGGCTCCTACGTGGATCAGACTACGGATTGAACTTCAATAACTGATGAGTGGACACCTCTACGAGCACCAGGGACGAAACTAGAGGGGGGGGGGCTAATAGTGGCCACGACCCCCCCTTGGTCCCATAATTATTAAAAAAAAAATTTGGTTAATTCATGTACCGCTATGCAAAAATAATCATTTTAAAGACATTTTTATGTGTATTTATACCCCTTAATTTGTATTGAATTTTTTTTTGGTCCCCCTCTAAACCAGATCCTGGTTTCGTCCCTGACGAGCACTACACAACATAGTGTTATTATACAACTCTGTATGGAACTACATCTCACACATTATGACTACACTTAGCATTTTCCTATAATTTGCAAAACAAAATTTTCACAACTACAACTACACATACCCTAACTACTTGTCGTCAACATAGTATCACATCACGTCTGTATTCAGTCATATTTAGGAACTCCCGTTGTGCATACTCACATACTTTGTTAGGCGGCAGTCAGTGCTACGTGTCCATTGTGGAACTTCCTATTGGTGTCATTTGTGATAGAAATGCGACATTGGATGAATATCATTTACCTAGCACCGTAACGTCCCAACGTCATTTCATAATTTCATAGGGAACTAGCTTCTGTGCTATTATCAACATCTATTTATATATACTCAATCTCAATATATAACCAACTAGCTATAATCTAAAACCCGGGCCTTAAGCTGAGGTTCAACCTATGTTTCAGAACATCTACCGGTCGATCGTTTGTTGTTGACCACCTAGGTTGAACGGTCGACTCAACGCCGTGTAAAATTAGGATATTTACTTATAGTTAGTTTAGTGGATTCTATTTTTGTATTAATTTCATTCGAATGTTGGAGTAGTTTAATTAAGGGAAGTTTTATATTTTAATTTATTTTGTTTTAAAATTTTGGAACATTCTAACTTCTCCATACTAACTTTGATTCCAAAGTGTTATATATGAAACTTATCTAGAATATCACCATGAATGTAATTGTGTAAGTTTATGGTCAAATTCAAACATTTGTGCAAATATTATTTCCGCCCTTGCTCTATTTATTTTAATATCTTGTTAAATCTTCTACTTAAATTTTGTGGTAACTCTAAGGTCGACCTAACAAAATTTAGATTTCTATACACGAAACCCATAGTTATGGAGGATACGTGCATGTCTCAAGGCTCCTTTCTTTCCTATGACACAATGCACATGAAAAGGCGCAACAAATGACACAAATGACATGGTGCAATAATGTTGCAACTTTTCTTTATTTTTGTTGTTTTTCTATTTCTCTTTTACATTCTCTTCATTTTTCATAATTTAAGCTGCATAAAAATTAATATTTATCATATTATTGTATAAGCATCCATTTCAACTACTTTACCTCTTCACCCAAAAAAAAAAAAAAGACAAAAATAAGGAAGATGTTGAAACTTATGAATCTGATGTAGATTTTGATTTGGAAAATATAGTTGTTAGTTTAAATTCAGATTTATAGTTTATTAGTAATATGTACTATTATTATTATTATCATTTTGAATTTTGTTTTTGGGGACTATTACACTTGAAACTTTATGTTTATGAATCTATGATGTAGTAAAATCTCTGAAAACCATTGATACATATGTGTTATTAAGAAATATACAAATTAGATTGAATATTTAAACTAATTATTATTATATATATTAAATTTATAAAAATATATTCTGAACTTGCGCATCAAATTAAAATGATGCACGCAATTTGCCGCTTCGTGTGGCGAGTATTCAAGGAGACTTTTTGTGTCGTGAATCGTTAATGTATACGGTGGAACCTAGGTTAAATTGGTTATCACTTTAATGTTTGATAACTTAACCAGTTCTTCCATTTACTTGGTATAACAAGGCAAGCAGAACATGGCAGAAACTCGGATCAAGTCCGCTTAATACTTGTTAGTTAAACGTGGATATCTTTTATTATATCGAAAGTGAAACCGAGTATTAACTCCAAAAATGGCATTAACCCCAAATGAATATGAAAGTACCAACATTAGAGGCAATCTGGACCTTGTGAGACACATATTTAACTGAAATAGCAAGTAAAAAAAAAAAAAACACAAGAATTTTATTGTGATTCGACTATTTCTGGCATACAACCACTTTTAATCTATTTTTTTAATTAATTTTGCTAGTTAGATCCCTCCGGATATGAACTATAGTTCTTATATTTAGGTTACAAGTATTTGAATAGTGTTTGAAGAGACAAAGTGAAGAAGAGGTAAAAATCCGATAGAGTAATGACATCTCCTTTCGGATCTAATCCCCTTCTCTAATTGCAAGTCATCCAGTATTTATAGGTGAATCCTCCAGCATTGAGCCAGATAAAGTATTCAGAGGTAATGCCGACCCGACCTCCAAGGTCGCAAGTCCATACGACCCATAAATTTGGGTCGGTACCGACCCATATGGCATGGGTTAGTGCCGACCCATATACTTAGACTTTTTTTTTTATTCTTTTTCTCAGATCTTCTTCCTTGCGTTGAGTAGGGTGGCTCGTCCGACCTTGAATCTTTCTGAATTCGCTTGATCACTTGTCTTCATGGATCATCCAAGTTCGTACAGATTCATAACTTGTACCATACTTGTATACATCACTGATCACACAAAACTTGACATGGGCATTGTAGGAGAGAGGGAGAACACACCATGTCAGCTGCACACGATGGCTCACAATTAGCATGGGTCGGTGCCGACGCATAAGGCATGGGCCGGTGCCGATGCATAAGGCAGAGGTCGGTGCCGACACATGTACATAACCTCAACCTTGCTTAATTTTTCCTGAGTTGCTTTTTTCATGTCTTCCGAGTACTTCTCCCAAGTTCGGTTCCATTCCGATCTCGTTTGTAAATCCAGTTAAAGCTGCATTGATCCGAAGGTGGTTTAATGCTGAGCAAAATAACTCTTGTTATAAAAAATAATTCAATATTCACTGACTTTTGGGAACTGGGAACACTTGTACATGCATCCTTTATATATGTGCTTGCTTCACAGTATTTTGAAGTCTGTAGATTCTCCCATTTTTGTAAATTATTTTATAGAATCATGAAGTGTAAGAGTGGTAAAAATCAAAGGTATGTGGCAAAGGAAGGTTATAACTAAGATTTAAGAGGAGTATGCTTTCTGAAAAGAAAAAGAAATGTTTGCAAGATTTTGTGCAAGAATGTTCGGATGTGGAAAACGTCTTTTTGTTCACGTGGGGTCATGTAATACAAATTTTTTATGTGTGTGCTCGTGTGTGTTATTTGTGCACTTGAGTTTATTATTAACAAAGTTTGGCCTGCCCAGTCAAAAACCCTTTGTTATAATTATCATAATTTCCGCTTTATTCAACTATATTCAGTTTTCTTTTCAATTTTGAAACTCTACTCAGTTTACTACTACTGGAAATTCGATTACTTCGATAAATGTATTGATTTATTAGATCAAAATCTGTGGAAAAGGTGAATCAAGTTATAAAACAATACTTTCATAGTTTTTAAAGTATATTTCAATTTTCAATGTAATTTTGGAAAACTTGATTTATCTATTACCAAAGTTTTAAATCTTGGATTTCAATCATATATCATCTTGGTATTTTCACACATGATATCTTGTGTCGGGTGAGATTCCAGACAAGATAAGTGTAGACTGGATGCACATCTCGGATTAACATTGTAAAATATTATTGTTATTATAATTGGAGGAAGAATTGTAACAGTTTCACATAAAGATAGTTGCTGCACTAAAAGGGGAAGCTCTTTTTTGGAGGAACACGGTAGCTTAATTAATTTGGTAATAACTGAAGAATTTCTTCTGATTCGAACAAGAGACAAGATAAGGAAATAAAATTGTTTGTTGAAATTTACCTTATTTCAAATGATTATAGGAACTACTAAACAATAACATGTGGTATAACTGTTTGGATCATATAAATAGTAAAAAGGTAAAATCAAAGAAAAAAATATATATTTCTGAATGAGATCCGGGTCTAGAGTTTAGTTAATATTTTAATAACTTGAACAAGATGAGCGTCAAATATGATATGAATAAGTTTGATGTTTTGTTTTAATCAAGTGTAAAAATGAGATCTCAAGTGAAGTCTCAGGCAAGATGGACGAGACATAAATGTTTGTTTACCACTTTACCAGTTTGTTTGTTTTATTACCCAAAACCTTTCAGCAAGCTATATTCCAATATCACTTGATAACAATTAGTGAGATATTTCCTGTTTCATATATTTGAATCATCCTATACATGTATGAACAACTCAAAGAATTATGTTGGTTGTTACCTCAAATCTATTGATTGCCTGACTTTTTTGTTTTTTAGTCTCAGTTAGAGCATTTTTAGGCTCTACTGCGGTAACTTTCATTTCATCCAATGAACGATAATGAAACTAGTAAACTTGAATAATATGCCAATGGTATATGACCTTTGTTAGGGCTGTATATCGGACAAGACAGTCCGTTGTCCGGCTCAGTCCAAAGCTATAAGTGTCCGGTCCGTGCCCGTCTGATTCTCTTATAGGACAGAGCTTGGACACACTAGTGTTCGGTTCGATCTAAAATATTCGATGTTTTTCTATTATCCAAGGCTATATCGGACATGACAGTCTGTTGTCCGGCTCGGTTCGAGACTATACGATGTCTGGTCCGTGTCCGTTCGAATTCTTATAGGATAGAGCTTGGACACACCTCCGTCCGGTCCGGTCCAACCCGTTTACACCCCTAACCTTTGTAAAGATCTTAAGACATATTTTGTTGTTTGGCCAATATTTACATCTTAGATCTCAATCTGGTCTTTAATGATGATATTTAAATTGATATTTTGTATCAAAAGCGATTATCTGAAATGTTCGAGAGTACATCTTGTATTATTTTATCAATTTTGAACTATATTGGGACGGTTGCAAAGTATATGATCAGAACATCACAAAACATCGGTAAATTCTTAATGTGATCGACTCTCACTTGAAAAAATTTGTGAAATGCATACTAAACATTTATTTATGTATAATCTCAGCTAAGGTTCGGCAAAATCAAAGGTTTCAAATCGTCAGACCAGTCCTGTTTTGAAGATTTTCACTTTTGATATTATCTCATACCGAGTATGATCTTGGATAGGATGGGTGCATATCGGGTGTCCATCTTGGTTTGAAATCTTGAATTTTAAACTACATCTTAGGAATAGATTGGCGTAACTTATGAGTCCTGAACTGACATCTTCCAGACTGTTTTTCATGATTTTATTCTTTAAAAATAATAATATAACAACAACTAAGTCAGTAATCTCAAACAAGTTGGAGTTGGTTGGAGATGGAACCCAAAACCAAACGACAAAGTCAATTCTAAGGTAAAAATAATAACAAGAGATTTAATGACGAAAACATAAATAAATATAGGTGGATACCCAGTGCCAAAGGCTCCCATACTCAAGCGCGAGAGAACTTCCCAGGTCATTCTCCCGTCCCGGTACTATTCTCACGGCTTTCCGGGCTCTGGAGGTGGTGAAAACATAAATAAATATAAAATAATTAAATAATAATAATAATATGATGAGTTTTAAAAAAAAACCTAGATGGTGATGATGATAATAATAATAATAATAATAATGATAATGGTATTAGAACAAATTTAAAGAAAAACCAAGGTGGTGATGATAATAACATAATAATAATAATAATAATAATAATAATAATAATAAAGATATATAACATATTAATTATCATTCAGAGTTGATTACATTATTGTACTAGAGAATGATTATTTTCTTAAACGAGTGTAGTAGCTCGATTATTTTTTGGGTGATAAAAAAGTTTCTTCTTATTGAAACAACGATACACATACAAGTAAATAAATCAAGTCGTCTTTTTTTGAATTACCTAGGTGCAAAGTAAAAAAAATAATAAAATTATCATATATTAATTGGTATTATAATTTTGTTTGGATCGTATGATAAGCGAAAATGTATATCAAAGGAAGCATATAATTTTGGGGAAGTTCTTGGATTGAGTTTTCAGTTTAGATCTTAATATCTGAGCAGGAATAACAATCAAACTGGATATTGGTGAGATTTGGTGTTTCATTTGGATTAGGGAAAACAATGAGATAAGTTGAGATCTTGGACTAAATGGATAAGATCTAAGACTCAGCTAATTTCTTCATTACTATTTTATGATAATCAATTTGTTTGATCTACTATGAAACAAACAAGTTATGGAAATATAATAGTTTGAATTCTTTTTTTCCTATGCTGTGAACCAGAAAAAGGAAAAAATAGAGAAAAAAAAAAGGTGCAAAAAGTACAGTACAAAGGTGAAATTAAGACGAAGAGTTGAAAAACTTGACCAATAATTTAATTTAAAAGTGATCAAACTGAATATTATAATGAGGTAAGAAGGTGACTATAATTAAACTGATTTTAAATAAAAGATAAATCAAATTAGGTTTCTAAACTCAAATCAATCCTATCTCCATCGACATGACTAAAGCAATAAGTTATTGGTAGCGAGGATAAACAAACAAGAATGAAAACTTCTTTTATTACTTGCTAAGAATTCAGAATGCTGGAAAATTGGAAATACAAGTATACAACTACTAGTAAACCATTAAAGAAAGCAAGAATACTTTCACAGTTCTGAAACCCTGGTTTGATAATATAGAATTCCATAACGATACACATAAAAGCCAAGAAAGAATTTAAACAAGAAAGGTATTGTTTTTGAATCCACTGAAAATTTTCCTCCAGAAGTACTTGATACTTGTTATGCAGATTCATTTCTCATAGCAAGATAAGATTCCTTCAAATATACTAAATTCTTTAAAATGCGATTCTTGCATTATTTTCATTCATCTGATGAAATGTAAACATATTTGAGAATATTATATAATTTGTGTAACATAATTGCTCCAAATCTTCTATTTCAGGAAGATATTCTTTTAAATGCAGATGAGAATAAATTAGGGTAGCTGAAATGGGATTTTGTCTGCTTCAAGATGTTCTTCCTTGTTTCTAGCATCTGCGAAACCATACAAAATTTACCCAGTTTAATACTTGTTTTAATAATCAACCAAGTTAAAATTCAAACAAAACTTCATCTGACGAAGATCACCACTTCAATTAACATAATTTCTAGACTAGATATCTACTTCAGACTTGTCTTTTCAAAATTGATTATTTACAACAGTTCTATGTTACATTAGTGTATGATACCCGAAGTGCATATAGTGTACGTATATGATGAATATGCAAGTTAAAACGGTATTTTTATATACATTTGACTACAATTGGGACAGCGCATCCATAGACTCTGTGCAATCAATTTCCTTTGCTAATAGCAGAGACAATGTAACTCATTTTTTGTTTTTGTTACCAAATAGCACAAAGAAGATTTGTGTAGATAATATTGTCAGATTATAATTTTAAAGAAAATTATTCTGAAAAAAGAAGGCATTTTTAAAATAAAATCTTTTTGAAATTATTATCATTTTAATACAAAAACACGTAGTTTTAAATTTCGTAGCAAGAAATTCATAACTATTGAAACTGTGTTTATAGTATACGTTTCTAATTATTCAAATTAGCTTCTAAATCAAGTATTACTTGGAATGTTTCTGTTGAAATTTGTTAGATGATTTTTTTTTTAATACTTGGTCCTTGGAAGAAAATAATAAAATAAATTTTAAACTGGCTTTTGTACTGTTTCTTTTCTAAATTTCTTTTCTAATTATGAATCTTTGTACTTTCTTTTTTGCCCGTTTCTCTTTCTAAAAAATGTTCTCTTGCAAGTAAATATCTTAAATTTAATTTCCTGAGAAAATGATTTTAGTTTCATGTTCTTTATGCCAGTTTTTCATATTTTTCCCTCTTTTATGTCATAACGGCGGCTCCTTAAAAAAGAAGAAGGAGAAATTCATTTTAAGCTTCAAGAGAAAAGGGTTCTTTCAAAAATGAAAAAAAAACATCCTTCTCCACCAGCAATGTTTATTTTTAATACACACACACGAGGAGCGTTCCGGGGCACCTCTTTTGTTTTGCAGCACTCCTACCCTACCTTGAGCTGCACTAATCCAAATTTAACAAGATTTTGTAGATGTTCAATCCACATATATTATAATCTATCCAAAATTTAAGCTTATTCCGACATCTCTCTCTCTCTCTCTCTCTCTATATATATATATATATATATATATATATATATATATATATGTATGTATGTATGTAGGATCAAGAGCACCCCAAATAGTGCAGCTTCCCTTTAGCCCCCTGATTTCCACCACATATTCTTCATTCTCTCTCTTCCCACTAACTCTTTTTCCTTCCACTAACATATTTAATTATGAGTGGTCCTTATTAAGGGGCAATTGAGGTGCCACAAAATAGGGGTGCTCTGGAACCCTCGTTATATATATATATATATATATATATATATATATATATATATATATATATATATATATATGAGGGAGGTTCCAGGACACTATATGTGGCATTTTGTGGCATCCCGTTTGCCCGTCAACATTAATCTCTCATTTATATTTATATAAGTTAGTGTGGAGAGAGAGAGAGAGTGTTAGTGGGAAGATAGATAAACGAGAATGTGGTGGAAATCATGGGGCTATAGTGGTGCTGCACTATTTGGGGTGCTCTTGGTCCTATCTCATACACACACACACATCTTTAACTTTGGTGTATTCCATCTTTTTCTAACTTTTTTTCTTCAAATATTTATATTCAACCTTTAAAGTTTCATCGGATTCTCCTGTGCTTAAAAATTATTTGTACTCAAGTTATCAACTTTATTTTTTCACTTGGTCTTTTGTTTTTTGGGTTGGTTAAATGTGATGCATAGATTTTTGTCTTATTTGTCAGAGGGGTGGAAAACTTCTATTTTTCCCCCACACTTTGTGGCTAAGTGCAATCGATGCAGCTCAAAGTTTGAGCTGCATGTTTTGCACTTCATGGAGGTATGATAGTCATTCACACTGAATCAAGAAACAGACTCCTTGAATTTGCACTACACCGCTATATGATTACGGCTGATGATCAATATATAGCTTTTTTAATTAAAAAAACTCCCTCTTAGAGCTAACAAAGTTCTTTTACGTAGCTTATTGCTCTCATGTATTTGTTTGACAAATGTCGTTCTTATGGATATGGATTACTGCTTGAATGATATTTTAAACTTTCAATATATGATTCCAGTTGTTTGTTTTTCTTCTTCTAAAGGCAGCTTAAGACAATTTTGTACTTAATTTCCATGCAGGAAAACCTTTTTGCCGTGGAATGTTACAGGAACTAATATGGTTTAATAACTAATATGTTCTGTGAACATATTAACAAGGGGGTTTTTATCTCGAAGGACAAAATTTGATGAAAAAAAAATAGGTATAAGGACAGCTGCGTTTTTTTAAGGACAGTCCCAAAGCCAAATTAAAACTTAAACCACCCAAATTTTCTGCTCAATTCCACTCATCGTCATTTTTTGCTTTCTACCTTTCTCTTCCTATCAATCTCAAAATCTAAAATCAGCGACTCTTAAAAAAAGAGAGTAAATTCTCCGTAATCATGATAAATAAAACGAGTAGCAAGTCTTCTCCAATAAAACTGCAAACATCCTCAAACAATGAACAACAACAGAGTGAACAGCAATTGCAAAATGGAAAGCTCACCTCTGTCTGGATTCAACACCAATGCTCCACTATAGAAAGCGAAAATCAAGATCAATCGGAAAATTAGCAACAATCATCCACTCAAGATACAGAAACCCTAACTCTGAACGATCCAAATACGGCAGTTGTGTTATATAATATGATGCACTATTTTTTTATATAGTTCACTGTCATGCATGAACAAAAATCGACAACAAAACAATGCAAACTCGTATCTAGCGGGTTTTTGATTTGAATTCATGTTTGGCTATTATGTAAATTAATTTAAATGGTATTTCAAACAAAACTGATACCTACATATATGTAAAAATGATACCTAATTGTTGTTTATATAATTTAACAACACTAAAGTCAAACAAAACTTCTACATTTGTACATCGTATATTGAGTCGTCAACGGTTCATTCACCATAACATAGTCCAAAATATATATTAGTAGTTATGCTTGTAGTTCTCGTAGTTGGTACATGACAACCCAGAAAACAAATCATTGCAGTCACGTCTAAACTAGAAAAACAATTAAAATTACTACATAAAAATGATACCCACACGTTACAAAAAATGATACCGTTATTGATATATACTTGAAACCGATATTAAAATTTTGCTAAAATCAATACTTTAATTTGTGATACTTGAAACTGATACTATAAGCATACATAAACCGGTACCACATTTTTACAGGCTTGAAAACTGGCACTATTGTGTCAAAAACTGATATCAACCAAAAAGTTACACAATAACTTACTACTTCCCATGCCGCCTATATATTTTCAACATATAATAATGAACTAAAACTGAAACTGCATAACAAATTTAATTATAAAGAGAAAAGTAGTGTGCATGCTAATATATGCTAAACCAGTATATCTATATGACCAAATACAATTACTTTAAATAGAACAGCCAAAAAAGATGTACAATAAAATATAGTTCTCTAACAAATTCATTAAAACATGAAAAATAAATCATATGTTCTAAGAAGCTTGACAGTTATGCTTATCATGACCATATTGCTTGTATCCTTCACATCGATTTTGCTTATTTTCAAAATATGCAAATCCTCATCTCGATTGGTAGAAGGATCACTGGTACTATGTTTCTCCTTAGGCGACTTAATAGCATCTTCAACACTTGTAAACAAAACAAGAAAGCTATTTTCACCAGGGCAAAAAAAGTCGAAAATGATATCTACAACCACTATCCTAAAATAAATAGTAAAACCTGTGCAGTTTATGCTCCACTATTACCCCGCTATATCCCACTATATCCTATAGCGGATTTCTACCGCTACGATATTTCCAAATAGCCTCTGAAATAGTCTTTCCGCTTTAAGTCTCGCTATATTCTGATATTTCCGATATATCCCATTATTTCAACTATATTCTGCTATTCCCGCTATATCTTTATAAAAGAAATGAATTAAAAAGTGATATTTACACATTACAAAAATGAAAAAAAATTAATTGAATATTTTAACATATGCTTTTAAGAATAAAAAATACTATAATATTCTACTAAGTTTAATTAAGCTAACTAATAGTTTACATTTATTCGCATATATTTGCACAAATTTTTATCTAAAATTAAGTATGTACCGATTATAATTAAATTTAATGTTAAAATTTCGTTTATCTATCATTTATATATTTGTAAAAGCATCAAGTACGAGCTTTATATGCTATTTTAGAGTCATGCGTTATAACTTATATCTCGCTATTTCCTCGCTTTATCCTCGCTATTTTAGAGTCATCCGTTATCGTTGAGTCCGCTGAGCGCTTTAACTGAACAGAGTAAAACTAATACTCAAACATACTTTATTGAGTATTTGATACTAGTAAAACACTAATTCAACTCAATGATCATCGTGTTTTCTGTTGGAATACTAGTGAGTGTGCATGGGTACATAAACAAACGGATATGCGTTATCAACCGGACACAAATTTATTTTACTCTTATGTCAGTGGTGTAGCAAGTGGGAATAGATTTCTTTGGTACAGTGCAGTTAATGGTGAATTATCTCTGACTACAGAGGGTACTAATGGTGCTACAAATGAGGAAATGCTCAAAGATGTAACTTGGGATAGACGCTTCATATACAACAGGCAATCGGTTCCTTACTACCCGAACATTGCAGCTCTTTTTGCTCCGTTCAGGAATGTCACTGGCCCATGTGATGTGGTTGGGGACTAGTGTCCTCAGTCGCACTTAGTAGTCTTGGTAACATTGTCAAGCTCCTGTTTTAATGTTGTGTGCTGGCACTTCAACCAGATAGAGTGGACGAAACACTATAAACTCCGTAGGCGGTGGCCGGTCCACCTTAAAAACCGAACTAGCTGATTGTAAACCACAATCACCTGTCCTAAACTGTATTTTTATTATTGGTTATAATAAAAGATGTTTGCGGTCACCTTAAAACCGGTCGGCTTTGCCAAAAAAAGAAAAAAAAAGTTCATTTTTTATATGCTAAAAAAAAAAACACACACACACAGTATAATTGCAAAAATGATACTAAGAAAAAACCATAATGATACCTAAAACCGGTCCTCATCGAACGTAGCACAACAATACATTTTCAATCAGACCAATATGAATGCAAGAAAAAACATTATCTAAAAAATGTTTGTTTTATTATAATACAATAACTTTGTTATACAACAAAAATCATAAACACAGTAATAAAAGAATTTCAAAAATGATATCTACAGCAAGTCAGCCGATACCTAAAACCCGATACTTAAATTAATAACAAAAATGATACTCCAGTGAATTTCGTGAATGTTTGATAATAACACATGCATTAATTCAACACACTGAAATTTTGATGCATATAATCATATGGACTATCTAACAACTACATTTTTATACATGCTTATACAAAATGAACATTAAAACATTTCAAAATTTTATTATTGTGAAAAGTGATACTAACAAAAACTAAAAATGATACCTAAAACCTGGTCTAAACCGAGCTAAACAGATCAATACACTTTCATCCAAACCAATATAAATTCAATATATCATTAGTGAACAAAAACAAAATAACATTAATTTGAAAGAAAATAAGAAACATTGCTCAATAAAAAAGAAAGAAAACACACATTTGTCATTGAACATGAAAGAATAACACACAACAACAAAAATGATGTCAAGTTTTGAAAAGAAAAACAAGAAAATGTTAAAAATTGACTGAATTAAAACTCTAGTAGAAGACAAAGTGAAAGAAAAAAAATATCATACCTAAATCTGAAAATTTCCAGTGTCGAACAGAAGCAAGCAAGAATCGAAATCACGATGAAATGATAGAATCACGCATAACAGCAAGAAAGTTTGGATCAGAAAATATAAGTGACACCACCGGAGTAGAACTAAAAAAAAAGAAAAAGATGAAAAAAATTGAAGAAGAAGAAGAGAAAGCGCATTTAGGATTTTCCTAAGAAATTGTAATAATTTTGTCCTTGAAAATAAAATATTTGTGGGTGGTCCTTGCAAACAAAAAAAAAAGCATCTAAGTTTGTCATTTCCCTGTATTAGCAATTCACTTTTCTTATAATCTATATTCCTACTAATTAGTAATTATCGAATTCTTTGTCTTCAGGAAATTAAGGAACTGTCAAAGGATGACTATTTCGCAAAGAACAATGAATTTTCGACCTGGTTGAAAGAAGAGAAAGGCATATATTTTTCAGATTTATCGTCGGAAGATACACACAGCCTTTTCTCAAAATTTGTGAAAGCATGGAACAACAGAAAGCTTGATGTTCAATACTACGAGGGAATTGCTACAGCTCCTCGAACTGCCCACAATTGGAAAATCAAGCTACAGCAAACTGAAAAATGAAGCTTTGTTGGACCAAGCTATGTTCAATACTAGTCTTGTAATACTGTATGTTTGCTGTTTTCGTGATTTTCTTTTAAAAAAGTTTTTAAAGGACAACTTTGATATAATATAATTTTAGGAAGCAAGCATAAACGAGTTGATAATCTTCAAAAATATGTCTGATGCTTGGTTTAGCAAGGCATGGTTGATGCCGTAGTACTGTATGATGATGCTCTGTATTTTTTTCATTTATTTTTGCAATTTTAACCGCTCCTTATGTCTCATGGCTTTGCTTAAACGTTTTACAGTGATTTGTTGTGCTTGGATATGTTGTTTGATTACAGGAGTCATAAAATTTTCAAATTTTTGATCAATAGATTGGATACTGTTAGTCTCATCGAAAATTGAGGCTCCCCCTACTATGGACGGCGCTTGTGAAAATTGTCTTCAAATTACAAGTTATTGTAAATCTGGATTATAAAATTTAGTGAACTTTTCAAAACTAAAGGCAATTTTAGATGGTCTTTTATTATAAGTGTTTTTACCGCGTCGGCAACACCAACACGATAAAATCAGATTTGTATTTGTAATAAATTATAAAAATTGTTTAAATTATTACTTTGGAAAACTAGCTAACCTTGTAAAATTCTTTATTTAATATGATGGAAGAATTTGCCAAAGCCCAATATCTATGTCGTCTATTTAATATGAATTTTTATGAGAAAAAAAAGGTAATATAACTACATCAATGCTTCGAGTATGTTCGGGGTTTATAAAATCTATCATTATACTATCTCAAATCCAATTCAAACATCACCTTTTTTATAGGACTTTATACATCAAAACTTCTAGAACAAAACTAAAAACAGCAGCACTCAAGTTTGAGAGAAATTGTGGCATTGGTGTTTTTTCTGATAATACAGCACTTCAAAGGTAATGTTGAAAAGATTAGGTTGGGTTAGATTTAACTGAATATTTGACTCAATTCACATAGGTTTTGGATCCATAAAGATTTTAACTCATAGTCACCTTATTTGAGGTTGGCATGAGTCAAATTAGAAGTATGAGTCTATTATGTTTATATATACCAAATATATAAAATGCAAATTATATATATATATATATATATATATATATATATATATATATATATATATATATATATATATATGTATGTAGGTTCCAGTTTTCGTCATTCGGCCTGGATCGGAACAGAATATGAAGAAATTTCTATTTCGCATCTAGGGCTTTTAAAAAAGAAAAAAATTTGGGGCAGCTGGAAGGTGATTGCTGAAGGAGAGATCACAATTTAGCGTGTTCGTCGGGGACTAAAACTGAAGTCGACATCTCAAACCGAAGGCAGCGCGGTTTCTTCCTCATGCGACGATTTGCAATGTCATCTAATGGTATGCGTTAATTAAGTGAAGGGAAAGGTAAAACTCGGGCCAGTGATAAAAATGGGTTGCAAAACTTCTACATTAGTCATTATAGTTACATAATGATGGGCTTTTAAGCTTCGTAGCTAGTTTAGTAACTTTTAGCTGTATAAATTTGTTTGTTGTTATACTGACGACATAAATTTGTACAAGTATCGTTTATCATATTGATTGGCAATTATTGCATATTGAATTGTATTTACAAAGAAAAGAACCAGAAAGGAAATAAAGCGGAATTTCCGGAATTGTCGAAGCAGAAACGAAATTTTAAGACTTACCGATGACGAGAGCCGGAAAGCGAAATTTTAAACCTTGATATGTATGTATGTGTAGAGAGAGAAGCTTTATTACAAAATGCTGTAAAAATTTCAAATTAATTTTGGGGTATGGGCTTTGTTTTTGAAGAGGGAAGAGAGAAAGGAAGAAGAGAGTGTGGGGATTAGTCCCACATCATGAAATATGCACGGGTATGCTATTACTTAAGGGGACTTCTCACAAGTGTGTTGGGGCTTTGTGGCACTCAAATGTTTACTTTGTTGTGAGGAGAGAGGCCATGCATAACTATACCACACACACGTGCGCCGCCGTCCGTCCGACCGAACCGAACTTATAAAAGGTCTCCCAAAGGCTATGGTTTCTATAAAGTCAAAAGAAATGGGACTAAGATCTGTGAATGAAGATTGATCATCCTTAACAGAAACTCAATTTGTGTTTTGAAAAGAATAGACAAAGTTCAATGGGTACCAACAAGTTAAAAGTATGATTATGGAACACTAAAATAATAATCCCATAATATTTATTGTTGGATTCTACATGAACAAAGGATGGATAAATGTCCTTAATAAGTCTAGAAAACCTAAAAGGTGTACCGCAAAAACACCTTAAGAGACTTACCTATATGAGTATGGAAATCAGGTCGTTTCCTGGGAAAGTAAGACCGCTTTCTAAAGTAGACTCATGAACTAGGATTAAAGCAATTGGCCATTAATGTGCTGAGCAATACAGAACACTCTAACTAAGGATACAACATGTGTGATTGTTCCGGTTTTTTCATTAAGGGGTGCTTGGTTCAAGATTCGTTCACCAGAGAATCTCGATAGAACTTTGAATGGTTTACAATAAGTAAAAGTTCAAATCCAAAAGATACTTTTTATTTATGTGTTGTTTTCTCGATGATGCAAAACTTGATATTAGAACTACATAGGTTTAATCCCACTTGGGTATGTAGGAAGTCACATTCGTGATTCGGCCATCCATTTTACTTATTTCTTTATTTTGAAATTTGGGGGAGATTGTTGTAAAATTTTCATGTTAATTTTGGGGTGTGGGGTTTGTTTTTGAAGAGGGAAGAGAGAAAGGAAGAAGAGAGTGTAGGGATTAGTCCTACATCATGAAATATGCATAGGTATGCCACTACTTAAGGGGCCTTCTCACAAGTGTGTTGGGAACTTGGGACACCCAAATGTTTACTTTGTTGTGAGGAGTGAGACCATGCATAATTATATCACAAACACACGCGCCGCCGCTGCCGTCCGTCCGACTGGGCCAAGCCAGGATGGGTTCGGGTTTCGGGTTATATTTTGGATAGATTTTATAAAACTGAAACGGGTCGAATTTCGGCCCATGAACCCGAATGTAGTTTCAAACGAGGCGGGAAATTTGAAACGTTCTAGAATGTTAGAAATTAAAGGCGCAACGGTTTAAATTAGCAACACTTTGAAACGTTGCAAACAAAGTGGTATAGCATTTCAAATTCAAACGAAGGGATGCGACCGTTATAAACGGTCGCGACGCTTGACCAACAGACACCTCTGGGCGACTATGAATACCAACGCCCAGAGCTGTTTCAAACCAGTTCGAAAATCATCTTCTTCTTTGAACCTTTCTGCGACGCCATTAAAACGTTTTTGTGTTGTTTTGATTTATAACGCTTTTAAAGTGTTTCAATTCAGAAACTGTTGCAAATTGGTTGTTTCTTCTTCCTCTATTCGATTCTTGCATCATTATATATTAAAATATAGAGTGTTCTTGATCGGATCAAAGCCATACAAACTTTGAATCTGATTTCGCTGTTCCAAGGGTTTATTGAATCCTGAAAGTCGATAGTTCGATAACCCGTTTGTACCTGGTGGGTTGAACTAATGTCTGAAATAATCTGTTATATAGACCCTTAAAGTCTGAAGTACGACAATTATTCTTCATCCAATAGCCTCAAACCACAAATTCCCCAACAAATTTTCAGATAATATCTTTAATCATGCAAGATTTGAGTGCACTACAAGCGATGAATCAACATTTGACTAAATTGGAGCGGTTTGATGGCGAAAATTTCACTCGTTGGCAAGAGACCATGAAGTTCTTTCTGACCACCGTCAAATTGTTCTACATCTTGGAAGACGGATTGGAAATTATACCGAAGGAAACCTGTAACGGCCCGAAGATTTTCGACCCCGAAAATCGACACAGAACATCCATGCCGACTGTTCAAACATCGAAAACACAGGAACGTTATTAGAAAGAGGTTAGAGGGTGAGATAAGAAAGAAAGAAATATTAGAATATAAGAAGATGAATAATAACCAATGCATATCACAGTCTCACATCGCAGCGGAACAAAATATAATATAGAAATAAATCTTTACTGAGATCTTTTAAAAATACTTACAATCATCAAAGTACATCAACACATATGGACAGTTATAACAACTTGTCCTCATATACAGTCACATAGCGGAATACATACTAGATATCATACATCTGGACTCTTCCAGCTCGTCTCTTCACAGCATCCGGTAACTTGGACCTGTACGGCCCGGTTTAACCCGGGCATTACAAACGACGGGTCAGTCTGGTGAACCAAAGTGAGAAAGACACACTAAGTTTATCGGTAGCATCCATCTTGATTTTTAAAGTTAAAAATCTTTTCGAATGAAAGGATAATCGTAAGACCAAATCCACACATAAATACAGACAGTTTTTACCTTACGATAACCCAAAAAAAAAACTGAAATCAATATATTTTCTTATATTATAATAGTATTTAAATAAAAATAAATATCAATCTAGCAGAACGCTTGCATCTCATGCTCTACATATATAGCATACAATCAAAGCCCCGGGCACTTATTAGAGAATGGATTTCTTAGCAAGGTATGGGACCACCTTCCTAACAATGTACCTCTAGAGATGAATATATTGGGGTTCAACAAGAACATCTTGCAACCCAGGCTAAACATGACCGGCCCCTCACTATACTTTGAGAGTACTGAATATATCATTACCACGATTGGGGACCAGCTAACCGAACCGATAGCATACATACAAAAAATTAAAATGGGACAACCGAAGGCATTTGATTTCACCAGATCAGTTAATGATATACCCTTTTTATGGGTGCGACCCACATAGCATGTGACCTACCCGATTTTATGCCATTTTCCGATTGATGAGGCTAGAGGTTAAGCTTATTCTTTAGAACAACACATCTCCATCCACTTTGAATGCCACATCGTCAGATCCGCTAGATATCACTAATTGACGTCCACAAAATACTCAAGTTGATAAGAGAATTTGCACTTCTCCGCCATCAACTTGGTACGTTTGAAGAAATCAATGTACGTGACTCCTTTGGAAATACTTTGTCAGACACTCGTCCATACAAGTCATTCAGGAACAGGATGAACCAAAGGCACCATCCTACCACATCCTATATAGGTATCACCCTAAGGATCAGTAGCGAGTTATAACACCCCACATTTTTAATATATGTAAAAATATGTATATATATGCATAGATAGGTTAATAATGGTGATGTACAATGGAAATTAATTAATGCATGAAAGAGAAAGAAAGATTGATTCAATAACAGTGTGTGTAACGGAGAAGATAATAAAATAAGAATACTTAATTTAAATATCAGGAATTAAGTAAAACGGACATCACCATTGCGTTCGTCTCGAAATTCTGCTTGAAATAGGGTCCAAGTTTGCGTAAATCGGATTTCGTATGAAGAAGTTATGGCCTTTGGAAGATGCAAGAAAAATTCAGAAAATCAACCAGCTCAAAAAAAAAAAAAAAAAAAAGCAGGTCCACCATGGTGTCGACCTACCCCTTAGGGAGGTCGACCTATTTGGTCCAGGTCGACCTGTTTTGGTCGGGAAAGCCTCCTTTTAGCTGCAGGTTCATTTTTATGAATCCGGACTTGTTTCTGGACATCGTTCTTTGACTCTAAACCTATTTAAATACCCCCTGGGCATTGCTTTCTCTCCACACCAAGTCATTGTAACTATATCCTGCCTCAATCTTGAGAGGATTCTCTTCTTCTTCTTCCTCAATGGATCTAAACAATTCTTCTTCTCTACCAAATCCTAGATCCATTTTCTCTCTTCACAAATCTATTCCTAAATTAAAAAGAATGAGATTTAGGATTTCAACTACCGCAAATAAAACAAAAGAGAGATTCAGATCTAAAATACCACGCAAGAAAAGACAAGGGATTCAGATCTGCAACCTATGCCGCGCAAGGAAATCAAAGGAAGATCAGATCTGTAAATTGGGGCATGAAATCAATCAAAGTTAAATCAAATTCATGAATTGAAGAAGAAAATCAAAGATCCGCAAATTGGAGCGCAAAAACACAGTGAGTGGAATTATAATAAATTTGTTGCATAATAGTATTATTATCGTTCATCATTCCCCAATTATTAATTTAATTCAAGATTCATGTTATAATAATTGTTCTTTTATTCCCTTTTCCCTTTTTAAATTTTGGATCTAGGTTATCTCGAACCTAGACGACAATCCTATTATACATACGCACGGTTGGAATAAAGGGAATATTGGGCATAATCTATTTTATGCAATCGAGGAACATAATCCGTAATTTGGATTTTATGGCATAACAATTATCATTGCAAATATTGGGGAATCATTGTGATATAGTTGTAATTGGTAATTTTGGAGTGTAGTCCATAATGAATCTTTGGATATGATTTGGGAGCGTGAATAGCGCATAATCATGAATTCTGATATATGATGTTGACATGAAATAATGTAAATTTAATTGGAATTGTTGAATGCGGGATAGGATTGGGAAAAAGGTAATTTATTTCAAATCTAAATATTATGGGATTGAGGGTTTAAATTATAAATTGAATTGGAATAATAAGTATAGCCTATTAACGGGATTATAAGCATAAACATAAATTGGGGTTTTTGGGTAAAGCCTGAATTTGAGGCTTAAAAATTGGTTATGTTGTTAAGATCCTAGAAACATAATTAAAAATGGAATATGTTGGACAAACCATGCTTTTTATGTAATTATGGAACTCGACGCATAACATGAAATTGACAATAGTGGCATAACTTGAGTGTGAACATGCTTGTGAATTGGTAATTGACATTTGATATCTAGAATGAACATGAGCATGTCTGTAAATTTATAATTGGCCTATGACACCTAGAATAGACATGAATTGTAATTAAGTTGAATTTGGAAAACATGACATGAATTTGGGGGTTTGGGTGAAAAACGATTATTAATGAACGCCTATGACACGAGATTAGGCACGTTTGTGGTGTAAGACTGCCCGGAACCGCCCGACAAATCCAGCAACCACAAGCGGACGTCTAATGTGAGAGGTCAACGACAAGAACTAGAGTCGTAACGGTTTATGACACGAGGTTAGGCGCGTTGTGGTATAAGTCTTCCCGGAACCGCCCGGCAAATCCAGCAGCCACGAACAGACGTCTAATGTGAGAGGTCATACATCGTTACGACATAATAAATAAATTAAGAAATACTAACCATAATAAGACATGTGGGTGACATGGGTATGGTTAGAGGGTTAAGTGGGTGATATAAATGACATATAAAGCATGACTAAGGTAGACTTAACCGTAGTAAGACATGTGTAAGATATGGAAAATATAATAAAGGGGGTTAAGTGGGACACGGGTGACATGTGAAACAAAATTTAGATATACTTAACCAAATGGGACCTGTGACGGTATCATAAGTTAATTGAATTGGGTAAAGTTTAAGTAACGGCTTAAGTAAATGGAAGGGTTAAGTCAAATCTAAAATTAATGACTAGAAATGGGGAATGATAAATAACCGATTTTGAATAAGGCAAGAAAGAATAGTAGGTGGAAATTATATAACTTATGGGACAAGATAAGTTATTGGAAACGAAGGAAGATGAGATAACTTATACGTAAGGATACACTTAAATTAAGTGGTTTGGGAAGAAATGTTAAATTTAAAGTGATATATGGTATATGAATGGGAAAGAAATAAATTAGAACCATATATGTTGGTTGGGTTGAGTAATTCTCTGGATGCCAGTCTGATGTTGATTTAGGTCTTCGGGGCTGGTGTTTAGGGGATTATTCTCCTAATCAGTATATATGTGGGATAAGGCATACTTAACTATGAAATTAAGTATAACATGTTGTGGGATTATTAATGGACTTAAGTGGGCTAAGTATAAATTGGATTAATAAGTAAGGGTAACTTGGTAAATATGGAAAAAAGGAAGCTAGTGTGAATAACCAAGTTAAATGAGAAAGTTGACGAGGTGGCACAAGCGCGAAATAAATGTTAGACTTAGGGCCTAATGACATATAAGAACTAAGGCGCTTGAAGCAGTCCGTACGTTGTAGGATGAGTAACCCAACGAGGTAGATCATCAAGGTGTCATAAGGCACGAGGAGAGCGCATGTTCGTTATTTTGGCGGCTCCAACGGACTAGAAAGGGAAGCACGCACCTTCCTGAGATGTTAAAGGTGCTCCTAGTAATCCTCTGTGTGGTGACAGATGTTTCAGGCTGTGCCCGCAGAGGTTGGGTCTACGCGTAACTACTAGGTAGGTGGGCCTTGACTGCAAGAATAACCTGACAGTCAGAATGTTGTACGAGGTGACGGAAAAGGTGATTCGGTGGCTGCCTCAATGGAGGTGGAGTGTCCGGACCAATAAGGATAGTAGGTCGTCGAGTGCCTGTCACCACAGCTAGTAGGATGCGAGAAGACTAGAGCTAGACCCAAGATACCATTAACCATTCACTATCGTGGGACGGTGGTTGAGGGGAGACGCCGCATGGATGTCTAGATTGTTTTCTTAGGGGCTTGTCGCTTAGCTCTCGTAGTCTTCATTAGTTGAGGGAGGGTTCTAGTGGGACCACAGCCACTATAAAAGCAGACCTTAGCATCTGCAATCGGCAGATATCTGAAAGCTCCTGAACGAGTTCCGTGTTTCTTGATTAGCCTTGCCACGGGACTCGGGCGCACATATAGAGAACATGTGCAATAGACATCGAGTACGATTGATGATACATACGTGGGAAAGTCTAGGTACAACCATGTCTGCTCTGGGTGGTGTATCGTAGACTAGAGGGCATTATTCGGTGATGGAACCAAACTCGATCGAATAGTTCAAGGATAGCAGTCAGTACGCTTGTGTAGCACAACGATAGTGGTTCTATGCAGATGTAGCATTGTACATTACTATGGTATAGGATGAGGGACTACGCATATTACTATGGCAGTACGGAGGAGACCGTGCGAGTGGGGTATCACGGGGTGTACCTCAGTTTGGGGGTAGCTACATATACACTATATTAGGTTAATCTACTAGGGGGTAGATGGGTGCGACCTGTGTGTAATCTTTGAGAGCTAACATTGTTAATAACCTAATAACCAAGAAAATATAACTGAACGGTATATGTAGGATTATGTAGGAGTTTATTCTAAGTCCACTCACACAAAACTTATGTTCTGAGCCCCTCCTCATTTCAATATTCCAGGTTAAGTTCATGACAGAGATGGTATAGTTTTGGATACTGGTTTAGCAGTATTATTAATAAGGTAAAACAATATTTGAATATTATACTTTATTTCCTTCCGCTGTGAGATGCTTTATGAGTTCTGACATGTTTCTTTATCTCTGTCTTTTTCTACAACATACCAGAGCACCCAACTCGGGTCTCGACGGATAGAATTTTAAAAGAATTCGGTTTGTCGGAATCCGGGTTGTTACATCTAGTATCAGAGCTTCGGTTTAGTGATCTTAGGGAGATAATGAGAGAACGTATTTGTATTTTCAAAAATATAAGTATATTATATATATAAACCTGGATCCATATAGTAGCCCACTAGACATGGAATGAGTTGGGATATCTAGTTTGTACACTAAGGGAGTGAACATAGGAATTTTGAGACCCCTAAGAGGATTGGTTGGAAAGTGTATAATATGACTTGATGTTAGAGAAAGAAAATATCCCATAAAATGGAAACTGAAATGTTAGTGTTTCAGAGTAGTGGGTTTAGAAGTGTAACCTTAGAAACTAGAAAGGGTTGAAAAATGAAATATGGATTAGGAGTATATATAGTCGAGAGAATTGAATTTGCGAAAGTGCCTAGGAAATCCTAGTGAGTTGAAGACCCGCATTTTTAATATATGTAAAAATATGTATAAATATGCATAGATAGGTTAATAATGGTGATGTACAATGGAAATTAATTAATGCATGAAAGAGAAAGAAAGATTGATTCAATAACAGTGTGTGTAACATAGAAGATAATAAAATAAGGATACTTAATTTAAATATCAGGAATTAAGTAAAACGGATATCACCACTGCATTCGTCTCGAAATTCTTCTTGAAATAGGGTCCAAGTTTGCGTAAATCGGACTTCGTATGAAGTAGTTATGGCCTTCGGAAGATGCAAGAAAAATTCAGAAAATCAACCAGCTCAAAAAAAAAAAAAGTTCAACCATGGTGTCGACCTTCCCCTTAGGGAGGTCGACCTATTTGGTCCAGGTTGAGCTGTTTTGGTCGGGAAAGCCTCCTTTTAGCTGCAGATTCATTTTCATGAATCCGATCTTGTTTCTGGACATTGTTCTTTGACTCTAAACCTATTTAAACACCCCCTAGGCATTGCTTTCTCTCCACACCAAGTCATTGTAACATATGCTACCTCAATCTTGAGAGGATTCTCTTCTTCTTCTTCCTCAATGGATCTAAACAATTCTTCTTCTCTACCAAATCCTAGATCCATTTTCTCTCTTCACAAATCTGTTCCTGAATTAAAAAGAATGAGATTTAGGATTTCAACTACCGCAAATAAAACAAAAGAGAGATTCAGATTTAAAATACCGCGCAAGAAAAGAGAAGGGATTCAGATCCGCAACCTACGCCGCGAAAGGAAATCAAAGGAAGATCAGATCTGTAAATTGGGGCATGAAATCAATCAAAGTTAAATCAAATTCATGAATTGAAGAAGAAAATCAAAGATCTGCGAATTGGAGCGCAAAAACACAGTGAGTGGAATTATAATAAATTTGTTGCATAATAGTATTATTATCGTTCATCATTCCCCAGTTATTAATTTAATTCAAGATTCATGTTATAATAATTGTTCTTTTATTCCCCTTTCCCTTTTTAAATTTTGGATCTAGGTTATCTCGAACCTAGACGACAATCCTATTATACATACGTACGGTTGGAATAAAGGAAATATTGGGCATAATCTATTTTATGCAATCGAGGAACATAATCCGTAATTTGGATTTTGTGGCAAAACAATTATCATTGCAAATATTGGGGAATCATTGTGATATAGTTGTAATCAGTAATTTTGGAGTGTAGTCCATAATGAATCTTTGGATATGATTTGGGAGCGTGAATAGCACATAATCATGAATTATGATATATGATGTTGACATGAAATAATGTAAATTTAATTGGAATTGTTGAATGCGGGATAGGATTGGGAAAAAGGTAATTTATTTCAAATCTAAATATTATGGGATTGAGGGTTTAAATTATAAATTGAGTTGGAATAATAGGTATAGCCTATTAACGGGATTATAAGCATAAACATAAATTGGGGTTTTTGGGTAAAGCTTGAATTTGAGGCTTAAAAATTGGATATGCTGTTAAGATCCTAGAAACATAATTAAAAATGGAATATGTTGGACAAACCATGCTTTTTATGTAATTATGGAACTCGACGCATAACATGAAATTGACAATAGTGGCATAACTTGAGTTTGAACGTGCTTGTGAATTGTTAATTGACATTTGATATCTAGAATGAACATGAACATGCCTGTAAATTTATAATTGGCCTATCACACCTAGAATAGACATGAATTGTAATTAAGTTGAATTTGGAACACATGACATGAATTTGGGGGTTTGGGTGAAAAACGATAATTAATGAACGCCTATGACATGAGGTTAGGCGCGTTCGTGGTGTAAGACTGCCCGGAACCACCCGGAAAATCCAACAACCACAAGCGGACGTCTAATGTGAGAGGTCAACGGCAAGAACTAGAGGCGTAACAGTTTATGACACGAGGTTAGGCGCGTTGTAGTATAAGTCTTCCCAGAACCGCCCGACAAATCCAGCAGCCACGAACAGACGTCTAGTGTGAGAGGTCATACATCGTTACGACATAACAAATAAATTAAGAAATACTAACCATAATAAGACATGTGGGTGACATGGGTATGGTTAGAGGGTTAAGTGGGTGATATAAATGACATATAAAGCGTGACTAAGGTAGACTTTACCGTAGTAAGACAGTGTAAGATATGGAAAATATAATAAAGGGGGTTAAGTGGGACACGGGTGACATGTCAAAAATAATAGATATGCTTAACCAAATGGGACCCGTGACAGTATCATAAGTTAATTGAATTGGGTAAAGTTTAAGTAATGGGTTAAGTAAATGGAAGGGTTAAGTCAAATCTAAAATTAATGACTAGAAATGGGGAATGATAAATAACCTATTTTGAATAAACTTGAATAAGGCAAGAAAGAATAGTAGGTGGAAATTATATAACTTATGGGACAAGATAAGTTTTAGGAAACGATAAGGAAGATGAGATAACTTATACGTAAGGATATACTTAAAATAAGTGGTCTGGGAAGAAGAAATGTTAAATTTAAAGTGATATAAGTTATATGAATGGGAAATAAATAAATTAGAACCATATATGTTGGTTGGGTTGAGTAATTCCCTGGATGCTTGTCTTATGTTGATTTCGGTCTTCGGGGCTGGTGTTTAGGGGATTACTCTCCTAATCAGTATATATGTGGGATAAGGCATACTTAACTGTGAATTAAGTATAAAATGTGGTGGGATTATTAATGGACTTAAGTGGGCTAAGTATAAATTGGATTAATAAGTAATGGTAACTTGGTAAATACAGAAAAAGGAAGCTAGTGTGAATAACCAAGTTAAATGAGAAAGTTGACTAGGCGGCACAAGCGCGAAATAAATGGTTAGACTTAGGTCCTAATGACATATAAGAACTAAGGCGCTTGAAGTAGTCCGTACGTTGTAGGATGAATAACTCAACGAGGTAGATCATCACGGTGTCATAAGGCACGAGGAGATCGCACGTTCGTTATTTTGGCGGCTCCAACGGACTTTAAAAGGAAGCACGCGGCTTCCTGAGACATTAAAGGTGCTTCTAGTAATCCTATGTGTGGTGACAGATGTTTCAGGCTGTGCCCGCAGAGGTTGGGTCTGCGCGTAACTAATAGGTGGGTGGGCCCTTACTGCAAGAATAAATTGACAGACAGAATGCTGTACGAGGTGACAGAAAAGGTGATTCGGCGGCTGCCTCAATGGAGGTGGAGGGTCAGGACCAACAAGGATAGTGGGTCATCGAGTGCCTGTCACCATAGCCAGTAGGATGCGAGAAGACTAGTGCTAGACCCAAGATACCATTAACCATTCACTATCGTGGGACGGTGGTTGAGGGGAGAAGCCGCATGGATGTCTAGATTGTTTTCTTAGGGGCTTGTCGCTTAGCTCTCGTAGTCTTCATTAGTTGAGTGAGGGGTCTAGTGGGACCATAGCCACTGTAAAAGTAGACCTTAGCATCTGCAGTCGGCAGATATCTGAAATCTCCCGACCGAGTTCCGTGTTTCTTGATTAGCCCTGCCACGGGACTCGGGTGCACATATAGAGAACATGTGCAATAGACATCGAGTACGATTGATGATACATACGTGGGAAAGTCTAGGTACAACCATGTCTGCTCTGGGTTGTGTATCGTAGACTAGAGGGCATTATTCGGTGACGGAACCAAACTCGATTGAATAGTTCGAGGATAGCAGTCAGTACGCTTGCGTAGCACAGCGATAGTGGTTCTATGCGGATGTAGCGTTGTACGTTACTATGGTATAGGATGAGGGACTGCACATATTACTATGGCGGTACGGAGGAGACCGTTCGAGTGGGGTATCACGGGGTGTACCTCAGTTTGGGGGTAGCTACATATACACTATATTAGGTTAATCTACTAGGGGGTAGATGGATGTGACCTGTGTGTAAGCTTTGAGAGCTAACATTGTTAATAACCTAATAACCAATAAAATATAACTGAACGGTATATGTAGGATTATACAGGAGTTTATTCTAAGTCCACTCACACAGAACTTATGTTCTAACCCCCTCCTCATTTCAATCTTCCAGGTTAGGTTCATGACAGAGATGGTATACCTTTGGATACTGGTTTAGCAGTATTGTTAATAAGGTAAAGCAATATTTGAATATTATACTTTATTTCCTTCCGTTTTACGAGTTCTGACATGTTTATTTATCTCTGTCTTTTTCTACAGGATACCAGAGCACCCAACTCGGGTCTCGACGGATAGAATTTGAAAAGAATTCGGTCTGTCGGAATCCGGGTTGTTACTTGAGTAGTCCTTGCAATCCGTAGATTCCAATCACGACAGAATCACTACCGTAATATCTCTGACCGTTAAACCAGAGAAATTCAACCAGTGGTTCTTCCGTTTATGAAGATTCACGGTCTTCAATGCTCCATCTTCAATTAACATCTTCCACGTATTTGCTGGTCGGAATGGTTTTCGAATATAATTCGATCCCGGTCTTTCCGTACCTACAAATCGTATTTAGCCAGATTTGATAGTCAGTTATTTAACTATCAAATAAATAATCAAGTGAATGAAATGAGTTTACTGATTCAGTACTCGACATTACTTGGCCTCTTTAATTAAACATCTGTTAATTATATTCTTAAAATCTTCCAATTTTGGGAGTTTACCTTTACTTCTTATTATAAATAAGAATATTCTTAAAAATTATTTCAATCACTTATAAACTTTTCAAATACAGTTTATAATATTATTTACGGCAATCATAACTTATCTTTCCCCTCAATTTCTCTTGTTTATAAACTAATAACATTCTTGGATAATCTTGAAGTCATTCAAGTTGAGGTATTTTATTTACCTCTCAGACCTTAACCAACAACATTCATGTCTTCAGAATAAATAGAAGTTTATTAACCACACGTTTTTCCTTTGGAAACCTCCTTTGAATCTCAACACCATTTACTTAATAAATTATTAAGTGAACTATTATTATAATAATTCTCTATTAATCTTTAATGATCTTTTATATTATTACTTGATCTTTAATTCCATTAAAATAGAATCCTTTATAAAATTTCTCTTTATAAACATTATTCAACTTGTTGCAACAATAATACCATATTTGTTTTCAAATCATATGCAACTCTCTTTATCAAATCTAATATAAATATCTTTATAAATCCTATATAAATACCTTTATAAATCTTACAATAATATCTTTTAAAATACTTATAATTTGCATCTCGTACGAATCCTTTTTATCAAGACAATTCATTTATCATCTGTAACAAACGTTATAGATTTCATTTCTAAACTCTTAACTTCCATTCACAAAATCGTCGTAAATCATTTACGACACTTATATTCGTTGCCATTTCTGAACTCTTTTATTTAGCTTATACTCTCGCTTCGATTAACATTCTGAACTTCAAAAAAAATCTTACTCTGCTTAACATTCTGAACTTCGGAATATCACATTCTGAACCTCGGAATAAATCTCACTTCGTTATCTCGTGCCATTTCCCAATTTCTCGGTTTCCTTTTTCTAACTTCAAATATTCATTGAATATTTAATTTAAGCTATTGTATACGCTTAAAACCTTTTTTTAATAATTTCGTTATAAAAACTCGGGTTTTTAATATCAAACCTGTTCATCAACTCTTTTCTCCATTTAATTCGATTCCATTTCACTTCAATTACTTTTTAAATGGATTCCAATTAAAACGAAATCTTTTAATTATTATAAATTAAATAATAATTTACTTCAATCATTAACTACTGCAGCAGTAGTAAACTTCTTAATTAACTAAAATAAATAGTAAATTCCTTTTTAAAATTTTATTAAAATTAAAACAAATATTTGTTAAACTATTTCATCAGATTAATTCAAAACTAACTAATTTAATAATCAATCTCAGCTAAACGGTTGATTTAGTCAACTCAAATACTATTATCTCGTTAATCACAATTAGTTCTCTTTAAATTAATTAATAATATAATTAATTTAAATAATTCCATTTAATTGTTTCTTATAAGCAATTATCCAATTCTTAATTGTTAGGTTGATTTCTGCTCATTTGCTCATAAATCTGATTAATATCAAACATTTACTTAATAAAATCATTGATAATTACTTATAAAGATAAATAATAAATAATTATTTTCTTATAACAAACTTTTATTCAAAATAACAGATTTAAATATATCTATCTTGGTTATAAAATAAATTTTATAACTTCACTTCTATTGATTCACCCGACGGTAAATCCATATTTGTAAAATAATTGATTTATAGGCCATATACTGCCAATTACTCAACCAATATCACTCATTTGTTTGAACAAAACAAAATTTGAATTTCAGATTAACAGTCAACAACCAAATCAATCATCTAATCAGAACATTTCTTATAATTATAATATGAATATAAACATCATTAAATATATTTGAGGAATCCCGTTGGATCCCTCCAATCTGTTCTTCCCTGTATCCAATACGTTATCTCAAATATAATCATTCAGTTCAAATAAATAATGGTTTTCATAACTGTCAATGACAATAATCCAATATCAATTAATTTATTTCACATAGCCATAACAATTCAAATAATTCATTAAATTAAACATGTTTATTTTATAAATGTGACCAATAAGGTAAGTTACCTTAATTGGGGCCAATCATTAAAATAACGATTTGGTGTTCACTGAAATTAAACGACATTTAACTTCATTGGTTCAATCAATATATGCAGATATATATTTAATAGACAAAAAATCATTGACAACCATAGAAATCATTAGCAACCATAGTACACAATTATAAAACCCTACTTATATAAAATATAAGTGGGAATAACTGAGTGAGTTTAACTCATCGAATTTTCATTTGTTGCTTAAGCAATTCAGTTCTAGTTAAATTAAACAGACATTTAATTTTACTAGAAATTCCAACAGCTTCCAACCCGTCCAAACAGTTTCCAGAATGTAGTGTTCGTAAGCACGGTTCCAATGCAATTTGTTTGGTCCAATTCTAAGCACATATGTACGGGTTAGAAAATCAGAAGTACATAGTTTAATTTAATTAACTCCTTAATTCAAAATAACAAATTAATATTAATTACTTTTAATTGTTGAATTACTTTTTAAAACGAAGATTACAGGTCGATCATGTTTTCTATCTGCTCTCGCATGCCATCTTTGTTCAGACCTGATGCGATATACGTAATATTAGATCAATATTAAATTTTAAATAATGAACCTTAACTAAAATAAATTAGTTACTAATTACATGATCAACTATTACATCCGTGTTCCTCCCCTTCACGCTTCCACTGTTCTCCTTTGTTTTGCATAAGCTATACCACTATAAGTATTATTATTATTATTAAATAATAACTGTCTAGATTTACCAAAAATTACTTTGCCTAAAACTTCAACAGACCGATTAGGATACTGATTTTGTCTTTGCAGGCCGATTCTTTTTTTCTTGCGTTCCCTGAATGAATTATAAAATTTAATTAGGTAGCAAGTTCCCTAATTAAATTTTAAATAACTATTCAAACTTCACATTACTGATTACTGTATTTCCTTCTAATACTGTCGTCTCTTTGCAAGGCTTGATGCCCTTTTCTTCGTTCCAGAACAACAAAACCACGCATGCATTCATTTCATCAACTCGTTCAAACTGCTCACGCCGTTTAATAGAAGTGGCCATCCTTTTCGTTATCTAGCCATTCACATTTCATTTCTAGATTTGCAGATCCCCCTCCCCTCACGTTTTGTTTTAAAAAGCCACACTTCCTTCCTTTGTAACTGAACTGCACCTCTCACGCAGGTAACTCCACGCCGCCATCGTACAATGCCTGGCCACCCATCAGAACCTACCATTGTCTATGCCCATCCCTCCTCGAGCTTTGCCCCCAAGCTCCGTCCACTCGAGTTCTCCGTTCATCCCAAAACTGACTTCGTAAGCCGCTGTTCTTCGACATGATTTCAGCCACCATGATGAATTAGATCCAATCATGGTCGTCTACTTCATTGATCTCGCCGACCTCCGTCAGTTTCTAGTTATAGGTTTTCAATTTAGAGTGGCGGATTGAGAGCTTTTTGAATGGAAAGGTGGTGAAATCTCTGTTGTTCATTCAGCAGGTGGCCGCTCCTAAAAGTGTTGACCACGAACTAAAGGGTTTGACAAAAAAGGGTTATAACATTGGTTTATATAGGAGTATGATATAGTTTTATATTATAATATTTTCAGTGAAACTTAACGATGAAATATCGTCTAAAATATACCACATACAATTTCAGTTTTTCAATAAAAATGCTAATCCTAGCATTAAAAAAATATTCCGGACCTGATGGGACAGGTTTCGTCGAATTCCGAGGTGGTTTTTGAAAAGTCCTTTATAAACATCGGTGAAAAATCAAGCGTTAAAAATTCCTACAATTATAGAAAAAGTGCAATAAATATGAAACCTTGACATTTTACTAGACGTCTTCCATATGGATCCAATGAATCTTGTTTCCTTAAATTTGGAGTTCGTTTGGCTAGTTGTTTATTCGTTAAAGTTACCCCTGTCAAAATTGTCTAAACAGTTAAATAGAAACAAAGACGTTTTTGGCCACCGAAGTCACATACGACATCGGTTTGCCACAAAATTTGATTTTCTTACAATAATTCGACAATACGGTTCCAATGAAACTAATTTCATCGAAAACTGATATCGTTTGCAAAAATGGCTATTTTTAACGCTTATATAATATCAAATAAAATATTATATAAATTCCCAAATAATCCAATTAAATAATAATAAATTATTTTTATCATATATATCCAAACAGAATATATGTATAACTTCAAATATAAATTATACTACTCAGTATCATCAATTTCGGGTTAAACGATGTCCGAATTATATTAAAATTCTTTTAAATATATTAAATAAACGTTATATTTTAATAACGATTTCCATAGTGATTATTTTAAAATTTGAATTGGACATAACTAACAATCTATAACACAAAATCTGGATTTTTCTCTTTTATATGAAAATTATAATCAATAAGATTCCAACGTTTCTTGTTTCACGGAATTCGGACTTAAAACTGATTCTGTATATTCAACTGAAGTTGAAAACTCAATATAACAAACTACTGCGTCATTTCAAGCTCGGTTTATATTATATATAAATTTAACGTTCAAACTTCATTTTAATAACGAATTCAATATTAAAATCCATTAATATTCCAAATATAATATTTAAAATAATAAAAATAAATTAAATATTATACTACCAAAAATATGGGACATTACAAAACCGATGATGAGGATGCCGCTCTGAAGGCTAAACGTGCAAAGCGCAAAGAGGTCAATTTTCTATGCTGAGGGCATATTTTGAATGCATTGTCTTCTCCAATCTACAACGCTCATAGGACATTGGAAACTGCAAAGGACCTCTGGACTACTTTGGAGAGAAAGTATCGCATATCCGAGGCAAGTAATAAAAAATTTCTTATTTGTAATTTTATGGATTTCAAAATGGTCGCGAACAAGTCCATAGTTGGACAAGTAAGTGAAATATTACTGTTGGTGAATCAACTTAAAGATGCCATTATTGATCTCTTTGAATCCATTGTTGTTGGAGTTATTATTTCGAGACTCCCGAATTCTTGGAATGATTATAAGAAAAAAATTGAAACATACGAAAACGGGTTATAATTTAGACGGTCTACAACGTCATCTTCGTATTGAGGAGGATTCTCGTAAACGTGAACCAGATGATAATCCGCAAACTTAGTCTCAATCTAAGGCAAATAATGTTGAAATTATTGATAAATTGAAGCCTAAGAATGAGATATAGTTCAAGAGGAATAATAATTCCAAGAACAAAAAGAAGGGTGCCTGTTACTATTGTAACAAACCTGACCACCATGCCCGAGACTGTCGTCTTCAGAAGAAACAACAAAAAGCGAATATGGTCGAAGAAAAGCTTGTGACAGTTGTAAAAGAGGCGAACTACGTTAGTGTCATTGATAATGATTGGTGGCTCGATACTGGAGAAACCATTCATGTTTGCAAAGACCATAATTTGTTCAAGACTTACAAAGAGAGTAATGGAGAATCCAGCGAACTTACTGGCGCAAACAAAGTTGCAAGCAAAGTTCTGGGAAAAGGCACAATTAGACTTACATTCATCTCTGGGAAAGTTCTTACATTAGTCAATGTATTTTATGTACCTGATATGTGTAAGAATTTCGTTTCTGGATACCTTCTTAACAAAGGAGGATTCAAGATGGTGTATGAGTCTGATAAGTTAGTGTTGTCCAAAAACAACAAATTTATTGGATAGGGATATTCTTGTAACGACATGATTAAGTTGAATCTAGTAAAGAATTTTTTGATTATATTGTTGATTTTTTAATTTATGGCATGATAGATTAGGACATCTTAATTATAAATCTCTTAAAAATATGTATAAATTAGGATTAATTTCTAACTGTGATTTCGATTCTATCTCTAAATGTGAAATATGTGT
Source organism: Allium sativum (assembly GCA_030737875.1). Lineage (NCBI taxonomy): Eukaryota > Viridiplantae > Streptophyta > Magnoliopsida > Asparagales > Amaryllidaceae > Allium > Allium sativum. The sequence goes on from CM060915.1 coordinate 650,114,797, forward strand.
TCAAGCAAAAATACATCGAAAATCCTTTAAATTTGTAGAAAGGAAAACTGGATTGCTTGATTTGGTATATAGCGATGTGGGTGACTTAAAAATTCATATCACGTATGGTGGTAACCAATACTATATCACATTTATTGATGACTATACTAGATATGCATATGTATATCTAATGAAATCGAAAGACGAGGCTTTTGATAAATTCAAAATTTACAAAGTAGAAGTCGAAACACAATTAGGAGTTAAAATTAAAGCATTACATTCAGATCATGGTGGTAAATATTTTTCAGATGAATTTAATGGTATAGTTCACCAATGTACCGCCCCATATAAACCACAACAAAATGGTGTTGCTGAAAGGAAAAATAGAAGTTTAGCAGAAAAGGTTAATGCCATGCTAATAAGTTCTAATTTACCTTATAATCTCTGGGGTGACGCTATGCTATCTGCACGTTACATTTTAAATATAGTACCACTTAAAAAGAATAATATTTCCCCTTGTGAATTATGGTTTAATAAAAAACCTAACCTTACTTGACTTAAAGTTTGGGGTTGCTTAGCATATGTTAGAAAACCTGACCCTAAACAACCAAAGTTTGGAATAGGGCATTTATGTGTGTTTTCATAGGATATTCTCTTAATAGTATAACTTATAGGTTCCTTATTCTTGACACCTTAGAAGTTATAGAATCTGTAGATGTAGAATTCTTTGAAAATTAAACTATTGAGAATCCATTAAGATCATCTAGCCCAGAACCAACTGTGACTAATGATATCAATGACAATGAATATGCCCTGCTCAAAACAACAAGGAAGTGTCGGTACCAGATAATAGTACTGAACACAAGTGAAGTAAAAGAGCGAGAATAGAGAAGGACTATGGTCCTGACTTCATAATATATCTCGTAGAAGGCAATAAGGACGAAGTCCTTAATATGACAAGATATGTAATGAATGTTGGTGATGATCCCAAAACTTATTCTGAGGCTATGAGTTCTAGAGATTCTAAATTCTAGAAAGAAGCTATCAATGATGAAATGAATTCGATAATGTTAAACCAAACTTGGGTTTTAATTAATTTACCTCCTGGTGCTAAACCTATAGGATGTAAATGGATATTCAAGAAAAAGTTAAATACAAATGGATCCATTGACAAGTTTAAAGCCAGATTAGTTGCTAAGGGATATAAACAAAGATGAGGAGTATATTATTTTGATACATATTCTTAGGTTGCTTGCATATCTTCTATAGCTATTTAATAGCACTTGCATCAATTTATAATTTGGTCATACATCAAATGGATGTAAAGACAGCTTTTCCAAATGGAGATTTAGAAGAAATATATATGAAACAACCTGAAGGTTTCATAACCCTAGGCCAAGAAAAAAAAGTTTGTAAATTAGTCAAATCTCTTTATGGCCTGAAGCAAGCTCCCATGCAATGACATGAGAAGTTTGATAAAGTTGCACTATCATATGGATTCATTGTTAATGATGCTGATAAATGTATTTATAGAAAATCGGATAATAACGGTTATGTTATAATATGTTTATACGTTGATGACATGCTGATATTTGGTTCCAATATATCATGTGTGAATGAAACTAAGAAGTTTCTATCTTCTAAATTTGATATGAAAGATCTAGGAGAGGCTGATGTAATTCTAGGAATTAAAATCATTAGGAAAGCGGGGGAGTTATTACTAACCCAATTTCATTACATTGGGAAGTTCCTAAAGAAGTATGGTCATTATAATGACAACCCAGCACCAACTCCTTTAGATCCAAGTATAATATTAGAAAAGAACACTAGATGTACCATCTCTCAATTGGAATATTCTAGTGTTACTGGGAGTCTTATGTAAGCTATGCATTGCACTAGACCTGACATCACACATACTAGAAGTGCATTGTTTCGATTTATGAGTAATTCAGGTTTCGAACACAGAAAAGCTATCTCCAGAGTTTTAGCTTATTTGAAAGGAACCATCAACTAAGGTTTATCTTATAAAGGATATCCTGCTGCAATAGAAGGATTTAGTGATGCAACTTGGAAAAATGTAGAATCCAAATCCAAGTCTATGACCGAATGGATATTTACATTAGGAGATTGTAATAACCCGGAAATCCGAGCCAATTTAAATATTTTATTTTGGCAATTTTAGTGAATTTTGAATATTTAAAATGAATTATTTTGAATAATTCGACGAGAAATTTATTTTGAATAGAATTAGAATGTATATATTTATATAGATCATCGTTAGAATATAAATATTTTATTTTTTAATTATAAAAGGAATTGAAAATGGCGCGGTAGTTTGAAAATTTGATTTCGAATTTCAAATGAATGTAAAGTATTCAAAATAAACCGGATTTTAGCAAAACCAAAAATATTTGAATCTAATTGAGAATATCTTTCCAACGAATCTGAAAAATTGAAATTTTATAGCGGGGGTCAAAAGTTACGTCCAGTTGAAAATTCAGAATAGTCGTTATGGAATTCTGGCCCTTAAAAATGGAAATTTTGCAAACGACCTCGGTTTTTGACGAAACCACTTTTGTTGGATCCGTGATGTCAAGTTATTGCTAGGTTTCAAAATTTGTAATTTTCTGAATCAATATGTGATTTCAAAATTTGTAATTTTCTGAATCAATATGTGAGCGTGGCAAAGGAAAACGCGTTTGACCAGTTTTAGTTGATTTTGATCGACCAGAAATTGGCCATTTTTCAAACGGTCTCAGAATTTGACGAAATTAGTTTTATTAGGACCGTATCGTCAATACGAAGCTAGAAAATATTTTTGTGTAATTTTTAGAGTCCATATGTGGCCCCGGTAAATTGAAATGCGCATTCAAATTCAATATATATATTTATATTTTGATTTTGACGAAAACTGATCGAAACGGTCGAATGGGGTTACGAAACATATCCCATCGTGTTCGGAATGGGGGTAATTAGCTAGGGACGATAGTCGTTGGGACTAAATTGGAGTTCAGATGGAAAGGTTTCTTTTTATGGAGAAAAATAAAAATTAAATAATAAAATAATAACATAACTCTCCACTTAACCCCCCCTCTCTTACTTTCCCCCATAAGTTAGTTTTAAATAAATAAAAAATATACGACCCCTCAAATCGATGGCGGCCGACGCCATCGTCACCAGCGCCCCCTACTCCGATCACTGCCCCTTCTCTCCCCTCGTCGTGACCCCGTTTCCAGCGCGCACGCCCCCAGTAACCGAAGACGCCACTTCCTTCCCCTTCTCCGATCTGACGCGTCGCCCTTTCCTCCACCGCGGCCTCCTCTCCACTCCTCCAATCGCGACGCCTCCTTCTCCAAAGCACCCAGCAGAAAACCCGACGCAACCCCCCCCCCCCCCCCCCCAGCGCGCCTCCCCCGCCATCTGACTCCAACTCCGACTGTAAGCACCTTTTTAATTTTGTTTCATTTATTTCAGTTTATTTAAAAGTGATTAGTTAGAATAGAAAGAAGAAAAAAAATAAGTTTTGTTTTTATCTAGAATAACGATTTGTAAAGTTTATATTTTTTATATAGTTGAGATTTTTATAAAGAGAAGGATTATATTTTTGGATAATAAAAATATAATTTTTATATTAGTAGAAGGTTAAAAATATAATTTTTATATAGTAGAAATAATAAATATGTGATCTTTAGAAAAGTAGCCATATAAAAATATGATTTTTATATTATATAGAAAATAAAAATTCGATCTTTATTTTGTAGGAGATATAAAAAAATGATTTTTATTCATGTAGAGTAATAAAAATATGATTTTTATTATATTGCTAGCAAGATAAAATATAATTTTATATCATGGAAGTAGCGTTGTAAAGGAGTGATTTTTACATAAGTAGCAGTGATATAAAAATACGATCTTTATATATAAAAATATAATTTTTATATAGAGAATAACGTGATAAAAATATAATCTTTATTATATGAACACCGTTGTAAAAATATAGAATTTTTATCTATGTAGTAGCGTGTTAAAAATGTGATTTTTATATATGTAGTGAATACGGGCAACGAAAGTGACAAAAGGCGAGCACGGTGAATATTTTCTACATATGAAGAGTCGCGGCGGTTGGTTTAGCTAGTCGGTGAGAACTCCCCACTTTTATTTTTATTTCTAGTTGAAATATATACTAGGATGCAGACGGTGTTTATTAGCACCCGACACCCGTCGTCCACAGACCATGAATGACTTGTTTGTTTGATTGCTGTGTTGTGAAATTTGATTGTGTGTTGTGGGATGAAATAAAATATTTTATAATGGAAAATATTTTATAGTTAAAAATATAATTTTTAATGTGTATATAAAATAAATATTTATAAACAAATCAGAGATTTGTTTATATACACTGGTTTGATTGATATTGATTGGGACGATAAATTTTACACATCGCCCAACCGCACAAATAAAAATATGTGTTTGTTGATTTGAAACCCCACACGGGTATTGGGATGATATTTGACATACACTAATCCCGATTGTTTAGTTGTATGTCAATCGATGGGTTGACAGACTGTGTAAGCGTTAGTTATTTATATTTAATGCTTATGCAGTGGTGTGGTGCACTCTGGATGATGGTTGATTATTTATCGTTGCTATTATATACATGTGTTGTAGAAAAATCCATATAATCAACATTATATGGTAATTGACTGGGCCTCATTCCAATTTAGAATATAAATTCATGTGTTGAATTGAAAATAAATTCATGTGTTGAATTGAAAATATAAATTCATGTGTTGAATTGAATATAAATTCATGTGTTGAATTGAAAATATATATTCATGTGTTGAATTAAAAATATATATTCATGTGTTGAATAGAATAAATATTCATGTGTTGAATAGAAAATAAATTCATGTGTTGAATTGAAAATATAAATTCATGTGTTGAATAGAAAATAAATATTCATGTGTTGAATAGAGAATAAATATTCATGTGTTGAATAGAATAAATATTCATGTGTTGAATAAAAGCCGTGTTGATTAGATTGACGCCATTTTTACGTGAACGATATTTATATCGATTTTATTCATTTTTATAATGAATATAGAAAAGAAAGTGATATCAAAATATAACGTTTTGAAAATATTATCATTTGTATATCGATGATGTGGAATATTCAATTTTGATTCGAAATTGAGTATGAAGTTGAAATCGTTTCGAAAACGAATTTAAAACTATTTATAAAATACGTTTTGAAAGGAAATCGACGAAATATATAATATATATATATATTATATATATAGAATGGCCTGAATAGAACGCGCCGCGCTGCGGTAGTTCGCGAATTTCGTCCATTGACTTCGAATGGATATTACAGGAGATCCGACTGTCGGATTCTCCTAAATCCGGAACCGCTGGGTTCGTATCGAAAAGAGCTTTCTAAAGAATATTAGAGATTTGAAATCTAATGGTTGGATTTGGAATTATGTCCAAATAAAATTTGGAAAAGGTCGTTGTAAGTGCAGTTCGATGGCCGTTGAGGGAAATTGACTGTACGGGCCTTGATAAAATTATTAAAAATAGTAATAATTTGTGTAAAAACATAAGAAATGATTTGTAAAGAATTGGGATGAAAAACTCAACATTTGAAAAGATAAAAATAGATTTTTATCGAAATGGACTAGTTTTGAACTAGAATTATAATTCTATTTATTTTTAAAATAAATAAAGTGGATTTGAAATGGTTTTAAAGATAACCAGAATTTCCAATAATTGAATTGGAATGGATTTGAATCGAAATTATCTTCGGAATAGTTCGACGTTGGATTTCGTGATTATACAGATGTTGTTATGGAAATTTGAAAGATATATTTATATCGTTATTTCCAATAAGATATTTGTTGGTTTCAGAATTTGATATTGAATATAAGCCGATATATTTTCTATTCAGGGCCTTGTGTTTAATATCAAATGGGATTTTGGGTTGTCGTGAACGGTATCTTTAATAATACTGTTCTTAAACCCAAATGGAGTTAAGAAAATTAAGAACTAACTGGGGATCAGTTAAGTTGGATGGTTTCTTGGATATTGATCTGATGTTGGTTTCGGCCTTCGGGGTTAATATTTTAGGGAACTGTCCTCTTACTAACTTGCAGTTAGGGACTGATTGAAATGTGATGTGATTTTGGGGTTTATCGTGAACCATGTTTTAAATGACATCGGTTCTTTAACCCAGTTAAAGATTAAAACTAAGTGGAGTTTTAATGAATCTTTAATTAGATTGAAATGATCGAGAATGGAGTATCACCAGTTTTGCTCCAAGCGATAGTTAAATCTTTAACTAGATTTGAACGTGAAATGGTAATTAACTTTACCGATAACACCTGGTGTTAGATATGGAGTATTACCAGTTTTGCTCCTTGGGATGAATAGGTTGGTATTGAGAAATAAAATAAATAATTACTTCGGTGTGGTTCGCTAATCCCGACTAGTTGGAAGTGATATTCAAAGGAAGATTAAAGAATAAATTTAAAAGAATTTATCTTTGATAAAATTAATGGGAACCTTTCCCTAAGAAATGTGAAATTTAGAAACTAAATGTAGGTTAGCTAAGCAGAATGGTTTCCTGGGTATTGATCTGATGTTGGTTTCGGCCTTCGGGGTTAATATTTGGGGAATTATTCTTTTATTAATTTACGGTTAGTGACTGATGAATTGGAATGAGGTGTATGTTGTGTTTGTGTAACACTTGTTGATTATATACGCGAGTTATTCAGAAAGACCGGGTTTATCCCATTCTGAATAACTGATTCGACGATGAGTCGAGGATGAAGACGGTGGTTGAAGACCGGAGGTCTTCACGTCGTTTGGGTGATTACTAATGATCTTGATTGGGCCGTACACCCAAGAGGAGGGAATCAGTTAGTGATCGTCCAGACGTACTTGGAGATCGATGGATATGCGGGGTACTAGGTGCCTCAGGTTTTGTTCAGACCCAGAACGGACTTGTAAATGGACTGTGTGTCTGACATTGGATTTTATTATGTGTGATTGATTTCTATTAAATATATATCTGTTTGGTGGTGGAGAATTTATTCTCTTACTTAACGCCCTTCTTTGAGACGTACGAGCTCAGGGGTTATATATTGATAGATATCAAACACATGGAGTGAATTGCCTGTGTGGCATGCCTAAGTGGCAATATGATCAAGGCTTATGTTGAAAAGCAGAGTCTTGTGGTTGATGATCAAACCACGACCTGTGTGGCATAGCTTTGTGTAGCATTGATTCGCGAGCCTCACATCCTGGTAGTGGACCAGAAACGGGAGAGGACCTCAGGGAGGGCATGCGTTTCCTTCTAGTTAGAAGTGGCGTCAATGGTTTTACATGCCCTGATGAGTTTGACTTATGTGGTTGTTGCTGTTGCGAGGCGCCTTGGATATATCGGTGACTATGTGAAGCCGATGGAGTCATTTGTTGCCTCATTTACGCCCCCAAAGGGCGGGGAAACGCAGTATTCAGGCATTTTAATCCACATCGGTGGACCGACCCTGTCACTCCAAAGGTCACTCAAGCTCTGATCCTGAGACATGGGATAGATTGTCTCGAATCGGTAAGGACTATCTTTTGCCTTGGTTCACAGATGGAAACCCAATTTTCAAATACGTGAAAGTGCGGTTTTGATTGTAGAGCCTAGTATGGCGACATGATATATGGTACCCATGCCGTCTATGATTGATATTTAAGATTGAAATTGTTTTGACACTATACACTTATAATAGTATCAAATAATCTGTTTTTAAACGTATCAAGCATTCTTTGGCTATTATAAGGTAAAACCCTATCCTCCGGCTTGCGTTGCATTGTGTGATGGGACCTGGGTCTTATAATAGCTTCATTTTTCTTTATTTAGCATTGCGCTGTTGTTTTATGCACTGGTATTCTTGGGAGGAAACCTGTTCCATGTTATACGGCGTGGTCCCTTGATTTACCTAACTTTAAAATAAAGATTAATAACTGTTTTAGTTCTCACACCAGTCACATGACTGACCTGGAGTTTATTGTTTTAACCTAAACTCTGGGTGCCCTTATTTTGACATGGGTAGCTAGTAGTTTTGGTTTTGCAGATTTGTATTCACAGGATCCTGATTTACAACTGGAACGATACTCGGAAAGCTCTGTATCCGTTTATTACTTCTAGTTGTGTATTGTATTATTTCCGCTGCTATGTAATGTATTGTAATCTTTGATATTTTTCTACTGTATATTATTTGTTTATACTTTGTATATTCTTGTATTCTAATGAATTGTTGTAATTAACAATGAAATGTTCTTCTGTTCGCGTTCTTTTGTGTGTTGTTCTCAAAGTATCCGCTCTTTCCTTCACGGGGAAGTTACGGGTCCTAAAAGTGGTATCAGAGCTTTGGTTTACAGAGCTCGGAAAACAAGGCACATTAGAACCATATGAAAGAATTCATCAGAAATTGGATTACTAATATCCAATGGGAATGATTCGTTAGAGATGGGATCAGTAGTATCCTAGAACGAGTGTGAAGAGTATATATTTTTTAGAATGAAAACAAATTTTGTTTGGAAATTTAAATCGTTTTATACGTATTTGAATATTTATTAGTATTAATTTGGACAATCCAATATATAAAGATTTTGCATATACGCCTTGCAAACGTGTATTCGAAGTTTTAATGTACTGGATAGTTATAGAATCACACTCTAGTTGCCCGGGGATAATTCTGGTGACGGGGCACCATCGTCAGTATTTATTTTTGAGTTTCGAAAGTGAGATTTCTATATATTTCCAATTGACTGGTGTGAGAACCGAAACTAGATAGGGCCTATTGTTGTGATTTGGCATCAAAAATCTGATTTTGGACTATGTATCAAAGTTATGAATTTGAAAAGCTAATCAACTAATTGATTGCTGGTTGTGTTGTTTGATTATTGTTTGATTAATTAAAATGTTGAACCTTTAGCCAAATTGATCAAATAGTGAATTGTATTGAAAATTTGTCGCATTTGCATGCATATACATGTACTTACATTGAACAAGTCATAGCAAGGAGGCTAGAGCAGAGGAATAAAATTGTTTGCCCGACAAATAGTTACATGTTTATTGTATTTCTTGGGTTTTGGATGATTTTATGAGCCGATTGGCTTTTTCTTTTTCTTTTGGATTGAAGAAGGCCATGGGAGGCTATATGAAATATCCCGAAGTCCCCGGTGCAGGGGAGGTTATGGCGAAATTTTTCGAAAATTTAGGGTTTTAGCCAAATTTTTGAAAATTTTGAAAAGTTCTTAGAAACTGAAAAGTTGAAGAACTTAAGCCGTAATTGAAATAATGAAAGTTGAGTTGATTTGTTAAACAACTTTCAGCTTCGTTCCTTTTCGAGGACGAAAAGTTTTAAGTAGGGGAGATTGTAATAACCCGGAAATCCGAGCCAATTAAAAAATTTTATTTTGGCAATTTTAGTGAATTTTGAATATTTAAAATGAATCATTTTAAATAATTCGACAAGAAATTTATTTTGAATAGAATTAGAACGTATATATTTATATAGATCGTCGTTAGAATATAAATATTTTATTTTTAATTATAAAAGGAATTGAAAATGGCGCGGTAGTTTGAAAATTCGATTTCGAATTTCAAACGAATGTACAGTATTCAAAATAAACCGGATTTTAGCGAAACTAAAAATATTTGAATCTAATTGAGAATATCTTTCCAACGAATCCGAAAAATTGAAATTTCATTACGGGAGTCAAAAGTTACGTCCATTTGAAAATTCAGAATAGTCGCTATGGAATTCTGGTCCTTAAAAATGGAAATTTTGCAAATGACCTCGGTTTTCGACGAAACCACTTTTGTTGGATCCGTGATGTCAAGTTATTGCTACGTTTCAAAATTCATAATTTTCTGAATCAATATGTGAGTGTGGCAAAGGAAAACGCGTTTGACCAGTTTTAGTTGATTTTGATCGACCAGAAATTGGCCATTTTTCAAACGGTCTCAGAATTTGACGAAATTCGTTTTGTTAGGACCGAATCATCAATATGAAGCCAGAAAATATTTTTGTGTAATTTTTAGAGTCCATATGTGGCCCCGGTAAATTGAAATGCACGTTCAAATTCAATATATAGATTTATATTTTGATTTTGATGAAAACTGATCAAAACGGTCGAATGGGGTTATGAAACATATCCCATCGTGTTCGGAATGGGGGTAATTAGCTAGGGACGACAGTCGTTGGGACTAAATTGGAGTTCAGATGGAAAGGTTTCTTTTTATGGAGAAAAATAAAAATTAAATAATAAAATAATAACATAACTCTCCATTTAACCCCCCCCCCTCTCTTACTTTCCCCCATCAGTTAGTTTTAAATAAATAAAAAATATACGACCCCTCAAATCGATGGCGGCCGACGCCATCATCACCAGCGCCCCCTACTCCGATCACCGCCCCTTCTCTCCCCTCGCCGTGACCCCGTCTCCAGCGCGCGCACCCCCCAGTAACCGAAGCCGCCACTTCCTTCCCCTTCTCCGATCCGTCGCGTCTCCCTTTCCTCCACCGCGGCCTCCTCTCCACTCCTCCAATCGCGACGCCTCCTTCTCCAAAGCACCCACCAGAAAACCCGACGCAACCCCCCCAAGCGCGCCTCCCCTGCCATCTGACTCCAACTCCGACTGTAAGCACCTTCTTAATTTTGTTTAATTTATTTCAGTTTATTTAAAAGTGATTAGTTAGAATAGAAAGAAGAAAAAAATCAGTTTTATTTTTATCTAGAATAACGATTTGTAAAGTTTAGATTTTTTATATAGTTGAGATTTTTATAAAGAGAAGGATTATATTTTTGGATAATAAAAATATAATTTTTATATAAGTAGAAGGTTAAAAATATATTTTTTATATAGTAGAAATAATAAAGATGTGATCTTTAGAAAAGTAGCCATATAAAAATATAATTTTTATATTATATAGAAAATAAAAATTCGATCTTTATTATGTAGGAGATATAAAAATATGATTTTTATTCATGTAGAGTAATAAAAATAGGATTTTTATTATATTGCTAGCAAGATAAAATATAATTTTTTATCATGGAAGTAGCGTTGTAAAGGAGTGATTTTTACATAAGTAGGAGTGATATGAAAATACGATCTTTATATATAAAAATATAATTTGTATATAGAGAATAGCGTGATAAAAATATAATCTTTATTATATGAACACCGTTGTAAAAATATAGAATTTTTATCTATATAGTAGCATTTTAAAAATGTGATTTTTATATATGTAGTGAATAAGGGCAACGAAAGTGACCAAAGGCGAGCACGGTGAAGATTTTCTACATATGAGGAGTCGTGGCGGTTGGTTTAGCCAGTCGGTGAGAACTCCTCACTTTTATTTTTATTTCTAGTTGAAATATATACTAGGATGCAGACGGTGTTTAGTAGCACCCGACACTCGTCGTCCACAGACCATGGATGACTTGTTTGTTTGATTGCTGTGTTGTGAAATTTTATTGTGTGTTGTGGGATGAAATAAAATATTTTATATTAGAAAATATTTTATAGTTAAAAATATAATTTTTAACGTGTATATAAAATAAATATTTATAAACAAATCAGAGATTTCTTTATATACGTTGATTTGATTGGGACGATAAATTTTACACATCGCCCAACTGCACAAATAAAAATATGTGTTTGTTGATTTGAAACCCCACAAGGGTATTGGGATGATATTTGACGTACACTAATCCCGATTGTTTAGTTGTATGTCAATCGATGGGTTGACAGACTGTGTAAGCGTTAATTATTTATATTTAATGCTTATGCAGTGGTGTGGTGCACTCTGGATGATGGTTGATTATTTATCGTTGCTATTATATACATGTGTTGTAGAAAAATCCATATAATCAACATTATATGGTAATTGATTGGGACTCATTTCAATTTAGAATATAAATTCATGTGTTGAATTGAAAATAAATTCATGTGTTGAATTTAAAATATAAATTCATGTGTTGAATTGAATATAAATTCATGTGTTGAATTGAAAATATATATTCATGTGTTGAATTAAAAATATATATTCATGTGTTGAATAGAAAATAAATTCATGTGTTGAATTGAAAATATAAATTCATGTGTTGAATAGAAAATAAATATTCATGTGTTGAATAGAGAATAAATATTCATGTGTCGAATAGAATAAATATTCATGTGTTGAATAAAAGCCGTGTTGATTAGATTGACGCCATTTTGACGTGAACGATATTTATATCGATTTTATTCATTTTTATAATGAATATAGAAAAGAAAGTGATATCAAAATATAACGTTTTGAAAATATTATCATTTGTATATCGATAATGTGGAATATTCAATTTTGATTCGAAATTGAGTATGAAGTTGAAATCGTTTCGAAAACGAATTTAAAACGATTTATAAAATACGTTTTGAAAGGAAATCGATGAAATATATATAATATATATATATATATATATTATATATATAGAATGGCCTGAATAGAACGCGCCGCGTAGCTGTAGTTCGCGAATTTCGACCATTGACTTCGAATGGATATTACGGGAGATCCAACCGTCGGATTCTCCTAAAACCAGAACCGTTGGGTTCGTATCGAAAAGAGCTTTCTAACGAATATTAGAGATTTGAAATCTAACGGTTGGATTTGGAATTATGTCCAAATAAAATTTGGAAAAGGTCGTTGTAAGTGCAGTTCGATGGCCAGGGAGGGAAATTGACTGTACGGGTCTTGATAAAATTATTAAAAATAGTAATAATTTGTGTAAAATCATAAGAAATGATTTGTAAAGAATTGGGATGAAAAATTCCACATTTGAAAACATAAAAATAGATTTTTATCGAAATGGACTAGTTTTGAACTAGAATTATAATTCTATTTATTTTTAAAATAAATAAAGTGGATTTGAAATGGTTTTAAAGATAACCAGAATTTCCAATAATTGAATTGGAATAGATTTGAATCGAAATTATCTTCGGAATAGTTCGACGTTGGATTTCGTGATTATACAGATGTTGTTATGGAAATCTGAAAGATATATATCGTTATTTCCAATAAGATATTTGTTGTTTTCAGAATTTGATGTTGAATATAAGCCGATATATTTTCTATTCAGGGCCTTGTGTTTAATATCAAATGGGATTTTGGGTTGTCGTGAACGGTATCTTTAATAATACTGTTCTTAAACCCAAATGGAGTTAAGAAAATTAAGAACTAACTGGGGATCAGTTAAGTTGGATGGTTTCTTGGATACTGATCTGATGTTGGTTTCGGCCTTCGGGGTTAATATTTTAGGGAACTGTCCTCTTACTAATTTGCGGTTAGGGACTGATTGAAATGTGATGTGATTTTGGGGTTTATCGTGAACCGTGTTTTAAATGACATCGGTTCTTTAACCCAGTTAAAGATTAAAACTAAGTGGAGTTTTAATGAATCTTTAATTAGATTGAAATGATCGAGAAGGGAGTATCACCAGTTTTGCTCCAAGCGATAGTTAAATCTTTAACTAGGTTTGAACGTGAAATGGTAATTAACTTTACCGATAACACCGTGGTGTTAGATATGGAGTATTACCAGTTTTGCTCCTTGGGATGAGAGGTTGGGATTGGGAAATAAAATAAATAATTACTTCGGTGTGGTTCGCTAATCCCGACTAGTTGGAAGTGGTATTCAAAGGAAGATTAAAGAATAAATTTAAAAGAATTTATCTTTGATAAAATTAATGGGAACCTTTCCCTAAGAAATGTGAAATTTAGAAACTAACTGTAGGTTAGCTAAGCAGAATGGTTTCCTGGGTATTGATCTTATGTTGGTTTCGGCCTTCGGGGTTAATATTTGGGGAATTATTCTTTTATTAATTTACGGTTAGTGACTAATGATTTGGAATGAGGCGTATGTTGTGTTTGTGTAACACTTGTTGATTATATACGCGAGTTATTCAGAAAGACCGGGTTTGTCCCATTTTGAATAACTGATTCGACGATGAGTCGAGGATGAAGACGGTGGTTGAAGACCGGAGGTCTTCACGTCGTTTGGGTGATTACTGATGATCTTGATTGGGCCGTACACCCAAGAGGAGGGAATCAGTTAGTGATCGTCCAGACGTACTTGGAGATCGATGGATATGCGGGGTACTAGGTGCCTCCGGTTTCGTTCAGACCCAGAACGGACTTGTAAATGGACTGTGTGTCTGACATTGGATTTTATTCTGTATGATTGATTTCTATTAAATATATATCTGTTTGGTGGTGGAGAATTTATTCTCTTGCTTAACGCCCTTCTCTGAGACGTATGAGCTCAGGGGTTATATATTGATGGATATCAAACGCATGGAGTGAATTGCCTGTGTGGCATGCCTAAGTGGCAATATGATCAAGGCTTCTGTTGAAAAGCAGAGTCTTGTGGTTGATGATCAAAGCACGGCCTGTGTGGCATAGCTTTGTGTAGCGTTGATTCGCGAGCCTCACACCCCGGTAGTGGACCAGAAACGGGGGAGGACCTCAGGGAGGGCATGCGTTTCCTTCTAGTTAGAAGTTGCGTCAGTGGTTTTACATGCCCTGACGAGTTTGACTTATGTGGTTGTTGTTGTTGCGAGGCGCCTCGGATATATCGGTGACTATGTGAAGCCGATGGAGTCATTTGTTGGCTCATTTACGCCCCAAAGGGCGGGGAAACGCAGTATTCAGGCATTTTAATCCACATCGGTGGACCGACCCTGTCGCTCCAAGGGTCACTCGAGCTCTGATCCTGAGACATGGGATAGATTGTCTCGAATCGGTAAGGACTATCTTTTGCCTTGGTTCACAGATGGAAACCCAGTTTCCAAATACGTGACAGTGCGGTTTTGATTGTAGAGCCTAGTATGGCGACATGATATATGGTACCCATGCCGTCTATGATTGATATTTATGATTGAAATTGTTTTGACACTATACACTTATAATAGTATCAAATAATCTGTTTTTAAACGTATCATGCATTCTTTGGCTATTATAAGGTAAAACCCTATCCTCCGGCTTGCGTTGCATTGTGTGATGGGACCTGGGTCTTATAATAGCTTCATTTTTCTTTATTTAGCATTGCGCTGTTGTTTTATGCACTGGTATTCTTGGGAGGAAACCTGTTCCGTGTTATACGGCGTGGTCCCTTGATTTACCTAACTTTAAAATAAAGATTAATAACTATTTTAGTTCTCACACCAGTCACATGACCGACCTGGAGTTTATTGTTTTAACCTAAACTCTGGGTGCCCTTATTTTGACATGGGCAGCTAGTAGTTTTGGTTTTGCAGATTTACATTCACAGTATCCTGATTTACAGCTGGAACGATACTCAGAAAGCTCTGTATCCGTTTATTACTTCTAGTTGTGTATTGTATTATTTTCCGCTGCTATATAATGTATTGTAATCTTTGATATTTTTCTGCTGTATATTATTTGTTTATACTCTGTATATTCTTGTACTCTAATGAATTGTTGTAATTAACAATGAAATGTTCTTCTGTTCGCGTTCTTTTGTGTGTTGTTCTCAAAGTATCCATTGTTTCCTTCACGGGGAAGTTACGGGTCCTTAAAGTGGTAACAGAGCTTTGGTTTACAGAGCTCGGAAAACAAGGCACATTAGAACCATATGAAAGAATTCATCAGAAATTGGATTACTAATATCCAATAGGAATGATTCGTTAGAGATGGGATCAGTAGTATCCTAGAACAAGTGTGAAGAGTATATATTTTTTAGAATGAAAACAAATTTTGTTTTGAAATTTAAATCGTTTTATACGTATTTGAATATTTATTAGTATTTATTTGGACAATCCAATAAATAAAGATTTTGCATATACGCCTTGCAAACGTGTATTCGAAGTTTTAATGTACTGGATAGTTATAGAATCACACTCTAGTTGCCCGGGGATAATTCGGGTGACGGGGCACCATCGTCAGTATTTATTTTCGAGTTTTGAAAGTGAGATTTCTATATATTTCCAATTGACTGGTGTGAGAACCAAAACTAGATAGGGCCTATTGTTGTGATTTGGCATCAAAAATCTGATTTTGGACTATGTATCAAAGTTATGAATTTGAAAAGTTAATCAACTAATTGATTGCTGGTTGTGTTGTTTGATTATTGTTTGATTAATTAAAATGTTGAACCTTCGGCCAAATTGATCAAATAGTGAATTGTATTGAAAATTTGTCGCATTTGCATGCATATACATGTACTTACATTGAACAAGTCATAGCAAGGAGGCTAGAGCAGAGGAATAAAATTGTTTGCCCGACAAATAGGTACATGTTTATTGTATTTCTTGGGTTTTGGATGATTTTATGAGCCGATTGACTAGCCGCCTGGCTTTTTCTTTTTCTTTTGGATTGAAATAATGAAAGTTGAGTTGATTTGTTAAACAACTTTCAGCTTCATTGCTTTTCGGGGACGAAAAGTTTTAAGTAGGGGAGATTGTAATAACCCGGAAATCCGAGCCAATTAAAATTTTTTATTTTGGCAATTTTAGTGAATTTTGAATATTTAAAATGAATCATTTTAAATAATTCGACGAGAAATTTATTTTGAATAGAATTAGAACGTATATATTTATATAGATCGTCGTTAGAATATAAATATTTTATTTTTAATTATAAAAGGAATTGAAAATGGCGCGGTAGTTTGAAAATTCGATTTCGAATTTCAAATGAATGTACAGTATTCAAAATAAACAGGATTTTAGCGAAACTAAAAATATTTGAATCTAATTGAGAATATCTTTCCAACGAATCCGAAAAATTGAAATTTCATTGTGGGAGTCAAAAGTTACGTTCATTTGAAAATTCAGAATAGTCGTTATGGAATTCTGGTCCTTAAAAATGGAAATTTTGCAAAAGACCTTGGTTTTCGACGAAACCACTTTTGTTGGATCCGTGACGTCAAGTTATTGCTAGGTTTCAAAATTCATAATTTAATGAATCAATACGTGAGCGTGGCAAAGGAAAACGCGTTTGACCAGTTTTAGTTGATTTTGATCGACCAGAAATTGGCCATTTTTCAAACGGTCTCAGAATTTGACGAAATTAGTTTTGTTAGGACCGTATCGTCAATACGAAGATAGATAATATTTTTGTGTAATTTTTAGAGTCCATATGTGGCCCCGGTAAATTGAAATGCGCATTCAAATTCAATATATAGATTTATATTTTGATTTTGACGAAAACTGATCGAAACGATCGAATGGGGTTATGAAACATGTCCCATCGTGTTCGAAATGGGGGTAATTAGCTAGGGACGACAGTCGTTGGGACTAAATTGGAGTTCAGATGGAAAGGTTTCTTTTTATGGAGAAAAATAAAAATTAAATAATAAAATAATAACATAACTCTCCACTTAACCCCCCTCTCTTACTTTCCCCCATCAGTTAGTTTTAAATAAATAAAAAATATACGACCCCTCAAATCGATGGCGGCCGACGCCATCATCACCAGCGCCCCCTACTCCAATCACCGCCCCTTCTCTCCCCTCGCCGTGACCTCGTCTCCAGCGCGCACGCCCCCTAGTAACCAAAGCCGCCACTTCCTTCCCCTTCTCCGATCTGACACGTCTCCCTTTCCTCCACCGCGGCCTCCTCTCCACTCCTCCAATCGCGACTCCTCCTTCTCCAAAGCACCCACCAGAAAACCCGACGCAACCCCCCTAGCGCGCCTCGCCTGCCATCTGACTCCAACTCCGACTGTAAGCACCTTCTTAATTTTGCTTCATTTATTTCAGTTTATTTAAAAGTGATTATTTAGAATAGAAAGAAGAAAAAAATCAGTTTTATTTTTATCTAGAATAACGATTTGTAAAGTTTAGATTTTTTATATAGTTGAGATTTTTATAAAGAGAAGGATTATATTTTTGGATAATAAAAATATAATTTTTATACTAGTAGAAGGTTAAAAATATAATTTTTATATAGTAGAAATAATAAAGATGTGATCTTTAGAAAAGCAGCCATATAAAAATATATTTTTTATATTATATAGAAAATAAAAATTCGATCTTTATTATGTAGGAGATATAAAAATATGATTTTTATTCATGTAGAGTAATAAAAATAGGATTTTTATTACATTGCTAGCAAGATAAAATATAATTTTTTATCATGGAAGTAGCGTTGTAAAGGAGTGATTTTTACATAAGTAGCAGTGATATAAAAATACGATCTTTATATAAAAATATAATTTTTATATAGAGAATAGCGTGATAAAAATATAATCTTTATTATATGAACACCGTTGTAAAAATATAGAATTTTTATCTATATAATAGCGTGTTAAAAATGTAATTTTTATATATGTAGTGAATATGGGCAACGAAAGTGACAAAAGGCGAGCACGGTGAAGATTTTCTACATATGAAGAGTCGCGGCGGTTGGTTTAGCTTGTCGGTGAGAACTCCTCACTTTTATTTTTATTTCTAGTTGAAATATATACTAGGATGCAGACGGTGTTTAGTAGCACCCGACACTCGTCGTCCACAGACCATGGATAACTTGTTTGTTTGATTGCTGTGTTGTGAAATTTGATTGTGTGTTGTGGGATGAAATAAAATATTTTATAATGGAAAATATTTTATAGTTAAAAATATAATTTTTAATGTGTATATAAAATAAATATTTATAAACAAATCAGAGATTTGTTTATATACACTGGTTTGATTGATATTGATTGGGACGATAAATTTTACACATCGCCCAACTGCACAAATAAAAATATGTGTTTGTTGATTTGAAATCCCACACGGGTATTGGGATGATATTTGACATACACTAATCCCGATTGTTTAGTTGTATGTCAATCGATGGGTTGACAGACTGTGTAAGCGTTAGTTATTTATATTTAATGCTTATGCAGTGGTGTGGTGCACTCTGGATGATGGTTGATTATTTATCGTTGCTATTATATACATGTGTTGTAGAAAAATCCATATAATCAACATTATATGGTAATTGATTGGGCCTCATTCCAATTTAGAATATAAATTCATGTGTTGAATTGAAAATAAATTCATGTGTTGAATTGAAAATATAAATTCATGTGTTGAATTGAATATAAATTCATGTGTTGAATTGAAAATATATATTCATGTGTTGAATTAAAAATATATATTCATGTGTTGAATAGAATAAATATTCATGTGTTGAATTGAAAATATAAATTCATGTGTTGAATAGAAAATAAATATTCATGTGTTGAATAGAGAATAAATATTCATGTGTTGAATAGAATAAATATTCATGTGTTGAATAAAAGCCGTGTTGATTAGATTGACGCCATTTTGACGTGAACGATATTTATATCGATTTTATTCATTTTTATGATGAATATAGAAAAGAAAGTGATTTCAAAATATAACGTTTTGAAAATATTATCATTTGTATATCGATGATGTAGAATATTCAATTTTGATTCGAAATTGAGTATGAAGTTGAAATCGTTTCGAAAACGAATTTAAAACGATTTTACGTTTTGAAAGGAAATAGATGAAATATATATAACATATATATTATATATATAATGGCCTGAATAGAACGCGCCGCGCCGCGGTAGTTCGCGAATTTTGACCATTGACTTCGAATGGATATTATGGGAGATCCGACCGTCGGATTCTCCTAAAACCAGAATCGTTGGGTTCGTATTGAAAAGAGCTTTCTAACAAATATTATAGATTTGAAATCTAACGGTTGGATTTGGAATTATGTCCAAATCAAATTTGGAAAAGATCGTTGTAAGTGCAGTTCGATGGCCGTTGAGGGAAATCGACTGTACGGGCCTTGATAAAATTATTAAAAATAGTAATAATTTGTGTAAAATCATAAGAAATGATTTGTGAAGAACTGGGATGAAAATCTCCGTATTTGAAAAGATAAAAATAGATTTTTGTCGAAATGGACTAGTTTTTAACTAGAATTATAATTCTATTTATTTTTAAAATAAATAAAGTGGATTTGAAATGGTTTTAAAGATAACCAGAATTTCCAATAATTGAATTGGAATGGATTTGAATCGAAATCATCTTCGAAATAGTTCGACGTCAGATTTCGTGATTATACAGATGTTGTTATGGAAATTTAAAAGATATATTTATATCGTTATTTCCAATAAGATATTTGTTGGTTTCAGAATTTGATGTTGAATATAAGCCGATATATTTTCTATTCAGGGCCTTGTGTTTAATATCAAATGGGATTTTGGGTTTTCGTGAACGGTATCTTTAATAATACTTTTCTTAAACCCAAATGGAGTTAAGAAAATTAAGAACTAACTGGGGATCAGTTAAGTTGGATGGTTTCTTGGATATTGATCTGATGTTGGTTTCGGCCTTCGGGGTTAATATTTTAGGGAACTGTCCTCTTACTAATTTGCGGTTAGGGAATGATTGAAATGTGATGTGATTTTGGGGTTTATCGTGAACCGTATTTTAAATGACATCGGTTCTTTAACCCAGTTAAAGATTAAAACTAAGTGGAGTTTTAATGAATCTTTAATTAGATTGAAATGATCGAGAATGGAGTATCACCAGTTTTGCTCCAAGCGATAGTTAAATCTTTAACTAGATTTGAACGTGAAATGGTAATTAACTTTACCGATAACACCGTGGTGTTAGATATGGAGTATTACCAGTTTTGCTCCTTGGGATGAATAGGTTGGGATTGGGAAATAAAATAAATAATTACTTCGGTGTGGTTCGCTAATCCCGACTAGTTGGAAGTGATATTCAAAGGAAGATTAAAGAATAAATTTAAAAGAATTTATCTTTGATAAAATTAATGGGAACCTTTCCCTAAGAAATGTGAAATTTAGAAACTAACTGTAGGTTAGCTAAGCAGAATGGTTTCCTGGGTATTGATCTGATGTTGGTTTCGGCCTTCGGGGTTAATATTTGGGGAATTATTCTTTTATTAATTTACGGTTAGTGACTGATGATTTGGAATGAGGCGTATGTTGTGTTTGTGTAACACTTGTTGATTATATACGCAAGTTATTCAGAAAGACCGGGTTTATCCCATTTTGAATAACTGATTCGACGATGAGTCGAGGATGAAGACGGTGGTTGAAGACCGGAGGTCTTCACGTCGTTTGGGTGATTACTGATGATCTTGATTGGGTCGTACACCCAAGAGGAGGGAATCAGTTAGTGATCGTCCAGACGTACTTGGAGATCGATGGATATGCGGGGTACTAGGTGCCTCCGGTTTCGTTCAGACCCAGAACGGACTTGTAAATGGACTGTGTGTCTGACATTGGATTTTATTCAGTGTGATTGATTTCTATTAAATATATACCTGTTTGGCGGTGGAGAATTTATTCTCTTACTTAACGCCCTTCTCTGAGACGTACGAGCTTAGGGGTTATCTATTGATGGATATCAAACGCATGGAGTGAATTGGCTGTGTGGCATGCCTAAGTGGCAATATGATCAAGGCTTCTGTTGAAAAGCATAGTCTTGTGGTTGATGATCAAAGACAGCCTGTGTGGCATAGCTTTGTGTAGCGTTGATTCGCGAGCCTCACACCCCAGTAGTGGACCAGAAACGGGAGAGGACCTCAGGGAGGTCATGCGTTTCCTTCTAGTTAGAAGTGGCATCAGTGGTTTTACACGCCCTGACGAGTTTGACTTATGTGGTTGTTGCTGTTGCGAGGCGCCTCGGATATATCGGTGACTATGTGAAGCCGATGGAGTCATTTGTTGGCTCATTTACGCCCCATAGGGCGGGGAAACGCAGTATTCAGGCATTTTAATCCACATCGGTGGACCGGCCCTGTCGCTCCCAGGGTCACTCGAGCTCTGATCCTGAGACATGGGCTAGATTGTCTCGAATCGGTAAGGACTATCTTTTGCCTTGGTTCACAGATGGAAACCCAATTTCCAAATACGTGACAGTGCGGTTTTGATTGTAGAGCCTAGTATGGCGACATGATATATGGTACCCATGCCGTCTATGATTGAAATTGTTTTAACACTATACACTTATAATAGTATCAAATAATCTATTTTTAAATGTATCAAGCATTCTTTGGCTAATATAAGGTAAAACCCTATCCTCCGGCTTGCGTTGCATTGTGTGATGGGACCTGGATCTTATAATAGCTTCATTTTTCTTTATTTAGCATTGCGCTGTTGTTTAATGCACTGGTATTCTTGGGAGGAAACCCGTTCCGTGTTATACAGCGTGGTCTCTTGATTTACCTAACTTTAAAATAAAGATTAATAACTGTTTTAGTTCTCACACCAGTCACATGACTGACCTGGAGTTTATTGTTTTAACCTAAACTCTGGGTGCCCTTATTTTGACACGGGCAGCTAGTAGTTTTGGTTTTGCAGATTTATATTCACAGGATCCTGATTTACAGCTGGAACGATACTCAGAAAGCTCTGTATCCGTGTATTACTTCTAGTTGTGTATCGTATTATTTTCCGCTGCTATGTAATGTATTGTAATCTCTGATATTTTTCTGCTGTATATTATTTGTTTATACTTTGTATATTCTTGTATTCTGATGAATTATTGTAATTAACAATGAAATGTTCTTCTGTTCACGTTCTTTTGTGTGTTGTTCTCAAAGTATCCGCTCTTTCCTTCACGGGGAAGTTACGGGTCCTTACAGAGATGCTGCTGTGTCTTGGGCTTCCAAGAAGCAGACCTGTATATCTGATTCAACTATGTTGTCAGAACTGATTGCATTAGCAGCTGCATGTAAGGAAGTAGAATGGCTTAGAAATTTGTTAATGAAAATCCCATTGTGGAATAATCCATCTCCTATAGTCTTGATTAACCGTGATAATCAAGAAACGATATATAATGTCTTTAATAAGACATATAATGGAAAGTCTAGACATGTGAGTCTAAGACATCGGATGGTAAGATAGTTACTCAAAAGTGGAGTAATAACTGTTGACTATATAGAAACGAAGAAAAACTTGGCTAACCCACTTACAAAAGGTCTTCCAAAGGCTATGGTTTCTATAAAGTCAAAAGAAATAGGACTAAGGTCTGTGAATGAAGATTGATCATCCTTAATAAAAACCCAACTTGTGTCTTGAAAAGGATAGACAAAGTTCAATGGGTACCAACAAGTTAAGAGTATGATTATGGAACACTAACAATAATCCCATAATATTTAGTGTTGTATTCTGCAAGAACAAAGGATGGATAAATGTCCTTAATAAGTCTAGAAAACCTAAAAGGTGTATCGCATAAACACCTTAAGAGACTTACTTATATGAGTATGGAAATCAGGCCATTTCCTAGGAAAATAAGACTGTTTTCTAAAGTAGACTCATGAACCATGATTAAAGCACATGGCCATTAACGTGCTGAGCAATACAGAACACTCTAACTAAGGAATACAACATATGTGATTGTTACGGTTTTTTCATTAAGGGATACTTAGTTCAAGGTTCGTTCACCAGTGAATCTCAATAGAACTTTGAATGGTTTACACTAAGTAAAGGTTCAAATCCAAAAGATACCTTTTATTTTTGTATTGTTTCCATGATGATGCAAAACTTGATCTTAGAACTACATAGGCTTGATCCCACTTGGGTATGTAGTAATTCACATTCGTGATTCAGCCGTCCAATTTACTTATTTCTTTATTTTGAAAATTGGGGGAGATTGTTGTAAAATTTTCAAATTAGTTTTGGGGTATGGATTTGTTTTTGAAGAGGGAAGAGAGAAAGGAAGAAGAGAGTGTGGTCCTACATCATGAAATATGCATAGATATGCCACTACTTAAGCGACCTTCTCACAAGTGTGTTGGGGCCTTTGGGCACCCAAATGTTTACTTTGTTGTGAGGAGTGAAACCATGCTTAACTATACCACAAACACGCACGCTGCCGCCGCCGCCGTCCGTCCGAACCGGGCCGGGACGGGTTTCGGGTTCGTGTCTTGATCCAATAAATATATTTTTGTGACGCCGTTATAAAACTGAAACAGGCCGAATTTCGGCCCATGAACCCGAATGAATTTTCAAATGTGGCAAGAAATTTGAAACGTTCCAGAATGTTATAAATTAAAGGCGCAACGGTTCAAATTAGCAACACTTCTAGAACGTTGCAAACGAAGTGGTATAACATTTCGAAATCAAATGAAGGGATGCGACCATTATAAATGGTCGCGACGCTTGGCCAAAAGACACCTTTG
Organism: Allium sativum; assembly: GCA_030737875.1. Taxonomy (NCBI): domain Eukaryota; kingdom Viridiplantae; phylum Streptophyta; class Magnoliopsida; order Asparagales; family Amaryllidaceae; genus Allium; species Allium sativum. The sequence continues at coordinate 650,139,009 of CM060915.1, forward strand.
GGTGACTATGAATATCAACGCTTAGAACTTTTTCAATTCAGAAACCATAGCAAATTGGTTGTTTCTTCTTCCTCTTCTTTCTCTATTTGTTTCTTGCATCATCAGATATTAAAATATAGAGTGTTATTGATCGGATCAAAGCCGTACAAACTTTGAATCTGATTTTGCTGTTCTAAAGTTTTGTTTTATCTTGAAAGTCGATAGTTCGATAAACCGTTTGTACCTGGTGGGTTGAACTATTATCTGAAAGAATCTATCATTTAGATCGTCAAAGTCTGTATTACGACAAATATTCTTCACCCAATAGGCTCAAACCACAAAATCCCCAACACAAAAAACAGTAGCATTGACTTTTTAATAACTGTCGGATTGAGTTAAATATTACACATGTTATACTCTTTATTAATCGATAGGAAATGAAGCTAGTTTGGAATTTGCATAGGAAGATGACATTGAGGTTCAAAAAAGTGAGGAAAAAGTGAAAAACAACCGGTGTCATCCACTTGTACCGTGTATAGATATTTAAGCAATTGTACAAAGCTTGATTGATCGCTTATGTAATCAACTAGTATCTAAGTCGAGTGTTACACATGGAAAATTATTAAAAGCTTTGTATTCATAAATATTGGTAAAAATGAAAATTATTTATGTATTATATGGTACGTGTGTTGTGTTATCAATTATAAATCAATATTTTTATTATTTTTATGTATATAACATTTGTGAACCGATTTATATAACTATATTCCAAGTAAAATTCAATTTTACCATTTATTAATATTATTGTGGCATACACATATTGTTGGCAATTAGATCCGAAAAATCGAATCAAATCGACCCAAAAAGAATTGAACTGAAACTGAACCCGATGAGTGTATGTTCGGGTCTATGTGATGAAAAATGCATTAAAGACCAGATCAAGCCAGATCCGAACTGACCTAACCCGAAAGATCCGACCTAAAAAACATTGAAATATATGTAATTTTAGTGTTACTACCCAACCAAACCCGACCCAATCCGAATCAAAAGTTTGGGTCAGGTCGGGTCTAGATTTTTAACATGTATGCTTTAGACCTGACATAACCCGACCCTCTAGAACAGAGACCCACCGAGTTTGGTCCGAGTCCATCGCGTAAGGTCTAATTTCCATCCTTACACACACATTGAAATTGACGGATTTAAGACTTATTGAGAAAATTAATAATTATTAGTTAGTTAGATATCTTTAGATGGTGTATATTTAATAATTAAATTAATTAGTTGGTTTGAATATCTAGACTTAGGTGTAAGATAGTAAGAGTGAACCTCAGGGAACCTTTTACTATCATTATTATAAAAATATTGGTATTTTAGTGCAAAACCATGGAAATAATTATAAATGTGTAAGTGTGAAAATGGAGACGTGTAGTTTTTTTAAATATATGAGGGTGCAAAAGAGATGAGATAAAAATTCTATAACTACCTCCCATAAATAATGAGAAGGTTGGAAGTTCTCCGTTCAACTATTATTTATTTAGAAGATAATTTGTTGAGATAAATGAAATATAAATTAAAGTTGTTTCCAACATTTATGTATGCAATGTTTATTATGTGATTTACAATTATTACATTTGAATATATTATTTTATTTTCTTTACATTTTTTGTTAATATAAGTACGTTATTCATATTGATTTTTTTTTTAATGATTTAACAGGCATAACAATGAATGTTAGAAACTCAGTGTATTTTGAATAGGTTAAATTAGGATATCTAATTAACTTAAACGTAAGGATGTAAATGTAAATATTGCAAAAACAGCTAAGTAAAAGTATATAACTCTAAAAATATCAAAAAGTGAACATTTGAATGTTAAATTGTTGGTGAGAATCTACAGAATAATAATAACTTTTGAAATCATAAATTATTACATAAGTGTGTACTCGTGCATTACAAACAATATGATTTAGAAACAATTTCATACATTCTTAAAGAAATAATTTATTATGTGATTTACCTTATTACTTTTAAGTATGAAATTTTTGTTATGTGATTTATGTATAGAATTTAGATTATCATTTGCTGATAATATTAGCTTTGATATAATTTATTACTTTTTGGTGTTTTATATTTATTAAGAAAATAAATAAAGGTTGGTTTTATGAATTTATTTTAAAATCAACAAGTTGATGTTTTTCAATAGATGAATATTTATATACATATATTTTGAGTTTAAAATTTCTCTTTTATTACCTTTGCAAAAGATAAACGATATATATATATATACATATATACACACACATATATATATACATACATACACACACACATACACTCACATATATATATAGTATTTCAAATCTACTCCGAGAAATAATAAAAACACCTAAGAGTCAAAGTGTAATTGTAACGAATTAGCATAATTTTATTCATTTTAAGCTTTTGTAGTAAATATCTGCATTAATATTAGTACTTAATACTATAAAAGCGCTAGACAAAATATTTCTTTGAAGAGTAAATAAAATTTAGATTAAAAGAAGCAGTACAGAACTATATTGTTAATTATTATTTTTTAAAATAATTATTTGTTTTTAAGCCGTTGTTGTATACCTTATTAGTATTAATTTTTGATAGAACTTCAAAAATATATTAACATATGCTTCAAAAAGACTATAAAATAAAAAAGAAAAACAATTCTAATAAAAATATAGCATATTTTAATCTATTAATTAAGGTAAAGGATGAATATACATAAATAATATTAGCATTTTAAAAAAGATATTATAAAAGTATTCATTTATTTCAAAATTACAAACTATGGTATTCATTGCTTATCAATAATGTTATATTATTCTTAAAATAATAAAGTATATAAATGTTATAGGATCAAATTTATTAATCAATTTTAGAAGGAAAACATCATCTACGTTTGTGATAATGTATAAAATTCAACAGCAAAATATATGTGTATTTTCATTATAATTATCATTAATTTTTGAAAGAAATAAATTATGTAAAATTATTATAGAGTAATTTTAAAGGATTGAAGATGGTTTTGTATATAATTGTGGAATTTTTTTTGTTATTTGGCCCTGAATTAAATATTAATTTTTACTAATATAAGTGAGTTATACAATACCCTTAGTGTTATTTCCAGAATTCACTAAAGCTAATAATAAATGTTAGTATCTAATTTTTTTTTTAATTTCAAATATCAAATCACTTATTAATTCAAATTTGTAGGCTTTAATGTAAAACAACAAGACAAAACCTAGGTGAATGCTGAAAATAATAGTGGAAATTATTACACATCGTATAAAACGATAACCAAGAGAATTAATAGAACTTTATAATTATTATCGTAATAATAAATGATAAGAATTTGAAAATAAAATAACCGGAATAATTAAGAAGGGTTTAAGAACTTCCTAGAATTACTAAGAAAGTAGGAATTATGCTTTACAATTATCTAATAGAATGGAAAATGCAGCAACTCTTCATTCTACTACCCAAAATTGAAAACTAGTATCATTAGTGTGTCAACATCTAAGAATTCACACGCAAGGTCAGTTGGGGTAAGAGCAAAAAAAATAGAACAAAAAAGATGAAAACTACACTTATAAGTTGTACATATACACACGCTTGCGTGTGCGCACACACAGATATATTTTTGTATATGTATGAGTTAAGATCAATAGCGTCATTTATTTAGCATTTTTTGTATCTTCTTAACATCAGCCAAACAATTCTATTTATATACTTGTTATCCCTTTCTCATGTCAAATGGATCAAATATTAAAATATGAACTTGTGACTGATATCAAGGGCTACAAATAGTGCAAAATAAATAAGGCTATTAACTATATATATTTGAAAGTTGGCTAATTGTATTGAAGGCTTTTACAGCCTAAGTGTGTGTGTGTGTGTATCAAAGTGAAAAACAAACAGTACATATGACCACTTCCAAAGTAGATTTCTTAGAGTTGCAACATCAACAACATAGGTATTATCCTCATGTATGAATAGCTATAATAATATGTTATCATAATGTTGGTACACTAATCTACTAATGCAATGAAGGTAATAGTAGATACATTCGAAGTCTTCAAATCATCACTTGTCTACTCCATAACATAAAGCATAATCATTATCACCAACCTTTGAATGAGTACATAAGATCTTAAGGAATATAAATAAACTTAGAGTGAGATGAAAGTCAGACGTGACATTCCTAAGTAATATGCTCATACATACCACATTACGTTGACCATACTGCTAAAGAATGAGTTTTTCCCTTCATAAGTGTAATGGCCCGCAAATCCGTACCATTTGAGTTGACTAATAACACCACACGTCCAACCCAAGTTGCACAGAAATACGAATAAAATATATTATATAACATAACTTTTGAAAATACAAACCAGGAACTTTATATACATACCATCATCAGAGCACAACAGTTATTCCTGGAACAGTTATAAACACCTGTTTCCAGATACAAACATGGTTCACAGTGGAATATATGATAGTCTATAGCGAACTGGTGAAGCCTCCTACTTCTAGCTCTTCCAAGTGAATATGAAAAATCCCGACTACTTGACTGCCCGTACAAATTTGGGCACCCAAGAGTTTAGGGAAAACAAACAAAATAAACTCTGGGTCAGTCATGGGACTGGTGTGAGTAAACTCCAACCACTTGTTTAACTTTCAAAATCCTTTCAAAAGGAAAGATGATAGTAAGACCAGCCCACACATAAACATGGACGGTTTTTACCTTACTATAACCCAAAACACTTTGATACGAAAATCCAGTGATATTATAATAATGTCTACATCAAATAAATAGAACCTAGCAGAACGCTTGCATCTCACGCTCCACATACATAATATAAAATCAAAAACCGCAAGGCGCTTATTGGAGATTGGATTCCAACTATGACAAGGTATGGAACCACCTTCCGATCAGTGTACTCTAGAGGCGATACACTGGGGTTCAACAAGAACGTCTTGCAACCCGGCCCACACATGACCGACCACTCATTTCGCTTGAGTGTATCGAATATATATCACCAACGGTTGGGATCAGCAACCGTTTCCCGAATGGGACATCATCGAATAGAATAAGAAATTAAATGAAACTCTAGATAGGTGATAATACACCCTAATGGGAGCGACCCACATAGCCATGCTGCCTGCCCGATTTTTGTCATTCCCCCGGTTGTTGAGGCCTGAGGCTATGTTTACTTGCCATTCTTTTATAGCACAATCAATTTGAATGCCACATTGTCAGATCCGTTAATCACTTGAGACGACCCGAACTTCCCCGTGAAGGAAAGCACGAATAGAATTGAGGACAAGACAAAATAGAACGCAAACAGAAGAACATTTCATTGTTATTACAACAATTCCATCAGATACAAGAATATACAGAGTATAAATGAATAAATTACATTCGATAAATATCAGAGATTACAATAAATTACATAGCAGCGGAAAATAATACAAAATACAACTGAAAGTGATACATGGATACAGAGCTTTCCGAGCATCGTTCCAGCTGTAAATCAGGACCCTGTGAATATAAATCTGCAAAACCAAAACTACTAGCTGCCCGTGTGGAAAATAGGGGCACTCAGAGTTTAGGTTAAAACAATAAACTCCAGGTCAGTCATGTGACTGGTGTGAGAACTAAAACAGTTATTCAAAAACTTTACTTAAAGATAGTAATTCAAGGGACCACGCCGTATAACACGGAACGGGTTTCCTCCCAAGAATACTAGTGCATATAACAAAACAGCGCAATGCTCTTTCGAAAAATGAAGCTGTTATAAGACCCAGGTCCCATCACACAATGCAACGCAAGCCGGAGGATAGGGTTTTCCCTTATAATAGCCAAACATGCTTGGTACGTTTAAAACAAATCATTTGATACTATAATAAGTGTATAGTGTCAAAACATTTTCAATCATAAATATCAATCATAGATGGCATGGGTACCATATATCATGTCGCCATACTAGTTCTACAATTAAAACCGCAATATCACGTATTGGAAATTGGATTTCCGTCATGAGTCGAGGCAAGGGGAAAGCTCCTCTCCGCGTTCGAGACACTCTAGCAATGCCTCAGGACCCCACTCTGATCCTTTGGAACCTCCAAGGCCGGTCCTCTCTTACTTTTGAGGATTAGTTATTCCTAAACACACGTTTCCCGGTCCTTACAGACCTATATCCGAGGCGCCTCGTATCCAACAACCACACAGCTGAAAAGTATATAAATGTCAGGGCTGGTAGGTCACTGACACCACCCTAGCTAGAAAGAAACGTCGTGCACTCCTTGGGTCCGTATCCCGTTTTTGACTCATACCGAGGTGTGAGGCTCGCGAATCCACGTTATACACAAAGCTATGCCACACAGGTCGTGCTTTGATCATCAACCACAAGACTTTGCTTTTCAACAGAAGCCTTGATCAATTGCCACTTACGCGTGCCACATTGGCAATTCACTCCATGCGATTGATGTCCATCGATGTACAACCTCTGAGCTCGTACGTCTCAGAGAAGGGCGTTAAGCAAGAGAATAAATTCTCCGCCGCCAAACAGATGTATATTTAATAGAGATCAATCAACACAGAATAAAATCCAATGTTAGACACACAATCCATTTACAAGTTCGTTCTGGGTCTGAACGAAACCGGAGGCACTTCCCTCGTATATCCATCCATCTCCAAGTACGTCTGGACGATCACCAACTGATTCCCTCATCCTGGGTGTACAGCCCAATCAAGATCATCAGTAATCACCCAAACGATGTGAAGACTTCCGGTCTTCAACCACCGTCTTCATCTTCGACATCTCGTCGAATCGGTTATTCAGAATGGGTATAAACCCGGCCTTTCTGAATAAGCCACGTATATAATAAACGAATGTTACACAAACACAACAAACGCCTCATTCCAATTCAGAATATTCTTTTATTCACATAATCACATTCTTAGGGAAATGTTCCCTTAAATTTTATCCAAGATAAATTCTTCTAAATTTATTCTTCTAATCATCCTTTGGATATCATTTCAAACTAGTCGGGATTAACGAACCACACCGAAGTAATTATTTATTTTATTTCCCAATCCCAACCTATATATCCCATGGAGAAAACTGGTAATACTCCACATCTAACACCACGGTGTTATCGGTAAAATTAATTACCATTTCACGTTCAAATCTAATTAAAGATTTAACTATCGCTTTGGAGCAAAACTGGTGGTACTCCATTCTCGATCACTTTTCAGATTTGATAATTTAAATTATCAATTCACATTTTAATCTAATTAAAGATTCATTAAAACTCCACTTAGTTTTAATCTTCTCAAAAATCAATATTCTGTCTTTAACTGGGTTAAAGAACCAATGTCTTCTAAAACACGATTCACGACAAACCCAAATCACATTTGATATTAAATACAAGGCTTTGAATAGAAAATATACCGGCTTATATTCAATATCAAATTCTGAAACCAACAAATATCGTATTGGAAATAACGATATAAAATATATCTTTCAAATTCCTATAACAATATCTGTATAGTCACGAAATTCAACATCGAAATATTCCGAAGATAATTTCGATTCAACTCCACTTCCACTTCACCTATTGGGAATATTGATTATTTTTAAAATCACTTTCAAATTCAATTTATTTATTTCAAAAATAAATTGATTTTAATTCTAGTTCAAAACTAGTTCATTTCGATAAAAATCTATTTTTACTTTTTCAAATATGAAATTCTCCAGCTCAATTCTTCCCAAATCATTTCTTATGATTTTACACAAATTATAGATATTTTTAATAATTTTATCAAGGCCCGTACAGTCGATTTCCGTCTACGGCCATCGAACTGCACTTACAGCGACCTTTTCTGAAATTGATTTGGAAATAATTCCAAATCCAACCGTTAGATTTCAAATTTCTAGTATTCATTGGAAAGATCTTTTCGATACGAACCCAACGGTTCCGGTTTTAGGAGAATCCGACGGTCGGATCTCCCGCAATGTCCGTTTGAAATAAATGGTCGAAATTCACGAACTGCCGCGGCGCGGCGCGTTCTATTCAGGCCATTATATATATATAATATATATATATTATATATATTTCGTCGATTTCCTTTTAAAACGAATTTTATAAAACGTTTTAAATTCGTTTTCAAAACCATTTTAACATCATCTTCAATTTCAAATCGATTTGATTTCAATTCAATTCGAGTTCATTTCAATTCAATTCAAATTCATTTCAATTCAATTCGAATTTACCTTCTATTTGATTCAATTCGAATTCGTTTCAAATTGATTTCAATTCAATTTCAGTTCGTTTCCAATTTCAATTTCAATTTAATTCAATTTGAATTCATTTCTATTTTATTCGAATTCAAATTCGCTTCCTATTCAATTCGAATTTTAATCTAATTCAATTTGAATTTCATTTCAAAATATTTAATTTTGAAATCACTTTTCAATATTCACTATACAACGAATAAAATCGATATAAATATCGTTCGCGTCAAAATAACGCATCTCTAATCAACACGGCTTTATATTTTCAAAACTTCTTTATTCTATCCAACAAATGAATATTTATCCCATTCAACACATGAATCTATATTTCTTTCAACACACGACTAATCTCAACACATGAGTACTGTCAACACATCACTATTTTTGTTATGTAAAATATTTTATAAAACTATGGTATCTATCGTTTGATTTTAATTAGACTCCACCGTAAAGTAGATTCTAATCGTAAATATGATAAAGATGTAATTTTTTATTATTTAAAACATTCATTATTTTCCCGATTGGAATGAGGCCCAATCAATCACCATATAATGTTAATTATATGGATTTCCATACAACACATGTATATAATAGCATTGAAAAATAATCAACCATCAACCAAAGTGCACTACACTGTATAAGCATCAAATATAGATATCTATTGCTTATAACAGCCTGTCAATGAATCGATCGACATGTTTAATCAATCAGGATGAGTGAACTTCAAATTTCATCCCAACACCCGTGTGGGGTTTCAAACAATCAAACACAGATTTTATTTGTGCAGTTGGGCGATGTGTAAAATTTATCGTCCCAATCAATGTCCTTCAAATAGGTGTACATAAACAAACCGTCCGGTTTGTAAATGAATATTTTATTTTATTCACTTCCACGTTAAAAATTATATTTTTAACGATAAAATATTCTACTTCAACACACGAATTTCTATTCAGTTCATTTACACAATAAAAATGATATTTTTATTTTTCTAACATATTTTGGGAAATTTCGGCGGCATAACGGCACGATACTAGAAACGGAACAAGGCCTAGCCTTATCCCCGGTCTAGTGAAGGCCCACGCCATTCACACATCAATCAAATTCACCAAACAACCAAATTCAAATCAAATCATCAAACTAATTTATACAACCAAACAAACAAGTCCATGGTATGTGGACGATTGTGTCGGGTGCTACTAAGCACCGTCTGCATCCTAGTATATATATATAACTAGAAAAAGAAATTGAAAGGTGAGAAATTCTCACCAATAGCTATCCAACTTCACGACACTTCATTGATAGAAATCTTCTTCATTCTCTTGCCTTTTGTCGCTTTCGTTGCCCGTAGTCACTACATATATAAAAATCACACATTTTTATATTTTGATGTCTTTAAAATAAAAATCACATTTTTATTTATTCACTTTCAATGTAAAAGTCATATTTTTATAATCACTTCATATATTTAAAAATCGAATTTTTACTATGCTATTCAATATATAAAAATCATATTTTTACTATGCTATTCAATATATAAAAATCCCATTTTTACATCGCTACTATATAGATAAAAATTCTATTTTCACAACGCTACTATATAGATAAAAATTCTATTTTTACAACGATGTTCATATAATAAAGATTATATTTTTATCATGCTATTCTCTATATAAAGATTTCGCCCTTTCAAAAATAATGTTTTCGCCTTTATAAAAAATAAAGTTTTCGCCTTTATATTTCATCCCTATAGAAATCACATTTTATTTTGCTACCTATATAAAGATGATATTTTTAATTTCCCTAACATGTAAAAATTATATTTCTCTATATAAACAAAAATCATATTTCTACACCTTCTACATAATAAAGATTATATTTTTCTCGAAGTAAAAATCATCTTTATACTTCACTACCCATCTCAAAATATCGTCTTTTCATATCTAAAAATATCGTCTTTTCATATTTAAAAATATCGTCTTTTCATATTTAAAAATATCGTCTTTTCATATTTAAAAATATCGTCTTTTCATATTTGAAAATATCGTCTTTTCATATTTAAAAATATCGTCTTTTCATATTTAAAAATATCGTCTTTTCATATTTAAAAAAACCAAAATTTCTCTTTCTAAAAATCAAACTTTTTAATGTTAAAACCCACTATAAAAATCCGGCCTTGTTTTCTAAATAAAAATCCAATCTTGTTGGTTTATAAATAATCAAACCTTATCAATACGATCTTCATGCAATTAAAAATCAAACTTTTAACTATAAAAATCATATTCCTATATTACATACTTGTGTAATGTTGAAATTAAACACTCACCGGACTAGAACGGGGGTGTGGATATCGTCCCGAAGTCTGAGGTGGTCGGTGCAGTTGAATTAGGGTTCAGGGTTTAGGGCTGAGGGGATGCGGTCGGTTTCAGGAGGGAGGAGGAGAAGAAGAGGAGGGGGCGGTGCGGGTTGGAGTGCTGTCGCGGTTTGGGGGGGCTGTTTGCATCGCGCGGCGCCTGGGGGGGCTTTCGATGGAGGAGATGGAAACGGAGGAAGGGAAGAAGGAAGGAAGAAGAAGAGGAAGCAACGGCGGCGGCAGCGTCGCTGGGGGGGCGCGATGTGGCGGCGGCTCTCCCCCCCGTCGCCCTCCTCGTTCCCTTTTTTTTATATCGGTTTGAAATCAGAAAGGGGGAGGGGCCAGAGAGATTAAAGGGGAGAGGAAAGAGAAAGGATTTTAAATTTTTAATTATTTTAATTATGAAAAAGTTGACTTTTTACATACGACCTCGAAACGAGGCCCACCGCCTGTCGTCCATAGCGTTTTACCCCCATTCCGAAATCAATGGGATATGTATCGCAAGCTAATTTGATCGTTCTGATCAGTTTCCGTTAAATTTACATTTAAATCACTATATTGAATTTTAAACGTACATTTCAAATTACCGGGGTCACATACTAACTAGAAAAATTCCCGAAAAATATTTTCTAGCTTCGTATTGACGATACGGTCCTAACGAAACTAGTTTCGTCGAATTCTGAGACCGTTGGAAAAATGGCCATTTTCCAGTCGATTAAAATCAACTGAAACTGGTCAAATGCGTTTTCCTTCGCCACGCTCACATATTGATTCGAAAAATTATGAAATTTGGAATCTAGCAATAACTTGACATCACGGACCCAACAAAAGTGGTTTCGTCAAAATCCGAGGTCGTTTGCAAAATGTCTATTTTTAAGGGCCTGAATTCTATAGCGACTATTCAGAATTTTCAACTGGACATATCTTTTGACTCCCGCTATGAAATTTTGATTTTTCGGATTCGTTGGAAAGATATTCTCAAATAGATCCTAATGTTTTTGGTTTCGCCAAAATCCGGTTTATTTTGCACCCGGTACATTCAATTAAAGTTTGAAATCGAATTATCGAACTACCGCGCCATTTTCAATTCTATTTATAATTATATATAAATATTTATATTCTAACGATGACGTATATAATATATACGTTCGATTTATATTCAAAATAAATTTCTCGTTGATTTTATTTAAAATAATCTATTTTAAATATTCAAAATTCGCTAAAATTGCCAAAATAAAAATTTTAAACTGGCCCAGAATTTCCGGGTTATTACATCACTAGTTGATTTGCACAAATATTCAGGATGTTATGCTAAGGGAATAAATCCGTTGCAACCATATATATTTATACAGACCAACCCATTAGATTATTGGAAATACTTTGCCAGACATTCGTCCATACACGTTCGTTCTGGGATTGAACGAAACCGAAGGCACAATTTCTATTAATAGAAAAAGCCCTTGTACTTCACTCCATCTTCGATTATCTTGATATAATCTGATTCGCAACGCTACTGCCAATACAGAGTGGTTCACAGATAATAATCCAACCGGTCTCTCCATACTGACAACGATGGTCAAAAACTTCGATAGTCTGTGATTTAACTATCGAAGAAAAACAAGTGTTCATCCAACATATCAAACAAATCACTGGGCTCTTTAATTAATATTTCATTAATTAAATCTCTTCTCCATTTCCCTATCAATATTTGTTTACCAAATATTTTCAAAAATCATCTTGGCCTCTTATGTCATTTGGAAAACATTTCCAAATATCAACTTCTTTTATTTCCTATATATAAGAAAATATCTCTATTTGCAATTGGAAACAATTCCAATCACTTATCTCTATCCCGACTATTTTAATTATGCTCAGGAAATATTTACTGTTATATTTCCAAAATTCCATCACTTGGGTTTAAAACGAATGTTGTGTAAAACATCGTTACAACAACCCAAAATATTTTATTCAACTAACTCTTTTTCAATCACTTCTCTTCGAGACTGGATCTTGCTATTTATCCATTAAAAATGAAATCAATCAAGTTGGGGTAAAATTACCTCTCAGACCTTAACTGAAAACATCCTCAACTTCAAAACGGCAAAACCACTTTCCTCGAATAAACACACTATACAATCCAATTATTCATTTTTAAAACACGTGTAAAGTTCGCTTTCTATTTCTAATTTATAGATTTCCCTTTTTGTTTACAATATTCGATTTTTATATTCATTTACCAATCGAATTCTATACGTCGATACAATGATTTCTAACTATCAAAATATCTTAAAAATATTCTAACTCCTTAAATTTCCGGAAAATTTCACCATAACCTCCCCTGCACCGGGAGCTTCGGGATATTTCAAATAGCCTCCCATGGCCCTCACCAATCCAAAAGAAAAAGGAAAAGCCAAGCGGCTTGCCGATACGGCACATAAAACCTCATATATGAATTTAAACATGTACCTTTTTGTCGGGCACATGCATTAAAAATCTTCATATACTTTATATACTTCATTCCATACCTGTCCAACACCTGTTCACCTGTTTTCCATTCAATTTAACTCAATCCAATCGTTTGAATTTAGTTTCGCTCATTTATTCTTTAATTAGCTATTTTGCCTATTTCACTTCTTTGTTTGAACATAACATGTTCAAATAAAATATTTAACTTGCTCATAACCAAATTGAATTTCAATTTCAATTCTAGTTTCCTTTTTGATTTCGAATATAAATTTTCAAATCGAATTTACTTATTTAAACCCCAATATCCATTCGAAATCTCATTAACTAATTTCTATTCAATTTAGTTAATTCTATTCAATAAATCAAAAATCTGGTTTCTGTTTCAAAAATCATATTCATTTACGCAACTTGAATTCGCATATATTTTACAACTCAACTCTGAAATTTTTTAAATAGAAAATTCGGATTTTTTCCGCTTAAAATCCTTTTATAACATTAAATAAACCATTATGGTTTTAAAACAATTTTGGCGCTGCTTTTCTGAAAATTTGATTTTGATATAACTCAAAATCTATACGACGAAATCTAGGTTTTTCTCTTCCATTAGAAAACTATTATCAAATCGGTCCTGACGTTTCTTGTTTCAAAGAATTCCGACTTCAATTGAGTTCTGTATATTCAATTGAAGTTCGAATCGCCAATTTTCGAACTACCGTGCTGCAGCGAGTTCGTTTTAATTATATTTATAAATATAAACGTTAAACTTCGTTTAAAATGAATTCAACTCCACTCAAGCTCCATTTTCACTTTTATTTGAATTCTATATTCAAATTCAAATTTCACTTCTATTTGAGTCTTATATTCAAATTCCATATTTTAAATTCCATTTAAATTATATATTTAAATCTCATAGTTTAAATTTCCTTTTGAATGCTATATTCAAATTCTATAATTTAAATTCCATTTGAATTCCTTTGAATTCAACTTCTATTTCAAATCTCCATTTGAATTCAAATTCCATTTCAAATCTCTATTTGAATTCAAATTCTATTTCAAATCTCCATTTGAGTTTCTATATTCAATTCTATTTGAAATTTCAAATATTCAAACTCCTTTTTAATTCTATTATTCAAATTCTATTTAAATCCTCTTATTCAAATTCTATTTCAAATTCCCTTCTTCAAATTCTATTTGCATTCCTATATTCAACATCTGTTTAAATTCCTATATTCAAATTCTAGATTTGAATTCTCTTCGAATTTCTATATTCAATTTCTATATTAAAATCCCATTTGAATCTCTATATTCAAATTCTATATTTAAACTCCGTTTGAATACCTATATTCAAATACTATATTTTTAATTTCATTTGAACTTCCTTTATTTAAATCCATTTTTAAAATTTCTTTATTCAAATTCCAATTTACTTTCGATATTCAAATTCTATATTGAATTCCTTTATATTTTCTATATTCATTCTTTAAACAAGTCTTGATTTCAATTCCTTTTGAAATCAATATTTCTACTTTTGGAAATTAGATTTCCCTTTTTAATTTCACACTCGTATTTTCATTTCTGAATTATCCAATGATAATTCTTTTTACTTCGTTTATGAACTGCGTTTATAAAAGAACTACTTATAAACTTCTTCTATAAAAGAACTATTTGGTTTATTTTTCAAACAAGTTTATCTTTCCAAATCTATTTAAAAATTCAAATTCTATTTTTCAAAACTAGAATTTCCCCTTTAAATCTCAAATACCCTTTCCACGATATTTTAAATAAATTAACACTTAGCCCAGTGATAGTTACAACAATCAAATCATCCAATTTTCAATCATTTGATTTCTAACATGTCATTTATGAATATATGAAATCAGCAAACAAACAAACAGATAATATATTTTTGAGGAATCCAGTTGGTTTCCTCCAACCTGTTTTCCTGCATCCACAGACGTTAGTCAACATAAATAATACCCATCCTGCTTCGAGGCAGGATACCGCGGTATAAAAGGGGATCCACTTATTTATGTGGGCGTAGGGTCATCTGCTAATGATACTGCGGGCATCCGCTAATGAAACTGCGGGAATCCAACCAATCACCAAACCAATATATATTTAATAACAAGCCTATATAACTAATATTTTTAAATCAACCAGAAAGCATTTCAAACAAGCATCAAACAATTATTTTTAACGAATAAAAATAATTCTAAATAGAAACTGAGTGAGATTTACTCATCGTGATTTTGACTACGCTGAATATCCACTAAAGCACATTTTATAAATTTCACGGTGATTCCTCCATATGTCTGTTTTTTCCAATATAAAACAGAGTATTTCAGTTATCGAATTGCTTAATTTACTTTAAACTAATTATTCATATGTAAAGTAAATTCCAATTTAATCCTTAACTCATTAGTCTATAGATTTTATTTTAAATCCGTTAATGAAAATATAACCAAATTCCTATACATTTATTAGTTACCACATTAAATATTTATTTTAATGATTCACTAAATAAATCCCTTTAAATAGATTACAAATTGCTTCGTATAATTTCCCATATAAGATGAAAATCGAAAATCGAAGATATACCTTAATCTAGGTAATCAATTATGCGCCTAATCCTTCCTGGTTTCATCACAGTCTCCTCAATTGGCAGCATCGAGCTCCTACTTTTGTTGAGATCTTCTCCCTCAATTGAAACTGCCGTTACAGGCATTTCAGTCCTCCCCCCTTATTTCCGAACTTTGCCCTAAAATACAAACCCTAGAAAACCCATCGCGATTCCCAAAAACTATAAACCTAGTTTGCCACTAACTGTCGCGGTCTCCAGTCAACTGTCGCGATTCTCATTAGATATTACTAATCCAATATCTGATGAATTCTTTCGTATGGTTCTAATGTGTCTTGTTCTCTAAGCTTTGTAAAACCAAGCTCTGATACCACGCTGTAACGACTGGCAATTCCGCTCGATCCGAATCAGTCGCTAAACCGATCAAGACCGTTCGAAACACCTGATTGTTTTGAGAACACGACAAATTAGAACGCAGACAGAAGAACATTTCATTGTATATTACAACAATTCCATCAGAATACAAGAATATATAGAGTATGAATAAATATTACACACTCGATAAATATCAGAGATTACAATAAATTACATAGCAGCGGAAAAATAATACAAAATACAACTGAAGAAGATACACGGATACAAAGCTTTCCAGATATCGTTCCAGCTGTAAACCAGGTTCCTGTGAATATAAATCTGCAAAACCCAAAACTACTAGCTGCCCGTGTCAAAATAAGGGCATCCAGAGTTTATGTTAAAACAATAAACTCCAGGTCAATCATGGGACTGGTGTGAGAACTAAAACAGTTATTTAAAACTCTACTTTAAATCAGATATATCAAGGGACCACGCCGTATAACACGGAACGGGTTTCCTCCCAAGAATACCAGTGCATACAACAAAACAGCGCAATGCTTTTTCGAAAAAATGAAGCTATTATAAGACCCAGGTCCTATCACACAATGCAACGCAAACTGGGGGATAGGGTTTTCCCTTATAATAGCCAAACATGCTTAGTACGTTTAAAACAAATCATTTGATACTACTATAAGTGCATAGTGTATAAAACAACTTCAAATCATAAGTATCAATCATAGACGACATGGGTACCATATATCATGTCGCCATACTGGTTATACAATTAAAACTACAAAATCACGTATTTGGAAGTTGGATTTCCATCTATGAACCGAGGCAAGGGATCGTCCTCTACCGAATTCGAGACAATCTAGCCCATGTCTCCGAAACAGCCGCAACTGCCCCTTGGAGCGACAGGGCCGGTCCACACGGAGTGGATTATAGTGCTTGAACAATACGTCTCCCCGCCCTATGGGGCGTAAATGAGCCAACGAATGACTCCATCGGACCCGGATCGTCCGATCAAACCGAGGCGCCTCGCAACAGCAACGACCACATAAGTCAAACTCGTCAGGGCGTGTAAAACCACTGACACCACTTCTAGCTAGAAAGAAACGCATGTCCTCCCTGAAGTCCTCTCCCGTTTCTGGTTCACAACCTGGGTGTGAGGCTCGCGAACTCACGTTACACAAAGCTATGCCTCACAGGCGGTGCTTTGATCATCAACCACAAAACTTTGCTTTTCAACAGAAGCCTCGATCTATTGCCACTTAGGCATGCCACACAAGCAATTCACTCCATGTGTTTGATATCCATCAATATATAACCCCTGAGCTCGTACGTCTCAGAGAAGGGCGTTAAGTAAGAGAATAAATTCTCCACCGCCAAATAGATATATATTTAATATAAATCAACCACACAGAATAAAATCCAATGTCAGACACACAGTCCATTTACAAGTTCGTTCTGGGTCTGAACGAAACCGGAGGCACCTAGTACCCCGCATATCCATCGATCTCCAAGTACGTCTGGACGATCACTAACTGATTCCCTCCTCTTGGGTGTACGGCCTAATCAAGATCATCAGTAATCACCCAAACGACGTGAAGACCTCCGGTTTTCGACCACCGTCTTCATCTTCGACACCACGTCGAATTAGTTATTCAGAATGGGATAAACCCTGTCTTTCTGAATAACTCGCGTATATAATAAACAAGTGTTACACAAACACAACATACGCCTCATTCCAATTCAGAATATTCTTTTATTCAAATATTCTTATACTTTGGGAAAAGTTCCCATTAATTTTATCAAAGATAAATTCTTTAGATTTATTCTTTAATCTTCTTTGAATATCAATTCAAACTAGTCGGGATTAGCGAACCACACCAAAGTAATCATTTATTTTATTTCCCAATCCCAACCTATTCATCCCATGAAGTAAAATTGGTCATACTTCATATCTAACACCACAGTGTTATCGGTAAATTTAATTACCATTTCCCGTTCAAATCTAATTAAAGATTTAACTATCGCCTGGAGCAAAACTGGTGATACTCCATTCTCGATCATTTCAATCTAATTAAAGATTCATTAAAACTCCACTTAGTTTTAATCTTCACAGAAATCAATATCCTGTCTTTAACTGGGTTAAAGAACCAATGTCATTTAAAACACGGCCCACAATAAACCCAAAATCACATTCATTAATTATCGGGTTAAAGAACAAGTGTTATTTAAAACACTGTTCACGATAAACCCAAAAATCAATACCAGTTCAATTCCAATTAAATATTATTTAATTGGTACACTTCATTAAATCTAAATAAAAAGATTTAATCTTTTTCTCAACTGGGCTTAAGAACAGTGTTAATGAAGACACCATTCACGACAAACCCAAATCACATTTGATATTAAATACAAGGCTCTGAATAGAAAATATATCGGCTTATATTCAATATCAAATTCTACGACTAACAAATATCGTATTGGAAATAACGATATATCTTTATATCTTTCAAATTTCCATAACAACATCTGTACAATCACAAAATCCAACATCGAAATATTCCAAAGACAATTTCGATTCAAATCCATTCCAATTCAATTATCGGAAATTCTGGTTACTTTTAAAACCCTTTTCAAATTCAATTTATTTATTTAAAAATAAATAGAAGTATAATTCTAGTTTAAAACTAGTTCATTTCAATAAAAGTCTATTTTTATCTTTTCAAATATGGAGTTTTTCATCCCAATTCTTCACAAATCATTTCTTATGATTTTACACAAATTATTACTATTTTTAATAATTTTATAAAGGCCCGTGCGGTCGATTTCCATCAACGGCCATCGAACTGCACTTACAGCGACCTTTTCCAAATTTGATTTGGACATAATTCCAAATCCAACCATTAGATTTCAAATCTATAATATTCATTAGAAAGCTCTTTTCGATACGAACCTTAATGGTTTCGGTTTTAGGAGAATCCGATGTTCGGATCTCCCGCAATATCCATTCGAAGTCAATGGTCGAAATTCACGAACTGCCGTGGCGCGGCGCGTTCTATTCAGGCCATTATATATAATATATATATATATATATATATTATATATTTCGTCGATTTCCTTTCAAAACGTATTTTATAAATCGTTTTAAATTCGTTTTCGAAACGATTTCAACTTCTATTTCAAATTCAAATCAAAGTTGAATTTTTCCTTATAAATTCGTTTTAAATTCATTTCAAATTGATTTCAATTCATATCGATTTTCAATTCAATTTCAGTTCGTTTTCAATTCAATTCAATTCAATTTCAATTCGAATTCATTTCTATTTGAATTTCAATTCAAATTCATTTCTATTCAATTTCAATACGAATTCATTTCTATTCAATTTCAATTCGAATTCAATTCTATTCAATTTCAATTCAATTTCTATTCAATTTCAATTCAAATCTCTTCAATTTCAATGCAAATTCAATTCAATTTCAATTCAAATTCAATTTCTATTCAATTTCCATTCAAATTCAATTCTATTCAATTTCAATTCGAATTCATTTCTATTCAATTTCAATTCAATTCGAATTTCAATTCACTTCAAAACGTCAGATTTTGAAATCACTTTCGATATTCATTGTAAAATGAATAAAATCGATATAAATATCGTTCACGTCAAAATGGCGTCAATCTAATCAACACGACTTCATATATTTCTATTTTCAAATATTCTATTTCAAATATTTCTTTTTCAAATATTTCTATTCAAATATTTCTTTTCAAATATTTCTTATTTCAAATATTTCTATTCAATATTGGAATGAGGCCCAATCAATTACCATAGATTTTATTTCTATGGATTTCCATACAACGCATGTATATATCAACAATGACAAATAATCAACCATCATCCAAAGTGCATTCTACACTGTATAAGCATCAAATATAAATATTTAACACTTATAATAGTCTGTCAATCAATCGATCGACATACAACTAATTATTGGGATTAGTGTATGTCATATATCATCCCAATACCCGCGTGGGGTTTCAAACAATCAAACACAGATTTTATTTGTGCGGTTGGGAGATGTGTAAAATTTATCGTCCCAATCAATATCAATCAAATCAGTGTATGTAAAAAAATCTCCGATTTGTTTATAAATATTTATTCACATTCATGTTAAAATTATATTTTCAACTATAAAATATTTTTAACTACATAAATATTTTATTTCATTTCACATCACACAATCAACTACACATCAAAATCAAACAAACAAGCATACAAGCCGTCCATGGTCTGTGGACGATGGGTGTCGGGTGATACTAAACACCGTCTGCATCCTAGTATATATTTTAACTAGAAAATTAAATTAAAGGTGAGAAGTTCTCACAGAGGGTTCCACTCCGCCGTGCTTTACTTTTGAACTGTTGAACCGTTTGGATCTGCTTGAAATTCCAATGCAGTTCTTTTCACGCTGTTCAAATAAAAATTATATTTTATCACTTTATTTCAATAAATGAAAATCATATTTTTATTTCTACTTCATATATATAATAATCAAATTTTTATCGTATTAAAAATCACATTTTTATTTCAACATATATATAATAAAAATCAGATTTTTATTTCGCTACATATATAAAGATAATATTTTTATATTCTCCATTATATAAAAATTATATTTTTATCCTCTATACTATATAAAAATTTCACCTTTCTCTTAATATTAATTTCGCCTTTCTAACTTTAAAAATATCGTCTTTCAACTCTATAAAAATCATATTTTTATAACTTCAACTTCATAGTAAAAATTACATTTTTATTCATCTAATATATAAATAAAAATCCGATTTTTATTCCAATGTTTTATACAACCAAAACCAGATTTTTAAACGATGTTATTTAAATAAAATTAAACTAAAATAAATAATGAAACTCACGGTGTTCTCTGGCTGAAGCACGTTTCCTAGGGCTGGCCATTTCCGGCTAATCCGATCATCGGAGCAAGGGGGGTCAGAGGAGAGGCGTGCCTGCGCGGTGGTTGCTTGGAGGGGCGGCGCGCCAGTGGTGGAGGGGAGGGGGAAGGACCAGCGACGCTTTCTAGGGGGGCTTGGGTTTCTTCGTGGACGTTGGGTGAAAAGGGGGCTCGCGAGGGCGTGGGTCTCGTGGGGAGGAGAAGGAGATGCGGAGGGACTGAGGGGGAGTATCGTCGGCGGAGGGGGGGGGGGTGCTCCGGCGGGCGACGGCTCTGCCGCGGTGGAGGGCGATGGGAGGAGTCTGGTTTTTTTTTCTTTTTAATTTTTTTTCTGGTTAATGGGAAGTGAAAGGGAAAGGGAGTGGAGAAAGGGTTTTATTATAAAAATTTATATATTAAATTAATTTTCAACCCCAAAAAGTTAGTTTTAAATTCGAACTCGAAATCAAGCCCACCGACTGTCGTCCCTAGCTAATTACCCTCATTCCGAACACAATGGGATATGTATCATAGGCTGATTCGATCGTTTCGATTAGTTTTCGTCAAAATCTACATATATATTTTTATATATTGAATGTGAACGCGCATTTCAATTTTCTGGGGTCACATATTAACTCGAAAAATTCCAGAAAAATGTTTTCTAGCTTCGTATTGATGATACGGTCCTAACAAAACTAGTTTCGTCGAATTCTGAGACCGTTTGAAAAATGGCCATTTTCTAGTCGATTAAAATCAATTGAAACTGGTCAAATGCGTTTTCCTTTGCCACACTCACATATCGAATCGAAAAATTATGAAATTGGAAACCTAGCAATAACTTGACATCACGGATCCAACAAAAGTGGTTTCGTCGAAATCCGAGGTCGTTTGCAAAATGGCGATTTTTAAGGGCCGAAATTCCATAGCGACTATTCTGAAATTTCAACTGGACATAACTTTTTATCCACGCTATGAAATTTTGATTTTTCGGATTCATTGGAAAGATATCCTCTATTAGATTCCATTATTTTTGGTTTCACTAAAATCCGGTTTATTTTGAATCCTCTACATTCATTTGAACTTTGAAATTGAATTATCGAACTACCGCGCCATTTTCAATTCCTTTTATAATTATAAATAATTATTTATATTCTAACGACGATTCGAATAAATATATACATTCGAATTCTATTCAAAATAGATTTCTCGTTGTTATTATTCAATATAATCAAAATTCGCTAAAATAGCCAAAATAAAAAATTTAAATTGGCTCGGATTTCCGGGTTATTACAATCTCCCCCACTTAAAACTTTTTGTCCCCGAAAAGGAACAAAGCCGAAAGTTGTTTAACAATCCAACTCAACTTCCATTATTTTCACTACGGCTTAAGTTCTTCAACTTTTCAGTTTCTGAGAACTTTTCAAATTTTTCAAAAATTTGGCTAACACCCTAAATTTTCGAAAAATTTCAGAATAACCTCCCCTGCGCCGGGGACTTCGGGATATTTCATATAGCCTCCCATGGCCTTCTTCAATCCAAAAGAAAAAGAAAAAGCCAAGCGGCTAGCCAATCGGCTCACAAAATCACCCAAAACTCAAGAAATACAATAAACATGTACCTATTTGTCGAGCAAACAATTTTATTCTTTGCTCTAGCCTCCTTGCTATGACCTGTTCAATGTAAGTACATGTACATGCATGCAAATGCGATAAATTTCCAATACAATTCGCTATTTGATTCAATTTGGTAATAGGTTCAACATTTTAATTAATAAAACTATAATCAAAAAACACAATCAGCAATCAATTAGTTGATTATCATTTCAAATTCATAACTTTGATATATAGTCAAAGAATCAGATTTTTGATGCCAAATCACAACAATAAGCCCTATCTAATGGTTCTCACACCAGTCTAAGGGAAATATATAGATATCACACCTTCGTCACTCGAGTATAAATTCTAATGATGATATATCAATCATCAGAATCACCCCCCGGCGACTAGAGTGTAATTCTATATCTACCCAATATATTAAAACTTCGAATACACGCAGATCAGACGTATACGCAAAATCTTTATATACTGGATAGTCCAAATCAATATAAATGAATATTCAAATACGAATAATTCGATTTAAATTTTCAAAACAAAACTTGTTTTCAATTTTTATTTTAAAAAGATTACTCTTCACACTCGCTCTAGGATACTACTGATCCCATCTCTAACGAGTCATTCTCATTGGATATTACTAATCCAATATCTGATGAATTCTTTCATATGGTTCTAATGTGTCTTGTTCTCTGAGCTTTGTAAACCCAAGCTCTGATACCACGCTGTAACGACCGGGAATTCCGCTCGATCCGAATCAGTCGCTAAACCAATCAAGACCGTTCGAAACGCCTGATTGTTTTGAGAACACGACAAATTAGAACGCAGACAGAAGAACATTTCGTTGTATATTACAACAATTCCATCAGAATACAAGAATATACAGAGTATGAATAAATATTACACAATCGATAAATATCAGAGATTACAATAAATTACATACCAGCGGAAAAATAATACAAAATACAACTGAAGAAGATACACGGATACAAATCTTTCCGGATATCGTTCCAGCTGTAAACCAGGTTCCTGTGAATATAAATCTGTAAAACCCAAAAGTACTAGCTGCCCGTGTCAAAATAAGGGCACCCAGAGTTTAGGTTAAAACAATAAACTCTAGGTCAGTCATGGGACTGGTGTGAGAACTAAAACAGTTATTTAAAACTCTACTTTAAATCAGATATATCAAGGGACCACGCCGTATAACACGGAACGGGTTTCCTCCCAAGAATACCAGTGCATACAACAAAACAGCGCAATGCTTTTTCGGAAAAATGAAGCTATTATAAGACCCAGGTCCTATCACACAATGCAACGCAAGCCAGGGGATAGGGTTTTCCCTTATAATAGCCAAACATGCTTAGTATATTTAAAACAAATCATTTGATACTACTATAAGTGCATAGTGCATAAAACAACTTCAAATCATAAGTATCAATCATAGACAGCATGGGCACCATATATCATGTCGCCATACTAGTTTTACAATTAAAATCGCAAAATCACGTATTTGGAAGTTGGATTTCCATCTGTGAACCGAGGCAAAGGATCGTCCTCTACCGAATTCGAGACAATCTAGCCCATGTCTCCGGAACAGCCGCAACTGCCCCTTGGAGCGACAGGGCCGGTCCACACGGAGTGGATTATAGTGCCTGAACAATACGTCTCCCCGCCCTATGGGGCGTAAATGAGCCAACGAATGACTCCATCGGACCCGGATCGTCCGATCAAACCGAGGCGCCTCGCAATAGCAACAACCACATAAGTCAAACTCGTCAGGGCATGTAAAACCACTGACGCCACATCTAGCTAGAAAGAAACGCATGTCCTCCCTGAAGCCCTCTCCCGTTTCTGGTTCACAACCTGGGTGTGAGGCTCCCGAATTCACGTTATACAAAGTTATGCCACACAGGCGGTGCTTTGATCATCAACCACAAGACTTTGCTTTTCAATAGAAGCCTCGATCTATTGCCACTTAGGCATGCCACACAGGCAATTCACTCCATGCGTTTGATATCCATTAATATATAACCCCTGAGCTCGTATGTCTCAGAGAAGAGCGTTAAGCAAGAGAATAAATTCTCCGCCGCCAAATAGATATATATTTAATGGAAATTAACCACACAGAATAAAATCCAATGTCAGACACACAGTCCATTTACAAGTTCGTTCTGGGTCTGAATGAAACCGGAGGCACCTAGTACCCCGCATATCCAACGATCTCCATGTACGTCTGGACGATCACTAACTGATTCCTTTCTCTTGGGTGTACGACCCAATCAAGATCATCAGTAATCACCCAAACGACGTGAAGACCTCTGGTCTTCGACCACCGTCTTCATCTTCGACACCACGTCGAATTAGTTATTCAGAATGGGATAAACCCGGTCTTTCTGAATAACTCGCGTATATAATAAACAAGTGTTACACAAACACAACATACACCTCATTCCAATTCAGAATATTCTTTTATTCAAATATTCTTATACTTTGGGAAAAGTTCCCATTAATTTTATCAAAGATAAATTCTTTAAATTTATTCTTTAATCTTCTTTGAATATCAATTCAAACTAGTCGGGATTAGCGAACCACACCGAAGTAATCATTTATTTTATTTCCCAGTCCCAACTATTCATCCCATGAAGTAAAATTGGTCATACTTCATATCTAACACCACAGTGTTATCGGTAAATCCAATTACCATTTCCCGTTCAAATCTATTAAAGATTTAACTATCGCCTGGAGCAAAACTGATGATACTCCATTTCGATCATTTCAATCTAATTAAAGATTCATTAAAACTCCACTTAGTTTTAATCTTCACAGAAATCAATATCCTGTCTTTAACTGGGTTAAAGAACCAATGTCATTTAAAACACGGCCCACAATAAACCTGTAACAACCCGGAATTTTGAAACTAATTTAAAAAAAAAATTATTTTAAGGAAATTTTGACAGAAAATGCGTCAGAATTTAAAAATTCCAAAAACAAAGAGAAGAAAAGAAAGAGAGAACTTTTAAATAAAATTACGATGTTATTTATAAATTATTTCTAATTTATTTCTAATAAACAATTATTTGTAATTAGATAAATAATGATTTATTACAATTGAAATTAGTATCAAGTTGTATATATATTTATTTATTTTATTTGTTCCTGCATGAGCATTGAATAGGTTGATTTCAAATATTATATAGACTCTAAATAAATTATGATAAAGATGTCATTATGTTACAATTTTCATTGATAGATTAAAGAAAAAAAAAGTTATCTTTAATACTTTCCTTGTCTATCAAAAGTGTGACAAACATTAATTAATAAATTTTAAAATGTGGATGGCTGCATTTGTTTTCAATGACCTTCCCTCTTCATTTGTTTCCTTAATTATATTAAAGTTTTTTTTTACATTCTATTAATTTCCTTCCCTACATTCTATTTACATGTATCTTATTTTGTATTCTCATTTCTTAAATCTCCTTTCTCCATTTTGTTAAATATATGTGTTCTCTTATTTTTATATTATGTTGTTTATATTCTGAAGCAAACAAAATAAAATAATACCATAAACTTTTAATTTTATCAATGTAATAACTCATGATATTTAATACTATATGTTTTGAAATTTGAAAAGTTGCAAATTACTTTCTAACAATCAGCATTAAATAGTAATCTAGCATTCATTTCTTCCTGTTTATTCTCTCTCTCCCATTGTTATTTACTTTTGAATGGAAAATAAATATTACACCATCATGTCTAGTCAATAAATTTATTTCATTTGTAACCTGCTACATATGTAGCGACACACGTGAGGGATAAAATAAAATATATAACCAAATAAAAATATATGTATATATATTTTCGCTCCACTATATAACATCTTAAACTTATCTAAACCTATTCCTAATCACAAAACAACGGCAACCCCTTTCTCTTCTTCTTTTTTCCTAAACATAATTTCAAGCTTCTAAATTCAAAAAAGGAAAAAAAACAATTCAAGGAAAAATCTATAAATTGCAAAGCTGAGTTCTTTGAACTCATATGAGTATGAGCTTCGATTGGTATGAGTTTGAAGCGATTCGGAGCCGAAAAGTGTCGGGAGGAAGAAGAGGAGACATTGGACTCATGGCATCATACACGACATTCTAGAAGCGAGCAGGGTAATTTAGATCGATCGATAAATTCTTGAGGAATTCCAAATCACGGTGAGATTTCTATTCTTATTAAATAATTAAAATTTAATTATTCTCTAGTTATTTGAAATTGATGTATGTATATAATCAAATCAGATCTGTGATTCGCGATTGAAATTTGTTGATTGTTGTTGTGGTTGAATATGATGCTCTTGTTTGTTTATCTAAATATGTGATGAATATTTATTCGCTAGGATCTATAGTTTGTCTAGACTTTGATTTGAAATAGAAATCATATTTTTATGATTGGGTCTAGGAATATATGTTTTTATAATAAAGTTGGTATCTTTTATGTAGATTCATGTTTATGGTTCGTGCTTATAAGAAAGATAAAAACCTTTATTTTAATATGTGAACTATTGAATTAAATGGTGTGTATTCATGTCTTGTCAAAATTTGTGTATACAATATAAAAAAAAACATATTTTTATTGCATACATAAAAATAAAATATTCATGATTGTCAAAATCTATTTGTACAATAAAAACATGTTCTTATTGTATATATATATAAGAATAAGAAAAATGTTAAGGTTTTCGA
Source organism: Allium sativum (assembly GCA_030737875.1). NCBI lineage: Eukaryota > Viridiplantae > Streptophyta > Magnoliopsida > Asparagales > Amaryllidaceae > Allium > Allium sativum. Next base: position 650,166,361 of record CM060915.1, read on the forward strand.
AAGGAGTGTTTATACAACAAAAATCACATTTATGTTGCATTAAAAATTGACAAAATAGATATGTCATTTATGTTGTATTAAAATTGACAAATTAATCATGTCATTTTTATTGAAATTAGAATTGACAAAATAATCATGTCATTTTTGTTGTTCTTAGAATTGACATAACAAGATTATCACTTTATATGTTTTGTAGAATTAAAATTATCATCTTAGTTAGTAATGTCACATTAGAAATAAAATTATCATCTTTGTTAGAAATGTTGCATTATTATAAAATTAACATTTTAGTAAAAAAATTGCATTGGTATAAAATGGACATTTTAATTAAAAGTTTTGCATCAAAATTAAGTTGTCATTTTGATATAAAAAGTTATTATAGATAAAAAGATCATTTGTGTTAAAAAGACATTTATGTTAAAAGTGTTACATAAGAATAGAAACCTCATTTATGTTAGAAATGTATATTAGAATAAAAATATCATTTTTATTATAGAATGTAATGTTAGGTAAAAATATCATTCTATTGGAAATGTTATGATTAGAATAGAAATACCCTTTTAGTAGAAATGATTTATTAGACTAATAAAAATATCACCTTGATTAGAAATGATGATTAAATCAAATTGACAATTTTGGTTAAGAAATTGGTTAGACAAACAAACAACATTTTTATATAAACGTCACATTAGTGAAAAAGAACAACATTCTTGTCAAGACTTGATTAGTGAATTTAAATACTCATTTTGGGTTAATATGTTAGTGAGTTAGAAATGAACCTTTTTATTCATTGAAAGGGATTAATTGGAAAATGAACATTTTGATTTATTTAAAAATTGATAAACAAAAATCACTATTTTTATTTGCATTAAAAGTTAATAAACAAAATCACTATTTTTGTTCGAATCAAAAGTTAACAAACAAATTTTCATTTTTGTTTGTGTATTGAAAGTCAACGTACAAGATTATCATTTTTATTCATATTAAAAGAATGAAATGAAAGAATATATTTTGTCATTTGAAAATAAAAGACAAGTTTTTAACTTTACTTTGTTTACAAAATAAAACACCAAATTTTACCTTTATTTTGTTTATAAAATAAAAAGCAAGTTTTAATCTTTTATTTTGTTTACAAAATAAAATGCTAATTTTAATCTTTAATCCTGTTTACAAAATAAAATACGTGCTTTACCTTTATTTTTGCGAACATAATAAAATGCATATTTGAAATGTCATTTATGACAATTGACCTATTAGAATCACCACTTATGATAAAGCTCAAAAGGTCATTTATGTTGAGTTATAATCACCATTTATGTTAGTATTCAAAATGACATTTATGTTGAGTTAAAAATACCACTTATGCTAGGATTCAAAATGTCAACTTTTAGGTTTGTTCATATTCAAAATACCCTTTTTGTTTGAACAAAGTATATAAAAAAAAATGTCAAAATCTAAATTAACATTTGTCAATTTAATAAAAAGTTTATCTTTTGTTTACAATTTTTATGTAAACAAAAATGTCTAAATCAAAATTTACATTTGTTAATTATATAAAAGTTTATCTTTTGTTTACGTTTTACGATGTAAACATAAATGATTAAATAGATTTTATATTAAATAGGAAGATGTAAAAATAAGATTTTACATTAAAATAGAAAAATGTGAAAATAGGAAAATGTACAAAAACATTAAAAATAGAATTTATGTAAAATAAAAAGGGTTATGTTTTGTTTGCATTTTACAATGCGAACAAAGATGTTAAAAATAGAATTTATGCAAAATAAAAAGATTATGTTTTGTTTGCATTTTACAATGCAAAAAAAAAAAAAAAGTTAACAATAGAATTTACAAAAATAAAAGAGTTTATATTTTGTTTGCATTCTCGATGCGAACAAAAGCGTCAAATTAGGATGTTACATTTAATAATAGGTTTTGTTTGTTTGCATTTTTCAATGCGAACAAAATAATAAATAGAAAGAAAAGAAATTAAAGACATTTATTTACACTTAGGTAAATAAATAAGAAAAAGAGAATTAAATACATTTATTTACATTTAGGTAAATAAATAAGAAAAAGATAAGAATATATTTATTTACATTTAGGTAAATAAATAGGAAAAGAAAAAGATTACAATTTATTTACATTTAGTGTAAATGAATTGAAAGATAGATAAAACTATAATTTATTTACATTTAGTGTAAATAAAACAGAGATGTTAAAAGTGATATTTTTATCGTCATTTTAGATGCGATAAAAAGAATAGACTTTTGAAATTAGAATAGTCAAACGATTTATATATATATATAAATATAAATTATAAAAAAAACGAAACGTGCGCGGCAGTTCGCGTATCGGCAATCGTAACTTTAAACAGTTATACCGAAAGATCCGACCGTCGGATTTTCCCAAAACTGGAACCGTTAGGACCGCTTTGGGAAAATATTTCCAATGATATAAATTTCATCAAAATCCAACGGTTAGATATGCGTAAGTCGAATTTGGTTGAAAACAGCGCCAGGGAAGCGTCATTAAATTTATTCGAGCTATTTTTATATAAATAAAAATAGAAATAGGTCGTTATTAAATACCAATAACGATATGAAATGATTTCAAGTTATATATATATATGCGAGAATCATTTGAAAAGTCCGAGTTCAATCTCATTTCAAATGATTATACGACGATCTAAGTCGAAGATTTAAAGACGGTAATTGAAGACCGACGATCTTCACATCGAATGGATGTGTTGCTACTGAGACCCATGAGGGGAGTAGCTACCTTGAAAGGGCTTCAGTGGTGGCCATTCAGACGAAGTGTTGATTTGTACAGATTTGACTTTCGCTCAGACCCAGAGCATAAGTTTATAAATGGAATGTATGTCTGACGTTGTAGTCCTTTATACTACATTCGTTGATCTCTCTTAATATATATCTGTTTGGTGGTTAACACACTTCTCTGAGACGTACGAGCTTAGAGGTTATATATTGGTAGAAATTAATGGTATAATATGGACTGACAATGTGGCATACTAAGATGCATTGATCAAGGCTTTTGTTGAAAAGCAGGCCTTGTGGTTGATGATCAAAGCACGGTCTGTTTAGGCGTAGCTTTGTGTAAAGCGTGACTTCGCGAGCCTCACACCCCGGTATGAGTCAAAAACGGGATACGGACTGCAGGGAGTGCACACGTTTCTTTCTAGCTAGAGTGATGTCAAGGACCTACCAGCGCTGACATTTTACTTATGTGGATGATGGATTTTGAGGTACCTCGTGTTTTATAGGCCGTTGGTTGTCATATTATAGGTCCAAAGGGATTGGGAAGCGTGTGTTCAGGCATAACTAATCCACTGCCCATAGGCGGGGACCGGCCCTGAAGATCCAAGGGTTCACTGCGGGGGATCCTGAGGCATTTGCTAGAGTGTCTCGAATCGGAGAGGAGCTTGCCTCTAGCCTCGACTCATGATGGAAACCAAATCTCCAATACGACATTACGGCTTTAGTTGTGAACCTATATACGGCGACATAGTAGGATGTGGTACTATGCCGTCTAGGATTGATACTTATGATTGAAATGTTTTTTAAAACATATACACACTAATAATAATATCAAACCCGATTTTATACGTATCAAGCATCTTTTGACCATTATAAGGTAAAACCCTATCCTCTGGTGTGCGTTGCATTGTGTGATGGGACTTGGGTCTTATAATGGTTTCATTTTTCTAAAAAGCATTGCGTTGTTTAACGATTTAATTTAATTTATGCACCGGCAATCCATTGGGATAAAACCCGTTCCGCATTAGCGGCGTGGTCCTTGGATTTGCCTTATTAGTTAAATTAGTTTAGAATTCTCACACCAGTCCCATGACTGACCTGTAGTTCGTTTCACTTTGCAAACTCGGGTGCCCTCTTTTCCACACGGGCAGTCGAGTAGCTTTATGCATAAATCTATTCTTTTAGCAGGATCCTGGATCGAAGCCTAAAGCTGTGTCCAGAGCATAGAAGTCTTCCACTGTTTAATGTATTTAAATCTGTTGTAATTTATCTTCTGTTGTAGTTTACTTTATTTGTACTCTGATATTCTGTACTCTGATGTAACATTATATGTAATGTAATAGAAGTCTGCTGTTATTGTTCTAATGTTTTGTATTCCCAAAGTTAAAGTATTCGAAGATTTCCAACCTTTGGGTCAGACCTGTGTGTTTTATGGTCGATTCAAAGAGCGGGAATTTCCGGGTCTTTACAGGTGGTATCAGAGCTTTGGTTAGCTCAAATCTTTGGGATACAACTCGTTAGAACTGAACAAAAGACTCATCAGAGATTGGATTAGTAATGTCCAATAAGAATACTCATTAGAGATAGGATCAGCAGTATCCTAGAATGAGAATACTCATTAGAGATGGGGTTAGTAATGCCCTAGAATGAGTTCAGAGTGATAAGCTTATAATTAAAGTATTTTGATTATATATATAATCCTATTCAGAAAATATGATTTTAAATATATAAAAGTATATATATATATATTTGATAAGTTAGCCAACAAATGAAATTAATTAAAGTAAAATTAAAATTTAGTTAGTTAATTAAACAACTTTTAGCCTAGTTCCTTTTCGAGGACGAAAAGATTTTAAGTGGGGGAGATTGTAACAACCCGGAATTTTGAAACTAATTTAAAAAAAAAATATTTTAAGGAAATTTTGACAGAAAATGCGTCAGAATTTAAAAATTCCAAAAAAAAAGAGAAGAAAAGAAAGAGAGAACTTTTAAATAAAATTACGATGTTATTTATAAATTATTTCTAATTTATTTCTAATAAACAATTATTTGTAATTAGATAAATATTGATTTATTACAATTGAAATTAGTATCAAGTTGTATATATATTTATTTATTTTATTTGTTCCTGCATGAGCATTGAATAGGTTGATTTCAAATATTATATAGACTCTAAATAAATTATGATAAAGATGCCATTATGTTATAATTTTCATTGTTAGATTAAAGAAAAAAAAAGTTATCTTTAATACTTTCCTTGTCTATCAAAAGTGTGACAAACATTAATTAATAAATTTTAAAATGTGGATGGCTGCATTTGTTTTCAATGACCTTCCCTCTTTATTTGTTTCCTTAATTATATTAAAGTTTTTTTTACATTCTATTAATTTCCTTCCCTACATTCTATTTACATGTATCTTATTTTGTATTCTCATTTCTTAAATCTCCTTTCTCCATTTTGTTAAATATATGTGTTCTCTTATTTTTATATTATGTTGTTTATAGTCTGCAGCAAACAAAATAAAATAATACCATAAACTTTTAATTTTATCAATGTAATAACTCATGATATTTAATACTATATGTTTTGAAATTTGAAAAGTTGCAAATTACTTTCTAACAATCAGCATTAAATAGTAATCTAGCATTCATTTCTTCATGTTTATTCTCTCTCTCCCATTGTTATTTACTTTTGAATGGAAAATAAATATTACACCATCATGTCTAGTCAGTAAATTTATTTCATTTGTAACCTGCTACATATGTAGCGACACACGTGAGGGATAAAATAAAATATATAACCAAATAAAAATATATGTATATATATTTTCGCTCCACTATATAACATCTTAAACTTATCTAAACCTATTCCTAATCACAAAACAACGGCAACCCCTTTCTCTTCTTTTTTTTTTCCTAAACATAATTGCAAGCTTCTAAATTCAAAAAAGAAAAAAAAAACAATTCAAGGAAAAATCTATAAATTGCAAAGCTGAGTTCTTTGAACTCATATGAGTATGAGCTTTGATTGGTATGAGTTTGAAGCGATTCGGAGCCGAAAAGTGTCGGGAGGAAGAAGAGGAGACATTGGACTTATGGCATCATACACAGTATTCTAGAAGCGAGCAGGGTAATTTAGATCGATCGATAAATTCTTGAGGAATTCCAAATCACGGTGAGATTTCTATTCTTATTAAATAATTAAAATTTAATTATTCTCTAGTTATTTGAAATTGATGTATGTATATAATCAAATCAGATCTGTGATTCGCGATTGAAATTTGTTGATTGTTGTTGTGGTTGAATATGATGCTCTTGTTTGTTTATCTAAATCTGTGATGAATATTTATTCGCTAGGATCTATAGTTTGTCTAGACTTTGATTTGGAATAGAAATCATATTTTTATGATTGGGACTAGGAATATATGTTTTTATAATAAAGTTGGTATCTTTTATGTAGATTCATGTTTATGGTTCGTGTTTATAAGAAAGATAAAAACCTTTATTTTAATACGTGAACTATTGAATTAAATGGTGTGTATTCATGTCTTGTCAAAATTTGTGTATGCAATATAAAAAAAACATATTTTTATTGCATACATAAAAATAAAATATTCATGATTGTCAAAATCTATTCGTACAATAAAAACATGTTCTTATTGTATATATATGAGAATAAGAAAAATGTTAAGGTTTTCGAAAGGAGTGTTTATACAACAAAAATCACATTTATGTTGCATTAAAAATTGACAAAATAGATATGTCATTTATGTTGTATTAAAATTGACAAATTAATCATGTCATTTTTATTGAAATTAGAATTGACAAAATAATCATGTCATTTTTGTTGTTCGTAGAATTGACATAACAAGATTATCACTTTATATGTTTTGTAGAATTAAAATTATCATCTTAGTTAGTAATGTCACATTAGAAATAAAATTATCATCTTTGTTAGAAATGTTGCATTATTATAAAATTAACATTTTAGTAAAAAAAATTGCATTGGTATAAAATGGACATTTTAATTAAAAGTTTTGCATCAAAATTAAGTTGTCATTTTGATATAAAAAGTTATTATAGATAAAAAGATCATTTGTGTTAAAAAGACATTTATGTTAAAAGTGTTACATAGGAATAGAAACCTCATTTGTGTTATAAATGTATATTAGAATAAAAATATCATTTTTATTATAGAATGTAATGTTAGGTAAAAATATCATTCTATTAGAAATGTTATGATTAGAATAGAAATGCCCTTTTAGTAGAAATTATTTATTAGACTAATAAAAATATCACCTTGATTAGAAATGATGATTAAATCAAATTGACAATTTTGGTTAAGAAATTGGTTAGACAAACAAACAACATTTTTATATAAACGTCACATTAGTGAAAAAGAACAGCATTCTTGTCAAGACTTGATTAGTGAATTTAAATACTCATTTTGGGTTAATATGTTAGTGAGTTAGAAATGAACCTTTTTATTCATTGAAAGGGATTAATTGGAAAATGAAAATTTTGATTTATTTAAAAATTGATAAACAAAAATCACTATTTTTATTTGCATTAAAAGTTAATAAACAAAATCACTATTTTTGTTTGAATCAAAAGTTAACAAACAAATTTTCATTTTTGTTTGTGTATTGAAAGTCAACATACAAGATTATCATTTTTATTCATATTAAAAGAATGAAATGAAAGAATATATTTTGTCATTTGAAAATAAAAGACAAGTTTTTAACTTTACTTTGTTTACAAAATAAAACACCAATTTTTACCTTTATTTTGTTTATAAAATAAAAAGCAAGTTTTAATCTTTTATTTTGTTTACAAAATAAAATGCTAATTTTAATCTTTAATCCTGTTTACAAAATAAAATACGAGCTTTAACTTTATTTTTGCGAACATAATAAAATGCATATTTGAAATGTCATTTATGACAATTGACCTATTAGAATCACCACTTATGATAAAGCACAAAAGGTCATTTATGTTGAGTTATAATCACCATTTATGTTAGTATTCAAAATGACATTTATGTTGAGTTAAAAATACCACTTATGCTAGGATTCAAAATGTCAACTTTTAGGTTTGTTCATATTCAAAATACCCTTTTTGTTTGAACAAAGTATATAAAAAAAATGTCAAAATCTAAATTAACATTCGTCAATTTAATAAAAAGTTAATCTTTTGTTTACAATTTTTATGTAAACAAAAATGTCTAAATCAAAATTTACATTTGTTAATTATATAAAAGTTTATCTTTTGTTTACGTTTTACGATGTAAACATAAATGATTAAATAGATTTTATATTAAATAGGAAGATGTAAAAATAAGATTTTACATTAAAATAGAAAAATGTGAAAATAGGAAAATGTACAAAAACATTAAAAATAGAATTTATGTAAAATAAAAAGGGTTATGTTTTGTTTGCATTTTACAATGCGAACAAAGATGTTAAAAATAGAATTTATGCAAAATAAAAAGATTATGTTTTGTTTGCATTTTACAATGCAAAAAAAAAAATGTTAACAATAGAATTTACAAAAATAAAAGAGTTTATATTTTGTTTGCATTCTCGATGCGAACAAAAGCGTCAAATTAGGATGTTACATTTAATAATAGGTTTTGTTTGTTTGCATTTTTCAATGCGAACAAAATAATGAATAGAAAGAAAAGAAATTAAAGACATTTATTTACACTTAGGTAAATAAATAAGAAAAAGAGAATTAAATACATTTATTTACATTTAGGTAAATAAATAAGAAAAAGATAAGGATATATTTATTTACATTTAGGTAAATAAATAGGAAAAGAAAAAAATTACAATTTATTTACATTTAGTGTAAATGAATTGAAAGATAGATAAAACTATAATTTATTTACATTTAGTGTAAATAAAACAGAGATGCTAAAAGTGATATTTTTATCGTCATTTTAGATGCGATAAAAAGAATAGACTTTTGAAATTGGAATAGTCAAACGATTTATATATATATAAATATAAATTATAAATAAAAACGAAACGCGCGCGGCAGTTCGTGTATCGGCAATCGTAACTTTAAACAGTTATACCGAAAGATCCGACCGTCGGATTTTCCCAAAACTGGAACCGTTAGGACCGCTTTGGGAAAATCTTTCCAATGATATAAATTTCATCTAAATCCAATGGTTAGATATGCGTAAGTCGAATTTGGTTGAAAACAGCGCCAGGGAAGCGTCGTTAAATTTATTCGAGCTATTTTTATATAAATAAAAATAGAAATAGGTCATTATTAAATACCAATAACGATATGAAATGATTTCAAGTTATATATATATATATGCGAGAATCATTTGAAAAGTCCGAGTGCAATCTCATTTCAAATGATTATACGACGATCTACGTCGAAGATTTAAAGACGGTAATTGAAGACCGGCGATCTTCACATCGAATGGATGTGTTGCTACTGAGACCCATGAGAGGAGTAGCTACCTTGAAAGGGCTTCAGTGGTGGCCATTCGGACGAAGTGTTGATTTGTACGGATTTGACTTTCGCTCAGACCCAGAGCATAAATTTATAAATGGAATGTATGTCTGACGTTGTAGTCCTTTATACTACATTCGTTGATCTCTCTTAATATATATCTGTTTGGTGGTTAACACCCTTCTCTGAGACGTACGAGCTTAGAGGTTATATATTGGTAGAAATTAATGGTATAGTATGGACTGACAATATGGCATACTAAGATGCATTGATCAAGGCTTTTGTTGAAAAGCAGGCCTTGTGGTTGATGATCAAAGCACGGTCTGTTTAGGCGCAGCTTTGTGTATAGCCTGACTGCGCGAGCCTCACACCCCGGTATGAGTCAAAAACGGGATACGGACTGCAGGGAGTGCACACGTTTCTTTCTAGCTAGAGTGATGTCAGGGACCTACCAGCGCTGACATTTTACTTATGTGGATGATGGATTTTGAGGTACCTTGTGTTTTATAGGCCGTTGGTGGTCATATTATAGGTCCAAAGGGACCGGGAAGCGTGTGTTCAGGCATAACTAATCCACTGCCCATAGGCGGGGACCGGCCCTGAAGATCCAAGGGTTCACTGCGGGGGATCCTGAGGCATTTGCTAGAGTGTCTCGAATCGGAGAGGAGCTTGCCTCTAGCCTCGACTCATGATGGAAACCAAATCTCCAATACGACATTACGGCTTTAGTTGTGAACCTATATACGGCGACATAGTAGGATGTGGTACTATGCCGTCTAGGATTGATACTTATGATTGAAATGTTTTTTAAAACATATACACACTAATAATAATATCAAACCCGATTTTATACGTATCAAGCATCTTTTGACCATTATAAGGTAAAACCCTATCCTCTGGTGTGCGTTGCATTGTGTAATGGGACTTGGGTCTTATAATGGTTTCATTTTTCTAAAAAGCATTGCGTTGTTTAACGATTTAATTTAATTTATGCACCGGCAATCCATTGGGATAAAACCCGTTCCGCATTAGCGGCGTGGTCCTTGGATTTGCCTTATTAGTTAAATTAGTTTAGAATTCTCACACCAGTCCCATGACTGACCTGTAGTTTGTTTCACTTTGCAAACTCGGGTGCCCTCTTTTCCACACGGGCAGTCGAGTAGCTTTTTGCAGATATCTATTCTTTTAGCAGGATCCTGGATCGAAGCCTAAAGCTGTGTCCAGAGCATAGAAGTCTTCCACTGTTTAATGTATTTAAATCTGTTGTAATTTATCTTCCGCTGTAGTTTACTTTATTTGTACTCTGATATTATGTACTCTGATGTAACATTATATGTAATGTAATAAAAGTCTGCTGTTATTGTTCTAATGTTTTGTATTCCCAAAGTTAAAGTATTCGAAGATTTCCAACCTTTGGGTCAGACCTGTGTGGTTTATGGTCGATTCAAAGAGCGGGAATTTCCGGGTCTTTACAAAACCCAAAATCACATTCATTAATTATCGGGTTAAAGAACAAGTGTTATTTAAAACACTGTTCACGATAAACCCAAAAATCAATACCAGTTCAATTCCAATTAAATATTATTTAATTGGTACACTTTATTAAATCAAAATAAAAAGATTTAATCTTTTTCTCAACTGAGCTTAAGAACAGTGTTAATGAAGACACCATTCACGACAAACCCAAATCACATTTGATATTAAATACAAGGCTCTGAATAGAAAATATACCGGCTTATATTCAATATCAAATTCTACGACTAACAAATATCGTATTGGAAATAACGATATATCTATATATCTTTCAAATTTCCATAACAACATCTGTACAATCACGAAATCCAACATCAAAATATTCCAAAGACAATTTCGATTCAAATCCGTTCCAATTCAATTATCGGAAATTCTGGTTACTTTTAAAACCCTTTTCAAATTCAATTTATTTATTTAAAAATAAATAGAAGTATAATTCTAGTTCAAAACTAGTTCATTTCGATAAAAGTCTATTTTTATCTTTTCAAATATATAGTTTTTCATCCCAATTCTTCACAAATCATTTCTTATGATTTTACGCAAATTATTACTATTTTTAATAATTTTATCAAGGCCCGTACGGTCGATTTCCATCAACGGCCATCGAACTGCACTTACAGCGACCTTTTCCAAATTTGATTTGGACATAATTCCAAATCCAACCGTTAGATTTCAAATCTCTAATATTCATTAGAAAGATCTTTTCGATACGAACCTAACGGTTCCGGTTTTAGGAGAATCCGACGGTCGGATCTCCCACAATATCCATTCGAAGTCATTGGTCGAAATTCACGAACTGCCGCGGCGCGGCGCGCTCTATTCAGGCCATTATATATATATATATATATATATATATCGTCGATTTCCTTTCAAAACGTATTTTATAAATCGTTTTAAATTCGTTTTCGAAACGATTTCAACTTCTATTCCAAATTCAAATCAAAATTGAATTTTTCCTTATAAATTCGTTTTAAATTCATTTCAAATTGATTTCAATTCAAATCGATTTTTATTTCAATTTCAGTTCGTTTTCAATTCAATTCAATTTCAATTCGAATTCATTTCTATTTGAATTTCAGTTCAAATTCATTTCTATTCAATTTCAATACGAATTCATTTCTATTCAATTTCAATTCGAATTCAATTCTATTCAATTTCAATTCAAATTCAATTCAAATTCAATTTTAATTCAAATTCAATTTCTATTCAATTTCAATTCAAATTCAATTCTATTCAATTTCAATTCAAATTCAATTCAAATTCAATTTCAATTCAAATTCCATTTCTATTCAATTTCCATTCAAATTCAATTCTATTCAGTTTCAATTCGAATTCATTTCTATTCAATTTCAATTCAATTCGATTTTCAATTCATTTCAAAATGTCAGATTTTGAAATCACTTTCGATATTCATTGTAAAATGAATAAAATCGATATAAATATCGTTCATGTCAAAATGGCGTCAATCTAATCAACACGACTTCATATATTTCTATTTTCAAATATTCTATTTCAAATATTTCTATAAAAATATTTCTTATTTCAAATATTTCTATTCAAATATTGGAATGAGGCCCAATCAATTACCACAGATTTTATTTCTATGGATTTCCATACAACGCATGTATATATCAACATTGACAAATAATCAACCATCATCCAAAGTGCATTCTACGCTGTATAAGCATCAAATATAAATATTTAACGCTTATAACAGTCTGTCAATCAATCGATCGACATACAACTAATTATTGGGATTAGTGTATTGCATATATCATCCCAATACTCGTGTGGGGTTTCAAATAATCAAACACAGATTTTATTTGTGCAGTTGGGCGATGTGTAAAATTTATCGCCCCAATCAATATCAATCAAATCAGTGTATATAAACAAATCTCCGATTTGTTTATAAATATTTATTCACATTCATGTTAAAAATTATATTTTCAACTATAAAATATTTTTAACTACATTAATAATTTATTTCATTTCACATCACATCACACAATCAATTACACATCAAAATCAAACAAACAAGCATACAAGTCGTCCATGGTCTGTGGACGACGGGTGTCGGGTGCTACTAAACACCGTCTGCATCCTAGTATATATTTTAACTAAAAAATTAAATTAAAGGTGAGAAGTTCTCACAGAGGGTTCCACTCCGCCGTGCTTTGCTTTTGAACTGTTGAACCATTTGGATCTGCTTGAAATTCTAATGTAGTTCTTTTCACGCTGTTCAAATAAAAATTATATTTTATCACTTTATTTCAATAAATAAAAATCATATTTTTATTTCTACTTCATATATATAATAATCGAATTTTCATCGCATTAAAAATCACATTATTATTTCAACATATATATAATAAAAATCAGATTTTTATTTCGCTACATATATAAAGATAATATTTTTATATTCTCCATTATATAAAAATTATATTTTTATCCTCTATACTATATAAAAATTTCGCCTTTCTCCTAACAAAAATTTCGCCTTTCTAATTTTAAAAATATCGTCTTTCAACTCTATAAAAATCATATTTTTATAACTTCAACTTCATAGTAAAAATTACATTTTTATTCATCTACTATATAAATAAAAATCCGATTTTTATTCCAATGTTTTATATAACCAAAACCAGATTTTTAAACGATGTTATTTAAATAAAATTAAACTAAAATAAATAATGAAACTCACGGTGTTCTCTGCCTGAAGCAAGTTGCCTAGGGTTGGCTACTTCTGGCTAATCCGATCGTCGGAGCAAGGGGGATCAAAGGGAAGGCACGCCTGCGCGGTGGTTGCTTGGAGGGGCAGCGGTTCTCCTCAGGCGGCGCGCCAGTGGTGGAGGGGAGGGGGAAGGACTAGCGACGGTTTCCAGGGGGCTTGGGTTTCTTCGTGGGCGTTGGGTGAAAAGGGGGCTCGCGGGGAGGAGAAGGAGATGCGGAGGGATTGAGGGGGAGGATCAGCGCCGGGCAGGGGGGGTGCTCCTGCGGGCGGCGGCTCTGTCGCGGTGGAGGGCGATGGGAGGAGTCGGTTTTTTTTTTCTTTTTAATTTTTTTTTGGTCAACGGGAAGTGAGAGGGAAAGGGAGTGGAGAAAGGGTTTTATTATAAAAATTTATATATTAAATTAATTTTCAACCCCAAAAAGTTAGTTTTAAATTCGAACTCGAAATCAAGCCCACCGACTGTCGTTGCTAGCTAACTACCCCCATTCCGAACACAATGGGATATGTATCATAGGCTGATTCGATCGTTTCGATTAGTTTTCGTCAAAATCTACATATAACTCTATATATTGAATGTGAACGTGCATTTCAATTTACTGGGGTCACATATTAACTCAAAAAATTCCAGAAAAATATTCTCTTGCTTCGTATTGACGATACAGTCATAACAAAACTAGTTTCGTTGAATTCTGAGACCGTTAGAAAAATGGCCATTTTCCAGTCGATTAAAATCAACTGAAACTGGTCAAATGCGTTTTCCTTTGCCACGCTCACATATCGAATCGAAAAATTATGAAATTTGAAACCTAGCAATAACTTGACATCACGGATCCAACAAAAATAGTTTCGTCGAAATCCGAGCTCGTTTGCAAAATGTCTATTTTTAAGGGCCGAAATTCCATAACGACTATTCTGAAATTTCAACTGGACATAACTTTTTATCCACGCTATGAAATTTTGATTTTTCGGATTCGTTGGAAAGATATCCTCTATTAGATTCCATTATTTTTGGTTTCACTAAAATCTGGTTTATTTTGAATCCTGTACATTCATTTGAACTTTGAAATCGAATTATCGAACTACCGCGCCATTTTCAATTCCTTTTATAATTATTTATATTCTAACGACGATTCGAATAAATATATACATTCGAATTCTATTCAAAATAGATTTCTCGTCGTTATTATTTAAAATAATTCATTTTAAATAATCAAAATTCGCTAAAATAGCCAAAATAAAAATTTTAAATTGGCTCGGATTTCCGGGTTATTACATTTTTGTTGATTATCATCATTTATTATTCGATTAATCAATGATTAAAACAATTGGTTAGTGAATGGTTTAGGAAAAAGAAATATTGAAAATTAATTGGTAATGAAGTAAGAAGAAGTAAAATATGAATTTGAGAATTTAATTTGGGTGGTTTTTTAATATTGATTCAAATAAGATTTTTGAAAAAATGACATTATATTTCAAATATTGTTTCGTATAGAAATTGTATTCACATGAATTTCAAAACTATGTGTATACTCCTCATTTGTCTTCGAGAAATGATTTCAGTGATGAGTGCACGCATCATCGACTTCTATTTTCAAGAGTTTGAGTGGGGTGATAGCTTAGAACTTTTATACCTTGTTTTGCAAAATTGAATTTTTATTTAAATCTTTTACAGCTTGGTTTGATATAAAAGATATAATATATGAGATATTTTGAAAGTGATTCGGAAATAAACCCGAAGTTGAATTCTTAAATTCTCAAATAAATAATTTTGTTTTCTTCTTAAAAACAATGAATTGAATTAAACTTGAAATTGCATAAAACCTTCAAATGGTGAAATAAGAAAATTATTCTAAGAAAGAGAAATTAAAGTAAGAAACCATTGGAGTTGAAATAATTTGGCAAGAATTGAACTTAAATAATACGCATTTTATATAGCATGTATATGATTCACCGAATGTATATAGGAAGTTAAATTGTTATGGAATAAGGAATTTGATAATATACTAATAGTGCTATGAATGATGAATGTTGAAATTAAATGAATAGCTTATGAAATAAATAAAAACTTAAGTCGCGATTATAAGCGATGAATACTTAACTTGATATGGAATTTAATGCAACTAAGTAAGGCAAATAAGGTGAACTATATTATTAACGAAATGGAGTAAATAAACTAATAAATGAGACAAGATTGAATGAATTACAACTGAATAGTGAGTATAGCGATAAAATTTGAAATGAATCCAATTAGAAGCAAACAACTTGTATGTAAATGAAATAAATGCAAATAAATAAAGGCAAGACAACGGAACATGGATAAGAAACGGAAAAAAAATGTGTGAATTGCATATCATTGAAAATAACAAAATGAAATTGTGTAAATAGTATATTCACAATGGCAAAAACTTGTAATTATGCTTTAATTAGATGAATGTGATTATTTAGATGTTTTACTTGTTGCTTTGCCAAAATTGTTATGTCATGTGTGAATTAATTTATGACATGTATGTTCGTTACTTATATATTGGATTATTCCCTATGTATACTTGTGTGTTATTATTTGTTGTTGAGTTTTGTAGCAGGCATCGATGGAATCCACTCTCTAAGAGGACGTTTACACTTCGTGCTTCGCTTTTGCTCGCTTAAAATAAAGGTAAGATGCTAAGAAAAAAACACAACGAAAACGCTAATGAAAGGTACGTATAACGGTTTTTATATTATGTTTGGATATTATATATTATTCCCCATGTTTTGGGATGCCTCATGACTGAGATGGGATGTATATTTGTGATATTATGTATATTGTTATTTTTTGGACTGCCGAAATTTTTCATGAAATCTAGACTTAGAAATTTTTGTGAAATTTGTTTTCAAACTCATGTTTCTATATATTTAAGTAAATGTTTTCTAAGTTTAGTAGAAATTTTATATTATTTTAATTTATTTTGCCACTTTATGACTACGTTCCTTTTCGAGGACGAAAAGTTTTTAAGTGGGGGAGGATGTAATATCCCGAGATTTTGCGATAATTTATATTTTTAAATTTAATGTTGATTTCGGATAAATATGGATAAATGCAAGGCTAATAAAAATTATTAAGTGAATTTAATTGATATAAACTTGAATAAGCTTATTAAAAGGTGAATTTAATAGGTTATTATATTAATAACTTGTATATAATTGTAGATATAAGATTTGGTTATTAATTGAAATAAAAAAATTAAACCAAATGTTGTTAATAAATATCAAGATTTCACATGATCATATTGAAATGTATTAAGTAAGGATAATTAATAGGTATGTGAATGAATTTGTTTACAACAATAAGCTTATAATATTTTAATTAGAATTTGTAACTAGTCATAGATTGCAAAACCCAATATTAATGCATTGAAATCAGGTGGAAACAAATGGCAATAAAGATAACTGAATGGTTTTAATAATGGAAATTAAGAATGGTAATTGAAGGAATAAACTGAATGTTTAACTAATTGTTAAAAATAACGATTACAATAGATTAATATATTAACATGTGAAACAATTTGCCTTTGTTATAAACAACAGATATACAAATGCATTTGAATTGATAATTTATAACAATTCTTAAATTTCAGATTTATTATGTAATACATTGATGATAGATTGGAAGTAAATGGCAACTAATGCACACAAATAATGCAGTTAAGGTGAATAAAAATTTTTAATAGTAGAAGACTGACATAATAGATTTTAAAACAACATTAAATTGATTGCAAATAACTGCAATTAAGTATTTTGTTACCATACATTAAGAAATAAATGGAAGTTACTAACGTAATAGGATATAAACAAATTATATCTATATATTCAAGATTGGATGGAAAAAAAGAACTGAATTAAATCAAACCCATTTAGTGGAATTATATATATACACACACACACACACACATACACACACACACTTAATAAGATTTAATTACAGTTGAAACCAAACACTGCAAATTTATGCAATAACTAACCTAAAATTTGATATGTAATTTTGTTTTAAAATTTTAGTAAATGTTTAGTAACCATTTAAGTAATTAAATTGATGGAATTAAATAATGGTTATAAATGGAATGAACATTTTATTTGGATTCAGTTACAGTAATAGCAATGAAGAATTTGTTGATCAAAACTACTCCCACTATTTGATGTACATATAATAATCACTATCAACTTAACTTGAATTCCATTAATCAGGGATGGAAATCATACGTGTCAAACTAAATGGTTAAAAGTCTAATTTTCAAAATAACGGTTATTAAACAATCAAATTTCGAAGCTTAACATAAAGTATTTACGGTTCTATTTGGACATAAATGAAATTAATGAACTTTTAAATTCAAAAATAATAATTGAATATATAGAAATTGAAATAAATAGTATATGCATGTGTAAATAAATGATAGTTATGTCCATATGATATTTTATGGCTTTATCGAATCATAATATAAGCATTCATTAGAAATTTAATAATATCCAATGGGTTTCGGTGCTAATGAAATGGCATATTTTAGGTAACGCATAATTAATGATGGATAAAGATAATATTGCAAATCTAAAATATAGAAAAACTAAATTTAGAAACTAATCATCTTATGTTTACTAATTTCTTAGATTTCGTTATTTTCCCATATGACAACAAATGAAACAAATAGCCGCACCCTGTATTTCTTTCAGAAAATGTAAACGGCCTCTCCTCTTATATACCCTATGAGAAAAACATTAGATCTCCTAAAATACTGCACAATTTTTTTTTTTTTGGTTTTAATTCCAGCGTAGTCGTATCTTAATTATCTTCGATCTCATACCTAAATTTAGAGGTACGATGGAATTTGAGTGGTGTCAACAATTGTTAAAGTGAAGGATAAGAAGCTAGGATTGAGATTCTTGATTTATATAGGGATTGATGCACGAAGTGAACATCATATTCGAGTTTGTGACATGGAATAGCATCTTGTGTGCGAATTTGGATGGATTTCATGACAAAAATTGTCGCAACCTACATGGTGCATGCATGGGGAAGCTGGTGGATGCAATTTTATGGGTGGAGCGAGCTTGAAGTTATTGTGATGGAGAGGAAATGTGCGCGAAGAGAAATTTGTTGGATCCATCCATTCGAGTTTTCGTTGACAAACAAGGAAGAGATTAAGGAGAGAAGTTATGTACATTGGTGGGTTTCATTTTCCTGTAAGTGTATTGCACAGGAGTAGATGGGTAAAAGGGGAAGAAGGTGATGGCGTGGCATAGTTGTTAGTAAGTGAGCTTTTATCTATGTTTTGTATACATTTGAATTCCAAATCTTTAAACGCTTATAACTCTCACATACGAATTCAGAATGACGCACGGTAAGATCCGTTGGAATCATAACGACGAGCTCTTCATGATGCCGCTGATTTGAACTAATTCTGAAACTGTTAATTTTTGTTCTAAAATTTGGATCTCAATCTCGTTTGAAATCAAGGTGAGTGAATTTCTCGCTCATAATTAACTGAATTGTTCCCATATTTATTAAATTAAATTATGAAATGAATTTGATTGTCTGGTTATGATTGATTGTTGATGTTTTCTTAAATTTGACATACAAGTTAATTATAGTGTTAATTTAGAATTGACATTTAATTATTTATTCGAAATTTAATTGCTAGTCTGAAACACCGACATTTGTTAACTTGTGAAACGATATAATATTGGTTGTTTAGATGAAATGGTTGTAATGATGTTTGAATTGAAATTGGTTACTGCATTGATATCGACACCGAAATGTTCATTGAATTTGTTAAATCAATTTTTCCAAAATATATTGTGAATTTGGAAATAGGACAGAGAAACAATTATGTTCTAAAATTAGTTAACTATATGTATACCTATATGTTTGAAATAAATTATGTTTTATTATTTGTTAAAAAAAAGAATTTTTTTCTGTAAAACATTTAATATATGTATATATAGTAATTTAAATTATTTTCTCATACTCTAATCATTTTAATATATATATATATTCATAAAAGGTTTTATTCATAATTATCTATTTTTCAAGTTATTCAAATATTGGTAAATTCTTCCCAAATTGGATTTGTCCTCGATTTAAACCGTTGATTCAAGTTGAAATTTGAAATACATTATATCTTCCTTTGAATAAAAAATATGTTTAAATAATCTTGATATTGTTATGAAAATTTGGAGGCATGACTATTGTTTTAAAAATGCGCTTATTATTTGGAAAGGCCGGGATCATATATATGTTCGAAAACCATTCCAAGTAATAATACGATGTTATAAAGCAAATTAGAGACGTCGAAATGATGAATGGAGACCGAGAATCTTTGGATTTATTTGGACTGACTACTGATGTCTCGATTGGGCTGATCACTCAATACAAGATTATAAGTGGAATGAGGTCTGAATATATTTGAGGATTTTCGGATTTTGTTCCGTTCAGACCCAGGATGGACTTGTATGGATTATGTGTCTGACATTGTAATTGACTACGTAGCACTGGTTTCTGTTATTATATATCGGATTGTGGCAAATAAAATTATTCCTGTCTCTAAGTTTACGTTCTTAGAGGTTATGTATTGATGGAAATCAGTGACATGTTGTAAATTGACAATATGGCATACTCAAGTTATGAAATGAGTTAGTGACGATAGCATTGTGTATATCATGATTTCAACGAACCTCACACCCCGGATTGATGGTAAACTGGCGGTTAGGTTGTATACATTTTATTGAAACTTGAAAGCTTCGGCTGTAGATCTACTTTGAAACTTGCGGGAAAAAAGGGTATGTTCGGTGTCCGTGTCTGGATGTTAACCAGTGATTTACCTGGTGTTTGGTGTCCGAGCCTGGATGAAAAATATGAACTGTGAGGTTGCACCTAGTTCCGAATTGATCTTTCGTGTCAGAAACCATCATATCAGAACCCAACAACCAATACGAGCTTTTCGTTTTGTTTGTAAACTATGTATGTGGGCATAGTCACTATGCTTGCTAAGATTAATATATTTATTTGCGAAATGGTTTTCAACACTATGCACTAATAATAGTATTAAAAGAAGATTTTCACGTATGAAAGCATGTTTAGTTATCATAAGACAAAACTCTCCCATTTGGTGTGTGCTTGCATTATGTGATGTGGGACGAACTTATAATAGCTTCATTTTTCCAAAATCATTTGCGAATTTTCCATAATACTTCTTTAGATTACTATACCCACAACACTCATGTTATTTTGTATTTCAATTTTACTAATATGTGAATGATTTAGTTTTGATCCGAGTATTTGTTGTGTTTCCTTTTATGCAATACGCTCGGGTTAGCCGAAGTTGCAGTTAGCGAAGATTACCTTGCCTTGAAGATGCTATTATGAAGATTAAGATGGAGCTCAACAGACGTATTACTATTACTATTCCGCTGCAAAATTATTGGTATGTTGTATAATAGTGAACTGTGATAATTGTTGTAAAATATAATCAAATATATGTTTTAACAGCTTTAGGAACTGTTATTTATTTAATATATTTTGTCCTTCCGTTGTGAGATTCTGTATTTTTGTCCTTCTTCTCTTCTTTTTCTTAAATAAATCCCAATAATTATTTGTATTTTTTATTTTTCTAAGTTGACAATTGAGAACCATTGTCAATTTGAACGGCCAGAAATTCTGGGATGTTACATCAAATATATATTTTATACTATTGCTTTGAGGCTATTCATATTTTAGAATCAAATCCATAAACTTATTTTAACCTCAAAACTATAAAGGAAATCGATATCTATTTGTATATCGAAAACTAGTGTAGAAAGTGCAACGTGTGCTCAAAACTCATCATTAACATCTATAAAACCCAAACTATGTATTAGTGATAAATTTAAGCTTCTCCATTAATAAAACAAGCCAAAATGAAACGCAAAAATCTTGGCTTAAAACTAGATCAAGAGAAGCATGAAAACACTTAAGGAAGGATGCCCAAATTTACACTGAGGCATGAAAATATGCCCAAAAATCAATTCAGGTTGCATCATTCAGGATAGTTTCGAATGACTAAACGATCTATGAATGGTCTAAAATTTGATATTCGCAAACTATAAAGACCTGGCTTTCAAATGAAAATGGATTCACTAAATTCCAATATCGCATGAAAAAGTTATAAAACTTCAAACTTGGACTCTAGACTGATATTCAGCCAGGGCTGAAATCACTTCCGGGTCCAACTTTGGGACCTGGTTTGAATAGAGAAACGACCCCAGATTAGACTAAAAATCTCCAGGCTAATAGAAAAGACTCCAAGCTTTGAAACAAAAATAGAACCACCCAAATAGGATCAATAACGAAGGAGATACAACGCCTAGAAGTTTGACATGTGCATTATTTTCACCCAAAAGCTACAATAAGGGCACAGGAAGCTACCGGAGAAAATTTCTCAAGGTGGGTCGACCCAAGTGCATAGTGGGTCGACCCACTTCACAGACTTCGTTCTAGGTCAATAACCCAACAAAAAGCCAACTTTCAGACCCTATTCCAATACCCTAACGGCGTCGGTTAAGCTAAAAATTTGCAGATTGACTCATCAAACATTCTACTTTAACATGGAAAAAGATGTACCCCTAAAAATTCAAAAATCCAAGGGTTATGAAGGTTCAAAGTGGAGGTTTTGTTGTGTTTCAGCACAGTAACAATAATAGATCAAACAATAGAATATACTACATATTTTCACATCAACACATCATAATCTTATGCTGATAAGATAAAAATAAGATAAAATAGAGTGTGTGAGTAAATCGACTCACCTTGATTGGATTGTAGGCCAGGATTCCATCAAATTGAAGTTGTAGAAGGCCAACCAGGTGCAAGCAACAACAAGGAAGAACATGTAGTCACTTCTCTTTTACTGTAACTTTCTTCCAGATAATTGCAAGGAAGAGATGATTGATTCGCCATCTGAGATTTCATCTTCGCTAGGAGAAGAGGGATTTAGCCTCTCTTTTGATCTAATTTTGATAGAAAGGGGTTTTTTGAATGAGGGAAGACCATGGTTTTCCTTGAAAAGCTTCTAGAAAAGAAAGAAGTGATGATCTAGAGAAAAGAACGTACAAAAGAAAAGAAAACTCCAGATATCTCACTAGGAACATTCTCTTAATGGACCAATGGCCATTAATTTAATTAATAAGACTAGGCTTAATTGTTTCAATTTAGCCCATTGCAACACTTAAGCTAATATTTGTATATTTAAAACCCAAATCATGCCCTAAATGTTAACAATTTACCATGTAAAGTATTTATAAAAAACACACACACAGGGGGTTTAATCTATTTTTTAACAAATCAACACAAAAATTAACACACAAAACATATTTACACCATTTAAAATATTAATTCAGCATGATATACTAAAATAATTGTGTTTGACAAAAATATCTCTATTTATGCTTGTCCAATCTCTACAATACAACAAATGAATACCATTAATGACTCATTTTAACAAAACACACAATTTAATCTTTATTATTAAGTATATTAATGACTCATTTTAACAAAACACACAATTTAATCTTTATTATTAAGTACATTAATGACTCATTTTAACAAAACACAATTTAATCTTTATTATTAAATACAACAATTTATTATAGCACAAAATTACAATAATTGTTTTTTACATCAAATATTTACAATTATTGTTATTAAACCAAATAAATGGTTTTAACTCACTATTTGCAACATAAAAACACTTTTAATCTTTTACTTCAATACTAAAATACATACATATATTTATATGTGTTGTTGGTATTTAAAAATGTAAACTTCCCAATTTATTCATACAATAATTTTGTTGAATATTTTATTGACTCGACAAATTTAATTTTATTTTCAGTAATAATAAACCACACCAATTCTACGAATATTGATTCACATCAATATTTATATTCTCATACAATCAACAAACCCACTTATTTATTGATTAATATTTTAAAAGCCGCAAGTACACTTTAAATTGATTATTGTAATTTAACACGATCCTCTATTGATATTTTTATCAAAAATACATATTGTATTTAAAAACCCTATCAATAATTTAACAATTCTAATGAATCAGTCTATCTTTGATATTGAAAATATTTTTTCCCCTTTTAAATATTGATTCCCAATCAATTTCTTTTCAATATCCCATTAATTATTTAATTATAATGTTAAGATTATAGATGAAATAAATTTCTATTATAAAAAAGTTATATAATTTATTAGAACACTCAAATCTAGAAATACTCAAAACTCTAGTTTCTAATTAAAATATTTTACGAGTTGGTCTCACAACTCGTATCACCAACATATTATCTTAAGAATCTCAAAACATAGTAAATCTGCACTTCCCGGTTATCTGAAAACCCAGGTTGTTACGGAGTCCCCCTTAAATAAATTGTTTCCTTACAATTTGTTAAAATTAATGCTTCATCAGTTTAAATTCTACAAGTTGTTAATCTCAATATTTTTCTTAATAATTTCTTGATTTAAGTAATTACCCCATGGAACTCAAAATTTTCAGATATATTTCATTTTAATATCTAAATTTCCCATTTGAATTTACCCAAAATTTTAGACAAAGTCTAAATCACATTCTTCAACTTATTATTATCGAGCTTTAAGCAACAGAACTTGCCATTCATAAGGCGTATTTTGAAATACACACTCAAGATTCTCGCTTCCACATCATTACTTGATGCTACCTTGCCAATGAAGTTATTTAAATTTTCTCAACTATGGCTGCTACTTGGATCTTTAATCAACAAATAGACTCTTCATTTCCTGGGGTCCATATCCAATTCAATGGCGGTAACTTGTCAAGTGAATGTACTCATGAATGTATAGCCCAAAAGTGACGCACTTGTTTCAGAAAGTTGTATATTTAAAACAATTTTTATAACCAACACACTTCAAAGTCTCATTTACAATCAGATTAGAATAACATTAAAGCACTATTTTCCATCAATCCTTCTTAACACTTAGCTGCGATGTCGACATATCATCGCCATCCCCTCGCCAAAGTCACCTAACTCTACTGTTGTATATAACGGTGTTGTATACACAATTATATGATTTTTGTTTGATGATAACAACCAAATATATATTATTATAAATGTGTTTGTTATTGTACTGTTCTATATTTACATCACAGACAAGAATATAATATTTATATTTAAATAGAATACGACTGTACAGACAATCATATATTTATACAGTATTTTATTTAAATTGAACACTCTATTTCAATATCAACAGTACAGAAATTCCAACTCCACTATTTAAACACTTCGCAGAATATTTGTACTTGTAAATAACAGAATAAAATAGATGAGATTGTTTGACAAAAACAAAATATTATTTTATTTCAAACAAACTTGTTTATTACAAATATCAGTACAATATCCATTTTCATACATGATTCTCATTAAAACACTCAACACTCGTTACATTTTCAAATGTACATTCATTGACTCATATACAGACACTTCACTACACATTGACACTGTTTCAGTCCAATCTTCACAGCCTCCTTGTTAGTCCATGTACAATCAGTCCAGTCACCAGTCTTCATACCTGTCATTCACAGAAACACACACAGTATCCAGAACAGAAATATTTTTCTAAATTCTAAGCATATATATTTTATTTTGAAAATTTATTTGCCTCAGAATTTCAGTGTGTTTCTCATCATTTTTCTGACTCGATCTGATTTTTTTTTTCAGACTGTTTCTAGACAGCCAGTTTATATATAATACAGGGACAGGGACAACTTGTATGATGGATGCATATACCCACGTACTCACGTGTGCACTGCCACGCCGATCAGTGTGCAACTGAGGAGTAGCCACGATGGACCTTCTCGACTCAATGAAATTGAAAACAAATATACAAATCCAAAATGTCAAGTACAAAGTTCAAAAGAAAAAAGTGATCATGGAAGCAAAAATAAGTGCATTTCTCAAATAAAGGCAAGTCGGAAAAATCAGTTCAATTGTTCATGTGTGTATTGCAGTATGGCAGCTAAAACAATGGGAAGACAAGCCAAACAACAAGGTGCTGGAATCATGTTGAAGTGGACAAGAGTACTACAAGTATTGTGATGCTACAGTTTCAAAGCAAATGGTTCAATAAGGTCTGAAATGCATGGGTGAATCAGTAAGCAAATGTTTAGGAAACTGGTAAAGACAACATATATAAGAATGGAAACAAGTCTGCCAACATGTATTCAACAAATGCAAGTTCATATTCAAATTAGTGCAACTCAAACTGGTTAATATACATGCACAGGAGGATACACAGGCATCAACAAGCAATTATATGGATGGTGCTACAAATATGTTTTTAGACACAACAATGAGGTAGTAGCTCAATGAATGTTCTCATGAATAATGGCAAGTAATCGAGCTAGGTACAGCAGCTAAAAATGCAACAGTGCAAATGACAGTGCATACATATGTGCACAAATCAAGCATTCAGGTTCATTGACAAGATCAACACAGGTGGAGGGTGTAGCAAGCATGTGAATGTAATGCAAGTGTACAATGGTGCAACTGGAATTGGTGCAACAGCCCATGTTTGGCATGCATACAAATGTTGACAATTGTACACATACACAAGGATAAGTGGTGCTACAAATCAGGGCAACAAATGAATTTCCAGAAATCGGTTTCAAGACAAAAGTTTTATTTCCAGTTTTGGGAAAGACATAAATGATTTTCAGAATTGTTTTTGTTCAATCAGAGAATAAATTCACTTCTTTCCTATTTTACAAAGGATCAAACTTATTGTTGGAAAACTTTTTTCTAAGTAATTTTTCATATCCAGATATCCAGCATGTTTTTAATACTATGGAAATTGATTCAAATCAGACAAGCATTTCAAGAAACAATTTATATCATTTCCAGTTTTTTTTAAAAGCAGTATGGATATTAAATCGAACAGAGCAACAATTGATTTTTCAATAAAAATCACCTTTTGGATTTCAGGAAAATATTAAATTGGTTCCAAGAAATCAACATTCATATATGGACAAAGGGAAAATTGAAAATTGGTTTCCAGAAATTAACAAAACAGTTTTGGCAAGTACCAAGGGCAAATGAATTCGAGCATAGCAACAATGTAATTCCAGAAATTCAGTCTGACATGCTGGACAAGATTTTGTTTTCTATTTCCCAAAATGATTAATTCAAAAAGGGAAAAATCTGCTTTTTTAAAAGGCCACAATCAAGTCCAGAATGTTATCAAATTCATCAAGACATTCAAGGCAACATACTTCAACAATCACGCAAGTCATTCAATCGAAGAAACAAAAGAGGAAATCATGCAAGGAATTTCCAAAGGCAGCAAATCAATTCGACAATGGTTCACAAATTCAAAAAGGAAGCAAAAGGGGAAACACGCAAATCAGGACAAGCCAATTTGAATGAAATCAGAGTAATAGGGTTTCTATTTTACCCCATAAACAGCCACTTCATCACTGGCAAGTGTGAATCGAAATCATACATCAAAAATTCAGAGCAATCGATTTAAATCAGAGAACTTACAAAGGGTTTCGATTGATATCTCAAGCCAAAGCAACCGAAGAACAGAACCATCATTGCATTTGATTCTACAGAGGAATTCCAGAGACAAAATCATTAATTGCAATTTGATTTGGAAGATCTCAGAAACCCTAGGAAGCGGCCGCCATTTTTAATTTCCAAAGCAAAAGAGAAAAGGATCGGGACACAAATGAAAAGGGTGCAACGCAAACTTAGTGGGCCGGCCAAGTGAACCCAACATAGTTTTAAAAGGCCCCCCCTTATATTTAAACACCTAGGGTTTTCTTTGTTTATTTAATTTTGTTTTTGTTTTTGATTTTCTTCTGTAAACAATTCTGAACAGTTTTTTTTAGAAGTCTGTAAAATTCTAGAGTTCCAGTCAGGGTGTTGACTGGCAGTCCACTAGAGTCTGTAAATTCTAAGGTTACGAGTTACAGGGTTTGTAATTCCGGAAATCTGATTGAGGGGATCAGTCAGTCTAGGGTTTTGATCGTAGGGTTAGGACAGGAGCAGGCGCTGCGAGTGTACATGGTCTTGTATGTGGGATCTGTTTATAACACCTAGTAGAAACCTTAGGAATGCAGCAGTAGGCAGGGTTTTGCCGAAGCTGGGTATATCTGTGTGTGATTTATTTTCTGCACTTTTATTTCTGTTGCATTCTGTGATCTGTTTATTATTTTAATATCCTGTCAGTTTTTCAATATAGTTTAAAACCTGTGATAAACCTTATTCACCCCCCTCTAGGGTTAATCTAGATCCAACATTTGGTATCAGAGCAGGTATTTCTTTAACTCTAGAGTAATGGTGATTCCTAGTTGTCAGTCGATAGAGAGTCAGTCCAGTTCATCTCCAAATATTTTCAATGGAACAGGTTTTTTAAACTGGAAATCCAAAATGGAATTTTATTTAAAATCTGTTAATATTAAATATTGGGATGTTGTTATCAATGGATTTGATAGTGTAGATATTACTTTCAATACCCGTGCTATGAAAATTATATTTGATTATCTTAGTACTGAACAATTTAATCTTATCTGCCATTGTTTATCTGCATAGGAAATCTGGGATACTCTCAATACGAAGTATGGAAGATCTGACAACGGTAGCTCAAAACCCGAGAAAGTCAACTCAGATTCAGAGTTCTGTTTAACAGGATTTACAAATGAAACTTCAGATGGATCAGATGATGGAGAATCAACAAATGCTAAAACAGAAAATTTCTCATATGAAGATCTGGTTTACATGTGTCTTGATTTAACAAAATCTGTTGATAAACTCCAATCTAAAAATAAATCTCTGAAATTTAGGAATTCTGAGTTGATCAGCAAAATTGATGATTTGGAATCACAACTTGAATATGTTAAAAATTCTTCAAATTCTGTTTGCAAAAATTGTTTGAAATTGAAAACCAATCTTGTTCATCTCAATAAAAGTATTCAAAAGTTTGAAGATGAAATTCTGATCTTAAATAAGAACAAGACTGAGTTGTCAAATTTGAATAACCTTCTGCAAAAGGAATTTGAAAATTTTAAAACAAATATAAATTCCAAATTTGAAATTGCTGAAAAGGAGAACTTGTTAAAATCAAATTTGATTTTAGAAGAACTTGAAAATGTGATTGAAAAATCCAAGAACTTTGAGTCTGAAAAACAAAAAAGATTTGAACTTAAAATTTCCGAATCCCAAGCCAAAATTGAATTGCTTGAAAATGAGAATTTATTTTTGAAACAGTCCAATGCTGAACAGAAGATCTCTATAAATAATTGCTCAAATTTATTAAAAGAAAATAGTGATCTAAAGTTCAAAATTCAACGAATAGAATCAACTTTGGATAAATTTTCTAATGGGGAAAAATCATTGAATATGTTGTTACAAAATCAAGTTTCTATTGGAAATAAATCTGGTCTTGGCTTCGGGAAAAATGATGTTCTTGGAAAAACAAATGAGTTTGAAAAACGGAATTCAATTGTTTTTGAAAATCCTTCAAATCACTATGGAAATGTTTGTTTTGAAAATTTGAACTCTAACATTCTCAAAGGATTCTTAAATCAAAAACGTGATGTGAATTTGACTGATAACAAATCATTTAAACAATCTTGGATCCCAAATAAAAATAAAACAGCTTCGACTAAATAGGTTTGGGTCCCGAACGGTACAAAGCTAGATTCGAATGGTTTGTTATATAAACAAGTTTGGGTACCAACTCAAATGAATACAACTGTGAGTGGTTTTACTAATTTTTTCAGACCACTCGATTCTTTTAACAGTTAGGTACCGAAGGAGGCTGAGGAACTGCAAAGCAAAAGAAATTTGAATTCAAGCTGCTCAATACTTCTGTAATCATTCACAGTTCCTTAAGCCAAGACTGTTGAGTTAGAGATTCTGATTTACACTGGATTCTGGTATGATCTCTAAACTCGTCTCTGTAAATATTTTCTATTTTTGATCTTTTTTCTTTTGTTTATTTCTTCTTCTTCTCCCTTCTATCTCTTTCTTCTGTCTATTCTGATTTGATTTATCACTTCCACATTTTTTTTGCTTCTTGAATTGCAGTATTCTTGATATTCTGGAAATTTGTTTTGCGTGTATAGAACTCTGATATTTTTTCATTTCCAGATACTGATTTTTTATCTGCAATTGTTTTGAAGTTCATTTTCTGTTTTCTGAATTCCTAACGGTGTTGACGTATTCTTGTCATATCTTGAACACTGTTAATATAAATTCTAATTTTTTTAAGATCTGAAAAACACTTGAAATCTCACACATCTCTGTTGTTTTGAGGTTCTTCTAATTCATTTTAGAAAGGCTTGAAAATTTATACTCATTACAGCACATTATTATTTCACAGTTGTGATAATTTCATTGGTTTTTAGATTGGTTGGATATTTTATTTGATCTGCCTTGAATCAGTGATACTTCTTGAAATTTCATCATTATTCATGATTATTATGATTGAAATTAGTTTTTGTTTGAAATCATTTGAGATTCTAGATATTTTGAATATCACACACCACTTAAAAATTGAAATTACCAATCTTGTGTGAATAATTCTTTATATCTCAAACTTGACATTGTTTCAAGTGATTTCAAATAAATATTGTTTGGATCATGAATTATCTTTCAAACTTGATGTAAATATGCTAAAAAATTCTTTGGGCTTGTCAGAAATAATTTGGAAAAATTCTTTTTTTTAAAAAAAAACGGTCTTGAAACTCTTTGTTATTCCATGGCTAATTGATTTAAATATTTGTTTGTTTAAACTCATTTGAAATTATTGATTTACTGAATCACACACATATCTTGAATGTGAAATTAATAATCTGGTGTGATTGATTCATTGAATTCTGATATCTTCATATTCATCAAATGATTTTAAATAAATGGTATTTTTTTTAATCTCGGGTCATGAATCATTATCTTGACAAGTCTGATTTGAAACTGTTTCTGTTGTGCTGCTCTGATACTGTTTTCAAATAACTGTCTTTTTAATCTGTCTACTACTTGTCAAATCTGTCATTTTGTCTGCTTGGGTCTTGTGATCGATTTTCAATTTGTCCGTGAAATCCTGGTTTATCTCCAGTGTGATTATAATCCTCATTAAAAGAGACACCAAGTGATATCAGAAGCGCCTTATATTTGTCTCACCCGTCTATACTTAGATTCAAATCTTCACCATGTATAAATCCACACACTCCTTTTGTCTTGCACACATTTATCCTCTTGTCGTGTATAGATCAGCATATTCCTCTTGTAATTGATTTTCAAATTTTAAAATTATTTATTGATTATTCATTTAGAAATTGAAATCAATATCCAAATTGAACTGTATTCATAATTCATCAAAATTATTATCAGATTTTGAAATTGTGATGAATTGTGACTGCAGTATATTTCACAACAAGAGGAGATTTTATTTGGATTTTCATGATGGTTGAATATTTATTATAATATCTTTGAACCGGAAATTATTTCACGACCATCTCCTTTATCTATCACCCATCTGCCATCCATCTTGATTTTATATTAATGTGGAGAGTTTATTTTTTAAAAAAAATCACCTTGTTTTTAAAACAGTGAAAATTATTTGTGATAGAAATGGGACTATATTAGTATTCAGAATTAGTGATAATTGAAAATTATCAATAATCCCAGTACAGTCGAGCTTATCTCATAATATAATTAATTTAGAAATTTATTTCACTGTCCATTTCTGTACCTACCACATTTCTATCATCCATATTGGTTTCATATACCGAGGAGTTTTTTTTTATAAAGCTGAAAATGATAAAAATATAATTAATATATAAGAATGTCTCTAACCTCATTTAAAAATCCAAGCTCTGGTCATGCATGGTTAAGAGACAACTTATAATTTAAGCTGCGACTGACCCCATTTAAAAATCCAAGCTCTGGTTATGCGTGGTCAGTGTGCTCTTAAATAAAAGAAAAAGAAAAAGGAAATAATGTGCTATAAATTGAAATTAATCTGAAATTCTCCTCAGTGTATAAAAACCAACCTATCAATCCATCTTTCTAATCTGTGAAATATGTTGAAATATTACGACGTATTATGATTTGTTGATTGATAGATATTGGGATTTGAGATTATTCGATCTTATCACTTAAATTGAATTATTAATTATAGTCCAAATCCATCACTGTTTTTTGTGCTTTATTTTTATAAAAATCCTTTGAAAATAATTGGAAATGAATTGGTTTTAAAACTCTCTACAATTTATATAAAATTCATCATATATCTGTCATTCTCTACAATGAGAAATATGCCACATGTTCTTAGAATATTATGATTTTTGTTTGACTGATTGAAATTTATGATGACCGTTCTTCCTCTTAAGCTGAAATTATATTTTTAGTCAATTTTCATCTGTATTTTAAAATCTGTATCCTTTTGATGATAACAAAAGAGGGAGAATGCGTTCAGATTTTGATTTATGAGTGAACATTTTATAAATATTTTTGATTTTGAAAATTCCTTATTATTCATTTCATTTCACTCATGCACAGTTATAGGGGGAGTCTCTATTGTAGGGAGAGCTTTCAAATAGGGGGAGTTATGTTTTTTTGTCAAACACACTTATTATATTCAAAATCTTAAATATTTGTTTGTCATCATCAAAAGGGGGAGATTGTTGTATATAACGGTGTTGTATACACAATTATATGATTTTTGTTTGATGATAACAACCAAATATATATTATTATAAATGTGTTTGTTATTGTACTGTTCTATATTTACATCACAGACAAGAATATAATATTTATATTTAAATAGAATACGACTGTACAGACAATCATATATTTATATAGTATTTTATTTAAATTGAACACTCTATTTAAATATCAACAGTACAGAAATTCCAACTCCACTATTTAAACACTTCGCAGAATATTTGTACTTGTAAATAATAGAATAAAATAGATGAGATTGTTTGACAAAAATAAAGTATTATTTTATTTCAAACAAACTTGTTTATTACAAATATCAGTACAATATCCATTTTCATACATGACTTCTCATTAAAACACTCAACACTTGTTACATTTTCATATGTACATTCATTGATTCATATACAGACACTTCACTACACATTGACACTGTTTCAGTCCAATCTTCACAGCCTCCTTGTTAGTCCATGTACAATCAGTCCAGTCACCAGTCTTCATACCTGTCATTCACAGAAACACACACAGTATCCAGAACAGAAATATTTTTCTAAATTCTAAGCAGATATATTTTATTTTGAAAATTTATTTGCCTTAGAATTTCAGTGTGTTTCTCATCATTTTTCTGACTCGATCTGATTTTTTTCCAGACTGTTTCTAGACAGTCAGTTTATATATAATACAGGGACAGGGACAACTTGTCTGATGGATGCATATACCCACGTACTCACGTGTGCACTGCCACGCCGATCAGTGTGCAACTGAGGAGTAGCCATGATGGACCTTCTCGACTCAATGAAATTGAAAACAAATATAAAAATCCAAAATGTCAAGTACAAAGTTCAAAAGAAAAAAGTGATCATGGAAGCAAAAATAAGTGCATTTCTCAAACAAAGGCAAGTCGGAAAAATCAGTTCAATTGTTCATGTGTGTATTGCAGTATGGCAGCCAAAACAATGGGAAGACAAGCCAAACAACAAGGTGCTGGAATCATGTTGAAGTGGACAAGAGTACTACAAGTATTGTGATGCTACAGTTTCAAAGCAAATGGTTCAATAAGGTCTGAAATGCATGGGTGAATCAGTAAGCAAATATTCAGGAAACTGGTAAAGACAACATATATAAGAATGGAAACAAGTCTGCCAACATGTATTCAACAAATGCAAGTTCATATTCAAATTAGTGCAACTCAAACTGGTTAATATACATGCACATGAGGATACACAAGCATCAACAAGCAATTATATGGATGGTGCTACAAATATGTTTTTAGACACAACAATGAGGTAGTAGCTCAATGAATGTTCTCATGAATAATGGCAAGTAATCGAGCTAGGTACAGCAGCTAAAAATGCAACAGTGCAAGGAACAATGCATACATATGTGCACAAATCAAGCATTCAGGTTCAATGACAAGATCAACACAGGTGGAGGGTGTAGCAAGCATGTGAATGTAATGCAAGTGCAAGTGTACAATGGTGCAACTGGAATTGGTGCAACAGCCCATGTTTGGCATGCATACAAATGTTGACAATTGTACACATACACAAGGATAAGTGATGCTACAAATCAGGGCAACAAATGAATTTCCAGAAATCGGTTTCAAGACAAAAGTTTTATTTCCAGTTTTGGGAAAGACATAAATGATTTTCAGAATTGTTTTAGTTCAATCAGAGAATCAATTCACTTCTTTCCTATTTTACAAAGGATCAAACTTATTGTTGGAAAACTTTTTTCTAAGAAAATTTTCATATCCAGATATCCAGCATGTTTTTAATACTATGGAAATCGGTTCAAATCAGACAAGCATTTCAAGAAACAATTTATATCATTTCCAGTTTTTTTTAAAAGTAGTATGGATATTAAATCGAACAGAGCAACAATTGATTTTTCAATAAAAATCACCTTTTGGATTTCAGGAATATATTAAATTGGTTCCAAGAAATCAACATTCATATATGGACAAAGGGAAAATTGAAAATTGGTTTCCAGAAATTAACAAAACAGTTTTGGCAAGTACCAAGGGCAAATGAATTCAAGCATAGCAACAATGTAATTCCAGAAATTCAGTCCGACATGCTGGACAAGATTTTGTTTTCTATTTCCAGAAATGATTAATTCAAAAAGGGAAAAATCTGCTTTTTTAAAAGGCCACAATCAAGTCTAGAATGTTATCAAATTCATCGAGATATTCAAGGCAACATACTTCAACAATCACGCAAGTCATTCAATCGAAGAAACAAAAGAGGAAATCATGCAAGGAATTTCCAAAGGCAGCAAATCAATTCGACAGTGGTTCACAAATTCAAAAAGGAAGCAAAAGGGGAAACACGCAAGTTAGGACAAGCCAATTTGAATGAAATCAGAGTAATAGGGTTTCTATTTTACCCCATAAACAGCACCACTTCATCACTGGCAAGTGTGAATCGA
Source organism: Allium sativum (assembly GCA_030737875.1). Taxonomy (NCBI): domain Eukaryota; kingdom Viridiplantae; phylum Streptophyta; class Magnoliopsida; order Asparagales; family Amaryllidaceae; genus Allium; species Allium sativum. The sequence continues at coordinate 650,201,071 of CM060915.1, forward strand.
AATCATACATCAAAAATTCAGAGCAATCGATTTAAATCAGAGAACTTACAAAGGGTTTCGATTGATATCTCAAGCCAAAGCAACCGAAGAACATAACCATCATTGCATTCGATTCTACAGAGGAATTCCAGAGACAAAATCATCAATTGCAATTTGATTTGGAAGATCTCAGAAACCCTAGGAAGCGGCCGCCATTTTTAATTTCCAGAGCAAAAAAGAAAAGGATCGGGACACAAATGAAAAGGGTGCAACGCAAACTTAGTGGGCCGGCCAAGTGAACCCAACATAGTTTTAAAAGGGGATGACCCCTTATATTTAAACACCTAGGGTTTTCTTTGTTTATTTATTTTTGTTTTTGTTTTTGATTTTATTCTGTAAACAATTCTAAACAGTTTTTTTAGAAGTCTGTAAAATTATAGAGTTCCAGTCAGGGTGTTGACTGGCAGTCCACTAGAGTCTGTAAATTCTAGCGTTATGAGTTACAGGGTTTGTAATTTGGGAAATCTGATTGAGGGGATATCAGTCAGTCTAGGGTTTTGATCGTAGGGTTAGGACAGGAGCAGGCGCTGCGAGTGTACATGGTCTTGTATGCGGGATCTGTTTATAACACCTAGTAGAAACCTTAGGAATGCAGCAGTAGGCAGGGTTTTGCCGAAGCTGGGTATATCTGTGTGTGATTTATTTTCTGCACTTTTATTTCTGCTGCATTCTGTGATCTGTTTATTATTTTAAAATCCTGTCAGTTTTTCAATTCAGTTTAAAAACTGTGATAAACCCTATTCACCCCCTCTAGGTTTAATCTAGATCCAACATCTACATCTCACGTAGTGGTTTAAAACTATCCAACATAATGATTTTGTATTTTATTTTTCTTCAAGCTTCATTTTACTACTAATCTTCAGTGTCACACAGTCTCTCATTTGTGTTTAAGAAATTTCTATTGATATCGCTAATCAAGCATATTGACCAAAACTTTTAAGACACTCATCGGACCGTTCATCACATAAAATGATTCCCAATTTAATTTCACTCAAGGGTTGTTTTTATTATTACTCATCATCAACAATCCCAGTTTTTTCCAAAATGAACAGCCTACATTCTAAAATTTTAGTTTAATCATCGGGTTACAAGGTAATCGAGTCATCAATGTAACACCCCGAATTTTTGAATAATCAGATTAACTAAATTTAAGAATACTTAATTCCAAATGTGGGAATTAAGCGAAACGGGTCGCGCCATTGCGTTCATCTCGGAATTCTGCTTGAGATAGAGTCCGAGTTTGCGTAAAACGGATACCGAATTAAGAAGATATGAACGAACGAAGTTAGGCAGAAAAACCAGAAAATGGGCCAGAATGCACTGGCGCACTTGGGAAGTGCGCCAGAACAAAATTGCACTAGCGCGATTGGGAAGTGCGTCCATGCAACATTGCACTGGCGCACTTGGCAGGTGCGCCCAGGCCGAGGTAAAAATCTGCATATGTAACAACCCGAAAATCTGAGCCAATTTAAAATTTTTATTTTGGCAATTTCAGTGAATTTTGAATATTTAAAATGATTATTTTAAACAATATCGACGAGGAATTTATTTTGAATAGAGTTAGAATGTATATAGTTATATAGCTCGACGTTAGAATATAAATAATTATTTTAATTATAAAAGAATTGAAAATGGCGCGGTAGTTCGATAATTTGATTTCAAAATTCAAATGAATGTACCGGGTTCAAAATAAACCGGATTTTAGCGAAACCTAAAATAATGGAATCTATTTGAGAATATCTTTCCAACGAATCCGAAAAATTGAAATTTCATAGTGGGAATCAAAAGATATGTCCAGTTGAAATTTCAGAATAGTCGCTATGGAATTTCGGCCTTTAAAAATAGCAATTTTGCAAACGACCTCGGATTTCGACGATACCACTTTTGTTGGATCCGTGATGTCAATTTATTGCTATATTTCAAAATTTTAATTTTTGAATCAATATGTGGGCGTGGCAAAGGAAAACGCGTTTGACCAGTTTCAGTAGATTTTAATCGACTGGAAAATGGCCATTTTTCAAACGGTCTCAGAATTTGATGTAATTAGTTTTGTTAGGACCGTATCGTGAATACGAAGCTAAAAAATACTTTTTCGGGAATGTTTAGAGACTGTATGTGGCCTCAGTAATTTGAAATGTGCATTTAAATTGAATATATAAAGATTTATATTTTAAATTCAACGAAAACTGATCGTAACGGTCGAATTGGCTTACGAAACATATCCCATTGTGTTCAGAATGGGGGTAATTAGCTAGGGATGACAGTCGGTGGGTTTTGTTTCGAGTTTGAAATCGAAAGTTGCTTTTTGGAGATAAATAAAATAATTAAATTATATACACCTCACCCCTGCCTCAATCCAGGCGCCGCCCTCTGCCTCGAAACCGCTGAGCCCTAGAACGCGCCGCCCTCTGCCTCGATCCAGGCGCCGCCGACGCTCGCTTACCCCCTCCTCCTCCGCTACCCCTCCCTCCGCCTCCTGCCGCCGACGCACGCTTTCCCCCTTCTGCTCCCCCTTCCCCTCGCTTTCTCCCCCCTCCAACCCCTCGCGCCTTTCCTCCTCTGACGAAACCGCCGTTCCCCTTAACCCACCACCGCGAGCTAGAGCACCCCGGCGCAGTGAAATCCCCCTCCCCACTTAACCACCTGTAAGTTTTATTTATTTTCTCCTTATTAATTTAATGTTTTAGTATATGACGACGATGATTTTCAGTTTTGATTATAGAAAAAGTTAGGATTTTTATAGTTAGAAAGTTTAGATTTTTAGATAAACAAAATTAGATTTTTATAAAAGTGAAAATGATATTTTTATATAGTGAAAGATCGAATTTTTGTATAGAAGAAGGAGTTTTAAAAATATAATCTTTATTGGATAAAGAGAGATATAAAAATATAATTTTTATATGGAGAATAGCGTGATAAAAATATGATCTTTTATCTAAGAAGTGAAACAAGAAGTGATTTTTGAAATGAAAGAGAAGTGGTTTTTGAAATGAAGAAGATGTAATTTTGATATAATCAAAGGCGTGATTTTTCTTTATAGAAAGGCTATTTTTAATTTATAAAAAGATATGATTTTTATTTAATTAGAGTAATAGAAATATGATTTTTATATTTTAGAAAGAATAAAAATTCGATTTTTAATTTATAGAAGGTATAAAGGTATGATTTTTATACAATGTAGATAATAAAAATATAATTTTTATATGATGTGAAGATTAAAAATATAATTTTTATATGTTGAGAAGATTAAAAATATGTGAAGTGAAATAAAAATCTGAACTTTATTTTTATCATGAAGTAGAGAGAATATAAAAATGTGATTTTTATATATGTAGTGAACACGGGCAACGAAAGTGACAAAAGGCGAGAACGTCGAAGACTTCTACATAAGAAGAGTCGTGTTATTGGATTAGCTAGTCGGTGGGAACTCCTCACTTTAAATTTCCTTTTCTAGTTAAAAATATATACTAGGATGCAGACGGTGCTTAGCAGCACTCGACACCCGTCATCCACAGACCATGGATGGCTTGTATGTTTGATTGCTTGTTGTGGTGAAAATTGATTGTGTAATGTGAAATGAAATAAAATATTTATACAGTTAAAAATATTTTATCATTAAAAATATAATTCTTAACGGGTATGTGAATAAATAAAAATCTGTGTTTGTTGATTTGAAACCCCACACGGGTATTGGGATGATATTTGGCATACACTAATCCCAATTATTTCATTGTATGTCGATCGATTGGTCGACAGACTGTGTGAGCGTTAACTATTTATATTTGATGCTTATGCAGTTGTGTGGTGCACTTTGGATGATGGTTGATTATTTATCGTTGCTATTATATACATGTGTTGTATGGAACCATATAATTAACATTATATAGTAATTGATTGGGCCTCATTCCAATTGGGAAAATAAAGAATAGAATAAAATAAAGATTCATGTGTTGAATAGAATATATAGTCATGTGTTGACGATAATCATGTGTTGAAAGAAATATTTTAACAATAAAATTTACATCTTTATCATATTTAAAGTTAGAAACTAACTGGAAAATAGATAAGATGAGTGGTTTCCTGGGTATTGATCTGATATTGGTTTCGGCCTTTGGCGTTAATGCTTAGGGAATCATTCTCTTACTACTTTACGGTTGGAGCCTGATTTAAAAATCAAACGATAGATACCATAATTTTATAAAATATATTAAATAACAAAAGTAGTCATGTGTTGACAGTGCTCATGTGTTGAAAGAAATATATATATATTCATGTGTTGAATAGAATAAATATTCACTTGTTGAATAGAATAACGAATTTATCGAAATATATAAAGCCGTGTTGATTAGAGATGCGCCATTTTGACGTGAGCGATATTTATATCGATTATATTCATTTTTAAAATAATTATAGAAAAAGAAGTGATTTTAAAATATAACATTTTGAAAATATTATCATTTGTATATCGATGATGTGGAATATTCAATTTCGATTCGAAATTGAATATGAAGTTGAAATCGTTTCGAAAACGAATTTAAAACGATTTATAAAATACGTTTTGAAAGGAAATCGACGAAATATATATAATATATATATATTATATATATATTATATATATATAATGACCTGAATAGAACGCGCCGCGCTGCGGTAGTTCGTGAATTTCGACCATTGGCTTCGAATGGACATTACGGGAGATCCGACCGTCGGATTCTCCTGAAACCGGAACCGTTGGGTTTGTATCGAAAATAGATTTCCAATGAATATTAGAAATTTGAAATCTAATGGTTGGATTTGGAATTATGTCCAAATCAAATTTGGAAAAGGTCGCTGTAGGTGCAGTTCGATGGCCATTGGTGGAAATCGACTGTACGGGCCTTGATAAAATTATTAAAAATATCAATAATTTGTGTAAAATCATAAGAAATGATTTGTGAAGAACTAGGATGAAAAATTCCACATTTGAAAGGATAAAAATAGATTTTTATCGAAATGAACTAATTTTGAATTAGGATTAAAATCAATTTATTTTTGAAATAAATAAATTGAATTTGAAGTGGTTTTTAAAAAAAATCAGAATTCCAATACGTGAATTGGGAAGGATTTGAATCGAAAATGTCTTTGGAATATTTCGATGTTGTATTTCGTGATTATACAGATATTGTTATGGGAATTTGAAAGATATATTTATATCGTTATTTCCAATACGATATTTGTTGGTCGTAGAATTTGATATTGAATATAAGCCGATATATTTTATACTCAGAGCCTTGTATTTAATATCAAATGTGATTTGGGTTTGTCGTGAATGGTGTCTTCATTAACACTGTTCTTAAGCCCAAGAGAGAAAAAGATTAAATCTTTCTATTTAGATTTAATGAAGTGTATCAATTAAATAATATTTAATTGGAATTGAATTTGAATTGGTTTTTGGGTTTATCGTGAGCGGTATTTTGAACAACACCTGTTCTTTAACCGATTAACAATAGAGTGTGATTTTGGGTTTATCGTGAATCGTGTTTTAAATGACATTGGTTCTTTAACCCAGTTAAAGGCAGGAAATTGATTTTTTGGAAAGATTAAAACTAAGTGGAGTTTTAATGAATCTTAATTAGATTGAAATGTGAATTGATAATTTAAATTATCAAATCTGAAAAGTGATCGAGAATGGAGTGTCACCAGTTTTGCTCCAGAGCGATAGTTAAATCTTTAATTAGATTGGAACGTGAAATAGTAATTAATTTTACTGATAACACCGTGGTGTTAGATATGGAGTATTACCAGTTTTGCTCCAGGGGATGGATAGGTTGGGATTGGGAAATAAAATAAATAATTACTTCGTTGTGGTTCGCTAATCCCGACTAGTTTGGAAAACCATGACATGGTTTGAAATGATATCCAAGGGAAGATTAAAGAATAAATTTAGAAGAATTTATCTTTGATAAAATTAAAGGGAACCTTTCCCTAAGAGTGTGAAAATTGGAATAAAAGAATATTCTAAATTGGGATGAGGCGTATGTTGTGTTTGTGTAACACGTGTTTATTATATACGCGGGTTATTTGGAAAGGCCAGGTTTATACCCATTCTGAATAAATGATTCGGCGATAAGTCGAAGATGAAGACGATGGTTGAAGACCGGAGGTCTTCACGTCGTTTGGGTGATTACTGATGATCTTGATTGGGCCGTACACCCAAGAGGAGGGAATCAGTTAGTGATCGTCCAGACGTACTTGGAGATCGATGGATATGCGGGGTACTAGGTGCCTCCGGTTTCGTTCAGACCCAGAACGGACTTGTAAATGGACTATGTGTCTGACATTGGATTTTAGTCTGTGTGATTGATTTCTATTAAATATATATTTGTTTGGCGGCAGAGAATTTATTCTCTTTCTTAACGCCCTTCTCTGAGACGTACGAGCTCAGGGGTTATATATTGATGGATATCAAACGCATAGAGTGAATTGCCTGTGTGGCATGCCTAAGTGGCAAATGATCAAGGCTTCTGTTGAAAAGCAAAGTCTTGTGGTTGATGATCAAAGCACCGCCTGTGTGGCATAGCTTTGTGTAGTGTTGATTCACGAGCCTCACACCCTGGTGTGAACCAAAAACGGGAGAGGACCTCAGGGAGGACATGCGTTTCTTTCTAGTTAGAAGTGGCATCAGTGGTTTTACACGCCTTGACGAGTTTGACTTATTTGGTTGTTGCTGTTGCGAGGCGCCTCAGATATATCAGTGACTATGTGAAGCCGATGGAGTCATTCGTTGGCTCATTTATGCCCCAAAGGGCGGGGAAACGTAGTGTTCAGGATTTAAGTTTAATCCACATCGGTGGACCGGCCCTGTCGCTCCAAGGGGAAGTTGCGGCTGTTCCTGAGGCTCGGGCTAGACAGTCTCGAATCGGTGAGGACTATCTTTTGCCTCGGTTCACAGGTGGAAATCCAACTTCCAATACGTGACTTTGCGGTTTTATTTATAGAGCCTAGTATGGCGATACAGTGGGATGGGGCGCTTATGTCGTCTATGATTGATACTTATGATTTGAACTTGTTTTATACACTATACACTTATAGTAATAATAAATGATGTGTTTTAAACGTATCAAGCATTCTTGGCTATTATAAGGTAAAAACCCTATCCTCCGGCTTGCGTTGCATTGTGTGATGGGACCTGGGTCTTATAAAAGCTTCATTTTTCTTTATTTAGCATTGCGCTGTTTGTTTTATGCACTGGTATTCTTGGGAAGAAACCTATTTCGTGTTATACGGCGTGGTTCCTTGATTTACCTAACTTTAAAATAAAGATTCACAACTATTTTAGTTCTCACACGAGTCTGATGACTGACCTGGAGTTTATTATTTTAACCTAAACTCTGGGTGCCCCTATTTTCCACATGGGCAGCTAGTAGTTTTGGTTTTGCAGATTTATATTCACAGGATCCTGGTTTACAGCTGGAATGATACCCGGAAAGCTTTGTATCCGTATATCTCCTTCAGTTGTGTATTGTATTATTTCCCGCTGCTATGTAATGTATTGTAATCTCTGATATTTTATAATGTGTAATATTCATTTATACTCTGTATATTCTTGTATTCTGATGGAATTGTTGTAATATACAATGAAATGTTCTTCCGTCTACGTTCTGTTGTGGCTTGTTCTTAACACAATCCGGGATTTCCCGTAAGGGGGATTTCGGGTCGTCTCAGCATAGATTTCTGAGGCTCTAATTCGAACGGTGAGTCAGTGTTGAGTCATTTCTGACTAGTTAATGAGTCATTAGGGTTTCTGGATAGTTCTAATCTGGACTGAATGGTTGCGGTTAACTCTAGGGTCATCCGACGGCTATAATTAAATTGAAATTCTATATAAACATGTGTAGACTCAAACTGTAGAATCAAATTAAAATTAGATCAGTGGCCGTCATGTTGTCACTCCGAACCCTAGAGTAGCCGCCACCAATTAGAAGCAAATTAAAGACAACAATTCAAATTAAATCAAGCCTAAAACTACAACAACGAAATTGTCTACAACAAGGGAACGCTAATCAACTACATAATTCAGATCCCAGAACTCAAGACCCCTTATTCGGTGAGTTCTAGTCACTTTTAGGTTTAAATAAATAAAAGTGAATCGTGGTAGACTATGATTTGGGTATGTGTTGTTTGTAGTTATGCAAGTTTATTGTTGTTATGGATCATGAAATTATGCAAGTTTATTGTTATTGTTGATCATGAAATTATGTAATTTATTGTGTGATGAATTCATGAATTTATGCAAGTTGTTATCATAAATCTATGCAAATTGTTATGAGATCATGCAAGTCACCTATACAAGTTATTATTCATGAACTTATGCAAGTTATCATTCATGAAACTATGCAAGTTGTTGTGTTATGCAAGTTGTTAAACATGTTGTAAATCATGAATCTATGTGAGTTGTTAATTATGTTGTTAATTCATGAACCTATGCAAGTCACCTATGCTAGTTGTTATGTTTTGAATCATGAACCTATGTTAGTGTTAATTATGTTGTTAATTCATGAACCTATGCAAGTTGTTATGTTGCAAAATCATGAATCTATGCAAGTTATTAATTATGTGGTGAATCATAATTATATGTGAAGTTATCATGTCGTTTTCCCTAATTGTCATGCTTATGCCAAAATTGTATGGAAAACGACCACTTTGTCTTTCCCTTTACTTTATTGTTATGGCGAGACTACTTTGTAGCCTCGATGACGCCAAAACCGCAAACGGTTACGCTAGTTAAGAAACGGGGAAAGGGGAATTTGTAATAGGCATAATTTACATAGTGATTATGTAAATTGGACACATGGTTTTAGTAGGGAAACATATAAATAATTACCTATTATGACATGGGTAAAATTGGGTAAAAATGGTATAATTTGAATATGACCATTTATGGATAGGAAATACAAATTGTTAATAAGATAGGTATTGACACCTATAAAAAGGAAAAGATTAATTAATTAACTTAATTAATCAAAAGAGGAATGTTTAAGCAATTAAAGTCTGAAGATTTAATATTAAAATTTGGCATAAATGCCTTGAATGGCATAAAATAAATTTGTGGTGATAATTGGTATAATTTTACATACCATAAATTGATGGACATAATTGAGTCAATTATGGCCACAGTTAAATTTGGAATTAATTGATAATTTGAATAGGGAAATTAATTCAAATAGGGGGAATAATTAATTCTGTGTAATTAATCGTATAAGACACGAGTTTAGGCTCTTTTGTGGTGTAAGACTGCCCGGACCCGCCCGGTAAATCCAGCTGCCACAAATGCTAGTCTAATATGGGAGGTCTTAGGCATAAATTAAATGCGTGACAGTTGTAAAGACACGAGGTTAGGCTCTTTTGTGGTGTAAGACTGCCCGGACCCGCCCGGCAAATCCAGCTACCACAAATACCAGTCTAATGTGAAAGGTATTTATAAGGTTACGGTCTTAATGAATTAAGAAACACTTAACCAGATAAACATGTATTGGGACATGAGGGGTTAAAAGGGTGCCTTGGGTGGCATGTGAAATTAAGTGGGTGCCTTGGGTGGCATGTGAAATACGATTAGGTGTCACAATAGTTAATTAATGCTGATTAAAGACTACTTAACCTAACTTAATACATATGGACTGTATGATGATAGACATAAGTTAGGGTTAAGTAAAACGAATTGGATTGTGGGTGGGTTAAGTACAACTGATGGGTAGGTGGGAAATATTAATATATATATATATATATAGGCCCACAAACTTAACCATTAAATAAATAGGATTAAATCAGTTGGAGGGTAAAGTACAACTGAAGGGTAGGTGGGTAATATTAATATATATAGGCCCACAAACTTAACCGGATAAGAAGGGTTATGTAATTAAAGACACCTAATGGTATACATAACCGGGGCAAAATAGTAATGTTATGTATTAAAGACACCCTTAGGGATACGCATAACTAATGGGAATAGATAGAGTTATGTATTAAAGACACCTATAGGTACGCATAACCGATAGGTAGAATAGGGGTTATGTATTAAAGACACCTATAGGTACGCATAACTGATTGAGGGCTATGTAATTAAAGACACCTTAGGGTATACATAGTCAGTAGAAAACCTAGTGGGGATACAAGACATAGGGGAGAGCTTGTATCATGTTGTGTGGGACCCATTTCAGTCAGTAACCCGGAGAGGTATTAAAGTAAAGGACTCTGTACTAGGCGGAGAAGGGGCACGCTTACTGATTGATTGTAAGAGATCCAAAACGAGAAGGATGGTGTGGGCGGCGCAAACCGACAGGGGACATGTGCGTGCATGAGCCGGGCAGAGGGGGACAAGACGACCGTGACACCAGTAGTTATAACTGTGCGCACCTTGGGTTGCCACTTTAGGCAAGTGATACCCCCTAGTTGGGGGACCAGCATAGGGTATCTACAGAGAAGGGAGCCGATCGATTAGGGTAGTGGTTAGGGTATACCCGGACGTATGCCCTAAGTCTACCAATTTATAGTAGGAGGGTAGTGGGTACGACTAGTTGAGATAGGAGCAGGCGGCACCTATGACAGCAGCTAGGAATACACGAAACTACCACCATAGTTATCATTAGCGGAAGGGATCATCCCATCTTGATTTGACTAGTAATAGTGCAGAGTAGTTTGCAGTGAAGTATACATCTTACCTTATTTGTCCTGTCATACCTGCCATCTGTACCGTGATCCTCTTATCCACTTTGTATGCCTGTCATGTTTACCTTTATTTATTTACTGGCTAAAAGTTACTGGACTCACCAGATGTATGTCTGACCTAGTTTGTTTCGCCTCTTTTCTTCCGTTTCCCCCCAGGTTCTCAAGGAGGAAACACCCAGGTTTAGTCAGGATTTGGATATCATCTTCTAGGAGCTACTTCTGAAGTATGGCTCGAGTCTCTGTCTCTTATATGGCTTGCTCTTTAATATGGGGAATGATGTTTTCTTTTAAATACCTATGTACTTTGATAATATAAGACATAAGTGTTTTGTTGTAATGGTTTTATGACTCATGGTATTATGTAACAAAATATTTTGGTGATTTAATAAAGTTATTTATTTTCCGCTGCAAATTTTTTATATATGTCTTGTGATATTCTGTGTCTGTTTACCAAAAACGCTTCACTAAAGTTAAGGCATTCCCTTTATGAGTGACCTTAATGGAGGTGGGGTGTTACACTTGGTATTAGAGCTGAAGGTTACCAGATTAGATAAAAGTTTTTGAAAACTATTTTCAAAATGGTTTTAAAAGAAAGTATTTTCAAAAAGGAAAGCCTGTTTTGAAAAACATTCCCCAAGAGCCATATATCTTTCTTTCAGTTCCTTGTATTGAATCTTTCCTTTTTCGTTTCAGCATGTCTGGAGCATCTGAGATATCAGAGGGTGTTCATGTACCCGGTTGGTTTCGTCAATATCTCGAGGCTAGGGCCGCTACCATGGGTCCGGCCAACGTTCCTCCTCCCTGCCCCCCCCCCCACGCTCCAGTCATTCCTCCGCGTGGAGATACTTTCTCCAAGATATGTAAGGACTTTCGTTCGTTGGGTGGAAAATCTTTTAGTGGGACTAAAACGTTTATTGAAGCTAGAAATTGGTTGAAGGAAGTGGAGGATCTGTTTGGCATTTTCAACTTGGACGACTGTAAGAAGGTCCAATTGGCTGCTTGGTTGATAAAAGACGAAGCTTTGTTTTGGTGGGAGGTCACTAATGGAGAGAGTCTAGTTGATACATGGACGGATTTCAGGCGTAGGTTTGAGGCGAAATTTCTCTCACGAGCGGAAGAAAATCTATACATGGAAAGGTTCTTGGCATTGAAGCGGGGGGATCTGTCAGTAAAGGAGTACGTCAACAAGTTCAATCAGTTGGTGAGTTTCGTCTTAGACTTGGTGAACACACCTGAGAAGAAGGCTCTGAGATTTGTTAAAGGCTTGAATGAGCCGCAACATGGATTGGCTATGACCCACGTTCCCATGGGGGCCACTTTTGAAAAGCTAGTGGATATGGCCCTAATTTATGAAGAGGACAAAGAAGCAAAGAAAGAGGAAAAAGTTGAAGGGACATTGAAAAATGAGAAGGCAGGACCCAAGAAAGGACAGCAACAACAGAAGAAAGGCAAGAAGGATGACAAGGGAAAGGATAAGAGGAAATGCCACTATTGTGGGAAAGAAGGTCACCTAGTCAAAGAATGTAAAAGGAGGAAGTTCAATTGCTTTAAATGCGGAGAGGTCGGACACTTCTCCAAGGAATGCCCGAAGGCGTAGGGATCGAAAGGGACTTCTGGAGGGCAGGCGAATGCCCTCGTGGCAGATGGATAGGATAGAGATAGGAAAAAATTTATGTAAAAGGTTTAATTTCCTTATGAAGTTAAGACTCTTTTAGATTCTGGAATTTTGATTTTGTAATTGAGATTCTGCACTTTAATACTAGTCTTGTTTCTGATCCCGTAGTTGTTTCAAACCTCTTTGGTGGTTCGGCTCATTTATTGGTGATTTGTAAGGGGTTGAAATTATCTTTGTTAGGCGTCAAAAATTTGAATGTGACATTTGTGTGCTCAAGTTTATGAGCTATGGGTTGGGTCTAAATGGACCAGCTTTCTATGTAGAGGGTCGTTCTAGATTTTGAGAGGAGGGTCGTTAAGTTTCTAACTTGTCATGGGAGGACCTCAAAGTTTCTTGTGACCCTCAAGGGTGTTTTATGCTTAGCTTTCTGAGAATCATTCTGTAATCTGATCTGTACCAGTAGTCTGTAAGTATCTGGATATTTCTGAAGGATACGGGTTTCTACTCGAAGCATGAAGTAGATCTCCAGTTTTGACATTGTTTAATGGGGGTAATTCTTTGGGTGTCAGTCTAATGTTGATTTCGGTCTTCGGGGCTGAGACTTAGGGAATTATTCTCTTAACCGATGTCAAATAGGAACAGAGCTTTTGCTTTAGTTATATCACTTGTTTATATCCCATCAACCGAATCTTCGACCTTTAGATAGGAAATCCATGGATGTAAACATGTGCTTGGGACATGTTATGTTTGATGGTTGCAAGTAGATGCAAGTGTTTGCTAATGGTTGCTCGTGGATGCATTTACACACACATTAGGCACTATATCGGCTCAAAACACTTTCATATTGCATATAAACGTGTGTGGATATTTAGGTTAATGGATGAACAATGGTTGTGTTATCATATGGATGCTGCATTTTGATGAAAGGTTGAGCACACATGTAGAAATAATATGTATCGATAGGATTCTTTCGCATACATAATGGACGCATGGCACTATCATGGTTTGCATTAAGGAGGTCAACTGAATCAGTAGACCGCCTGATTTTGCATTAGATAAGGAACATATACACACTTTTTGCATATGTTCATACAACATTAGAAGTTTTCTAAGGACAATGGATGCTTGTGGATGATGGTTGAGTAGATGGGTGATTGGATGGTAGGACACGTTCTTTTTAACTTGAAGATTTCGGGGACGAAATCCTTTAAGTAGGGGAGAATGTAATACCCCGAATTTTTGAATAATCAGATTAACTAAATTTAAGAATACTTAATTTCAAATGTGGGAATTAAAGGAAACGGGTCGCGCCATTGCGTTCGTCTCGGAATTCTGCTTGAGATGGAGTCCGAGTTTGCATAAAACGGATATTGTATGAAGAAGATATAGACGAACGAAGTTAGGCAGAAAAACCAGAAAACGGGCCAGAATGCACTGGCGCACTTGGGAAGTGAGCCAGAACAAAATTGCACTGGCGCACTTAGGAAGTGTGCCCATGCAATATTGCACTAGCACACTTGGCAGGTGCACCCAGGACGAGGTAAAAATCTGCATAGATTTCTGAGGCTCTGATTCGAACGGTGAGTCAGTGCTGAGTCATTTCTGACTAGTTAATGAGTCATTAGGGTTTCTGGATAGTTCTAATCTGGACTGAATGGTTGCGGTTAACTCTAGGGTCATCCGACGGCTATAATTAAATTGAAATTCTATATAAACATTTGTAGACTCAAACCCTAGAATCAAATTAAAATTAGATCAGTGGCCGTCATGTTGTCACTCCAAACCCTAGAGTAGCCGCCACCAATTTGAAGCAAATTAAAGACAACAATTCAAATCAAATCAAGCCTAAAACTACAACAACGAAATTGTCTACAACAAGGGAATGCTAATCAGCTACATAATTCAGATCCCAGAACTCAAGACCCCTTATTCGGTGAGTTCTAGTCACTTTAGGTTTAAAAGAATCGTGGTAGACTATGATTTGGGTATGTGTTGTTTGTAGTTATGCAAGTTTATTGTTGTTATGGATCATGAAATTATGCAAGTTTATTGTTATACTTGATCATGAAATTATGTAAGTTATTGTGTGATGAATTCATGAATTTATGCAAGTTGTTATCATAAATCTATGCAAATTGTTATGAGATCATGCAAGTCACCTATACAAGTTATTATTCATGAACTTATGCAAGTTATCATTCATGAAACTATGCAAGTTGTTAAACATGTTGTAAATCATGAATCTATGTGAGTTGTTAATAATGTTGTTAATTCATGAACCTATGCAAGTCACCTATGCTAGTTGTTATGTTGTGAATCATGAACCTATGTTAGTGTTAATTATGTTGTTAATTCATGAACCTATGCAAGTTGTTATGTTACAAAATCATGAATCTATGCAAGTTATTAATTATGTGGTGAATCATAATTATATGTGAAGTTATCATGTTTTTTTCCCTAATTGTCATGCTTATGCCAAAATTGTACTAAAAATGATCACCTTGTCATTCCTTTTACTTTATTGTTATGGCGAGACTACTTTATAACCTCGATGACGCCAAAAACGCAAACGGTTACGCTAGTTAAGAAACGGGGAAAAGGGGAATTTGTAATAGGCATAATTTACATAGTGATTATGTAAATTGGACACATGGTTTTAGTAGGGAAATATATAAATAATTACCTATTATGACATGGGTAAAATTGGGTAAAAATGGTATAATTTGAATATGACCATTTATGGATAGGAAATTCAAATTATTAATAAGATAGGTATTGACACATATAAAAAGGAAAGGATTAATTAATTAACTTAATTAATCAAAAGAGGAATGTTTAAGCAATTAAAGTCTGAAGATTTAATATTGAGATTTTGCATAAATGCCTTAAATGGCATAAAATAAATTTGTGGTGATAATTGGTATAATTTTACATACCATAAATTGATGGACATAATTAAGTCAATTATTGCCACAGTTAAATTTGGAATTAATTGATAATTTGAATAGGGAAATTAATTCAAATTGGGGGAATAATTAATTCTATGTAATTAATCTTCTAAGACACGAGGTTAGGCTCTTTTGTGGTGTAAGACTGCCCGGACCCGCCCGACAAATCCAGCTGCCACAAATGCCAGTCTAATGTGGGAGGTCTTAGACATAAATTAAATGCGTGACAGTTGTAAAGACACGAGGTTAGGCTCTTTTGTGGTGTAAGACTGCCCGGACCCGCCCGACAAATCCAGCTGCCACAAATTCCAGTCTAATGTGAGAGTTCTTTATAAGGTTACGGTCTTAATGAATTAAGAAACACTTAACCAGATAAACATGTAGTGGGACATGAGGGGTTAAGTGGGTGCCTTGAGTGGCATGTGAAATTAAGTGGGTGCCTTGGGTGGCATGTGAAATACGATTAGGTGTCACAATAGTTAATTAATGCTGATTAAAGACTACTTAACCTAACTTAATACATATGGACTGTATGATGATAGACGTAAGTTAGGGTTAAGTAAAACGAATTGGATTGTGGGTGGGTTAAGTACAACTGATGGGTAGGTCGGAAATATTAATATATATATATATATATAGGCCCACAAACTTAACCATTAAATAAATAGGATTAAATCAGTGGGAGGGTTAAGTACAACTGAAGGGTAGGTTGGTAATATTAATACATATAGGCCCACAAACTTAACCGGATAAGAAGGGTTATGTAATTAAAGACACCTAATGGTATACATAACCGGGGCAAAATAGTAAAGTTATGTATTAAAGATACCCTTAGGGGTACGCATAACTAATGGGAATAGATAGAGTTATGTATTAAAGAAACCTATAGGTACGCATAACCGATAGGTAGAATAGGGGTTATGTATTAAAGACACCTATAGGTACGCATACCTGATTGAGGGCTATGTAATTAAAGACACCTTAGGGTATACATAGTTAGTAGAAAACCTAGTGGGGATACAAGACATAGGGGAGAGCTTGTATCATGTTGTGTGGGACCCATTTCAGTCAGTAACCCGGAGGGGTATCAAAATAAAGAACTCCGTACTAGGCGGAGAAGGGGCACGCTTACTAATTGATTGTAAGAGATCCAAAACAAGATGGATGGTGTGGGCGGCGCAAACCGACCAGGGACAAGTGCGTGCATGAGCCGAGCAGAGGGGGACAAGACGACCATGACCCCAGTAGGTATAACTGTGCACACCTTGGGTTGCCACTTTAGGGAAGTGATACCTCCTAGTTGTCGGACCAGCACAGGTTATCTACAGAGTAGGGAGCCGATCGATTAGGGTAGTGGTTAGGGTATACCCGGATGTATGCCCTAAGTCTACCAATTTATAGTAGGAGGGTAGTGGGTACGACTAGTTGAGATAGGAGCAGGCGGCACCTATGACAGCAGCTAGGAATACACGAAACTACCACCATTGTTATCATTAGCGGAAGGGAGCATCCAATCTTGATTTGACTAGTAATAGTGCAGAGTAGTTTGTAGTGAAGTATACATCTTACCTTATTTGTCATGTCATACCTGCCATATGTACCTTGATCCTCTTATCTATTTTGTATGCCTATCATGTTTACCTTTATTTATTTACTGGCTAAAAGTTACTGGACTCACCAGGCGTATGTCAGACCTAGTTTGTTTTGCCTCTTTTCTTCCGTTTCCCCCCCCCCAGGTTCTCAGGGAGGAAACACCCAGGTTTAGTCAGAATTTGGATATCATCTTCTAGGAGCTACTTCTGAAGTATGGCTCGAGTCTCTGTCTCTTATATGGCTTGCTCTTTAATATGGGGAATGATATTTTCTTTTAAATACCTATGTACTCTGATAATATAAGAAAGAAGTGTTTTGTTGTAATGGTTTTATGACTCATGGTATTATGTAACAAAATATTTTGGTGATTTAATAAAGTTATTTATTTTCCACTGCAAAATTTTTATATATGTCTTGTGATATTCTTTGTCTGTTTACCAAAAACGCTCCACTGAAGTTAAGGCATTCCCTTTGTGAGTGACCTTAATGGAGGTGGGGTGTTACAATCCAGTTTAATTTATTCTATGATATTCTGTCTTGTGATATTTTGTGATATTCTGTGTCTGTTTGCCAAAGCGATTCAATTGCTTCTGTTGCGCAACTCCAGTTTAATTTATATTTTAGCTCTAATACTCTTCGCTTAGGGTAATAATTACTTCTAAATTTTAGGTCCTAAAATACAATCAAATCCCATTACCTATCCCAGCCATCGATTCAAACATCAAGGATAAGGTTGAAATTTTCCCCGAAAATTATACTCAAAAGGTTCTAACTTGACAGATCAAGAGGATATAAAGATTCTCTCATCGAAAAGAGATATCAACAATGGAATGCTTATGGAATAAACCCTTAATTCCTAGGTGTATTCCACAAACACAAGGATCCCCACGACTCCTAGATAAGAAACTCAAGATAGAATGAAAAATTAGACACAATTGTTATCCTTCCATGTAGTAACACATGTAATATTCTGGTTTTGTTCTATTCCTAATGTACTTTGTTCTGAGCCTTCGCTCTGAAACCAACTGCACCGCCCCACCCCAAGATCCACACTAATAAAGAGCATTACTAGGTAATACTATCTATCAGAGCGGAGTATAGCGCTGATTGAGGGTAACCACTCGTATATTTGCATCAGCAAGACTTAAGTACGTTGATAAAATGATCTCTAGTTTTTTTCACGTGGCTTGACATACTTAACACTTACGTAATACAATTCCACGGTGGCTATGTGATCAGTTCAGAGCACAGTGCACATAATCATAGTCCACAGAATAGCTACACACAATTACAATCATAGAGTGCAACAAATACATGTGCTACAATATAAAGGAATACAACTCACTCAGTTTTACAGTAAGATACATCATAAGAATATGAAACTCACCTACATGAACTCGGATGAAATTGGCAACGAATAATATAACCCGAAAGATCCCGCTAACCCCAAGCTCTGCAACTGCACCTGGAACATCTCAGTCCGACCCGAGGAATACACACACGTGTCAGTCTAGTTTACAAATCAGTATAAGAATAAATAAGCACAAGATATACAAATCTTTACCCTAAGAGTTGTGAATACGATGACATAAAGGGGTTAATTGTTTTATATCACACATCATAACACAAGGGATAAATGTATTAGTCTCATGGACTTGTACTAGGCTAAGTATATCACCGTACTCGAGCCACAATGGAAACATAACACCACTATCATCTTATTATCAGGTCATCAAAAGCAAAGGGGATCCAATCATCATAGCATAAAGATAAGGACCTAATATCATCAAAACACCAGTATATGTGACCCTAAGATTGAAGTCATCAAAACAATGAATCACACAAAAATAATTCACGAGAATCACCAAAATCATTAGAAATCATAAGAAAAACCAATGCACTAGATTGTTGTAATCCAACCACCGGATTGGCATGCTGAAGTAATACATGCACATGCTAATACACCAGACCAGTACTAATAGTATAAGGTACCTTAATAGATGACCAAAAAGGCCATTATACACCAGAAAATGTCAAGAACACCAAATTGACCCAAAGGTCCACCGGATTGACCTGAAGGTCTAGTACGAGTAATAACACTGAAATGTTTCACTGACTTACAGATAGTAACCCGAATAGTAGCAATTGTGCATCCCATACCATACGTTCCTATTACTGGTTTACTAACTACTCATCAATTCCACACAGAAAACACTGGAATCATCAGAAACACCAAAACTACGAATCACTGAAACATCAATCCCTAGAGACATAAAAACATCAGAAAGCACCAAATCATCAAAACATCAAGTCAACTACTTCAATTAGATGATTCTATAATTAATCAATTAAATATACCATCGTGTCGCATACCACGCGATTTACTCAATTGTTTAACCAAAAATCCATTGTAACGACCCGCATTCTACATATCGGAGGATTGTAGAATATTTATTTTATTTTCATACGAAGTCGTATGGTCATGTAATTTTGGGGAACGACTATTGGGGTCATTTCCCATGTTCACGATTTTCGTTAATTTTTAAATGACCGTTTTACCCTTAGCGAATCTTGTTGCGCCTATAACTTTTGATTGGTGAGGAATTTTGACCTAAAACCACTTCCATTGAATTTGAATGATGGTTTACCTTTTCGTAGAGTGGTCACATTAATCAAACGGACTTGCGGTTTGGGAGATATGGCTGAAATAAGGTTTAGAAGGTAGAAAACAAATTAAATGGACCTAACAGGGTAATTAGCAGCTAGACCTATTGGGGATTTCGGGATTATGGTTATGTAAGGGCTGGAAGAGGTTAGAGAAACCCTTCTTTGTCATTTTTACAGCTGCCTCTTGCCTCTCTTCAACCCTAACAATGGTTTCCACCTTCTAAATGACCTCATAATCACATTCTAATCCAATATTAGCCAAACCTACATCAAATCAAGGCGGATTAGCATAGAAATCGAAATAGACTGCTGGAATACATTGGAATTCGAATCAAATTGGTTAGAGTTTCAGATTTGAGATTATTTTGTGGCGAAGATGAGTGATTAGTTGTTTTTACACTAATTACGGCTAACTAGGAGTGATTAGTGATAATTAGCGAAATTATAACTCAGAAACATATGGAAAAATGTGTAGAAATTCTAAAATATTATTTTATGCCTCTATTAGAAATTTGGGTTAATCTGGATTAAGTTTGTTAATCCTATTACTAGATATAGTTAAACATGATCAATGGGAAAACATGGGTTTTGGGTATGTTTGATCCATAATAACTTGTTAAATTGTTGTTTTGGTGTTTATGGTTGATTATGCATGTTGCTATTACTATTTGGTATGATTTGTGATTGCATAAAAAGGTTAGAATGGTCGAAAATGCCGTCGTATGACGTAAATAGCTCGCTGGAAATAGTTGTAAGAAGTTGGTCATACCCTGATATTGAAGGACAGCACGCGCCGACCCCACTCGTGCTCCCCTCTACAAGTCACGAACAGACACCGGGGTGCGAACCACGATCCAAAGCTTGAACCACGAACCACCTCCACGAGCTTAGCACTTGCATCACGAGCCGGATGGAATTCACGAACCGGTGAACCTCGAGCTGCTTGTACCACAAACGGAGACTCACGTACCGGAGTTTGGAGCATCACGAACCGATGGTCATGAGCAGGAGTCACGAGCCGATGTCAGGAGGGGGCGAACCGTGAGCAAATGCAAGGAGGACCACGAGCTGGTCTTCGAGCCTAGATAGCGAACGAACTGAATGGAAACAAAATCACGAACGGGAGGAGACTAAAACCCGAGATGCAAAGGTAGTCCAAATAGGAAGTTAGAACTCAGGATCCAGATGGAAACCAATGAGTTAACTTCATGAGTTGGACTTTGTTGCAGGACGTGTGCAAAGGGGTTATCGGTATCCGCAACCTTAGTTCACCACTGAAAGATGGATTATGGGCTCTAGACCAGTGCGGTAGGGTCAGCGTAATAATTGTACCGGGTTGGACTCCGTCAGGGCCCAATTGGTTTGTTGATCAAAGCAGTGGATATCGTATGCTTTACGCACTAAGTGAGAGATGTGAGGACGATTGCTATGTTTGATGTTTGCTGTAACAACCCGCATTTTACGTATCGGAAGATCGTAAAATATTTTTATTTTATTCCCTGAGAGTTGAATCATTCTCATCTTTTAATATGTTGGTTATGGGGATATGAGACATGTCCATAATTTTTACCGATTTTTGTGACGATTTTGCCCTTGTCAGTATTGTACAGGGCATAACTTTTGACTCAGGTCGAATCAGAGGGTGAGACCCGTGCCATTGGAAAGGAATTGATGATTGTCTTTCCGTAGAGTGGTCACATTAAAGATTTGGCTCAGCAGTTTGGGAGAAATCGCTGTTTTAAGGTTTTTCAGTTGGTTGTTCAGGTTTGGAGAGCCTAATGGGTTGAACTAGGGAGGCCCATTAGTGGGCTGGTGGAATCCTATAAATAGGGGGTGAGAGTGCAGGGAAAAGGATTACTTTCCCATTCTCTCATTTGGAGGCATTGATCTCCTTCCTCCTCTAACACCTCTCCACCATTAAAAATCCAAATCTAAGGAGGAAAATCATATATCTACACCATTGGAGGCTAACTCTACGACAATTGGAGCAAGGATTCATTGGATCAATATGTTTGGTGCGAGGTACTTGCTATCCAGATTCCTTTTTCATTGATTTTATATTGTTTCGGCAAATCGATGAGTGATTTACATCTCTCACATGAATGCAATAAAGTATATGAGTGTTTATGCATGTTTCTCAGCATATTCAAGTGTTTTACCATAGATTTACACCATTATATGTCTATTTTCATGTGCATCACCCTATGATGTAATTTAGCAAGTTTTACCCGTTAATTTCATGCCATTTCACATGTTTATCTTAGCTAGATCTCTCATTTTGATCATATGTTCAATTTACTGGTTTTAGGTGATATTTACATCATTTTTGTGGTAATCATCATATTCATGTTGTTTGCAATGTTATGACATGTTTATGATTGTGTTTGATGATTTTGGTTGAGTCGGTTTCGCCGGATTCATCGTTTGACGAAGTTTTGGTCGAAATCGGAGTAGAATTGGAGATGTGCAGGAAGTGGATCGGGTCAGCCATAAGTGGGTCGGGTCGGTCTGAAATCCTATCGCGGAGAACAAGGTGGATTAGGTCGGTCATTTTGGGGATCAGATCGGTCATCTTGGATTGGGTCGGGCTAGACTGGACCGGGTCAGTTGGTCGGATCGAAGTTTGTATTCGTGATGGTCTAACCGGGTCAGGTCGGGCTAGACTGGATCGGGTTGGTTGGTTGTTATACCAATTGGATTGGCTATCAAGTGGGTCGGTCTATAGTGGATCGGTCGAGTTCTGAAGCCAGAAGGGAGCTGGGTCGGGTTGGCCTACTTTGGGTTGGGTCGGTCTAAAGAGGCTGATCGGTCATGTTTTCAACAGTGCTTTTAAACGCTGTGATCGATGGTGGCAGCGCTATGGTTTGTTTCCAAAAGGGTCATTTTCTGAAAAAGGTATGTTTTTCGGGTAAGACTTAGATTTGGAGAAAACGATTGAAAAAGACATTTTCGGGGGCAACCCCCCGAACCCTAGCCGCAGCGCAGTGAAGTAATTGGCTTGGTGATGATGTGACTTCAAAGTAAATTCAAATTGGAAGGTTCGAAGTGTTGAAAGGTGTACGTTGATCGGTATAGAACATCGAATAGGGTGATAACTCAAAGGTCGTGAGTTGGTGGATAATGGTTGCTCGAGAAGGTTGCTTTAGCTATGAAATGTCGTCAAGGTTGGATGACTAGGGATGCGAAGGCCGAGAAGTCATCGTTGTTGTAAGTTCTAACAGGCTCAAAGCAGGGGTACAATGGGGGCACCCGAAAGACCAGAAGGTTGTTGGTCGAGTACCTTGGGTATCATTGAAAGGCCTAGTTGTCAATGTTGGACATATAGAGTTTATGCTAGAACTGGGGTTACCATTATCCCTTGACATATGGCAAGGTTGGCCGTCATACGATTAACGATGGTTTCAAAGCAGGATTGGCAGTGATAGCTAGATTCAATCATGGATGATTGGTTGTTTTGTTTGTACCGTCTCATGTAGGTTGTCCTACGTCGAAGGAGATGTTCCTTGGGTGCTCGTTTGATATTTATTTTGGCCTTTAAGGCTTGTGCTTGGGGGATATTAAATTCAATTAGGATGGTTTACATGAGATACTTCTAATTTGGATATTATGAGTGCTTTGCCATGATTGAATGGATACTATAGTTTCCATGGATGAATGGTTGAATTGTTTAAAGTAAAGGCTATCCCTGTCCGATGTGGGGAAGATAAGGTTGATTTCTTCTCTGGTGTTGTGGGTAGATTAGTATGTTTATCTATCCATTCTCATACACTTTATTGTTGAAGTTTGTTAGTTGTTTTATTGCTTATTAAGACTGTTGTCTGACTCAAGGTTTTATGTCTCCTCTTATTACCTCGGGTTGTTCATCCGATTGTTGGATGGCCAGACTAAGTAGCAGGCGACAGGTGATAGCTTAAGTGGGGACAATGTTGCTATTTGGGGGCGAACAGGAGGCTGGCGTACTATATTTACTACTATCTAGTATTTGTTTCCATTGTGTGCTATTTCTATGAGTGTTGTAGTGAGGCAAATTGTTCAAACACTACTGTTGCTGTCCATATGTAAGGGAAATACTTTCCAGTTGTCATGAAATTTTAGTGTTTTCTGCTTTATTATCACTACCTGTTGTATATATTCTATTATATTTTATCCTTGCGCTATGAGTTTACGACGGGTTTCGTTTATCTACCATAACTTGATGATCGTCCATAGCTGTCTGGCACACCTTTCAGCGCATTATTACTCTTGTATAGTGTGGGGGCTGTGGGCGGTCATTACATTTAGTATCAGAGCTCTGGTCAATGATTTTGGCCAAAGTTCAAAGACGTAATCACGTATGAGTGACGTATTTGTAGATTTCAGTTGGATGCTTACTACATATATTAGCATATATAGTAGTAGCGTTTGTACTTCCTTTAGCAGCTTTTTTTGAACGTGGCTAATCATTCTAGTTTGTGGATTTAGAATGAGTCGACGCTATACGAGACATTCTGCTAGGGAAGAAATTGTGCTTGGAGGGGGTAACGGCAGGGCACCTGATTACCCGACCATGTTTGAAGCCATGAAGGAAGCATGTCTTCGAAGGAACCCTGCTCTAGTGGCAGTTGAGGTTGGAGTTCCAGCGCCAGAGCTGTAGAATTTGCAAAGCTATGCAAAGACTTTACATCATTGGGAGGGGAACAGTTTAAAGGCACTGAACTAGTTGAAGAGGTTCAAAGGTGGATGGATACTTGTGTCCGAATCTTCAAGGACATGGGTATTAATGATGCAACAAAGAGGAGACTCGCATCAAGGTAGTTAGTGGGCAGAGCAATGGACTGATGGGACTCTGTCACACTTGAGACCCCCTGAAGAGGATATTTCCTGGGGGCTATTCCAAGCTAAGTTTGAAGCAAAATTTATTTCCACCGTGTAGAAGTATGTTCTGTTTAAGAGATTCGTGGAGCTTAAACAGAGTGGTCGTCTAGTTCTTTACTATATTTTTGACTTCGAGACCTTGTCGAAGTATGCTTGTTCATATGTGGATACTCCTTATCAAAAGAATGAGAAGTTTGTCTTGGGATTTGTGATAGACCATGGATCTTGACTACTCCAATTGGGGGTTTGTCTAGTTTGTGCATGTTGTGCTATGATCTAGTGTTGTCGAGTCATGGTTGCTCTTTTGTGTGTGATTTCTTTGTTCTTAACTTCGCTGGGTTTGGGACCATCTTGGGCATGGATTGGCTCAAGAGGTATGCAACAAGGGTGAATTGCGAGAAGCTAGAGATCACAGTCGGGGATGTAGAAGGGCGGAAGGTGTTGATTTGGGGTAACCCGAAGACGGTGTTCTTATAAGTTGTTATATTCGCTTGTGATTCCACAAGAAGACTTGTCATCTGTGCTAATCGCTAATGAGTATGAGGATGTCTTTGATGAGGTCAAAGGGCTGCCGCCGCATTGTGAGATCGAGTTTAGAATCGATTTGATTGAGGGTGTTAGACCAATCGTTATGCCTCTTAGGCGGTTGATGCCTAAGGAACAGCGAGAGTTAGAGGTGTAGGTTCGTGACCTTTTGGGAAAAGGATTCATTCGGAGAAGAATTTCCGAATTGGGTGCACCAGTGGTGCATGCAACCAAGGCGGATGGCTCGTTAAGATTATGTGTGGACTATTGTGAGCTGAACAAGGTGACAAAGAAGAACAAGTATCCATTGCCAAGGATTAATGACCTGTTCGATCAGCTTCGCAAAGCTAAAGTGTTTTCTCAGATGGATTTGGCAACAGGATTTCAACAGTTGAGGGTGGCTAAGGATAATGTGCAAAAGACTGCTTTTAGGACACCATCCGGTTTCTTCGAATGGTTGGTAATGTCATTCGGGTTGACTAACGCACCAGCGTATTTTGTGTATCTTATGAATAGAATATTCAGACACCAGTTGAATAAGTTTGTGCTTATGTTCGTGGATGATATTCTGGTTTACTCCAGGAATGAGGAAGAACACAAGACACACTTGAGAGTTGTGTTAGAGATCTTGCGAAAGCATCAGTTGAAAGCTAAGTGCTCCAAGTGTCACTTCTGGAAGGATGAAGTGAGGTTCTTATGTCATGTTGTTTCTGGAAATGGGATAGCGGTTGATCCCGCTAAAGTAGCAGCAATCCAGGACTGGGATAGACCTAAGAATGCGACAGATGTTTGAAGTTTCCTTGGGTTGGCCGGTAATTACCGATGGTTTATCAAGGGTTTCTCTAAGGTAGATGCACCATTAACAGGATTGACGAAGAAGAACCTAGTGTTCACATGGGATGCAAAGTGTGAACAAGTGTTCGGAATCCTGAAGAGGAGATTGACGAGTGCACCTATGTTGACCATTCCGAGTAGGAATGAAGAGATGTTGGTATACATTGATGCATGTGGTACTGGACTTGGAGCAGTGCTAATGCAGAAGGATAAGGTTGTGGCCTACGCGAGTCGACAGCTAAAGCCGCATGAGAAGAATTATCCAACTCATGATTTGGAGTTGGCAATGATTGTGTTTGCTCTGAAGATGTGGAGACATTACCTTTTGGGAGTTCGATTCGAGTTCTTTACGGATCATAAGATGTTGAAGTATCTTTTCTCCCAAAAGGATTTGAATCTTCGGCAGCAACGATGGTTAGAGTTTCTGGCATCGTATGATTTTGATATAGCCTATACTCCTGGAAAAGGTAACGCAGTTGCAGATGCGTTGAGTCGAAGGCATGCGAGTTTGGGAGCGAAGTTTTCAGAATGGAAGAGCCTTGAGTATTTGGCAAGGTTTGATTTCAGGCCAAAGTGTGAGTTGGAACCTGAAATGTTGGCAAGCTTATCGATAAGACCTACTCTCATCGAAAGGATTGGCGAAAGCCAAAAGCAAGATGTTAAGCTTGTCGAGTTTATCAAGAGCCAAAAACCGGAGAATAAAGAGTTCGAAGTCAATCGAGAAGATTGGCTTCGAAAGCAAGGACAGTTAGTTGTTCCTGATATTGATGGATTGAGAGATGAGGTTCTAAGAGAATGTCATCACTCAAAGTTGACGATTCATCCCGGTGGTAATAAGATGTATCAGGACATGAAGTGAGTCTACTACTGGGAGGGCACGAAGAGAGACATTGGAAAATTCATTTCTAAGTGCATGAACTGTCAGTTAGTGAAAGATGAATAGAAGAAGCCAAGTAGTTTGCTTCAGCCATAGGAAGTTCCTACGTGGAAGTGGGAGCAAATATCGATGGATTTTATCGATGAACTACCTAGAACTAGGATAGGAAATGAAGGGATTTGGGTCATTGTGGATCGCTTGATCAAAAGTGCAAGATTCATTCCTGTCAATTCGGCTAGGACAGCGTCGAAGCCGGCTGAACTTTATGTGAAATGGATTGTTAGATTCCATGGCATCCCAAAGATTATAGTGAGTGATCGAGATCCGTTATTCACTAGCGGATTTTGGAAGAGTTTGCAAGAAGCTATGGGAACCGAGTTGTGCTTGAGTACGACATATCATCCCAAACTGATGGTCAGACCGAGAGAGTCAATCGAGTTTTGGAAGATCTCCTAAGAGCTTGTGTGTTGGATTTTGGGGGATCATGTGAAGACCATCTACATCTAATTGAGTTTGCATATAATAATAGCTACTAGTCTAGCATTGGGATGGCACCATACGAGGCGTTGTATGGAAGACCGTGCAATTCTCCGGCATGTTGGCTAGAAACTGAAGATAAGTTGGTACTTGGGCCAGAGATGATTAGACCTCAGATTGCATCGAGATCATTCGACAACGAATGAAAGCAGCCCAAGATCGTCAAAAGAGTTATGCTGATAAGCATCGAAAAAATTTGGAATTCGGCGTAGGCGATATGGTCTTTGTGAAGATTTCACGGTTGAAGCATGTGGTTTGATTCGGAAGTAAAGGAAAGTTAGCTCCTAGGTTCATTGGACCATTTTCGATAGTCGAGCGAATTGGAAAGCTCGCATATAGATTGGAGTTACCCGGGGAGATGTCGAGTGTGCATAATGTGTTCCATGTGGCGTTTTTGCGGAAGTTCGTACATGATTCAAATGATGTGGTATCTCCAGAGCAGTATGAGGACCTAGAAGTGGAAACCGCAGTTGCAAGACCTCGTAAGCCGCTTCATGTTGTAGAGAATGACACGAAACAGCTTAGGAGGAATATGGTTAAGCTAGTCAAGGTACAATGGAGTGAAGATGGTGACGATTGTACGTGGGAGATGGAAGAGGGCATGAAGGCGACTCATCCAGAACTCTTCGTCGGTAGGACCCTTTGATATCGTACCATTGTTATATAGTTGTATCTAGTTGATTGTTTGATAGAATTCTGCGTGCTAGGATTAGGCTACGGATGCATGGCTTGATGGTTGCTAGTTTAGATGATAGAGTTGGCTTCTCATGGATGGTAGGCATGTAGAATTATTGTGTTTGCTTGGAATTTCAAGGGAGAAATTCTTAAGGGGGGAGAATGTAACAGCCCGCATTTTACATATCGGAAAATCGTAAAATATTTTTATTTTATTCCTCGAGGGTTGGATCATTCTCATCTTTTAATATGTTGCTTATAGGGATGTGATACATGCCCATAATTTTTACTGATTTTGTTTGTGACCATTTTGCCCTTGTCAGTCTTGTACAGGGCATAACTTTTGACTTAGGTCGAATCAGAGGGTGCGACCTGTTCCATTAGAAAGGAATTGATGATTGTCTTTCCATAGAGTAGTTACATTAAAGATTTGGCTCAACAGTTTGGGAGAAATCGTTGTTTTAAGATTTTTCAGTTGGCTGTTCAGGTTTGGAGAGCCTAATGGGGTGAATTGGGGAGGCCCATTAGTGGGCTGGTGGAATCCTATAAATAGGGGGTGAGAGTGGAAGGAAAAGTTTACTTTCCCATTCTTTATTTGGGGGCATTGATATCCTTCCTCCTCTAACATCTTTCCACCGTTAAAAATCCAAATCTAAGGGAAAATCATAGATCTACACCATTGGAGGCTAGCTCTACGACAACTTGAGCAAGGATTCATTGAATCAAGGTGATTGACGTGAGGTGCTTACTGTACGGATTCCTTTTTCATTGATTTTAGATTGTTTCGGCAAATCGGTGAGTGATTTACATCTCTCACATGAATGCAATAAAGTATATGAGTGTTTCTCATCAAAATCAAGTGTTTTACCATAGATTTACACCATTATATGTCTATTTTCATATACATCACCCTATGATCTAACTTAGCAAGTTTGACCCGTTAATTTCATGTCATTTCACGTGTTTATGTTATTTAGATCTCTCATTTTGATCATATGTTCAATTTAATGGTTTTAGGTGATATTTATATCATTTTTGTGGTAATCATCATATTCATATTGTTAGCAATGTTATGACATGTTTATGATTGTGTTTGATGATTTTGGTTGAGTCGGTTTTGCCGGATTCGTCGTTTGACGAAGTTTTGGTCGAAATCGGAGCAGATCTGGAGATGTGCAGGAAGTGGATCGGGTCGGCCATAAGTGGGTCAGGCCGGTCCCAAATCCTGTCGTGGAGAACAAGTTGGATCGGGTCGGTCATTTTAGGGATCGGATCGGTCATCTTGGATCAGGTCGGGCTAGACTGGACCGGGTCGGTTAGTCGGATCGAAGTTCGTATTCGTGATGGTGCAACCAGGTTGGATCGGGGTAGACCGGATCGAGTCGGTTGGTTGTTATATGAATTGGATCGGCCATCGAATGGGTCAGTCTATAGTGGATCGGTCGAATTCTGAAGCCAAAAGGAAGCTGGATCGGGTCGGCCTAGTTTGGGTCGGGTCCGTCTGAAGAGGCTGATCGATCATGTTTTCAACAGTGCTTTTAAATGCTGTGATCAATGGTGGCAACGCTATGGTTTGTTTCCAATAGGGTCATTTTCTGAAAAAGGTACGTTTTTCGTGTACGACTTAGATTTGGAGAAAAAGGTCAGAAAAAAAATATTTTCGAGGGCAACCTCCCGAACACTAGCCGTAGCGTAGTGAAGTAATCGGCTCGGTGATGATGTGACTTCAAAGTAAATTCAAGTTAGAAGGTTCGAAGTGTTGAAAGGTGTTCGTTGATCGGTATAAAATAGCGAATGGGGTGACAACTCAAAGGTCGTGAGTTGGTGGATAATGGTTGTTTGAGCTATGAAACGTCGTCAAGGTTGGATGACTAGGGATGTGAAGGCCGAGAAGTCATCGTTATTGTAAGTTCTAGCAGGCTCAAAGCAGGGGTACAATGGGGGCACCCGAAAGATCGGAAGGTTGTTGGTCGAGTACCATAGGTATCGTTGAAAGGCCTAGTTGTCAAGGTTGGACATATAGAGTTTATGCTAGAACTAAGGTTACCATTATCCCTTGACATATAGCAAGGTTGGTCGTTATACGATTAACGATGGTTTCAAAGCAGGATTGGCAGTGATAGCCAGAGTCAGTCATAGATGATTGGCTGTTTTGTTTGTACTGTCTCATGTAGGTTGTCCTACGTCGAAGGAGATGTTCTTTGGTGCTTGTATGATATTGGTTTAGGCCTTTGGGGCTTGTGCTTGGGGGATATTAAATTCTATAAGGATGGTTTACATGAGATACTTTTAATTTGGATGTTATGAGTGCTTTGCCACGATTGAATGGATGTTATGGTTTTCATGGATGAATGGTTGAATTGTTTAAAGTAAAGGCTATCACTGTCCAATGTGGGGAAGATAAGGTTGAGTTCTTCTCTGGTGTTGTGGGTAGATTAGTATGTTTATCTACCCATTTTCATACACTTTATTGCTGAAGTTTGTTAGCTGTTTTATCGCTCACTAAGACTGTTGTCTGACTCAAGGTTTTATGTCTCCTCTTATTACCTTGGGCTATTCATTCGATTGTTGGACGGGCAGAATAAGTAGCAGGTGACAGGTGATAGCTTAAGTGAGGACGGTGTTGCTATTCGGAGGCGAGCTGGAGGCTGGCGTACTATCTTTACTACTATCAAGTATTTGTTTCCGTTGTGTGCTATTTCTGTGAGTGTTGTAGTGAGGCAAATTGTTCAAACACTACTGTTGCCATCCATGTGTAAGGGAAATACTTTCTAGTTGTCATGAAAGTTTAGTGTTTTCTGCTTCACTATCACTACCTGTTGTATATATTCTATTATATTTTATCCTTGCGCTGTGAGTTTACGACCGATTTTGTTTATCTACCATAACTTGATGATCGTCCATAGCTGTCTGGCACACCTTTCAGCGCATTATTCCTCTTGTATAGTGCGTGGGCTATGGGCGGTCGTTACATTTGCTATCACCATGACACGCACACTCCCATTTTCACACTATATGTTAGTGTAACCTTAGAGTATTGTACATCTTGTTGTGCTAAATCTTTGGTTGCAGATCTAGGTTCAGGTATGATTTATTTATACGTGTTATTGCTTATGTTGTTGCTATCGCTCATACCAGAATTTTGTCTAACCCAGAGTTTTATGTCTCTTTGGTGCTCCTAAACGAGCAAACTAGAGACAGGTTAGGTGGTATGCACGCGTAGCTATCTGGAGATGAGCAGGAGTCTCCCACATATTCTATACATATATTCTATCTGTGTTGTTGCTAGTCACTGCTTTGGGCATTAGTAGTGCACCTTTTATATTTTGCTTTAGAGACAGTATTTTGAAAGTTGTAATAATTGGTTTTGGATCATAAGCTGTATTTTGGATTCCTCTACTATGATGGTTATGGTTTAGTTTTCAGCTTATGCACTGTCTCACGTATTTTATGTCAAGTTATGTTATTATTATACTTTATTCCATGCGCTGTGAGATATACTACAGGTTCTTTGTTAGCTCTTCATCTTAAACCCTTTTCTTCTGGCGACCGTCCCTGCTGCTTGGGCATTGGTACAGTGTATTTCGTAGAAATGTCGGCTGGTGCGGGGCGAGCTGTCACGCTTGGTATCAGAGCCTAGGCTGCAAAGTTAACCTAGGGAATACACCAGGGAGAGATAGTATACGTATATGAGAGCGCGTATTTTTGATATTTTGGTTTTTAAAAGCTGGATATATATACTATTAGTATAGCTAAGGATAAAGTCGCACTTCACTGGCACCACTAAGGAGATCGTTAATCGTTTTCTCTTTACAGATTGAACGATGAGTCGATATACGAGGAGTACGGGTTCAGGGGCCAACAATGGGAATGTCCCTGATATGAAGATGATGTTTATTGTCGTCATGCAAGAGATGCTAAGGGATGCTCAGGGAGCAGTTCCTAATACTGCTAACGGTGGTGGTGCAGTAGTGCAGGCGCCTAGATCCAATTTCACCAAGTTTAACAAGGATTATACTAGTCTTGGTGGGAAGTCATTCCATGGAACAGAATTAGCTATGGATGTTCAAGATTGGTTGGATAGTTATGAGCGCATCTTCGAGGACTTGGAGATCGATGATGAAATGAAGAGAAGGTTAGCATCGCATCAGCTTCAAGGACGGGCTATGAATTTGTGGAATGCTATTAAAGCAGCTACTCCAGAGGATCAAGTTACTTGGAATCAGTTTTAAGACTCGCTTCATTGAAAAGTTTATTCCAGCTGCTCAGAAATCAGAATTATTTAGGAAGTTTTTGGAGCTTAAGCAGAATGGTAGGGCAGTCTCGGAATATATTGCTGAGTCCGATACCATATTGAAATATGGATCATCTCTTATTGATACCGCCGATAAGAAGAACGAGAGGTTCATAACTGCCGTAGATGAGTACTTGGGGGAAAGACTTATAAACCACATTAATAATACTTTCGAATCCATTATGGAAAAAGCATTGAGATCAGAGAGCCTTTACCCTAGGTCAAAGACCGAGGTTGTTATTGCACCCGCAAAGGAGCCAAAACCACAGGCAAGCGGTGGAGGCAAGAAGGAGTCTTAGAATAAGAGGAAGAAGAACCAAGCTAAGGATGGTCAGAAAAAGAATAATAAGAAGGAGGACGAGTGCTTTAGCTGTGGCAAGAAGGGCCACTATGCCAGAGAATGTTAGGAAAAGCATGGGGAAAGGAAGTGTTTCAATTGCGGCCAAGCGGGACATCACAAGGATAGATGGTCCACAACCTCCAAAAGAGAAGAAGATCGTGAAAGCATATTCTATCAATGTTATTCCTTCTTCGTCGAATGCCCCAACTGCAGCGGAGAAAGGAAATAATGTCGTTATTCAAGGTATGCTTTCTATTTATGATGTTTATGTTTGAGTTTTGTTTGATACCGGGGCATCCCATTCATTTATATCTAGTGACCTGGTAGATAGGTTGGAATTGGAAGTTGAGATTGTCGATAGACCTTTAGTTGTGACGAATCCGACCGGTGGTTCGACTAGACTTAGTATGATTTGCTATGATATAGTCTTATCGAGTCATGGATGTATATTTGCTTGTGATTGCTTTGTTTTGGGCTTTACTGGTTATGGCATTATTTTGGGAGTCGATTAGCTCCAAAGGTATGGGGATGGTGGTGGATTGTGAGGGGTCTTTGGTGACCATTAGATTGGATGGTGGGCGGAGGGTACTGTTTGGTAGCTAGCCTACCTAGTAATGGGGTGATGGCTAGTTTTCTAGATTCCCTCGACATCACGTATGATGAGTTGACAGATGTGCCTATTGTTGGCGAGTATCCGGACATCTTCGGCGAAGTGACCGGACTTCCACCATACTACGAGATCGAGTTTCGGGTTGACTTAGAGGAAGATGCCAGACCTATAGTGATGTCACTTTGTCATATGACACCATGGGAGCATCGAGAGATCGAAGTGCAAGTAAGTGATCTTTTGAAGAAGGGATTTATCCGAAGAAGTGTTTCCGAGTGGGGAGCACCAGCTGTGTTTGACATTAAGGCCGATGGTTCCCTTCGCTTATGTGAGGACTTGAATTGAAGATGGAGTTGAGGATAGCTCTTCGGATGAGAGTGCCAAGGAATCATCGATAGTTCATAGTGTTCTAAGCGGAATCAAAGCAGAGGTATCTGGGGATGCCCATTTACCTTGGATCCATTGGACGTGATCTAGTTATCCTTGGAGGACAAACGTACGTTGGGCGTGCGGTAGTACATTTGGAACCAGGGCTTCCATTAGCCCTTGAGTTTTGTTGGACCAGTCATATGGGTATCGAATTATTCATGTTTTTAGCAAGTGATAGATAGGACTTGTTCAATGGATGCTATGGATTGTTTAGAACCTTATGTTGATGTTCTCTTTGGCTCAAGAATGGTAATAACTTCGAAGTGAATTCAATGGGGAAATCTCTAAGTGATAAGATGTGTCCGTTGATCGTGGAGATGTAACGAAGGTTAGACCGATTCAAGTTGGACTTGAACTTGTAAATAATGGTTGTTCGTTGATCTTGGAGATGCAACGAGTAGGAAGACGACTCATGTTGGACTTGAGTTTATAGGTAATAGATGCTCATGACTGGGTCTGAGCTTGTGGATAGTCGCCGGCAATGCCGACTAGAGTTATGAAAGGATTGTCGTTGTCGTAAGTTCTAACGGGCTTAAAGAAAGGGTATACTAGGGGCACCTAAAAGACAAGTTGGACTAGTCGAATACCCTGGACCTATTAGATGGGCCTAGTTGTCTCTGGGAGGCAAATGTACGTTAGACATGCAGTAGCCTGATTAGAACTGGGGTTATCATCAGCCCTTGATGGATGGCATGGTGACATAGCCAATCATACGATTTACGATGGTTTTAAAGAAGGATTCACAGTGATAGCCAAAGTCGATTATGAGTGATTAGTTTCTTTGTTGAACCGTCTCACGTGGATTGTCCTATGTCGAAGAAAACATTTCTTGGGTGCTTGTCTGATATTGGTTTAGGCCTTTGGGGCTTGTACTTAAGGGAAGTTGAATTCGGTTAGGATGGGATCACGTGAGATGTATAAACTGGATGTTATGAGTGCTGTTGTTTGGTTGCTTTTGATTGCTAGGATTGAATGGGTCATTCTGGTTTCGTCCTAATGTAAGGTTGAAATGTTTTGTTATAAAGGTTGTCACTGTCGATTGTGGGGAGTTGGGCTTGGAGTTCTTCTCTAATAATGCGATTGGTAGATTGATGGTTAATCTGCCTATTCTCATATACTTTATTGATGATGTTAGTTAACTATTTTATCGCTCACTAAGATAGTATTTGGGTGAATCGTGTATTAGAGGATCCCTTGAAAGCTTGTATATTAGATTTTGGTGGGTCATGGGATAACCATTTGCATCTGGTTGAGTTCGTATATAATAATAGTTATCAGTCCAGTATTGGTATGGCTCCATTTGAAGCTCTGTATGGAAGATCGTGCAACTCACCATCATGTTAGTTGGAAACTGGTGAGAAATTTGTTTGGGTCGGATGTAATAAGAGAAACTTCCGATAAGATTAAGGTTATCTAACAGCGAATGAAGGCTACCCAAGATAGGCAGAAGAGTTATGCTGATAAAAGACGAAGAGATTTGGAATTCTTCGTTAACGACTTAGTATTTGTCAAGATCTCTCCTTTGAAAAATGTGATTCGTTTTGGTAAAAGAGGTAAGTTAGTACCAAGGTTTGTAGGTCCATTTCCCGTTCTCGAGCGAGTTTCCTAGCTAAGGAAGTTCGTGCACGACCCTGATATGACTATTTCACCAGATCAGTTGGATGATGTCGAGGTAGAACTTGAGGTGGTTGGGAACTGCAGACCGATTTATTTTGTCGGATACGATACGAAGCAACTTCGAAGGAAGACGATGGAACAAGTTAAAGTCCAGTGGGGTTGATAATGAGAACGACTGTACTTGAGAAACAGAGGAGAACATAAGAAGGTCGTATCCAGAACTCTTTGCCTGGTAAGGTTTTAATAGCGATAGTTATTCCCTCGTTAGTAAACCGCATGTTAGAATAGGCTTGTTGTGTTATGTATGTTTGGTTGCTTGTGAATGGCTGATAGGCATGCAGGATACCACTGTATGTTTTAGTTAAGGAAGTTCGGGGGAGAAATTTCTTAAGGGGAGGAGAGTGTAAAGACCCGCATTCTACGTATCGGAGGATCGTAGAATAATTTTTTTTCATACGAAGTCGTATGGTCGTGTAACTTTGAAGAACGACTATCGGGGACATTTCCCATGTTCATGATTTTTGCCGATTTTTAAATGATCGTTTTACCCCTGGCGAATCTTGTTTTTCCTATAACTTTTGATTGGTGAGAAGTTTTGACCTGAAACCACTTCCACAGGATTCGAATGATGGTTTACCTTCGCAGAGTGGTCCCATTAACCAAACGGACTTGCCGTTTGGGAGATAAGGCTGGAATAAGGTTTGGAAGGTAGAAAACAGCTTAAACAGGCCTAATAGGGTAATTAGCAGCTAGGCCCATTAGGGATTTCGGGATTATGGTTATATAAGAGCTGGAATGGGTTAGAGAAACCCTTCTTTGTCATTTTTACAGCCGCCACTTATCTCTTTTCAATCCTAACAATGGCTTCCACCTTCTAAATCACCTCTTAATCACATTCTAATCCAATATTAGCCAAACCTACATCAAATTACTGAGGATTAGCATAGAAATCGAGATAGAGCTGCTAGAATACATTGGGATTCGAATCAAATCAGTTAGAGTTTCAGATCTGAGATTATTTTGTGGCTAAGATGAGTAATTAGCTTGTTTTTACACTAATTACGGCTAACTAGGGGTGATTAGTGATAATTAGAGAAATTATAACTCAGAAAAATATGGAAAAATATATAGAAATTCTAAAATATTATTTTATGCCTCTGTTAGAAATTTGGGTTAATTTGGATTAAGTTTGTTAATCTTGTTGCTAGATATAGTTAAACATGATCAATGGGAAAACATGGGTTTTGGGTATGTTTGATCCATAATAACTTGTTAAATTGTTGTTTTGGTGTTTATGGTTGATTATACATGTTGCTATTACTGTTTGGAATGATTTGTGATTGCATAGAAAAGTTAGAATGGTTGAAAACGTCGTCGTATGGCGTAAATAGCTCGTTGGAAATAGTTGTAGGAAATTGGTCATACCCCGATCGTGAAGGGCACCACATGTCGACCCCCACTCGTGCTCCCCTCTACAAGTCACGAACTAACACCAGGGTGCGAACCACGACCCGAAGCTTGAACCACGAACCACCTCCACGAGCTGAGCACTAGCATCACGAGCCGAATTGAATTCACGAATCGGTGAACCTCGAGCTGCTTGTACCATAAACGGAGACCCACGAACCGGAGTTTGGAGCATCACGTACCGATGGCCACGAGCAGGAGTCAAAAGCCAATGTCAGGAGGGGGGCGAACCGCAAGCCGATCCAAGGAGGACCACGAGCCGGTCTTCGAGCCTAAACATCGAATGAACTGAATGGAAACTAAATCACGAACGGGAGGAGACTAAAACCCGAGATGTAAAGGCAGTCAAAATAGGAAGTTAGAACTCAGGATCCAGATGGGAACCAACGGGTTAACTTCATGAGATGGACTTTGCTGGGGGACGTGTGCAAATGGGTTATCGATATTCGCAACCTTAGTTCACCACTGAGAGATGGATTATGGGCTCTAGACCAGTGCGGTGGGGTCAGCCAAATAGTTGTACGGGGATGGACTCCGTCAGGGCCCAATATGTTTGGTGAGCAAGGCGGTGGATATCATATGCTTTATGCACTGAGTGAGAGATGTGAGGATGATCGCTATGTTTGATGGTTGCTATCACCATGACACGCACACTCCCATTTTCACACTATATGTTAGTGTTACCTTAGAGTACTGTACATCTTGTTGTGCTAACTCTTTGGTTGCAGGTCCAGGTTCCGGTATGATTTATTTATACATGTTATTGCTTATGTTGTTGCTATCACTCATACCAGACTTTTGTTTGACCCAGAGTTTTATGTCTCCTCTTATTACTTTGGGTGCTCCTAAACGAGCAGACCAGAGACTGGTTAGGTGGTATGCACGAGTAGCTGTCCGGAGACAAGCAGGAGGATCCCACGTATTCTATACATATATTCTTCCTGTGTTGTTGCTAGTCACTGCTTTGGGCATTAGTAGTGCACCTTTTCTATTTTGATTTAGAGACAGTATTTTGAAAGTTGTAATAATTGGTTTTAGATCATAAGCTGTATTTTGGATTCCGCTGCTATGATGGTTATGGTTTAGTTTCATCTTATGCACTATTCTCGCTTGTTTTATATCAAGTTATGTTATTATTATACTTTATTCCATGCGCTGTGAGATATACTACAGGTTCTTTGTTGGTTCTTCATCTTAAACCCTTTTCTTTTGGCGGTCGTCCCATGCTGGTTGAGCATAGGTAAATGCATTTCGGAGAAATGTCGGCTGGTGCGGGGCAGGCCATCATATCCATCCTTTTGAAGGGTACATAAAAGTGTGCATTTTATATGAGAAGATACTTGGTTGAACGGAAACAAGTTTATAAACAAATTTCCCAAAATCGCTTGTATTCTTTCTAAAATTCGTATATATTTCAAATATATATTTTATACTATTATTTTGAGGCTATTAATATTTTAGAATCAAATCCATAAACTTATTTTCACCTCAAAACTATAAAGGAAATAGATATCTATTTGTATATCGAAAACTAGTGTAGAATGTGCAACGTGTGCTCAAAACTCATCACTAAATCCGTAAAACCCAAACCATGTATTAGTGATAAATTTAAGCTTCTCCATTAATAAAATAAGCCAAACTAAAACACAAAAATAGTGGGTTAAAACTAGTTCAAGAGAAGCATGAAAACACTTATGGAAGGATGCCCCAATTTACACTAAGGCATGAAAATATGCCCAAAAGCCAATCCGGGTTGCAGCTCTCGGGATATTTCGAATGACCAAACGATCTCCTAGTGGTATAAAATTTGATATACACTAATTATAAAGACCTGTTTTTCAAATGAAAAGGGATTCACTAAATTCCGACATCGCACGAAAAAGTTATAAAGC
This sequence comes from Allium sativum, assembly GCA_030737875.1. Taxonomy (NCBI): domain Eukaryota; kingdom Viridiplantae; phylum Streptophyta; class Magnoliopsida; order Asparagales; family Amaryllidaceae; genus Allium; species Allium sativum. The sequence goes on from CM060915.1 coordinate 650,239,585, forward strand.
TCCAAACTTGTATTCTGGACTAAATCACTTCCAGGGCTGAAATAACTTCCAGGTCTAACTTTGGGACCTGGTTTGGATGGAAAATCGACCCCAGATTAGCCTAAATTTTTTCTAGTTTATAGAAAAGACTCCGAGCTTCGAAGCACAAAAGAAATTCATCCAAATCAGATCAATAACGAAGGAGATACAGCTCCCAGAAGTTTGACTTGTGCGCTGTTTACACCCAGAAGCTAGAATAAGGCCACAGAAAGCTACCGAATCAAGTTTCTCAAGGTGGGTCTACCCAATATCATGGTGGGTCAACCCAGGTGCATAGTGGGTCGACCCGTTGCGCGGACTTCGTTCCAAGTCGATAACCCAGCGAAAACCCAACTTTCAGACCCCATTCCAACACCTTAACGGCGTCAGATTGAGTTGAAATTTGCAAATTGACTCACCAAACATTCTACTTCCGCAAAATGATTTGCCCCTAGACATTCAAATATCCAAGGGTTATGAAGGTTCAAAGTGGAGGTTTTTTTTGTTTCAGCACCGCAGCAACAATAGATCAAACAACAGAATATACTACGTATTTTCACATCAACCGGGCATAATCTTATACTGATACGATAAAAAATAAGGTAAAATAGAGTGTATGAGTCAATCGAATCACCTTGATCGGACTATAAGCCAGGTTTCCATCAATTTTAAGTTGTAGAAGGCCAACCAGGAGCATGCAACAACAAGGAAGAACATGCAGCCACTTCTCTTTTACTGTAACTTTCTTCCAGATAATTGCAAGGGAGAGATGCTTGATTCACCATCTGTGATTTCATCTTGGCCAGGAGAAGAGAGATTTAGCCTCTATTTTGATCTAATTTTGATAAAGAGGGATTTTCTTGAATGAAGGAAGGCCATAGTTTTTCGTGAAAAGCTTCAAGAAGAGGAAGAAGGGATGTCTAGAGAAAAGAACGTACACCAGAAAACAAAACTCCAGATATCTCACTAGGAACATTCTCTTAATGGACCTAAGCCTATTAATTTAATTAATAAGACTAGGCTTAATTGTTTCAAGTTAGCCCATTGCAACGCTTAAGCTAATACTTGTATATTGAAACCCAAATCCTACCCTAAATGTTAACAATTTACCATGTAAAGTATTTATAAAACACACAAACATGGTTTATTTTTTTTTAACAAATCAACACAAAAAACATATTTATACCATTTAAAATAGGCAAATTCTACTCAAACACCACAACTTGCTTTACCTACACCATGGAATTTTAAATAAAATTTCAGACCAAAATGACCTTATTAAAAAAGAATCTATATTAAAGAATGAAAATATACACAATTCTCCTTTGTTTGCATTATGTATACTCAATATATTTTCTCTTGTAAAGTTAGTATATTATAAATTAATTTATATTACTGGTTAAATTAATTTTATATTTCTTTTGAGGATTAAAGTATATTCATATAGTTACAAGCAACATTTATATACAGTTTTTCACTTTAATTAAATGAAAAAATTAAAATTTAAAACTAACTACTAAAATTAATGTTATACAGAGTACTAAATTCTTCAATCTTTCATTCAAATTTAATCATGTTTAAATTTAACACCAAAATTAAACTAGTTTAACTTTCTAATATCTAAAAAATTAAGTTCAAATTTCCATTATCAAAAGTTAAAAGTGATTTAAAAATAAAACAATCAAATAATTTAAGATACTAGTGTTAAAATAAAAGTTTTTTTAGTAATAGGTAAATATATTGCAATGAATTCCCAGTTTTAAGGTTAAAGAGATAAAAGGATATGAAAATATAAAAGGGTAATTTTGTGAAAGACATAGTGTATGAAAAGAAATTTTTGGTGTATGCTATTTTATTTCATTTTATGGTGCATGTTAAGAAATTATAGGTGTATGAATAGAATTAGCCTTTAAAATATTAATTCAACATGATACACTAAAATAATTGTGCTTGACAAAAATTTCTGTATTTATGCTTGTGCAATCTCTATAATACAACAAATGAATAACATGATCATTTTAACAAAACACACAACTTCATCTTTATTATTAGATACAACAATTTATTATAACCCAAAATTACAATAATTGTTTTGAAAATCAAATATTTACAATTATTGTTATCAAACCACAATAATATGATTTTAACTCACTATTTGCAACACAAAACACTTTTACTCTTTTACTTAAATACTACAATTCTTACAAATATTTATATGTGCTGTTGGTATTTAAAAACGCAAATTTCCCAATTAATTTATACAACAACGTTGTTGTATATTTTATTGACTCAGCAAATTTAATTTTATTATCAATAATAATAAAACATGCCAGTTTTGTAAATATTGATTCACATCAATATTTAAATTCTCATACAATCAGCAAACCTACTTATTTATTGATCAATATTTTAAAAGCCACAAGTACACTTTAAATTCACTATTGTAATTTAAACACAATCCTCTATCGATATTATTATCAAAAATAAATATTTTATTTAAATACCCTATCAATAATTTAACAACTCCAACCAATCAGTCTATCTTTGATATTGAAAATATATTTTGCCCTTTTTAAATATTGATTCCCAATCAATATATATATATATATTTCAATATCCCATTAATTATTTAATTATAATCTTAAGATTATAGATTAGAGTAAAATTTTATTATAACAAAGTTGTATAATTTATTCCAACACTCAAATGTAGAAATACTCAAAACTATATTTTCTAATTAAAATATTTTACGAGTTGGTCTCGCAACTCGTATCACCAACATATTATCTTAAGAATCTCAAAAAACAATATATATGCACTTCCCAGTTACCCAAAACCCGGTTTGTTACAAAAACTATAATGCCCACCAACTACAAACAAACAACAGACAACAACATCAACTTGTATCCACTAACTCAATACCTCACCTATGCCTAAACTCTACATTAGCCAGTGATCGACATGCCATACTACCATTATCCTTAATCTAATAGAAAATATATGTGGACTAGTTATGTTGAATGTAGTCTAAATCATATATATCTAAATGATTATGATTCACATAACCGATTCTCACTCTTTTGAAGTAAGTTTAGCTCATCTGTGCTTTGTCTTCTAGTGCACTCATTTATGTCCAAACTTGCTCTTAAACCCTTAAATCCCTTATGACACTCATTATCTTGAACGCGTTCCCTTTTGTGCAGCTTCGTGTGGTTCTTAAGGGCATCGTCGTTCTACTTTACTCCTTATCAGTTTTGAAGTGATAAGTTATACTTTAATATACTTGATAACTTTGAGTTATTCTTAAATTGCTATTCAATGCATTTCTAGTTAACTTAATTTTAATTATTTTGTAAGAGCAATGGCTGAGCCTTACCAAGAGGTTTCCAGATAAATCACATTAATTTAGAGAAAAAGATGTTTCATATCAATGGTAGAGCCATACCAAAAGATTTATCCAGACCGCATGAAATCGATCCTCATTTATATCCTCCATAAGTCAAAGGTAAAGGTCAAAAGTAAACATTTAATAAGTCAAAGTCAACACTTTAAAAACACTAATCTATACAACATGGTTTCCTAAGTCAACGAGATCATGTCTAATACAAAAAATGCAAACAAAATCAAGTAAATGTTATCTTTTACTTAGCATAACAACCTATAACTTATATGAATATACAATATTTTCTACAGAACCATAAGATGTTCGTTCCGTTTTCAAAACCCAATAAAACAACTGCTATTAATCTATGAGAAATTGTTTATTGTCTTTAAGATTAAAAAGTATCTTATTTAAAGCTAGTTAAAGAGATAAAAACAATAGAAGTATTATAACTCCTCTTTAGCTCTATGTTAATTATTTTTTGAAATTGATTTACGTATACAACTCATTTTTTTGTAATATACAATTATAGAGGATTTCGACTCAAGACCGCATAACTCAAATATCCAAACATAGCAGAAGACGAGATCATAGTAAAAGTACAATAACATCCAATCAATAACTCAAAAAAATCTCAACCCAATCAAATAACCAATCACAATCACCAAACATGAGATATAATAAAGAAATAACGAAAAATAAATCATACAGCGATTTAAAGTGGTTCTGCTAACATTTTATTAGTGTACATCCACTTTGAGAGAGAGTTTTTAGAGCAAGCTTGAGAGAGGGTTTTTATTATATATCAATGGAAGAGTACAAGTGAATGCATACGACGATCAAAATTCTTAGAAAATTTTGATTTTGTGGATATGAGAATTGAAGAAGATTGGTATTTCCAAAACCCTAATTACAATAAACCCTTATCATTCTCTTAGTTATCCTTTGAATCTGAGAGAACCTGATATAGGGAGAGACTAATCTTTGGAAATTTCCCAAATTTCCCCTTGAAACTTCACAAATCAACATACCGAGTCCACAAGTCTTGCATACGGGAAGACGTCCAGCTCTTGGTTTGGAAGATTTTTCAGCTACAGCTCAGATGTCTGGCACAATTTTCTGGTTTCTATGAAGTTCCTCCAGCTCAGACGTCCGGCAGGATAGCCAGACGTCTGGTGTAACTATCTGATTGCAAAACCTGTATGGTCATACGTCTGCCTCCTCTCCCAGAGGTCTGAATCCCCTGCAACTGACACTTCCTCCACCTTCTCACCAGCAACTTCCTCCTATAAGCTCTAATTAGTGAATCGCCTTATCGTTTGTAAAGCTACTTCCAACTACTTCAATTCTACCATATAGTGCCACAAAATTTAACACTCCACCTCAACATTTTATCCATCTCCAACACCTTATCCAATGGTATCTGACCATCCTCTACCTCCTACCAAATAAGCTTGAATGTTTGCTTAATGAGCTCTGGCAATGCCACCGAGCATTGCACTCCATCAATGAGTTCAAACAAAGCCCCATCACCTACCAATGAAGGGTTGAAAATACCCAACTCCAAATCAAGTCGCCACCATAATACAAACATACTCAGAAATGTAAACAATACTTATCTAGAAGATATAATTCAAACCTCTCACCAATACTACTCCTGATCCATAACCATGCTTCTCCCTCAATCGTGCCATCCTGTGGCACTTAGCACTTCTTCAAGCGAATTAAGTTAGATCAATGCTTCAACTTCCTAATTGGCAATGCTTTAGTAAACATATCCGTCACATTATCCTTTGTGTGTAACTTTTGAAGATTTCTCATCTTCATCCATGGCCACTTAAAATGACTCTTTCACTTCAGTATGCTTTGTGCGAGAACTAAAATCCAAATTCTTCGCTAAATGAATAGCACTTTAGCAATCACATTGAACATCCATGCTATTATGTTCAAAACCCAAGTCACATAACAATCACTTCAAATAGAGTACTTTCTTTGTCGCTTCCACCATGGTTATCAAATCTGCCTCTGTAGTGGATTAAGCAAATACAGTTTGCAATCTTGACCTCTAACTTATGGCAGTATCACCAATATTAAAGGCATATCTGGAAGTTGACTTTCTTCGATCTCTATCATCGACGTAGTCCAAATCACAACAACCAACCAATATGTAATTATTATCCTTACTACCCCCAAAAAACAATACCATGAGATATTGTACCTTTCAAGTATCTCAAAATTGACTTCACGGTTCCAACATGGTTTCCCTGAATTATCCATATAATGACTAATCATCTCAACGACATTTGCAACATCGGGCTTTGTACACACCATAACATACATCAGACTTCCAATCGCACTATCATATGGAACCTTTGCCATATATGACTTGTCTTTCTCCTCAATAGGTGATCCTTTACTCGAAAGCTTCATATGCAAAGGTAAACGTGTATTTAACGCCTTTGCATTTTGCATGCTAAACCAGCAAAGCATTTTTTCAATATACTCCTTTTCAGTCAATTTCAACTCAAAATGCTTTCGACCCCTAGCAATTTCCATGTCCAAAATTCACCTTGCTTCTCCAAGATCCTTCATTTCAAATTTCGATTTTAAACTATGTTTTAACTTGTTTCATTTTTATTTTTAGAGGCTATGTGCTTGTCACCACACACAAGAGTGAATATATACAACAATCATTTTTTAACTTTTGAAACAAATAGAAGCCTCATTGATGCTTCTATTAAAACCATTTTCAAGCACAAAATGATCAAACCTCATGTACCCTTGCCTAGGTGATTGCTTCAAGCCATATAGTGATTTCTTTAACTTGCAAACCAAATTTGACTTACCATCTACCATAAACCCTTTCGATTGCTTCATGTAGATGTCTTCTACCAAGTCACCATGCAAGAAGGCGGTTTTCACATCAAATTGCTCTAACTTCAAGTCATCAATAACAACTATGGCGAGTAATATCTGGATAGAAGTATGTCTCACAACCAGTACAAAAATTTCATTATACTCATTCCCTTCCTTTGTGCAAGCCCTTTTACCACTAGTCTATCTTTATATCTCCCATCGTTCTTCACCTTGTATATTCATTTGTTCCCAATAGCATGATTTCCTTCAGGAAGTTGAACCAACTTCCAGGTTTGATTCTTCATCAACAATTGCATCTCTTCCTCCGTGGTACAAATCCACTTTGAGCTATCACTCAAATTCATGACGTCATCAAGGTCCATTGACTCATCCTGGACAACATGAAGCGCATATAGTCCAAAATTATCATGTTTGAGGCAAAAATGGTTCAACACCAAAAGTGGGCTCAAACACTGAGGGTACGTGAACCGTACTTCGCCAATATGGTCAGAGATTGAATGGGGCCACAAACGCCAAAAGAGTAAAAGTAAAAAGTGTGGAGAAAAGTAAAATGAAGACAAGTTTTAGAGTGGTTCGACCTTAAGCTAGGCCTATGTCCACTATGAAGGTAGCTTGCATTATCGCGATAATGTTTACGAGACATAGAATCTCTCTTTGTACATTCATCTTCTCTTATTACAAGTAAATTTCACTTAGATCTATATAAATTGGTGGAGAAATGTTTGGACCAGCAAAGAAATGGTGGAGGAATGGTGGGAAATCTTCAAATGCAAGGAGGATGAAGGAGCATCTTCAATCTCTAAAGTACTTGGTTGATTTCGATCAAAGCCATGGTGGATCAAGCTTTAGATCTTTATTTGGAAGTGTTAGATGATGTTGGGATCACTTGAAATGAGAGAGGAAGCAATTTGGCAGCCCTTCAGGGTGATGGAAATCGATCCCCCAAAGTATGGATTCCATGACCTATTTATAGGTGAGCTCCACTGAAGAAATGAGTTGAAATTCATATATGCAGGCTATGGGTCGCTAGTTCCTTTAATTACCAAAATGCCACCGCCTAGCTATAGCCAAAACTGTCAACAGCTATATCCAACTGTCTTGTGCGAGCGGGCCTCATGTGCATGGTAGGTTGATCGGGTGAACGGATGGATGGGTACACGAGCGACCGTCCGAAGGATGTGCGATTGGCCATCCAAGATGACCAAGAAGATGTATGGCTGACTGGGATTTAGTATAGGCCTTTCTCTGATTGACCGTAGGTGATTCCCGATCGAAGAATGAGCGAGCAAGTAGTGTTGCAGATGTGGATAGCCAAGGGATGTACGTGCGACCCCCTTGTACTTTGGGGTACTTGCCTCAATGACATGTGCGGGCGGCCGTGGTAGTTTGATCGAGCCATCGTGACGAAGGATGAGCGACCCTTGCCAAGTGTATAAGCATCACTACGCTCGAGTCGGGTTATTCTTAAGCTTGCCTCATATGTGTAACCTCTTTGTATGGTTGAGCTAAGTTGTTATGCTCGACCCTGTTCTGGTGGGCGAGCGACTCGACTGTTCTGGTGGCGGAGCGAGCGATCTTTATATGTGAGCGGTTACCTAAAGTGCATGAGAATGACCGACTTTTTGATTAGAAGGAATAATCCTTATGCCATGCTCGTCCCTTGGCTTATGCTCGATGTTGTTGCATACAAACGATCTCTCCTTCTGACCTGATTTGGGTTTATGCGAGTGACCCTGGTCGGTTCGATATGAGTATTTACATCCGATAATATCTTGCTCCTTCTAAAGAAGCTACTGGTGTCGGTCCCAAACCATCCGATATTCAAGAACTCATCTAGAATTATGTTTTCCTTCGCTGAATGATACCCTTGTTTGCTTCCCTATGACACGTTCTTCGCAAAAATCAATCTTGTTGAAACTCTCTCCATAAATCATCTCCCTTTTATGAAGAATATCCAAACTCCTCTCTGAGACATGACCCAATCTCAAATGTCACAACGGTGTCGCATCAAAGCCACAAGAACAATCAATACCCACACGAGTTTCATTCTTCTAATGTCCAAGTTTCTTACAAATAAGGCACTTGTTATTTCTTTCTTTTTACTTTCCTCTTCAACCGGGCCTTCTTGACTTAGAAAGCCCATGGTTTCCCTTCTTATATCTCTCCTTTTCCACATGAAAGACTATGACCATTTCCTACACCACTACTCAACTCTTTTATTTGGTCTAACAATTCCTCATTAAAAAGACTAGTTTTGACATCATCAAGAGTCAGTGTATCACAACCATAAATCTAACTATTTGAGAAACATGTATAACGGTCCAACAACGAACATAATAATATCATCACCTTTTTCTCTTCTTAAATTTTAAAATCTACTGCCTTCATCTCCATCATCAAATTATCAAACTCATTTAACTGCGCCTTTAATGTAATCCCTTCCTTCATCTTGTATGTAAAGAATGTTCGCAATAAGATGAGTCGCTTTGTGAGTGACTTCTTCATATATAATTCCTCCAACTTGTCCTAAATTCCTTTAGCAGTTGTATCATCACTAGTTTGGGTGATAAAATTCTCCCTCATAGAAAGTTGAAGTGTGCTGAATGTCCACTCTTCCATTACCTCACTCTCAATATTCGAGATGTCCACTGGCAATAAATGTTTATCAGACACTACCCGATGAACTCGATTCTGCCTAAGAATTGCTTTCATTTTCCATTGTCATTTTTCAAAACCATTATCGTCATTGCACTTGTCAATAACCTACTGTGATCCAAAAGCTATATACGAACCACATACATAAGGAACTACACCGATTGGACTAGCTATTGAGGCACCATTCGAATCTAATTCTGGTATTTCTACAACTGTCTACCAACACCAATGCTCCAATACCAATTGTTGTGGAGGATTTCGACTCAAGACTGCTCAAATAAAATCCCCAAACATAGAGGAAGACGAGATCGTGGTAAAAGTGTAAGAATAACCAATCAATAACTCAAAACAATCTGAACCCAATCCAATGACCAATCACAATCACCAAACAAGAGATGTAGTACCACAATAATAATAAAAAATCACACAACGATTTATGGCGGTTCCACTAACGTCTTGTTAATTACATCCACTTTGAGAGAGAAATTTATTACATACCAATAGAAGAGTACATGTGGTTGAATATAGAAATTATTTATTAAATTTAATTATAGCAAAATGGTGTTATATTCTACTAAAAGATGTCATCAATATTCTATTCAATCATATTAGAAATACAATGCATTCTTCTAACAAATGTCAATGGTTTGTAACTAATTCATCTGATGGATTACTTAATGGTACTGATAGTAGAATCCACTTCAAACTATTCTTTGAAAAGAAAGTTGCTTTTAAAAAATGTTCCTCGATAAAATGATTCAATTAGAACTTAAAACTTTCTTTGAATAGTTAATTACAAGTTGAAACCCTTCATTAAATCATACTTAAATCTTAACCTGACTTAATTATAAATTAAGAAATAATTAACTAATAATTAATACCTCATTTTATTAGTACTTAATCATAATTAAACCCCTACCCAATAATTAATTATTCATTAATCCTTCAGTTATAATTAAGAGAAATGCTAAGCACACTCTCCCTTAGGAAGAGTGAGCTTGTACTTGCCACCTGATTGGTGGAAATGAGTTGGCACCAATCATTAGCTATGTATGATGTAATAAATGCCAACTCATTTTCACCAATCGGGTGGCAAGTATAAGCTCACTTTCCCTAAGGGAGAGTGTGCTTAGCATTTCTCTATAATTAATTAAAAAATAATCATATACTTAAGTCATAATTAATTAAAATTAACATTACATAACAAATAATTAATTAAAATTAATCTTACTATAAAAGATAATTAATTAGTAATTAATATCTGTATAATTATAATTTATAAATCTTACTAAGTATTTAGCTATTAATTACCAAACTTGATTAAATAATAATTAACTAATAAACATTTAATTTACATTTTCAAACGTTTCTTATTAAGTTTAGAAACCATTTTAAATGTATACTTAAGTATGTAAACTCAAATTTTTAAAAAGCGAACATTTCGCTGAAACTATATCCGTAGTTATTATCGCTATGCCGACCAAAACTTGATGAATTATTTTTGGTATTTCTTTTTTGAAAACTTAATCCTTGAAAACTTGACAAATTTTAAAACCATAAGGTAAGCGTTTTGCGAATTGTAAATATGTTTGAAACATCAAAACCAGTTTGATTTCAAAACCAAAATTCGTAACTTTAAACAAGGATTTGAAGTCATTTAAACTGTAAATGGGCTTAATCTTTCTTACCTTTAACCACATACACATGTTAACGACATACTAATCATATCACGAACCACAACCACAACCACAACCATATTTAAAGATCTAAGCTTTATTACTAAAAGATTGTAACTTGAAAATTTGCTAACTTTTTGACACCATTTAAAGTGAATAACTAATATCATATAGATGCACATATAAAACAAATGTATTATGAAGCTTTTTTGTCTTCTTTAACTAGTGCATTAGCTCCTAATTGTTGCCTTGAGGAAATTGGGTTAGGTGGGGTTCTCCAGGGTTCTCCGTGATCCATGAGATGGATTATTTTTTATTCTTCCTTTACATTTCCTCACTTGTTCATGTATATTCATGAACCATCTTCATGTTTTTGCTCCTTATTTCCTACAAATGACAATTAAAAGGTGCAAGTAAACTTTATAAAAAATTAACACATGCACAAATGACCATTTTCCACTTAAATGAAGATAAATATATGAGGATTGGAAAATAACTTAAATTATGTTTTAGACATGTTAAAATACCCGATATGCTCATTTATTTAACTAAAACAAGATTAAATATATTAGTAAAAATGTGCACATTTACGTGCACATCAAATACCCTAACACTTATCTTTTCGTCCTCGAATAAAGAAAAAAAGATAAATCCACTTTCATAGGAAGCATGGTTGCATTGATCGTATGCAAAAAGTCGTTAGACCTCTAGGTGGCCCCAATAGGATGAGTCCTGTCTCGTGAGGGCTTGCAGTGGATAACACCCACAAAATCCAAATGCAATGCAAAAAGTTCCTAACTGAAAGTTGATTTACAAAATGTATGCAAGTTTTCGAAAAAAAAGTTACAAATGGAGAATTTACTTTTAGATTTGACACGAGTAAGTTAGAACAAATTTGGGTCATCATCATGAAATTTCACTCATTTACTAATCAAAACTTCAAACAAAAGTTAACTTATTGTTATAATATCCTCAAGCTTGGCTAGTTGTTTCAGTTGAAAACATAGTGCAATTTTGAAATGAATTCTGTAATCGATTATCAACATTTGCAAAGTGGCATTTTTATTTCTTTTTGAGTAACAAGTTAAGATCAAATTAGCGATAATAGTGCTTGGATTTCAGTTTCTTACACTTTATTATTATTATTTACAAAATTATTGATATTAATATTGTATATAAATGCCTAACTGAGGTAAACAGAGGAAACTGTCTACTATTTTCTAACCATGCATAACTGTGAGGACTTGTAAATGAGTTTAAAAAAAATACTTAAACTCTCATCCTTCTCTAAATGAGTTCCATCTATACATGACCGTGAGGACTTTTAAATTAGAATGGAAACATGTATAAAAGAGATCAATATCATTCACCCACATATGATTGAGAGGACTTTTAAATGAGAGTGAATACATAACTATGAGAACTCTAGACGCTTCAAAAAAATGTATGTATATACAATATTTTTTAGGGAGAGAGAGAGTTTAGAGAGAGCATCTTAGCACCACTTTAACTTAAAAAAATCAAAAAATTTATCGCAAGTACTTTAAATCAATTAATCATTTAAACGAAGATTTTAATTTAGAATAAATTTCATAACCATTGCATATGAATCATCCAATATACTAGTTCCACCAGAGCTGATTATAATTCAGTCTTTTCCATTTGATGTTCGTTAAGATAGGTAATTTCTTTATTATTTCAATTTAATTACCAAAATATATATGATTACTTCATCGTGCCCATTCAAAAGTAAATTAAATTTTTTTGAATATTTTTTTCTTGGAATGAAAAATGAAAAATCAATGCAAAACTAAAATAAATATGAAACTCCCCCAACATTTGATTTTGACTGTGTCCCCACAGTCAACCTAAGTGAAAGGAGGAAAAATTAAAAATATAACCTTTATTTACCTGAAAAAGTTATTATTTACGCTATATCATAAAATATATTGACAAAAATTAAATGAAACGGTCTTGTAAAGACCGTTTCATTTGTCTATTCAAGTACGAGAGACGCGGCTTAAGCTTGGAAAACCAAACCAGAAATTTTTTTGAAGTTTATTGTTGGTTTGGAAAAACGAATGTTGTTCAACTAAATGTCGAATGAGTTGTTTTATTTTTGATGATTTTAAGGGTAGATTGAATAATTTTTGAATTTCAAGTTTATTTTCATCAATATCAATTTCAAGATTATCGTTGAAAAATTCTTCAGAATTATTGATTTTAAAAGCAAAATTGTGATTCATATCTTGTAACGACCCGAATTTTGAGCGACTTTGGTTATCGACATAAGCACGATGTCGATAACCAAAACATCGAAAAATCCCGGTAATTAATGAAAGAAATTAGAAGGTGAGAATAAATCAGATAGAAACTTAGAATAGAAGAAGAAGAACACAACATCAGAGTAACACGAACCTCACAGCGGAACGAATAACATATAATAGATAACATAACTTTGAAATATAACAGTTATGTATACAATAGCACTTATCAGAGTACAACACTTACAACACAGCGGAAATAACTATAGCTATATGATCTTGAAGCCTCCTGCTCCACGCTCTTCCAGTATATCTGTAAATTCCTGACTACTTGACTGCCCGTACAAAATTAGGCACCCAAGAGTTTAGGGAAAACAAAACAAATAAACTCCGGGTCAGTCATGGGACTGGTATGAGTAAAACAGTTTAAACAGGTATATAAACAAGTAAATGATATCTCATAAGACCACGCCGCAGAACAGAACGGGTTTTTCCCTTATGAGAATCCAAAATATCTTTATATCAAAAACCTTTTGATATTATAATAATGTGTATGTACAAATAGATATCAACTAGCAGAAACGCTTTCATCTCACGTTCTACATATATAGTATACAATCAAAATCGCAAGCACGTATTGGATAATGGATTTCCAACTATGACAAGGTATGGAACTACCTTCCGATCAGTGTACTCTAGGAACGATACACTGGTGTTCAACAAGAACATCTTGCAACTCAGCCACACATGACCGACCACTCATTTCGCTTGAGTGTATCGAATGTATATCACCAACGGTTGGGATCAGCAACCGTTCCCGTATATATATGGGACAGCATTGATAGATTTAAGAAACAAATGAATATTCACTAGATAGGTGACTATACACCCTACTTCGGTGCGACCGACTTAGCCATGCTGCCTGCCCGATTTCAGTCATTTACCGGTTGATGAGGCTAGAAGCTACGCTTTATCATCACATCAGATTCACTTCGAATGCTACATTGTCAAATCCATCGAAATCACTAATTGACATTTACAACAGTACATTACGTGTCAGCTAAAAGAAGTTTCCTTCTCCGCTTCCACTCTTGGTACGGCTGAAGAAATCAATGTACGTGATCGTCTGGAAATACTCTGTCAGACATCCATCTTCATTCACTTAGAAATGTCACATCGTCATACCCGCTAAATCACAAATTGACTTATTCAAAAATATCACGGGTATACAGCTAAGAGAAACGAATTCCTCCGCCACCAAACGTGAATACGTTTGAACAGATTAACTTACGCGATCCATTGGATATACTCTGTCAGACTTTCGTCCATACAAGTTGTCATGGGACTGGACAAACCGAAGGCACTATTCCGTATATCCATCTTAGTCACTGTTATCTAAGACTTATACAACAGCCCTTGCATTTTACTCCGTCTTCCATTATCTTTGGCATATATGATTCGCGACGCTTATGCCAATACAGAGTGGTTCTATGGATAATAATCCAACCGGTCTCTCCATATTAACAACGTTAAAATGGTCAAAACATCGATACTCTGTGAGTTAACTATCAAACAAAAACAAGTGTGCAAACAACGATATTATTTCCAGATGGAAATTATATCGAACAAACATCATTTAACATAAATCTCTTTAGTTCATTTATTTACTTATCTCCTGTTTCCCTATATTCTAAATTCTTATTTTCTTTTATCAGAAAACATTTCTGATTCTCGTTTGGAAAACATTTCCAAAACTCCTTTACGATCAAACCTTACCTTTTCTTAGTCAAGAAGGAAGTCACTCGAGTTGGGGTATAATTACCTCTCAGACCTTAACTGAACAACGTTATAACTTCGAAATGGTCAAAGTTTATCTTTTAATCTTTAACTTCTTTACGCCTTTCTCGGATTCAATTTTACTAATCCACTTCTATATTTAAAACATTGGTTATAACGATAACGTTATAATCCCTACTTTCGAATTATCTAACTTTAATTATAACTTCTATTCTTATTAGTGAATAATTAACCTGACACTTATTTATTTATAAATAAATAAATCTCTATTTAAACACTGGAAAGTATAAGTACTTTCCCGAATTCGATATAATCGAATTTGCCGATTAACTCTCTTCGAGAAATCTCTATTTGATTAACTCTTCTTCGAATAACCTATATTCGATTAACTCCTTCTCGAAAAAACGATATTCGATAATCTCTCTTCGAATAACTAATATTCGATAACTCTTTCTTTTCAAATATCTCATATTTGAAAATCTCACTTCGATTAAACTATAATCGATAACGACCTTCGATGAAACTAAGATCGATAACTCCTTTTGATGAAACTAACATTGATAACTCCTTTCGATGAAACTAACATTGATAACTCCTTTCGATGAAACTAACATCGATAACTCCTTTCGATGAAACTAACATCGATAACCCCTTTCGATGAAACTAACATCGATAACTCATTTCGATGAAACTAACATCGATAACTCCTTTCGATGAAACTAACAATGATAACTCCTTTCGGTGAAACTAACATCGATAACTCCTTTCGATGAAACTAACATTGATAACTCCTTTCGATGAAACTAACATCGATATATTTAACTCGACGAACTTAACTCGACTAACTTAACTTGACTCGACTAACTCGTCTTACTTGGTTCGATTAACTAGGCTCGACTAGCTTGACTAACTTAACTCGACTTACTTGATTCGAGCAATTCGGTTCGATTAACTAGGCTCGAATAGCTTGGTCGAACCACCCGATCAACTCAACTTATTTAACTTAACTTATTTCTCAACTCGATCAACTCCTATCGAATAACTAATATTCGATTAAACTCCATTCGCTTGACTCTAGATCGCAGCGATCACAATGGTTACGCCTGACTGCCTCAGGAAACATCCGACCGCCGTAGGATATTTACAGAACTGCGAATTACGCTAGCAGTCGTGCAAGATGGCAACTTACCCTGAATACTATATTTGACTAACTCTGTCTCAAATAACTATATTTGATTAACTCTAGTTCGTTTTAACTCTAATCGATTAACTCTAACTAATTAACTCCAACTGATTAACTCTAACTGATTAACTCTAACTGGTTAACTCTAACTGATTAACTCTAACTGGTTAACTCTATTTGACTAACTCGACTAACTAACCCCTTTAGAATAACATATTCGATTAACTAACTTTCGAATACCATATTCGATTAACTAACTTCGAATACCATATTCGATTAACTCCTTTCGAATGTCTATATTCGATTAACTAATTTCGAATACCATATTCGATTAACTAACTTCGAATACCATATTCGATTAACTAACTTCGAATACCATATTCGATTAACTCCTTTCGAATGTCTATATTCGATTAACTAACTTCGAATACCATATTCGATTAACTCCTTTCGAATGTCTATATTCGATTAACTAACTTCGAATACCATATTCGATTAACTTTATTCACTTTAAAAAGATTTCCTTTTTAACAACGTTTTATTCATTTGAAAAGATTTACTTTTAAATAACGGTTCTACACTTTAAAAATGATTTCCTTTTTATAACTTTTCCTTTTCAATTCTATTTGTAAATGGTTTACAAATATTTCCTTTTCAAATTTATTCTTGAAATATTCTAACTCCTTAAATTCCCGGGAAAATTCGCCATAACCTCCTTTGTATCGGGAGCATCGGGAAAATCCCCAAACTCGCCACACATGCCTTTCCATTCAAAAAGAAATGTTTTTAATTTATTTTCCTTTTTAAAATATCTCCTATTTATAAATATCCCAATTTTATAAATATTCCTTATTTAACATTTTCCATTTATAAATATTTTTATTTCAATATCACTTTCTTATTATTCCTTACCAACATTCCGGTATGTTATGGTATTCAATCATATCAAATCACGATGTTCAATATCGTCCAAACACATATAATCGCCAACAGATTATATATCACATTATATATCACAATATATAAATCACAGTAAAATAACTGTTGAGGAATCCAGTTGGATTCCTCCAACCTGTTTTCCTGCAACACAGATGTTAGACAATATAGATAACATCACTTTCAGTTCCATATGATATATTCTGTTAAACAGAATCAAATATAGAAATTTAACTAACTGACTAGCAGTTCAATCAAACAGTCAATACACAGTAAATCAGATAATTTCTAACAGTTCTAAAAATACAACATGAAATTATAAACTGTTTAGAGTTGGTGAGATTTACTCACATTTGCGTGTTAGCCGTTAAATAACGGTTTGCGTTATTTGATTCAGTCAGACAATTTATTTCTCCATAAATTCATACGAGCTCGAATCCACTTCCAGTCAGCTTCAGTGTGAAGCTTTCGTCCATACGGTCCCAACGGATCCACCCGTTCAAAATTATGATTACGTATGCTCAAGTTATTTAATTTACATTATCATACACTATTTAAAACCAAAACAAACTTAAATAAATAGTTAGTTGGGCCTCACCCCCTTTAATTTCTTCTGCCCAAACCCACAAAGGCCCACCCCGCTAATTACTTTCCAGACCATCATTACCGCTAACCCTCTCTGCTCATCACGGTTCTTCCCCAAATCGTTTAAACATTTCTGCTCCATTCGATCTCTCCTACACCGTACTCTCTTCCTTATCCCCTCATTGATTTCCACACTAAACCCCTCAACCCCCTTCTCTTCGAACATCATCATCCTTATTACCAAACGTGAAGCTCGACGCCATCCTGCAGTTTTCGACTCCACCGTCGCTCATTCCTCAGTCCACGAAATAAGCATCCAGCCTCACCAATCTTATCCCCGTTCCACGCTCTACCCCCTCGTCATCTCGTTTCCCAGCTCGCCATATCCTCCCAAACTCGTCGATGGCTACTCTGGTAAAGGCTGCGACAGTTTTAAAATCAATAAATTCTCAAAAACTTCCCAAAGGTACTAATCTCAATGCTAAATCCAAATATATAATTCACTCGATCCAGTTTTACCTTACATCGAAGAAACCCCGTGCCCTAATCGTCGCAGTTTGCGTTGGGACCTCCAGGAAATGAATCGGACTTCATGAAACGGCTATGGTCTTGAAGGAGATCGTATGAGGGATTCAAAGCTATGAGTTTTGGGATTTTTAGGAGTTTCTTGGATTATATTTTGATTTTCAAAGATGGATTTTCCACGTTTTAGTTTTACTGAGATCGGGAAAAGTTTGTGGCGGCTTAGCAGAGAAAGAAATTAGGTTTTAAGGATTTGAGGGGTGTATTTATAGACCACAAAAATATCTAGATATTTTTATAGTAATATTTTTATATTTTTATTTAATCCTTTATATTCATTTCTGACTTTTAAAAATCCGTGTGATCACACATGATACCTAAAAATCACGAAACTGGACATGCCGCTAGAGTTCGACATTACGGTCCCAACGAAATTGGTTTTGTCGAATTCCGACTCCGTATGCTTACACAGCGTATTTTTAACCGTCAAAATACTGACTGTTTTTTTCACTCTAAAAATCCCTACGGTCACACAATGACTCTAAAAATCACGAAACTGAAAATCTAACAACTATTTGACATTGCGGATCCAACAAAACTGTTTTTGTCGAATTCCGGCTTCGTTTGCAAAATTGGCTATTTTTAACGCTTTGAATAGCCCATTTAAATATATAAATATATTTAAATAAATTTAAATATTAATAATTTAATATTATCGTATATCTTCACATATGATATCGTACAGCTCCAGAATATCATATCAGAATATACAGTTTGATATTTCAGATTTCAGATTATCTCGGTATTCAGTTCATATCGAAAATCCTTTTATAACGTATATAAAGCGTTGCGAATTATAAAGGAATTTCACAGCGACTTTTCTGAAATTTGATTTGGACGTAAATCAAAATCTACACGACGAAATCTCGATTTTTCTCTTCCACTAGAAAGATATACTTCACCAGCTCCTAACGTTTCTTGTTTCACAGAAATCCGATTTAAAATGAATCTTGTATATTCAGTTGAAGTTCAAATCGCCAAATAGCGAACTACAACGCCATTTCGAGCTCTATTTTAATTATATTAAAATTCTATGTTCAAACTGTCGTCGATTGAATATATTCGTTAATATACTTCAACTCTAAGCTGAATTGAATCACGGGGATGACCCCGTTCACTGAATATTGTGATTTCCAATATTTTTGATTATTTCTGAATTAAATATATTATTTAATTTATTATTTTAATTAAATATTCCCAGTTATTAAATTCCACGACCATTAAATCCTTTAATTCACCATTTATATAATTAAATAAATTAATTATAATACCTCTGCCAATGCGGGTCATTACATTCTTCCCCACTTAAAATAATTTCGTCCTCGAAATTGCTAAGTTAGAGGACGACCCTATCTATTGGAATTCCTAAGATTTGTTTACCCCTTATTTCTGATTTCAACTGAACCAATTAATATCGACTAAAATATTAATTCCTTTCAACTAACTAAAATTTTCAAAAATTCTAAAAAATTTCTAACACTTTAAATTTTCGGAAAATTTCGCCAGCACCTCCTTTGTACTGGTCAATAGCTCAAACTCCAACTCGCCTCTCTGGGTCTTCTTCAACCCAAAAGAAAATCAAAACGCCAAACGGCTTACCAATTCGGCTCATAAATTCCAAATTCATATAAAATATAAACTTGT
Organism: Allium sativum; assembly: GCA_030737875.1. Classification (NCBI taxonomy): domain Eukaryota; kingdom Viridiplantae; phylum Streptophyta; class Magnoliopsida; order Asparagales; family Amaryllidaceae; genus Allium; species Allium sativum. The sequence goes on from CM060915.1 coordinate 650,259,184, forward strand.
ACCTTTTTGTTGGGCATATCATCATATCCCTACCACTTCCATATGCTATCAACTCAGCATATACCAGTGTTATCTCAATCAAATTCCAATCAGTTCATATCCTCAAATCCAAACCGAATTTTATTCGAACCCCTATATCAAATTTCAAATTCTTAACTCATCAACCAATTCCATAATAGATTATTCTCTAATCCAATTCAATTCTATTTAACTATGTTCAAGTTAAATTTCAATTTATTTTTACCATCTCATTTTATTTAACTTCATTAGTTAAATTTTAATTTCTAGAACTTAAATTCCTGGGTAAATTTCAAATCAATTTGAAATCATACTGCCAATTCAAAACCTTTGAATTTCTAAACACTTGTTTTCTCAAAACAATTCAAATCAAAATCTCTGGTAGTAATCCACCACTTAGAACTCGAAAATCACACCGATGATACTGCGCAGTCATCATCGGAATTATTTTCCAGCGACCCAAGTGATTTCAATACTATATCATTTCAAAACCATTACTAAATACTTCCATTTGAAAACATTTCAAAATCTCCCAGGAACTTAAAATTTCCTTATTTTAATTCTAAATCTGATTTAAATTCATATTTAATTCATCTTATTTCATATACTTTACTTATATGATTCTGATTGGTTATATACTTAACCATTTAATTTATAATCTTACTTGATTATAATAACAACAAATATATCCTATATATGATAATATATCACATATACATATTGTGTCGGTCCATCGTATTCAAGTGTTTATTTACTCCTACCGATACAGTGGATCAAACTGATCGACCAGAACTCATAAACAACTCAGCCAATGAATCTCCACAATATAAAACCATTTTTTATATCAAATACAAATACGCACTCGTATATATACACTCAAACTCAATCTAGGGTATTACTAACCCTATCTCTACCGAGTCACGCCACAGAGCCAAGGTAATTCACTTAGCTTAAGCTCTGATACCAACTGTAACGACCCGGATTTTGAGCGACTTTGGTTATCGACATAAGCACGATGTCGATAACCAAAACATCGAAAAATCCCGGTAATTAATGAAAGAAATTAGAAGGTGAGAATAGATAAGATAGAAACTTAGAATAGAAGAAAAAGAACACAACATCAGAGTAACACGAACCTCACAGCGGAACGAATAACATATAATAGATAACATAACTTTGAAATATAACAGTTATGTATACAATAGCACTTATCAGAGTACAACACTTACAAAACAGCGGAAATAACTATAGCTATATGATCTTGAAGCCTCCTGCTCCACGCTCTTCCAGTATATCTGTAAATTCCTGACTACTTGACTGTCCGTACAAAATTAGGCACCCAAGAGTTTAGGGAAAACAAAACAAATAAACTTCGGGTCAGTCATGGGACTGGTATGAGTAAAACAGTTTAAACAGGTATATAAACAAGTAAATGATATCTCATAAGACCACGCCGCAGAACAGAACAGGTTTTTCCCTTATGAGAATCCAAAATATCTTTATATCAAAAACCTTTTGATATTATAATAATGTCTATGTACAAATAGATATCAACTAGCAGAAACGCTTTCATCTCACGTTCTACATATATAGTATACAATCAAAATCGCAAGCACGTATTGGATAATGGATTTCCAACTATGAAAAGGTATGGAACCACCTTCCGATCAGTGTACTCTAGGAACGTTACACTGGAGTTCAACAAGAACATCTTGCAACTCAGCCACACATGACCGACCACTCATTTCGCTTGAGTGTATCGAATGTATATCACCAACGGTTGGGATCAGCAACCGTTCCTGTATATATATGGGACAGCATTGATAGATTTAAGAAACAAATGAATATTCACTAGATAGGTGATTATACACCCTACTTCGATGCGACCGACTTAGCCATGTTGCCTGCCTGATTTCTGTCATTTACCAGTTGATGAGGCTAGAAGCTACGCTTTATCATCACATCAGATTCACTTCGAATGCTACATTGTCAAATCCATCGGAATCACTAATTGACGTTTACAACAGTACATTACGTGTCAGCTAAAAGAAGTTTCCTTCTCCGCTTCCACTCTTGGTACGGTTGAAGAAATCAATGTACGTGATCGTCTGGAAATACTCTGTCAGACATCCATCTTCATTCACTTAGAAATGTCACATCGTCATACCCGCCAAATCACAAATTGGCTTATTCAAAAATATCACGGGTATACAGCTAAGAGAAACGAATTCCTCCGCCACCAAACGTGAATACGTTTGAACAGGTCAACTTACGCGATCCATTGGATATACTCTGTCAGATTTTCGTCCATACAAGTTGTCCTGGGACTGGACAAACCGAAGGCACTATTCCGTATATCCATCTTAGTCACTGTTATCTAAGACTTATACAACAGCCCTTGCATTTTACTCCGTCTTCCATTATCTTTGGCATATATGATTCGCGACGCTTATGCCAATACAGAGTGGTTCTATGGATAATAATCCAACCGGTCTCTCCATATTAACAACGTTAAAATGGTCAAAACTTCGATAGTCTGTGAGTTAAATATCAAAGAAAAACAAGTGTGCAAACAACGATATTATTTCCATATGGAAATTATATCGAACAAACATCATTTAACATAAATCTCTTTAGTTCATTTATTTACTTATCTCCTGTTTCCCTATATTCTAAATTCTTATTTTCTTTTATCAGAAAACATTTCTGATTCTCGTTTGGAAAACATTTCCAAAACTCCTTTACGATCAAACCTTACCATTTCTTAGTCAAGAAGGAAGTCACTCGAGTTGGGGTATAATTACCTCTCAGACCTTAACTGAACAACGTTATAACTTCGAAATGGACAAAGTTTATCTTTTAATCTTTAACTTCTTTACGCCTTTCTCGGATTCAATTTTACTAATCCACTTCTATATTTAAAACATTGGTTATAACGATAACGTTATAATCCCTACTTTCGAATTATCTAACTTTAATTATAACTTCTATTCTTATTAGTGAATAATTAACCTAACACTTATTTATTTATAAATAAATAAATCTCTATTTAAACACTAGAAAGTATAAGTACTTTCCCGAATTTGATATAATCGAATTTGCCGATTAACTCTCTTCGAGAAATCTCTATTTGATTAACTCTTCTTCGAATAACCTATATTCGATTAACTCCTTCACGAAAAAACGATATTCGATAATCTCTCTTCGAATAACTAATATTCGATAACTCTTTCTTTTCAAATATCTCATATTTGAAAATCTCACTTTGATTAAACTATAATCGATAACGACCTTCGATGAAACTAAGATCGATAACTCCTTTTGATGAAACTAACATTGATAACTCCTTTCGATGAAACTAACATCGATAACTCCTTTCGATGAAACTAACATCGATAACTCCTTTCGATGAAACTAACATCGATAACTCCTTTCGATGAAACTAAGATCGATAACTCCTTTCGGTGAAACTAACATCGATAACTCCTTTCGATGAAACTAACATTGATAACTCCTTTCGATGAAACTAACATCGATATATTTAACTCGACGAACTTAACTCGACTAACTTAACTTAACTCGACTTACTTGGTTCGATTAACTAGGCTCGACTAGCTTGACTAACTTAACTCGACTTACTTGGTTCGACCAATTCGGTTCGATTAACTAGGCTCGACTAGCTTGGTCGAACCACCCGATCAACTCAACTTATTTAACTTAACTTATTTCTCAACTCGATCAACTCCTATCGAATAACTAATATTCGATTAAACTCCATTCGCTTGACTCTAGATCGCAGTGATCACAATGGTTACGCCTGACTCCCTCAGGAAACACCCGACCGCCGTAGGCTATTTACAGCCCTGCGAATTACGCTAGCAGTCGTGCAAGATGGCAGCTTACCCTGAATACTATGTTTGACTAACTCTGTCTCAAATAACTATATTTGATTAACTCTAGTTTGTTTTAACTCTAATCGATTAACTCTAACTAATTAACTCCAACTGGTTAATTCTAACTGATTAACTCTAACTGATTAACTCTAACTGGTTAACTCTAACTGATTAACTCTAACTGGTTAACTCTATTTGACTAACTCGACTAACTAACTCCTTTCGAATAACATATTCGATTAACTAACTTTCGAATACCATATTCGATTAACTAACTTCGAATACCATATTCGATTAACTCCTTTCGAATGTCTATATTCGATTAACTAATTTCGAATACCATATTCGATTAACTAACTTCAAATACCATATTCGATTAACTAACTTCGAATACCATGTTCGATTAACTCCTTTCGAATGTCTATATTCGATTAACTAACTTCGAATACCATATTCGATTAACTCCTTTTGAATGTCTATATTCAATTAACTAACTTCGAATACCATATTCAATTAACTTTATTCACTTTAAAAAGATTTCCTTTTTAACAACGTTTTATTCATTTGAAAAGATTTACTTTTAAATAACGGTTCTACACTTTAAAAATGATTTCCTTTTTATAACGTTTCCTTTTCAATTCTATTTGTAAATGGTTTACAAATATTTCCTTTTCAAATCTATTCTTGAAATATTATAACTCCTTAAATTCCCGGGAAAATTCGCCATAACCTCCTTTGTATCGGGAGCATCGGGAAAATCCCCAAACTCGCCACACAGGCCTTTCCATTCAAAAAGAAATGTTTTGAATTTATTTTCCTTTTTAAAATATCTCCTATTTATAAATATCCCAATTTTATAAATATTCCTTATTTAACATTTTCCATTTATAAATATTTTTATTTCAATATCACTTTCTTATTATTCCTTACCAACATTCCGGTATGTTATGGTATTCAATCATATCAAATCACGATGTTCAATATCGTCCAAACACATATTATCGCCAACAGATTATATATCACATTATATATCACAATATATAAATCACAGTAAAATAACTGTTGAGGAATCCAGTTGGATTCCTCCAACCTGTTTCTCTGCAACACAGATGTTAGACAATATAGATAACATCACTTTCAGTTCCATATGATATATTCTGTTAAACAGAATCAAATATAGAAATTTAACTAACTGACTAGCAGTTCAATCAAACAGTCAACACACAGTAAATCAGACAATTTCTAACAGTTCTAAAAATACAACATGAAATTATAAACTGTTTAGAGTTGGTGAGATTTACTCACATTTGCGCGTTAGCCGTTAAATAACGGTTTGCGTTATTTGATTCAGTCAGACAATTTATTTCTCCATAAATTCATACGAGCTCGAATCCACTTCCATTCAGCTTCAGTGTGAAGCTCTCGTCCATACGGTCCCAACGGATCCACCCGTTCGAAATTCTGATTACGTATGCTCAAGTTATTTAATTTACAGTATCATACACTATTTAAAACCAAAACAAACTTAAATAAATAGTTAGTTGGGCCTCACCCCCTTTAATTTCTTCTGCCCAAACCCACAAGGGCCCACCCCGCTAATTACTTTCCAGACCATCATTACCGCTAACCCTCTCTGCTCATCAGGGTTCTTCCCCAAATCGTTTAAACATTTCTGCTCCATTCGATCTCTCCTACACCGTACTCTCTTCCTTATCCCCTCATTGATTTCCACACTAAACTCCTCAACCCCCTTCTCTTCGAACATCATCATCCTTATTACCAAACATGAAGCTCGACGCCATCCTGCAGTTTTCGACTCCACCGTCGCTCATTCCTCAGTCCACGAAATAAGCATCCAGCCTCACCAATCTTATCCTCGTTCCACGCTCTACCCCCTCGTCATCTCGTTTCCCAGCTCGCCATATCCTCCCAAACTCGTCGATGGCTACTCTGGTAAAGGCTGCGACAGTTTTAAAATCAATAAATTCTCAAAAACTTCCCAAAGGTACTAATCTCAATGCTAAATCCAAATATATAATTCACTCGATTCAGTTTTACATTACATCGAAGAAATCCCGTGCCCTAATCGTCGCTGTTTGCGTTGGGACCTCCAGGAAATGAATCGGACTTCATGAAACGGCTATGGACTTGAAGGAGAACGTATGAGGGATTCAAAGCTATGAGTTTTGGGATTTTTAGTAGTTTCTTGGATTATATTTTGATTTTCAAAGATGGATTTTCCATGTTTTAGTTTTACTGAGATCGGGAAAAGTTTGTGGCGGCTTAGCAGAGAAAGAAATTAGGTTTTAAGGATTTGAAGGGTGTATTTATAGACCACAAAAATATCTAGATATTTTTATAGTAATATTTTAATATTTTTATTTAATCCTTTATATTCATTTCTGACTTTTAAAAATCCGTGTGATCACACATGATACCTAAAAATCACGAAACTGGACATGCAGCTAGAGTTCGACATTACGGTCCCAACGAAATTGGTTTTATCGAATTCCGACTCCGTATGCTTACACAGCGTATTTTTAACCGTCGAAATACTGACTGTTTTTTTCACTCTAAAAATCCCTACGGTCACACAGTGACTCTAAAAATCACGAAACTGGAAATCTAACAACTATTTGACATTGCGGATCCAACAAAACTGTTTTTGTCGAATTCCGGTTTCGTTTGCAAAAGTGGTTATTTTTAACGATTTGAATAGCCCATTTAAATATATAAATAAATTTAAATAAATTTAAATATTAATAATTTAATATTATCGTATATCTTCACATATGATATCGTACAGCTCCAGAATATCATATCAGAATATACAGTTTGATATTTCAGATTTCAGATTATCTCGGTATTCAATTCATATCGAAAATCCTTTTATAACGTATATAAAGCGTTGCGAATTATAAAGGAATTTCACAGCGACTTTTCTGAAATTTGATTTGGACGTAAATCAAAATCTACACGACGAAATCCCGATTTTTCTCTTCCACTAAAAAGATATACTTCACCAGCTCCTAACGTTTCTTGTTTCACAGAAATCCGATTTAAAATGAATCTTGTATATTCAGTTGAAGTTCAAATCGCCAAATAGCGAACTGCAGCACCATTTCGAGCTCTATTTTAATTATATTAAAATTCTATGTTCAAACTGTCGTCGATTGAATATATTCGTCAATATACTTCAACTCTAAGCTGAATTGAATCACGGGGATGATCCCGTTCACTGAATATTGTGATTTCCAATATTTTTGATTATTTCTAAATTAAATATATTATTTAATTTATTATTTTAATTAAATATTCCCAGTTATTTAATTCCACGACCATTAAATCCTTTAATTCACCATTTATATAATTAAATAAATTAATTATAATACCTCTGCCAATGCGGGTCATTACATATCCACTCCTTCACAATTCAACACCTCATCTTTGAAAATACCAAAAAATTATTACTTATATAATTCATCTTCCTTCGTGGAATTATCAACAACTTCAATGCATGCATCATTTTCAAAATCTAAAATTGTTGTTTTCAAATTTTCGAAATTGGCACAAGGAAGATCAAAATTTGAATTTGATTCCACACTCTCAAATGAATTAAAACAAACTCAATTATCGTATTATCAACAACTTTGTTAAGATCATCATTTTCCATTTCAAAGGTTGTTATTTGAAAATCATCAATTTAGGTATAGATGGATTATTGTTTGACTCGTCACACGTTGGGATATGATTTTGTTTCTCATAAAAATTCAAGTAGGTTTCAAACAATAAATCCATGTGATTATTGTAAATTTCATCCATTTGCTCCATAAAATCAAATTTATAATTATTTATTTGAGAATTTTCAATTTGAAATTGTTGAGAGCAAAAGTCGTTAATTACACCACAATTTGAATTATCCCATTTGCCAATATCATTAGAAAAGTTGTTTATATTTCTATTTTGAGTTTAAAATTCATTTTGGAGTTCAAAATTAAAGTGGCATGGGCTATAACAAAAATTATATGAATTTTGAAGTGAATTCAAATTTTGATTATTTAAAATACTTTGACTCGAGTTATTACACAAATGTGAATCCGACCATTCATTTATCCTTTGATTTTGTTGTGTAGTGCGTTTAAGCAAAGATTTCGTTCTTGTTTCCAGAGTTGATGGTTGATCGTTATTTTGAAACTTTGTGGTACGAAATTTGAATATTTGTACAACAGTTGTTATTGAAATTTCCATATGAATTGGGTATGGAATTATATGGATTATATTGATTTCCACAACTATCGTAACATTCTAGCAAATAATGAAATTCATACATTTCCAATAAATCAGTTCCCCTTTGAGTTTTTTATTTGTTTTTAAAAGAGAAAAGGAAATAAATATTTACAAATTTTTTTTTTTTTTTTTTTTTGGATTTTTGATTTTTTTGGGGATATTTGAATGTTTTCCTAATGCTTAAAACTAGAAAGAAATTAACTATAAATGGGATTTTTTTTCCTTTTTTATATATATGCATGAACCTAATGCAACTATATGAATGCAAATGAACTATTTATAAATTATATATTTTCACTTTGATTAATTTTAACAAAAGATTTCTCAACCAGGTAATAGACAGGAATTACTGGTGCACTAGGAATCACCCTGGCGATGCAGCTGGAGGTTTAAGTACCTACAGAGGTACAGTCGATATAATATTTATGAATGACCATAATATTTATAAACGGTTATTGCTCTGCCATAGCATAGAGTCAGACATCGAGAAATAATTCATTGGAAAGACATCAACTTATCAAAATATAATAATGCCCTTAGAAAATAAAGACAAAATGAGATGAATGCAAAAAAGAAAATAAATGTGAAATACAATGCAACTACAAATAATTTTTTATTTTGTTTTTGATTTTTTGATTTTTTTATATATTTAAATGCAAATGCAAGCATACAACAATGCAAGGAAATAAAAACGAAGTTAGAATATAACAACAGAGCATGCTGATTTATTACCAAGTTTTATTTTAGTGGTAGTTTTTATTTTTAAGCAAGCAAAGCAACGCAGATTTGAGCAAAGCAATTCCAAAAGCTATTCCTACCCTTCTATTGAATTTATGCAACCTGAAAGCGACGAAAAAGATGATTTTTCCCTATACTTTTTTGAAGAAAAGGAAACTTATAACAAACAATATAAAACATAAGAAATCAAAAAAAATAAAAACAAACAAATAGGTTACAATACCCAAACATAAAGGCTAATGAACTTAAAACAAACAAATAAAACCTAAGACACAAAAACAACAAAATTTAAAACATCCCTCGAACTCACGCAGGCCCAGTACCCAAATAGGTGGCTGCTTATTGCTCAAGTTTCCAACACACTTATAAACTATTCCCCTTTCTTTCGAAATCCACTAAAGCAGCGAAATAAAATTGCATGATTAATTAAAAAAATCTAATTGGAAAATGAGAATTCAAGATTATGATGAGGTTATTGTTTTTGGGATTTGAGGTCCGAGACCGATTAAAGGGTTTCAGAGATTAATTTGGGGAGGCGATTGGTTATTCGAATTCAGGTACTAAGGTGTTGGAAAACTAACGGCTAAGTCGCGGACAACGTCACTCTCTTGAAGATGTTTCGACGATCCGCTCAATGGTGCAAAGCAGTTCGTACCTTTCGTCGCCGCCTCTATGATAAAACAGCCTCTTCTTCAATATCAATTTGCTTGCACAATCAAATTGATTCTGATTTGCAATCAAATTAAAAAACTGCACCAATCTTTTTTTCCCTTTTTTTGTAATGAAAATTTTTCAATGAAGATAAGAAGGTATTATTTTTTGAATAGAAGAAGATGAAAAAAATGTTCTATTTTTTTGCTTTGTCTATTCTATTTCTTATACATACAGAATGCAAAAATGTAACTTCGCTATGTTAGTGACAGGAAAGTTGGATCATAATTAATACCATAATACACTACAACAGAAATTGTCTTTTATAGCGGCATATAGCCGCTATTAATCAATACTATAGCGGTTCGATAAACGCTGTATATTGACATGTTATAAAAAACTACTGAATATTTATAACACAAAAAAACCCGTTATAAAAAAGCATAGTTTTATAGCATAAATTTGTCGCTATGTTATTTAAAGACAATAGCTAATTCTCACCGCTATTAAACATCTAAATCTCAATGAAAGTAAGAATATTTATAACACAATATAGCCGCTATAAAATATTTATTCGATAGCGGCTATATGCTGCTATTAAATCAATATGTTATAGTATTGCTAAATCCTTTCAAACCACGTGAATTTCAAAATATTTCATTCGGGTGAGTGTTATTTTTCTTTGTACAATAATAAAGCAACATATACTTGGTGATATCAATGGCAAAGGGCAAAGAAATAATTTCCAAACAACATTATGCGTACAACACCGACTTACAGTAACAAACCATAACTGTATCTCAAAATTGAATGATCCTATGGTAGAAAATTTTGAATCCAAGCAATACAACGAAAACTACAGATGTTTGTGATAGCAAGACTAACGTTATCTACTTTAAACTTTTGTACTCTTTTGTCAACATGCTCTCCCACACAAGTGGACCCGGTCTTCTCTCCATGCCCATCAGGCTCTCGCATTGGGCAACGCTCCAACAAGGAAACAAAATCACGTAAAAGTCCCTAGCAGAAAAAAGGCGCATCTCATATCATCATTCCCCTCCGCCATTTTGCCTTTTCAGCTCAGTCGTTGATTGATGTTCATGTTTAAAATCCTAGTCCAGGCCCATCATTGTTTGTCAGTTCGCCTGATTCTTGTTCGTGTGACTCGCCTTGCCCGCCTCCATTGCTGTACCACATCCGACCTTCAGGCTTAATTGTTGTTTGCAATTCTCCGCCCTCAGCTGCTACAACACTACACTGCTATCTACTCCTGGATACTGCTAAATAAACAAATGGTGATATAGAAGAGAATATAACATCAAAAGATAGAAACATAATTGCAGATCAATGATAAGAACACGATAACACAAATATGGAAGAAAAAAAAACTTAAGACACTCTGGACACAAATGGTTACAACACTTTAAAGGAGATCAATTTGTCGCCAGTGGGCATAAAGACAGTTCACAAAATCAATGTCCGGGATCCACTCATTTGAATAGAGTGTAAGGAGACAGTTCTATGGCAGACGAGTTCAACAGGAACTCGTCAACAGTAATGGCACCGCCAGGGGAAACTGAAGTATTTTCAAATTTAGAATTACAAAGCATGGCAGGGAAACTCAAATGTATGGGAAGCTGAGTGAAGAATAATACAGAGCCTTTAAAGTTTTTCATCCAGTTTTCATCACCCCTTTTTTGCAAACAAGTTTAACAAATGCTAAACATCAGAAGAAACTCAAATGTATGGGAAAAGTATAAAATACGAACCTGGATTGCTCAATCTAACTGTAAAGTCTTCTTGGCCACGTGCTCCTCTGCTCTCCTTTCCTGCCTCAACAAAATGCGTAGTTATACAAGCATTGAAATAATCACTTTAACTCTCATTTGCTCTCTTTTATTCAAGTTTTTATGTGGATTTTTTAAGTGCATACATTCAATAACTGTGGCAATTCCAAAACATTTCAGTACAACAAAATCTTTCCTATAATCTCTATGAATTTTAATCTTAAGCTTAAGCAAATGATTTGCAATGCCAGGAACATCAAACATAATCATATATCATAATCATGCAATATCAAATATTAGAAACTCTATGGAAGTTTCCTTGATTCATTATTGCCATCTTTAAAATCAACAGACCTGATCTAAAACTATGATGAAATGCAATCATTTTCACTGCCACTAGCTTAAGCAAAAAAACATAAATTCTTTAGCAATTCAGCAGCATGAATTTATTGATAACAATTCAAAAAATAAAATTTGACACCTTAACATTTGTACATGTGCAGGTTATTCTACTTCTTTGAATCAAGACAGAGGAAAGAGGACCCAGTGGCGATTTGGCTGACAGGCGGTCCTGGTTGTGCTAGTGAACTAGCATTGTTTTATGAAAATGGTCCTTACCACATTTCTAATGATTTTTCCCTCAAACTCAATAATTTTGGTTGGGATCAGGTAACATTTGCTGATTCATTCTGTTTGGGCTAGCTACTTTCATGAATGTTACATCTAGTTTATTAACAATATTTATTCAAGATATAGGAGTAAAATATTTTGGCCAATTTTGTATATAGGTTTCGAACTTAATATATGTGGATCAACCCACTGGAACCGGCTTCAGTTACAGTTCCGACGAAAGAGACTTTTGCCACGATGAAGATGGCGCGAGCATTGATTTACATGACTTCATGCAGGTAATTTCAAAAAAAAAAATGTACTTGATATTTTCATATTTCAAGACATACAGCAAGAACAGTGAAAATTAAAGAAATATTTCTACGACTATTTTTTTTAGGCATTTCTCACCAAGCACCCAGAATATGAAAAGAATGATTTACACATAACAGGAAAATCGTATGCAGGGCACTAGATCCCTGCATTCGCAAGTCGGGTTAACAAAGCAAAAGAAGGCGTACACATCAATCCTAAGGTTATATATGCAAACTCGTATATATATTATTGTGAGTATTTAAGAAACTTTGAATACTTGAATGCTAACACAAGATAATTATTTGTTAGGGCTTTGCTATAGGGAATGGAATGACTAATCCAAAAATTCAGTACAAGGCATATACTGATTATGCATTGCAACATAAACTAATCGAGAAATCAGATTACGAGAGAATCAACAGAATGTATCCACAGTGTGCAGATGCTGCCAAGCAATGTAATATATTCGTTATTCTAAGTTAAACAAGAAATTATCTTTCAACCAAGCTGTTATCCTTACACTTTCGATGCTTGTACTTTTTTGACTACGGTACCTTTTGCATTCACCTTTGGCAGTGCATAGGTTTGGATATAAACCCTCAGCATTATATTTGAGAATTCATATAGGATATCATTAAAAATGTATTTCAAAATAATACAAAAAACATCATAAGTATATAAAACTATTTCAAAAGCAAGGATCCCAAAATTTAGTCTAGAATGTGTTAGTCAATCATCAAATATCAGATGATCTATAGTTAATGGAATGACTACTATATAAATTAATAAATCTTTATAAATGCAATATATATTATGGGGAGTTCAAATTTAATGAACATGCTACTTTAGTAAAAAAATAAAATAAGATGATATTAAAATTACATTTAAATTCTGCAATAAATCATAATTATCCTGTGTGCCCTTGCCTGCACACGGGTATGATAAAAATAATGCAGTCTAATTTATATTTATATTTACAACCAAAATGGAGTGTTACATGAATAACAACAATCGGAAAAGTTAAAGATTGCATAGATATATTTGATTTTAGAGGACAAAACAAAACATAAAACAAAAAGTGGCGAAGTTATTAAAAGAAGATAATGTGATGCTCGTTACAGGGATATATTTATAGAAGTTGTAGCATTGAATAACAAATGGGTGCTAAAGATCATGTTGAATTATAATGTTTGTGACATGCAAGGGACCAAATTGAAACAATGATATGAAATAACTGAAAGAGTGTTAAGAAATTGTAGCATTGAACGTAAAATTGATAAACATAACTGTTTGCTAGACAGAGGCATGTTAAAATAGCTGGAATTTCTTTAAATAGCAGCAGCGGTTACACATGCTTTTAGGTACAAAAGCTTCAAATTCAAAACGCTAAATCTACTATAAAATAAATTCTACTCCAACACAGCCTGATACATAAACGTACCATAGTTAAACCTGTCAAATTGCCTGCAAATATTCTACTGTTTTGGAGTTTGTATAAGATTCAAACCTGTCAGATTCACATAGCAAATATTCTACTGTTTTGGAGTTTGTATAAGATCCAAGATGATTTTCCTTCGATAATTTGAAATTCAATGTTGGTACTGTTGCTTGGCCAAATTCAATGTTGGTTCACTCAGGGGCAACCGTCTGTTTGAAATTTCAAAGGAACACCATTTACATGACTTTATCTTCATTGAACACTTTAATCCCTAATAAAACCTCTTGTCTATCTAATTACATTCATTACCCTGCTTCTAATTTGTAGGCTTCTAAAAATCTAAAAAACACAGAGAAGGTTATGCGTGAACTCATAAACAATTTTGTACTGAATAATATAAATCGAAATCCTTTCTATGGCCACTAAGAAACTTAACCATAAAAGTACACATGATATGCGATCATTGAATATAAAATTTCAAAGGTGACAGTGATTCTTTAAAGAGACAAGAAAGGAAAGTGATACATCACATAGCAAGTCCTTACTCATCTAATGGCACCCACCAGCTCGAGTATTGCAGCATCTAAGCCTTAAAGATGCACTATAATCCCACACCGTTACAGGGATTAAAAAGCTCAGGCGGTCAGCTCATTAAAGCACCAAAGATTCCATTTTAGATTAACAAAAGATGTAGTAACCATTGTTCAAGTCTATTATACTGAAAATATGTACATACACTATATATTTGAGTAACGTGGAATCGAAAACTATGGTTGAATGAAATTTCCCTTCATTATGTTCTCTGATTTCTCTTAATCTCTCTAACATTTCTTAGTTGCGGAATAAAATCTGATAATTGGCCTTATGCCTGTCATTTGGTGCCTTCACTCCTCCACTCACCACCCTCCAATCTCTACCGTGACTTGTCATGAGGAACTCGTCTCACAACTAAACACCTAACAAACCACCATTGATTCCATCAGGTGAATATTATTATTAAAAATATTCAATATTCTCTACTGATTCCATCGGGATGGATTCAGTAGAGAAGCTTGCTTGCTTAATGGGACAATTTGCTTATTCATTTTGCTATATAGACCATCATTATCAAATGCTATCTATTTTTTTCCTTTAAACAACGAAAATTGATGCAAAGGACAATGTTCTCGCATTCTTCCACAAGTTATGTAGCGAGTACGATCAAAGTATCATGATGGTGTTTTATTAACATCGCTCTAGATTCCAACGCAATTTTATCTTACGTATCTAAAAAACAATCTACAAATAATATACTACGCGTAGATATTTAAAAAAAAAAATGATGCCTACATGATCACGTAGATGAATGGGAAGCAGTCCTGCTGCTGTACTAGCCTCAGTATTGAAAGCTTGTTGCAAGTGATTTCTTATAATAGACTCGAGAAAATGGAAATTAGTAATGTAAAATTTATAGGACAATCCATTGTCTATTAAAGGTGATGATTTTGCATTGCAGCTTGTGCACAGAACAAAGCTAATGCAAGGTAAGATAAAACAAAATCAAAGAAATGGAAGTTTTCATTTTGTAGTTGTATATACACTATGAGATAACAAATCAAATCTCTTGTACCCAAAATCCTCTATCCCCCTATATCCAACCAACCAGAACCCCCTGAATTTCACTTTTTTTGCAATTAAACTCTCTTTCTCTCTCTGACTTAATTGCAAAAATGTGAAAATAGGGAATTCTGATTGGTTGGATACAGGGAACAGAGCATTTTGGGTATAGAGGATTCGCTCTCATGAGATAAATGCCTTTAGCGAATAACATTTGTTGTATAGGGCAATCGATTTTTTTTCTTGGTTTCAACTTTAGGACGGCCATTCCGGTTCAGTGTTTTTATCATTTTCAAAGCAACCTGTCTTTCCCTCACTCATACACACATTTAGTGTAATTAATATTTTCAGTACCCATCATAAAGATATCATTTAAATTGCGGGACAACCTTAATTTCAAATTTTGTACAGATTTGATGATCCTCTCAATTATTTTGGGAACTTTCATAAAAAGACCCTACTTAAGTTTCTAATTCAACATTTGTTGCTTCTCAAGAAATAATTTAAGAAGAAACCTTATACTACTGTATTGCTGACTTTAACTCAAAGTACACTACAACCAAAAGCACACGCCAGAAACGTTGCCATAACCGACGTTTGCTGAATTTGATCATACATTGCCTGATGCTACTGCAATGCTGACTTTGGCTTAAAGTACACCACAACCAAAAGCACACGCCAGTAAAGTTTCCATATCCGGAAGACAAAAACATTGTATCTATGTAAGTATACGAATACGGTACATTAGTCTACAAACCAGTCATTGGTTTTAAGTTCAATTATCATATCTGCAAATTACATACCCCTGAGTGACACATCCATCACATTCATTCATTAATTAAACAACAAATAATAAATTAAGTAATAATATATATTTGATGCATATAATTTATTGCCGATAAAGCTACAAAATAAATGAAGATAGAGGAATAATGTGATTATTTTGTAGGTACAGAAACCATTCGCTAGAAAAGTATGACCAAGACTAAATAAAAGCCAATTTGGGACATGTTATAAGGAAAATCACCTGGTCCAGTAGAAAGGCCCAAAATTGCTTCACAAATTCAATAGCTCTCTCTTTTGGGCATGCAGTACAATAGCTGTAAACCCTACCACATAAAGAACGCACCCAAGAATACCAAACAAGTATAGTTTCTCATCCAAACAAAAATGCCCTATACTGCGCTGCATGGAAGATACATTTCATATTCACAAGTAAAAGTATATACAAAATAAAACTATGATATCTAGTAATTCAATTTACCTAACAATGATACTAAGAGCTCCAAGTAGTGTTACAAGTATTGCTGGTGCAAATGCATATGTAGCAAAATTAGCCCCAGCGTCACCCTCAGCTCCAGCAAAATTCAGGGGGGTAATTAACCGACCTCCTCTATCTTGCTACCCTCAGCACCAGCATCTCCCAAGGAGGTATGTCAATGTCAACGTCGGCATGAGCTTCACCCTCGCCAATACTTAACAATTTATGCATCCTTCGAAACCTGCTTCCAAAGGTGATGAAATCGTGGATGCAACCAAGTACGAGACGACCAAATACGATTCCTAAAACGAGACGACTATCAACCTCCATGTTTGCTGATGCCACTCTTTGAATTACTGCCCTAATTTGTTCCTCTTTGCAAAATCAAAACCATCTTTTAGCATTTTTTAGAGATAGCCGAAGATTAAGAGTTCAGGGTATCGATTCGTGTTTTGGGTTTTTTAGAATCTGTCTATTGGTGGGAGAAGAAAAATTAGGGGACGGAGATTTTTGATTTAGGGATGAGCAGAAGTGAAAATAGTAAAACGATAGGTTTAATTTAGAGGGAAACAAAAATTAGGAGGGAAGAGTTTTTTTTTTGCTCGTGGCAAATCGTTACCTAGCGCCAAACAAAGGAATTAAAATTAAAGTGACATACAACTAAAATAAACAATAACACTTTAAAATAATGTGTTATCTATTAGCGTTATAAATGATATTATTCTTGTAGTGATAAATAAAAGAAACGGTCAAAAAACAAAAAATTATAACATGTAAATTGTATATGTTTCAGAAGTGATGAATGTTAATAAGTTTTAATTTATTATCATTCATGGCAATATTTTAGTATCATTTGTTTTTGTAACAAATCGATAAAAAGTCACATAAATATGTGACCGTTGCGTTAGTGTAACTGCACAATCACAATAATGGCTTAAATACATATATATATATATATATATATATAATCGTTATAACTTTCAATGGCTCAATTGCAATAATGACTCAATAATAAATTCTTAGTAACTGTAAAAAAAATTCTTCCATAAATTCACTACATATACAAAACGTTTCCAACAATCCCCTACTTGAATTTTTTAAAAACATTTTTCGAGAAGTTTCCAAAAGACATAAGATTGTGCATAAACAAATATGTCTTCCGACTTGAACATTTACATAGTGGATAAAATTCAGTTTTTACTAGAGTGACACGTGGTCTTGAACTCTATTCCTAACATCAGACCACACACAATCTTTTCTATAGTGCAATCAAATAAGTTCGTGCATTAATGGTCATGCACATCTATCCTAATTTAGTGAGCACTCTAGAAGTTTTGAACTTCATAGAAAACAACCACATTTCCACATTCATATAATCGAGTCTATCAAGAGCACTCCTGAAGGTAGGTACTCCACTCCAAAAAGAGTATACATCTCATTAAGAGTTTCTATTAAATCATCCTCTAATCACATCAGGAATACAATAATTTACAAAAAATAGCATGTCCAACTGCTGTCACTACACAACTTGTTTTTACCCATTGAACCTAATTCTTGGGATCTCCAGTCATTAGGTTAGATTAACATTATGTGTGACTCAACAATCTAAAGGCAATATTCCCGTTCTTTTAGAAGTATTAAGGACTTTCTCTTCAGACAGTCCTTTCATCAAAGGATCTGCCAAAATTTCATCACTACGTATGTTATCCACTCTAACAGTACCTAAAGAGAGTAGCTCTCCAATAACACTGTGCTTACGACGTATCTGTCATCTCTTACCTTTATAATAACGGTTTTGAACTTTTGCAATAACCGCGGTACTATCGCAATGGACCAACACAGCAGGTATTATCGGTTTTCCTATAAGGGAATATCAGCTAGCAGATTTCTCAAGTACTCTGCTTCTTCACTAGCTGTAGCTAGTTCTATCGTCTCAGACTTCATAGTAGACTGAGCCAAAGTAGTCTATTTCTTAGATTTCCCAGAAATAGCTCCTCCAGCAATGATAAATATATAGCCACTGGTCGCTTTTGAATCATCAGATAAAGTATTCCAGTCTGCATTGGAATATCTTTCAACTACAGCTGGAAACTTTTCATAATGTATTCCAAGGTTCATTGTTCGTTTTAGGTATCTCATGACACTCTCAATAACATGTCAGTGCTCTACACTAGGTCTACTGGTAAACCTGCACAATAATCCCACGACATAGGCAATGTCGGGTCTATACAATCAGTGGCATACCGAAGGCTGTCAATGATGCTCGCATAGTCATACTGTCTTACACCTTCACCAGTATTTTTAAATAGCTTCACACTAGGATCATATGGTGTACATGCAGGTTTACAATCAAATTAATTGCATTTCTTTAGAATCTTCTCAATATAATGAGATTGATCCAAAGAAAGTCCGTTTTCGATCCTAGTAATTTTAATACCAAAGATTACACTCGCCTCACCTAGATCTTTCATATCAAAGTTGGCACTTAACAAAGATTTAACATTGTTTATGGCACGAATATTTGACCCAAAAATGAGTAGGTCATCTACCTAAAGACATATAATAGTACAAATGTCATTCTCAGATTTGCAATAAATGCATGTTACTTTCATTAACTTTAAACCATGTGAAATGATTAAGTTATCAATTTTTTCATGTCATTGTTTAGGTGCTTGTTTTAAACCATATAATGATCTATCCAATTTGCATATTTTATGTTCTTGACCATGTACTACAAATCCTTCAGACTGGTCCGTATAAATTTCTTCGTCTAATTCACTGTTTAAAAATGTGGTTTTAACATCCATTTGGTGTATTATTTAATTATAGATAGTAGCAAGTGAGATTAATAACCAAATGGATGCAATTCTAGTTATAGGTGAAAAAGTGTCGAAGAAATCTACATTTTCTCTTAATTTAAAACCTTTAGCTACTATACGGGCTTTATATTTATCGATAGTGCCATCAGGTTTTTATTTTTTTTTAAGCACCCATTTACAGCCTATAGATTTACAACTAGGTGGTAAATCTACTAAGTGCCAAGTCTTATCGGATTCTAGTGTATCCATCTCATCATTTATAGCCTCTTGCCAAAAACTGACATCTAGTGAAGATAAGGCCTCTTGGAGGTTTAAGGGATCCTCTTCAATAGTAAAAGCACAATAATCTGAATCAAAATCTTTTGTGGTTCTTGCTCTTTTACTTCTTCTAAGTTCATTTTCAGAATGTCCATTAGGTTATGTTCTCACAGGTAATAAATTACTTGATGTGCCCCCACTATTCCTTAATTTAAAAGGAAAATTTGTTTCATAAATGCCAACATCATTTGATTCAATTATATTATGTGTATTTATGTTATAAAATATGTATGCTTTGCTATTAATTGCACAGCCAATAAATTCACATTCATGTGCTTTACTTGCTAATTTTATTCTCTTAGGGTCTGGAATACGGACATATGCCAAGCATCCCTAAGTTCTAAAATAGGACACATTGGGTTTGTAATTTTTCAAAATTTCAAAAGGTGAAATTTTATTTTTTGATGTAGGGATTCTATTTAGTACGTAACACACCATTAATAATATAACCCCCCCCCCCCCCCACTAATGTTTTGCTGCACTTGAATTTAATAAAATGGCAACTACTATTCGGTAAAGGTCATATTTCTTCTTTCAACTTTACCGTTCATTTCAGGTGAATATGGTGTGGTTCTTTCGTGTATAATACCATGTAGTTTATAAAAATCTAGAATCGAACTAGATTAATATTCTGTTCCTCTATCACTATGAAGTCTTTTAATTTTCTTGTTTGATTTTCAATTTCAGTTTTGAATATGTTAAACATAACAAATGAATCACTTTTATTTTTCATAAGATATACATAAGTGAAATCAAAACAATCATTAATAAAAGTGATAAAATAACGATGTCCATGTCTAGTTAAGGTACCATCAAGCTCACATATATCGAAATGAATTAAATCTTAGGGTTCAGAAACTCTATCACCAGACTTATGAGGTTTCTTTGCTTTACCATTCATTACAGGTGAATAAGGTACAGTTCTTTCATGTATAATACTATGTAGTTAATATAAATCCAATACAGAACTAGATTCATATTATGTTCCTCTATCACTACGAAGTCTCTTAATTTTCTTGTTTGATTGACTTTCAATTTCAGTTTTGAATGTCTTAAACATATCAAATGCATCACTTTTATTTTTCATGAGATATACATATGTGAAATCAGAATAATCGTCAATAAAAGTGATAAAATAATGATGTCCATGTCTAGTTAAGGTACTATTAAGCTCACATATATCATAATGAGTTAAATCTAAGGGTTCAAATACTCTATCAACAGACTTATGAGGTTTCTTTGTGATTTTAGCTTGAGTCTACAATTCACATTTATCAAAATCAGTTTCTTACATTTTAGGAATCGTATCTAAGGTGCTCATATTGTGAATTATGCGTTTGTTAACATGACATAATCTAGATTGCCAAATATTAAAATCATACAACATATAAGAAGAACTAGTTACTTTATAAGATTCAACATTCAACTTAAACATACCCTCACAAGCATAACCCTTTCCCACAAAAATTCCCTTATAAATTAATGTATACAAATCATCCCCTATAACTTGAGTAAAGCCAGCCATATTCATAAGAAAGCCAGAAACCAGATTCTTTCTCATCTCTGGAGTATTCATCACGTTTTTCAGAATCGCTATCTTTCCAGAGGTAAACTTGAACTCCACATTTCCAATCCCAGCAACTTTAGTGGTGTGAGAATCTCCTAACAGCACCTTCTGATCATCAGCAGTCGTGTATATAATAAACTTATCATGATCATAGCAGACATGGCGAGAAACACCAGTATATACCCACTAACTCTGTGCTCCACCAACAAGGTGAATCTCAGTAATCATAGCCATTAAAGGTTCCTCGGTCTGGTTAGCCTGTAGTGCAGGGTCTGGTCTGTTCCGACACTTACGTGCCATATGACCTAGTTTTCCACAGTTGTAACAGAGAACCAACTATCAAGGTTCACTTTTTTGGGCTGGTTGTTACTGTCCTTTTTGGTTCCCTTGCAGGTTCCAATTTTATTTGTTGCAATTATTTTGATTTTTTAATGCTTTCGCATTCGATTTCAGAATAGCTGGTTTGGTATTTTCAGTGATGTTGTTTGTGACAACCAACACTTCCTTTTTCTGGTCCTGTTTGCATGCCTCCTCCTCAATACGAAGGCGAGTGATCAAGCTGTCTAAGGAAAATTCCTTAGTCTTGTGACTCAGCACATTCTTAAAATATTTCCATCCTGAAGGCAATTTGTCAATTATTGCAGCAATCTGAAACTGTTCATCCAAAGCTATACCTATGGAGATGATCTCACGAGCTATCTTCTAACGCTCGTGAGACTGCATCTCTACTAAGCTGTTATCCATCATCCGATATTTGAGGTAGCGGCTGACTGCGTATTTATTTGCGTCTTCCTCTTCAGTGTCGTACTTCTTCAAAGCCTCCCAGATCTTCTTCTCCGATTTGTCTGAATTGTAATAGTCGTACAGATCGTCGCTGAGGCCATTGAGGATGAAGTTCTTCCACATGTAGTCCTCCTTAATCCAAGTCTGTAACTAGTTCGATTTCTCTGTCCAAACCACCATTTGATCTGCATCGGCTTCATTTGGTCTCTCTGGCAATTGCGGTTTCTCAGTTGATAAAGCGCTGATGACTTTTCGTATACTCAGAAAAAACTCCATTTTTTTCACCAGCGTTTTAAGTGGATACCTTCAAACCTGAAAGGTGAAGCAGTGACAAGTGGGATCTAGAACATTGATGCAGGCGCGACATCATCGGTGTTGTTTTCAGAGGAAGAGGAAACCACTAGTTTTCTGAACATCTTCAATTTGTTGGAAAACTAACGACTGAGTTGCGGACAATGTCGCCCTCTTGAAGATGTTTCGGTGATCTGATCAATGGTGCAAAGAAGTTCGTACTTTTTGTCGTCGCCTTTAGGATAAAATAACCTCTTCTTCAATATCAAATCGCTTTCATAATCGAATTGAGCCTAACTTGCACTCAAATTTAAAAAAAAAAACTATACCGCTCTTTTTTTCTTTTTCAATGAAGATAAGGAGGTTTTATTTTTTGAAAAGAGAGGAAGATGAAAAAATTGTTCTATTTTTTGCTTTGTCTGTTCTATTTCTTATATAGACAGAATGCAAAAATGTAACGTTCGCTATGTTAGTGGAAGGAAAGTTAGATCATAAGTAATACCATAATAAATAAAAGTAATGGTAAAAAAATGCAATTTATAACATATAAATTGTATACGTTTCAAAACTGATGGATGTTAATAAATTTTAATTTATTATCATTCATGGCAAAAAATTAATACCAATTGTTTTTTTAACAGCTCGATAAAAAATCACATAAATATATGATCGTTGTGCTAGTGTAACTGCTCAATCACAATAATGACTCATATATATGTGTGTTGTGTGTGTGTATATATATATTACCGTTATAACTTTCAACGAATTTATTGCAATAATGGCTCCATAATAAATTCTTAGTAACTGTAAAAAAATTTAAATAAATTCACGAAAACGTTTCCGACATAAGGTTGCGGTAGGCAGTTAAGAGGTATTGATGATGGTGGGAGTGAGCTGCGGAGTTTGTTCAGGTTTGCTGCAAAGGTTCTGATTTCAGGTGTATAGTGGTATGAAAGCTTGTTTTTCCCCTCAAATTAAGGTGTGCTTATGAGTTTGGCAGTGGTTCGAGGGGGTAGTTTTAGTTGTATGGTGAAAGAGTGGTTGAGGTATGTGTTTTAGGGTGATCGGCTACTAGTTTGCGATAATTGATGCGGGTGTATGATGAAGTTGATGGCTAAAGTTGAAGTTGATGCAGGTGAATGATTTTATGCTAGTTTTGTGGTATGGAAGCTTGCTAGTAGATTTTGGCAAAGGATATTTGGTGTTGTTTTGGCAGTGGGAATGGAAAAATGTGTGTACAGGTTGAGTAGTAAAGGGGTAATGTGATCGTAACGTTTTTTGATTTTGTAGGGGAGTGGATGTAATGTGTTGGCTGGTTGTTGATGTCGTCTGTTGATGATCGACAGGAGGATGGGTGTGGTGGTAAGTTGGTTTAAATGATGGTTGCAGCAAGAATATTGCTAGTGTTTGTGTAGGAATTAGTGGTTGAGTTTGAAGTGGGTATAAGATGTTGGTTGTTTTTGACGAAGTAATGGATTTTGGGACTGTGTATGATTTGGTGGATGGCAGTTTGGGTGACTGAGTATGTTGAGTGGGTTTATTTGTTGAGTACATATGATGGTGTTTATTGAAGCTTGGCAAAAAGGGTGATGGTTGAAAGGTGGAGGTGTTGTGTTGTAACGAAAACAGAGAGCTGTAAAAGAGAAATCACAATGTTAGTTGACAAAGTTGTAAAACAGAAATTTAAATGTAAATAAAGAATTGTAAACACAGAGCAATTTGTAACAAGTTCACATGCAAATGAAATGTGTTGTATGTGTATATATATATATATATGAGGTAAACCGACTGGAGTCGTAATAACTCCCTAGTGTACCTAGCCTGCTCCGCGAGCACCACATAAATGGCTGATCTTAGCATATTCACATGGTAAGCACTTTGTATGCCATTCCGGGTTTCGAACCTGCGTCATTATTATCATGACACAAAGTCCTTAACCGATGGGCTACTTCTACGGACATATATGTATGTGTGTTGTAACACCCCGTAAATCAGTTAATACTAATATTCACAAATGAAATAATAATTAATTTCAAATATAAGAATATTTGGAAACGGGCTTCGCCATTGTGTTCGTCTCGGAAAAATACGCGAAATAGAGTCCGAAATTTTGTGAATTGGAGTTCGTATGACCGAGATATGGCCTCGAGAAGTTTCACGAAAAATTCAAATTTTAAAACAGATATCAAAAACACAGAAATGGAGGCAGGCGGGAAAACTCCCTCCCAGACCAGGTCGACCTGGGGGTCGACTTGGGAGTCGACCTGGGGGTCGACTTGGGAGTCGACCTGGGGGTCGACTTGGGAGTCGACCTGGGGGGGCCAGGTCGACACTAGAGTCGACCTGGGTGTCGACCTCCCTGGTCGAGCCCAGGTGACCTGGGTGCATCTGGTTGGGTTTTCGGGCTGTGTTTTGAAGGCTGGACGAAATCTAATGGCTCTAATCTATTCTAGGGTAAATCTAATGGCCTAAATGCATCCTAACATCTATAAATAAGTGGGTAGACTCTAACCCTAAATCACTTGAAAAATTGGAGAGCTACCGACATGCCGTTGCCATGGAGTTCAGCGTAGCCGTCACAAACTAAAGAAGAAGGAGAAAGCCTAGCCTACAACTAAATCTATTCAACAAACAAATTAAATCAAAGACTCTTTCTATTTCTCTTCTTTAAATTGTGAGTATGATGATTCTCACAATGTTATTATAAAATAATTCGATTAAGTTATGAATGGATCACAAGAAAGTGATGTGAATTGTAATTGTAAATTCTATATTGTGGATCTCTTGTTATGTTATTACGTTGTCATATGTTGTAAATTATATGTTGTAAATTCTCCTATGCTATGCCATGCTATGATGGAAATCATGCTATGCTATGTTATGCTATCATGTTATGCTATGTGTAAATCATGCTATGTTATGTCATAAGTCTTATATATGTTGTAGATCTCATGTTAACACATATGTTGAAATCCATATGTTATATGATAATGATATCATGTTAAGTTGTGTTGAATCGTACAAGTTGTAAAATCATGATGTTGTTATTTATGTGAATTGGATCATGTTTAAAGTTTATGTTTTTTTAAAATTAAATGGATCATGATTATGGGAATTTGCCTATTAGGTTAGGTGTACCCATATACATGAATCCACAATTTAAATTGGATCTTGAATATGGGAATTTGCCTATTAAGTTAGGTGTACCCATATGCATGAATCTATGACTAAATGAATTTTTATTATGGGAATTTGCCTATTGAGTTAGGTGTACCCATAAAAACCCATATTGTTAGATTAGATGATGTTGATTCACACATGTTCCTATGCAAGTTTATGAAATTTGATTGAGATCATATTATGTGAATTATGAACAAGTTGACATCTTTAGATCCATGACATGTATAATCCTATGCAAGTCGTACATATACAAGTTTCACCCCTTATTATGATTCATTTAGTCATATATACATGTTGTTATTGTGATAATCTCTTTTATGCTATGAGGTAGACTATTCGAGTCTAATATATATTTTGCGAATAAACATTCAAACGTAGGGTAGGGGTGATATTAGGAATTAATAAATTGGGTGCAATTTTGTATGATTTTGCACGCCTTGAATGGATGTCCATAATTGAGTCAATTATGGACATTGTTGAATTTGGAATTAATTAATAATTCAAGTAGGGAATTATTAAAATTGGGGAAAGTGGATTATTAATAATAATCAATGCTTAGGACACGAGGTTGGACCCGTTTGTGACGTAAACCTGCCCGGACCCGCCCGGCAAATCCAGTAGTCACAAATGTCGGCCCAATGTGAGAGGTCCTAGGCCCAAACTAAAGCATAACTGTTGTAAAGACACGAGGTTAGAGTCTTTTATGGTGTAAGACTGCCCGGACCCGCCCGGCAAATCCAGCTGCCATAAATGCCAGTCTAATGTGAGAGGTCTTTATGAGGTTATGGCCTTAATGAATTAAGAAATACTTAGCCAGATAATCATGTAAGGTGGGACATGGGGGTTAAGTAGGTGCCTTGGGTGGCATGAGGAATCTAGTGGTTGCCTTTAGAGGCATTTGAAAAACGATTAGACTTAACCAAATACACATGTAAATGAACATGACTAAATGGGTTAAGTGGATGGACTAATGGGACAAGCCTAGGTGGAATGCTTGTGGAAAATAATGAGGGCCCATTTCAACCAGTATCCCAAAACGTATCTTTGTGGGCTCGACCCAAGTCGAGGACGGGACACGCATACTGGGTCTGACTATAAGAGGCCAAAATAGGGAGCGGTGGCAACGCAAGTCCAACGGGTTTCATATGCGTGTGTGGACCCGGGCTGGTAGGTAAGACGTTGTTGCATCGTGTAGGTATAAGCTGTGCATCTCCGTTATATCGGGTTGCCACTTTAGGGGAATGATACACCCCACTGTGGGGCCAGCACGGGTATCTACGAGTAGGGAGCCGATCGAAAAATGGAAAGTGGGGTACACCTAGTGGAGATAGGGGCAGGCGGCACCTATGTAGTCAGCTAGGAGTACGTAAAGCCATTAAGAAAGTTTCTAAGTGAAATTAAGTGGGATCAATCTTTAGGGTGACTGGTGTGGTGCAGTATAGTGTTTATCCTTTAGTATTTAGGAGCGCTATAACGTTTCCTTTAGCGATTGTCTATGTCCTTAATCTGCTCTTTCATAGACATTTCCTTGTTTTCCAGCTTATGCCTTAGTCCAGTTATTTTGATAATAGTATTGTATAATTATCATACTCGCCAGACTTTATGTCTGACCCCCTCTTTTCCATCTTTTTTTTTCCTTCAGGTCCTCAGGTTGGGCCAAGTTCTAGCGGAGTCTAGTTGGATCGCTTATCTCTTGGAAAGCTTGGACTGCAGAAGTAAAGTCCAGCTTGTTATCTTTCTTTTTAATGGCTATTTATTGTAATGGGATTATGTATTTTGTTTTTGTGAAGATGGATATTGTACTTGGTTATGATCTATGGTTTTATGATGGAACAGACATATTTAATTTCCGCTGCAATAAAATGAAGTTTTAGATTTTCAAGTGCTATTTATTATCTGTCTTGTTGTAATTTCTCTGTTCTATATTCACTTATGACCTCCATGGAAGTTAATGCATTCCCCTGGTGAGTGACATTAATGGACATGGAGTGTTACACGTGGTATCAGAGCATAAGGTTACCAGAACAGATAAAATTTTTAGAAAAATATTTTTCTAAAGTATTTTTGGAAGAAGTGCTTTCAAAAACATGTTATTTAGAGAGAGTTTTTATGAAAAACATAATCCCAAATAGCCATATCCTTATCTTTCGAATTCTCCATTTTGAATCTTTCCTTTTTCGTTTCAGCATGGCTGAAGATCTTAATCTCCCAGAAGGTGTGACGGTTCCAGGGTGGTTTAGGAGATATTTGGAGGCTAGGGCCACCACTGCAGGCCCAGCAGATGCTCCTCCACCCCCAGTTGCACCCATTCCTCCTCCTCCTCCTCGTGTTGACACTTTTGCAAAGACGTGCAAGGAATTTAAGGCTATGGGAGGAAAAACTTTTCAAGGGACTGAGACGTTTGTGGAGGCCAGAGACTGGCTTAAGGAGACTGAGGAATTGTTGGATATCTTTGAAGTGGAAGATGGGAGGAAAGTCCATTTAGCTGCTTGGTTAATGAAGGGAGAGGCCTCGTTTTGGTGGGAGGTCACTAACGGGGAACGTCCAGTTGATTCATGGGCGGATTTCAGATGAAGGTTTGAGGCAAAGTTTCTTTCAAGGGCAGAGGAGAATTTAAATATGGAAAAATTCCTGACATTAAAGCAAGGGAGCTTATCAGTGAAGGAATATGTCAATAAATTTAATCAGTTAGCAAGGTTTGGCTTGGAGTTGGTGAACACGCTAGAGAAGAAAGCTTTGAGGTTCGTTAGAGGCTTGAATGAACCGTTGCAAGGGTTGGCTATGACCCACTTCCCTATGGGAGCCACCTTTGAAAGGCTAGTAGAAATGGCACTTATGCATGAGGATAAGGCAGTTGAAAAGAAAGGGATCAGAAGAAACCCCAACAGCAAAATAAGAAGGGTGGTAAAAACAATAATGGCAAAGGGAAGAAGAGATGCTTCAATTGTGGGACGCTTGGCCATCTCAGCAAAGATTGTAGAAAGAAAAAGAAGACTGGTTGTTTTCATTGTGGAGATGCGGGACATTTGGTGAAGGACTGCCCAAAGAAGGGGCAGAGGGCAGGGTCTACCTCGGGAGGACAGGTGCAGGCTCTTATGGCACCAGGGCAGGCAAGGGGGCAAGTTCAGGCTATTGCGGCCCCACCGCTGCAAGAAAAAGGTAGAACAATTTCTGTTGAAAGCTTAGTTTTTCTGTTTGATCATCCTGTCCGTACCTTATTCGATTCTGGCGCATCTCATTCGTTTATCTCTGCATCATTAGTTGAATTACTGCACTTGAACACCAATTTAGTAGAGGATCCCTTGGTTGTTTCAAATCTAATTGGGGGTTCGGCTCATTTGACCATGATATGTTTGGATTTGAAAATCTCTATACTTAGCGTTGAATTTAGATGTGATGCTTATGTATTGGGCTTCACGGGCTATGGGCTAATTTTAGGAATGGATTGGTTATCTAGAAATGGGGCCATTCTTGATTGTGAAAGGAGAGTAGTTAGGCTTGTGACTCGCCTTGGTAACACTCTCGACATCTTTTGTAATCCCATAGATTCTGTTATGCTGAGTTATCTTGAATCGCTTGACGCATCTGTAGAGAATCTGCGATCGGTAGAGGTGGTCCGGGAATATCCGGATGTGTTTGAGGAGGTGAAGGGCTTACCTCCAAAGCGAGAGATAGACTTTTGAATTTATCTTGTGGATAATGCTAAACCCGTATCTTTGCCAGTGCGCCACATGGCTCCTCGTGAAAGGAGGGAACTCAATAAGCAAGTGAAGGAGTTGCTTGAGAAGGGGTTCATAAGACGTAGTATATCGGAGTGGGGTGCTCCAGTAGTATTTGCTACAAAGGCGGATGGGTCCCTTAGACTTTGTGTGGACTATAGAGAACTAAACAAGCTTACTAAAAAGAACCGACACCCACTGCCGAGGATTGACGATCTCTTTGATCAGTTAGTTGGCACCTCAGTGTTTTCGCAGTTGGACTTAGCCACTGGCTTTCATCAACTGAGAGTGGCTGAGGATAGTATAGATAAGACTGCTTTTAGGACTCCTGACGGATTCTATGAATGGCTAGTGATGCCCTTCGGTTTGACAAACGCCCCCGCATATTTTGTTGATTTGACGAGTAGGGTGTTTAGGGAGTACCTTAACAAATTCGTGGTAGTCTTTGTGGATGATATCTTAGCCTTTTATAAGAATGAAGAAGAGCATGCCCTACATCTTAGGGAAGTGTTGGAAACCCTTCGAGCGCATAACCTTAAGGCAAAATTTTCTAAGTGTCACTTCTGGAGGAAAGAAGTACGGTTCTTAGGGCACGTGGTTTCCAAGGAAGGGATAGCAGTGGATCCCGCAAAGGTGGTGGTCATCCAAGATTGGAAGGTCCCTAAAAATGTAACCGAAGTAAGAAGTTTCTTGGGGTTGGCTGGCTATTATAGGAAGTTTATCAAAGACTTCGCAAAAATATCAGCTCCATTAACACGGTTAACGAAGAAGAACCTGGTTTTTACGTGGGACGAAGATTGTGATGATGCGTTCCAACGTTTAAAGAGAGCCTTAACTTCAGCCCCAGTCTTAGTGCTGCCAGACGGGAATAAACCGTTTACCGTCTATACTGATGCTTGTGGGACGGGACTTGGTGCGGTCCTCATGCAAGAGGGAAGAGTAATAGCCTATGGTGGAAGGCAGTTGAGGGTTCATGAAAAGAATTACCCTACGCATGACCTTGAGTTAGCCGCAATTGTTTTCGCGCTTAAGTCTTGGCGTCACTATCTTCTTGGTGAGAAATTCGAACTGTTCACTGACCACAAATCATTAAAATACTTATTCTCTCATAAGGATTTGAATTTAAGGCAGCAACAGTGGATGGAATTCTTAGCCTCCTACGATTTTGAAATAGCATATACCCCGGGCAAGGGTAACGTGGTAGCAGATGCCTTAAGTAGGAAAAGGTTGTCCTTGAGTCCGTTGTTTGTTGAACGACGAAGCTTAGAATTCATCTCCATGTTTGACTTTAGACCCTCCGTTGACCTAGTACCTGGTTTGTTAGCATCCTTGGAGGTTAGACCTACACTTCTAGGACGAGTTGGTGAGGCACAGCAAGACGACCCACAGTTGGTTGAGATAGTAGAAAAGCTCAAAGGAGGGGAGTCGTCTAGCCATCTTCGTAGGTATACCTTAGACGATAAGGGTTGGTTACGAAGGGATAATAGACTTTGTGTACCACAAGACGAAGACTTAAGAAGGCCATTCTTGATGATGCTCATCGCTCAAAGATGACCATTCAACCCGGCGGAGATAAGATGTACAAAGATATGAAGCGGGTTTTCTTTTGGGCCGGTATGAAAAAGGATGTGGTCAAGTACGTCGCTAGATGTTTGGTGTGCCAACAAGTAAAAGCGGAACAAAAGAAACCCGGTGGGTTGCTTCACCCATTGGAAGTTCCACTATGGAAATGGGAAAGCGTCTCAATGGATTTTGTGGATGGATTACCAAGATCAAGGAAGGGTAATACGGGGATTTGGGTTAGTAGATATACTTACTAAGAGCGCCCATTTTATTCCCGTGAAAAGTAAGAGGACTGCTCCGTGGATGGCTTATGTATACATTAAAGAGATAGTTCGTTTGCACGGTATTCCTTCTAGTATAGTAAGCGACCGTGATCCCATCTTCACTAGCGAATTTTGGAAGAGTTTACAAGAGGCGGTAGGGACTCAGCTATGTTTGAGCACCGCATATCATCCTCAGACGGACGGCCAGACCGAGAGGGTGAATCGTATTCTAGAGGATCTTTTAAGGCTTTGTATCCTAGACTTTGGGGGTACATGGAAAGAGCACCTTCCGTTGGTAGAATTCGCATATAATAATAGCTTTCAGTCTAGTATTGGCATGGCACCTTTCGAAGCTCTTTATGGAAGGCCTTGCCGTTCGCCTACATGTTGGTGGGAATCTACCGATAAAATCCTTCTTGGGCCCGATATGGTTAGGGAAACCTCAGAGAAGATTGATTTGATTCGAAGAAGGATGAAAGCAGTACAAGATAGGCAGAAATCGTATGCTGATAAGAGGAGGACAGATCTTGAGTTTGACATTGGGGACATGGTTTTTATCAAAGTATCTCCGTTACGGAATGTTGTTCGCTTTGGGTCCGTTGGGAAATTAGCGCCAAGGTTTGTAGGGTCGTTTCCTATAAAAGACAGGATTGGGAAGATGGCGTATAGGGTGGAGTTGCCTGAGAAACTTAGTGGAGTACACGACGTATTCCATGTATCACATTTGAGGAAGTGTTTGCACAAGACCGCGGAGGTGGTAGAGCCGAGCTTGCTTAAAGAGGTGGAAATAGAGCGTGATGCAACAATTAGACGAGCTCCTACATGCATTCTTGGGTCGGAGATCAAAAAGTTGAGGAATCGAGAGGTCAGACTAGTTAAAGTGCAATGGGGAGATGATGAGAGCAACGCTACTTGGGAGACAGAAGAGAAGATGCGTTCGTTGTAACCTTTTCTTTTTGAGGGTATGTCTTTTAATTTCTCCTTTATCGCTTAGCTTATCTTATCTTATCTTTAGTATGTCCTCTCATTAGTATCTTTGACCTTTAGTTAGGATAATCCTATGGTTGAAACATGTGTTCGAGACATATTATGTATGATGGATGCAAAATGGATGCAAGTGTTTGCTAGTGGTTGCTCGTGGATGCATATATACACACACTTTAGGCACTAGATCGGCTCAGTCACTACATATTGCATATTGCATAAATGAATGTATTTAGTATAATGGATGTATAATGGTTGTACCATCATATAGATGTTGCATTCGGTTGAATGGATGTGTACGCATATAGAAGTAGTATGTAAGCAATTAGGATCTTTTGCATACATAATGGATGCATGGCACTATCATGAATTGCATCAAGGAGGTCAACTGAATCAGTGGACCGCCTGATTTTGCATTAGATACGGACATATACACACACTATGCATTTAAACATAAAAGCATTAGAAGTCTATAAAGACAGTGGATTCCAGTGTTTGATGATTGAGTAGATGGTTGATTGGATGTTAGGTTAAACATTCTTCTGGACTTGAAGATTTCGGGGTCGAAATCCTTTAAGGAGGGGAGAATGTAACACCCCGTAAATCAATTAATACTAATATTCACAAATGAAAGAATAATTAATTTCAAATATAAGAATATTGGGAAACGGGTTGCGCCATTGTGTTCGTCTCGGAAAAATACGCGAAATAGAGTCCGAAATTTTGTGAATCGGAGTTCGTATGACCGAGATATGGCCTCGAGAAGTTTCACGAAAAATTCAAATTTTAAAATAGGTTTCAAAAACACAGAAATGGAGGCAGGCGGGAAAACTCCCGCCCAGACCAGGTCGACCTGGGGGTCGACTTGGGAGTCGACCTGGGGGTCGACTTGGGAGTCGACGTGGGGGGGCCAGGTCGACACTAGAGTCGACCTGGGTGTCGACCTCCCTGGTCGAGCCCAGGTGACCTGGGTGCATCTGGTTGGGTTTTCGGGCTGTGTTTTGAAGGCTGGACGAAATCTAATAGCTCTAATCTATTCTAGGGTAAATCTAATGGCCTAAATGCATCCTAACATCTATAAATAAGTGGGTAGACTCTAACCCTAAATCACTTGAAAAATTGGAGAGCTACCGACATGACGTTGCCATGGAGTTCAGCGTAGCCGTCACAAACTAAAGAAGAAGAAGAAAGCCTAGCCTACAACTAAATCTACTCAAAAAACAAATTAAATCAAAGACTCTTTCTATTTCTCTTCTTTAAATTGTGAGTATGATGATTCTCACAATGTTATTATAAAATAATTCGATTAAGTTATGAATGGATCACAAGAAAGTGATGTGAATTGTAATTGTAAATTCTATATTGTGGATCTCTTGTTATGTTATTATGTTGTCATATGTTGTAAATTATATGTTGTAAATTCTCCTATGCTATGCCATGCTATGATGGAAATCATGCTATGCTATGTTATGCTATCATGATATGCTATGTGTAAATCATGCTATGTTATGTCATAAGTCTTATATATGTTGTAGATCTCATGTTAACACATATGTTGAAATCCATATGTTATATGATAATGATATCATGTTAAGTTGTGTTGAATCGTACAAGTTGTAAAATCATGATGTTGTTATTTATGTGAATTGGATCATGTTTAAAGTTTATGTTTTTTTTAAATTAAATGGATCATGATTATGGGAATTTGCCTATTAGGTTAGGTGTACCCATATACATGAATCCACAATTTAAATTGGATCTTGAATATGGGAACTTGCCTATTAAGTTAGGTGTACCCATATGCATGAATCTATGACTAAATGAATTTTTATTATGGGAATTTGCCTATTGAGTTAGGTGTACCCATAAAAACCCATATTGTTAGATTAGATGATGTTGATTCACACATGTTCCTATGCAAGTTTATGAAATTTGATTGAGATCATATTATGTGAATTATGAACAAGTTGACATCTTTAGATCCATGACATGTATAATCCTATGCAAGTCGTACATATACAAGTTTCACCCCTTATTATGATTCATTTAGTCATATATACATGTTATTGTGATAATCTCTTTTATGCTATGAGTTAGACTATTCGAGTCTAATATATATTTTGCGAATAAGCGTTCAAACGTAGGGTAGGGGTGATATTAGGAATTAATAAATTGGGTGCAATTTTGTATGATTTTGCACGCCCTGAATGGATGTCCATAATTGAGTCAATTATGGACATTGTTGAATTTGGAATTAATTAATAATTCAAGTAGGGAATTATTAAAATTGGGGAAAGTGGATTATTAATAATAATCAATGCTTAGGACACGAGGTTGGACCCGTTTGTGACGTAAACCTGCCCGGACCCGCCCGGCAAATCCAGTAGTCACAAATGTCGACCCAATGTGAGAGGTCCTAGGCCCAAACTAAAGCATAACAGTTGTAAAGATACTAGGTTAGACTCTTTTATGGTGTAAGACTGCCCGGACCCGCCCGGCAAATCCAGCTGCCATAAATGCCAGTCTAATGTGAGAGGTCTTTATGAGGTTATGGCCTTAATGAATTAAGAAATACTTAGCCAGATAATCATGTAAGGTGGGACATGGGGGTTAAGTAGGTGCCTTGGGTGGCATGAGGAATCTAGTGGTTGCCTTTAGAGGCATTTGAAATACGATTAGACTTAACCAAATACACATGTAAATGAACATGACTAAGTGGGTTAAGTGGATGGACTAATGGGACAAGCCTAGATGGAATGCTTGTGGGAAATAATGGGGGCCCATTTCAACCAGTATCCCAAAACGTATCTTTGTGGGCTCGACCCAAGTCGAGGACGGGACACGCATACTGGGTCTGACTATAAGAGGCCAAAACAGGGAGCGGTGGCAACGCAAGTCCAACGGGTTTCATATGCGTGTGTGGACCTGGGCTGGTAGGTAAGACGTTGTTGCATCGTGTAGGTATAAGTCGTGCATCTCCGTTATATCGGGTTGCCACTTTAGGGGAATGATACACCCCGCTGTGGGGCCAGCACGGGTATCTACGAGTAGGGAGCCGATCGAAAAATGGAAAGTGGGGTACACCTAGTGGAGATAGGGGCAGGCGGCACCTATGTAGTCAGCTAGGAGTACGTAAAGCCATTACGAAAGTTTCTAAGTGAAGTTAAGTGGGATCAATCTTTAGGGTGACTGGTGTGGTGCAGTATAGTGTTTATCCTTTAGTATTTAGGAGCGCCTATAACGTTTCCTTTAGCGATTGTCTATGTCCTTAATCTGCTCTTTCATAGACATTTCCTTGTTTTCCAGCTTACGCCTTAGTCCAGTTATTTTGATAATAGTATTGTAGAATTATCATACTCGCCAGACTTTATGTCTGACCCCCTCTTTTCCATCTTTTTTTTTTCCTTCAGGTCCTCAGGTTGGGCCAAGTTCTAGTGGAGTCTAGTTGGATCGCTTATCTCTTGGAAAGCTTGGACTGCAGAAGTAAAGTCCAGCTTGTTATCTTTCTTTTTAATGGCTATTTATTGTAATGGGATTATGTATTTTGTTTTTGTGAAGATGGATATTGTACTTGGTTATGATCTATGGTTTTATGATGGAACAGACATATTTAATTTCCGCTGCAATAAAATGAAGTTTTAGATTTTCAAGTGCTATTTATTATCTGTCTTGTTGTAATTTCTCTGTTCTATATTCACTTATGACCTCCATGGAAGTTAATGCATTCCCCTGGTGAGTGACATTAATGGACATGGAGTGTTACATGTGTGTGTGTGTATATATATATACTGCAAACTGAAGTAAGCAAAAGAAGACAATGAATTGAAAAAGACATACAGAAATGACGAATGAAAACTGAAATTGGAGACAGAAAGCAAAAAAGTGTAATGTTTTTGTGAGCAGCAAAAGAAAACAAATGCAATGAAGTAAGTTAAAACACAAGTTTATAAACAAGAACTGGCAATTGGATTGAAACAAATTCAAATGCAAACTGTAATGGAACACAATTTGTTTTACTAATTTGTAGGAGGCTAATAGAATTATGAGGATAGTATGAAACCAAAGTTAACTCAAGACACGGACTATAAGAAATGCAATGAACAAATAGTTTAAGGAATGTGAAATCAAAAATGCTAAAGTTTTTTTTATAGGAAAAATAACACAAAAGAAAAACAACACAAAATCAAACAAAACACAATAACAAAATTAACAAACAAATGCAATATACTCACAAATAAAAAAGAAAAGTGAAGAAACACACTAACTAAATACAAAAACACTTTTTTTTAGTTAAAATGCAATTAGAAAAAATGACAAAAATGAGGCAAAGACAACTAACAAATGCACAATCCTACCAAACACATGTGAACACAACAAATGGAGAAACTACAAAATGAATCATTTTTTTTTGTATAAACTAACACAAAATAAAAGGCTTCATCCGAAGAGTAAAATTAAAATTAAAATTATTTCCCCTGTAATGGCGCCAAAAACTTGTTCTTCGCTCCGGATTTTTCTACTGCTTTGAAATCCATCTCGCGAATTTTGAAATAATAACGCAAGCGAATGGCGTACAATTTAGTACATAGAGAGCACGGGTCGCTTCGTAAGGAAAGAATTAATGCGAAGACCTAAAAACCCATTCCCTTTAAACCAACAATATCAACCACTGTCCAATTTGAAGTGCACTTATCCTAAGACATCAAGGTTAGTATAAGAAAATAGAACAGAACAGAATCTGACAACGGTGAGAAAAATATAATATTGTAGTATAAGAAAATAGCACAGAATAGAATCTCATAACGATGAGAAAAATATAATATTGAACAATATTTTTATAGCGGAAAACTTTTAAATATACATATCAGAGTCTAACCTAGATTCAACTTGGACAATTATAACACATGTCCTTACAATTGCTGACAACAACATAACAGTAATAATAATAGAGTATGCCCATACATTGATGTATTTCTCCAACTCCTCTAAAACTCCAACCGACTTCAATATAGTCCTGAAACAACTCGGATCTGACCGATTATTAAAAACACCCGGATCAGGCTTCGATAAACCAACATGAGAAAGTCTCAATAATAAATTATAGTCTCATATATATCAGTTTTGGGTGAATGAAAATTCTTTTGAAATAAAGAGTATCTCATAAGTCCACGTCCACAAATAAACACAAACAAAATTTTCCTTTATAATAAGTAAAACATTTTTATAGAAACATTTGATATTAATACTAATGTCTAATCTTTGAAATCATTTTTGAATATAAATATTCAAGAACCTAAAATTGTTACCATTATTAAATTCCGAGGCAACTATGTCGTATAATCTAAAACATAGATTCTTATTGGAGAATGGATTTTCATGCAAATGACCAAGATAAAAAAAATTCCTTTTCCACGATTGGGAACACCTCTAGAGGGATTCCCCTAGAATCCGAACAACCATGAATTCTCTGCCAACACAAGACCGACCAACCTTTGCACATGCCTCTAGAAACATGCATCTTAGATGGTACTGAATACCTCATTTGTCGGTCGTAACCGAACTTTAACCTAGTGCGCTCTCATCCATACATCGCATTAAAATATATCAAGGCTGCATACCATAGTAATTTATCTAAAAGCAAATGATAATACCCTTTTACCAGAACTGACCTAGATAGCCTTGCTACATCAGTCCTTTTTTGGTTATTTCCAATGTGTGAGGCTCAATAGAGGTAATGATTTACCTTTCACATATCATCTTCATTTTTCTTTGATTGTTCACATTGCCATATTCTTTTTGATTACTACTCGACTTTGCTCCGAAGTATACAAATCCTTAAGCTCATACGTCTTAGGAAATAATGCTCAGCTAAGAGAAGGTGCCTTCTTCGTCACTTCATGTACAATTTTTAAAAGTCAAAGCGCGAGGTCTAGAAATGCAATCGTCGGACAATCGTCCATACAAGTTTGTTCTAGGATTGAATGAAACCGTAGTCGCATTTCTACTACATCCAATAAGGAGCAGTTGCGAACCGACCTTGCATTAGACAATTTTATAACTAAGAACTACTGCTACTCGAAGCCAAATCGAGATTTAAACCCTAACCAATCAACAAGCAGTTCCCCACAATAATGATCCTAAAGCTTCCTTTGAACCTACTATATGGTTACTTCATACGCGAATTGGTTCGAAGTAGTTTTCGATAGGAATCACCCCGATCTAGTTCTGGTTCCTTCAAATCCAATTATCGTAAATCATAAACCAAAAGGAGATATAACAGGATTTAATAATCCTTATTTCAATTTCATAATTTCATTTAATGGATCCAATTCAATTGGTACCATTCAACTAATCTCATTAATAAACAATTTGCTTTTAAATAACATTTTATTATATGTTCATTGTCCCTAATTGTGAATAATATTGTATTAACAAATTTGTTACTTCAATCTGTTTAAATCTAAAAGGTAATCCACTGTCCAAAATCATGAATATAATCCCTTTATAAAATCTACCTCGACTAGACTAATCCTTTTTTTTGTATAATTACAAAATCTCATCTTTTCGACTTAGAATAATTCTATGTAAATTCACCTTTTCGCATTTGTTAATTTAAAACCAATTTCCTCGTTTATCTCATGATCCAGATTCTTTAATTTCTTAAAGGGTTAAAAACAATGTTATTTAAGACATCGTTTGTAACAGTACAGATTTTGCCCGACCCCAATCGATCGCAGAATCGACCAAGACCGTTCAAATCCCGCACATGTTAACTTTGGGAATACAATACATTAGAACAAATAACAGAAGACTTTTATAACATCAATAATAAATGTTACATCAGAGTACAGAATATACATATCAGAGTACACTGGAATATAATTACAGCGGAAGATAAGTACAAAAAAATGTAATATACTGCAACGGAAGAACACAGTGGAAGGCTCTCTATCTCTGGACACCGCTTTAAGCTTCAACCCAGAATCCTGTTTAATATATCTGCAAAGATAGCTACTCGACTGCCCGTGTGGAAAATATGGGCACCCGAGTTTGCCAGTGGACAAACTACAGGTCAGTCATGGGACTGGTGTGAGAATTCTACCTAATCTATAAAATATAATAAGGCTAATCACAGGACCACGCCACTTTCGCGGAACGGGTTTTCTCCTATGGATTGTCGGTGCATGACTAAAGTAAATCGTCAAAATAACGCAATGCTTTTTAGAAAAATAAAACCATTATAAGACCCAAGTCCCATCACACAATGCAACGCAAACCGGAGGATAGGGTTTTACCTTATAATGATCAAAAGATGCTTGATACGATAAACACGGTATTATATAATAATAGTGTGCAACCAATTTGAAATACATCAAAGTAAATGTATCAATCCTAGACGGCATGAGTGCCCCATCCCACTATGTCGCCATATATAGGTATACAATCAAAACCGCGTGATGTCGTATTGGAAATTTGGGTTTCCATCTGAGTCAAGGCTAGGGAGGAGATCCTTACCGATTCGAGACACTCTAGCAAATGCCGCAGGATTGGTACTCTGTCCAACCCTTGGATCCTGCAGGGCCGGTCCATACGTTAATGCTTAATGGATTGGCAATTCCTGAACACACGCTTCCCGGTCCTTTTGGACCTATAATACGGCCAGTGGCGACCGCATAAACCGAGGCCTCGAAAAATCCAACAACCACAATGAATAAATGCCAGCGCTGGTAGGTCCCTGGCACCACTCTAGCTAGAAAGCAACGTGTGCACTCCCTGCGTTCCCTTCTCCCGTTTTAGACTCTTACGGGCTGTGAGGCTCGCGAAGTCACGATATACACAAAGCTATGCCTAAATAGACTGTGCTTTGATCATCAACCACAAGGCCTGCTTTTCAACAAAAGCCTTGATTAATGTATCTTAGTATGCCACATTGTCAGTCCATACTATACCATTGATTTCTACCAATATATAACCTCTAAGCTCGTACGTCTCAGAGAAGGGTGTTAACCACCAAACAGATATATATTGAGAGAGATCAACGAATGTAGTATAAAGGACTACAACGTCGGACATACATTCCATTTATAAACTTATGCCCTGGGTCTGAGCGAAAGTCAAATCCGTACAAATCAACACTTCGTCCGAACGGCCACCACTGAAGCCCTTTCAAGGTAGCTACTCCTCTCATGGGTCTCAGTGGCAACACATCCATTCGATGTGAAGATCGTCGGTCTTCAATCACCGTCTTTAAATCTTCGACTTAGAACGTCATATAATCATTTGAAATGAGATTGAACTCGGTCTTTTCAAATGGTTCTCGTATATATATATAATTTGAAATCCTTTCGTATCGTTATTGGTATTTAATAACGACCTATCGCTACTTTTATTTATATAAAAATAGCTTAAATTAATTTAACGACGCTTCGGGTTAATGGGCGACCCTAGCGCTGTTTTCAACCAAATTTGATTAACACATATCTTGAAATCTAACCGTTGGATTTTGATGAAGTCTATATCGTTGGAAAGATCTTCCCAAAGTGGTCCTAACGGTTCTAGTTTTGGGAAAATCCGACGGTCGGATCTTTCGGTATAATTGTTTAAAGTTACGATTGCCGATACGCGAACTGCCGCACGCGTTGCGTTTAATTTATAATATATATATATATATATATATATATAATAAATATAAATCGTTTAGCGATTTCAACTATTATCGTCTATTCTTTTATCGCATCTAAAATGACGATAAAAATATCACTTTTATTATCACTCGTTTTATTTTTCTATCTTTTCTGTTTTATTTACATTAACCGTAAATAAATTATACTTTATCTATTCCTTTATTTTATTTACACTATGTGTGAATAAATTGCATTCTTTTCCCTATTTATTTACCTAAATGTAAATAAATGTTTTTCTATTCTCTTTCTAATTTATTTACCTAAATGTAAATAAATATTTCTCTACTTCTTTTCTTATTCATTTATACTACTTGTAAATAAATG
Source organism: Allium sativum (assembly GCA_030737875.1). NCBI lineage: Eukaryota > Viridiplantae > Streptophyta > Magnoliopsida > Asparagales > Amaryllidaceae > Allium > Allium sativum. Next base: position 650,300,272 of record CM060915.1, read on the forward strand.
GCTTCAATTACTTTTTCTTATTTATTTACACTATTTGTAAATAAATGTTTTTAAATTCTTTTTCTTATTTATCTTAACATTTATCACTAAACTGTAATTTTAATTTATCTTAACACTTTATCACTAAAATGGTATTTTAATTTAGTCTTTTTATTTACATAAGGAAATGTAAACAAATTCTATTCACAAAATTTGTTCTTATTTTTTACACAAGAAAATGTAAATAATCCTTATTCACATATTTTACGTTGAATCCTTGCTAACATTTTATCCTAACATAAACAGAATAATTTATGTTTAATCTTTCATAACCTTTCCTTTTAACATAAAAGAATATTTTATGTTAAATCTTTCCTAACCTTTCTTTTAACAAAATGTGCACTTTGTTTTTCACTCTTTTCTATTTGACAAAATGTATATTTTGTTTAATCCCTTTTTAAATTAACAAAATGTGAAAATTCTGTTCTTTCTCTTTATATTAATAAAAATGTGAAAATTTTGTTCTTTTATTTACATAAAAAAAATTGTAAATAAAGCTTATTACTAAATTTTGTTCTTTTATTCTTTTTATTTACATAGGAAAATGTAAATAAAGGTGTTATTTTTATTCCATATTTTATTTGCACTAAAAATACAAATAAAACAAAATCTTTATTCTAATTTCATTTGCATCTCAAAATACAAATGAAAAATGAAATCTTATTCTTATAATCTTAATTACATAGGTATGTAATTTTATTTAATCTTTTATTTATCTAATGTAAATAAATGTCTTTTTTTCTATGTTTTATTTTATTTACTCTAAATATTTGTAGTAATTTACATATATAAAATGTAAATTTAGATAATTTTAATATGCTTTAACCTCCCACATTGGATAGGTATTGTTGTGATTACTGGACAGCCGGGCGGGTCCGGGCAGGTTTACATCACAACTCAATCCAACCTCGGGTTAAGCATCCTTTTTCTTATTTATTTACCTAAGTATAAATAAATGTTTTAAAATTTTCTTATTAATTTACACTATTTGTAAATATATGTTTTAATTTCTTTTCATATTTATTTACTAAATATAAATAAATATTCTTTTTCTCTTTCTCTAATTTACAAAGAAATGTCAACTTTGTTTCAACTATATTATTTCAATTAACATGGTAATTTAGTTTTGTCTAATTTATTTTACAACCATTTCATGATAACAAGATAACAAAAATGTATAGTTATTTTCATTCAACAAAAAAAAATGTACATTTCTAACAAAATGTGCTTCTTTATTTCTAATGTGCATTTACAACTAAAAAATGTGATTTTATGCTAAGATAAAAAAAAATCGATGACAATTCTATTTAAGCCATTCTAAATAAACATATGTGGCATTTTATTTAGACAATCCTAAATGAACACAAATGTAAATTTTATCAATCTAATAAACAAAATGATAATTTTGTTTTAAATCCAATATGACAATTATAACAAAAAAAAATGTACCCTTTTCTCTGTTTTAACATTTTATACATAAAATGTACTGTTATCCTATTCTAACATTTTATACATAAAAGGGTGTTCTTTCCAAATGTTAACATTTAAAACTAAAATGCCAATTTTATACCAATGTGACATTTTTAAACTAAATGTAAATTTTGTCTACACCAAAATATCCTAACTAAAATTGTGATTTTTGTTTACACAAAAATACTCTAACTAAACATGTTATGTTTGTCTAACGTTTCATTTTATAATAAAAACGATATTTTTATTTTTACATAACATTTTAACAAAAATGTGTTTCCTATTCTAAATGAACATTTTAACAAAAATGTATTTTCTATTCTAAATGAACATTTTAACAAAAATGTTCTTAACTAACGACATAAAATATGTTTCCTATTATTACACAAATGAATATGTTTCTATTTCTATATTCTTAACAAAAAAGATGTTAATCTTTAAATGAAATCATGTTTTTAATCTAAAACATGAATCATTTTCTATTTTTATAATATAACATTAAAATGTATATTTTAATTGAAATCATGCTTTTAAGCCTAAAACATGAAACAACTTCTATATTTTATTATTACATGTAAATGTACATTTTTGTAAAAATCGTGTTTTTACTATTTTAAAACACTTTCCTATTTACCACAAAAGTCAAATTTGGTGTCACAAATTTGATAATTAAATTTGATAATTAAAAATGATGGTTTTTGTATAACCATTTTTTTTCTATTTACCCAAACGTAAGATTTTGGTTATTAACACAATTGTCCATTTTTGACAGATCCACATAACATAACAATCACAATCAAAACAAGTATGACTGTCACAAAACAATACAACATATGAATAATAACACTTTTAAAATTAACAATTTCTAATAATAATAATAATATTAAAAAGGGATTGCTCACCTTGGTTTGAAGCGGATCTAAAATTCTAAAAAAGAATCAGAATCTGTTCTAGTTTGTCCCATGTTGTAGATATGGTTATCACGATTCCAACACTTCCGAATTTGCTGAATTCTTAATCACTTTGTTTAGCCACTATTTCTCCTTCACCCCCGTCGTTCTCTGTACATTGTTCCTTGCTCGTTTTTGAACCCATCGTCGCTTTAGAAATCCGGCCACCACCATCACCTGAGGCCACCGACCATAGATCGGGACCCACCGCTTTGGAGCTCTCCCTGCTGCGTCTCCATTCTGACCACCCTCATCGAGCTCGCGCCCCTCCTCGCGTCAGGAAACCCAACGATTCGCCGCGATTTTGTGTTGGAAATTCTCCCATACGCTACGCCTTATACGATCTCGACCGTCAGTTTTATAGATCAAGAAGAGTTCTACAAGGTTTGTTTTGGGAAGTGGTTCGAATTAGTTATATGATTGGAAGAGAAAGGAGGAAGATTGAGGGAGTGTGATGGCCATTGAAAGAATAAGAGGCGGCGGCTGATTTTTTGCAATTAGGAAGGTTTAGAGAATTTTCATATTATTTATAATATTTAGTACTGTTTTTAATTTCTTTAGTTTCATTCCCCTAATCTGTCCATTACAATATAGAAAGTTACCCAGGATTAATTAGCTGACTTGGTGTGATGGGACCACACTATTTATTATCGTATATTTTTATTCCAATTTCGAAAGTAAATTACAAAGAGAGAGGGAGGATAAATGGAAAGGGGTGAAGGTATGATTTTTTGTCTGATTCTGATTATTTCAAAACACATAACATTAAATATCCTACTTTAAGTTACATATTCAATGGATTGGAAAGAATAAATAGAAGAGAAATGTATATGTATATGTATTTATTTATTTATATATATATGTAGGTGGTTTGCTTGTGAAGGAAAAATAATAACAAGGGAAAACAAAAGGAGGAAAGATAAATGAATGCAGGAACATAAGGAAACATGATTAGAAAAATAAAGGAAAGAAACTAATAAAATAAAGAATAATAAATTAATTGCATGAAGGAGAGAGATGAATGCATGGTTAATGCTATTTTATTTGTCAATGCTTTATTTTTCAAGTAGTATATACATTAAAAATGTAAAACTTCATATCAATACATTTCTTTTCCACAAATTTGCCAATTAATACATTTTATGATTTCTTCTCCATATGTTGTATGTTAATGAGTTGCTGACCAGGACTGAGGTGGCGTATTTATGTTTCAAAACAAAATTTACAAAGATAAAGAGAATACATGGAAAGAAATAAAGGAAAAATTTGTTGTTTAATGTTAAATGTTAGAATGTACATGACTTTAAAATTTCAAACACATAATATTTAATATCATATGTTATTACGTAGATAATGTTAAAAGTTTTATTATATTTCTTTTTTCCTCATGCTTTTTTTATAAACAACATGATATAAAAGATAAGGGAATACATACATATATATATATATATATAACAAAATGGAGAAAGGAGATTTAAAGGGATGTAGATGAAAATACAAAATAAAATACATGTGAATAAAATGTAGGAAAGGAAATAAATGAATGCATAGGTAATGTGAACTAGGATGCATGAATATAGAGAAAAGAAAAGAAAAAGAAGAAAAAAAATGAGCATGCAGATGCATGAACGTAGAAATAAGGAAAGAAAAGAAATGTGTAATTAATGAAAAAGTGGAGAGAGAGAGAAAGTCTATGTATGCATGTAAAGTTTTATTAAATAATTTATGTACTATGAAATTAACACTCACAATGATGAGATTTTGAAACTAATTTAATGATTGCTCAATTTAATTAAGTTTAAGTCAAAGAGACATGCAATAAAATGTGTTTGTAATTTAAAAATCATTGTTAGTAAACAAAATCTACCCTTAGTAAAAAGATTTAAAAGGAGCATGTGACATTGGAAGACATATTAATTAAATGTAAAACATAAAATAACCAAACAAAATATGGATAAATACATGAAAATTTTCATTGATGTCATGAATAAAAAAGAAGATTAAAACCATATAAATTAAATAATACACAAACAAAATTAGAGTTCACTTAAATATCGCCAAAGGTATAGGTATATTGCTATAGTTTATTTATCTAGAATATACATTAACAAAAATAACTAAACCTCATTAATAATATCATAATTTCATTTAGGAACAATTTATACTCAATAATTTTAATTTAATAATTTAAAATAATGAAATTTTAAATTCTGACGCAATTTCGAACCTAATTTGCTTAAAATAAAATTTTAAATTGGTTCAGAATTTGCGGGTTGTTACAATCTCCCCCACTTAAAATATTTTCGTCCTCAAAAAGGAAATGAGCTAAAAGTTGTTTATTTAACTAATTTAATTTTTTATTCTTTTATTGTTTTCAATAATTTTATTAGTTGAACTTAATAATCACACAACACAATCATCAATCAATTAGTTGATTAAATTTTCAAAAATATATAACTTTTTATATATTCAAAAATCATATTTCCTAAATTCGAATTATATAATTACAAATACGTTAATTATAAACTTTTCACTTTGACTCATTCTAGGGCATTACTAACCCCATCTCTAATGAGTTTTCTCATTCTAGGATACTGTTGATCCTATCTCTAATGAGTATTCTTATTGGATATTACTAACCCAACCTCTGATGAGTCTTTTGCTCAGTCCTAACGAGTTGTACCCCAAAGATTTGAGCTAACCAGAGCTCTGATACCAACTGTAACAGTACAGATTTTGCCCGACCCCAATCGATCGCAGAATCGACCAAGACCGTTCAAATCCCGCACATGTTAACTTTGGGAATACAATACATTAGAACAAATAACAGAAGACTTTTATAACATCAATAATAAATGTTACATCAGAGTACAGAATATACATATCAGAGTACACTGGAATATAATTACAGCGGAAGATAAGTACAAAAAAATGTAATATACTGCAACGGAAGAACACAGCGGAAGGCTCTCTATCTCTGGACACCGCTTTAAGCTTCAACCCAGAATCCTGTTTAATATATCTGCAAAGATAGCTACTCGACTGCCCGTGTGGAAAATATGGGCACCCGAGTTTGCCAGTGGACAAACTACAGGTCAGTCATGGGACTGGTGTGAGAATTCTACCTAATCTATAAAATATAATAAGGCTAATCACAGGACCACGCCACTATCGCGGAACGGGTTTTCTCCTATGGATTGCCGGTGCATGACTAAAGTAAATCGTCAAAAAAACGCAATGCTTTTTAGAAAAAGGAAACCATTATAAGACCCAAGTCCCATCACACAATGCAACGCAAACCGGAGGATAGGGTTTTACCTTATAATGATCAAAAGATGCTTGATACGATAAACACGGTATTATATAATCAAAACCGCATGATGTCGTATTGGAAATTTGGGTTTCCATCTGAGTCAAGGCTAGGGAGGAGATCCTTACCGATTCGAGACACTCTAGCAAATGCCCCAGGATTGGTACTCTGTCCAACCCTTGGATCCTGCAGGGCCGGTCCATACGTTAACGCTTAATGGATTGGCAATTCCTGAACACACGCTTCCCGGTCCTTTTGGACCTATAATACGGCCAGTGGCGACCGCATAAACCGAGGCCTCGAAAAATCCAACAACCACAATGAATAAATGCCAGTGCTGGTAGGTCCCTGGCACCACTCTAGCTAGAAAGCAACGTGTGCACTCCCTGCGTTCCCTTCTCCCGTTTTAGACTCTACCGGGCTGTGAGGCTCGCGAAGTCACGATATACACAAAGCTATGCCTAAATAGACTGTGCTTTGATCATCAACCACAAGGCCTGCTTTTCAACAAAAGCCTTGATTAATGTATCTTAGTATGCCACATTGTCAGTCAATACTATACCATTGATTTCTACCAATATATAACCTCTAAGCTCGTACGTCTCAGAGAAGGGTGTTAACTACCAAACAGATATATATTGAGAGAGATCAACGAATGTAGTATAAAGGACTACAACGTCGGACATACATTCCATTTATAAACTTATGCCCTGGGTCTGAGCGAAAGTCAAATCCGTACAAATCAACACTTCGTCCGAACGGCCACCATTGAAGCCCTTTCAAGGTAGCTACTCCTCTCATGGGTCTCAGTGGAAACACATCCATTCGATGTGAAGATCGTCGGTCTTCAATCACCGTCTTTAAATCTTCGACTTAGAACGTCGTATAATCATTTGAAATGTGATTGAACTCGGTCTTTTCAAATGGTTCTCGTATATATATATAATTTGAAATCCTTTCGTATCGTTATTGGTATTTAATAACGACCTATCGCTACTTTTATTTATATAAAAATAGCTTAAATTAATTTAACGACGCTTCGGGTTAATGGGCGACCCTAGCGCTGTTTTCAACCAAATTTGATTAACACATATCTTGACATCTAACCGTTGGATTTTGACGAAGTCTATATCGTTGGAAAGATCTTCCCAAAGTGGTCCTAACGGTTCTAGTTTTGGGAAAATCCGACGGTCGGATCTTTCGGTATAACTGTTTAAAGTTACGATTGCCGATACGCGAACTGTCGCGCGCGTTGCGTTTAATTTATAATATATATATATATATATATAATATAAATCGTTTGGCGATTTCAACTATTATCGTCTATTCTTTTGTCGCATCTAAAATGACGATAAAAATATCACTTTTATTATCACTCGTTTTATTTTTCTATCTTTTCTGTTTTATTTACATTAACCGTAAATAAATTATACTTTATCTATTCCTTTATTTTATTTACACTATGTGTGAATAAATTGCATTCTTTTCCCTATTTATTTACCTAAATGTAAATAAATGTTTTTCTGTTCTCTTTCTAATTTATTTACCTAAATGTAAATAAATATTTCTCTACATCTTTTCTTATTCATTTATACTACTTGTAAATAAATGGCTTCAATTACTTTTTCTTATTTATTTACACTATTTGTAAATAAATGTTTTTAAATTCTTTTTCTTATTTATCTTAACATTTATCACTAAACTGTAATTTTAATTTATCTTAACACTTTATCACTAAAATGGTATTTTAATTTAGTCTTTTTATTTACATAAGGAAATGTAAACAAATTCTATTCACAAAATTGGTTCTTATTTTTTACACAAGAAAATGTAAATAATCCTTATTCACATATTTTACGTTGAATCCTTGCTAACATTTTATCCTAAAATAAATAGAATAATTTATGTTTAATCTTTCATAACCTTTCCTTTTAACATAAAAGAATATTTTATGTTAAATCTTTCCTAACCTTTCTTTAAACAAAATGTGCACTTTGTTTTTCACTCTTTTCTATTTGACAAAATGTATATTTTGTTTAATCCCTTTTTAAATTAACAAAATGTGAAAATTCTGTTCTTTCTCTTTATATTAATAAAAATGTGAAAATGTTGTTCTTTTATTTACATAAAAAAAATTGTAAATAAAGCTTATCACTAAATTTTGTTCTTTTATTCTTTTTATTTACATAGGAAAATGTAAATAAAGGTGTTATTTTTATTCCATATTTTATTTGCACTAAAAATACAAATAAAACAAAATCTTTATTCTAATTTCATTTGCATCTCAAAATACAAATGAAAAATGAAATCTTATTCTTATAATCTTAATTACATAGGTATGTAATTTTATTTAATCTTTTATTTATCTAATGTAAATAAATGTCTTTTTTTCTATGTTTTATTTTATTTACTCTAAATATTTGTAGTAATTTACATATATAAAATGTAAATTTAGATAATTTTAATATGCTTTAACCTCCCACATTGGATAGGTATTGTTGTGATTACTGGACAGCCGGGCGGGTCCGGGCAGGTTTACATCACAACTCAATCCAACCTCGGGTTAAGCATCCTTTTTCTTATTTATTTACCTAAGTATAAATAAATGTTTAAAAATTTTCTTATTAATTTACACTATTTGTAAATATATGTTTTAATTTCTTTTCATATTTATTTACTAAATATAAATAAATATTCTTTTTCTCTTTCTCTAATTTACAAAGAAATGTCAACTTTGTTTTAACTATATTATTTCAATTAACATGGTAATTTAGTTTTGTCTAATTTATTTTACAACCATTTCATGATAACAAGATGACAAAAATGTATAGTTATTTTCATTCAACAAAAAAAAGTACATTTCTAACAAAATGTGCTTCTTTATTTCTAGTGTGCATTTATAACTAAAAAATGTGATTTTAGTCTAAGATATAAAAAAATCGATGACAATTCTATTTAAGCCATTCTAAATAAACATATGTGGCATTTTATTTAGACAATCCTAAATGAACACAAATGTAAATTTTATCAATCTAATAAACAAAATGATAATTTTGTTTTAAATCCAATATGACAATTATAACAAAAAAAAATGTACCCTTTTCTCTGTTTTAACATTTTATACATAAAATGTACTGTTATCCTATTCTAACATTTTATACATAAAAGGGTGTTCTTTCCAAATGTTAACATTTAAAACTAAAATGCCAATTTTATACCAATGTGACATTTTTAAACTAAATGTAAATTTTGTCTACACCAAAATATCCTAACTAAAATTGTGATTTTTGTTTACACAAAAATACTCTAACTAAACATGTTATGTTTGTCTAACGTTTCATTTTATAATAAAAACGATATTTTTATTTTTACATAACATTTTAACAAAAATGTGTTTCCTATTCTAAATGAACATTTTAACAAAAATGTATTTTCTATTCTAAATGAACATTTTAACAAAAATGTTCTTAACTAACGACATAAAATATGTTTCCTATTATTACACAAATGAATATGTTTCTATTTCTATATTCTTAACAAAAAAGATGTTAATCTTTAAATGAAATCATGTTTTTAATCTAAAACATGAATCATTTTCTATTTTTATAATATAACATTAAAATGTATATTTTAATTGAAATCATGCTTTTAAGCCTAAAACATGAAACAACTTCTATATTTTATTATTACATGTAAATGTACATTTTTGTAAAAATCGTGTTTTTACTATTTTAAAACATTTTCCTATTTACCACAAAAGTCAAATTTGGTGTCACAAATTTGATAATTAAATTTGATAATTAAAAATGATGGTTTTTGTATAACCATTTTTTTTCTATTTACCCAAACGTAAGATTTTGGTTATTAACACAATTGTCCATTTTTGACAGATCCACATAACATAACAATCACAATCAAAACAAGTATGACAGTCACAAAACAATACAACATATGAATAATAACACTTTTAAAATTAACAATTTCTAATTATAATAATAATATTAAAAAGGGATTGCTCACCTTGGTTTGAAGCGGATCTAAAATTCTAAAAAAGAATCAGAATCTGTTCTAGTTTGTCCTATGTTGTAGATATGGTTATCACGATTCCAACACTTCCGAATTTGCTAAATTCTTAATCACTTTGTTTAGCCACTATTTCTCCTTCACCCCCGCCGTTCTCTGTACATTGTTCCTTGCTCGTTTTTGAACCCATCGTCGCTTTAGAAATCCGGCCACCGCCATCACCTGAGGCCACCGACCATAGATCGGGACCCACCGCTTTGGAGCTCTCCCTGCTGCGTCTCCATTCTGACCACCCTCATCGAGCTCGTGCCCCTCCTCGCGTCAGGAAACCCAACGATTCACCGCGATTTTGTGTTGGAAATTCTCCCATACGCTACGCCTTATACGATCTCGACCGTCAGTTTTATAGATCAAGAAGAGTTCTACAAGGTTTGTTTTGGGAAGTGGTTCGAATTAGTTGTAGGATTGGAAGAGAAAGGAGGAAGATTGAGGGAGTGTGATGGCCATTGAAAGAATAAGAGGCGGCGGCTGATGTTTTGCAATTAGGAAGGTTTAGAGAATTTTCATATTATTTATAATATTTAGTACTGTTTTTAATTTCTTTAGTTTCATTCCCCTAATCTGTCCATTACAATATAGAAAGTTACCCAGGATTAATTAGCTGACTTGGTGTGATGGGACCACACTATTTATTATCGTATATTTTTATTCCAATTTCGAAAGTAAATTACAAAGAGAGAGGGAGGATAAATGGAAAGGGGTGAAGGTATGATTTTTTGTCTGATTCTGATTATTTCAAAACACATAACATTAAATATCCTAATTTAAGTTACATATTCAATGGGTTGGAAAGAATAAATAGAAGAGAAATGTATATGTTTATGTATTTATTTATTTATATATATATGTAGGTGGTTTGTTTGTGAAGGAAAAATAATAACAAGGGAAAACAAAAGGAGGAACATGATTAGAAAAATAAAGGAAAGAAACTAATAAAATAAAGAATAATAAATTAATTGCATGAAGGAGAGAGATGAATGCATGGTTAATGCTATTTTATTTGTCAATGCTTTATTTTTCAAGTAGTATATACATTAAAAATGTAAAACTTCATATCAATACATTTCTTTTCCACAAATTTGCCAATTAATACATTTTATGATTTCTTCTCCATATGTTGTATGTTAATGAGTTGCTGACCAGGACTGAGGTGGCGTATTTATGTTTCAAAACAAAATTTACAAAGATAAAGAGAATACATGGAAAGAAATAAAGGCAAAATTTGTTGTTCAATGTTAAATGTTAGAATGTACATGACTTTAAAATTTCAAACACATAATATTTAATATCATATGTTATTACGTAGATAATGTTAAAAGTTTTACTATATTTCTTTTTTCCTCATGCTTTTTTTTTATAAACAACATGATATAAAAGATAAGGGAATACATACATACATATATATATATATATACGAGTGGAAACCCGTGCGTTGCACGGAAGCATAGAGTACGGGGTGTTGTAGTTTGCACGGGAGCATAGAGTACGGGGTGTTGTAGTTTGCACGCGCGTGGTCGTAACGGCATGCGCTTCGCGCGAAGAGCGTAACGGCACACGCTTCGCACGTGATGATGGCACGCGCTTCGCGCGTAATCAAGGCACACGCTTTGCGCGTGATGATGGCATGCGCTTCACGCATGATCACGGCTCGCGCTTCGCGTATGGACCGTTGTGCCACAAATATTATGTAAACAGATATAAAGCTCTGTCTCATAAACCTTTTGCTTGCTGGGCTTGCAAGCTTTCCATGCATCTTTTTGAACATTAACATAAATACACTATGTGAAGACATTAATCATATAAAAATTTCTAGCTCTTACAATTTGCTAAAACTCCATGGAGAGAATTTTATTACATTTCGTGGAATAATTTCAAAAAGCATTGAAGTATATTAATAACATAACAGTTAAATGATATTTCTAAACAATTAAATGTGTATATGAATGACAAAGTATTTTTTTTGTTCTTGCAAATTAGACATTCCTGTGAAGTGTAATGTGATCACAACACTCCAATTTTACTTCATATTTGATGTTGAGTAATTAATGCTTCATAGGCTTGTGATATCATATGTTTGCATCCATTTACCTAATGAAAAGATTATTAAGTGCTAAATAAGATATACTGATAATAATATAGGTACCGTAATAAAAGGCAAACTCTGAATTAGTGCAAGTTGATTCATAAATAGCAATTCCTAATTGGTGGAATACTGAAAGTTGAAAACAAAAGTATGGTGTTAAATAATATGCAAAGAAACAAATATTTATGATTTTACATAGTTGCTCGACAACAACTTGGTCAAATTATATATGGGTGAAGAAGACAAATAACATTAAAAAAACATAGTTTATATGAAATAAAGAAAATAATTATAGCAATATTTCAAAACTTTCTAAGGAGTTATATGATATTTTTAGGAATCCAAATTATAAAATGGAAATCTAGCAAGAGTAAAAGCTCAAATCCTATTGAACTAACTATTTCTTTAAAAATGCCTAATTTTTATAGGTGGAATAAGAAAACACCTATATCAGAAAACTACAACATGTTGACCAAAATTTGGTAAGCCAAACTATCCAAAGTTGAAACCACAACGCCAATTTCGGATGCAAGACCTAGCATAAAGACCTCATTAAATAATGATTAATTTACATATTTTGGGCTAAATCTAATTGAAATTCAGTTTTTTTTAACCAAGAGAAGAATAATATGAGGAAGATATGCTAAAATGAAAGTTACGATAGTTTTCAACCTAGGATGCCATGTAACATAAGTACATAATTATTTCAAAAATATAAAGCTGATCCTTTAGTATCTAGTTGTATTCCTACTATGTTCATCAACTAATTTAGTAAATGCAAACTGTGTTCAATAATAGGGTATTCTCTTTATAAGTAAAGACGTTAAATATGCTAAATAATACGGGTATTAAATTTTATAGAAATTCAAAGAGTGCTAGAGAAAAACGTATTTTCTTTTTATATACAGACGTTGGATACGTTAGATAGAAATTCAAAAAGCATTAGAGAATGACACTCTTTGTTTTTAAGGAAAGACGTTAAATGTGCTAATCGTACGAATATTAAATTTTGATTGAAATACTATGCTATATTTAATAAACCTTTATATCCCTGCATGCCCTATTGCCTTATATCAAAGATTAAAATTACAGAAAATTATTATATACTTTTACCATGGATACTAATATCCACCAACATTTATGTAATGACAACGTTTTGAAATGTAGAACACATGTTTGGACGAAATTTAATGCCATAATCGTAAAAGCAATGACTTGTATTGAATTGTATAAAATTCAAACTCAAATTATCAAATATATCAGTTATGTTCTTTGTATTCCTTGGTTGCATTTGATTAAAACAGATTTGAATCAAAAAAGGATATAATCAAGGTTTTATTGGATAACATTAATGTAAAGAAAGGAAAATGCACATTAAAGGAAGAGAAATTTAATTTCCCTATGTTGAAGATTACTAATTTTAATGTTCATAAAAAAATGAAATCAAACTCTAAGCCACTTGCCTGATAAAATTAGATCACAAACTGAACATCATTTACCAAAATCAAGTACCACTTATATGATGCATTTAAAGACTAAAAAAATAAGTTGAGAGTATAAGGAAAATTTCATGTGGTCCAACATTTTAATGTCAAATATCAATTAACTGACAAATTTATCAAGCGGATTTCAACTTGCATGTTACTCCATTTCCTAAAACCTTAACTATTTAATGTAACATATATTTTAGAAAATGAAAACGGTATAGATCAATCTTTTATAGCAAGTTTTAATACATTATTATATTTCAGCTGTGCTGTAAACTATAACTTAATAAATTTCAATCACTAAAAATTCCATTCAAAAATAAAATAAAAAAACATGAAATGGTATTGGGCAAGAACTATTTTGAATTGTTTCCAGTTTTGATCAACATTTTTGGGGCAAGAAAACATACGACATACATTCAAAGGGCTATAAAATCATACAAATTGATTCCATATATCACGCAAGCTTTCAATGCCAATTCAATCCAAATAACTGCAAACAATCATGCAACAAAATCCACCGTTCCTCAATTACAGGGGATGTTTTTAAATTAGGATGGTGGATTTGTTTTTGCGGGATTAAATCTCAGCCGCTCTTTGTCTCCTTGTTTGTCTAAGGGTTTGTCTAGGGGGGGAATTTTATTATATAGATATATAACAAAATGGAGAAAGGAGATTTAAAGGGATGTAGATGAAAATACAAAATAAAATACATGTGAATAAAATGTAGGAAAGGAAATAAATGAATGCATAGGTAATGTGAACTAGGATGCATGAATATAGAGAAAAGAAAAGAAAAAGAAGAAAAAAAAATGAGCATGCAGATGCATGAACGTAGAAATAAGGAAAGAAAAGAAATGTGTAATTAATGAAAAAGTGGAGAGAGAGAGAAAGTCTATGTATGCATGTAAAGTTTTATTAAATAATTTATGCACTATGAAATTAACACTCACAATGATGAGATTTTGAAACTAATTTAATGATTGCTCAATTTAATTAAGTTTAAGTCAAAGAGACATGCAATAAAATGTGTTTGTAATTTAAAAATCATTGTTAGTAAACAAAATCTACCCTTAGTAAAAAGATTTAAAAGGAGCATGTGACATTGGAAGACATATTAATTAAATGTAAAACATAAAATAACCAAACAAAATATGGATAAATACATGAAAATTGTCATTGATGTCATGAATAAAAAAGAAGATTAAAACCATATAAATTAAATAATACACAAACAAAATTAGAGTTCACTTAAATATCGCCAAAGGTATAGGTATATTGCTATAGTTTATTTATCTAGAATATACATTAACAAAAATAACTAAACCTCATTAATAATATCATAATTTCATTTTGGACCAATTTATACTCAATAATTTTAATTTAATAATTTAAAATAATGAAATTTTAAATTCTGACGCAATTTCGAACCTAATTTGCTTAAAATAAAATTTTAAATTGGTTCAGAATTTGCGGGTTGTTACATCGTTTACTGCAAACACTAAAACAAATCTTAATTAATATCATTGAGTATATAGGATCGCAGAGACCGTCTAATTTACTCAATCTCAAATTCTGTATTCAACGAGTGTTATGGGCGGAATAATGGTGAGATCGCCTTTTAAATTCCACAAAAAGGAGAAGTTCCCTCTGTTGATTTTAACATCAAATATAAGAAGATTATCTCTATGCAATCAAAATAAATTACATTTCAGACTATAAATCTATTATACTTAACTCGTTTCCAATATTTCAACCTTATCCGTTCCTCATCAGGGATGAGGCCAGGTGAGCCTAGGTACCGGTTGCTTCTGAACATCTCCTTAGTTTAAGCACCTCAACTAAATCTCAAAAATAGAAAAATCAGGTTTACTCATCGGCATATTAGAGCCAAGATTAAACAATATCTTTTAATTACTTTTTCTTACCCATTCGATTAATTCAACTTTGAAATAAGGTTTAAACTCATCAAATCATCTTTATAGCACTCAATTTAATAATTGAAATCATTCTCGATCAATTTTAGAAAGAATCTTTAATTTCAAACTCTTATTTCAAAAGATATAGTTTTTTACAGTAGAAAAGGTGTTGTGGAAATGTTGCATATAACTTTTCCAATTCAACCTGACTTTCTTATTTGAAAATTCATATTTTCCCCTTTCAAATCTCTTTTAAATCATTTTAATTTATTTATCAAATTTATTCCATATTTTTCAATAATTAAATTCTTCCATTTATAAAGGATTTTCCTTATGGCCACTTAACTGCAAAAGCGCGATTTTTATAGAGAATTGGTTTGAATATAATTCAAATTCTACAAGATGAAATCTTGATTTTGTTTCTTCATGTGAAAATTATTGTTATAATAGTCTGGACATTTTTCGCTTCAAAGATATCCGACCTAAGACTCATTCTATATATCCATTTGAATTTTTTGGCGACGATGGTGAAACTATTTCTACGCAACGTGCCTAATTTTGACTTGATTTTTAATATTAACTTTTCAAATCCAAATCTTTTCTAAATTCAAATTCGAACTATATAAGACTAATAGTGCTTTTAAATCTCATTAAAACTTTCGTTTATATATCTACCTCAAACTCTTTTTTTCATATTGATTTTACTATTCATGTAATAACCCGAAAATCCCCGCCCTTTGAATCGACCATAAACCACACAGGTCTGATCCAAAAGTTAGAAATCCTCGAATGCACTAACTTTGGGCAAACAACACATCAGAACAGATAACAGAAGACTTTAATAAACATGATAATAATGTTACATCAGAGTACAGAATATCAGAGTACATTAATATAATAATACAATAGCGGAAGATAATTTACAATGAATTTAATACATTGTAGCGAAACCAATAATCTTATACAGCGGAAGTCTATCAATGCTCTGGACACAACTTTAAGCTTCGATCCAGAATCCTGCTCAATATATCTGCAAAATAAGCTACTCGACTGCCCGTGTGAAAAAGAGGGCACCCGAGTTTGCAAAGTAACAAATTACGAGTCAGTCATGGGACTGGTATGAGAAATCTTTCCTAACTTATTTAATAATAAGGCTAATCTCAGGACCACACCGCTAAAGCGGAACAGGTTTATTCCATTGGATTGCCAGTGCATAAATTAAATAAACTTTTATTCAAAATAACGCAATGCTTTTTAGAAAAATGAAATCATTATAAGACTCGAGTCCCATCACATAATGCAATGCAAATTGGAGGATATAGTTTTACCTTATAATGATCAAACATGCTTGATACGTAGAAAATAATATTTTAACATTATTATTAGTGTCTAATCAGTTTTAAAATACTTCAAAGTAAATGTATCAATCCTAGACGGCATTACTACCATATACTATGTCGCCATATATAGGTTTACAATCAAAACTGTAATGTCGTATTGGAAATTGGGTTTCCATCATGAGTCAAGGCTAGGGACGATCTCCTTACCGATTTGAGACACTCTAGCAAATGTCTCAGGATCACACCTATGGGAAACCCTTGGATCCTGCAGGGTCGGTCCACAAATACTTTAGTGGATTGGCAATTCCAAAACACACGCTTCTCGGTCCTATTGAACCTATAATTTGTTCACTATCGACCAATAAATCCAAGGTACCTCATAATCCATCAACCACATAAGTAAAAATGTCAGGGCTTGTAAACACTGACACCACTTTTAGCTAGAAAGAAACGTGTGCACTCCCTGCGTTCTCTTGTCCCGTTTCTGACTCTTACCGGGGTGTGAGGCTCGTGAGGTAATGCTATACACAAAGCTATGCTGAAATAAGCTATGCTTTGATCATCAACCACAAGGCTCTGCTTTTCAATAAAAGCCTTGATCATTTCACCTTGGCATGCCACATTGGCAATCCACGCCATGCGATCGATAACTACCAATATATAACCTCTGAGCTCGTGCGTGTCGGAGAAGGGTGTTAAGCAAGAGAATAAATTCTCCGCCACCATAGAAATATATTAAATAGAAATCAATTTACATGGAATGAAATCCAATGTCAGACACGCATTTATTTACAAGTCTGTTCTAGGTCTGAACGAAACCGAAGACACCTTATTCCTCGTCCTGTATGTCCAATACGGTAGAGAGGTGCTCGCTTATCCAGACAATCAACAAGTACGTCCGGACAACTACCACTTTAACCCTTTACTGGGAGCTACCCAATGTCGGGCATCAATAGTCATCCATTTGATGTGAAGATCGCCGGTCTTCAACCACCGCCTTCAATATCTTCGATTTAAATCGTCGTGTAATTATTTGAAATGAGATTGAACTCGGTCTTTTCAAATAATTCTCGCATATATAATTTAAATCATTTCATATCATTAGTACTATTTTATAACGATTTATTGCTAGTTTTATTTATATAAAAATAGGCCAATTTAATTTAACGATGCTTCAGGTCAATAGGCGGCCCTAGCGCTGTTTTTATCAAAATTTGATTTACACATATCTCGAAATCTAACCATTGGATTTTAACAAAATTTATATCGTTGGAAAGATCTTTCCAAAGCAGTCCTAACATTCTAGTTTTGGGAAAATCCGACGATCGGATCTTTTAGTATAATCGTTTAAAGTTACGATTCCGAAACGCGATCTACCGCGCGCGCGATTCGTTTAATTTTAATTTTAGTTTTTATATATATATATATATATATATAAACCATTCGACGATTCCACTAACGTGTTTTACACGCCGGACAAAAGGATGTTTTATTGGCATATTGTATCTATATGTTCATAATGTCAAATAAAATGTATTTCATTTACATGACAATTGAGCTAATGACAAATAAAAAAAGCTAATTTTTATTTGTATTTCTATTTTTAACGTTAACAAATAAAAAGGGATATTTTATTTGTATATTGTTTAATGTATGTTTTGACAATAAAATTAATTCGTTTATTAACATACCAATTCTATTGTATGTTGAAATAAAAATGATTCTTTATTTAACATACAAATTCTAATGTATGTTGTGACAATAAAAATGACTCTTTATTTAACATACAAATTCTAATGTATGTTGTGACAACAAAAATGATTATTTGTCTAACATACAAATTCTAATGTATGTTGTGATGATAAAAATGATTCTTATGTTAGCATACAAATTCTATTTCAACAAAATGCCTAAAAAGTGATACATTCATTTTTATTGGCAATTCTACTTCAACAAAAAGAACAAAATGTCATAATTTCATTTTGTTGACAATTCTATTTCAGCAAAATGATTAAAATGATATTTTCATTTTTGTTGACAATTCTATTTCAACAAAATGATTAAAAAATGATTCATTCATTTTGTTGACAATTCTATTTCAACAAAATGATTAAAAAGTGATATTTTCATTTTTGTTGACAATTCTATTCCAATAAAATGATTAAAAGTGATTCATTCATTTTGTTGACAATTCTATTTCAAAAAAAATGATTAAAAAATGATATTTTCATTTTTGTTGACAATTCTATTTCAACAAAATGACTACAAGTGATAATTTCATTTTGTCTAAAAATTCTAATTTAACAAAATGAGTAAAAGTGATAATTTCATTTTGTTTAAAATTCCATTTTAACAATAAGCATAAAATTGATGATTTCATTTTGTTAACTATTCTATTTTAACAAAATGCTCAAAAGTGATAATTTCATTTTGTTTAAAATTCCATTTTAACAAAAAGCATAAAAGTGATGATTACATTTTGTTAACTATTCTATTTTAACAAAATGAATAAAAGTGACGACCTCATTTTGTTAACAATTCTAGTTTAACAAAATTAATATTTTTGCTCAAACACAAATCTATTTTACCAAAAATGTTATTTTTGTTATAACTCAAATCTAATTTACAAAAATGTAATTTTTGTTATAACTCAAATCTATTTTACAAAAATATAATTTTTGTTTTCAACCATCATATTTTGACAAAATATGAATTTTTGTTTCAGCTGATATATTTTGACAAAAATGTATATTTTGTTTCAACTAATCTTTTTAACAAAAATGAATTTTTTTTGTTTTAGCTAATCTTTTTAACAAAATTGAATATTTTTTTGTTTCAACTAATCTTTTTAACAAAAATGAATATTATTGTTTCAACTAATCTTTTTAACAAAAATGAATATTCTTGTTTCAACTAATCTTTTTAACAAAAATGAATATTTTTGTTTCAACTAATCTTTTTAACAAAAATGAATATATTTTTTTCAACTAATCTTTTAACAAAAATGAATATTTTTTATTTAACAAATCTTTTTAACAAAAATGAATATTTTTGTTTCAACAATTCTTTTTAACAAAAATGAATATTTTTGTTTCAACAATTCTTTTTAACAAAAATGAATATTTTTGATTTAACAAATCTTTTTAACAAAAATGAATATTTTTGTTTCAACTAATCTTTTTAAGAAAAATGAATATTTTTGTTTCAACTATTCTTTTTATTGAAAACAATGCTACAGTAAAAATGTAATTTTTTCTATTCAATCTTTTTATTGAAAACTATGAACAATAAAAATATAATCTTTCATGTTACTTCTTTTTATTTAAACAAAGTGAAAATAAAAACATGATCTTTAATATCTAATCTTTTTATTGCAACAAAATTATGGTAAAAATATGTTCTTTAATAACCAATTTTTTTATTGCAACTAAAATGACAATAAAAATGTCATTTAAATCTACTCTTTTTATTGTAACTAAAATGACCATAAAAATATGTCTCCTAAATTTACTCCTTTTATTGTAACTATAATGACCATAAAAATATGTCTTTTAATTCTACTTTTTTATTGTAACTAAAATGACCATAAAAATATGTCTTTTAAATCTACTCCTTTTATTTGAAACAAAGTGACAAATAAAATATGTTCTTTTAATTTTATTGTATTCTATGTTCATAGATTCAAATAAAAATAATATTTTTATTACTGAACAAAATCTAATAAAAACCCATGTTTCATATTTAAATAAAAAGAAAATGAATATTTTTATTATTAATTAAATCTAAACCAATCCATGTTTCAATAAAAATGAATATTTTTATTATTAATCAAAACCTGACCCAACCCTGTTCATGTAAACAAATAAAATAAGATTTTTATTGTAAATCTAAAATCTGACAAAAACCAAGTTCATGTAAATAATAAAAATGTAATTTTTATTTTAAACATAATCTCAATGTTCATGGATTCCATAAAGATGGAATTTTTATTATAAAAACAAATCTGCATTCATGGATCTAAATAAAGGTGATATTTTTAATTCAAACCAAATCAATATTCCTAGATCTAAAATAACCTTAAAAATAAGATTTTTATTACAAATCCAATCAATATTCATAGATCCAAATAAAAGATGAAATCTTTCCTATAAAACAAATCTAACAATAAGCTAGAGATTCGAATAAAAGAAAGGAATTTTATTGTAGATCTAGATCTAACAAAACATGAACATCACAATCAATCACAATCCACAAACAACAAATTTCAATCTCAAACATCACAGATCTGATTTTATAATCATACATACATGGATTTCAAATAGCGAGAAGTAATTAAATTTTAATTAATTATTAAAAATAGAAATCTCACCGAAGTTTTTCTATTCTGCCAAAATTTAGACAAGCTCCAAATCAGTTTCTGTCAGTTCCTTGTTGTAGATCTCATTGCTACGAATCCAACGCATCTGAATTTGTCCATTTCTGATTTCGTATGGCAAAGTTATGATGATTTTTACATTAATTACATTATTTGATTTATTAATAGATAATAAAATAAATTAATAACCTAATTAAATTCTTAATCATACTCTTAATCCATCGTCTCTTTCTCGTAGCCTTCAGGAGTAAACAAACCCATGATCTCGGTATGAAATTGAAGATCAGAAGGAGTATTACCATTTTCATAATATGAGTTTGGCAAAATAATTGATGGATTGAACGTGAATTAGGAATGGATTTCGAACGATGAGGGCCATTGAAAAGTGGAGACGACGGCATGTGCTTTTAGTGGATTAGGGTTTCTAATTTTCCTATTGGCTGTTTATATAGGTTTTAATATTATTTAGTTTTCTTTAATTTCATTTCCCTTAATGTGTCTTTTCACATATAGTTGGTTACAAAGTAATTTAATCGGCTGACTAGGCATGATGGGACCACATTTATTTTTCATTCAAATTTCAAAAGTAAAAAGAAAGGGAATAAAAGGAAAAATGAATGTTTGATTCAATTTCTCTGATTGTTAAGTTGTGCAACTTTTTATATTTTAAAACACATAATTAAATATCATATTTCATCAAAAGTGTGATTTCTTATGTTACAACATTTTTATCACAACAAGAATCTTTTTAATGAATCATATTTCATTAAAAAAATGTACTTTTCATGTAAACACATTTCTGTTAAACTATGAACCTTTTAGTCATTCTATCTTACGTTAAAAATGTAATCTTTTTAACCTTTCTTTTATTACATTAAAAATGTAATCTTTTAATCATTCTTTTAATTTTTTAATTATTCTTTTATTGCATTAAAAATGTAATCATTTAATCATTCTTTTATTACATTAAAAATGTAATCATTTAATTTCAAACAATGAATTTTATTTAATGATTCATTTACATTAAAAATGTAAACATCAAGCAATGGATATATATTTTTACTTATTTTTTTATTTAATTTAATAAGAGAATATTTTTTTTCTGACGCATTTTCTATTTAAAATTTCTTAAAATAAAATTTTAAATTGATTCCGATTTTCCGGGTTATTACAATCTCCCCCACTTAAAATCTTTTTGTCCTCGTAAAGGAACGAAGCTAAAAATTGTTTAACTAACCAACTCAACTTTCATTCTTTTATTGGTTTCAATTTAATTTTATTAGTTGAACTAATAATCACACAACACAATCATCAATCAATTAGTTGATTAGCCTTTCAAAAATATAACTTTTATATATTCGAAAATCATATTTTCTAAGATCGGGTAATATATATAATCACAAATACATTAATTATAAAGTTGTAACTCTCAACTCATTTTAGGGCATTTCTAACCTCTAACGAGTTTTTCTCGTTCTAGGATACTACTGATCCTATCTCTAATGAGTATTCCTTCTTCGTGAGTCTACATAGCTCTTCTATCACCTCTGAGCAGCCAGTAGTTGCTTCTTGATGAAATCAACTTTATCTGATGCTTCACGAATCATGAAATCTTTACTATAAAACAAATTCAATAATAAGCTAGAGATTCAAATGAAAGAAAGGATTTTTATTGTAGGTTTAAATCTAAAAAAAAACATGAACATCACAATCCACAAACAATAAATTCCAATATCAAACATCACAGATCTGATTTTATAATCATACATACATGGATTTCAAATTGCGAGAAATAATTAAATTTTAATTAATGATTAAAAATAGAAATCTCACCAAAGGTTTTCTATTCTGCCAAAATTTAGACAAGCTCCAAATCAGTTTCTTTCAGTTCCTTGTTGTAGATCTCATTGCTACGAATCCAAAGCATCTGAATTTGTCCATTTCTGATTTCGTATGGCAAAGTTATGATCATTTTTACATTAATTGCATTATTCGATTTATTAATAGAATGTAAGGACCCGTAACTTCCCCGTGAAGGAAAGATCGGATACTTTGAAAACAACACACAAATGAATGCAGACGGAAGAACATTTCATTGTTTATTACAACAATTCCATCATAATACAAGAATATACAGAGTGTAAATGAATACTATACATTTGATAAATATCAGAGATTACAATAAATTACATAACAGCGGAAAAACAATAGAAAACACAACTGAAAGTAATACACGGATAAAGAGCTTTCCGAGCATCGTTCCAGCTGTAAATCAGGATCCTGTGAATATAAATCTGCAAAACCAAAACTACTAGCTGCCCGTGTCGAAAATAAGGGCACCCAGAGTTTAGGTTAAAACAATAAACTCCAGGTCAGTCATGTGACTGGTGTGAGAACTAAAACAGTTATTTAAAACTTTACTTTAAAAGAGAGTAATTCAAGGGACCACGCCATATAACACGGAACGAGTTTCCTCCCAAGAATACCAGTGCATAGAAAAGACAACGCAATGCTTTTTCGAAAAATGAAGCTATTATAAGACCCAGGTCCCATCACACAATGCAACGCAAGCCGGAGGACAGGGTTTTCCCTTATAATAGCCGAACATGCTTGGTACGTTTAAAACAAATCATTTGATACTATTATAAGTGTGTAGTGTCAAAACAATTTCAATCATAAATATGAATCATAGACGGCATGGGTACCATATATCATGTCGCCATACTAGTTCTACAATTAAAACCGCAATATCATGTATTGGAAATTGGATTTCCGTCATGAGTCGAGGAAGGGGGCAAGCTCCTCTCCGCTTCGAGACACTCTAGCAAATGTCCCAGGACTACACACTCTGGGTAACCCTTGGATGCTTCAGGGCCGGTCCTCTCTTACGTTTGAGGATTGGCAATTCCTGAACACACGTTTCTCGGTCCTTACAGACCTAAAATCGAGGCGCCTCATCCAACAACCACATAGGTGAAAAATATATAAATGTCAGGGCTGGTAAGTCACTGACACCACCAAAGCTAGAAAGAAACGTCGTGCTCTCCCTGCAGTCCTTATCCCATTTTTAACTCATACCGAGGTGTGAGGCTCGTGAATTCACGTTATACACAAAGCTACGCCACAGAGGCCGTGCTTTGATCATCAACCACAAGACTTTGCTTTTCAAAAGAAGCCTTGATCAATTGCCACTTAGGCGTGCCACACAGGCAATTCATGCCATGCGACTGATGTCCATCGATATACAACCTCTGAGCTCGTACGTCTCAGAGAAGGGCGTTAAGCAAGAGAATAAATTCTCCGCCGCCAAACAGATGTATATTTAATGGAGATCAATCAACACAGAATAAAATCCAATGTCAGACACACAGTCCATTTACAAGTTCGTTCTGGGTCTGAACGAAACCGGAGGCACTTTCTTCGCATATCCATCGATCTCCAAGTACGTCTGGACGACCACCAACTGATTCCCTCATCTTGGGTGTACAGCCCAATCAAGATCATCAGTAATCACCCAAACGATGTGAAGACTTCCGGTCTTCAACCACCGTCTTCCTCTTCGACATATCGTCGAATCGGTTATTCAGAATGGGTATAAACCCGGCCTTTCTGAATGACCCGCGTATATAATAAACAAATGTTACACAAACACAACATACGCCTCATCCCAATTCAGCAGTCACTAACCGTAAATTAGCAAGAGAACAACTTCCCAAATATTA
Source organism: Allium sativum (assembly GCA_030737875.1). Classification (NCBI taxonomy): domain Eukaryota; kingdom Viridiplantae; phylum Streptophyta; class Magnoliopsida; order Asparagales; family Amaryllidaceae; genus Allium; species Allium sativum. The sequence continues at coordinate 650,325,050 of CM060915.1, forward strand.
ACCCCGAAGGCCGAAACCAACATCAGATCAATACCCAGAAAACCATCCTTCTTAGCTAACCTACAGTTAGTTTCTAAATTTCACATTCTTAGGGAAAGGTTCCCATAAATTTTATCAAAGATAAATTCTTCTAAATTTATTCTTTAATCTTCCTTTGAATATCATTTCAAACCATGTTAAGGTTTTTCCAAACTAGTCGGGATTAGCGAACCACACCTAAGTAATTATTTATTTTATTTCCCAATCCCAACATATTCATCCCATGAAGCAAAACTGGTAATACTTCATATCTAACACCACGGTGTTATCGGTAAAATTAATTACCATTTCACGTTCAAATCTAATTAAATATTTAACTATCGCTTTGGAGCAAAACTGGTGATACTCCATTCTCGCTCACTTTCCAAATTTGATAATTTAAATTATCAATTCACATTTCAATCTTATTATAGATTCATTAAAACTCCTTTTACTGGGTTAAAGAACTAATGTCATTTAAAACACAGTTCACGATAAACCCAAATCACATTCTATTTATCATCAGGTTAAAGAATAAGTGTTATTTAAAACACCATTCACGATAAACCCACAAATCAATTCTATTTAAAACCCATTTCAAATCCAATTTATTTATATAAAAATAAATGAGTTTTAATTTTAGTTCAAAACTGGTTCATTTCGATAAAAATCTATTTTTATCTTTTCAAACAAGGAGTTTTTCATCCCAATTTTTTCCAAATCATTTCTTATGATTTTACACAAATTATTACTATTTTTAATAATTTTATCAAGGCCAGTACAGTCGATTTCCATCAACAGCCATCGAACTGCACTTACAGCGACCATTTCCAAATTTGATTTGGACGTATCTCCAAATCCAACCGTTAGAATACAAATTTCTAATATTCTTTAGAAAGCTCTTTTCGATACGAGCCCAACGATTCCGGTTTTAGGAGAATCCGACGGTCGGATCTCCCGTAATGTCCGTTCGAAGTCAATGGTCGAAATTTACGAACTGCCGCGGCGCGGTGCGTTCAATTCAGACCATTATATTATATATAATATATACATAATATATATTTCGTCGATTTCTATTTAAAACGAATTTTATAAATAGTTTCAAATTCGTTTCTAAAACAATTTCAACCTTCATTTCAAATTCAAATCAAAACTGAATTTTCCTTTATAAATTTGTTTTAAATTCATTTCAATTCAATTCAAATTTCAAATTCATTTCAATTCGAATTCATTTTCTATTCAATTCAATTCAAATTCGTTTTCAATTCAAATCAAATTCGTTTTCTATTTAATTTAAATCAAATTCGTTTTCTATTCACTTCGATTTCCTATTATAAATATTCGATTTTTATCTCTTTTCAATACTCATTATAAAAACGAATATAATCGATATAAATATCGTTCGCGTCAAAATAGCGCATCTCTAATCAACACGGCTTTATATTTTTCAATAAATTCATTATTCTATTCAACAAATGAATCTATATTTCTTTCAATACATGACTCTATATAATTGTCAACACATCACTAATCTCAACGAATGAGTACTGTCCACGTGTGACTATTTTTGTTATTTAATATATTTTTAACAATTATGGTATCTATCGTTTGATTTCAAATCAGACTCCAACCGTAAATTAGTAAGAGAAAGATTCCTTGAATATTAACCCCGAAGGCCGAAACCAACATCAGATCAATATCCAGGAGACCACTCATCTTATCTATTTTCCAATTAGTTTCTAATTTTATATATGATAAAGATTTAAATTTTATTGTTAAAATATTTCGTTCAACACATGATTAATCTCAACGGATGAGTACGGTCAACACATGAACCTTTATTTTATAAAGAAGTTAGTTTCTAATTCTATATATAATAAAGATGTAAATTTTATTGTTAAAATATTTCGTTCAACACATGACTAATCTCAACGGATGAGTACTGTCAACACATGAACCTTTATTTTATAAAATTCTCTATTTTCTAAATTGGAATGAGGCCCAATCAATTACCATATAACGTTAATTATATGGATTCCATACAACACATGTATATAATAGCAACGATAAATAATCAACCATCATCCAAAGTGCACTACACTGTATAAGCATCAAATATAGATATCTAACGCTTATAACAGTCTGTCAATCCATCGATCGACATACAACCAATTATTGGGATTAGTGTATGTCGTATTTTATCTCAATACCCGTGTGGGGTTTCAAACAATCAAACAGAGATTTTATTTGTACAGTTGAGCGATGTGTAAAATTTATCGTCCCAATCAATATCCTTCAAATTGGTGTACATAAACAAACCGTCCAGTTTGTAAATGAATATTTATTTTATTCACATTCACGTTAAAAATTATATTTTTAACGACCAAATTATTTTATTCAACCTATGAATATTCTATTCGGTTCATTTATTAAATAAAATGATATCTTTATTTTTCTAACTTATTTTAGAAAATTTCGGCAGAATAACGGCACGATACTAGAAACGGGACAAGGCCTAGCCCTATCCTCGGTCTAGTAATGGCCCACGCCATACACATATCAATCAAATAAATTCCATTTCACCAAACAATCAAATTCAAATCAAATAATCTAACCAACTACACAACCTAACAAACAAGTCCATGGTCTGTGGATGATGGTGTCGTGTGCTACTAAGCACCATCTGCATCCTAGTATATAATTTTAACTAGACAAGAAAATTTAAAGTGAGAAATTCTCACCTTGGGTTTCCACTCTGCCATTTCATTTCTGAACTTCTGAACCATTTGTATTCCCTTTTGATTTCAATCCGTTCTCACGCTGTTCATATAAAAATCGCATTTTTAATATGATGTTTATTCTAAAAATCACATTTTTATAATGGCACTTCATATATAAAAATCTAATTTTTATCTTCAGTTTATACATATAAAAATCGATTTTTTATCTTATTTTTATATATATAAAAATCAAATTTTTATCTTCACTTCTATATAGATAAAAATCATATTTTTATCTTCCTAAAAATATTTCAAACATACGATAAAAAAAACCATATCTTTATTTCGATGTAAACAATATAAAGATCGTATTTTTACTTCGATGAAAACAATATAAAGGTTGTATTTTTACTTCGATGTAAACAATATAAAGGTTGTATTTTTACTTCGATGTAAACAATATAAAGGTCGTATTTTTACTTCGAACAAACAAAAATCTCTTCTTTATTATATATTCAAACAAACAAAAATCTCTACTTTATTTTATATTCGAACAAACAAAAATCTATTCTTCATTTTATATTCGAACAAACAAAAATCTATTCTTTATTTTATATTCGAACAAACAAAAATCTCTTCTTTATTAATTAAAAATTCAATCTTTCATATAAACAAAAATATAATATTTTCTTCGATAAAAATCCAATTTTTCTTCTTCTAAAATTATTTTTATATATAAACTATATTTATTTTCTAAAGTTATTTATATAAAAATGTATTTTTATTCTGAAATATTTAAAAAAAACATAAACAAATCAAGAAAGCTCACCGATATTCGATTTTACAGAGGAGGGAAGGGGGATTTCACTGCGCCGGGGTGCTCGAGCTCGCTGTGGGGCGGAATCCAGCCAGAGGCGGTGGTGCGATCGTCTTCTATGGCGGCCAGGGTCAATGGGTTCGGGTTTAGGGCCTTGGGGCTGTTCGATTTGGGGGTCTTGGGGTAGCTGCGGGTTCGAACGGAGGAAGGGGTGCTGGCGCGATGAAGTGGAGGCGGCCGGTGGACTGGGGGCGACGGTGAGGGTGGAGCGATGGAGCGGGTGGCGTCTCGATTCGAAGTGGAGCGGTTTTTTTTTATTTTTCGTTTAGATCTGAGAAGAGACGGGGTAGGGGAGAGAGTAAAGGAATATATATAATATTATTTTATTTTTATTTTATTATTATAAAAAACAACTTTTTCTTTCGACCTCGAAATCGAACCCACCGACTGTCGCCCATAGCTAATTACCCCCATTCTGAACACAATGGGATATGTATTGTAGGCTGATTCGACTGTTTCGATCAGTTTTCGTTAAAATCAACATATAACTCTATATATTAAATTTGAACGCGCATTTCAATTTACCGGGGCCACATACTAACCAGAAAATTTCCAGAAAAATACTCCCTAGCTTCGTATTGACGATATGGTCCTAGCAAAACTAATTTCATCAAATTCTGAGACCGTTGGAAAAATGGCCATTTTCCAGTCGATTAAAATCAACCGAAACTGGTCAAACGCGTTTTCCTTTTCCACGCTCACATATTGATTCTAAAACTTATGAAATTTAAAACCTAACAATAATTTGACATCACGGATCCAACAAAAGTAGTTTCATCGAAATCCAAGGTCGTTTGCTAAATGGCTATTTTTAAGGGCCTGAATTCCATAGCGACTATTCTGAATTTTCAAGTAGACATATCTTTTGATCCCCGCTATGAAAGTTTGATTTTTCGGGTTCGTTAGAAAGATATTCTCAATTAGATTCCATTATTTTTGGTTTCACTAAAATCCGGTTTATTTTGCACCCGGTATGTTCAATTGAAGTTTGAAATTGAATTATCGAACTACCGCGCCATTTTCAATTCCTTTTATAATTATAAATAAAAATATTTATATTCTAACGACGACGTATATAAATATATACGTTATATTCTATTCAAAATAAATTTCTCGTCGATATTATTTAAAATAAACCATTTTAAATATTCAAAATTCGCTAAAATTGCCAAAATAAAAATTTTAAACTGGCTCGCATTTCCGGGTTATTACAATCTCTCCCACTTAAAACTTTTCATCCCCGAAAAGGAACGAAGCCGAAAGTTGTTTTACAAACCAACTCAACTTCCATTATTTTGATTACGGCTTAAGTTCTTCAACTTTTCAGTTTCTAAGAACTTTTCAAACTTTTCAAAAATTTGGCTAACACCCTAAATTTTCGAAAAATTTCGCCATAACCTCCCCTACACCGGGAGCACCGGGAAAATCTCGAAATTGCCATATAGGCCCTCTGATCTCATAAAGAAAAAGCGGCTAGCCAATCGGCTCATAAAACCATCATCACCCAAACAAAACAGTAAATTATGGTAAACATGTACCTATTTGTCGGGCAAACAAATTTTATTCTCTGCTCTAGCCTCCTTGCTATGACCTGTTCAATGTAAATACATGTATATGCAAGCAAATTCGACCAATTTTCAACACAATTCACTATTTGGTACAATTAGGCATAATAGTTCAAAATTATCAAACAAATAAACATACAACACAAACATCAATCAATTAGTGAATTAACGTTTCAAATTCATAATTTTGATATATATACAAAAATCACACTTTTGATGCCAAATCACACAATAAATTTATATAGTTTTGGTTCTCACACCAGTCTAATGGAAATATATAGAAAATCACACCTTCGAAACTCGAACACACACTACTGATGTTATATAGTCATCAGTAGAATCATCTTCGGGCCACTAGAGTATGATTCTATATCTATCTAATATATTAAAACTTCGAATATACGTTCATGACGCGTATATGCAAAACCTTTGTATACTGGATTGTCCAAATTCAAAATAAATAAAATATTCAAATACGTATAAAACGATTTAAATTTTCAAAACAAAATTGTTTTCATTTGAAAAATATACTCTTCACACTCGTTCTAGGATTCTATTGATTCTATCTCTAACGAGTCATTCTAATTGGATATTACTAATCCAATATCTGATGAATTCTTTCATATGGTTCTAATGTGTCTTGTTCTCGAGCTCTGTAAACCAAAGCTCTGATACTAAATGTAAGGACCCGTAACTTCCCCGTGAAGGAAAGAGCGGATACTTTGAGAACAACACACAAATGAACGCAGACGTAAGAACATTTCATTGTTTATTACAACAATTCCATCAGAATACAAGAATATACAGAGTGTAAATGAATACTATACATTTGATAAATATCAGAGATTACAATAAATTACATAACAGCGGAAAAACAATAGAAAACACAACTGAAAGTAATACACGGATACAGAGCTTTCCGAGCATCGTTCCATCTGTAAATCAGGATCCTGTGAATATAAATCTGCAAAACCAAAACTACTAGCTGCCCGTGTCGAAAATAAGGGCACCCAGAGTTTAGGTTAAAACAATAAACTCCAGGTCAGTCATGTGACTGGTGTGAGAACTAAAACAGTTATTTAAAACTTTACTTTAAAAGAGAGTAATTCAAGGGACCACGCCGTATAATACGGAACGGGTTTCCTCCCAAGAATACCAGTGCATAGAAAAGACAACGCAATGCTTTTTCGAAAAATGAAGCTATTATAAGACTCAGGTCCCATCACACAATGCAACGCAAGCCGGAGGATAGGGTTTTCCCTTATAATAGCCAAACATGCTTGGTACGTTTAAAACAAATCATTTGATACTATTATAAGTGTATAGTGTCAAAACAATTTCAATCATAAATATCAATCATAGACGACATGGGTACCATATATCATGTCACCATACTAGTTCTACAATTAAAACCGCAATATCACATATTGGAAATTGGATTTCCGTCATGAGTCGAGGCAAGGGGCAAGCTCCTCTCCGCTTCGAGACACTCTAGCAAATGTCCCAGGACTACACACTCTGGGTAACCCTTGGATGCTTCAGGGCCGGTCCTCTCTTACGTTTGAGGATTGGCAATTCCTGAACACACGTTCCCGATCCTTACAGACCTAAAATCGAGGCGCCTCATCCAACAACCACATAGGTGAAACACCCCACCTCCATTAAGGTCACTCACAAAGGGAATGCCTTAACTTTGGTGGGGGTTTATAAGTAAAAGCCACAGATGAACTCAAGACAGATATAAATACACATATTTTAAACAGCTAAAACCAAACAAACTTTTATTTCATCAATACGTGTATCAAACAAAGATTTCCATAATTATCTCAAATTACTTTCAACATTACAACCTCATAACTGCCTTGATTATTAAAGAAGCATGAAAACATAAATAAAGTGACAAAAATCCCCATAGTGATATCCAAAGTCATTATCCGAGCAAGAAAGATCCAAATCATACATCTACGTTCTTGGTGCTTGTAAAGAGCCTGACTGAGTTGAGATGTTTCCCCCCTGTGGACCTGGGGGGGAAACGAAAGAAAAGAAGACGAAAAGAAAATAGGGTCAACCATAAAGCCTGAGTAAATCTAGTAACTCTTCAATATGTGAATAAGAAAAGGGTATGATGGACATAAACTAAAAATAGGAAAGTGTCACAAGTTAAGGAAGTGTCGAATGCACTATCACACCCATATTATATCTCTGCACCTACTTGAATTTATTCCAACTGACACCCCATGGTGAGGGTGAAGTGATCCCCATTCTTGTTAAAGATCGGCTCCTACTCGCATTAACATGTGTCATACGACCCCCAAGAATTGTAGATACCTATGCTGGTCTCACCATGGGGTGTATCAAGACCCATGGTGGCGGCCCCGACACAAAACTAGAAGACATAGGTTATACTACTGGTGTCCCCAGTGCCCTGGTTGTCTGCTCCGGAGTGTGTGCACGCCCGCACCCCGTTAGACCTGCACTGTGCACCCACCGCCGTCGTTTGACCGCTTACAATCAGCCCAGTAATCGTGCCCCACCCTGCCTAGTTTCAGGGTACCGTTGATACCTAACTTTGGGTTACTGCTGAAACGGGTCCCTCGTTACCAGGATTTTCTAGTCAAACATGTTAAGTGGTTAAGTGTCTGTATTTACCTAACCCCACCCATCAATTCTTGTTAACATGTTGAATTTGGTTAAGTGTTATAGTTGACTTAACACTACCATATGTCCTTAGCCTCTTAGGAGCACCAGACCACTCACATTAGACAGGTATTGCTACGGTTACTGGATATGCCGGTCGGTTCCGGGTAGGTTTACACCGTAGCTCAGTCTAACCTCGGGTCCTTATTGGGCTCAATGCTTAACCACCCACATTGGATAGGTATTGTTGTGACTACTGGACAACCGGGCGGGTCCGGGCAGGTTTACATCACAACTCAATCCAACCTCGGGTTAAGCATATCGTGTTTTCTAAATTTACATATTTTATTACTTTTCAACTATATGTAAATGTCATATCTTTTATTTTTGAGTATTTCAATTCATACCGCTTGTGTGTCATAATCATTGGCATGCGCCAAACATGCCAACATATATTTTCATATTTTACACCCAACGTTATCACCCCCGTTTGTTCGCAACGTTATAACATGTGTTTGGCTTGTCACAATTCAGCCCAACTTTATAAACGTGAGGAAAAGGGGAAATCAAGAACATGTAATACATAAAGGTGTGTGGCGCATGAACTTGCAATTTGGCGATTCAACTAACATATAACATGGTTCATGTGAACTTGCATTCGAATCAAAGTATGACTAAGTAGGTGACATATGAAATGGCATAGTTTAGGCAAATACAAACTTGTGTTTAAACATGTTAACTTGGCATAATATCGACCACAAAACTAGCATGTTATATATTCATCAAAATGTACAATTTTTACATCTAATCATATAGCCTATTTCAACATGAACTTGCATAGTTTATGAAACCCAAACGATGTTTGACATAGAACCAATTATATTTTGCAAATAAACATGAACTTACATAGTTTATGAAACATAGATCCAATTATACTTGCAAACATAGATCTAATTATACTTGCCAATAAACATAAGGATTATATCATAGGTTTTGGGTCATGTAGGCATAAAAGGTCTATAACATGTTTACACAAATTCTAATTTAGACTAAGGGAATATACATAGTCCATGCCATCGACATATACAAAAAAGGGGATAAATTTCTAGTTTTTGCCACAAGCTTGCAAGTGCCATTGTTTTTCATATACCATTGTTCAATAGGCTTGCATCAATTAATTTATGCCACAAACATCAATACACAAGTCATGATAGAATCATCACAATACACAAAGATTATAACAACACGATTCTATTTTCACTTACATCGAATCACATCACAGTTTTTATTCATATTTTGAAAGGTCGCTATACTTACAACGTGTGATGAATTCTTGTTTTCTGATTTCTGTTATTCTGATTTGGAGATGCTCTCCTTTGGGTAGCAAAGTTGTGTTGAATGATTTGATTAAGCTTTGATCTTCTTTTAATTTGATTCGTCTCTTAGGCTTGTTGGCTTGTCTCTAGGCTTCCTAATTGATGGCCATTCCTAGTTCCTCTCCAGCAGCATGACGGCTTTTGTATTCTATTATTTGTGTGAATTTAGGGTTAGACTTGAGTTGTATTTATAGAATTTTAAATTGTTTTGAGCCGTTGGATGAAGATAGGAGGAATCTAGACGATACAAAGTTCAAAGAGCCACTCAAAAGGTGACACGTAAGCCCTAGTGACTCAGCCAAGCATCAGAATTCGACCAGACCCTGATCGCAGCCAGGACCTGACCAGCAGGTCAATCTGACCTGGGCGCACTTGGTAGGTGCGTCAGGCCAAAAATGTACTGGCGCACTTCCCAAGTGCGCCAGTTCATTTCTGTTCTGATGCACTTCCCAAGTGCGCCAGTGCATTCTGACCCGTTTTCTGTTTTTTCGCCCAACTTCGTTCGTCCATATCTTCTTCATACGATATCCGTTTTACGCAAACTTGGACTCTATCTTAAGCAGAATTTCGAGACGAACGCAATGTCGTAACCCATTTCCCTTGATTTCATCATTTATAATTAATTATACTTTAATTTGTGAAGCTTAATGTTATAGAATTCACAGGGTGTTACAATAGGTGAAAAGTATATAAATGTCAGGGCTGGTAAGTCACTGACACCACCAAAGCTAGAAAGAAACATCGTGCTCTCCCTGCAGTCCTTATCCCGTTTTTAACTCATACCGAGGTGTGAGGCTCGCGAATTCACGTTATACACAAAGCTACGCCACAGAGGCCGTGCTTTGATCATCAGCCACAAGACTTTGCTTTTCAACAGAAGCCTTGATCAATTGCCACACAGGCAATTCATGCCATGCGAGTGATGTCCGTCGATATACAACCTCTGAGCTCGTACGTCTCAGAGAAGGGCGTTAAGCAAGAGAATAAATTCTCCGCCGCCAAACAGATGTATATTTAATGGAGATCAATCAACACAGAATAAAATCCAATGTCAGACACACAGTCCATTTACAAGTTCGTTCTGGGTCTGAACGAAACCGGAGGCACTTTCCTCGCATATCCATCGATCTCCAAGTATGTCTGGACAACCACCAACTGATTCCCTCATCTTGGGTGTACAGCCCAATCAAGATCATCAGTAATCACCCAAACGATGTGAAGACTTCCGGTCTTCAACCACCGTCTTCCTCTTCGACATATCGTCGAATCGGTTATTCAAAATGGGTATAAACTCGGCCTTTCTGAATGACCCGCGTATATAATAAACAAATGTTACACAAACACAACATACGCCTCATCCCAATTCAGCAGTCACTAACCGTAAATTAGCAAGAGAACAATTTCCCAAATATTAACCCCGAAGGCCGAAACCAATATCAGATCAATACCCAGAAAACCATCCTTCTTAGCTAACCTACAGTTAGTTTCTAAATTTCACATTCTTAGGGAAAGGTTCCCATAAATTTTATCAAAGATAAATTCTTCTAAATTTATTCTTTAATCTTCCTTTGAATATCATTTCAAACCATGTTAAGGTTTTTCCAAACTAGTCGGGATTAGCGAACCACACCTAAGTAATTATTTATTTTATTTCCCAATCCCAACCTATTCATCCCATGAAGCAAAACTGGTAATACTTCATATCTAACACCACGGTGTTATCGATAAAATTAATTACCATTTCACGTTCAAATCTAATTAAAGATTTAACTATCGCTTTGGAGCAAAACTGGCGATACTCCATTCTCGCTCACTTTCCAAATTTGATAATTTAAATTATCAATTCACATTTCAATCTTATTACAGATTCATTAAAACTCCTTTTACTGGGTTAAAGAACTAATGTCATTTAAAACAAAGTTCACGATAAACCCAAATCACATTCTATTTATCATCGGGTTAAAGAACAAGTGTTATTTAAAACACCGTTCACGATAAACCCACAAATCAATTCTATTTAAAACCCATTTCAAATCCAATTTATTTATTTAAAAATAAATGGGTTTTAATTTTAGTTCAAAACTGGTTCATTTCGATAAAAATCTATTTTTATCTTTTCAAACATGGAGTTTTTCATCCCAAATTTTCCCAAATCATTTCTTATGATTTTACACAAATTATTACTATTTTTAATAATTTTATCAAGGCCCGTACAGTCGATTTCCATCAACGGCCATCGAACTGCACTTACAGCGACCTTTTCCAAATTTCATTTGGACGTATCTCCAAATCCAACCGTTAGATTACAAATTTCTAATATTCGTTAGAAATCTCTTTTCGATACGAACCCAACGGTTCTGGTTTTAGGAGAATCCGACGGTCGGATCTCCCGTACTGTCCGTTCGAAGTCAATGGTCGAAATTTACGAACTGCCGCGGCGTGGCCCATTCTATTCAGGCCATTATATTATATATATAATATATATAATATATATTTCATCGAGTTCTATTTAAAACGAATTTTATAAATAGTTTCAAATTCGTTTATAAAACAATTTCAACCTTCATTTCAAATTCAAATCAAAATTGAATTTTCCTTTATAAATTCGTTTTAAATTCATTTCAATTCAATTCAAATTTCAAATTCATTTCAATTCGAATTCATTTTCTATTCAATTCAATTCAAATTCGTTTTCTATTCAAATCAAATCAAATTCGTTTTCTATTTAATTTAAATCAAATTTGTTTTCTATTCAATTCGATTTCCTGTTATAAATATTCGATTTTTATCTCTTTTCAATACTCATTATAAAAACGAATATAATCGATATAAATATCGTTCGCGTCAAAATAGCGCATCTCTAATCAACACGGCTTTATATTTTTCAATAACTTCGTTATTCTATTGAACAAATGAATCTATATTTCTTTCAATACATGACTCTATATTTTTGCAAACACATGACTAATCTCAACGAATGAGTACTGTCCACGTGTGACTATTTTTGTTATTTAATATATTTATAACAATTATGGTATCTATCGTTTGATTTCAAATCAGACTCCAACCGTAAATTAGTAAGAGAACGATTCCCTGAATATTAACCCCGAAGGCCGAAACCAACATCAGATCAATATCCAGGAGACCACTCATCTTATCTATTTTCCAATTAGTTTCTAATTTTATATATGATAAAGATGTAAATTTTATTGTTAAAATATTTCGTTCAACACATGACTAATCTCAACGGATGAGTACGGTCAACACATGAGCCTTTATTTTATAAAGAAGTTAGTTTCTAATTCTATATATAATAAAGATGTAAATTTTATTGTTAAAATATTTCGTTCAACACATGACTAATCTCAACGGATGAGTACTGTTAACACATGAACCTTTATTTTATAAAATTCTTTATTTTCTAAATTGGAATGAGGCCCAATCAATTACGATATAACGTTAATTATATGGATTCCATACAACACATGTATATAATAGCAACGATAAATAATCAACCATCATCCAAAGTGCACTACACTGTATAAGCATCAAATATAGATATCTAACGCTTATAACAGTCTGTCAATCCATCGATCGACATACAACCAATTATTGGGATTAGTGTATGTCGTATTTTATCCCAATACCCGTGTGGGTTTCAAACAATCAAACACAGATTTTATTTGTGCAGTTGGGCGATGTGTAAAATTTATCGTCCCAATCAATATCCTTCAAATAGGTGTATATAAACAAACCGTCCGGTTTGTAAATGAATATTTATTTTATTCACATTCACGTTAAAAATTATATTTTTAAAGACCAAATTATTTTATTCAACCTATGAATATTCTATTTGGTTCATTTATTAAATAAAATGATATCTTTATTTTTCTAACTTATTTTAGAAAATTTCGGCAGCATAACGGCACGATACTAGAAACGGGACAAGGCCTAGCCTTATCCCCGGTCTAATAATGGCCCACGCCATACACATATCAATCAAATACATTCCATTTCACCAAACAATCAAATTCAAATCAAATAATCTAACCAACTACACAACCAAACAAACAAGTCCATGGTCTGTGGACGATGGTGTCGGGTGCTACTAAGCACCGTCTGCATCCTAGTATATAATTTTAACTAGAAAGAAAATTTAAAGTGAGAAATTCTCACCTTGGGTTTCCACTCCGCCATTTCATTTTTGAACTTCTGAACCATTTGTATTCCCTTTTGATTTCAATCCGTTCTCATGCTGTTCATATAAAAATCGCATTTTTAATATGATGTTTATTCTAAAAATCACATTTTTATAATGGCACTTCATATATAAAATCTAATTTTTATCTTCACTTTATACATATATAAATCGAATTTTTATCTTATTTTTATATATATAAAAATCGAATTTTTATCTTCACTTCTATATAGATAAAAATCATATTTTTATCTTCCTAAAAATATTTTAAACATACGATAAAAAAACCATATCTTTATTTCGATGTAAACAATATAAAGATCGTATTTTTACTTCGATGAAAACAATATAAAGGTCGTATTTTTACTTCGATTTAAACAATACAAAGGTCGTTTTTTTACTTCGATGTAAACAATATAAAGGTCGTATTTTTACTTCGATCAAACAAAAATATCTTCTTTATTATATATTCGAACAAAGAAAAATCTCTATTTTATTTTATATTCGAACAAACAAAAATCTATTCTTTATTTTATATTCGAAAAAACCAAAATCTATTCTTTATTTTATATTCGAACAAACAAAAATCTCTTCTTTATTAATTAAAAATTCAATCTTTCATATAAACAAAAATATAATATTTTCTTCGATAAGAATCCAATTTTTCTTCTTCTAAAATTATTTTTATATATAAACTATATTTATTTTCTGAAGTTATTTATATAAAAACGTATTTTCATTCTGAAATATTTAAAAAAAACATAAACAAATCAAGAAAGCTCACCGATTTTCGATTTTACGGAGGAGGGGAGGGGGATTTCACTGCGCCGGGGTGCTCGAGCTCGCTGTGGGGCGGAATCCGGCCAGAGGCGGTGGTGCGATCTTCTTCTATGGCGGCCAGGGTCAATGGGTTCGGGTTTAGGGCCTTAGGGCTGTTCGATTTGGGGGTCTTGGGGTAGCTGCGGGTTCGAACGGAGGAGGGGGTGCTGGCGCGATGAAGTGGAGGCGGCCGGAGGACTGGGGGCGACGGTAAGGGTGGAGCGATGGAGCGGGTGGCGTCCGATTCGAAGTGGAGCGGGTTTTTTTTTATTTTTCGTTTAGATCTGAGAAGAGACGGGGTAAGGGAGAGAGTAAAGGAATATATATATATATATAATTATTTTATTTTTATTTTATTATTATAAAAAGCAACTTTTTCTTTCGACCTCGAAATCAAACCGACCGACTGTCGTCCATAGCTAATTACCCCCATTCTGAACCCAATGGGATATGTATCGTAGGTTGATTCGACTGTTTCGATCAGTTTTCGTTAAAATCAACATATAACTCTATATATTGAATTTGAACGCGCATTTCAATTTACCGGGGCCACATACTAACCAGAAAAATTCCAGAAAAATACTCCCTAGCTTCGCATTGACGATACGGTCCTAACAAAACTAATTTCGTCGAATTCTGAGACCGTTGGAAAAATGGCCATTTTCCAGTCGATTAAAATCAACTGAAACTGGTCAAACGCGTTTTCCTTTGCCACGCTCACATATTGACTCTAAAAATTATGAAATTTAAAACCTAACAATAATTTGACATCATAGATCCAACAAAAGTGGTTTTGTCGAAATCCGAGGTCGTTTGCAAAATGGCTATTTTTAAGGGCCTGAATTCCATAACGACTATTCTGAATTTTCAACTAGACATATCTTTTGATCCCCGCTATGAAACTTTGATTTTTCGGGTTCGTTGGAAAGATATTCTCAATTAGATTCCATTATTTTTTGTTTCACTAAAATCTGGTTTATTTTGCACCCGGTATGTTCAATTGAAGTTTGAAATCGAATTATCGAACTACCTCGCCATTTTCAATTCCTTTTATAATTATAAATAAAAATATTTATATTCTAACGACGATGTATATAAATATATACGTTATATTCTATTCAAAATAAATTTCTCGTCGATATTATTTAAAATAAACCATTTTAAATATTCAAAATTCGCTAAAATTGCCAAAATAAGATTTTAAACTGGCTCGCATTTCCGGGTTATTACATAGATAATAAAATAAATTAATAACCTAATTAAATTCTTAATCATACTCTTAATCCATCGTCTCTTTCTCGTAGTCTTCAGGAGAAAACGAACCCATTATCTCGGTACGAAATCGAATATCAGAAGGAGTATTACCATTTTCATAATATGAGTTTAGCAAAATAATTGATGGATTGAACGTGAATTAGGAATGGATTTCGAACGATGAGGGCCATTGAAATGTGGAAAAGACGGCTGTATGCTTTTAGTGGATTAGGGTTTCTAATTTTGCTATTGGTGGTTTATATAGATTTTAATATTATTTAGTTTTCTTTAATTTCATTTCCCTTAATGTGTCTTTTCACATATAGTAGGTTACAAAGTAATTTAATCAGCTGACTAGACATGATGGGACCACATTAATTTTTCATTCAAATTTCAAAAATAAAGAGAAAGGGAATAAAAGGAAAAATGAATGTTTGATTCATTTTCTCTGATTGTTAAGTTGTGCAACTTTTTATATTTCAAAACACATAATTAAATATCATATTTCATCAAAAGTATGATTTCTTATGTTACTACATTTTTATCACAACAAGAATCTTTTTAATGAATCATATTTCATTAAAAAAATCTACTTTTCATGTAAACACATTTCTGTTAAACTATGAACCTTTTTAATCACTATATCTTACATTAAAAATGTAATCTTTTTAACCTTTCTTTTATTACATTAAAAATGTAATCTTTTTAACCTTTCTTTTATTACATTAAAAATGTAATCTTTTAATCATTATTTTAATCTTTTAATCATTCTTTTAATCTTTTAATCATTCTTTCAATATTTTAATCATTCTTTTATTACATTAAAAATGTAATCTTTTAATCATTCATTTATTACAATAAAAATGTTATCTTTTAGTTTCAAACAATGAATTTTATTTAATGATTCATTTACATTAAAAATGTAAACATCAAGCAATGGATATATTTTTTTTATTTAATTTAATAAGAGAATTTTTTTTCTGACGCATTTTCTATTTAAAATTTCTTAAAATAAATTTTTAAATTGGTTCCGATTTTCCGGGTTGGTGCAATTCATCCCAATATTTGAACTTTGGTTTACAATCTTTTTAAACTCCGATTTTAAATCCGTTTCCACCATTGAACTCTATATTCCTTTAATTTCAAATCTATCAAATTTTCATAATCAGATTCAAAAATCAATTTTTTATCACTTTTTTAACTTGATTCTATCCTTTTCAAAGAGAGTTTTTATTTTTTAACCTATTTATATACCATATTGTCAAGATCCTTATCATATTCTTTTGACATAATTAACATTCAATATCATATCTAACATTCATCCATTCATCCAAACATATCATATAATGATTTCAATCATTATTCATCCATTCGTATAACTTGGCGATTATCAATATATTAGCATAGCTAATCATCCAATATTCCAAGCAACTAAATGACATAATCAGTTATATATATGCAATCAGTCAACTCATAATCACTTGCAACATATATGGCATAAAGGTGATATACTTTTAAATATTAATTTATAAAGCTATGAGATTTATTCTCACCTTTATTTCCACTCCTCTAATTTTAGATTGTATCATTCACTCCAAAATGTCTCGACCAACTTTGAATTAGCTCCTTCCTCTTCTCCTTCCTTCCTTTCTTTCTCTCTTTATTTCCTTTAATTTTTCTTATTATTTGGAAGAAGAATGATTTAGTTGGGTGTAGGAGAATATGGATTTGGGTGGTGTTTCGAGCATATAGTTATACTCGAAAAGTAGGTCAACTTCAATCGCGTATTTGGTCATTCTAAACTCAGAATTGGGAAAAGATGTAAACAACAAAGTTGTAAAATTTTCTTTTCGATACTATTTAAAGAAAAGAATTTCTCAATTTGGTTTAGTTTTGAGGGAGGTATGGCCAAAACAAAAGAGGGCATTTTCGGATTAAACATAAATTTTAAATTAGAAAATGATGTTCAAAGATCAGTAATTTTGGACTACCACGGCCCAGGATTGGAAGAAGTGCTCAACATGAAAGTTGTAGCCACCGGAATTGTAGAGGGTTAAAAAAATGGATTTCTTGATTTAGATCAGTTTTGAAGAAGTTATAGCAGATTGAAAATGGTGTATTTTCGGTTTACATTTCAAGCTAGAGAGTACAGTAGAGAATTTGGTTGTTTTTGACTAGCTCTGCTTTGAACTGGAAAAGGTGATGAACTAGAAAGTTATTGCTGTCGAAATTTTTTCTCCTAGCTTTGAACTGGAAAATTTTGTTTTGTGTTCAATTATTACTTTTTTCTCCTGGCTTTATATATTGTTGTTTTGCATTTCTATTTCTATACTAGGAAGCGAATTAATGGAATCTTATATAATTTTTATACATGATAGAAAAAACAATGGGCATAATATTTGTTACATTTCAGGGGTAAGAATCCTTATAATTTTAACTACAGTTTTTATAGTTCTTTGTTATGATTACAATTGTAGCTTAAAAACATGTTTATGGGACATTTTTAATCCAGCATAATACCCATCAAGGTGTTTGGATTATCTATCATGTTGGGTATACAAATTTAAAAGCTTAAGAAAAAATCTGTTTTCTTGCACGTTCGGCTGTAAGATGAGCTTTTTGTCAGTTCTATTTACTGTTTTTCTACACTGCAACTACTTTATTAAGCGGTTAAAAGATAATTTTCTGTATATTTTTTATACATGACAAATAATTGAGATAGGCAGTACTAATTCGTATATGATACATATGTACGAGACATGAAAGAAAATGAAATTATGAACTTGTTTGATATGAAGACTTCTATATTTGTTGGTAGTAATTGAAAAAGCTTACATGACCAATATTTACCTATTTTCTTTCCTTGGTTGTCGCCTTCAAAAGAGGAAGACATCACTATATACAAAATAACCCAAATCCTTTTATCATATTTTGTTTGGTGTACTTACCCCAAATTTGATTTCAGCGTCAGTTTTATTAATCAGCCATGTTATTTTATGAACTTTGTGGACAAATTGTTGATTTTTTATCTTTGATTATGATCATATTATAAAACCAATTTCGATTATTTGGTTTTATATCAATTTATTACTTTTCCATAGCCATTGTTGTCGATTGTAAATATATTTGATGTGCAGGCTCAAGATGGTGAATTGGTATATTTTAGTAGTAAGTGTCCTTATAGTTTTAGTGATTATATTTCTAATATATTGTTCCTTTAAAATTCGAATATACTTATTATTTGGGTTTCTTACACCAAATGAAACATAAATAATATATGTGAGATTCATTATATATGTATTATCAAATTCTTCCCGCATTGCTTTGATAGACGTGTGAACATAAATATAAGTTAGCTTTTTGTCAACAAGATAAAAGTAAATAAACATGTTAATTGGATTCTCTTGGTGCTTATTATGGACTATAGATTCATCTTCCATGTAATCCATTTTTTTTTTTTTTTTACCTTTACCCTTAGACTATTAACACATAAATATTTAATATATGCTAATGTGCGCATATCTAATCACATTAATCTGGTTTATTAAACAGCTCATATCCACATTTCAGATAAATTAGCTTTTAAACAAGACCTATTACATAAATAATGATGAAATATCTCAATGGGCACTACTACTGCTATGAAAAATCAACTGAATTGGATATACGAGTTAATGCCTACCCCCATAAGAGCATGTTAAATGAACAACCTACCTATTCAAACTAGTGTACGTTTTTTCTTTCAAAACCAACATTTAATCAAGTATAATCAGTTTATATATACCCTAATTTTACAGTATTATTATTTTTCTACGTCAATGAATGCAACTTCGGATAGTTGTACACCTTTTTACAATACAAATTTTTACAGAAGTATTTAAAACATAAATATGACAGAGTATTCAATCAACTGATGGTTGCATAAATATTGACCTTACATAAAAGAAACAAAGACATAGCTATCGAAAGAATGAGTCAAACATGCGTCTTCGGGTTTAACAGACACAACTATTTTTTATTCTTTAGTTCTCAATACTTTTTTGTAGTTTGTATAATCAATGTTCGAACTTTCATTAAGCAGTCTAGTAAGATTGTTTTTATTTGCCCCCGTATCCTTTTCAGACTATGTTTTACATACAATTAACAAATACTATCTTCATTCCAGCAATGGTAATATGCAACAATTAATGGGGAAGTACAACAAGAGCAACATTTAATGAGGGATGCAACTGGTAAGCCAAAAAAATATCTAGATAATTATATAGTCATGTCCCTTGTCTTATAGTAGTGGTTTTGCATTAATGTTGTCCTTGCATATACCTTAACTAGACTTTAAATTGCGAATTATTATGGGTCATTACTTCTGTTTTCGTTATTTTGATTCCTTTACTTTTTAAGGATGTCTAGCATTCCTTTTAAATTGTACCGTGAATGTTTTGTACACATTGACTCCTACTTTGAAATTAAGGTCTCTTAATTTGGTACAGTTTCCTAGCTGCTACATCAATATATTAATATATTCATCGCTAATTATTTTATCATTTGCTTTGTTGACGTACTTATTACGTGATATGTTATATTGTTCAATTTTAGAAAATATATCTGTTTTTTCATGCATCGCACATTTTTGATAAATGTTACATATGGTATGGGATTCCTCAATTCATATACCATTTGTCATTGAACAACAATACAGTTTGCAATGCTATTTTCATATCTTCATACAAGATATTTTGGTAAATGAAACCATATTTTTCTGCTGGTAAACATAAGTTATTTTTCTCTTTTATGGCGAAGATCAATACAATTCATCAGTATTACTAACTCCGTGTGTAGCAGGGGTGCGCACTTGTTGTATAAAATTGGTAGACTATAAATAAGATTAAACTGCACGGGAAGAAATCAAGGATAATTGCGGAAATTAGTTGATGATTAAAGGCGAAATAATAAATTTTCCTTATATGACCTTAAATGCATAAACGCGAGTGATGCATACTAGTAGTATATAATTAGTGTGGTGCTGAGGGCACTCCAATGTGTTCTTTCTAATACAGCAACTAAAAAAATACCACAACAATTTGTATTATACTCTTCTTAATACCACACACTTAAAAAATATGGGCCACCGCATTGTTTTACTGTATTCTATTTTGCTCGATATTCGTTCGTCCTCGTTTCTAAAACCAATCAACGAGCTGAACCCTAACATATAACCAATTAACAAATTCGATGTCACAATGCCAAGGAAGAAGACATATGCTGGTACATCGAAGTTCCAACCCCAGTCAAGTCAATCACGTAACTTAGTAATTCTAAATTGAGAGATTACTGTAGGAATTTGAATTTTTCCCCGAGAGATGTGAAGAAGACAGCGATTAAGAGAGATTAGGGTTTTCGGATTAGTTTGGTACGTGATTAGTTCAATATATTACGTTTGACTGAGAGATTAGAATAGAGATGTAATGTGGTATTAGGAAGCATACAAAATTTAACGAGTTTTATTTTTTTTTAATTGTTGTATTAGGAAGAACATATTGGGGTGCCCTTAGGATCACACTATAATTATGTTAACATATTAGGAGAGTGTGGAAACATGACTAGGTTATCGAGATCCGAAGATAGTTAAAAGCACATAGACGTCGCATATGAGACATTGCATATGAGAAGTATTCACAGTGGGCATGGGGATAGCTCGAATTCAGTAGGGTAAATTTGCCTAGCTAATTTGGTTGTCGATACCTATGAATATTTAGATTAAGCGGCGGAATACAGGAAAAAATGGCTAGAGTCTTCCTAATTCTCATTAAAGAGGTATTAAGTGGCTCAGATGCTTCCTCTCGCTTTGTTATTTATCTATGACTTCTTATGTATTTGGATGTACCTAGTTTTAGAAATATTGATGCATGAATTTTTTTCAATATTGTGATTATGAGATTTGGATTTATGAAATGGGTTTATATTTCTTTTATTATATTTTTTATGTTTTTGCTATGAGATTCTGAATGGCATGCTCCAATATAAAATAGTGCAATCTTATAAAATTGTACCTAAAAGTTTCAAACCTACATATAGTTTATTAGGGCAACTCCAACAAAATATGAGATATCCAAATTTATGAAATCCAACCCCATAATCAGCTCCAACGGTGTGTGGAAACACCACTTGGTTCAGATTTCTGGGCTGAAAGTTTCGGAATGTGCAAACTCTTTCCGCGGTTGTTCAACAGGCACGTGAATACACGCGGTTGTTCAACAGGCGCATGAATACACGCGGTTGTTCAACAGGCGCATGTATCACGTGTTTGTTGAACAGCCGCGTACGTTTCAAGGTATCGACGCGCCTGTTGAACAAACGCTTGGAGTGTTTTTCCCTATAATAAATTGTTTGATCTATTTAGAAATTTAGATTATTGATTTCTGATGAAACAGTGTGACAAAAATAGAAATGCAGACACGAAAATGTAATTAAATAAAAACAATGAACGGTTATAAAAGCTTAAGATACATGATTTCACTAACAATAAACGGATACATAGGTTCAGATACTAAATAAAGGTTACATAACACTATTACAACTACCAAAGCAACGAAAACACAACAACTAACGGTAAATAGTTTTATTGACTTCCAACAAAGTTCCATAGATGATCTGTTAAATCTTTCTGGAGTCTTCGATGAATTTGAGCTTTACAGTAGGACATCTGCCTTTCGACGTGAAACTCAAGCTCTAGCTCGCTTTCAATCATATTTTCGTGCCAAATCTCAGGTGGAGGAGCAGGGCAGTCGTAATTGAAATCATCCTCCATGTCTCTTTCGTCCTCTATAATCATGTTATGTGAAATAACACAATTATACATTATCCTAGTCATTTTATTTGAAGACCAAAGTCTGCATGGATTACTGACTATGGCAAATCTAGATTGTAGAACGCCAAATGCTCTTTCTACATCCTTTCTTTGTCCTTCTTGCATTGCTGCAAACCTTGCTTGTTTATTGTTTTGTGGGTTCAGTATTGTCTTGACAATGGTACTCCATTGTGGGTATATACCATCACCTATATAATATCCATGGTCATAGTCGTGACCCTCTAAAGTAAAATGATATGGAGCTGATCTACCGTTCTCCAAATCGTTAAACAACGTTGAGCATTCAACTACGTTCAAATCATTGTTGGAACCCGACATTCCAAAAAAAGCATGCCATATCCACAAGTCGTATGATGCTACAGCTTCAAGTATAATAGTTGACGTATGAGACTTACCCTGATAAGCTCCAGCATATGCTTTTGGACAATTCTTCCACTCCCAATGCATGCAGTCTAAAGATCCTAACATCCCACGCCATCCTCTGCTACCATGCATATCCATTAACATTACAATGTCGGCTTCGTTTGGTCTACGCAAGTATTGATTACCGTAAACGTCTACGATAGCTTGGCAGAAATGGTCCACGCATTCTAGTACTGTGCTTTCTGCAATTTTCAAATTTTCGTCTTGAGCGTCAGTAGGACCTCCATAGGCTAACATACGTAGTGCAGTTGTCATCTTTTGAATTCCGGTGAGCCCCATTGTCATAGACGCATTACGTTTGTAGATGAAGTAGGAATCGTGTTGTTTAATACAGTCTAGGATTCGAAGAAACATAGGACGCCTCATTAGGAATCTCCTTCTAAACTCTGTAGTTGTATACCTCGGATTTGACACAAAATAATCTTCCATCGGTCTCTCGTTGTACCATGGATGATGACGATTTTTATACCGGCGGCCAACACCAGAACCCCCAGGTTTTTTGCTAGATTCACTATCTCCTAACGCAGCTATTAGCTGTCTTTGTCGATGAAAATGATCATCCACCATAATATCAAAGTCTTCGTCAGAATCATCGAACAACATACATTCTTTGGTGGACATTGTGGACTTTCAAGTTTTTTGAGCGTATATACTAAAAATATTGGACTGTGTTTGAGTAGTGAATGCTGCAAGTTTTCCTCCTTATATAACATAGTTTTTCTACATTCTAGTCTTCATTGGATACCAAAATGTGGCATGCATTGGTTACCGCAGTGTGATTGTCATTGGATACCGCATTTTATCATAAAGCATTAATGACTTTCTTGCTGACATAAAGCAATAATGGTTGTATTGTATTGTTATCCTTCTGTCTCTTTCTTTTGTACCTTGTAACTTATCTTGTTATTGTTAATACTCGTATTGTTGATTTTTGACAATAGCACCAATAGATCCAACAATAAACTTACGAATTCCCCAACAGTACATCGAGGACGACCCCAACAGTACAAATTCCCAAGGACTGCACTATAATCCGAAAACTCTTGAAAAAGAGTGACATGACTCCACTCTGCCATAAAACGTGAAATGTGAAAGACTTGACCAGTCCCAACAGTACAAATTCCCAAGGACTGCTCTATAATGCCGGTCGTCGATTTTTCGCTTGTGACTGTTGTTGTAGAAGTGCTACTGTTGTTATAGAACATTTGCGGTTTAACTTTACACGTGACAACCCCATCCACTAAGAATATACACGGGGATGACAAGTCCATTTGTTTCTGGCTTTGCTTCATTAAAGGTCGACAAGTCCCCTTGTTTCTGGCTTTGCTTTATTAAAGAAGTGGTCAAGTCATCTCTAATCAGTACGAGTTGTCAAGTCATGTTGTTTCTATTCGGTGCAGAGTGTAGTAACATCAACTGCTGAAATGCAGAGTCGTAGCAACTCAACTGTTTAGGATAGAGGGTTGTCTTGTCATATGTTTGTATCCTACAGATCAATTAATGATGACAGAGCTTTACCAAATAGCAACCCCCTTGTTTAAATAGTTTACAATTCGTCCCCCAAAACATACCTACGGAATTGTGTGTTCTACATCAACCATGACGATAATGGACTGTGACTGTAGTTAAGTTTAATTTACCACCCGCATTCTTCAGTCGACTGTGACTATAGTTAAGTTCATTCGACATTGGACTTCGACACGCTTCAATGCAATTCATTCAACACGCTTCAATGCAATTCAATACAATTCATTCAACACGCGTCAATGCAATTCATTCGATACAATAAAAATCATTCAAAGTTAAGTGCACTAAACAAACATGTACAGACTAGTGGTTACGATCAAAATGCATATGTTCAATAACATTTTGGAGTCATCTAATCTCGCGTTCTAGTTCGTTTGCATAAGCTATTGCCCTCGGGCTGAAAGGTTCGTCTACCCATTCGGTGTAGTTGCAACCATTTGGATAGGCTCGACAAATATGAATGCGACGACCTATATCGTTGCCATCAGCTCGAACAATAACGTCAAGCTCATAACCGCAATAACATCGTACGGGATAAGATTCAACCATGTGTTCATGCAGTGGTTGAAATTGTTGAGGTGCTTGAACTTGTTGACGTGCTTGAGTATGTTGACGTGCTTGAACTTGTCGACGTACTAGAACTTGTTGATGTGCTTGAACTTGTTGAGCTGATTGAACTTGTTGACGTGCTTGAACTTGTTGAGGTGGTACATCCTGAAGTCCCAACAGGTTTAGCTCCGGGAATTCGTCTGCATACTGTTAAAGTCGCATTTGTTCATACGCTTCTTCTTCGGAGTCTGAGGAGGATGGCCAAGACGGCATTTTGTCTTAGTATTAGAAGGAGGAGGTATTCTAAGAAGGTGAACAAGTATTGTTATATAAGAAGGTGTGATCTGTGTAGGAGGAATAAATTACGGTAGTTGCCCTTGTGTTTGGTCAAAAAAGCAACAATAGGTAGCTGGTGCCTACTACCTACTTGTTATTTGACCATTCAATGCAAAGTAAGTGGAACAAAAGTGAAATTAAATTCCTCATTTGCCTTTTCTTCCTGCCACTTTACCAAAATCCATGTTCATTTCTAGTTTTTAGTAATTTGAAGAACAAAGGTGTGTGCTTCCTTCTCTTTATCAAAATTGTGCTCTAACCAATGTACTTACATGAAATTCTCTTTACCAATATTTAGGAATGAATTTTAAATAGTTGATTTGAAAATAAAATTTTAACCCATGCCTGTGTAGGATGAATCAATGGGAAACGGACGACGACACTTTGGCAAAAAATTGGGAAAGTTTGGAGTTCGATGCTTATGACCGCCTGACGGTTATTGATGATTCCCAACAAGTGTCCCCAAATCACCGTCGACCGGGTAAAGAAGTTTACCCCGACCCTAAAACATTTGACATGGTAGAACTCCCAGATCATCTTGATGGTGCACCCCAAACTCATTTCGTTGCGGTGCACGGGGGTAAATATACTAATCGATACCGAGCTCTAGCAATCGGCGAGGCAGTACCAAGAAATCTTTGTTGTTGCCAGTCGGCCTGTTGCGTGGTTGTGAACAAAAATAGAAGCGTTAGTACAGGGCGTAGGCTATACAAATGTGCTAGATACGATATGAGCCTACTTTATCCGAACACCTTCAGAGTTTGTAAGTATACCGAGTGGGTTGATCCTCCGATGTGCCAAAGAGGACATGAGTATGCATTAGAAATGCAAGATGAGAACGAAAGCCTGAAAAAGGAGATTTTCCGTTTGAAACAACTTAACTCGGATTTAGAATCCCAGTTACCACGATATCCCAATGAGTAGGCAATACTTGTATCGTTGTACCAGTGTATTAAAGTATCCAAATGCTTATGTAGTATTCAACAATGTATTAGTCATCGTATCCAAATGCTATTGTATCAGTGTATTAATGTATCCAAATGCTGATGTAGTCTGCAACAATGCATTAGTCATCGTATTCAAATGCTATTGCGTATGGGAGTAAAGAAATAAATTTGATTGCAATCAAACATTACTACAAATAGTTCAAACGTTATAAATTGTTGAAGAATTTTTAAAATTTTAAACGTTATAAAATATACTAATAACAAATTGGTAAATAAGAATTAGAGTAAGTTAAGCGTTTGTTTAACAAACGCATGGACCACGCGTTTGTTAAACAAACGCGTGGATGGAAAACTGTTGTGTTTCCACGATTTCCGGAGTGTGGATAATCGCAAAATGAAAATACACACTCCGGAACGTTGGAGATGCTCTTATGATGAAAATAATTGCTTGGATGTTGGGAACCCCTCCAATAAAGTCATACCCACCATACATGGTGTGTTGGAATGGTTCAAGCAATACCTGAGGTGTCTAGTGCAAGTTCTCCTTCCTCAACAAGCTGCACTAAACGACACTAGTTCCCTCCTAATGATACTTCGATCGAGATTTCAATATACCTGGTGGGTTAACCATAGTCAACCATATAGGTTTATGTACTGAGCTTAAACTATGACTTAAGGATAGGCGCTCCATTGATTGAGTCAGAATGCCTATTTCATGAAATTGGACATGCATAACAGTAAGGAAAAGGATTATTCAGACTTAACCATGATACATGCATGCATATAATCTTATTTTTTTTGTTCTAACCATTGTTGTATTAGGTGCATAATTTATGGTTGACATTTTAAGAATACACCAACGAGGAGAAAACTCATTCTATCTAGCGCCATGGTCTTACTTGATATTGTTTTGATTTGAGATGACATATTATCATTCACAATATATATTTTTACCTAATCTAAAGTTAAGTTTTTTCCCTATAAAATCTCGAGCGCTTACTTAAGTAGACAGAGTAAAATTATCAGTTTTTCAGTTACCGAAGAACAAGCTTTTGGAGAAATGCACGAGGCCATTTATATTAGGAGCATTTGATTTCCGCTTTCTTTGTCATGTTTGGAATGAATGTAATGACATATTGTGTAACCATCAATATTTATATTCTAATCAACAAATTATGTCAACTTTGTAAACTAAATGTTTGATACGTTAGTTGTATGTCGCTAATAAACTATTTTATAGTATTATTATTATTATTATTATTATTATTTTTTGAATGAGAGCAAAATGGAATTCTACAATGAATTCGAAAATAATTAATGAAATGTGTTTTGAAAATCTTCATATATCTATGTTTGATGTTAATGATACTATTAAATGATATCATTTTGTCATCGATGAATAATACTTTTGATTTCTACAACATCAGTAGAACTTATTTTCGAGTCTCAAAACGAGGGATGTTATAGGATAGTTCAAGTGTTATTGGGAAGATCACTAGAATCAATCAGAAGCCAATGGAAAAAAATTGGAACATAACAAATAGGAGATAAAAGAGAAGAACAAGTGAAAAAGTTCACTTTGCACTAAGAAATTTAGATTGGTATGGAGTAATTTAGACCGGTATCTAGTTATTTCTTTGGTATGTGGGCCTCTATGCTCACGTGTACAATACGGGTAACTTTTTGTAGTCTGATGCAAGTAGGTTTCGAACCATTTATATCTGGCTCCATATAAATACCAACCTAACTACAACTAACTGGACCTTTTTTCTTTCACTTTGGATCCCAGACTCTATTGGTCTTCACCATCTTCTCATTAAGGGTCCGTTTGATTTTGAACGGGAAGGGGCATTTGGAAGGGGCATTTGGAAGGGGCATTTGAAGGGGAATTGTTGGAAACGGGGATTGTGTTCTTTTTACGAAAGGGACATTTTGGAAGGGGCAGAGTTATTATTTTATTGTTTTTTTATATATTGTTTTTAATTGTTTGTGTTTGTGTGTGTTTATTGTTGAACAGAATAGTAGAACGCAGAATACAAATTGCAGAATTCAAATTGCAGAAATAAAAATACATAATCGCGGAATACAAATTGCAGAATTTAAAATGCAAATATAAAATACATAATACAACGAAACTTCTTAATGCATTCCCGCGGCAACTAGTTCGTTTCGTATATTGTCTCGTACTATTGCCATGGTGGTTGTTGTTCTGGTTCTTTGAACGGGTTCTCGATCTCTGTTTCCGCGATTTAATATACTGTAATATTCTTCGAGGTATTCGTGTGGCACTAAATCAGGGTCGTCATCATACGGCATAAAATCTGGATCGCCAGTGTTGTATTTTCTGATGTAGTTGTGAATAGCCATTGTTGTAGTAACAATTTGTACTTGAACATGATATGGATACGTCTGCATGTTACGTAAGATGACAAATTTTTTCTTCCAGATACCAAATGTTCTTTCAATAGTCATACGCAAACTAGAGTGATAGTTGTTGAAAATTTCATTTTCTGACTTCGGTTCATTTCGTGTGTCATTAAAGTCTGGTATATGATACCTCACGAATCGGTAAGGAGTTATATATCCTTCCATTAGTAGATATCCTGAATCCACTAAATAATACTGTCCAGCTGGAGGATGAGGGAAATTAAGATCCGGATTATTTATAGCTTCCCGAAATACTTTGGCGTCGTGCGCAGTTCCTTCCCATCCCGCTCTTACAAACGTAAAAGTTAAATCAAACGCACAAACAACCATAATATTTTGTGTAGCAGATCATTTCCGTCCTACAAAACGTTGCATATCTTCTTGACTCACGTGAGCCATCACATGTGTCCCATCAATAGCCTCATACAATTTTTAAAGAAAGGATAATATCAGGGTAAAGAACGAATTTGTTCTGGGATTCGGTTAAAATGGGAATCGGCCGGTCTAATAATATCGACTGCCAATAAGAGAACTGAATCCAAAACTTTATGAAAAATAACATTAATCGTACCATTTGATCGTTGAAACCGCTCAGCAACCTGCCTTGTAGGGAAAGCCAATGCAATAGTATATAGGAATGCAGCCACCATTTCTTTGACCGTTATGTGCATTGAGCGCTTCAACCCGTAATTTACTAACCGTTCACACAAGGATCTGAAACATAATCGCTTCATTCGAAAATTGTTATGACAACGATCTGCGTGTCCTGCTAGTATTTCATGAACCCAAGCGAGGCCGGAACTTAAGGAATTGTGTATTCTTCTCCTTTCTCGTGTTTAATTAGCCATAATTTCTAGAATATCTACCACATCTTGCAAATCTTCAGTATCAAATTCGTCACTATCTGCCATAATTGGTTGAAGAACTAGAGGAAAATGGACAAACAGTATGGTGATGTAGTGTTGATATGAGTGGAATATATATAGGGAGAGGGGAAAGGGAAGGGGCGGAAAATATCTGTCGCGTCGGACGCGTCTGACGCATCCGACGTGAAAGCTAATTTTTCAACCATTCAGCTGGAAGGGGCAAATGCATGGGTCGCACTGTTGACGCGTCCGACGCAGACGCTAACTTCAACTGCCCAGTTGGAAAATCAAACGCTACCTAAGGCAATTTCTCTTCACTGTTCTAAATCTAAGAACTTGTCAACTTTCTATACTTGTTACTTGTAATCATATATGAACTTTCTCAAATCCATAGTCAATAAAACTATAAAGTGGACGTAAACCAAAGATTACGGAATCATTGTAAAACTCATGTGCTCTATATCCGTTATTTCCAATACTATTCCCTACATGTAGGTCATACAAGTTCCATACAATTCGTTCTAGCGTGTAGATCCACTTTTTTGACATCAACATTTTTATTGTTTACGTAGATACTTCATCCTATGTATGGATGAACGTTCAGTCGGTTCGGTTGGTTTTAAGGTAAAAAACTCAAATCAAATTAAAATCGAAAATTTTTCAAACCGAACCGAATCAATTTCGGTTAATTCAGTTGGTAATCAATTAACTGAACTTTAAGAATGTATTATTATTCAAATGATGAATTCACTCAAAGTAAAACATAAATTTATGTTTGGAGAAATTTTATATAGAAAATTTTATGTTTATAGTAAAATTTGATTTATTTGCAACAAATATTCTGTACTATATACCCGACACTCCTAGCTCGGTTGGTTAGAGGTGGGCGAATTGGGATGAGACATAGGTCTCAGGTTCGAGGGCCACCTCTGCCCATTTCTAGGGGTGACTACCTAGGTAGTGTGAAGGCGTTGAAAAATCGGGGTATATCACTACCCGTGGGGTTTACTAAGACTGACAAACAATGGCTTGAGTGAAGTCTTAGGTTCCACACGTAAATCAAAAAATATTCTGTACTATATCACTAAACTAATTATTTAAAGTATTACAATACCGTAAAATTAAATAATAAATTGAAAGTTCAATTAATTCGATTAAACCGATAAACAAAAAAAAATTACAAACTGAATTCAAACCGATTTAATTTTAAAACCGAACTGAGCCGACAGAAATGAACCGATTAGGTTGGTTGATTCGTTTTGAACCAAATATTGTTCACCCCTAATCAGGGCTGTCAATGGATATCCAAAAAATCTGAAATCCTTCCGCATCTGTATCCGAAAAGCGGATAAATATATGATATCCGAATAAACAGATGTTGATACAGATACGTAGATATTTGCATCCGAAAAATATCTAACATTATGCTCAAAATTATATGTATTTCAGTACAATGAATGAGACTTATCTATTGCGTTATTAAGTCGAAGGTTCATGTTATATGCACTAAATGCATATTAGTTACTCAAATCTATTTATTTTCATCATATATGTTTATTTTTAACACTTCTGCGACCAATGGAATTGAAAAACATTTATGGTAAACTAAAAAATTTCATTTATATTTCTTGATTTGTCGACCGTTGACGAATAAGATATTTATCTGATATCCGTTCGTATCCACGGATATGGATATCCGTTATCTGAAAATGATTTCGATTGCAGATACAGATATAGCAGTATCCGTATCCCGAGTATCCGTTGTCAACCCTACCCCTAATCCTATGTGACATGCATTTACTTTAACAAAAGAAAACATTATTTTTAATATGAAGTTGATGAACATATTAAAATATTCGTAGTTTCATAATTCAGCAAACGTATTAATGAATGTTAGTTGATTGGTTTACATTAAAGATTGCGTAAGAATCGTAATATATAGATTGAGACATAAAATATTAGTAGAAAAAGTGAAGTGGAATTCGTAAGTAGTAATTGTATTTTTATATGCACATATTAAAGTTAAAAGTAGAAATTTACAACACAATATATGATAACTTTGTTAGTATTTATTGAAAAGTTTATAAATATTAGTTGACTGGATTAGTTTCTAGCCTGAATACATCAACTTATTTGTGAAATGTTAGGAGGCAGTTGACGATTTATTTGTAAATAAGTGTGTAAATTTCTAAATGTAAACCTGTAAAATATTGGAAAAGAATTTATAAAATAAATGTAAGGAAAATTAAAAGACCTGAAAATAATATATCAGCACGGAATTGAGAAAAAGAACTCCTAAAATCAAGTCATAGGATTATTTAATAGAATCCACACAAATATACACAGTACGGTTGCTAAACTGGATGACACACGTT
This sequence comes from Allium sativum, assembly GCA_030737875.1. Classification (NCBI taxonomy): domain Eukaryota; kingdom Viridiplantae; phylum Streptophyta; class Magnoliopsida; order Asparagales; family Amaryllidaceae; genus Allium; species Allium sativum. Next base: position 650,356,829 of record CM060915.1, read on the forward strand.
TGCTATTTACATGTGTCTTCAAGAACTAATTGCCTACATGGTTTATTTTGTTGGCAAACTGACCAATTCACTTAAAAGACGAATCATAACTATTTGCTAACAATCACGCATTATCAATAATGCATAATAATATACATGTTAAAAATTTAAAAAGCCTACCTCATCATCAACGCTTGTGATTACGGCAACACAACTTTAAAAAACCAACTCTGGTTGCAATTGAGGGCGATTACCACGGTTGATGGAAACAATGACAATTACCACATCCATTACAATTAACTTGATCCACAGGTTATTTTTTTTTTTTCCCCAAAACGCAACATCCTACTTTTACCGTGCATTTTACCCATCAAAATGAATTCCAATGATAATATTCTTACACGTTAAAATTCACTCATAGATGATTAGGCACATTTGGTAAACTTATTTTTGCTCAAATATCAAAGGAAGTTGAACCGGTATAGCAATGTGTCGTCATCCAAAGCAATTAAAAGTGGTGTATTTTAGAATAATTAAACCTACGTTCAAAATTTAATTGTTAGGGGACGTCAAAATTGAAGGCTTTAGAACAATATAATCTAACAATCTATTCTGTGAGCGTATATCGCTACTAAAGCCAGTTTTTCAGAAAATAAGAATAAAACATCAATGTCTATTTGATTTCTTTTGATTTCCTTTCTTCCTGTTGTTATGAGCATAGGATTCTTCATTTTCTCCCTCGTCATCTCCACCTTTTTTGCGCCTCTTGCGGACATCAGTTTCCCTTGCAACCTGAACACAATATATCATACATTAAATAGTAGGTAACACAATAAGATAAACAGATATTAAAAAATTATTAGCATCAAATGCTGACATAAATTCAATTTCATGCTTCACTCATTTCATACAAACTAACTTGCAGTTTTCTGAAAGAAAGTCAAGTTAAATTGTGCTTTTCTATTTTTATTTTTATTTTTCAAATTTAGAAAAATCAACTTTTTTATTCATAAATAACTGCAGTTGTCAAATTTTATTATAAAAAAAAAAAAAACTAGTTCACTTGCATTTTCTTTCAAAAAAGTGCAAGTTATCTTGCATTTTATGTTGTTTAAAAAAAAAGAATTAATTTATAAAATCATTTCTGCATGTGCTTTTCAGCAACAATATAAAAAACAGGAACCTGTACCATTTTTCATTTTTCTTGTTAAGGAAATCTTTGACTAAGGTCATCAATTTATTACTCATGCTTGTAGGTTGGACTTAATTAGTACTTATATTGTAGAGTCAAATTCAAACCTCTTAGATATAATAATGTACTAGATTTTCACAACTTTGCCAGAAAATAAAGATGATACATATATCCTACCTAAAATTGATACAATAATATACTAGACATTAGTTGCACGAAAAATTATAGATATATATACCATTTGAGCTCTTCGTTTAGCTTCGGATACCCGCTCCAAAAATATAAGCACTTCCTCTTGCACAGCAGGATATTCAGGCAACTTCTTGTCTGCAGCAAGAGATTAATGACCATGGTTAATTTGATATAGTTTGAAACTAGTATTATACTTATGTAAAAACTTACTAAGGAGCCTCTCAATTTGAAGGTAGTAATCCGCCTCGTATTGATTCACTAAGGAAACAGCAAGCCCAGAGCGTCCAGCACGTGCAGTGCGTCCAATACGATGAAAATAATCCTGTAAAAACGTACGATAGATGAAATCATAATCACTTTCTTTTCAACATATCATTCATGCTTCTAATTAATTGTTACCATCATATGAAATTTTCCAAGATGGCTAAATTTTCTAACCAACCATAATTCCATTATATTATTGGAGCAGAATGATAATGTAATAGCTGAGAAAAATAAAAATAAAAAACACCTTTGAGTTGGAAGGGATATCATAGTTGATCACAAGATCAACTTCAGGAATGTCAAGACCTCTACTAGCCACATCTGTGCATACAAGAATATTGCATTCACCAGCCTTGAACTTGTTTAAAGCTCCTAAACGTTTTTCCTGTAAATTTAAACATTGTTGAGCTAGCATTTATATGAAGTGAGTGTCATTAATAAGAACATTGACGTAATGGAAGAGATGAGGTGAAACTATGTCAATGATAAAATAGCAACCATATTATTTTATTTAAGAAAATACCAAACAATGCTGAATCCTTAATATTCAAGGTTTGACCCTATGCTAGAATGCCATAACCAAGCTTTATTGCTCAAAGGGAAAACTTCAGAAGAAAAAAAATTTGATTATTGTGATATAGCTTTTAAAGAACACAAACATCATGCATCACCTGAGACATTTGACCACTAATGGAGATGGCTTTAAAACCCAACTCCCGAAGCAGCAATGCAAGAAGTCGAGTTGATTCACATGTGCGGGTGAAAATCATAGAGGTACTTCCTTCTTTTTCAGTCAAGATATAAACAAGGTAGCAATCCTGAAGGGGGAA